>CM042475.1:68154827-70554827 GCA_023621385.1 Quercus gilva | reverse complement strand
TGAGGGTGCTTAACAGCCACGACAAAGGATGGAGGCTCCTGAAAGGTGTAATCAGTACCCACCTTAAGAACCTTAGGCTTGTGGATACCTAGTTTCGACCTTGTAACCATGGGATGATTATTAACAGGAATAGAAGAGGATGACTCAGGTGAGACAGACAAAGGTAAAGCAAGAACAGAGGAAGGACTAGAAGAGGAAGAGGAATGGGAATCAAACATACATAAGTCAAATTGAAGAAGAGCAAAAGGAAAGGAATCCGGAAAGGTAGACAAGGGAGAAGAAGAAGAGGAGGGAGCAGCAAAGAAGAACTTGACACATTGGACTTGACAGAAAACCAGGCAGAATTAGAAATAGGAGTAGAGAAAGGAACATTGGGAGCAGTGAGATCAGGCCTATCAACAAATGGGAAAACATTTTCATTGAATAAAGCATAGCAGGTAATGTATATTTTGTTGGTAGTAGGGTCTAAGCACATATACCCTTTGGACAAAGGAGGATACCCAAGAAACACACACTCTATAGACCTAGGCTGAAGTTTATGTTTGTTGTAGGGTCTAAGGTAGGGATAGCAAGCACAACCAAAGGTCCTAAGAGCTGACAAAGGTGGAGAAACAGAATTGACCATCTCCTAAGGAGAAATAAACCCAAGAGCAGATAATGGCAGCCTATTAATGAGAAAGGATGCAGTGGAAAAAGCATAGGACCAAAAATTTAGAGGTAAGTGAGACTGATACAACAAAGCTAAACTAGTCTCCACAATGTGCCTATGTTTCCTTTCTGAGACACCATTTTGTTGAGGAACATAAGGACATGAAGTTTGATGAACAATACCATTATCAGAACAAAGTTGTTGAAATTGAGAATTAAGGTATTCCTTGCCATCATCAAACCTAAGAATCTTGATTTTTAGCAAAATATTGAGTCTCAACCAAATTTTTAAAGTGCTTAAACATAGCAAACAACTCAGATTTCTATTTGAGTAAAAAGAACCAGGTATATCTAGTGTAATCATCAATGGATACCACATAGTAAGAGTAACCAAATAAAGAGGAAATGGGAGCAGGACCCCAAAACATCAGAGTGTACAATTTGAAGCATAGAATTGGATTGAATATCTTGTTTATTCAAAGGAAATCTGTGCATCTTTGCACTAATACAAGATGTACAAGAAGAGCAGCATTCATCAATCTTATTGAAAGTAAAAGCAAGATTTACAGGTTGAATGACAGAATGGAGAAGTTTTGCACTAGGATGTCCAAGCCTTTTGTGCCAAAGTGAAATTTGAGCAGAAGTAGCTGAAGACAAAGCAGATGAAGTAGGATGAACTTGAGAAGAAGTGTAAGCAGTGGAAATGGATGAATTGGAGGATAGGGATGATGATGCAGGAATAGGATAGATACCATCTTTACTCAATCCTTCGTAAAGGATCTTCCCTGAAATTAAATCCTAGATAGAGAATCTATAAGCATCAAAATAGCAGAATGCATTGTTTTGTAAACAAAGCTTATGGACAGACAAAAGATTGGAAGAAAGGTCAGGAACCCTAAGTATACCATCAAGCTTAAAGGTATGAGAAGGAATAGACAACTCACCATTGCCAATATGAGTAACAGGCAACTCTTGGCCATTTCCAACAGTCACAGTTTCAGTACCTAAAGTAGGTTGTTGTTGCAAGGAAAGATGAGCAAGATCAGGTGTCACATGACTAGAACAACCAGTATCTGTAAGCCAACCATTAGCTCCATGAACCTGAGCAGAATTAGCCACCATTGCAGTAAGCCTTGATGGAGCATGCTTGCCTTGAAAGGAAAAATCCATCCGGTGATAACAATCAAGAGCTCCATGTCCATTCTTTCCACAAATTTGACACTGTGGTCTCTGATTCTAACCCTGAAAACTTTGCTGAAAGCCTGGAGGTCTTGCTTGACCAGATTGAAGTTGATTAAATTGAGGAGGAGTGTGATTGAAAGGACCATTTGAAGAACCACCACTGAAATTTCCTCTACCTCCACCTCCACGGCCTCATTGATTATTGTACCTGTCTCTACCTCTATGAAACCCTTGAGATTGATAATTTGCAGCCATAGCCATGGAATTAGTATCAATTAGACTAGACCTCTTCTTGATAGCCCTCTCTTCAGCATTAAGAAGGATATTAAGTTCTTCAATTGAAATAACATCACAACGAGTTCTTATAGCAGAACTAAATGAATCATACTCTGATGACAGACCATCAAAAGCAACATGAAGCAAATCTTCATCATCAAGAACAACTGATACAGCAACAAGTCTGTCACGAATTTGCTTGATTTTCTGGAAATACACATCAATGGAGTCTGATCCTTTCTTCATTGCATTCAATTCATTTCTAAGGCTCATCACACTAGACCTAGAAACTGAAACAAATCATTTTTCCAGAACTTTCCAAACACCCCTACCAGATTTCTGCCCTACGGTGAGAGCAAGAACCGAAGGAGAAAGTGTGGAGTTGAGAAATGTAAACATGGCCTGTTCTCGATTCTTCCAAGTGAGAAACGCAGGATTGATTTCAATTGTAAAATTACCTGAGGAATCCTTCAAGAACTGATCTAGAGCTACAATAGTTTCATCAATAGCATCAATCATAGAGTAAGTCTCCAAGATTACCTCTATTTGATGTTTCCAAACAATAAAATTTGAGAAATCTAGTTTGACAGTCACCATGGATGACATATTTGACAGTAGTAACAATGAAGGATTGATGTGAGTAATGGGATTAACCATTGTAGGTACTGTGGTTGAAGTGAAAGATGAGGTTGAAGATGAATTTGTAGTTACAGACGCCAGGGAAGCTAGAGCTCTGATACCATGAACAAAGAAACAAAGAAAACAGAGAGAAATAGATTGAGAGAAGAAAGGTCAAAAGAGATTTCTAGAATTCTATATTTCTGTAATGTAATCTCCACAATACATCACTAAGCTGTGCTAAGTATATATACATAATCAAAGAGAGAAAGAGAGAGAGTGTAAATCATGGAGGTTGTTATAACAGATTAACCACCTCTAACACATATTATTATAACCGCATTTAAGCCTAAAATATCTACTTAACCAAACGACAGTGTTTTGAGTTTTAGTGATACGGTGCGTTGGCTTCTTCTCACTACGACATCGTTTTCATCTTGCCTTTTGCAAGTTTGAGAGCATCTGAAGATTCTTCGTCTTCATCACCAGAGATGACTTCATCCTCTGCTTTCTTATGCTCTTCACAGGCCATTTCCTTTAATATGGTTTACACCTCTGACAAGAGCGGGATTTATGAAATTCGTGTGTTTTGGAAATATTCTATTGAATGTTGGTCTTTCACAGAGGAAGTAAAAAAGCAGGTGCTATCATTCGAATGAATTGCATTCATTTTTTCGTGGCAAACATGTGAATGGTAAAAGTTTCTATACAGCCTTTAATTGTTTGTTACATATGTAACTCAGAATTCCTGTTACTGTTGTAAATGATGATGGCATGTATGTGCGTAATCTTTAGTTTTTTTCCATTTTATATCTAATTGGTGAGCTCCCAAGGTGCCAAGGCTGATGACAGGAGATAGCAGAAGGAACTAAACCTTCTTAATGACATAACAGCTTTAAAAGAAATATTGCACAATCTCGGTAAGGAGGCTAGCACAGTAGCTAGTCTATCACATCACATAATTTGTATTACTTGAACGAGTCCTGCCTCTCTGTTACAGATGTGTCATTTTTCTTCCCACTGTTTGCTTATCATGTCCGGGGATGTCAAACCTGCGCTTTATTCTTCATCCAAAGCTTCTGGAGCGTAGTGTAGCGATTTAACTAGCTACTGAAACTAGCTAGCTCAATCACTAGCTAGAGCTTCTCTTTAACAAATTTATGAACTTGGAGAAGGCCTAATTGAATTTATTTATACTTTATTATAGGTTTGTATTTAAATATTTTATCATTAATTAGGATATTATTGTGATATGGAGCAGATACTAAGGCTTGTATGCAATCTAACAACAACTTACCTTGAGATCAATAATGGTTTGTGTTGTTGTTGTTGTATGGATCAAGAGTTCAATTGTTCAAACTTTTATTAAACTGAAAAGAAGTCATTACAAACTAAAGCTTCAATCAGTGAATGTCTGGTGGAACATCCTCCAACCAAACCAGTAAATTAGAAGAGGCTACAGCTCTCCTCGCTAAGGCATAAGCAACCTTGTTTCCATTTCTTCCCACATGAGCGACACACTAACACTCCATATTTTTGGCCATCAACTTAGCTTCCTGCAGAATAAATCCAACAGGTGACAGATTCACATTCGAGTCATTTAGAATTTTCATTTCCACTAATGCATCTGATTCCCTTCTATTTCTGTTTTGAATATTCCGAATTTGAGTGTGAATTCAATGGCCCTCTTACCAGCTAACACCTCCACCATAGCCACAGAACCTGGGAAAGGAATTCTTTGCAATAGAGCCCCCATGACCTGACCAAGATGATTACGAATCACCACCCCTGCGCCCATCTCATTAGTACCGGCCCTCTTGGGGTCAATAATGTTGGTACAACAAATACTATTGTTGAATAAGAGCAAGATATGGAAATGTACTTAATGATATAACTGGCAAAGAGATAAAAGACTCTTAAAAGGTAAAATCTTTAACATGAATGATCTAGTAAGGAATCAAACACAGATAAGGAAATGCACTAACGAAAAACAAATGGTATGAATCATTTTCCAAATATAAAGCAAGTTTTGGACAATTCCTTCCACGCCTTTTTTTCTCTAGCTTCACTTCTAGAACATTTCCATGATGAAGAAAATGGCGAGGGATGGAAGCAGCATAGGAGAAGATGGTAGCAACAAGGATAAGGGAGTTTGTAGCAATTTCCCAGAGGATAGCAACTCTTGGCCATTTAGGATTAGACTTACAACAGATCATCTCTGTTGGGATAGCCTCAAGATTTCACCTTCAAAGGAGTTTGAAGAACACATTTTAGGTAACATGAATGAGGCTAGCCGTAAAGCTCTGAAGCATGGCTTCCTGTTGCAATATCAATTTATGATGTTGACACTTGTGAAACGTATCCTGCAAAATTGGCAAAGAAAGGGTCATTCTGGTTCAAACCAACACCGTTTTCTTATGAGAAGCCAAGAAAGGAAAAAACAATGATGGAGCAGCCAACTTGTTACGATTTGGAAGAAGCAAGGAAAGAGTTTGCTTATTCGATTGAGCCTTTTAGACAAGTTGTAAGTAAAAGGAATCTCAACTATAACCAAGAAATTGGATTGCAATGGTCAGGTACCAAAGCTGTTGAGAAGTTGGAATTTTCAGTTTTATATGTACCAAGGTCGGACTTAAGCAGCTTAAGAATTTGAAAGGTATGTAGAACAAATTTCAGACGCATGATAAATTTTAGTTTAAAAATTGAGTGCATACGTAAGTGCTAGCTAGTGAGAAGTTGCGAATGGAAGAATTTTGTTTGTGTACTTTTGCAATTTGTGCTTTTACCATAAGTAATTTTGTTGATTCTCTGATATTTAAAAAAAAAAAAAAATCATTTTCCAATGTGCAGGTTATGCAAGTAAAAAAAAAAAAATTGTGTAAAATAGAATTAGTGTTCCTTTTATTTATTTATTTATTTATTGGTAAAGAAGAGATTTTGTAGTCTATTAAATTGAGAAATAGTTGCATTATTCAAAGAACACTAGAATTAATGGATTCTTCACCTACTATCCCTTTTATAAATTTGATGAAATTGATTTTTTTTTCCCTTTTTTTTATTTTTTTTTTTATGTACATATAGTCTTTTATGTATTTATTTATTTATTTATTTTATTTAAACTTCTATTCTTGCATAAACTTTACACTCATTGGCATTAAAGCTATGCTACATCGAGAGAGCTTGGTACCCCCCCCCCCCCCCCCCCTCCTCTCTTCCTCTTTTTTATACCATGTTTTTTACATGTAAAGCTGTACTTTGATATAAACAAAGAAAAAGAAGTACTTATTTTCCAATCTGAAACTGGCTAAATTTAATTCTGCAGCAAGTAAATGCAAATGCTTGAAACGCATAGCAAAGAGCCAAAAAGGTGGTCCAGGCTGTGCTTCTTAGTTCTTGCAAAAGCTCCAACAGTGCATCAGATTTGCAGTGCTTAAGAAGAGGTTGAACAAATTGGACTTCATGTGGTTTAGATTTTGTGCTTACTTTATAATTGATGTCGATCTTCATCTTGGGGGACCAAACTCAATGTCTCTGCAGATAATGACAACAGTTTGTACTTATTTTCAGCTTGTTGAACTGAATTTACCAAATAACTTTATTTCAGCTAAGCTTTGGAGCCTGAAGTCTCGATTGGCTCTTGCAAAATTATATCTGTCTAGCTTGGTTGTGGGTTGATGAGTGATGACTAATGATGACTAAACTCATACGATGCTGGCCTTAAGTGGGGTTTGAATATTTTGAATCAGCATTTTTATTAGTTATGGATTTAGCTTATGGGTTTTAACAATGCACTGCACATCCTGAACCTCATCGCTTATAGTCTTATCCTCTCATTTTGCTTCTGCAGAATGATCTGGGTTGATTTCCCCAGACTCCATTGATCCGTCTGCCTTCTTTTGAAGATTTTGGGCCTCATATAAGCCTCATTTGACTGATTTAAGGCTACTAGCCCATTACTTTGAGTGGATTTCCCTATAATCTTGCAGCTGTATTCTCTTATGGGCTTTTTCTAAGAACATGTAGTTGTAGCCCTTTGTGGGCTTTTAGTTGAAAACTTGGGCCTTACCAGGTTCAAAATTGTTCTAAGGTTAACACGGATGCGGCTATTTTTTGTGATGTACAGAAAGTTGGAGTTGCGGTGGTGACAAGAAATTAACAATGACTGTTTATTAGGGCTCCAAGTTCCATGGAGATGGGTACCTATGCATTGGAAACTGAAGCCACTATTAGTGTTACAGTTATGAAATTTGCTGCCGCGGTTTATTCATTTGATTTCATTATTGAAGGAGATCGGTAGCCTATTCTAGAATGTCTCAATTGGGTTATAAGATGTTAGTTCTAGTTATTGGGACTTATCAATCTATGCTTTTTTTTTTTTTTCTTTTTCTTTTTTTTTCTTTTTTTTGGGGGGGGGGGGGGGGGGGGCGGGGGTGATAAAAATCAATGGGCAAATAACACTCCCCTCCCTTGAGGTTTAGAGAAATGACACTCACCCCCAAACTTGAAAGGAAAAAACACTCTTCCCCCTGAGATTTAAAAAAAATAACACTCCCCCCCCCCTTCTGTTAATATTAGTAACGGAATATAAAGCATATTATAAAACATGTTGCTTATGTTGATTTTTTAGTCTCTTATAGCACCTTTTCAATTGATTTTTTAAAGTTTGATGATCCTCTTAGATTTTTTAATCGCTCCTCTCTCTAACACTTTGGATCAAAATTTATGAAATAAAACAATTTGCTGAAGCTTTCAAGCTTTTATTGTTTAAAAATGAGTTTGAAATTTTCAAAGTCATTTATCAATATAAAAAACTTTCAGAGTCAATTTTGGGAATGCATTATTAACCAAAGGGTACGTTAGTGCACAACATTTTTAATTCCAATTTAACAGAGTTTAGATAAATAAATGTCAAAGGGGGGAAAATGTTTTTTTCCTTTAAGTTTGGAGGTAAGTGTCATTTTTCCAAACCTCAAGGGAGGGGAGTGTTATTTGTCCAAAATCAATCTATGCTTTAATTTCATTTGATTACTCATACTTACTCGAAAGCATCGTTATTTTTAAGGATCCGGATAAGTCATTGATTCAATGAAAATGGTAGAAGAGAGATTGAAGGTTGATATTTGAATTGGTAAAGTTTAACGAGAGAGGAATTCCTTTAGGAATAGACAGAGAGAGAACGTTTTGGAAGTGGAGTTGATGTAAAAGCGCTCACTTTATGGGAGTGACAACTAACCATAGCTAATGAAAATAAATAAATAAATAAATAAAAGGATATTTATGTGTTTATATTATACTTATAATGTAAATTTAAATTGTAGACACACAAAAAGTGGTAAATTTACATTATAACTACAATATAAACATATAATTTTTCTAAATAAAAAACAACATTTTAGTAGCCAAATCCTGAAATAGAGTTAGAGGGAGAAAACGTTTGGTAAGTGAAGTAATTCTTGAAATTATTGGGTGACAATTGGCAAAAGCTAACTGGAAAAAAAAAAGTTTTTTATTTATTATTTATTATTATTATTATAGATAATTTCAATCTATCATGTCCGCTCTTGATGAAAAATTAGGCATCAATTAAGTACCCATTTTATTTGGAGAATAAAAAGTTTAGTAAGTGAGAAACAAATTAATTAAGAAGCAAGTAAATAAGGAAAAACAATTAATAGAAATGAGAAAGGACAACTGAATGGATTGGATAGTGAGTGAAACTGTGAAAGTAACAAATGGGGGAGGAGAGTTCATTTGAAATGTTAAAGAGGGAAGCCAAAGACTAAAGAGTATGAAATAAAAAATGGTTGAGTCACAAAAGGAGAACTACCAAGAGTTCTCTTTAAGCTAAAGCGAGTAGAAGTTTGAGCAACCATGAGGTAACTAAGAGAAAGTCACACAAATTACATTATTTGGATTATATTGTGAAATTTTAAATTACTTGCCAAAGGTCAAATCCACACAAAATTGTATTAATGTATGAAAATTAACCAAACATTAACTAAATAAATCATAAACTTGTATATTTTAAATTTGATAGGCTAAGAATGTATTGACCCCTTATGATAAATTAACCAATCAATTAGCCAAGTTAATTAATTAAGTCAATTAACATGCAATAACGCGTGGTAGCACAAACAAATCACCAAATAACTAAATGCAGCGGAAAATAAATTTGACACGGTGATTTGTTTATGAATAGGGAAAACCTCCAAAGCCAAAACCTCACCTGGTGAATTTAAGATTAGCACTCCCAAGAATCCACTATTATCAAAACAAGCGGTTACAAGTAAAGGAATCTCAGTACCTTATACCAACCTACAGTTGAACCCTTACCCCAATACACAATTGGAGTTGTAATGTAGTGACAATCTCTCCTTTCAATGCATAGCTCCCAGTACGTGACTAACCAATCGATGCATGGATCCAATTATGTGACCAACACACCAACTTTAGAAGGATGTTGGCTGCAAAGTTCTTCAGTTCATCCACATGATGAAGATCAAGAAGTTCCTTGGTCACAAAACCCTACAGCGTACAAACGCAACAACTTCTTCAAGAGAAAGATAAACTAGGGCATATGTCTCTGGTCACAATATCCTTGCAACAACAAGTGCAACAACCACATGACGGCCCTTAAAATAATCTTTATATATGTTTAGGATTGTGAAAAAAGAAAACCTAAACGTATACACATGGATATGCGTGAAATTAAATATGAAAAACTGATTTTCATAATTCTCAATAGATATAGCTGTCGAGCTAATCTGTCGAGCTTCACATTTTAAATCTCGATAAAACATTTGTTAAGCTATTTGTCGAGTTTTAAAATACAACACTTCTTCACTTGATTCTTGGACAGATTTGCATGGCTTCAATACTTGAACTTGAACTCTTGTTCCTTGAAGTATTAAACACATCCTAGATCTACCTAATTACAAATAAAGTGCATTAGTCATAAAATACTCAACTCATACTCACTTGTTGAATACAATAAAATCTACCCTAACACAAACTTTTGAAAAACTTTGCAAGAAAAGAGTTCATGGCATAGAAGATTTTGAAAATCTGTATTTCTTAAACACTTTAAACAAAACTCATCATGACATCTTAGTATGAAACAGAAATAAAAAGATTGCATACAATTAATAAGAAACATGTGCATAAAGGGAGAAAAGAAACAACACATGGAAAGATAGGTGAAAGAATATAATAACAACTTCATCATATATATATATCAAATAAATACAAGGTTTGCTATCACAAAGTGGTCACAAGACCAATGTATAAGAACAATTTATCTAAAAGATAAAGAAAAGAAAAGATATAAAAGTCCTCACTACATCCCTCAAAAAGAATAAACACTCCCCTTAACAAAAATGTCTCATATACTAACTCTCCCCCCTAAGTACATGACTACTCTCATACCCAAAACTACTTTCCCTTTTTGTCACGAATGACAAAAGGCAAGTCATTGAGAAGCAGTCATCTCATTGTCAATGGAAGAGCTAGCATCCTCATCCTCATCAGCATCAACACCATCGAAGTCACTATCATCGTTCTCGTCCTCAGATGCCTCTAGAGAAAGAGAGGGAAACTTTATGAAGCCCCCAAGGTGAGCCTGACAAAGGGCAATACGACTGACACAGGTGTTCACCTGATACATCTCAGTAGTGAATGTATCAAGGCAAGCATCCATGCATTGAAGCTGTGCCATGACTGCCTCGAGGGTCACACCACCCGAGGAAGAATAAGAAGGAGCGGAGGTAGATGGAACGAAAGAGGCTGGAGGAGTGGCCATCTCAGTCCGTGGCCTCTTTGGTCTAAGCTGGGCCACGCTCCATCTAACAGACGTGCCGCTGATGGAACCCATGATTGAGCAGTGAGGAGACTCGAGAAAGGAGACAGATGTATGGCAAATGATCCTCGTAATAGCAGAAGGGAAAATAAGCTTATCATGGGTCGCCGTATCCTTATAGACATCTATAAGGGAGAGTATAAAGTGAAAGGGAAAGTCAATAATAAGCCCCTTAAGGAGGGATATAAAACAAATCTCATCACCATATTCAAGAACCTCAGAACTTTTGCAAAGCCCGAGCAAGGGGTGTTTTGACGTTCACCCTAAGATGAAGGTGTCTCACAGAATAGAGACATGAGTTCATCTTTAGACACAGTCTTAAGACGAGGACAGTCGGGGTAATCAGGATGCGATACCCTCGAGACATGTAGCACATTGGAGATAAACTCCGATGTGACCACAATACGTATACCTCGAACATGAGTAATGAAACAAGGCATGGAGTAATCAAAGTTATGCATGTTGGAGTAAAACTCCTGTATGATCACAGTGAGACAGTTAACCGGGATGTCACAAAGGGACTCCTAACCCCTACTGTAAATGACAGTGGATAAGTCAATATCAGAAAAATCTGAAAAGACGACTTAGCGTTCTAAATGAATGCCACGCCTAGAAAAGTTCTCCGAGAAGTCCTAACGGGCCTTCTCATTATGGAGCCTGACATGTAGAGGGTAGAATCAGAAGAAGAAGATACCAAAGAAGAAAGTTTCCAGATGGAATAGTTTTGCGCTTGGGTGCCATGCGCAGACTATCTGAAAGAGAGAAAGAGAGAGAGAGAGAAAGAGACATGTAGAAAAGTACCAAATAGAACCAATACCAAAAGAAGAAAAAGAATGGTACGTATGCATGAAAAATGCATAAACATATGACATGCAACAATAAAAATATCATGGGCTCAACCTAATCCAAACCTACCAGCACACAAGATTTCAACATATAAAACACAAATCTAAAATGCATAAAACAGTGTGAAAATGCAAATGTGATGCAATGCATGAGCATACATGATCATTTAAACAAAATCCAACCCAAAAATTTCCCAAAAACCTCATTAATTTGGAAAACCCCAAAAACTTTTCAAAAACCCCAAAACCTAGGCCTAAATGAATGAAATGCATGATAAAAGAGAGAAAAGAGATCATACCAGATGAAAAACACAAGATTTGGGCCGAAGATCAAGTGGGGAAGGTGAAGAGGTTGAGTGAGAAGTTTTTGGGAGAGAGAAAAAAATGTTTCTGTCGAGAGAAATCGAAGAGAAATGAGAGAAAAATCACACAGAAACTATATATAGAAAACACAAATCTCGATGGATCAAGAGCTATCGAGAGCTGTCAAGCACTAATTCTCGACAGATTTGTCTGTCGAGGTGCTATCGAGAGGTATCAACGGCAAAAAAAATCTCGATGGATTGAACAGCTATCGAGCATCTATTGAGTAGATAGGAAGTTTCTTGATGGATCAAGAATCTGTCGAGAAGCTATCGAGACAAATTCAAGAAAGCTTAGATGGATCGAGATTGCATTAACTTCTGTCGAGAAAGGAGGATCAAAGATCTCGATGGATAGCTAGTTGTCGAGAAGCTATCGAGATGTGCAAAAATAGATTTTCAAAGAAGAGAAAAACACAGAAATGAATGCAATCAAGCATGCTACTCAACCAAAGACCCAAACAATATTTTAAGCTCTCAAAAACATCTCTCAACATGAAAAATGTCAAGCATTTAAATCCAAAACACACACACACACACACACACACACACACACACACACTAAACAAGTCCAACCAATTTTATATTTCGAAAACAAATCAAGACAGTTTAGTGAGCATACATTAACACATGTATTCTTTATGATAGCCAAATCTCATTGTACTTGTACATATATCAAAAGTAGCAAAGAATTTACATGTTGTGTGTGAAAACATCGCAAACGTCTCATGTTATGACGATTTGAGATATGAGAAAATCAATTTAACTCACAACAATCATAATTGTTTGATAGAGACTATCACCTTTAAGGTACATCCTATAACTCTCACATCTCCTAGAAGACACGCTTGCAATCATATATAAAGCATTTTGCTTTTATTTTTCTTTGCATATTTTTCTTTTGTTAAGCAAATCATGCATGGGTATATAAAAGAGAAAAAAGAAATACTCAATTATATTAAACTTTTGACATTGTACTTTTGTTATGCCAAAGCATACAGATGTTATTTCATGATTGACAGGCAACAGTGGTGAGATGATTATTTATATCTTTCTCTTAGGATTGTTTGGTCCTACTCGTCAAAAAAAAAGTGATATAAGTGTTAAGTACAAGAGATTACTTAATCTTACTCATCACAAATATGAGCCACAAAACTCACTTGCTTAGTTCTGCATAGAGATGCTCATCTAAGATACAAAAGATACAAAGTTTAGAAAATTTTCTTTCAATGGCCATCCAAGGTACACAAGTACTAATGTACACAAACACACATTGTTTTTGTATTTTTCTGATTTTTCAATTTTTTTTTTTTAAGAAAAACAAAATAAAGCAAAAATTGAAAACAAACAAACAAAAACATGTTAAACAAAGCAAAGTATAAAACTAGACTAACTCAAAAAGAAAAAAGCAAAACACACAAGTAATGCATATCCAAAAAGAGAGGGGGAGAGAGAGAGAGAAAACAAAAAGTGACTAAATTACTTAGAGCCTTTTTCCTTCCACACCTTAGAAGAACCTTTCCGTTTAGCGAACCCTTGATCTAGCGATGAGGTGGAAGAATTGAACATGTTCAGTTCGAAAGGAACATGAGGGCTTTAAGAAGATCTCCAAGAGGAGCAAAGGAGGAGGGAAACTGATTTTGGTTTTTGGATGAGATCATACTGATGGAAATTTAGACCCCTTAACACAACCAGATTGGTTAGCCTAGATCAATTAGCCAAATTGTTACTTACTCAAATTAAGTAAATCTAGGTTAAAGCAATCAAACAATCATATCAAGAATATATATAGCAGCGGAATAATAAATAACACAAGATATGATCACCTAGGAAAACCAAACCGGTAAAAAACCTGGGGAGGATTTTACCCACCGATCCTCAAGGCAAAACAGAATCCACTAAGAAAGAATTGAAGTTCTTACAAAAGGACTTACAAGCTCCCCATTTGACTTCCTAATGCTACCCACCAGTAAAACTTCCTGACACGACCACGCGCAGGCTTCGAGTCCACGGACTACTTCTTTCTTTGAATTCTTCAATCAAGTACAAGCTCCCCGCTTGTGTTTCTTTAAGCTTCAATGGCAGCAACCTTGTTGATCATCAAGATGTAGAAAATATCTCTACCTTGAAAACCCTAAGTTTATGTGAAGGAAAGCTCCTCAAAGATCTCACAAGAGATTCACATAAACAGCAAATATGAGCAACAAAGACTTAGAGAGGTTTGGGTACAAAACCCTAAAAAATAAAAGGAGGCACAAGAGGCACTCTAATCTCTCTCTCTTCAAAGTCTCAAAAACATTCTAGGGTTTTCCTTATAAATCAGAGTGTTTTACTTAAACCCCGAGACGTTTAAATAGAGTTTGGGCTAAACTGGAACTCTGCAGAAAAATAAATCTGTACGTGGTTCGATCGATCGAGTCTAATTTTCGATCGATCGAGACTTACAGATTTAGTCCAATAAATTCTGCAATCACTCGATTCCAATTTTACAAATAAACATACTTTGAGCAAGCCTAAACCTAGACTAAATGTTTTGATCATGGTTTGCCAACAAAATACAAATTGAAGTTCTAATACATTAATTCCTAATTTCTTAGAACCCAACACATACTATTGCTCTGTTTGAGTGGCTAACCACTTATAGCAATTAAGTCGAGTATGTCCAGTAGCTCTATAGTGATGACAAAGATGCTGCTTCTTCTATTTAGACTTTTGGTTATTACCCTTCTTAGCCCTAGGGTTTTTAGTCTCTTTCTTATCAAGCTTAGAGGGTGCTCTTAAGATAGATTTACCCTTATCTATGTTCTCACTAGCTAAAACATTTTTGACGTCATTGTTCTCAGATTCAATATTATTAGCACGAGAAACAAACATAGTAGTACTAGAAGAAGTAATATTAAAGGAAGAGAAATCATACCCTAAACTGGTTCGATTAGAAGCAGATTTCTAAAAGTTGAGCATCTCATCAAGCTTTGCACTTGAAGTCCTCTTCAACTGAGCTCTGACTTAAAAAAGCTCCACTTTAAGCTTCTTGGTTTTCTCAGACAAGAAATTTTTCTCAAATCTCAGTACTTCAATGATTTGATTAGCTTCATCAAACTTTGTGAAGATTTATTCTTGTTCAAGCTCCACATCAATGAGCTTCTTGGTGGTCAACCTATACAATTTCTCATGCTTTTAGAAGAACTTGTACAATTTAGCATAGGCTGTATGGATGTCATCCTGTTCATCCATCTTTTTAAATTTAGACTCCACTAAGTTCTTTTCTTTATCCACTTCTTCAACAATCCCCTCAGTAGAATTTACAGTGGTAGTAAAAGCATTCAAGATTCCATCATCCTCATTATCCGAATCATCCTCAGGCTCAATGCCACTCAAGGTAGCAGCAAAGGCCTTGCTTTTTCCCAATGGTCTTGAGATACGTTGGGCACTCTTGTTTCATGTGTCCAAAGTTTTGACATCCGAAGCACTTCTGCTCGGAGGGAACAGTGTACTGACCACCATCCCTAGCATCCCTCTTCCCTTTATCTTGGCTCTTGAACTATGAAGAATTGGATTGTTTTCGGTCCTTGTCAAATCCTTTCACATTGACATTCTTCATGAACTTTTTGAACTACCTTGTGATATAGGATTTCATTTTAGAATCTTCATCATCCGAAGACTCATCTATGTCACTGCTTTTGGCCTTTAATGCCATGCTCTTACATTTACTTGATTCCCTAATCTTGGTCAAACCCAATTCATAGGTTTGCAAGTTACCAACTAACTCTATTAAGGGAATTTTGTCAATGTCTTTTGATTCCTCAATGGCGGTGATCTTGGCATGAAATCTCTTAGGTAAAGATTTGAGCACCTTTCTAACAATCATGGGTTCGAGAATGGTTTTCCCAAGATTAAATGCGAAGTTCACTATGTCCTTGAGTTTGGCATAGAACTCATCGAATGACTCATCCTCTTTTATCTTAATCCCTTCAAAGCTTGTGGTAAGCCTCTGAAGTTTTGAATCCTTGACAGCCTTGTTTCCTTCATAAGTTGTCTAGAGGATGGTCCATGCTTCCTTCGCAGTTTCAGTGGAGGATATCTTCTTGAACTCCTCATTCGTGGCTGCACTAAATAAAGTATTCAATGCCCTACTGTTGAAGTTAGCTGCCTTGATTTTTGCATCATCCCAATTAGCAGGTGCTTCCTTTGGCTTAGTCTAGCCTATCTCCACCTTGGTTTTAAAAACCGGTACAGTGAAAGAATCGGAAAAAGGGACTAATTACCAGTTTTCTAATCGAACCGGTGACGTCATAAATAATTTAATTAATATTATAAAATTAATAATTATAAAAATAAATAAATAAATAATATTATACATGGTCATTTTAACTAAAAAATTAAATAATAGTAGACATTAAACTTTAGCTTACCAACTTTTAGACACCACTCAACACAATTCAACCAAAACAAAAACAAAAAAACATATACAAGCACCCACAACCCAATATTAAATATTTTAGTTATTTTTTAACATTTCAAATAACAAAAAGTAAGTGCACCAATGGGTAGTAATATCATTGTCCACTTGATATTTTTTTCCCTCCACACATTCTACACATTAATACTTAATATCCCAACTACCACAGTACCACCCATTTTGAAATCTATACAACCATTGCCACACGTTTGGTTCAAGTTTCAACAATACTTTTTTACATTTTCCCATCTCACTTTTTGCTTTTCAATGTTTTCATATCTCTCTCTCTCTCTCTCTCTCTCTCTCTCTCTCTCTCTCTTATGAATATGAGCATCTACAAGAGGCAAGAGTAGCAAAAAAAAGCCTCAACTGAAGCAGCAGATCATTAAAAATCCGGTTATCTTTGTGCTTCTTTGGTTCTTCCTCAACACAAATATAGTAAATCTGATTTTTTTTTTCTTTAGAGCAAAAGGTAAGTAAAGTAAATATGATGTTTTTGGGTCACTATGGGTGTCTTAGGCTTCACCACTTCTCTCTTTTTATTTATTTATTTATTTGGGTTTAAAAAAACAATAGCTGAAGTGCTATAATCGGTTTAAACGCACCGGTTTTCGGTTATGCCAATTGAACTGGCGGTTTGTACTATTTGTCCGGTTTTCTTTCATTTTCGGTTTTAACTAATAACCGGACTGGATTAAGGTCCGGTTCCCGGTTGAACCGGCCGGTCCGATCCATTTTTTAAAACCATGATATCCACAGTTTGCCACACTTTTTCATCTAATGATTGCAAGAAAGCTCTCATGCGTACTTTCCAGTATGCATAGTTAGTGGCATCAAATAAAGGAGATATAATTAACGATTGTCCTCTATCCATGACAATAGGGGTCAATGGATCACACAACAAAGATTAACCATAATCAAAATATGCCTACTTTGATACCACTTGATAGGCCAAGAATGTATTGACCCCTTTTGGTAAATTAATCAATCACTTAGCCAAGTTAATTAATTAAGTCAATTAACAAGCAATAACGCGTAGTAGTACAAATAAATCACCAAATAACTAAATGCAGCGGAAAATAAATTTGACACAGAGATTTGTTTATGAATGGGGAAAACCTCCAAGGCGAAAACCCCATCGGGTGAATTTAAGGTCACCACTCTTGAGAATCCACTATTATCAAAACAAGCGGTTACAAGTAAAGGAATTCCAGCACCTTATACCAATCTACAGTTGAACTCTTACCCTAATACACAATTGGACTTGTAATGTAGTGACAATCTCTCCTTTCAATGTATGGCTTCTAGTACGTGACTAACTAATCGATGCACGGATTCAAGTACGTGACCAACACACCAACTTGAGAAGGGTGTTGGCTGCAAAGTTCTTCAATTCATCCACACGATGAAGATCAAGAAACTCCTTAGTTACAAAACCCTACGGCGTACAAACGCAACAGCTTCTTCAAGAGAAAGATGAACTAGGGCATATGTCTCCGGTCACAATATGCTTGCAACAACAAGTGCAACAACCACATGACTGCCCTTAAAATAATCCTTATATATATTTAGGGTAGTGAGAAAAGGAAACCTAAACACATACACATGAATATGCGTGAAATCAAATCTGAAAATTTGATTTTTGTAATTCTCGATAGATATAGCTGTCAAGCTTATCTGTCGAGCTTCACATTTTAAATCTCAATAGATACATTTGTCGAGCTATTTGTCGAGATTTAAAGCACATCACTTCTTCACTTGATTCTTGGACAGATTTGCATGGCTTCAATACTTGAACTTGAACTCTTATTCCTTGAGATATTAAACACATCCTAGATCTACCCAATTACAAATAAAATGCGTTTTGTCAAAGAATTAACCAACTCTAAATGACATATGTTCTTAATATGATCCACATATGTCCTAACAAAATTTAATAAAACTAGCAAACAATTAAAGTAAGCAAAGAAATTATTATTCTAAAAAAAAAAAGCAAAGAAATTACTAAAGCAGTAAAAAATCTGATTTGTTAATTTATATCAGTATATATTCATGTTTCCCAAACTATTGCATGATAATCTAGAATTCAATCTTGCTATCCTAAAAGATATTCTCATTAAAATCTAAACTATGCTCTTCTTTGTTTCCTAAAAATAGTATTAAATTATCAATTGTATCTATTAACAAACAAATCGAAACAAGATATCCCATTTAAAAATCAAACAATAATAAACCAAGCATTCAGTTGATTAAGATCACCCTGAATCATGATAAAATTAAAACATGATTGAACCTATATTCATAATACTATCTTTGTCAATTAATACGAAGTAAGAACATTTTAAATCATTAAAGAACAACCGGGAAAAATCAAATCTCATAAATAATACACAATCTTTAACAAGGTTTCATATGTAGCCTTAATTAAAAATTTAGCAAATAAAACACCAAAAAAAAAAAAAAAAAAAAAACTAAACAAATAAAATAAAAGAGAAGAAGAAATAGTCACTGTGCCTCTTCTGCTATTATTATTTTTTGGTTGCTCTCTATTCATGCTGACACACTCCAAATACAAGATTACAAGTTGAAGTAGGAGTTTTATTTGCAAGCCACTTCGAGCAATTTGCTTGATTTTAGGACTTCTTGCTTTATCACGCTCATCACAAGCTCATTATTCAATGTGGGCTGGACTAGGTTCCGTGCACCCTCAACCTCAAACACAAACACAAACAATGCAATTAAGAGTTAGGACTTTCAAGCCCAACTTTAAATCTCACCCCACCACTGCCGAATAATTGTTTGATTTGAGGTTTGTTTCCTGGCAAACTGCCGAGAAACTCTTCTCTTCTTCTTTGTTTCATTCTTCTTTCTTTCACGCCTGGAGAGAAATATCTCACACTCACAGTATGCTTGACTCAATTGGCCCATCTTGCATCATTTTATTTCCTTGTGAAATGTTCCAGCTCGGTCCTATATAAAACAAAGATAATTTATAATTAGTCACAAAATAGCATAAAAGTAAGGTTAAGTATGCAAATTCGAGAGTACTTTATCCTATATGATATATCTTTCAATGCACATCATATTATAAATGGCATATCTGACATAAAGTAAGTGAACACTCAAATGTCTATGCAAATGATAATCACTACAATTGTTCTTGACAGCAATATAGCACATTTGGAATCCTGACTATTCACTTACTTATCCCAGAACTCTTCGATTTTGGAATTTTTAACAGATGCATTTTCCAATTTCCTGATTTCTTCTAAGTTCTTGAGCTTTGGGCATTCCCTTACTTCGACTACTTTAAATTTCATGCTGCTCAAGTGTTGGTGTGGCACTGCTATAATCTCAAGCTAAGGCAATTCCAGTGGCGACGCCACGTTCATGTCAGGGTGTTCTTGGGAACACCCTGACCTGAAAAAAAAAAAAAAATTATATATAATAATTAAAAGAAAAAATTTATTTGTTTACCCTCTAAAAAAAATTAGGAACACCCTCGATCAAAATTAGAAATACCCTCAAATAAAAAAAAAAATTTATTTGTTCCATTTTCAAGCAAAAAAAGAAGAGGGTTTCGGCTGGTAACTGGATACCGGAGCAAAACAAAAGTTTTGATTTCTTTGCAAATTTCTGGGAAACACGAGGGTCGAAAAGAAGTAAAGTAAGAAGAAGAGGGTTTTGTAAAACCAGATTTAGTAGACGTTGTTGCTGCAGAACACCATTGCTGCTACTTTTGCTTCTTCTTCTTCTCGGTCTCGCTCTCACCAACACACCTGTCAAGCCTCTTCTCTTTTTTCCATTTCACCTTTTGGTTTTCACCCCCACGTGAATTTCTGAAGGTAATTTAAATTGAGATGGGAAGGGAGAAGATTTTGTCTTTATCTTCACTCTTTACCCCCACATGGTCATGTGACCAAGTGAAAAGACATTTGGGTTAAAGCTTTGGACAGATGGCCATGAGGCAAGCTTTCAGCCTTTCACTCAGGTGATTCAAGTCCTCATAAATGGTTCCCTCTGTACCATTCTCACATCAATGTACTTATATCCACCTATTGTAATAATGGTTCCATATTTTCATATATATATATATATATATATTGGTTTTTTAAGTTTTGAAATCATAGATTACCATCATTATTATTATTATTGTGGGTGAGAAAGCCCGACGCCACATGATGGGCTTGAGGCCCAGTTCAAATACGACTCACTGTCCGAAGAGGTTAAATGTATCAATGCTCTGCCATCCTGGCGGAAGCACAGCCCGTAGATAAAAAAAACACTCCGTCCGAAGACAACCTGGTATGGCCGAAGAGATCCTACTTAATGGAGTAGCCCAGAACTTGATCGGGTAGCTGTGCTGAAGGTCTCCCTCCCAGGACGGAACTTCGAGCATGTCTAACTGCGTAGCTATCACGAAATGTCTTGCCAATAAAGCTGTCACCGCCACATTTAATGCACTGCAGCAACTTTCCTGGCCGCATTTATGTGGAGAAGACACCTGAACAGTGCGTCTTCACCCACCACCACTCACTGCAGGTTAAAGCAGACGGCTGATGTGACTAGTACTCAAGTGGGTGTCTGGATGGAGGACAAGTGTGCGGTGAAGATGGGAAAAGGGGGTCTATATAAGGGAAGCAAGTCTCGCAGAGTGTGGGGGGGAGAAAAAATTGTATTGACTTAGCATTTAAATAGAAAACCTCTTCGGACTACAGGGGTTCATCCCGTTAAAGGCTTGACTCAATCCATCTCTTTGTTATTAGTTTTTGTTCATCTGGACCGTTGCTAAATCCACCATTAGCCCAGTTGTTTGGCCCATTCTCTACAAATTTATTGTGGGAAATTTGGAGGGCTCATCATATAAAGTTTTGGTGCCTGGCCCAACAAATTTTGACCCTACAATTGGCGCCGTCTGTGGGGACAGCTGGAGCAAAGGTGGAAGCAACACCTCAGAAGATGGCCGAACCAAGGCAACGACCAGCTGAATCCAGGTCGTCTAAGCACACCGATCCTTTTCTTCGTCTGGAGCGAAGGCAGAATCGTGAGGAAAGTGTACACACCGCACGTGACGACCAAAACCAGTCACATGGGGAGAGCCACATGTCTCATGCAGAGAAGAACGAAGGCATGCAAAGAGAAATAGACAGGCTCAAAAGGGAGTTGCGCCATGCAAAGAGGAAGCGTAGCCCCTCGTATTCTGATGAAGATCTTGAGGATGAACAAGATGCTGGCTACAAACAGAAACATCGGACGCCGGTCAACGAATCCTTTACCTATGAAGAACTGCGTCATGATGGGAGGAGCTTTCAGGATCCCTTACTGAGGGGCGCAGGGAACGATGCTATGAGCAAAGCTCTAGATCAGATCTCCCGGTCTCCTTTTACACGAAATATCGAGGGTGCCAGACTTCCCAGACGTTTCCACCAACCTACATTCACCATCTACAATGGCAGGACCGACCCAGTGGAACACGTGAGTCATTTCAACCAGCGAATGGCAGTTCACTCCAGGGACGAAGCCCTGATGTGCAAAGTTTTTCCATCCAGTTTGGGACCAATAGCCATGAGATGGTTCGATAGTCTGAAGGCAAACACTATTAGCTCTTTCCAAGAGCTAACCCAGGCCTTTGGGTCTCGTTTCGTCACTTGCCGAAGGGTGCCCCAGTCCGTGGCCTCGCTGTTGTCTGTCAGCATGAAAGGGAACGAGACACTGAAGTCATATTCAGATAGATTCTGGGAAACATACAATGAGGTAGAGGAAGACTGTGAATCGATGGCTGTTAGCTCTTTTAAACTAGGCCTCCCTACTGAGCATCCCTTGAGAACGTCTTTGACGCGCAAGCCTGCCACCAGCATACGCCAGTTGATGGACAGGATTGACAAGTACAAAAGAGTGGAGGAGGATCAGCAGCAGAGTAAGGGAAAGGAGAAGGTTATCCCTCAAGAGGGGAGGGATTTCAGGTCGGACAGGCAGAATCACAATAGGCCGAGGAAGGACTGGGCCGGGCAAAGCACAGCGAACTTTCAGACGGTCAACGCAGTTTTTCACGAACCGGTGCACCAAGTCCTGGATAAGATAAAAAACGAACCATTCTTCAAAAGGCCGAACAAAATGGTGGGAAACCTTGAAAGGCGCAACCACAATTTTTACTGTCATTATCACCGGGACCACGGCCACACCACTGAGGACTGCAGGAGCTTGTGGGATCATTTGGACCAGCTGGTTGGCGAGGGCAGGTTGAAGCACCTCCTACACCTCTCATATGGTCAAGGAAATCAAACCAGCACGGGGCCCAGAAGGGGTGATTTCGTAAAACCTCCTTTGGGAACGATCAATGTCATTTTTGCCGCACCAGGAAGGACAGGGTCTTGCCCATCCAGGATATTGTCAGTTGCTCGGATACCCTCGAATAAGGTTAACAGAGAGCCGAAGAGGTCTAGGACAGACGTCCCGGTTTTGGGTTTTTCGGAGGAAGACAAAATAGGAACTGTACAGCCGCATGATGATGCACTGGTAGTCACCCTAAGAATAGGCGGATACGACGTCAAAAGGGTGATGGTGGATGAGGGCAGCGCTGCAGAAATAATGTATCCAGATCTATATAGGGGGCTGAACTTGTCCCCCGAAGACTTGACTCCATACAGTTCACCTTTAGTCAGTTTCGATGGAAACGTGATCATGCCGAAGGGGCAGATTAGACTGCTTGTGCAAACTGGTGCTGAGATTGTGGAGGTAGATTTCATAGTGGTGGATGCCTACTCACCCTACACCGCTATTGTAGGCAGACCTTGGCTTCATACCCTTGGGGCTGTGTCTTCCACCCTACACCAGAAGGTTAAGTACCCCTCTGAGGGGGTAGTTGAAGAAATTCGAGGGGATCAGGCTATGTCCAGGCAATGTCTAGTGGCAGCCATCCAGCACGAGCGGCATGCCGAGCCCTCAAATGGTGACAAGGAGAGTTTATAGCAATTAAGGTCTTCGGCGACGGAAACCGGAACCTCGGCCGGAGAAGCAGAGTGCGAAAGCTTGACAAGAATTGTTGTTGATAATAATCCAGAGAAGTTCTTTCAGGTCGGATCTATGCTGCCTCCTCAGGAGAAGGGAGAGTTGATAGAGTTCCTCAGGGGAAACATTGATGTATTTGCATGGGATCCTGCGGAGGCCCCGGGGGTAAGCCCAGATTTCATTTGCCACCATCTAAACGTAGATCCCACCATCATCCCCAAGAAACAACCGCTCCGGCGACCATCGAAGGAACACGCAGATGCAGTCAGGGAGGAGGTAACGAGGCTCAAGCAGGCAGGGGCTGTTAAGGAAATTTTTTACCCCGAATGGCTGGCCAACACAGTGGTGGTAAAGAAGAAAAGTGGGAAATGGCGGGTGTGCATGGACTTCACTGATCTCAATAGAGCTTGTCCGAAGGATCCGTTTCCCATGCCGAAGATAGATCAACTAGTTGACGCTACCGTTGGGCACCCTCGGATGAGTTTCTTGGACGCCTTTCAAGGCTATCATCAGATACCACTAGCACTCGCCGACCAGAGCAAAACGGCTTTTGTAACCCCTATAGGAAATTACCACTACAAGGTAATGCCGTTTGGCTTGAAGAATGCTGGGGCTACCTATCAGAGAATGATGACCAGGATGTTTGAACCACAGCTGGGCAAAAGCATGGAGGTTTATATCGACGACATGGTGGTTAAAAGCAAGGTTATCACGGAACATATTGGGGACCTTCGGGACATCTTCGAGATTCTGAGGCGACACAGACTACGCTTAAATGCCTCCAAATGTTCGTTTGGCGTGGGATCGGGCAAGTTCCTGGGGTATATGGTCACTCATAGGGGAATCGAAGTTAACCCCGACCAGATAAAGGCCATCAACGACTTGCGAGCTCCTCGGAACCCCAAGGAGATCCAGAAGCTGACTGGGATGACCGCTGCCCTTAACAGATTCATTTCCAGATCAGCCGATAGGTGTAGGCCTTTTTTCTCGTTAATCAATAAGTGGAAGGATTTCAAGTGGACGGAGGAATGTGCCGTTGCTTTCTAGCAACTTAAGGACTACTTGGCTAGACTTCCCATCATGTCCAGTCCCGAGCCAGATGAAATCCTGTTCGCCTACATTGCTGTGGCTCCTAGTGCTGTTAGCTTGGTGCTGATCCGAACAGACTGTGGCGTGCAAAAACCCGTCTATTATGTGAGCAAATCGCTGCAGGAAGCTGAGACTCGTTATTTGCCCCTAGAGAAGGCCATTCTGGCTGTTGTGATGGGTACTAAGAAACTGCCCCACTATTTTCAAGCTCATACCGTCATAGTCCTTACCCAGCTCCCACTTAGAACAATACTCCGAAGTGCAGACTACACAGGGAGAATCGCCAAGTGGGGGACGATGCTGGGGGCTTTTGATATTAAGTACATGCCCCGCACGTCGGTGAAGGGCCAGGTCCTTGCAGACTTGGTCGCGGAATTCACAGAGCCCCCTTTAGACGAAGTAACCCCAACACTGACCCCTGAGAGTAGGACCGTTGGCATGGTCTCCTCACGGAGCCCCTTGCCCTGGGAGGTGTACGTTGATGGCGCATCAAACCAAAGGGGCTCTGGAGTGGGGCTTGTGCTGTTAACCCCAGAAAGAATTACCATCGAAAAAGCTTTAAGACTGAATTTCTCTGCAACGAATAATGAGGCAGAATATGAGGCTCTACTGATGGGGATGAGGATGGTACGAAGGTTAGGGGGAAAGTCGCTTGAAGTACTCTCGGACTCGAGATTAATCGTCGGCCAAGTACAGGGAGAATTTGAGGCGAAGGACGAGAGGATGCAGGGGTACTTGAGCCTAGTTAAGTCCTTGCAATCAGAGTTTGAATATTTTAACCTGCGGCACATCCCCAGAAGTGGCAATACACACGCAGATTCATTGGCCACCCTCGCCACCTCTTCGGCACAGGCATTGCCGAGGGTTATCCTCATTGAGGATATGCAGGAGCCTACGGAAACAAGAAAAGAGTCACTCCAAGTCCACTGCGTTAGAGCCGACCCGTGCTGGATGGATCCCATCATCAAGTTCTTGAAGGATGATGTGTTGCCCGAAGGAAAAGAGGAAGCGGACAAAATACGAAGAAAGGCCACAAGGTTCTGGCTGTCCGAGGAACGGAAACTTTATAAACGTTCCTATTCGGGTCCGTACTTACTGTGCATGCGCCCTGAAGCGGCAGAGTCACTACTGGAAGAATTGCATGAAGGGATATGCGGAAGCCATACAGGAGGTAGGTCCTTGGCCCACCGGGCCATCACTCAGGGTTATTGGTGGCCGTGTATGCAGAGAGAGGCCCATGAATATGTAAAGAAGTGCGACCAATGCCAACGGTTTGCGCCGAACATACACCAGCCAGGTGGTAACCTCAATCCACTATCCAGCCCGTGGCCTTTTGCTCAATGGGGTCTGGACATCGTAGGCCCATTCCCTAAGGCAGCGGGAAACAGGAAGTACTTGCTGGTCGGGACGGACTATTTCACCAAGTGGGTAGAAGCCGAACCTCTTGCAAATATCAGGGACGTAGACGTGAAGAAGTTCATTTGGAAAAACATCGTCACCAGATTTGGAGTCCCACATACCCTCATCTCGGACAACGGGCTTCAGTTCGATAGCAAAGCTTTTAGAAGTTATTGCAATGAGTTGGGAATCACAAATAGATACTCCACCCCCGCCTACCCCCAGGGAAATGGGCAGGCCGAAGCTGTCAATAAAGTCATTGTTAACGGGCTAAAGAAGAGGCTGGATGATGCGAAGGGTAGATGGGTAGAAGAACTACCCCACGTATTGTGGGCATATAGGACTACGCCTCGTAGGTCCACTGGGGAGACCCCCTTTTCGATGACCTATGGAGCTGAAGCTGTTATACCTCTCGAGACTGGGTTCCCTACCTACAGGACTAGTTATTTCAACCAAGCCGACAACGATGGACATTTGGAGAAGAGTTTGGATCTGATTGAGGAACGAAGGGAAAACGCAATGGTCCGATTGGCGCATTACCAGCAGAAACTCAAACAGGGCCATGACGCCAACGTGAGGTTGAGACCCCTTGAGCCTGGTGATCTGGTCCTGAGGAAGGTGGTAGGCAACGCAAAGAATCCAGCATGGGGAAAACTGGGGCCGAACTGGGAAGGTCCATATCGCATCACCTCAAAGGCCGGCATTGGGGCATACTTTCTAGAAGACCTGGACAATAATGTAGTGCCCAGGCCGTGGAATGTAAATAACCTCAAAAGGTACTACTATTAAATGAATTCTTCACTCAGCCATGATTGCATTTCTGTCAGGGTAGTTTCTCTCTGGTGTTTAAACTTAAATCCAATCATGCCTGTAGTCCTCGGACCAGATGATTTGGGTTAGTTAACACTCCTTTACGTTTCTCTCGTGTTTAAACTTAAATCCAATCATGCCTGTAGTCCTCGGACCAGATGATTTGGGTTAGTTAACACTCCTTTACGTTTCTCTCAAGTGTTTAAACTTAAATCCAATCATGCCTGTAGTCCTCGGACCAGATGATTTGGGTTAGTTAACACTCCTTTACGTTTCTCTCAAGTGTTTAAACTTAAATCCAATCATGCCTGTAGTCCTCGGACCAGATGATTTGGGTTAGTTAACACTCCTTTACGTTTCTCTCAAGTGTTTAAACTTAAATCCAATCATGCCTGTAGTCCTCGGACCAGATGATTTGGGTTAGTTAACACTCCTTTACGTTTCTCTCAAGTGTTTAAACTTAAATCCAATCATGCCTGTAGTCCTCGGACCAGATGATTTGGGTTAGTTAACACTCCTTTATGTTTCTCTCTGGTGTTTAAACTTAAATCCAATCATGCCTGTAGTCCTCGGACCAGATGATTTGGGTTAGTTAACACTCCTTTACGTTTCTCTCTGGTGTTTAAACTTAAATCCAGTCATGCCTGTAGTCCTCGGACCAGATGATTTGGGTTAGTTAACACTCCTTTACGTTTCTCTCTAGTGTTTAAACTTAAACCCAATCATGCCTGTAGTCCTCGGACTAGATGATTTGGGTTAGTTAACACTCCCTTAAGTTTCTCGTGTTTAAACTTAAATCCAATCATGCCTGCAGTCCTCGGACCAGATGATTTGGGTTAGTTAACACCAAGTTTCTCAAGTGTTTTCAACTTTAGTTCAATCATGCCTGTAGTCCTCGGACCAGATGGTTTGGATTCGTTGACACATTTATGTTCCTCTTAAGTGTTTAGACTTTATTTTAATCATGCCTGTAGTCCTCGGACCAGATGTTTTGGGTTGATTAATATATTCTTCGAACAATTCTCACTAGTGTTTAGTTGACAACCGCCCACATAATTAATTGGTTGACGGAGTATGTAGACTTAGGTAAACGTTACGTCAAACATAATTATCATTGTTAACCATAAAGACAGAAACATATTCTAAAAAAAAAAAAAAAAAAAGAAGCAACAAAGAACAAAAGCAAACTATTTCATTGCAAGGGCAGTTTCATTACAAAATAGGCGATACAGGGTCCTAACTATTACACAGCCCTAACATCCTAAGCCTTGTCTTGAGGCATCGGATCCGTTGTTGGTAGACTACCCGCATCTCCAATCTGAAGGGGTGCTGGGTTTGCCTCAGTCTGGACTGAGAGATCCTGACCGGCCGAGGGAGCTTCCGAGGCATCTGGCAGGTCACTTATATCAGGGTGGTAATAGATGCTCTCGGGTTGCCTTAGGGCAGACTCCGCGGGGACTCTAGCCGCATCAAGGCATTTGCCCCATGTAATTGCGCAGTAGTCTCTGCACACTTTGGCTAACTCCTCGGCCAGCCTAGTTTGGGTCTCTTGCACCCCCAGCATGTAGGCAGCCTGTTTCTCGGCCTCAACCGCTTCCTTGGCCAACTGAGCGTCCTCCTTGGCCAACTTAGCAGCATCCCTGGCTTTGGCTAGCTCGGCCCGCAGCTCCTTCACCATCGCCCTCTCTGTTTCCAGATTGGTCTCGGTGACGTATAGTTTCTGCCGCTGATCCTCGGCCTGCTTCTCGGCATTCTTCAGGCCTGCCTCAGCGCTTCTCCTTGCCTTCACCTCCTCCTTCAGCTCCTCGGAGATGCGGGCGTAGTCGTCCTTCGCCTTGCCCAATGCCTTCTCCACCTCCTCCCTTGATCGAGCCTCAGCCTGCACTTTAATCTCCTTTTCCTTGTTCCATTCTTCCGCCACAAAAATTTGCTGAGCGATCTGCATGGCAACCAAAGAGTTTTGCGTTAAGTAGCGAAAGCACATAAAGGCTACGAAATAGTCACTTATCTCACCATGCCTAAATCCCTTTTTAGGGACAAGAAAAGCTCCTGTTCGGAGAAGCGCCGATAGGACTCCATGTCCTTCGGAAGGAGGAGAGGCTTCTCCAACGCATCTGCTATGCGCCCTGCTTTCCCCCCAGCATAGTTTCGCAGGGACGCATCGTGTAGGATGGCGGCGCCATCCAATGTGAGCTTTGGAGACCACGCCCGAGTCCTTCGCCCCACGTCTGCGACCTGGTCTTCTTCTCGGCTCTCCGTAGAAGACGCCCGTTTGCCCCTAGTATCATGGGACGTCTTCTGTTGTTTGGGGCCCTTCGGAGGGACCACCTCCCCCTCCTCAACATCAGTCACCTCTGTTACCACCCTTTTCTTCTTCAGATCGGGTAGCGCTTTTAGCCCAAGATCCTTTGGGGCTGGAGGAGGGGGTGGTGGTGGAAGGTTAACCTTAGGCTGGGAGGTGCCAGCGCCAGTACCTTTGGCCACATCCTTTGACTTCCGGTTTTTCAACAAGGACGATAGGCTCTGCATGTCTTCGTTAGAATCGTCTGGCAGGGCTAGATTTAAGAGCGGAGCAGCAGAATGCCTATCAAGTGCCTCTCCGGCAGACAAAATTTCGACTTCCCCCGAGTCTTCCTCTTCGAACTTGAACTGGTCGATCTGCTGATCAAGCGAGGGGGTAGAGGAAGCCCTTTCCTCCTCTACTACCGATTCAAGGGGAACTTGTCGGACGGGTTGGACGAGCACCGGTATATCTTGCGGATTAGGATGGGGCACTGGGGCAAGGTCGAAGGGGGCTAAAAAGGTCTTTCGTGCCACGTCAATGCGGTTTATTCGGCGATCCCCGAATGTTATTGCGTTGCCTTTCGGCTGGATTTCAGTCTTCGGGGTGTAGTTGAGTATGAGGGGAACAAACCTAAGCTCACCGTCTTCACTCACGAAAATCTCTGACCGAAGGAGGTAGTTTAAGGCCGCAGTATTCGTGAGACTCAGCCGAGGAGCTACGTACCTTCTATCTGTAAACATAGCAATAGAACTCAGAGGATTGCAATATGGCAAAAGAAAGTCCGAACAGCTAAAAAAAAAATTTTTTTTAACTATTAGAAAAGCTCAAGGGGGAATGTCCCACCTGGCGCTCCTAGCTGGGTTGGGCAATGAATCCCATCATGCCAGGCGCCCGAGACGATCAGGTAATCGTCCTTCATCCCTTTGTTGGACTTGGGGAGACCAGAGAGGAGTCTGACGACATCGGATCGGGACTTTAGATAGTATCCCGCCCCTTCTTGTTTATGACATTCGTACATGTGTACCACATCGTGCCAAGTCAGTCCCAAGCCCAACTGGCGGTTTAGCTCATCAACTGCACCTAAAATTCTAAATGTGTTGGGTGCGCACTGGTCAAGACTAAGCCTATGGGCGATAAGGTAATTTCTGGTGATTGGACCCATGGGAATGGTCATCCCTCCCTCCAGGAAGGCGATAATGGGGATTATCACCTCACCCTCCTCGCGGTCCAGTAATAGCCCCTCCGTGGAGCAATACCTTAAATCCACTTCCCGAGGGATGCGATACGTCTCCCTAAATTTCTTTATCTGGGAGGGACTGTTCACTAGGTATTCAAATCTACCCATTGATTAATAAGTTTAAAGTGAGGGAAACGCGGAACAGCGACTGAAGAGAATCTACCAATGGCCGAAGAGGCAAACTGAGTAGATTTCAATAAATCTCGAAGAAAGGAACTTACGTCGGTTTGGATTGGAGAATGTTTTTCCTTGGCCTTGCGAAAAGATCGTAGTGGATTCTGGAATGAGTTGAAGCAGATGATAGGTAGAGCTTTGAGAGTCTGAACGCTTGAGTTCGCTGAGGGTCTGACGCTTGCAAAGTGAGAAGACAGTCCCCTCCAGGACTTTATATAGTGGCAGGAAAAGTAGTGGGACTTATCCCGCCCGAAATTTTGAGGACAATCTCGACCGTTGATTTGAAATGAGCCGCTAGATTTCAGGGACAAGACGCCGCCTGGAGCAATTAATGATGCTTCGGAAACAGCGCGACAGCAGCGGTTATAAAGAAGGCGCCCAAACTCATGCGCACACGTGCGGAATCAAAATCCAGTGCCTCCATTCATCAAAAGGTCAAAACCCCACTTTTTCTCTTCGGATGCGAGGTAAAAAGTGAAATTTTGAGGGGCTATTGTGGGTGAGAAAGCCCGACGCCACATGATGGGCCTGAGGCCCAGTTCAAATACGACTCACTGTCCGAAGAGGTTAAATGTATCAATGCTCTGCCATCCTGGCGGAAGCACAGCCCGTAGATAAAAAAAACACTCCGTCCGAAGACAACCTGGTATGGCCGAAGAGATCCTACTTAATGGAGCAGCCCAGAACTTGATCGGGTAGCTGTGCTGAAGGTCTCCCTCCCAGGACGGAACTTCAAGCATGTCTAACTGCGTAGCTATCACGAAATGTCTTGCCAATAAAGCTGTCACCGCCACATTTAATGCACTGCAGCAACTTTCCTGGCCGCATTTATGTGGAGAAGACACCTGAACAGTGCGTCTTCACCCACCACCACTCACTGCAGGTTAAAGCAGACGGCTGATGTGACTAGTACTCAAATGGGTGTCTGGATGGAGGACAAGTGTGCGGTGAAGATGGGAAAAGGGGGTCTATATAAGGGAAGCAAGTCTCGCAGAGTGTGGGGGGGAGAAAAAATTGTATTGACTTAGCATTTAAATAGAAAACCTCTTCGGACTACAGGGGTTCATCCCGTTAAAGGCTTGACTCAATCCATCTCTTTGTTATTAGTTTTTGTTCATCTGGACCGTTGCTAAATCCACCATTAGCCCAGTTGTTTGGCCCATTCTCTACAAATTTATTGTGGGAAATTTGGAGGGCTCATCATATAAAGTTTTGGTGCCTGGCCCAACAAATTTTGACCCTACAATTATTATTATTATTATTATTATTATTATTATTGATTGATTGAATAAGTTACACTACCTTGATATACAAACATATATATATATATATACTCTTATTGTACTATTATTGGTTGTTGTTTTTCATTGTTTAATTGTATATTTATGTTTTAATATTTTAAAACAGTAATTGTTACGTAATAACTAAATGATCTGAGTGTCAAAAAAGAGAAATTAAATGATTTGTTTTATTTGAAGTTTATTTATTTGGATCAATAATTTCATGTTGTATAAGGAAATTTAAATATATATTATTTTTAGAGAAACTGAAGAAAAAAAAATTGAAACAAATCTAGCTCACTCATGAACACCCTGAAAAAAATTTCTAGAGTCGCTACTGGGCAATTCCACTAGATGCAGTGTGTGTAATTTCTGCGATGCAAACTTAGCCGATGCATCAGCCACAATTAGCTTCTTCAACTAGTCACAGAATTTGACCTGGAGGATTTCAAGGTTTTCTGGCAACTGGGATGGAGAAATACTTGTTCAAGCATTGGGCAACAATCTAGATATAATTGTTTAATATTTTCAAAGGCCTCAATTTGGGTCTTTCCACCAAAAACACACCTCAAGTTAGGAAGGTTTGACACAGATAGTATCTCTAGATTTTTTCTCATTCTGACTTCTGTTTCTTCTCCGCAAAAGATTTCCTTCATTTTGGCGCACCTCCCTAGCCGACTACATTTCATTGCCATCACATTACCAACATTAATTGTCTCCTTCGCAACCAAGTCTGATAAGCTTTTGATAAACTGGTTGTCTACCAAAGAGATATATTCAGCCTGCATGAGGGCATCCTCGACACCATCTGGAAAGCTATCATATCCAAAGATTTCCAGAAATCGTCCGTCTTCTTCAGGAAAATGAAGAGTCTTGAAGTAGATTTCGCTGAACATTGGGTCAACTCTGTGCCATCCAATATCTTCATCTTTGCCTTTCTCCTTACCTGGGCCAATAGAGAAGCGGCATGTCTTCCATAACGCAGGATTTTTCTTCCAGATTAATTTCAGAAAGTTCAGTACCACTCACAAGCATGAAAGGCCCCTTTTTAATGTTATTGAAGATGCCACTTTGAAACCAATTTTAGCTCCTCTGGCCACTTATTTTGACTTTGAAAGTCCCTTAAGTCTGGAAGTACAAGCTTCTTCAAATGAGTCAACTCTGTGATCTCATAGGAGAATTCTTTGAGTCCTGTCCTCCACAAATCAACAACCTCCAAATGAACAAGCGATATGAGAGATGGCAATTGTTTCAAGCTTGAACAATCTCTTAGGAAAAGATGGCGGAGGTCACTACAATTGTTAAGCGATGACAAAGAACCAATTGCTGTCTTTGAAAGATCTAGAACTTCGAGCTTGGTAAGTGATTCCAAAGATGGCAATGTTTTCAAGGGCAAACAACCTTTTAGTATCCGCTGAGTCAGCTTAATGAGGTTGGACATTGATGGCAGCTCATCCAAGAGGATTTCAGATAAGTTCAAAATCTGAAGATGATTCATATGCTCCAAAAATTTAGTTTCGATTCCACTCAAAGATCTTGCACCACATAGATTGGGCTCCTCAAGTTTTGATAGGGATTCCAAAGGTGGAAGTTCTTTCAGGCTGCTGCAGTTTCTTTGTAAGAATTGACGGAGATTACCATGAGTTGAAAGGGATGGCAAGCACGCAATTTTTTTTTCAGAGAGGCCGAGTTTCTGAAGGCGAGTCATGTGCTCAAAGGAGTGATCTTTTATTACCACTAAAGCGCTACAACCTGAAAGATTAAGAACTTCCAGCTTTTGGAGGGCATCAAGGAGAGGCAACTCCTGTAGGTTTTCATTATTTTGTAGTAAAAGCTGACGCAGATTGAGGCTTGAAAGCGATGGTAAATTATGAATATTGGTGTATGAGAGGTTAAGATGTCAGAGGTTTTTCAGATGATTAAACTCATCATCTTTGATTTGGCCCAAACATGAGGAGGCATCAGAAAGGTCAAGAAACTCAAGATTATGAAGAACGCTAAAATTGAAAGGCAAATTTTCCTGGGAAGCATTAGACAGATCAAGGATTTTGAGACTAATATTATTCCCAAAGGACTTATCATGGATTTCTTCTAATGCAGAAGTCCCAGATAGATCAAGAATTTGGAGAGCAGATAAGGATTCAAGTTTGCTGAGTCTTGTCAATTTTTTACAATTTCTTAATATGAGTCGAGTGAGGACTTCAAGTTTGCCTAAAATTGGCAAGTGGTCAATCTGGGTTTGAGAAAGGTCAAGCATTTGGAGTTTTTGAAGACACGATATGCTTTTGTCTTTAATGTTTTTGAAAGAGGTAGAACCAGAAAGATCGAGGACCTCAAGTTTTTGTAATTCTTTTGGGGGTGGTAGTTCTCTCAAGTTAGAACACCCTCTAAGTATGAGATAACGTAATTCATCTAACTTGAAAAGTGAAGAAGGTAGCAATTGAATCTGGAGTGCAGAGAAGTTGAGAATTTGAAGATGAGGCATTTTATTAAAAAAATCATCTTTTATTATCTTCACGGAGCTGGCACCAGATATCTCCAGAATAATTAATGACTTGAGTTCTCTGATGTCATCAATATTCTCCAACTTGTCACAGTCTCTGACCACAAGCATGTGAAGCTTGTCTAGTTTAGACAATATCGAGGGCAATGATTTGAAATTGGGATTGAAAATGGCAAGAGCTTGGAGTCCATGCATTTGCTGGAGGAATGTTTCAGGGACTTCCCTGCATAGACGACTTCCATCAATTAGTAGAGTTGAAATTTTATCCCATCGTGTTTTTATCATATCATCTGTAGGTGTAACTATTCCAAGACCTTTCCAATTGTCATCCTCAAACACACTAGCCAACCCTAGACTTCATGTCTGCTCATATCCAACCCAGCGACAATCAGGAACTGTAAGTGCTATTTCTTCCATGAGAACAAAATCATCATCTTGCATTTTCAGCATGCTACGATCTATGAGATTATACAAAACACAATGTCCCTCTACATATGCCTCCACAAGGTGACCAGAAGGATCAAAATATCCTTCCAAAATCCAGCTCGCAATCAATTCATTGTAATGTACTCCACTATGTTTGAGAAAGAATTGCCCACTTTGCCAACAGCAATTGACCAATGCCATATCTCTTGCATCATTAATTTCCTGGCAACATGTCATACCCATATTGCAAAAGCGACCTTATGCATTTATCTGTTTCTTTGTAACTAGTTGCTTCTTCCAAGGCACTCTCCAATTTTAAAACCCTTAAATTATCATCTCCATAATGATTTAAGGCTTCTGCTATCAATACAACTACTGCAGCTGTTAGATCCTTGATCTTTTCAGCAATGCCTTCAATGTCTCTTTTGATACGTTCAGGAATTGGTCTTTTGACTTTTTCCTCCAATAGAGTTCCTAACTCATTTTTGGACAAGCTGATTTCAATCTTTTCCTCCTTTTCCTGAAATGAGGATTCAATCTCAGTTCCTTCCCTCCCTTGTTCGCAGCTCTCCTGGGTTCTTCTAGTGACAGTGGCGGCGCCACGTTCAGGCCAGGGTGTTCCCAGGAACACCCTGAACCTAGAAATTTTTTTTTTTATATATAATAATTAAAAAAATTTTATTTGTTTACCCTTAAAAAAAATTTAGGAACACCCCCAACCAAAATTAGGAACACTCTCAACCAAAAACAGATTTTGGGCTTAAACAAAAACTCTTGATTTCCCATAAAAAAAATGAAAATATAAACCTATAATCCAAACAAAGCAGATATAGATCAGTAATGGAGGTGAGGAGAAGTTGTGCTGGGTAGAGGCAGCTTGAGAGAGTAGCATGGAGGTGCTATTAGGGATGAACGATGCTTGTTGAAAGAAGCATAGTGGCGGCGTAAAATGATGCTTGAGGAGAACATTGAGAGAGAAGAAAAGCTGTGACTAAAAAAAAAAAAACTGTGACTAAGAAATAAGGACGAAGAAAGCATAGAAGAAAGAAAAGAGGAAAGTCATCTGAAGAAAAATCTAGAAGAGACAGGCACGTGTGAAAGGAGAGGAAAAACGTTAAAACAAAAATGCACATAAGTTAAAAAAAAGAAGAAAAGCCTTGGAGGTTTCTGGAACTACAAGTCCAATGTTTTCTCTGGGCCGTGCTTGTAAAGCTACTGGGCCGGGTTTCCTTTTGTTTGTTTGTTTTATTTTTTTTTCCTTCTAATTAATATACTTCAACCATTTCAGTCAAAAAAAAAAAAAAAGACCTGACGTAGAAAACAAAGGAAAAGAGAAAAAAAGTTATTAAAAATTAAATTAAATTAAAGGGTGGGCCTTGATTTATGGTTTGGGTTATGACATGGGTATAATTTAAGGTTTGGGTTTATCACTTGATTGACCCACTCAACTTTTAATTACATTATACATATTAATTATATACATAACAAATTATAGAAGACAATTGATAAACAAATTAAACAACTAAATTATGTTAGACTAAACAATAATGAAACAATACATTATAAAAGACAAACAAATTAAATTATGTTAGGCTAATGTTTCAAAAAAAAAAATTATTTAGGCTAAACAATAATTAATAATTTTATAATTAGTGAAACAATAATATAACAAATTATTGTTTATAAAAGACAAGCAAATTAATAAAACAACAATAATTAATAATTTTATTAATATTTCAATGAACTTATAGTTTATTATTTATTCTTTTGCTAAAATTATGGATAAATATTTGATAAGAAAACCATATAGAAGGTAATTGTAAACTTTATGTATTTGCGTGTTTTTTGATTCTTGTTGTTGTCAATATACAAAATTTCTTTTTATTAGATTATGTAATTTATGTTTATTGAGGAACACCCTGAAAAAAATTTCTGGAGCCGCCACTGTCTAGTGATTAAAACTTTTAACAAACTCTTTGGTTCTGAAGGCATTAGTTCTTGCAATTTTGTAATCACCTCTTTACCCGACTTACTTCGATCATCGTCCAAAATAAGTAGAAGAAATTTCTTCGGTTTAAGAGATCTCATTTTACGGAGCTTCACAGTTATCTTCTGTAGGCTCCCCTCCTCCTGTCTTGCATCTTTAATTTTTGGGTCTTCATACTCCTCGGGTATAATAGACAGCTGATGGGCAATGTCTTCATAAAGGGAACTTTCATAATTTCTCTTATTTAGAGATATCCAAAGAGTCCTATAAAATAAGTCCTTGTTGATACAATCACTGATGATCTGTCTAGCCATCCATGTTTTCCCTACTCCTGAACTGCCAAAAAGGGCAATGGTTGTCACGTTTGAATCCTTTAACAGTTTTAGGGTCTATTTGGATAGAACTTATTTTACTAAAACTGAAAACTGAAAATACTGTAATAAAATAATTTTTAAATGTGTGAATAGTGCTGTGAGACCCATTTTTAATGAAAAAGTTGCTAAAAAGTGAGATTTGTGAGTTCCATAAACAATGCACGGGACCGACTAATGTGCTGAAAAGTCAAATATATACGGCTACTGGTCATGAACAGTGCATGAACAGTAGCCATTTGTCCCCCTGAAATGAGTGCTAAGCAAAGAAAAAAAAAAAAAAAAAAAAGGAAAAACGCAAACGCAACCACAGGAACATGTATCTAAATGGATACTTAGTATATGCTCCTGCTGTTGTTGAATTGTCCTCGAGGCCATAGCTAATTAAAAAAAAAAAAAAAAATACACGTTAATATTTATAAAAATTCATAACTTAAATAGGGAGAGAAAATCCATTCCATCTCTCATTATATGTAAGAGCTTAAAAAGAAAAAGAACAAAGAGCATAAAACCGTGCTTAACTCTGTTCTTACATTACATGAACCTATTTCAGGAACTTTTCTCCATCCATGATATTTAGAATTATAAACTTGTCAAGGAAATTGTTAAAGATTTGTATTTGGTGACTAGATTCATGCCAAAGAACTAGGAGATGAATTCCTAGGCATGAGGATAAATTGTTTAGCCCGTGACAAGGTAATGGGTGAAAACAAGGACAGATACAAGGGCTTAGCCCCCTAACCCAAAAAAATTAAAAAAAAAAAAAAAAAAAAAAAAGGGTAAATTGGGTATTAAAATCATGTTTGGGGCCTTTAGGCGCCTCCAAGAACATATTAGCCCAGGCCCTAGCCCAACAAGGAAAGATTCCCCGTTTAACCTAATTCCAAACTTATAATTAAAAAGAAAAAAAAAGAAAAAGAAAAAGAAAAGAGAGACAGACGAGCATCAATCACAACCACAACCATCGGCCACACCGACCACGCCGTCGGCCTCTTCATTCCGATCTACCCAATTTCAACTATTTATTATCTCTTTTAAAACCTAATACTGGTATGATATATATTCTCTGATGCTCTTTCTGCACACCATACGTTTATAGTTTGTGCGAATATGTGATTGTGGTGTTTGTTGTTGTTGTTGTTGTTTTTTTTTTTTTTTTTTTTTTTTTTTTTTTTTTTGAGGATGATTGTGAATTGATTATATGAATAATTGATCTGTGAATGTGTGATTGTGTTTGTGAATCTATCTCTCGAAGACTGAAAATTATATGAATAATTGATCTGTGAATGCGTGATTGTATTTGTTGAGTAAAGTTATATTATATACGGAGAGTAGGGGCTGTAAAAAAAATATAAAATAATGTTCATTTGTTTGACTGCAGCAATAGGAACATGCACAAACAAACTAACAGAGGATAGTGATTCAGGAAACAAAATCCAATAGTTAGGAAAAGTGTGTTAGTAGTGCATTATAAATTCATAATGTTGTTTTTTCGCGTCTATGTTTGTCGTTTTATGGATTTTGTAATGTCGTTTGCTTGGCTTTTGGATTAGGTCTATTTAGGATTTAAGAAGTTTGGGTATTGCAGGTTAATTTTGTGTTTTGAAATATGGATTTTTTATAATGTGGTTTTGACATTATCAGTGGTATCAGGTACGGTAGTGTGAGTTTAGAATGCTCCAAAATATTCATAATGTCGGTAGTGAGTAAGTAGGGATGTGTTTGGGGTGTAGGCAAGTAACAAAGATAAAAAGACAAATAATTAATATAATAAACATGTCACAATTTTTTTTTCTTATATTTTGGTCTCCTAGGTTGAAATCCTGAGTCCTTCTCTGGGTGAAAATCCCTTAGATTACCTCATAACTAGTTTTGACAAGTGGGATTTGTTGGTATGAATTTGATTAACAATTAGGATTGTTGAAAAAAAAAATAGTAATAATAATAATAATAAAGGAAAAAAAGAGAGAGAGACAGGAACCCAAATTTCATGTTTTACAGGTTGTGTAATCATTAGAAATGGAATTATAATACCTTCTCCTTACTGATCAAGGACACGACGGTAAACGCCTATAGAATAAATCCTCTTTGATCCTTGTATTAGTTCTTGTACACCTGTTGCACACAGACCCTTTTGTAAGTCATCATAAATTAACACGACTTTCATAATTCATGTTGGTAGTTTCTCCGACCAGTTTTTATTTTTATTTTTATTTTTTAAATGAAGTCTAAATATGAATTTTATGATCTGGCCCATGTGTGTTTTTAACTTTAGTTGGGTAGATGAATATTAAATAGAAGTCTTTGAATTTTATTTTTAATAATTTTATAATTACAATCGGAAATAAAGATTTGAACCCTGAATATCGTGGACATAAGAGATACTAATAAATTAAGTTACATGGCTCTTAGTGAATACTTTGAAGTTTTTGCCGAAAAAAGTAGTAATTATTCCCACTATTCTAATGCCCTTGGTTTATTCCCCAATATTTCATGATTTTTGTTGTCAATGATAATTTTCTTTTTATATATTCAATTTTAGAAAAGAATATGTCAATTAAGTAGATAATAGAGAATAAGTTTTTTTTTTTTCATGGGAAGAGACAGAGAATAGGTTTTTTTTTTTTTTTTTTTTCATGTCAATTAAGTAGATAATAGAGAATAATATTCTTTTTATATATTCAATTTTGGAAAAGAATATGTCAATTAAGTAGATAATAGAGAATAAGTTCTTTTTTCATGGAAATATTATACCTTCTCTTTATTGATCAAGGAGACAGAGGAACAAGTCTATAGAACAAATTCTGAAATCCTTGAATTAGTTCTGGCCCTTCTGGCACACCTGTTGCACACAAACCCTTTCCATTATAAGTTACCAAATATTGTTTCTCAAAAAAAAAAAAAAAAAAAAAAACAAATATTAATTAATTGGCCTTTTATCATACATCATGTCGGCAGTTTAAAACACAATATATATATATATATATATATATAATATTGAAAGCGAATTGTAAAAGTTCTTTCATTTTTCTTAGTTCACGAGTCACATTTCTTTTAACAACAGAAGCTATCCAGGCAAAAAAAGAAGCAAGTAGAAGCCATGTACAACTTCTAATATCTCTTTTAACTAAGATTTTTTTTTAATGAATCTTTGAACTAATGATTCTGGATTTTTTAACTCTAATCCCTACTATCTGGGACCACAATTCTGGATTTGTTGTAAGAATATTCTTGCCTAAATGTGAATTTTATAATGTGGGTCTCCTTCAATTAAGAATTCTTGATCTTTTTAAGTCTAACGCAACTATATGCGACCATTATTCTAGATTTGTTGTAAAATGATCACCAAATCATTGTCTAAATATGAATTTTACAATGTGGGTTATTTAATTTGGATGAAATACAAAAATTATTCCTAAGGTTTGGGCTAATGACATGTACTACCACTACAACAAAATGTAGTGGTAGTATATTTGAATGAAATCAAATATAAATGAAAATTAAGAATTTTTTGTTCGCCTTTAACAAAAGGAAATCAATTAAAAATTTGGTGATAAGGAGATTAAAAGGTTTTTGGGGAAAAGAAATAGAGCAACTATGAAAGAACCTTACATATGGAAGAGTAGTAATGTGTTGTGAATGATGTATGGCGGAGGTTGGTTTACTGCAGAAGCAAAGTGCAAAGAAAAAAAAAACTATCTTGTCATAGTCTCAAGCATAGTTATTAAACCTAGACTGAATGTTGACCCGATTTATGAGCCAAGTTATTGGGTCACTGGTTCAACTAGTGGATCATCAATTGAATCGCAAGGTCAAATAAAAGAATTTAAAAAATTAAATATATAAAATTAAGTTTGAGAAATCATAACCTTGAGTTGGTTGGATTTTTTGGTTTTTGTTCCTCTACTCTTGATTTTTGCTGGGAAAGTTTTTCAGGGGTTTTATTCGAGTGTTAAACAGGGGGAATTCGCAATGAGATTTTTGGGGGTGATATTAAGGAAGATAGAGAAAATGAAGAATAGTGTCACTCTCTCTGCCTTTTTATTTTTAAGGAGTGTGGGAGAGGAAGGTTTTAAGGGGTTGGTCTTTGTTTATACATAGAATAGAATTACATAGGCAATGAGTTTGTATGGAAGTGAAACCTAGTTATGACTTGTAAAATGTCAAAAATAGGTTTAATATAATTAGATAATCAATATTTTAAAAAAATAAAAATAAGGTTAAAATTGTCATTTAACAAAATTCAAAATAAAATTACCAAGTAAATTTTTTTTTCTTAAAATTATCACTCTCTATTTGAATATATTTCACACACGTGTAATATATTTTTTCTTAAAAACTAACACACACTTAACGCAACAAATTACTTATTTTCAAATTCTAAATTTTAGTTTCTTAAAAATTTATTCCTCTGTAACTATACTAATAATAAATAAATTTAAATTAAAAAGTTATATTAAACTCAGAATAAAAAAAATAAAAAAAAAAATTCATCGCACGTGCAGAACTAGTATAATGAAATTAGTAGTAAATAATAACACTGCCCTGCCTTGTTACCATCTTTGGAGTGCTTGAGATGGTGACATTTAAAAAAAAAAAATTTTGATAAGGACGGTGACAAGTATTCATCTCACCCCATATGTGCCAGTTGGACTTTTGATCTATCATGAATTTCCACGTGACATATGGGTTGCCAGGTGCATTATCATAGTAATTAATTAATGCTGATGAGATAAAGATGACATATAAAGGAAATTTTCTTGGATTTCAAGAAATTATACACATCCATTAGTCTATGTTCAATGAGATGTACCTGAATCAAATAAATGTTTTTTCTCAAAAATAAATAAACAAATAAATATCAACATAATTTTAAGTGCAAATGGACTTGATAAAAATAATAAAACATTTTCCATGAAGAAACAAATAATTCTCAAGATTAAAATGTAACTTTAAGTCATGGCTTTTTTTTTATTTTTTTTTTTATAATTTTTATACAAGATAGAAACTCTACTCTAGCCTAATTTAAGTGTATATGTGTGTGAAGCTCCCTCCGAGAGACTTGAAACCCGGCCTTTACCCCACACACCCCACAAGTATTAGTGATCATCGCATCAAGGGTGCGTAGTGGTAAGTCATATATTTTTTTTTTTGGTAAAATATTATTTTGGTTCTTAAGTTTCACCAAAAATTTGTTTTTCGACCCTAAATTTTAAAAAGATCTTTTCTCATCCCTAAAATTTGTAAATAGTTTTTTTAATAGTTAAGAGACAAAAATAGGGATGAAAAAAGAACTTTCTTCTTTCAGTAGTTTAGAGATGAAAAACAAACTTTTAGTAAAATTTAAGAACATAAATAAAACATTACAATAGTTTAGGGATGAAAAATGAACTTTTTAATAGCTTAGGAACGAAAATTGAACTTCTTAAAGTTTAGGGATGAAAAAGAAACTTTTGGCAAAGTTTAGAGACCAAAAATAGTATTTTACCCCTTTTTTTGTAGTGTTTGTTACACACATTTTTTAATTGAAATCTTAAGTTGAAAACACATTCATTGGGTTCTTTGGGTCCAATTTTTAGATCTAGATCCATCCTCATTTCTTGTTTTGATTCAATTTCATCCATTTTTCTTAAATTTTGGATTTTTTTATACGATGAGAATTGATCAGTTAGGGTTTTTTGAGTTTTGATAGCTTTTTCATGCATATGATTAAAATGCTTGCCATGATTGATTGAATGTGATGGTGTTGGAGAAAAAGCCATCTTCCAGTCTCGTCCACACACGTCGTCCAAAGAAAGAAAGGGATAGGGTACGACAAAGTCGTCCTAGCAAACCTCGTCCGTCCCCAATAAAGGACGGACGAGCCGTCCTAATAAAGCCTCGTCCGTCCTTAATGAAGGATGGACGAGGCCTCGTCCGTCCCTAATGACAGACGGATGAGAAGTCTTTTTGGCAAAGGTAGTTTTTACCTGTGAACCAAGGCCTCCACAAGCCACGATGAGGCATCGTTCCAGATAAAGTAACTACCATGGAAGTTATGAAAGTTACTTCTGACTTTAACGAATTTCTCAACAGAAGGAACGTTTGATAGAGCGAATAACCGTTCAATGTGCACTATAAAAACATTTCTCTACGAAGAGGTAATTGATTCGCACATTTTTCCTAAAAAAAAATTCTCAGAAGTATTTTCTCTTTTAACTTCAACTCACTGACTTTACCATCAGAGGATCTTCGACCGGGTCCCCACCGGTCACCTTTGATTGTCTTTCTTTTCTTTTCAGGCCCAACACCAGAATCCGGATTATTTGACCCACTAATTTTCGAGGGACTATTAGTTGGTGCCGTCTGTGGGAACACTATTATAATTGTTGTACAATTTGTTTTCCCAAGATAACAGGATAATGGTTCGGACTAGATCGAGGGCTACCAGTCCTGCTCACGAAGGAAGCAGGGATGCATCAAGTAATCCTCACCGCGATCGCCAATCTGCGCTAGTTATGCAGGCATCTTCTGTTCAACACATGCACTCTATGGCGGCTGCGATGGCGGAGTTAACTCGCCAGAACCAAGAACTACGGAGATAGATTAACCTGAGAAGGCAGACACATGAAGAGCATGAAGATGAAGGACAAACTCGGATTCAAGAAGACAGGGAGAACGTTCAAGATGGAAGTTAATCAAGGGGTACCACTTCACGAAGGGTACCTCATTTGGAGAAGGAGATGGATCAGATGAGGAAAGCCATGGACGAAATGAAGGAGAATATGAGGAGGGCAAACTCAATAGAGGATTTGGTTCATAAAACTGATTCTCCCTTTACGGCTTCTATCAATGGCCATCCCCTACCACTAAAATTTAAAATGCCTTCTTTAGATTCATATGATGGGAATCGAGATCCTTTTGACCACATTGCTACCTTCAAAACCACTATGCATCTCCAAGGAGTTCCAGATGAAATCATGTGTAGAGCCTTTCCTACCACTCTCAAAGGTTCAGCCAGAGTGTGGTTCAGCAAATTACCCCCAAACTCAGTAAGTTCTTTTGAAGAATTAAGCAAGTTGTTTGTTAATAACTTCATAGGGGGCCAGAGACAAACGTTCTACTTCCAGTCTCTTAACAATTGAACAAGGGGAAAATGAAAGTTTGCAGTCGTTTATCACTGGTTTCAATCGGGAAGCCCTAACAGTGGACGAGATGGATGAAAAATTACTGTTGGCAGCTTTTCACAACAGAGTTCATTCGAATTTGTTCATCTATAAACTTTATGAGCAAGAGCCACAAACCATGGCCGAACTCGTCCATTCAGCTCAAAACTTCATGAATGCAGAAGATGCGATTATAGCCAAGAAGAGGAAGAGGACAGAGAAAATGGAGACAAATCGCCACCCATAATAAGGTCCTCGTCCAAAGAAGGGACGGACGGATGACAAACTAGACCAGGGCAAGAAGACAGGTCCGTCAGCACGCAACCAACAATATACTTCGTTAAATATGCCACTTGAACAAGTCCTTATGCAAATCAAGGACGAGCCTTCCTTGAAGTGGCCGGAAAAGATGAAGGGAGATCCCAATAAGCGCAATAGGAATAAGTATTGCCGCTTTCACAAAAACCATGGACATGACACGAACGAGTGCTTTGATTTAAAGCAGCAGATTGAGAATCTTATAAGGCAAGGCAAGTTGAGAAATTTCCTCGGATGAGACCACAAGGACGAGAGATTGAAAGGAAAGGTAGAGGAGTCATCGCGACCACTGCTCGGAGAAATAAAAGTTATCATTGGCGGAAGTTCAACAGGCCAATCGTCCAAGTCAAGGAAAGCATACTTAAAGGTAGTGCAGAGCGTCCAACTCTTTGGACGATCACCAAGGGAAAAGTCCACGGACAAATAGGCGATCACTTTCACAGACGAGGATACTGACAGAATTCACCACCCTCACGATGACGCTATTGTTATTACCATGCTCCTTGCTGGTTACAAAACTAGGAGAGTGCTAATAGATAATGGAAGCTCGGCAGACATTCTATATTATCCAACTTTCCAACAAATGAAGGTTGGACAAGACCAACTTCGTCCAGTGTAGTCGCCTCTAGTACGTTTCGAAGGAATGAGAGTACAGCCTGTGGGCATTGTTACATTGCCTGTAATGGTGGGGGCACACCCACAACAGTTAACCACAGATGTGAATTTTTTGGTAGTAGATTACTTGTCCTCTTATAATGCTATAATTGGGAGACCGACTTTAAATAAGTGGAAAATAGTTACGTCTACCTACCACTTGTCAGTCAAGTTTCCAACAAAGCATGGAGTAGGACAAGTGCAAGGAGATCAACTAGCAACAAGAGAATGTTACCTGGCCATGTTGGCCATGGACGAGCAAGTCCAGACCATGAATATTGAAGAAAAGAAAGTTGTGGCAGAACCTATCGGAGTCTTGGAAGATGTTCCCTTAAAAGAAAACAATCCTGAGAAGTATACCAGGATTGGGGTAGATCTTGACAAAAAGATTAAAAAAGACCTTGTCCAATTTCTGAAGGAAAACACTGATGTATTTGCTTGGAGCCACGAAGATATGCCGAGTATAGATCCTAGTGTCATCACCCATTGTTTAAACATATGTCCTTCCTCCAAGCCAGTGCAACAAAAGAAAAGGGTGTTTGCTCCTAAAAGAGATAGTGCTATTAAAAATGAAGTTTAGAAGTTGATGGCAGCGAAGTTCATACGAGAAGTGTATTACCCAGATTGGCTGGCTAATGTGGTAATGGTAAAAAAAGTGAACAGCAAGTGGAGGATGTGTATAGATTTTTCTAATCTAAACAAGGCTTGCCTTAAGGACAGCTATCCGTTGCCACGCATTGATCAATTGGTGGATTCTACTGCAGGCCATAAATTGCTTAGCTTCATGGATGCTTTCTCAGGATATAATCAAATAAAGATGGACAAGGCAGACCAAGAGAAGACATCCTTTATCACTAGTCAAGGTTTGTTCTGTTATAAGGTGATGCCCTTCGGTTTAAAGAACGCAGGGGCAACATATCAGAGATTGGTTAACCACATGTTTCGTCTACAAATCGGACGGAATGTGGAAGTCTACGTAGATGACATGCTAGTGAAGAGCCAAGATGAAGAAAAGCATTTAGATGATTTGCAAGAGACATTTGATACGTTAAGGCAGTACCACATGAAGTTAAACCCCAGCAAATGTGCTTTCGGAGTATCATCCGAGAAGTTTCTTGGATTCATGGTTTCCCATAGAGGGATTGAAGCGAATCTTAATAAAATCCAAGCAATCCTAGATATGAAGCCCTCGCGAAATATTAAAGAAGTTCAGTCCATCACCGGACGAGTTGCTGCCCTTAACAGGTTTGTTTTTAAAGCTACTGACAAATGTTTGCCATTTTTTAAAATTCTTAAAAAAGCCTTTGAATGGACTGACGAGTGCCAGAAAGCTTTCGAAGACTTAAAGGCGTATCTTGTTAGAACCCCCTTACTAAGCTCGTCCATCCTGGGAGAAGAATTTTACTTGTATTTAGCAGTCACCCCACATGCCGTAAGTTCAGCGCTGGTGAGAGAAGAAGACAAGGTGCAAAGGCCTATTTATTACACCAGTAAAGCGTTGAGGGGAGCCGAAGGACGGTATCCACTAATGGAGAAATTGGCCTTTGCGTTGGTAATAGCTTCTAGGAAGCTAAGGCATTACTTCCAAGCTTATGTCATTAATGTCATGACGAATTACCTGCTAAAGAAAGCAATGAACAAGCTGGAGGCTGCAGGACGATTGATCCAATGGGTTGTCGAACTCAGTAAGTTTGATATCAGATATCAACCAAGACTTGCCATAAACGCTCAAGCTCTGGTAGATTTCATAGCAGAGTTTACCCCGAATTATAATGAATTGGGTGAGGTGGAGGATGAGAAGAAATGGATTATCTATGTGGATGGTTCGTCTACACAATACGCAGGAGGAATAGGTGTAGTCCTACAATCCCCAAAAGGAGATAAGTTGAAATATAAAGTTCGGCTGCAGTACCAGACGACAAATAATGAAGTTGAGTATGAAGCCCTTCTTAAAGAGCTGGAGTTGGCTAAGTTTGTAGAGGCAAGGTCAATACTCGTCTTGGGGGATTCTCAATTGATCATGGGTCAGGTAAATGGGATCTTTGAGGCTAAAGAAGACCGGATGAAAAAGTACCTTCATAGGGTAGTGCGCCTAATGAAAAAGTTCGAAAAAGCTGACTTTGTCCAAATCCCAAGGGAGGAGAACATGGAGGCTGACACCTTAGCGAAAGAAGCCTCGTCCAACGAAGCTATAGACGAGTTTGACGAAATTCAGTACATACCAAGTGTAGATATCCCAGAAATACTGCAAGTACAAAGTGGAGAAAACTGGATGACCCCAATTCTATCATATTTGAAGGAAGGACGGCTCCCAGGAGAGAGGGACGAAGCTAGAAAGCTGAAGGTAAGATCGGCCAGATATGTTCTAATGAACGAAGTGCTATACAAGAGAGGTTTTTCTCAACCTTATCTTAGATGTCTAGCTCCTGACGAGGCGAACTACGTGTTGAGAGAAGTCCATGAAGGAGCATGTGGTAACCATTCAGGAGCTCAGTCACTAGTCCATAAGATCGTCCGTGCAGGATACTACTGGCCAAACATGCAAGCTAATGCTAAGGCATATGTCAAAGCTTGCGATCAATGTCAGTGATTCAGTAATGTTCCCAGACAACCATCGGAGTATCTTACCCTAATGACAGCCCTATGGCCTTTTGCACAATGAAGGCTAGACATCTTAGGTCCATTTCCATTGGGCACGAGGCAAATGAAGTTTTTAGTGGTTGGCATCGATTATTTCACCAAATGGGTGGAAGCAGAGCCCTTAGCTAATATTACGCAACAGAATGTCAAGAATTTTGTATGGAAGAGTATTGTGTGCAGGTTTAGGATACCCAGAGTATTGATATCTGATAACGGATGACAGTTTGATAATGCACTTTTCAAAGACTTCTGTAAACACTTTGGAATTCAAAATCACTACTCCTCACCCGCCCATCCACAAGCAAACGGCCAGACTGAAGTTGCAAACCGATCCTTGTTGAAAATCATCAAGAAGCGGCTTGAGGGGGCTAAGGGAGTATGGGCTGACGGGTTACCAGGTGTTCTGTGGGCGTACCGGACAACAGCGAGAACCCCTACAGGGAAAACCCCTTTCAAGCTAGCATACGGAATCGAAGCAGTCATACCTGCAAAGGTGCATATGGCCAACCACAGAATAATGACATATCAGAGCAAGGATAACGAGGAACAACTTCGTCTAAGCCTTGATCTAATTAATGAGGTGAGGACAAATGCAGAGCAAAGAATAGCGAAATACAAGAACCTCATGGCTAGGCAGCATGATGCAATGGTAAAACCGAGGCGCTTCAACATAGGAGATCTTGTCCTAAGAAGGGTTTCCTTGGCAACCAAGAACCCAGCTCCTAATTGGGAAGGTCCCTATAGAGTTGTTAATTGTAAAAGGCAAGGATCCTACTACTTGGAGATCCTAGACGGGAGGAAATTGGAGCATCCTTGGAATGTTATGCACCTGAGGAGGTATTACCAATAAAATGCTAGCCTTGACGAGCCTGCAAATCATTTATCTACTTGTCTATATGCACAAGTTTGTTTGCTTAAGTATCTGTAGTGTTGCTTTGTTATTTTTATTAAAGTTATGGACGAAGTTATGGTTTGCTTTGTATTTATTTTCCTAAAGGCATGAACCTGTGTATGCCTCATCTGTGAACAATATCTTATGTTATGTACATAATGTTGTGTGAATTACTGATCTTTATCTTACTAAAAACTAAAGGCGAGAACGTTCTCTAGATGCGGAGATGTAATGTCTAAACTTTCCCAGGCATGCTCGTCCAAATAAATGGACAAAGCAAAGCCACTTACACAAGGCATGCTCGTCCAAAGAAATGGCAAGGCCACTTACACAAGGCATGCTCGTCCAAAGAAATGGACGAAGCAAAGCCTATGCAATCTATAGTAAGCCCAAGGCATACTCGTCCACACGAGCAAACTATAGTAAAATATAATTCACATCTGGGCTATAGATGAGGAAATGCTTAGACAATTGTCTCAAAGACCTAAAACAGTCCAGTATATGGACGAGAGAAAGGTAAGGTTTTATCCTCATTAAGTCTAAAAATCAGACAAGTCAAAGGATAGGTAATGCTAATGGTTACAATTTCATATGGTGAAATTCCAGTAAAAATGATGAAAATTTATGTATGAAATATGGACGAAGTCAAGCACAGTATGAGGTTAAAAATCCTGTCTTTACATATGTAAAAGAAAAATAGTAGCATTCATTCAAATCGTTAAGGGTAAACGACCAACGTTTAAACACCCTTGAAAGATCAAACTTGTTTAGAAACTCGTCCTAAAACTTTGGATGAGATGAATGTACTAACAATACATGAAAAGGTCCTAAAAACAATGGACCAAACCAAAAAAAAAAAAAACACACAACAACAAAACAACATTAAAAGTTTCTAAGTCTGGGGAGCATCTACATTGGAAGCGTCCTGAGGAGGTAGAGTTGAAGCATCGTCCTTAACATTGACGTCATCGGAGCCAGTCTGAATAAAAGAACTAGTATTGGCAGCAAGGTTGAGCTTGATTGAGCTAAAGTCAACTTTAAGAAAGTTTTCAATAGCATCCATTCTGAAGTCCTCAAAACCAGCTGCATAATTGCGATCCAGGACGTCCGTATATGCTATGGACGACTTGAATTCAGCCACAGCATCCTCTTTTTCCTTGGAAAGACGAGTGTTCAGCTCTTCATTTGCCTTCTGTAGATGGTCAATACGAATATCTTTCTCTGATACATCCGTCCTTAGCTCCTCAGTCAGCTTTTTATGCTCAGCAACTTCTTCCTTAGATTTGGCAGCTACCCCAGCCCATCTTTTACAGTCATTGTTCACTTCTTGAATTCTTGTCTCTAGCTGAATCCTCGTCCTGTCCAATTCTGTTGCCTATCTAGACGCTGCTATAAACTTGGACATGGCCTATAGAAAGGTGAAGACAAAAAAGGGTTAAATGAAGAAAAGTTGTTAAGTACACAAGGACGAGAAAGGAATATGAACATACTTTAAAGAGGTCATGGACGCCAGAGTGTTCAAACTCCTTCAAGCCCATGTCATAACAAGCATTTATATCTTCGTCTAGGACGGCCAGCTGAAATCTCTCCCAAGCTAGATCTTCATTCTCAATGATGTTTGAAGAAGACTTTTCAGAAGGCTGGGACAAGCCAGGCGCAGTAAACTTGGACGAAGGAACCTTGGACGAAGGAGCTTTGGACGGGGAGGACTCGATTGGAGTGGACGAATCCACTTCAACTATCTGAATAGGAAGTTGAGACTGGGGAGCCTTAGGCTTAATTCCTTTGGACGAGCTGTGCTTCACTCTTTTGTCTCGACGACTAGGCTGCCCCTCTAAATCAAGGTTCTTTGGTAAGGATTTCCTTTTGTCCCCAGCCGTTGGACGAACTTGTGTTTGTACCTCAGGACGGTCCTGAGACTAAACTTCAAGACGTTTTCCTTCACCCACAACTTCCTTCCCTTTGTTTCCTTTCATTGTTGACATTCCTAAGTTGAGATAATAGATGGATAAGGGATGAATAACATAGAGTTTTCAAAAAAAAAAGGGGAGGGGGAACCTTCAAACTTACTTTTGCGCATAGTAACCTCGTGTGCAATAGCCTCGTTTGACGGTTCAGGACCAAAACCCCACTTGGCAAGACGTCTCAAAGTGACTAGAGAACGGAAATTCCTGTCTGGGTGAAGACGAGCCCTATGGACGCGGTCACGAAGAAATTTACTTAAAGATGGACGTTTGACGGCTGCAAAACAGTAAGCGAAAGTTAGAAATTGCAAGTAACAGGAAAAAAAAAAAAAAAAAAGAAAAGAAAAAAAAAAAAAAAGGGGGAGGGACGTACCTTCAGGACGAAGGTTCCCCAAGTCCCTAGTATATGGAGGGAAGGGATCCCAGCCAACGTCCACAGGGTTCCCTGCCTAAAAACCAAAGATAAAGATGTACTCCGTCTTCCATTTCCTATCAGACGAAGCTAGGGACTTGATTAACCTACAATCGTTTGCCCTGGCGGTGAACTGATAAAAACCTTCGGATTGGCTTATTTCAGAAGGCTTATAGCAATAAAGGAATTCGTCCACAGTGAGTGGACGATCCCCACCAAAAACTTCTCTCCACAAAATTTGCATGGAGATAACTAGTCTCCACGCATTGGGATTAAATTGACAAACTTCTAAACCTAACCTGACTAACAACTCTCTAGCAAATGCGTTCAATGGGAACCTAAGACCACCTATAAAATAAGCTTCATAGACACCAATTCCAAAATGGGGATTACAACACCACTCTCCACAGACAGGCAACCTAGGGTTAAACTCGTCCGAAATTTGGTACCAAACTTTAAGATTGTTAAGTCTTTGTTCATCCATCTTAGAATGAATACCTACAGCGCAACTAAAGACAGTCTCCTCCTCGTCCATCGAATTAGACGAGGGAATATTGGACAGAGACTCAACCTGAGAGCCAAAAGCTCTCCTGACTTGTTCCTGAAGGACTTCAAGAGGGAACCCAGGGGCCCCAGAGGAATAGTCCTCGTCCGTGTTTCCTCCACTGATGTCACTAGTACTACTTGAGCTAGACTTCTCACTACTGTCGTCATAATACTCGTCTATATCCCTATCAATACTATCAGCGGACGAAGAAGTAACTGACATTTTTGATAAAAGAAACTTAAAGCCAAAGACGAAGGGAAGAAGAATACCTGGCTCTAGATGGACGGGGACTCTAGATGAAGGAGGACTCTTAGACGAAGCTATGGACGCTAGATGTCAAAGAAAGAAATTTCAGGAACAAGGTTAAATGGGGTATTCCACTATTTATAGGGTGTTGGGTTGAGCATTTAAAACAACACACCCAATATGAGAGTGACACGTGGCACCTACCTTGAAAAACTGAATCGACGAGACTAATCGCCAATAAAATATTGACACATGGCATATTATTCAATTGACACCAAATATGTACGTCTAAAGACGTGTCAACAAGTCACCCAATTCGTTGAATGACCCATGTGGACATGGGGCAACTGATGGTGTTGGAGAAAAAGCCATCTTCCAGTCTCGTCCACACACGTCGTCCAAAGAAAGAAAGGGATAGGGCACGACAAAGTCGTCCCAGCAAACCTCGTCCGTCCCCAGTAAAGGACGGATGAGCCGTCCTAATAAAGCCTCGTCCGTCCCTAATGACAGACGGATGAGAAGTCTTTTTGGCAAAGGTAGTTTTTACCTATGAACCAAGGCCTCCACAAGCCACGATGAGACATCGTTCCAAATAAAGTAACTACCATGGAAGTTATGAAAGTTACCTTTGACTTTAACGAATTTCTCAACAAAAGGAACGTTTGATAGAGTGAATAACCGTTCAATGTGCACTATAAAAACATTTCTCTATGAAGAGGTAATTGATTCGCACATTTTTCCTAAAAAAAAATTCTCAGAAGTATTTTCTCTTTTAACTTCAACTCACTGACTTTACCATCAGAGGATCTTTGACTGGGTCCCCACCGGTCACCTTTGATTGTCTTTCTTTTCGTTTCAGGCCCAACACCAGAATCCGGATTATTTGACCCACTGATTTTCGAGGACTATCAGAATGGATATATGAGATCTGTCCAAGTTAAATTAATTTCCTTGTTCTGTTGAGTTTTGCTGTTTCGTTTTGTTTTGGATTTGTAGATTTTGAGTTTGTGTTCAAAACACTTGCATGGCATTTGAATTTTGAGCTTTTTAATGGATTCATTGAGTGTTTTTGGACCTTTATTGCTTTTGAAAGTGGAATTTGACTTGGTTTTGATAATTGCTTTTGAAAATGAATGTTTCAGCTTGATAATTTTTTTTTTTTTGAAAAAAAAAAAAAAAAAAGAGAACTTTTATAACTTGATTGAAAATTTAGTTACTTGTAGTAATTGAAATAAAACACAAAAATAAAATATTAAGCATTAAACTACAAATAAAATAGTGGAAGGAATAATCATAATGTAAAAATGGAGAAAAGTTACAGAAAAGCCACATGTGGCCGCCTCTACATGCTACACCTTCATCCCTAGCCTCTATTTTCTCTCCACAATTTTACAATTGACAAAAGGTTTGTATATGAGAAGCCACTCCTAATACAAATCGAATTAGCCTACTTACCATTGCTTTGATTTGTTCATTTGTAATCCATCACATGCGGCTAACCTAAAGCCTTATTAGTAATCAGTAAAATCCTAGGGTAGCCCAAAAGTAAGAACTCCCATCCCAGGTTCATGTTTTGGTGAAGAAATAAGGTGGTCCATGTCAAACATGCAATCAAGCCCGTTGTACATCTCCTACTAAAGCAAACTATTATATTTTCCTCTCTTTAACTTTTTTTTTTTTTTTTTTCTTTCTCTTTCTTTTGCTCTACCAGCTTTCTTCTTGTCTCTTTTATTCTTCTCTTTCTTTTCCTTGCTTTGCCTTTTTTTTATTTTTTTTTATTTTTTATACTTTTTCTTCATGACAATTAATTGGCATAGCGCCCACTTTGCATGTAAAGCGCTTACCTATAACACAACTATAATATATAATCAATTACAAAATAACATAAAGTAAGATCAAATATGTATATATGAGAGTTCGTTATTATTTATATTTCATGCACATCAATATACTGAATATTAAAATTAATAGAACATTGTTGTTTATGACATTTATTCAAATATAGATTTTATATATATATATATATATAAACATGATTATAGATGAGACATTTAAATTGATCTTTAAACTACTTAATTACTTCAAATTTAATATAAACAAAAGAATACCTAAAACTCATAAGTAAAGATGTAAATAAAATGGTGCGATTCAGTATTAATGAGGAGAATATTACCAAACTCCTAGCACTATTTAGTTATATTCTTTATTTGGTAGAGAAATTTTCATAATATTCAAAATTACCCAAAAAAAAAAAAAAAAAAAAACCATTCCATGCCATTGGCATGTGAGTCAATTGAAAATCTACTTTTGAAGAAGTACATCACGGTCTTTTTTTTTTTTTTTTTTTTTAATTTTATATTTTTTGCTTTCCACAAGTAAAAGAAGATTGGTTTTTTGCTTACCACAAGTAAAAGAGGTTGATTTAATCAAAATTGTGAAGGTAATAATATTGAAACACATTATTCTTGACTAATAGGAAGATTGATTGGCATTCTTTTTTCATGAATAAGTTATTAGATGATGCCAAGTTGGGTACAAATCAGTACCAAATCCTTTGATTCCCAAAAAAAAAACATATAATATGAAGTGCATCCTAACAACCATTGAATAAAGACAATTACTAACAATGGTTACGACTCATCCTCATTAATTAATCAGTAGATGTCCTTTTTCTTTCTTTTTTTTGCTACAAGTGATGTGAGACTTAAGCCCCAAACTAATCACAAGATATCAATCCATTTATTTATTCAAAAAGTAGATGTCAATCCATTAACAAAAGGAATCTAATTAATTGTGCATCCTTGTTAATGGAGGACTTATTTAGCTTGCGTAAAATTTGAAAATGTATACAAAAAAGAAAGAGAGAAAAAGAGAGAGAGTAAACTTGATCTTATTCCAGTTTGAAACAAAATGCAAGTTAATTAAATACGAATTGTATGTTGTCAACAGCTAGTTTTTGACATTTCTTAAACAAAATCTAACTTCTATTTTCAGTAATAATATAACTTGCCCATCGAAAAAACCTATTCAATTAAGAAAAGTACTAGCAACTCATCCATGGTCACCAATTACAAAGTGTCAAAATCCATTAACAAATGGATCCTATTGATTTTACCTTAATGTAAAATGCGCATATAATGAAAGATTTACCTTGCACTTCATTCTTATTTGAAATGCCCACTTGGTCATATTTTGATTTAACAAGAGAGCTCAATTAATTGGAATGTGCATTGTCACCAATTAGCCATTAACAATCTTTTAAACAAAATTTACTTTCACTATTTATATTTTAACTTACACATCCAAGGTAAATCTATATAATATTCTTCTATGTTACATCTTGATTATGTTACTCACTATGATCATAATCATTTATTTCAAATGTTTTAATTTAAGAATTTTATTTATTAATTTTTATTTTTTTTTTAAAAAGATAAAAACTTAACCACTTACAAATAGTAGATATCATACCTAAAAATTTTAAGTAATACTGCTATAAAATTTATACGTTACTTGTAAGTTTTCAAAACACATCTTTCCTTTCTTCATTTCTCCTCTGAAATAAACCATAAAAAAGAAGATATTTATCTCACATCCGGATAAGAAAAGTGTTTGCGTGTGTTTAAAAGCCAATGTTGTGTTTCCAAAAATTAGCTCTTATGGATATACACCACTTGTTAAGTCATCAAAACATGTATTTCATTTCTCAAATAAAATAAGCTATCAAAAAATGAATACTAATAGTGTTTAAACTATTTTTTTTTTTTTTTTTAATTTATGACTTCCCATCCTCATGTGAAATCAAAATAGAATATAAATGAGTAAGACTTAGGTATAGTATTTAAGTGCTATTTTTTAGGTTCTCATTTTTAGATTTTGTCATGTGACTTTTATCTCATGAGATGAAAGAGTATTTTTTAATTAAGTGGTCATATGTCAAAATCTTTAAAAAAAAATCCTAAAAAACAGCACTTAAAATACTGTACATAAATTTTGTCCAATATAAATTCTCTTGCAACTAGAAAGCTTGAGGCCCAAGGTCGCAACTTGATTTGCTATAATAGGGACCATCTATTTATCTCAATCAATTTGTCTTCATATGGTATGATAGCTTAGCAGCATAGTATTTGTTCTTTTCTTTTTTATTTTATTTTTTCTCTTTCTTTAATTCTTTTCTCTCAACGGAGATAAGTACGGTCTTTGATACCTTATGATGGGCCCCACAGAACGGTACCATACGAAATAGTATCATTTAGCCTTTCTTTGGGGATTTTGCAGAAGTTGCATGCACGAAAACTGTCTAACCTGTGCACTTCGATAAATATTTATGGCTATTTGGTTTTATAAATTTACGTGTTATTTAGCTTGTGTAAAATTTGAAAATGTATACAAAAAAGAAAGAAAGAAAAAAAAAATAGAGAGACTAAACTTGGTCTTATTCCAGTTTGAAACAAAGTGCAAGTTAATTAAATACAAATTGTATGTTATCAACAGCTAGTTTTTGACACTTCTTAAACAAAATCTAACTTCTATTTTTAGTAATAATTTAACTTGCACATCAAAAAAACCTATTCAATTAAGAAAAGTACTAGTAACTCATCCATGATCACCAATTACAAAATGTCAAAATCCATTAACAAATGGATCCTATTGATTTTACCTTAATTTAAAATGCGCATAAAATTAAAGAGTTAACTTGCACTTCATTCTGATTTGAAATGCCCATGAAATAAATGACTAGACTTGGTCATATAATTGATTTAACAAGAGAGCTCAATTAAATGGAATGTGCATAGTCACCAATTAGCCATTAACAATCTTTTAAACAAAATTTACTTTCACTATTTATATTTTAACTTACACATCCAAGGTAAATCTATATAATATTCTTCTATGTTACATCTTGATTATGTTACTCACTATGATCATAATCATTTATTTCAAATGTTTTAATTTAAGAATTTTATTTATTAATTTTTTTTTTTTTTTTAAAAAGATAAAAACTTAACCACTTACAAATAGTAGATATCATACCTAAAAATTTTAAGTAATACTGCTATAAAATTTATACGTTACTTGTAAGTTTTCAAAACACATCTTTCCTTTCTTCATTTCTCCTCTGAAATAAACCATAAAAAAGAAGATATTTATCTCACATCCGGATAAGAAAAGTGTTTGCGTGTGTTTAAAAGCCAATGTTGTGTTTCCAAAAATTAGCTCTTATGGATATACACCACTTGTTAAGTCATCAAAACATGTATTTCATTTCTCAAATAAAATAAGCTATCAAAAAATGAATACTAATAGTGTTTAAACTATTTTTTTTTTTTTTTTTAATTTATGACTTCCCATCCTCATGTGAAATCAAAATAGAATATAAATGAGTAAGACTTAGGTATAGTATTTAAGTGCTATTTTTTAGGTTCTCATTTTTAGATTTTGTCATGTGACTTTTATCTCATGAGATGAAAGAGTATTTTTTAATTAAGTGGTCATATGTCAAAATCTTTAAAAAAAAATCCTAAAAAACAGCACTTAAAATACTGTACATAAATTTTGTCCAATATAAATTCTCTTGCAACTAGAAAGCTTGAGGCCCAAGGTCGCAACTTGATTTGCTATAATAGGGACCATCTATTTATCTCAATCAATTTGTCTTCATATGGTATGATAGCTTAGCAGCATAGTATTTGTTCTTTTCTTTTTTATTTTATTTTTTCTCTTTCTTTAATTCTTTTCTCTCAACGGAGATAAGTACGGTCTTTGATACCTTATGATGGGCCCCACAGAACGGTACCATACGAAATAGTATCATTTAGCCTTTCTTTGGGGATTTTGCAGAAGTTGCATGCACGAAAACTGTCTAACCTGTGCACTTCGATAAATATTTATGGCTATTTGGTTTTATAAATTTACGTGTTATTTAGCTTGTGTAAAATTTGAAAATGTATACAAAAAAGAAAGAAAGAAAAAAAAAATAGAGAGACTAAACTTGGTCTTATTCCAGTTTGAAACAAAGTGCAAGTTAATTAAATACAAATTGTATGTTATCAACAGCTAGTTTTTGACACTTCTTAAACAAAATCTAACTTCTATTTTTAGTAATAATTTAACTTGCACATCAAAAAAACCTATTCAATTAAGAAAAGTACTAGTAACTCATCCATGATCACCAATTACAAAATGTCAAAATCCATTAACAAATGGATCCTATTGATTTTACCTTAATTTAAAATGCGCATAAAATTAAAGAGTTAACTTGCACTTCATTCTGATTTGAAATGCCCATGAAATAAATGACTAGACTTGGTCATATAATTGATTTAACAAGAGAGCTCAATTAAATGGAATGTGCATAGTCACCAATTAGCCATTAACAATCTTTTAAACAAAATTTACTTTCACTATTTATATTTTAACTTACACATCCAAGGTAAATCTATATAATATTCTTCTATGTTACATCTTGATTATGTTACTCACTATGATCATAATCATTTATTTCAAATGTTTTAATTTAAGAATTTTATTTATTAATTTTTTTTTTTTTTTTAAAAAGATAAAAACTTAACCACTTACAAATAGTAGATATCATACCTAAAAATTTTAAGTAATACTGCTATAAAATTTATACGTTACTTGTAAGTTTTCAAAACACATCTTTCCTTTCTTCATTTCTCCTCTGAAATAAACCATAAAAAAGAAGATATTTATCTCACATCCGGATAAGAAAAGTGTTTGCGTGTGTTTAAAAGCCAATGTTGTGTTTCCAAAAATTAGCTCTTATGGATATACACCACTTGTTAAGTCATCAAAACATGTATTTCATTTCTCAAATAAAATAAGCTATCAAAAAATGAATACTAATAGTGTTTAAACTATTTTTTTTTTTTTTTTTAATTTATGACTTCCCATCCTCATGTGAAATCAAAATAGAATATAAATGAGTAAGACTTAGGTATAGTATTTAAGTGCTATTTTTTAGGTTCTCATTTTTAGATTTTGTCATGTGACTTTTATCTCATGAGATGAAAGAGTATTTTTTAATTAAGTGGTCATATGTCAAAATCTTTAAAAAAAAATCCTAAAAAACAGCACTTAAAATACTGTACATAAATTTTGTCCAATATAAATTCTCTTGCAACTAGAAAGCTTGAGGCCCAAGGTCGCAACTTGATTTGCTATAATAGGGACCATCTATTTATCTCAATCAATTTGTCTTCATATGGTATGATAGCTTAGCAGCATAGTATTTGTTCTTTTCTTTTTTATTTTATTTTTTCTCTTTCTTTAATTCTTTTCTCTCAACGGAGATAAGTACGGTCTTTGATACCTTATGATGGGCCCCACAGAACGGTACCATACGAAATAGTATCATTTAGCCTTTCTTTGGGGATTTTGCAGAAGTTGCATGCACGAAAACTGTCTAACCTGTGCACTTCGATAAATATTTATGGCTATTTGGTTTTATAAATTTACGTGTTATTTAGCTTGTGTAAAATTTGAAAATGTATACAAAAAAGAAAGAAAGAAAAAAAAAATAGAGAGACTAAACTTGGTCTTATTCCAGTTTGAAACAAAGTGCAAGTTAATTAAATACAAATTGTATGTTATCAACAGCTAGTTTTTGACACTTCTTAAACAAAATCTAACTTCTATTTTTAGTAATAATTTAACTTGCACATCAAAAAAACCTATTCAATTAAGAAAAGTACTAGTAACTCATCCATGATCACCAATTACAAAATGTCAAAATCCATTAACAAATGGATCCTATTGATTTTACCTTAATTTAAAATGCGCATAAAATTAAAGAGTTAACTTGCACTTCATTCTGATTTGAAATGCCCATGAAATAAATGACTAGACTTGGTCATATAATTGATTTAACAAGAGAGCTCAATTAAATGGAATGTGCATAGTCACCAATTAGCCATTAACAATCTTTTAAACAAAATTTACTTTCACTATTTATATTTTAACTTACACATCCAAGGTAAATCTATATAATATTCTTCTATGTTACATCTTGATTATGTTACTCACTATGATCATAATCATTTATTTCAAATGTTTTAATTTAAGAATTTTATTTATTAATTTTTATTTAAAAAAAGATAAAAATTTAAACGCTTACAAATAGTAGATATCATACCTAAAAATTTTAAGTAATAATTTTATAAAATTTATACATTACTTGTAAGTTTTCAAAACACATCTTTCCTTTCTTCATTTCTCCTCTAAAATAGACCATAAAAAAAGAAGATATTTATCTCACATCCGGATAAGAAAAGTGTTTGCGTGCATTTAAAAACCAATATTGTGTATCCAAAAGTTAGCTCTTATAGATATACACCACTTGTTAAGTCATCAAAACATGTATTTCATTTCCCAAATAAAATAAGCTATCAAAAAAATGAATACTAATAGTGTTTAAACTATGAATTTTTTTTTTTGAATTTATGACTTCCCATCCTCATGTGAAATCAAAATAGAATATAAATGGGTAAGAATTAGGAATAGTATTTAGGTTCTATTTTTTAGGTTCCTCTTTTTAGATTTTGTCATGTGGCTTTATCTCATGGAATGAAAGAGTATTTTTTTAATTAAGTGGCCACATATCAAAATCTTAAAAGAAAACCCTAAAGAACCACTCTTAAAATACTATATATAAATTTTGTCCAATATAAATTCTCTTGCCACTAGAAAGCTTGGGGCCTAGGGTCACAACTTGATTTGCTATAATGGGGACCATCTATTTATCGCAGTCAATTTGGCTTCATATGGTATGATAGCTTAGCAGCATAGTATTTGTTCTTTTCTTTAATTATTTTCTCTCAACGGAGATAGGTACAGTCTTTGTTACCTTATGATGAGCCCCACAAAACGGCACCGTACGAAATAGTATCATTTAGCTTTTCTTTGGGGATTTCGCGGAAGTTGCATGCACGAAAACTGTTTAACATATGCAGTTCGATAAATATCTAAGGCTATTTGGTTGCTTAACAGTTTTCGTTACTTAAATAACATAACATATATTTTTACAATATTTTTTTATTTATATGTATTTTTGTCCTTAATTTTATCCTTTGCTTCTTTCACCGCATCCCATCTTCTTTCTCAACTCGCCCCGTGTCCTTTGATACACACTTCTCACCTGTTAGATTAAAGAGTCATTGAACCAGGGTTGTATCGGATTTGGACTGGACCTAGTGCAGGCTTTTGTAGTACAAACTTAACTTAACACATTGACTTTTGGATTCAACAAGATCAGTGAGCTCAAGGAACAACGTGACAATGATGTTCAATTTCAATGCCATTCCAACTTTGGTCAATATATATATATATATATATATGAGTTGTGTTAACTTTGCAAAGAGAAAAAATATTTAAATAACCAAAATGACTAGTTTTATGTCATTTTCATTTATTGATTTAATTTTTTTATTAAATGAGACTCACTTTTGTACAATCTTAACAAGCACTTATGCGGTGCTTGTTAACATTTTCATATATATATTATAGTCTTTAACACTCCAATTTCTACTGGGATTTTCACTCCTTTATATTGTTGTAACCCTTGTAACTCAAATCAAGTTCAATCCTCTAATTAAATTAACCATTCAGCCAATCTTCCTAAGGATTTCTCCCTTGTACGTGCTACGTTCATCAGGACCCTTAAGCTGGTAATTTCTAGTATACTCATGTGAAAGAGAGGGTGGTTGCATTGAATATAAGAACGTAGCTAAATGCTATGAGTTAGAGAAACCACCAAAAATAGTTGGAGATCAACTGTGACCAGAGATGTTTCAAAACAATTGAATAAAGATACATAGGGTTTTAATTAAGATAAGGTAGTTTTTGAGATGTGACAAAATGGGTAAGCGGTGGCTTAATAACTGTTGCTGGCTAGGAATTCAGCTTACCTTAATCAATAGATACGTGTACAAGTTATCAAAATAAAAGAGAAATAGTACTACTAATACTAATACGTGTACATGGTTTATAAACTTTCCTATTTCTAGCTAGGATTGGAGTTGGAGTTGGAATAGTTTAAATTAATGAATTAATTGTTTTTTCCTCTTTCTTTTTCCAGTCGAAAACGATTGCAAGAATGGGGTGTCTTCATTACTTGGTACAAATTAATATGGAGGGTCCTAAGCTTGGCGTAGCAGTTGAAAATTCAAACAACTTTAATTTCAATAGAAATTTGATTAAAGCAAAATGTAGTGGTAATTGAAATATGCATTTGTATATGTGTTATTGTGCTTATTTGGCTAATAAATTTGATGGTTGCAATTTATTATTTACTCATAATTTCATTAGTTTTTCCCCTTTAATTTTCTACTATCAATTAATTTGTTAGTTTTTCTATATATTTTTAAATGAATCATTACCTTTTCTATTAATTCTTTTAGTAAAAAGCCAATTTTGGAACTCTGACAGTGACAAATTTAAGCGGTTTGAGGTTCTTTTAGAATTTGGGATTGTGCCACACATATATGCATCCTTGCTAATTAATTGTGCATCCATGTTAATGGGGGACTTATTTAGCTTGCGTAAAATTTGAAAATGTATACAAAAAAGAAAGAAAGAAAATAAAGAGACTAAACTTGGTCTTATTCCAGTTTGAAACAAAATGCAAGTCAATTAAATACGAATTGTATGTTGTCAACAACTAGTTTTTGACACTTCTTAAACAAAATCTAACTTCTATTTTTGGTAATATTTTAACTTGCACATCGAAAAAACTATTCAATTAAGTAAAGTACTGGCAATTCATCCATAATCACCAATTATAAAGTGTCAAAATCCATTAACAAATGAATTCTATTGATTTTACCTTAATGTAGAATGCCCATATAATTAAAGATTTAGCTTTCACTTCATTCTGATCTGAATGCCCATGAAATAAATGACTAAACTTGGTCATATTTTGATCTAACAAGAGAGCTCAATTAAATGATATGTGCATAGTCACCGATTAGCCATTAACAATCTTTTAAACTAACTTTACTTTCACTATTTATATTTTAACTTACACATCCAAGTTAAATCTATATAATATTCTTCTACGTTACATCTTGATTATGTTACTCACTATGATCATAATCATTTATTTCTAATGTTTCAATCTACTAATTTTATTTATTAATTTTTAAAAAAAAGAAAGACAAAAATTTAAACACTTACAAATAGAAGATATCATACCCAAAAATTTTATGTAATACTGTTATAAAATTTATACATTACTTGTAAGTTTTCAAAACACATTCATTTTTAAGTGTGCCAATCACTTTCTTTAATTCTTTAGTTTCATATTGCTCTCGTTTTTGATAGAACGAAGCTGCTAGCAAGCTCCTGACTACACGTTTAGCTATATTTGTAAGAGTTGATACCATTTAGCATTTAATTATCATCTCCCAATCAAATATCTTAACTTCTTCCTATATACTTCGTCAGTTTATACCATTCACACATGCATGGAAACAATAATAATAATAATAATAATTATTATTATTATTATTATTAATGGTCTTGGGTATAATTATCCTAGATGCAGTAGGTGCTGTTATGGCAAGATGATGTTATAGAGTCTCATGACCACGTGTTCATGGGTGATTAACTTCTCCAAAGAAATTTAGTAAATTTAAGACCATAAATTATTTTATAATTTTTTTGTCACAACTTTGACACGGTAAATTGTGAGTTGTTAATCATCACTTGCACATAGACTCACAATTTTTTTTTTTACCAATTATACTTTGCCATACCATAGTTGTGGCAAAAAAGTGTGAAAAACATTTGTGATCCTAAACTTATCCAAAGAGATTGGGATTTTAATTTTTAAACGAGGCAACTCACACTAGTGTTGTTTTTAAGCTACTTTTGGCGGCTGATGCAACTAAGAGGGGAATTACGGTGTTGTTTGGATAGATGGATAACAGTATTGTTCTTTTTATTTTCAAGTAAAATGATAAAAAGAGAAGAGAGAAGAGGAGCAGCACCTGAGAGTGGAGTGACTGGTAATTAATTGCGGTTGTGTATCGCTGTTGTGGGTCTTGCCATTTTTTTAAAAGCAGCACATTAATATGATTTTTTAAAATTAAAAAAAAAAAAAATTACGTGTAGGATTGGATTTTTTGATTCTCAGTTAATATCATTTTTGGAAAATCATGTATATAAGTTTAGTTAGCAGATTGTGTTTTCTCACGTTTGGTTATGAGGGTATTTTGGAGTTTTGCTATTAGTTGGTATATTATAGAAATTTCACGAAGGAATACTCTAGAAAATAAAATATTTTGGTAAGTTTAAAAAAGAGAGAAACAGAGTGGGGTTTTTCTCATTTCCAAAACAGTAAAGGACATTGCTTGATTTCAAAGATTATGGGAGAAATTATGTACTATTCCAAACATAAGGGGAAAAAATAATTTTTTCATTTTTTAAATTATTAAATGTTTTTTTGGTATCTTATAGTTTTTTAGTAGCTTATTTACTGCCAACAAGGGCTTGGCTCAGCTAGCATGGTTCGTTCACTTTGCCTAATCAGCCTAAGTTTGATTCCCGCTGCCAGCGGGCTCTTGTTGGTGGGCTGCTGTGTGAGGGATTTAAGGGGAACATCGGATCGAGCTTTGGCAGGTACCTCGGTGGGTTTGGTGAGTCATATCCTTCACATGGTTAATACAAACCTGGATGGTATAATACAACCATAAAGACCTCCATTTTTACTTAGCAAAGAAAAAAAAAGTAGCTTATTTACTGAATATGAGATCAAATATATAGTTTTCAATTATACTCCGTTTTTTTTTAAATAAAATATTAAAAAAATATATTTTACACATTTTACTATATTTATTTTGATTTTAAATATGATACACTGTAAAATATTTTTCAGTTAAAGGGAAAAATTAGGCCAACCACCTGTAAAATATTTTACACTTAAAGTTTCCCTTCCACAATCCAAACCTTTCTCGCTACTCTCTTGATAGCTCAATATCAAAGTTTCCCTTCCACAAACCAGACCTCCACCGATCCATTCACCAGCCACCGATCTACTCATCGGCGCCACTCATCACCACCGTCATCAGCACCACCCACTGATTCACCTCCCTAAGTTTTTTTTCTTTTTTTCTTTTTTCTTTCCGTTATCCTCCGTCGGCCCTACTGTTTCTTGGCCACCTCCACCGTCGTCGATTTATTCTTTTAATCTCAGTTCTGGGTCTTTTTATTTTTTTGGTTTCCCTTTATTGCTGCGTGGCTTTACCGATTTGGGTTTCTGGATGGTTTATGGGTCATGGTTGGCTGGGTTTATGGGTTGTGGTGGATGGCTGGGATGTTTTGTGAGTCTTGGTGGTGGCTGAGTTGTGGGTTTCGGTGGGTAGCTGAAATGAATTCTGGTTGTGACTCTGTTATGGGTTGCAGTGGGTGGTTGGCCATCTTTTTCATCTTTTTCCTCTCCAATAGGTGGATGTAAGTGGTCAAGTGTTGGGTTCAAGCCACTACGGTGGTGGTTTGGGTGGTTTTCTTCTTGTGCTATTGAGTTCTGTTTCAAGCATTTTTTGAGGTTGGTGTGCCAGTGGTTTTTTTTTATCTCATTATTTGTTCTTCCTGGCAGCTGAGAAGCAATTGTAGACCATTTGCAAGTGACAATGAAGAAGTGTGAGACGGTGCACTTGATTTTAAAATTTGAGGAAGTACCAAGTCGATAACTGACTAATTACTAGTGGTTATTATGTCATCTTTATTATGCCTAATGTTTTGGTAAATTTGTTTACAAATGGAAAGTAATTGAAGCGTACCTATTTCCCAGTGATTCATGTATTGGTGGTGGGTTGGTTTTTGCTGATATGGTGGTGGTTCTTTAGATTTGATGGGTTGTGAGATTAAGAAATGTGTTTCATTTTACATTTTTTTTTTCATTTTCACATAGAAAACCAATCACCATAAAATGAAAATATTTTTAGTAAAATATTTTACTTTAAAATATTTGAAAATATTTTATTTTGAAACAAACGCAGCATTAATAGCTTCTATACTAAACCTGTAACAAAAAATTAAAAATTAGCTTATTTTCAAAAAGTTAACTAGTTTGGCTAAATTTATAACAATAAAAAGACTAACACAAAAGGCAACCAAAAAAAAAAAAAATGATAGATAACAAGTATTATATTCCATCAATCAAAATTTGTTAGGATGTTAACCTGCCAAGTATTATAAATTTAGGATTATTCATTTCATCTTATTTCAAACACGAGTTTAGATGAGATCGAGATCATCAACAAAGTAGATTGCGTATTTAAGCTTGACTTATTTTATAGTTGAACATGCTTAAATTTGTTCACGAGTTAATTAATTAAATTATTCATTTTCATATAATAAATTCTAAGAGTCTATGACTAAATTGTTTGTAACTTTACAAAACTATTTTAATAATTAATAAATAAATCATAGTGGAAATTATATTATTTGAACTACTTAGATAAAATGATTTCTTTTATAAGTTTATAAAAATTAGATTCACCAATCTTTTATTGTTGAAATTTATATACAACTTTTCTTCAAAAGGAACTATTTATATTATGAATAAATTACAAATAATAATATGATATCTTATGAAAAGAACAAGCATATGAGAAGAGTGCTGCATAAATAAAGCACGCATATTCCTCATATTCAACTCTTGGCATATGATGTAGCTTTCTATTTTTTATTTTATTTTATAATTTGATACAAACACTTCCTCAAAACCATTAACATTTTCCTCTTTTATCACTATATTTCCCCTTTGTTCTTGGTTGTGCTTTCAAATGGCGTGTTTAGGTGTTTTGAACATGTGCATTTTGGTGGTTTTGCTTGCCACCTATTTGATTTTTTTTTTAATAGACTAATTAATGATTCAAGTGCAAATTCCTTTTCTTTTCTTTCCTTTTTCCCTCTTTTAAAAATGATTTTGATGCTAAATATTTCTTGATTTTTGATAGACTATAAAATACTAGAGACATACAAGGATAGGAGGTTAAAAAGAAATACCTTGATTTGGTTGCTGGATCATGATTTGTGTGATAAGGTAGAATAATTACATTGTTTTTTGGGAGAGATGAGACAGTATAAATTGGAAAAGTACTGTATTAGAAAAAATTTTGTCAAGAACTCTTTTTTTTCATGTATGCTATCTTAATCATAAAATTATTTTCCCTTTGCTTATGGCTGTTGGTTATTTCAATAAAAATAAGAATATAAAATACCAGTCGAAAAACACATCACTTCCCGAAAAAAGAAAAAAGAAAAAAAAGACATCACTTGGAAACATTAACACTTTATTAGAAAAATATAGTAAACAATCATGATGTTGCTTGCAAACACTTATTGCTGAGATATAGATGAGTATTGAATCATTTTTATGAATTGCCTTGTTCCTCAAGATCATTTCCTCATTTGAGAGAAATTAGGCTCTCAACATAAGTAATCATCTGCATCGGTCGTCCATCAACTTGAAGATTAGTAATTTTTTTGGCCGAGGGATCATACAAGAGCAATTGCCCCTCATTATTTCTCAAAAACAAGCTTTCATTCTTCCAAAATCCTAGTGGCTTTTCAATTCTCATAAGAGGTCCAATAGTGAATAGCTTAGTCCAAGACTCCTTAACACCAAATTCAAGCAGTGACCAAATATAAAAACAATTCTCCAATCCTTCTCTATCTTTACCAAAAGTAACTAGAGAAACCAATTCATTAAGCACAAAAAAAATTCTCCAAGTACCATTGGGATCCTCCAAATCGCCATCTGGTAATGTTGTTGTTAGGAATACCTCATTGCTCATATCAAATGATAAAATGCCAGGAAAGAAATCAGGATAATCACCAATACTTGCACTCCAAGAAAACATCCCTTTCGTGTATGTCCTGTAATAACTACAGTCTATTAAATAACCGGGCGCAAAAGTACTAACTGTTCTCCATGAACCAGTACTCAAGCAATATACCTCAGCTGCATAAAAAAAATTTAAATCATAGAAATACAATTCAGGATCTGGGTAAGAGATTTCTAACAGGTTGACCACCTTGTAGTCATTAGTTTTGAAGTCGAAACCAAACCCAATATCTCTACTTAAGGCTCTACCTTGGGGGTAGGATATACCGGACTTGGGAACAACTTTTGTTTCATTTGTTGCTAGATTCCATAGAACAATATCTGTGTTTCCAGCATGAAGATCCAGACAAACAAGACCATTAATTGAGCTCACTATGTTAATTTCTATATGCTTAGGAATACCAAAATACGGTGAAGGAACAGCTTGTGTTGACAATATTTCAAGAGATTCATATTGAAGCTTGGAGAAAACATGATCATTGGAAGATTTTTGGCGTTGGATAAGGAGGAAACCTGCGTTCCTGTTCTTGTTAGAGGTGGTCTGGTTGTGGAGAAGGTGCTTATTGATGAAGTTTTGGCCATTAATGAGAGCATACCATGATTTACAGACACACTTGAATCGCAACAAAGACACCACCGGCAACCATAGCAGAATTTGTATAACCAAGTCTTCAGGCAGTACTTCAGTAGTTGTAAACATTGCTTTTCTTCCTTTGATTTCCTGGGTTACACAGAGAGGAAAATGAATGATCAACAAACACACAGATGAGAAACATTTGGTCTTGGATGGAAGGATTTTAGACGAATAGAGGAAGAAAATTAAATATATATAATATTTTAGGAAGAAATTATTTTCTGGTAACTAGAAAGTACAAAGTTGAAAGTATGATCTATTCGTTGTATTCTGTTGTATACAACTCACCCAAAAATCAAAAGGAACATTTCGAATAAAGATAAGAGCTTAGTGGGTTGGGTCTAAGAATTATGGGGGCCGATTGGGTAATGGTTCAAATTTTTTACGGGTCCGACTGATCCGACCCACTTAGCCGAAGTGCCAAACAGCTGCCTCGTGCCTATCGAAATTCGTTAAACAAAGCGTGTGATTTGTGATGTAATTTAAGAAACAGGAACCAAAAAAGAAAAGAGCAATGTAGAGGGATTTTCGATTTACCCTTGAGTTGGCTGGATTTTCTGGTTTTTGTTCCTCTGCTCTTGATTTTCTGGTTTTTGCTCCTCTGCTCTTGATTTTTGCTGGGAAAGTTTTTCTGGGGTTTTATTTGAGTGTTGAACAAGGGGAATTTGCAGTGAGATTTTTGGGGGTGATATTAAGGAAGATAGAGAAAATGAAGAATAGTGTCACTCTCTCTGCCTTTTTATTTTTTAGGAGTGTGGGAGAGGAAGGCTTTAAGGTGTCGGTCTTTGTTTATACATAGAATAGAATTGCATGGGTAATGAGATCTTTTTTTTTTTTTTTTTGGAGAAACAAAACTGTAATTTTATTTATGAAGCCAACGTGGCAAAGATTACAGTAAATAGATGTTGAGGAACATTCTTTATCCACACCGTATACTCGTTATCATGTCTCGCATGTTTAGCAATTTTATAGGCCAAAGTTTTACAGTGTCTTGCAACAAAACGGAACTCTATTGCTACAAACCTTTCTGCCAACATCTTGACCTCCTCTAATAGATGTCCATAGTCAGCCAAAGTAGGGAGTCCACTCTGCATTGCCTCAATTGCAATTTTTGAATCTCCGTCAAGGATGATCGAGTTGTGGCTGAGCTCCATTGCAAGTTTGAGAGCTTTGATAGTAGCTATCACTTCGACTGCCACTATAGAATGAGGAAGAGGGTATCTATCTGCCATTGAAGCCAATACCAAACCGTTTGTCTCGAATCACCGCTGCTGCACCTGCTAGATTCAAGTCTTGAAAACATGCGCCATCGAAATTAACCTTGATGTCTGGTGGGGGTTTGCCGATTGGACTTGGAGAGTTTGGTCTGGGGGTTTTGGGAGTAAAGAGCGCACAAAATTTGCCCTGAGTGACCCCACCATTTGCTGGATTTGCTAGACTGGGAATGGGATTGGGCTGGTTCATACTGCATTCCTTCTGTGCCAAACTGTCCACACAATTGTATGGAAGTGAAACCTAGTTATGGCTGGTAAAATGTCAAAAATACATTTAATATAATTAGATAATCAATATTCTTAAAAAATAAAAATAAGGTTAAAATTATAATTTAACAAAATTTAAAAAAAAAATACCAAATAAACTTTTTTTTCTTTAAAATTTGGACACTCTTTATTTGAATATCTTTTACACACGTGTGTTATATTTTTTCTTAAAAACTAACACACATTAAACGCAATAGTTTACTTATTTTCAAATCTTAAATTTTGGTTTTTTAAAAATTCATTCATCTGTAAGTTCACTAATAATAAATAAATTCAAATTAAAAAGTTAAATTAAACTCAAAATAAAAAAAAATAAAAAAATAAAAAGATTCATCGCACAGTATAATGAAATTAGTAGTAAATAAGAACACAACCCTTAAAAAAAATAAAAGTAAAAATTGATAAGGACGGTGACAAGTATTCATCTCACCCCAAATGTGGTAGCTGGTCTTTTGATCTATCATGAATTGCCACGTGACATATGGGTTGCCAGGAGCATTATCATAGTAATTTATTAATGTTGATGAGATAAAGATGACATATAAAGGACATTTTCTTGGATTTCAAGAAATTATACACATCCATTAGTCTATGTTCCGTGAGATGTACCTGAATCAGATAAATGTTTTTTCTCAAAAATAAATAAACAAATAAATATCAACATAATTTTAAGAGTCGTTTGGGTAAATATTACTTTTTTTTAAACTAATTTGCGTTATAGTTACTGTTCGAAACTATTTAGGAAAGTGAGGAGAGAGATTGAATTTCGGCAACACTGTTGCCGAAATTCAAGAAAAAGTAGGAGAGAGAATCAGAAAAGTGGAGGAGAGAGAAAAACATGAATTACGGCAATGGTAATTCCTCTGCCCAATCTGCCCGGCTTGTGCGTGTGCGTGTGAGGAGTGCAATGTGTGAGTGCCCAAAAAAAAAAAATCCCACAATTTCGGCAATACCATTGCCGAAATTGTGGGAAATTCTTTTTTTTTTCTTTTAATGTGTGGCAATGGTATTTCGGCAATACCATTGCCACAATTGTGGGGAATTGTTTTTTTTTTTTTTTTTTTTTTTAATTTGTGACAATGGTATTTCGGCAATACTATTGCCACAATTGTGGGGAATTATTATTATTTTTTTTTTAATTTGTGGCAATGGTATTTCGACAATACCATTGCCACAATTGTGGGGAAATTTTTTTTTTTTTTTTTAATTTGTGGCAATGGTATTTCGGCAATACCATTGCCACAATTGTGGGGGAATTTTTTTTTTATTTTTATTTGTGGCAATGGTATTTCGGCAATACCATTGCCACAATTGTGGGGAATTTTTTTTCAATTGTGGGGAATTTTTTTTTTTTTTAATAAATGGCAATGGTATTTCGGCAATACCATTGCCACAATTGTGGGGAATTTTTTTTTGTGGCAATGGTATTTCGGCAATACAATTCCCACAATTGTGGGGAATTTTTTTTTTTTTTTTTTTTTTAATTTGTGGGAATGGTATTTCGGCAATACCATTGCCACAATTGTGGGGAAATTTTTTTTTTTTTTTAACTTGTGGCAATGGTATTTCGGCAATACCATTGCCACAATTGTGGGGGAAATTTTTTTATTTTTTTTATTTGTGGCAATGGTATTGCCGAAATTGTGGGAAAAAATCAATTTCAGCAATGTCATTACCACAATTGGGAAAAAATTTTTTTTTTTCATCCAATTTTCGACAATGGCACTGCCACAATTGCCATTAGGAGTAACTTGATTCTTATTTTAAAATTGAGGACAGCATTATTTTTTTGACCGATGTAGTGTGTATGTTATGTTCTTTTCTTTATTGTAAAAGTACCCTATGAAACAAATAAGGATTGATTCAAGTACAATGAGTACATTGTTTCATAGGGTACCTTATTTGTTTCATAGGGTACTTTTACAATAAAGAAAAGAACATAACATACACACTACATCAGTCAAAAAAATAATGCTGTCCTCAATTTTAAAATAAGAATCAAGTTACTCCTTATGGCAATTGTGACAGTGCCATTGTCGAAAATTGGAGGAAAAAAAAAATTTCCCAATTGTGGTAATGACATTGCCGAAATTGATTTTTTTCCCACAATTTCGGCAATACCATTGCTACAAATAAAAAAAATAAAAAAATTTCCCCCACAATTGTGGCAATGGTATTTTAGCAATACCATTGCCACAAGTTAAAAAAAAAAAAAAAAAAAAAAAAAAAAAAAAAAAAAAAAAAAAAAAAAAAAAAAAATTTCCCCACAATTGTGGCAATGGTATTGCCGAAATACCATTGCCACAAATTATATAAAAAAAAAATTTCCCACAATTGTGGCAATGGTATTGCCGAAATACCATTGCCACAAATTAAAAAAAAAAAAAAAAATTCTCCACAATTGTGGCAATGGTATTGCCGAAATACCATTGCCACAAATAAAAAAAAAAAAAAAAAATTCCCCACAATTGTGGCAATGGTATTGCCGAAATACCATTGCCACAAATTAAAAAAAAAAAAAAAAAAAAACAATTCCCCACAATTGTGGCAATGGTATTGCCGAAATACCATTGCCACACATTAAAAAAAAAAAAAAAAAACAATTCCCCACAATTGTGGCATTAAAAAAAAAAAAAAGAATTTCCCACAATTTCGGCAATGGTATTGCCGAAATTGTGGGATTTTTTTTTTTTGGGCACTCACACATTGCACTCCTCACACGCACACGCACACGCACAAGCCGGGCAGATTGGGCAGAGGAATTACGGCAATACCATTGCCGTAATTCATGTTTTTCTCTCTCCTCCGCTTTTCTGATTCTCTCTCCTACTTTTTCTTGAATTTCGGCAACAGTGTTGCCGAAATTCAATCTCTCTCCTCACTTTCCTAAGTAGTTTCGAACAGTAACTATAACGCAAATTAGTTTTAAAAAAAGCAATATTTACCCAAATGACTCTAATTTTAAGGTGCAAATGGACTTGATAAAAATAATAACACATTTTCCATGAAAAAAAAATAATTCTCAAGATTAAAATGTAACTTTAAGTCATGATTTTTTTTTTTTTTTTTTTAATATAAGATAGAAATTCTATTCTAACTTAATCTAAGTGTATATGTGTGTAAAGCTCCCTCCGGAAGACTTGAACCCCGGCCTTTACTCCCCCCCCCCCCCCACCCCACCCCACCCTACCCTACAAGTATTAGTGACCATCGCATTAAGGATGTGCGGTGGTAAGTCATAGTTTTTTTTTTTTGGTAAAATATTATTTTGGTTCTTAAGTTTCGCCAAAAATTTGTTTTTTGTCCCTAAATTTTAAAAAGTTCTTTTTTCATTCTTAAACTTTGTAAACAATTTTTTTAATAGTTAACAAACAAAAATAGGGATGAAAAAAGAACTTCCTTTTTTCAATAGTTTAGAGATGAAAAACAACATTTTAGTAAAGTTTAAGAACATAAATAAAACATTTACAATAGTTTAGGGATGAAAAATGAACTTTTTAACAGTTTAGGGACGAAAACTGAACTTCTTAAAGTATAGGAATGAAAAAGAAACTTTTGGCAAAGTTTAGAGACCCAAAATAGTATTTTACCCTTTTTTTTGTAGTGTTTGTTACAGACATATTTTAACTGAAATCTTAAGTTAAAAACACATTCATTAGGTTCTTCAGGTTCAATTTCTAGATCTAGATCCATTCTCATTTCTTGTTTTGATTCAATTTCATCCATTTTTTCTTAAATTTTGGATTTTTTATACGATGAGAATTGATCAATTAGGGTTTTTTGAGTTTTGATTGCTTTTTCACGCATATGATTAAAATGGTTGCCATGATTGATTAAATGGATATATGAGATCTGTCCAGGTTGAATTTTCTCAATTTGTTGAATTTTGTTGTTTCGTTTTGTTCTAGATTTGTAGATTTTGAGTTTGTGTTCAAAACTCTTGCATGGCATTTGAATTTTGAGCTTTTTTATGGATTCATTGAGTTTTTTTGGACCTTTATTGCTTTTAAAAGTGGAATTTGACTTGGTTTTGATAATTGCTTTTGAAAATGAATGTTTCAGCATGATAATTTTTTTTTTTTTGTGGGGGGAAAAAAAAAAAGAGTACTTTCATAACTTGATTGAAAATTTAGCTACTTATAATAATTGAAATAAAACACAAAAATAAAATATTAAGCATTAAACTGCAAATAAAATAGAGAAAGGAATAATCATAATACTACCATGGAGAAAAGTTACAGAAAATTCACATTTGGCCTCTTCTAAATGCTACACCTTCATCCCTAGCCTCTATTTTCTCTCCACAGTTTTACAAACTGACAAAAGGTTTGTATATAAGAAGCAACTCCTACTACAAATCGAATTAGCCTACTTACCATTGCTGTGATTTGCTCATATGTAATCCATCACATGTGGCTGACCTAAAGCCTTATTAGTAATTAGTAAAATCCTAGGGTGCCCCAAAAGTAAAACTCCCATCCCAGGTTCATGTTTTGGTGAAGAAATAAGGTGGCCCATGTCAAGCATGCAATCAAGCCCGTTGTACATCTCCTACTAAAGCAAACTATATTATATTTTCCTCTCTTTACAATTTTTTTTTTTTTTACTTTTTCTTCATGATTTCCAGGTTCTTCAAGTTGGCTTAGCAATTGGCATAGCCCCACTTTGCATGTAAAGCCCTTACCTATAACACAATTATAATATATAAATTAAGGTCAAATATGTATATATGAGAGTTCATTATTATTTATATTTCATGCATATCAATATACTGAATATTGAAATTAATAGAACATTATTGTTTATGACATTTATTCAAATATAGATTATATATATATATATATATAAACATGATTATATATGAGACATCTGAATTGATCTCTAGACTACTTAATTACTTCAAATTTAAAATAAACAAAAAAAAAAAATACTTAAAACTCATAAGTAAAGATGTAAATAAAAGGGTGCGATTCAGTATTAATGAGGAGAATATTACCAAACTCCTAGCACTATTTAGTTATATTCTTTATTCGGTAGAGAATTTTTCATAATATTCAAAATTACGAAAAAAAAAAAATGCCATGTGAGTCAATTGAATATCTACTTTCGAAGAAGTACATCACGGTCTTTTTTTTTAATTTTATATTTTTTGTTACCACAAGTAAAAGAAGATTGGTTTCTCGCTTACCACAAGTAAAAGAGGTTGATTTAATCAAAATTGTGAAGGTAATAATATTGAAACACTATTCTTGACTAATATGAAGATTGATTGGCTTTCTTTTTTCGTGAATAAGTTATTAGATGATGCCATGTTGGGTACAAATCAGTACCAAATCCTTTGATTACCAAAAAAAAACATATAATATGAAGTGCATCCTAACAACCATTGAATAAAGACAATTACTAACAATGGTTATGACTCATCCTCATTCATTAATCACTAGATGTCTTCTTCTTCTTTTTTTTTTTTTTTTTTTGCTACAAGTGATGTGAGACTAAAGCCCCAAACTAATCACTAGATATCAATCCATTTATTTATTCAAAAAGTAGATGTCAATCCATTAACAAAAGGAATCTAATTAATTGTGCATCCTTGTTAATGAAGGACTTATTTAGCTTGCGTAAAATTTTAAAATGTATACAAAAAAGAAAGAAAGAAAAAAAAAGAGACTAAACTTGGTCTTATTCTAGTTTATTATTATTATTATTATTATTATTATTAGGTAGTTGTTATGGCAAGATGATGTTATAGAATCCCACGATAACATGTTCATGGGCAATTAATTTCTCAAAAGAAATTTAGTAAATTTAGGACTATAAATTATTTTATAATTTTTTTGTCACAAGTCACAACTTTGACATGTTAAATTGTGAATTGTTAATCATCACTTGCACATGTACTCACCAATTTTTTGATTCTCAATTTATATCATTTTTGCAAAATCATGTATATAAGTTTAATTAGCATATTGTGTTTTCTCATGTTTGGTTACGAGGGTATTTTGGAGTTTTGCTATTAGTTGGGATATTTTAGAAATTTCAAAAATGAATATTCTAGAAAATAAAATATTTCGGTAAGTTTAAAAAAGAGAGTAACAAAGTGGGGTATTTTCTCATTTCCAAAACAGTAAAGGGTTACATTGCTTGGTTTAAAAGATTATGGGGAAAATTATGAACTATTCCAAACATAAAGAGAAAAAATGTTTTTCCCCTTTTTTAAAATTATTAAATATCTTTTTGGTATCTTGTAGTTTTCTGGTAGCTTATATGACATCAAATATATAGTTTTCAATTAATAGCTTTTATGCTAAATCTATAACAAAAAATTAAAAATTAAATTATTTTCAAAAAATTAACTAGTTTGGCTAAATTTATAACAATAAAAAGACTAACACAAAAGGCCAAAAAAAAAAAAAAACTTAGCCATTTAGTTGTGATTAATGAATAAAAATATGATAGATAACAAGTCTATATTCCATCAATCAAAATTTGTTAGGTTGTCAACCTGCCAAGTATTATAAATTTAGGATTATTCATTTCATCTTATTTCAAACACGAGTTTAGATGAGATCAAGCTCATCAAAAAAGTAGATCATGTATTTAAGCTTAGAACAAATCAATTGCATCATAATCAAGCCTAGAAACTGCCATCTGCTATTGTTCTAGCCAAAGATATTGGGAGCAATTCCTAGTGATTCCATATCTCTATCAAAATTAATGACCACAGAGTAATGCTTCATTCTTGCAATGGCACACAAAAATTGATTAAAATCCACAAGAGAAGGGAAAGGGTGCATGTGAAGCATTGTATCAAACAGAAAAAGAATGAACCTCTCAAAACCATCTTTAGCGACTATACCAAATGGATTTATATTCATCCAATTCATAATTATTTAGGAATCAATAAAAATAACTGAAAATATTATTAGAAAAATCTCAAATAAATACAGCAAATGAAATGCTTAGAACAGAGGACAAACCCAAATGGTCCCTCCAATAAAGGGTTTTCCATCCTACATAAAACAATTTGATCTAGATGAAATGTTGTAACATATGTCAATAGAGTTGTAAATAGAATACGTACTACACTTTAATGGGCTACCATTTTCCGTCTGGTTGATGTGCAGTAGGATTGCAACTGCTACCAAAGTTAGCAGGCATATTGGCATAAAGTAATAAAGCTACATGAGTGTCCTCATTCAATGATCCTCTAGTAGAATTAACAATCATCATCCAACCCCATATATTTTATATTAAAACTTTTGTTATAGAAACTTTACTGCCATCATCATGCTATAATGTTCACACCTGTTCATGGATCAAATGTTTTAGGAGTGACCCTAAAAAGTCCACAAAGAGTTCTATTTTTTGTGAAAAAAATTTAAAATTTCAATGCTTATAATCCGAACCTAGTAGTGAATGCATGCAACTAGATGTAGCATAAATCCACCTAAGAATTGATGACCATTACCATCTTTGTTGATTTAAGTATCTCGGTAGCACAGCATTCATAGTGAAATAAAGTGATACAATGTGTTTAAGTAGTATATCTATATTACTATTTCATTTCCTCAGATAGAAAATTGTAATTGCCATGCCAATAGGTATACAACATGGGATTAAAATCCAAAACGGATGGAAAAAGGCACATGTGAACCAATTGATCAAACAACCCTAAGGCATTACCAAGATTCCTAAAGCTTTGAGATCTGCATTGATCTCTCACAAATTTCAAGAACCAATTGAGGTTTTCCACATCTTCACTACTAATATACATGAAAAAAAACTCCTTATAGATTGACTAGCAAAGCATTAAATTATGAAATCGAGTACCTGATGTTGAAAGACTAAAAGCCTTCATACAAGTTGTTCTATATGTTGAAAAACTAATCCCTTGCTTATGCTAAATAACCATGCAACTATTTATCCTAACTAACTTCCCAAATGGACCAAATTATCCCTATACATGAGAACCCAATTCCAGCCATCAAAACAGTGTTCCCAACTTGCCAACACATATTAGAAACTATCAAGGAGGTGTTGTAGGAATACAGAACAAGATAGGTTGATCGGCACACAGCACTTTTGGTCAGAGCTTTTGTGTCGAATTGTCATTAGTGTTGTTTGGCACTAATATCCTTGACCAAAGCGTTGTTCAGCACTCTTGGTCAGAAACCCAATTTTCCAATCCCACCTTCATTCATCAAGTCAGTTTGAGTTTTGGGTTGAGTTCCTTTCAAACTCCATAGAGACTAAAGTTCTCCTTCATGGCTCTCTCATCCAATAATTCCTTATGAGGATCTACCATGATATACCCAACGATAGTTACGTTTATTTTTAGAGCCAAATCTTCAATTGCTTCTACTTGGAAACTCCAATGACACCCAAACCAAGTCATTCCTAGAAGTATATACCTTCACCATAAATGAAGTTCCAAATGATTTACTTGAGGGCAACGACTTGAGCCTGGATTTATGACAAACTCATCCAACCCAAATAATTTGAGAGAATCTTGTTCTGTTAAAAATCCCAAACATAAACAAAGTTTGGAAGGAAAGTTTACTTGAGCATTTGCCTTTCTATTTTAGCTAGAGAAAAGTTAAAAATATTTTTTAATCATAAATTATTACAGATATATTTTCAAGTGTTTGGATATATTAATTAATTATTATGAAAATCAGTGTCACTTGCAAAATTCTAAGCAACAAAAGAATTTGTAAAATCCAACTACCTATAACTACAAACAAGTAGCACATTATATAATAGAACAATGTTAACAATAATAGCAAAAGAATACCAATGGTAGGAAGGGTGGTCACAATCTCTCCCGATTTCAGCTTGTACAAAATGGTAGTCTTGCCCATTGCATGAAGACCCACCATTAGAGTTCGCATCTCCTTGGCAAAAGGCCAGCTGAACAGCTTGGTGAAAGGGAACCCCATCTTTTATCTTAAGCTGAATTCCCAAAATCACAAGTCAAAGGCCAAATCAACCTAACAAGAAAACACTCATACATAATAATTATCTCATTATAATGATTTTGCAGTAACCTACAACACGACTTTTATAAACCTTGCTGTATATTTCACAAGACCTATGGGATTATCTATCTTATACTTGACCAAACATGACATCACTAAGTTAACCTTGTGTATTTCAAAAAGATTGGTTTTCTTTAAGCATAACATCACTAACTAAAACTAAGAAACCTAACCTAAGTTAGCCTAGGAAATCACAATCTACATGCAACAAAATGAAATTACAAAAGCTCCAAAAGAATCAGCTCTTTGTGTCCATGAAATGTAATCAATCACTAACAAATGAACTATTCTTCAGCTATATGATCGCAAGTTGGGAGTTTCCAACTCAATTTACTTTAAATCGTAAATGTCAAAATGATTATACCAAGAAGCTAATTTTGTATTGCTCTACAACCTAAGTTGCTTCTCTCTTAGACAATTCAAGGAGAAGCACATACAAAATTATCAGCTAACTCCTTGAGTTGATAAACCAACCAAGCTAGGCTAACAAAATTTGACTGGGCTCGAGTCCACTGCACAATAGCACCACAAGGCTTATAAGAGGGGGAAAAAAGGGAAAGGGGGGGGGGGGGGGGGGGGGGGGACTCAATTTGCATAAATGCAAATCCAAAACTTAATTCCATTGGTGGGAACATTTATTCCACTGGCTAAGGGATGTATAACCACACACACAAAAAAAAAATGCCAGATTTTTAGAGCAACAATATTTAGCATTAAACTTAAATAAGAAAAAATTTTGAAACAACTAACCAAGCAAATAGGTTCAAACTTCCAAGCAACAACATGAGTGCACAATGAAATCACAACAAAAGATGGAACAATTAAAGGTACAAACAATCATGCATACATAAATGAAATAGAAAATCATATTTAGAAACTATAAAATTTACCTGAAATGATACACATCTTTTAAAGATTGACATGTGATAGATTAAATATGAAACTTGTCCTAGATGTTGAGAAACAAAAAAACATTCACACAAGCTTCTGGAGAAATTCTTGAATGTTCTTATCAACTTGATTAGATGACAGCAAATCAAATAACATGCTTGCAACTGTCGCATTTGCTGAAAAACCCTTGTCAAACATTATTTCAAGATATTTCATTGCCCTTGATGTCTCATTATGTTGCAGTAACCCTTGGATTATTGTGTTATATGTGCAATCGTCAGGTGAACAACCACACCCATCCATTTTCTCAAACATCTCACTTGCTTCTTCTAATAGTCCCTCTTTGCAAAGCCCTTTGAGCATTATGGTGTAAGTTTGAACATTGGGTTGCAATCCTTTCGCAGGTAGACTATAAAAGAGTTCTCTTGCAACTGTAAGATTCCCGACATTACACAAACCATCAATCAAAATGTTGTAAATCACAATATTGTTGCCCAATGTTTTGTCTTTCATCTCATGAAACACTTTTATTGCCTCAACAACTTGTCCATTCTTACATAGGCCGTTTAACAAGACAACATAAGTTTGAGAATCTGGAAGTTGGCCACAAGCCTGCATTTTATGGACTAACTCTAGAGCAGCTTTGTGTCTCTCCACTCGACAAAACCCACCTATAAAAGTGTTGTAAGTCACAACATTAGGAGTTACTCGCTTGGTGGACATTTCATTAAAGAGATTCATTGCCTCATCAATTTTTTTATTTTTACAAAACCCATTAATCAATGTGTTATAGCTAACAACATCAGGTGAATAGCCCCTCTCAACCATCACGTTCAATGCTTCAATGGCATCATTCAATTTATTTTGCAAACAGTATCCATTAATTAAAGAATTATAAGAGACTACATCAGGCTCAATACCTTGTTGAATCATCTTATCAAAAACTTTTTTCGCCTCTATCAACATCCCCTCTTTGCAAAGTGCGTCCACCAATATGTTGAAGGTCCTCACACTTGGCACGATCTTCCTTTGTGCCATCTCATTCAAAAAAGTAGTAGCCTCTCTCCGCCCACCGAAATTGCATAGGCCTTGAATAAAGGAATTGTAAGTGATAAGGTTCGGCTGAATGCCTTTACTCATCATTTCAAACAAAAGGTTCAAGGCCTCAGTTACCAACCTGTCCTTACATAAACTGTCAATGATTGTGTTATACACCTCTAATTTAAGCTCAAAATTTCCGTCTTCCAATTTCCTGAGCAACCCAATAGCCATATCAGTCTTACCAATCTTACACAGAGCATTTAGTATCGTTCCACAAGTAAATGCATCAGGTTGATACCCTTTCTTCTCCATATCTTCTACCAACTCCACAGCTCCAGCAATGTTACCTTGAAGACAGAGACCCTTGACAAGGGTGTTTAAAGTAATAAAGTCTGGGTGATAACCAAGTTTCAAAATTGTTGCTGAGACAGAGAACCCAAAATCTACTCGGTTCAGATGGCAGAAGCAGTTAATCAAAATATTAAGAGTATAAACATCGGGAGAGATTCCGAATGATTTGATTCGTTTAATTAGAGAAATGACTACTGGGTAATGCTTCATTCTTGCAATGGCACCCAAAATGGGAGTAAAATCGTAAATGGAAGGCATAGGGCGCATGTGAAGCATTGTATCAAACAGGTCTAAGGCATCATCAACATTCCTAAAGCTTCTAGATTTGCACTGATCTGTAACAGACTTCAAGAATTGATTTTGATTCTGATTGTGATTTGGGTTTTTTTTAGCACTAGCAATTCTAGCAGCAGCAGCAGCAGCAGTAAGAGTAGAATAACAATAAGAACGAAAAGAAGTGTGGGAAGTACGGAGCAGCGTACCCATTTTCCTGAAGATCCAGAAGACAATTCGGCAGCCGAAATCAGAACGAAACGATAGAGATTGAGAATTGAGGGAGAGATAGAGAATCGGGTCGGGTCGGTTTTGAGGGCAATTTTTCTTCCTTTAATTTCCTGGGTTACAAAGAGGAAAATGAATGATCAACAAACACAGCCTATATGTAACAAAGTTGAAATTATGATCTATACGTTGTAAGTAGGTTGGGTCTAAGAACTATGGGGGCCGATTGGGTAATGGTTCAAATTTTTTACGGGTCCACTTAGCCAGAGTGCCAAACAGCAGCCTCAGGCCTATTCAGGTTCTAGATCGAAATTCTTTGGTCTGAGGAACCAAAGCGTGCGCGCGTGCGTGCGTGCGTGTGTGATGTAATTTAGGAAACCGGAACCAAAAAAGAAAAGAAAAATGTAGAGAGATTTTGGATTTACCCTTGAGTTGGCTGGATTTTCTGGTTTTTGCTCCTCTGCTCTTGATTTTTGCTGGGAAAGTTTTTCTGGGGTTTTATTTGAGTGTTAAACAGGGGGCTTTGCAGTGAGATTTTTGGGGCTGATGGAGAAAATGAAGGATGGTGTCTCTCTCAGCCTTTCTATATTTTTTTTTTAAGAGTGTGGGGAAGGAATACGACGGGAGGCGAAAGTTTTAAGGGGTTGGTCTTTGTTTATACATTAGAATAGAATTAAACCATAAAAGAGAAGAAACTTTTAAAACCCTCAAAAAGTGGTTAGACGATGGCTCGAACAAGAGTATTCTTAGCCATTGAAGAAGAGAATAAACCTTATATCACCAAGCTACAGACTCTATCATGCTTTTATATTACGCATATATCTATATATCGGTTTGGTTCGGTCAAAAATCCATCACTCCCATTGAACCGACAACCGAAAAAATTATATATCTCAAACCGAAACCAAACTGAAGTAACAGAAAATGACCGAAACTCTAAAATTTCGGTCAGTACAATCGGTTGGTCAGTTATTTTTATTCCCCTACTTTAAAGTTTAAAGTAATCAATGGGTCTTAGTCAAAAAAAAAAAAAAAAAAAGTAATCAATGGGTCTTTCTTTTTGGGTAAAATATTGTTTTAGTTTTTAAGTTTTGCCAAAAATTTGTTTTTCGTTCTTCTATGCTATTATTTAAGGAGTTTTCATTGTTTGGATTTCTCATTTTATAGTTCAAAAATACCCTTACAGCCCTATTTTTAAGTAGAGACAAAACTAAAGAACAATCAAATAAAAATGCAACTCTAATTTTTATTAAAACATTGCCTAAAAAATAAGATCACTCCCCTATTAATTTTCAAATTGATTTATTCACTTATAAATTAGATTTTTAAAATAAAAATTATATATATATATATATACTATTATTTAATGGGCTTCCCCTGTTTGGATTCTTCATTTTCATTTTATACTTCAAAAATGTCCTTACAGCCCTATTTTTAAGTAGAGACAAAATTAAAGGACAATCTAGTAAACTTTAAAAAGTTTTTTTTTCATCCCTAAAATTTGTAAATAATTTTTTCAATAGTTAACAGACAAAAATATGGATGAAAATAGAATTTTTTTCAATAGTTTAGAGATGAAAAACAAACTTTTAATAAAGTTTAAGGACATAAATAAAACATTTTCAATAGTTTAGAGATTAAAGATGAACTTTTTAATAGTTTAGGGACGAAAAATGAATTTCTCAAAGTTTGGGGATGAAAAAAAAAAACTTTTGGCAAAGTTTAGTGACCAAAATAGTATTTTACCCTTTTTTTTTTGTAGTGTTTGTTACACACATTTTTTTAACTAAAATATTAAGTTGAAAACATATTCATTAGGTTCTCCAGGATTAATATCTAGATCTAAATCTACTCTCATTTCTCATTTTGATTCAATTTCATCCAATTTTTCCTAAATTTTGGATTTTTTTTATATGATGAGAACTTATCAATTAGGGCTTTTTGAGTTTTGATTGCTGGTTCATGCATGCAATTAAAATGGTTGCCATGATTGATTGATTGGATATGAGATCTAGCCAGGTTGAATTTTCTCATTCTGTTGAATTTTGCAATTTTGTTTTGTTCTAGGTGCCTAGATTTTGAGTTTGTGTTCAATTTTTTCTTTTTTAAACACTTGCACGGCATCTGAATTTGGAGCTTTTTGATGGATTCATTAAGTTTTTTTTTTGGACCTTTATTGCCTTTGATAGTGGAATTTGAGTTGGTTTTGATAATTGCTTTTGAAAATGAATGTTTTAGCTTGATAATTTTTTTTTTTTTTTTTTTAGAAAGAGTACTTTCGTAACTTAATTGAAAATTTTGCAACTCATAGTAATTGAAATAAAATACAAAAATAAAATACTAAGCATTAAACTACAAATAAAATAGAAAAAGAAATAATCATAATGTTACATGGAGAAAAGTTACTGAGAAGCCACACGCGGCCACCTCTACATGCTCCACCTTCATCCCTAGCCTCTATTTTTTCTCCACAGTTTTACAAACTGACCAAAGGTTTATATAATCAAAGCCACTCCTAATACAAATCGAATTAGCCTACTTACCATTGCTTTGATTTGCTCATTTGTAATCCATTGCATGCGGCTAACCTAAAGCCTTCTTAGTAATAATTAGTAAAATCCCAATATGGCCCAAAAGTAAAAAATCCCATCCCAGGTTAGTGTTTTGGTGAAGAAATAAGGTGGCCATGTCAAACATGCAATCAAGCCCATTGTACGTACATCTCTTACTAAAGCAAACTTTTATATTTCCCTCTCTTTACTTTTCTTTTTTTTTTTCTTTCTTTCTTTTGCTTTCCCAGCTTTCTTCTTGTCTCTTTTATTCTTCTCTTTCTTTTCCTTGTTTTGCTTTTCTTTTCTTTTCTTTTCTTTTTACTTTTACTTCCAGGTTTCTTCAAGTTGGCATAGCAATTGACATAACCTCACTTTGCATGTAAAGCCCTAATTACCTATAACACAACTATAATATATAATTAATCACAAAATAACATAAAGTATGGCCAAATATGTAGATATGACAATTCTTTATTATCTATATTTCATGCACATCAATATACTGAAAATTGAAATTAATAGAACATTATTATTTATGACATTTATTCAAATATAGAATTTTTTTTTCTTATATAAAACATGATTATATATGAGACATTTGAATTGATCTTTTAACTACTTAATTATTTCAAATTAAAAAAAAAACAAAAACAAAAACAAAACAAAACAAAAACTTAAAACTCATAAGTAAAGATGTAAATAAAATGGTGTGATTCAGTATTAATGAGGAGAATATAACCAAACTCCTAGCATTATTTAGTTATATTCTTTATTCAGTATAGAATTTTTCATAATATTCAGAATTATGAAAAAAAAAAAAAAAAAAAACCATTCCATGCCATTGCCATGTGAGCCAATTGAAAATCTAGTTTTGAAGAAGTACATCACGATCTTTTTTTTTTTTTTTTTTTTAATTATACATTTTTTTCTTACCACTAGTAAAAGGAGATTGGTTTTTTGCTTACCACAAGTAAAAGAGGATGATTTGATTAAAATTGTGAAGGTAATTAATAATATTGAAACACAATATTCTAGACCAATAGGAAGATTGACTGGCTTTCCTTTTTCATGTATAAGTTATTAGATGTTGCCATATTGGGTACAAATTAGTACCAATCCTTTGAATACCAAAAAAAAAAAAAAAAAAAAAAAAAAAAAAAAACCAATATAATATGAAGTGCATCCTAACAACCATTGGAAAAAGACAATTACCAACAACAGTCATGACTCATCCTCATTCATTAATCACTATAGATGTCTTTGTTTCGCTACAAGTAATGTGAGATTTAAGCCCCAGACTAATCACTAGATATCAATCCATTTATTGATTCAAAAAGTAGATGTCAGTCCATTAACAAAAGGAATCTAATTAATTGTGCAAGCTACAAGTAATGTGAGATTTAAGCCCCAGACTAATCACTAGATATCAATCCATTTATTGATTCAAAAAGTAGATGTCAGTCCATTAACAAAAGGAATCTAATTAATTGTGCAACCTTGTTAATGGAGGACTTATTTAGCTTGCGTAAAATTTGAAAATCTATACAAAAAAGAAAGAAAAAAAAAAGGACTAAACTTTGGTCTTATTCCAGTTTGAAACAAAATGCAAGTAAATTAAATAGAATTGTATGTTGTCAACAGCTGGTTTTTGACACTTAAACAAAATATAACTTCTATTTTCATAATAATTTAACTTGCACATCGAAACAACTATTCAACTAAGAAAAGTACTAGCAACTCATCCATGATCACCAATTACAAAGAGTCAAAATCCATTAACAAATGGATCCTATTGATTTTACCTTAATGTAAAATGCGCATATAATCAAAGATTTAGCTTGCACTTTATTCTGATTTGAAATACCCATGAAATTAATGACTAAACTTGGTCATATTTTGATTTAACAGGAGGGGTCAACTAAATGGAATGTGCATTTTGTCACCAATTAGCCATTAACAATCTTTTAAACAAAATTTATTTTCATTATTAATATTTTAACTTTTACACATTCTAGTTAGAATCTGTATGGCACTATTCTATGGTAACAATCGTTTATTACAACGGTTTTAATCTTAGCATTTTATTATTTTTGGTGGTTTTGCTCACCACCTAATTGATTTTTTTTTCATAGACTAATTAATGATTCGAGTGCAAATTCCTTTTCTTTTCTTTTTCCCACTTTTTAAAATGATTTTGTGAGAAGGAAGGATCTGAACACAACATAGAGCCCATGGGCCCAGTTCGAGGATGGTCGAAGGTCCATTCGTGCACTAATCCAACCCGACGTATGGACTAAAGTTCGAGGATGGAGGACATAGAGACCACAATAATTTGACTTGACATGTGGATAAATGTCCGAGGATGGAAAATGGACAAACACATCGTCCAAGGAGCTCCAAGAACGAATGCACCTCGAGAATGCCTCAGTTGGCCACTTGCACCAAAAGGCAAGGCACCGTGGAAGACATCAAAGACGTGCAAGTAAAGAAGAGAGGAAACATCCAGGGAAGGTAGCCATCACCTCCACATTCAATACACTGCACCAACTTAGCCGGCTGCATTAATAAGGAAAAGATACCTGAACAGTAGTTTGACAGCTTACAACACTTTCTACCAAATTCAACAGGGTCCTGATGGGACAAGCATCCCAACTACTACCCTTGGAGGGCTCAGATGTGTTAGGAGGGACTATATAAAGGAAAGGAACCCCTTCAGGAAAGGGGTTGAAACAATAGAACTTGAATTAAAAAGAAGAGAGTATCAAACTGTACCAAGACTTAAGCAAATTATTTATGAACATTGCCTCCTTGGGCTAGCTCGAGGAAGAGTTTTATGCTTGTTTTGTGTTTCTCCCTATCATATTACGAGCCTCAACCCATTAATTTTATACCTAGATCACACAGAGCATTATATTTGACCTAGCAAGCTCATTCTCTTATAAATTAATTGTGTTGGGCCAGAAATACCTAGCATCACTATTCTAAGTAGGCTTGGGGGCTGTCTTACCAGTGATAAAACCTTAGAGGAAAAGGTTTTTAAATTAAGAAGCAACCTGTAGACTATCATATGACTTGATAATAATATTAGGAAACTAAATATATCTATTCTAAAACTAGTAGATATTTTAATTTTTAAAAAAAGTATACATTTTTTTTCTATACTTTCTAAAAATGAATAGTTATGACAATTAGGATGGCGGATTCGAACATTGAACATTTTCTTTAGAGATATCAAAAGTGTCAATTAACATAACTCGATAAAATTAAAAAAAAAAATTATTATAATTATAATTAGGGTTAATTACACTCACTTCCCTTGAAATTTAGAGAAATGACACTCCACCCAAAACCTACAAGGAAAAAACATACTACTCCCTTGAGGTTTGAAGAAACTAACACTCCCTCCCTTTTTGTTTATATTAGTAATAGAATATGATAGGCCAAAAACGTATTGACCTCTTGTGATTAATTAACCAATTAATTTAGCCATGTATATTAATTAAGTTAATTAACATGCAAACGCGTGGTAGCACAAAAAAATCACCAAATAACTAAATATGCAGCGGAAATTAAATGACACGGGTGATTTGTTTACGAATAGGGAAAACCTAACGACAAAAACTCTACCGGGTAATTTTCAGGTCACCACTCCCGAAACTCCACTATTATCACAACAAGTGGTTACAAGTAAAAGAATCCCAAGTACCTTACCAATCTACAGTTGAACCCTTACCCTAATACCCAATTGGACTTATTTTATAGTGACAGTTTCCCCTTTTGATGCACGACTCCCAAGTATGTGACTAACCAATGTGCAGATCCCAGTACGCGATTTAAATACCAACTAGAAAGAGTTGTTGGCTGCAAAGTTCTTCAGTTCATCCTACACGATGAAGATCAAGAAGATGCTTGGTCACAAAACCCTTTGGTGCAAATACACAGCGACTTCTTCAAGAATGATGAACTAGGGCAAGAACTTTGTCTCCGGTCACAATTTGCTTGAACAGATTTTTCTCAATGCTTATGCAACTTGTGAACTCTTTGACGGCCCTTAAAACAATCCTTTTATATGTTTAGGGTTAGGAGAAAAGAAGGCCCAAAGACACATTCACGGATCCTAAGAAATCAGATTAGAATTTCTGATTTTATAAACCTTGACAGATAGCAAGGTGTCGAGCTTTAATAAATGTGCACTTCTTCAGCTTGTTTCTTGGACAGACTTGATGACTTCAACACTTGATCTTGAAACCTTGTTTCTTGAAGTATTAAAAACACCTAGAACTACCCAATTACAAGTTGAGTGCATTTTGTCAAAGGATTAGCCAATTACATAAAAGAATGACATATGTTCTTAACAATTGAACCACATATGTCCTAACAGAATATTTTAAATTTTTATAATAATTTATTTACAAAACTTTAACCATTGTTAGTAAAAAAAAAATAACTAATAAATTTAGAATAAATTGCAAAATTTATCAAGCACCAAAACACTTGCCACGGAAATTCTCTCCATAACTCGTTGAAAAAAAAGAAAAAAAATAATAATCAAAATTCATACTTAATATTTTAAAATACACTTTAATTAAAATATTAAAACAAAGAATTTTAATTATGAAATAAGATAATTTTGGAAATTTGTCCTTAAGCAAAGGGCGTTAGCATTCAACATTTTTAATATTAATTTAACAAAGTTTAGTTAATCGGATGTTAAAGGGGAAGTGGTTTTTTCTTCAAGTTTGGAGTGGAGTTCAAACCTCAAGGTAGAGGCGTGCTTTTTCCTTTTAGGTTTTGGGTGGAGTGACATTTCTCTAAATCTCAAGAAAAGAGAGTGTAATTAGCCCTAATTATAATTATAATTAAAAAAAATTTAAATTTTATTGAGTTATGTTAATTGACACTTTTGATATCTCTAAAGAAGATGTTTAATGTTCGAATCCACCATCCTAATTGTGGTAACTATTAATTTTTAGAAAGTATAGAATAAAAATAAATGTGTGCTTTTTTTTTTTTTTTTTTAACTTAAAATATCTACTAGTTTTAGAATAAATATATTTAGTTTCCTATCGAAATTGTGGTACCATTTGGTAGTCTACAGATTGGTCCTTAAGGTAAAGACCTTTTCCTTCAAGGTTCTCTATTCCTCCCATTGCATTATTTCTCTCTCCTCTCTCCTACTTTTTCTTAGAATTTCAGCAATGGTATTACCAGAATTTGCTTCCTCATTTCCTCAATAAGTTTAAACAATGCCCATATCACAAATAAACTTTATTTTCTACAATATTCAACCAAAAGACTCCCACTTACTTCCCAAAAAATGGAAAAAATAAAAAAAGAAAAGAAAAGAAAGAAAGACATCACTTGGAAACATTAATACTTTATTAGAAAAATATGGTAAACAATCATGTATGTTGCTTGCAAACATTTATAGCAAAAATATAGATGAGTATTGAACCATTTTTATGAATTGCCTTGTTCCTCAAGATCATTTCCTCCTTATATAGATGAGTATTGAACCACTTTTATGAATTGCCTTGTTCCTCAAGATCATTTCCTCCTTTGAGAGAAATTAGACTCTCATCATAAGTGATCATCTGCATCAATCGTCCATCAACTTGAAGATTAATCGTTTTTAGGGCCGAGGGGTCATACAAGAGCAATTGCCCCTCATTATTTCTCAAAAACAAGCTTTCGTTCTTCCAAAATCCTACTGGTTTTTCAATTCCCATAAGAGGTCCAATAGTGAATAGTTTAGTCCAAGACTCCCTAACACCAAATTCAAGCAGTGACCAAATATGAAAACAATTCTACAATCGTTCTCTATATTTAACAAAAGTAACTAGAGAAACCAATTCATTAAGCACAAAAAAAATTCTCCAAGTATCAATGGAATCCTCAAAAACACCATCTGGTAATGTTGTTGTTAGGAACAACTCATTGCTCATATCAAATGATAAAATGCCTTGAAATTATGACATCAATGACCCCACAATAAAAAGGAATGCGTATTGGCTAACATCAAATTGAAATATATCAATTTAAAAATTAAAAGAATCATTCATAACAATTATCATTGATTCAAAATAGTTACACAAGTGTTCAAACAACCACATGGGATTTCATCTTATGCTTGGTTTTTGTCAAAAAAGACATGCTGGTTCAAACGTTATATACAATATTTTGCAAGACTTCTAAGACTTGAATTATTTGAACAAAGCTCATCTTTGAGACAACTTTGTAGGGAAAAACTATAATATTGTTTCTTGAATTCCTATTTTGTTTACCCCCATCTACAATGCAAAAATTACTCACCATTTTTGCTTTCACTACAGGAGTAACTGCAGATTCATTTTTATTAGTATGTAGAATTTGATATAATACTGCACACTCTACAAGACATCCATTCGTTTTTGCCTACATTATGAACATCATATTTATGTAGTGATGAATATTGACTCCACATAAACTTAGGAGAAGTCAAAATCATATAAAAAATAGTCATAATACTTATTACCTATTTTGCAGCGTGCACAGCATAGCTACAAGAACTAGCAGTATGTACATCATCCTGTTTAGAACAATGGTCCTTATTCTTCTTTGACTCTATCTACCTTCAACAAAATCACATGTTCATATACAGTATGTTTTAAGTATCTAAAGCCACTTTTAGCTAAAGCCAAAATGCTCAAAAATATCATTTGGTATATATTAGAAGCCAAAGTAAAAGAATGAGAGGAACTGCATGCTAAAGGTAATAAGTTTTTGCTGAGCATCTCTAATCATGGAGTGAAGACACCCAAGTTTCCCATGATCTTTCATTTATAGATGCATAGCATGTCTATACCTTCCATTTGGACTAGAAGCTTAATGATTGATATAACTGGGATAAATGAAAACAAGGCAATTTTAAGAAAGCTAACTCATTTTAAGAAAAATCATTATAGGCCAAAGCAAAAAATCTTAAAAGAAAGCTAGAACCTATTAAGAAAATCCCTTCACACCACACACTTGCCTTTGTTTTTGAACCTTGACAAACCAACATTTACCACCTCCAAGACTTCTACCAAATTAAACAAATATGAAATATGAAACACAACTTCTCATATATACCAGTTTCACAAAAAGCCCACATAAAGGTTCTAGCTAATCCTATCTGAAAGCAATCCAATATGTATTCTCTCAATTTCTCAATAATCATTCTCCTTTTGGTATGATCCATGATGGAAAAGAGAGAAAACAAACTTACCACTGCCTCATCAGCATACCAATGATCAACAAGTATATCCCAATCTTCTGGTATGCATTCCTTGAGTCGGTTGTTCTTCACCTGTGCTTTGTTTCTTGAATGTGGTATATAATGCTTAGTCTTCAGCCTACACTTATAATCCCTCCAAGCCTTCCCAATTTTTTGAAAGGTAAATGTTTTCAGAGCCGTATATGTAGTAGGATTAACAAGGACTTGGTATTTTTGCTACAATCAAATAGTTGAGTTATCAAATTACAAAATTTTTCATGGTAAAACCTAGTACAAAATGTCATAATTACAAGTATTATATCAAATTTTGGTCATTTTTAGGTTTCGGGGTTATTTTCGTCAATTTTTAGACTTCAGGGTTATTTTGATCATTTTTTAGGTTCCGGGGGATATTTTGGTCATTTTTAGGTTTCTAGGTTATTTTGGTCAATTTTAGGCTTCAGCGTTATTTTGGCCATTTTTTAAATTTCGAGGGTATTTTGGTCATCTTTTGGGTTTTGGGTTATTTTGGTAACTTTGAGGTTTTTGGGGGTATTTTGGTCATTTTTTGGGTTTTGGGAGTATTTTGGTCATTTTGTAGATTTTGAGGGTATTTTGGTAATTTTTAGATTTCGAGGGTATTTTAGTCATTTTTTAGGCTTCGAGGATATTTACGTTTTATTAAGCATTTTCTCGCACAATCATACACTCAAAAAAACTTCAGCCCCAAAACATTCATCTCAGACTGATTCTCCAACTCTTCTAGCTAAGACATTCGCAATCCTTCCTCTCTCCCTCTCTCTGTTTTCCAAAATTATTAGAACTCTCTCTAACTCCATGACTAAGCATTGCCATCTTTGCTCTTTGCTCTTCACTCTTCGCACATATTGTTTATCGATCCACTCTCTTTATCTCTCACTTTTGCTCAAAATCTAACCCAAATATGTCTCAAAGTCCTCCACTCTCATACTAACTTTCTCTCTCTCTCTCTCTCTCTCTCTCTCTCTCAGATATCAATGTCTCTCTCTCAAAGATCGATGATTCACTCTCTCTTTTGCTCAAATCAATCTTTAATGGGTCTCTCTCTTTCTACCTCGTCCCTCCATGGTGGACCGTGGTGATTAGTGGTTGTAGAAATGATGGTCACTTGGGTTCGGTGATGAGTTGTGGGGTGGGTTATGGACGTGTTGTTGAAAGTCACTCCTATATTCCCAGTAAAGCCTCAATGGCTGTTTTTGGGGCTTCAATTGGCTAGTGGCAGTGGTGAGTGCTAATAAAGACAAACCCAATCTACGGTTTGAGAGTGAGAATGCATGGCAGTGGTGGGAAGATCGATTGTTGGGTTTTGAGATCAATGACGTGAGATTTTAATTTAAGAGTGAGAGTGAGAAAGTGTGTGTATGTGTGTTTTTTTAGAGGGAGACAAATGGATGAGAAATGAAAAGGTTGGGGTCTAAATTGATAGGTTTATGTGAAGGAAAGGAAAAAAAAAAAAAAAAACATGGGGAAAATTGGCCTTTTGGGCAATTAACAGGTCTATTGTGGCGGTCGCTTAAACTGCCGCTATAACTAAATCAAACGATACTAAAACTTATATATTGCGGCGGTTTTAATATACCACCGCTATAGCATGCTACAAAAGGGTATATATTGTGGCGGGTTTATGGTGTGCTGCTATAGCCACGTCTAACACCGCTAAAACATGTATATTGCAGCGGCTTATATAACGCCGCTGTAGTACGCCGCAAAAGGCTAGATCTATTACGGCGGTCCAATGAAACGTTGCAATATATCTCAGCTACAGCGGCGGGCCAAAAAAGCGCTGCAATATGTGACATATAGCAGCAGTTTTCGAACCCACCGCAATAGCTCGATTTTCTTGTAGTGACTGGAGTTGGCGCTAGAATTGTTTAAATTAATGCATTAAATTTTTTTTCCTCTATCTTTTTCTACTCCAAAACGATTGCAGGAATGAGGTGTCATAATTACTTGGTACAAATTAATATGGAGGGTCCTAAGCTTGGCGTAGCAGTTGAAAATTTTAACAACTTTAATTTCAATAAAAATTTGATTAAAGCAAATGTAGTGGTAATTGAAATATGCATTTGTATATGTGTTATTGTGCTTATTTGGCTAATAAATTTGATGGTACAATTCTTTGGTTGCAATTTCTTATTTACTTATAAATTCATTAGTTTTTCCCCTTTAATTTTCTACTATCAATTAATTTGTTAGTTTTTCTATATATTTTTAAATGAATCATTATCTTCTCTATTACTTCGTTTAGTAAAAAGATAATTTGGAACTCTAACAGTGACAACATTCAAGTGGTTTGAGATTCTTTTAGTAAAAAGACAATGCATGGGAGGATGACTTGCTAGGAGCATGCATTCAGTTTTCCTTCTATGGAAAATATGTTGACATGGTATATAAATCTAACTCATTTGCTATGATAGAAAAAACTGGATTGTGAGTCAGTGTGCTACGGTGCTACCAGATTATTAGTTTCTCTCTTACCATTGTATGATGGTATTCTATATATATCTATAGCTTAGAAGTAAATTGAGACTTCTTTACCCTATCAATAATGTGACCAACCCTGAAAGGTTGGGCTTTAGTTAGGCTCCATAACATGCTAAATCGTATAATATATCTACATGAGTACTGCAAAATATGAATTAATTAGTAGTATAGTCCTAGTAGAAATACCTTATGAAATTATGGTAGTGTAAGATAAACACAAAATTTGAAATGTTATATTAACTTTAAGAATTAAAAATTATACTTCTGTTCCAACCCTAAACGAAAAACCCCTAACAAATAGATAGTTTTTCAAATTTTTTTTTTTTTTTTTTGGAGGAAAAGATAGTTTTTAATTTGAATCCGTAGGATCACTGATTTATTACAAATATTAGTTCTCACTTCTACCTAATTATATGCGTGTGTAGTGGCCAATCACATTCATTTTTAAGTGTGCTAATCACTTTCTTTAGTTCTTTAGTTTCATATTGCTCTCGTTTTTTATAAAATGAAGCTGCTGGCAGGCCCCTAACTACACATTTAGCTATATTTGTAAGAGTTGATACCATTTAGCATTTAATTATTATCTCCCAATCAAATATCTTAAGTCTTAACTTCTTCCTGCATACTTTCTTAGTTTATACCATTCACACATACATGGAAATAACATTACAAGAAAAAAGACCTGTTGCAACAAGTAATATTGCAACAACAAAAATAATTGGGGTAATATATATACTATTGCATCTGTGGGTTGTCTTTTGTTGTAATAGTAACTTAAATTAATTACATCAACTAAGATTGTTGCAAGAATTACCTTGTTACATCTAAATGTGTTGTTGTAATAACTAAACCTTATTTTATTTTGAAATATGTTGTTGCAATAAGTAACTACTTATTTCACATCAAAATATATTGTTGTCATAGGTGAAAAAAGATTGTTACATGTGTTTGATCATAAACTCATCATGTTATGTATATATTTGTGTTTTTGGACATTAATTTGATGGAGTATATTGACTTTTGCATTTTTTAATTTGTATCTTTAATTTTTTATTATAGTTCCTCAATATAATGTTTATATTGTCTTATAATGTGCAAATTGCAAGACAAGGTAATAGACAAATTAATAATAAATAAATAAATAAATAAAAAACTCAACCTATTGCAATAAGGTTGTTTGTAATAAGCTATGACATTTTTCACATATCACTACAAAATCATTGAAGTAGTAAACTATTGCCACAAAATTATTTGTTGTAATAAAGAAGTTATTGCATCAACCTGTTTGTTGCAATATATAGAATTTATTACAACGAGATCTTTGTGTTGCGTAAACCTATTGCTTCAAAGTTTATTACAACGGCTCGCAACAACTTTTTCGACATTGCAATAACACCTTATTGCAACGACTTTGTAGTTATTGCAATAATTTTTCCTGTTATAACATGCCTTTTTTCTTGTAGTGTAACCACTAGGCACTTGAACATACATTTTGAAAGAAACAAAAACTCGATTTTAATGCACAATGATGCCCTCCATTCTCATTGATTATTTATTCCTGTAATATTTTTTTTATCACCTGTGTCTTAACTTCTATATAAACCCTTGCCTCATTCTCATTCTCCAAGCACCTGCCGCATTCTCCACATAATCAAAAATGAAAATAAATGTGCTCCTTTTCCTATTCCTAGCAGCTATGGTGGTCAGAGCTGCTTCCCAACCATCAAACCCTACCCCTCTCCTAGGTCTCCCTTATGACTACTATTCCGTAGTCCTATATTGGCCAAAGTCTATTTGCAACACTGGCAGGTATCAATGTACAAAACCAATACCCACTTATTTCACCCTACATGGCCTATGGCCTCAACGTAATAATGTTCAATGTCTTGTTGACTGCACACTGTACAATAGATATGAAAATTTTGATAATATTTCGATATTGTATATTCCTCAATAATCTTTTTTTTTTTTTTTTTTGTTATAGGGAAAATAATATCACACCTGCGTTTTACTAATTTTTTATTATTTTATAGGCTATCAAGGTGCCAAGCAAGAACATAAAAAGATTGATGTCAACATTGTTTATTGACTATGGCATTACTTCTTAAACAAATTCTAACTTCTATTTTTAGTATTAATTTAACTTGCACATCGAAACAACCATTCAATTAAGAAAAGTACTAGCAACTTATCCATGATCACCAATTACAAAGTGTCAAAATCTATTAACAAATGGATCCTATTGATTTTAACTTAATGTAAAATGCGCACATGATTAAAGAATTAGCTTGCACTCCATTCTGATTTGAAATGCCCATGAAATAAATGACTAAACTTCGTCATATTTTGATTTAACAAGACACCTCAATTAAAAAGAACGTGCATATTGTCACCAATCAGCCATTAACAATCTTTTGAACAAAATTTACTTTCACTATTAATATTTTAACTTTTACACATCCTAGTTAGAATCTATATGGTATTATTATATGGTAACAGTCATTTATTACAATGGTTAAGAACATAATAAGATTGATGTCAACATTGTTTATTGACTATGGCGTTACTTCTTAAACAAATTCTAACTTCTATTTTTAGTATTAATTTAACTTGCACATCGAAACAACCATTCAATTAAGAAAAGTACTAGCAACTCATCCATGATCACCAATTACAAAGTGTCAAAATCTATTAACAAATGGATCCTATTAATTTTAATTTAATGTAAAATGCGCACATGATTAAAAAATTAGCTTGCACTCCATTCTGATTTGAAATGCCCACGAAATAAATGACTAAACTTAGTCATATTTTGATTTAACAAGACACCTCAATTAAAAAGAACGTGCATATTGTCACCAATCAGCCATTAACAATCTTTTGAACAAAATTTACTTTTACTATTAATATTTTAACTTTTACACATCCTAGTTAGAATCTATATGATATTATTCTATGGTAACAATCATTTAATACAACGGTTAAGAACATAATAAGATTGATGCCAACATTGTTTATTGACTATGGCATTACTTCTTAAATAAATTCTAACTTCTATTTTTAGTATTAATTTAACTTGCACATCGAAACAACCATTCAATTAAGAAAAGTACTAGCAACTCATCCATGATCACCAATTACAAAGTGTTAAAATCTATTAACAAATGGATCCTGTTGATTTTAATTTAATGTAAAATGCGCACATGATTAAAGAATTAGCTTGCACTCCATTCTGATTTGAAATGCCCATAAAATAAATGACTAAACTTGGTCATATTTTGATTTAACAAAACACCTCAATTAAAAAGAACGTGCATATTGTCACCAATCAGCCATTAACAATCTTTTAAACAAAATTTACTTACACTATTAATATTTTAACTTTTACACATCCTAGTTAGAATCTATATGGTATTATTCTATGGTAACAATCGTTTATTACAATGGTTAAGAACATAATAAGATTGATGTCAACATTGTTTATTGACTATGGCATTACTTCTTAAACAAATTCTAACTTCTATTTTTAGTATTAATTTAACTTGCACATCGAAACAATCATTCAATTAAGAAAAGTACTAGCAACTCATCCATAATCACCAATTACAAAGTGTCAAAATCTATTAACAAATGGATTCTATTGATTTTAACTTAATGTAAAATGCGCACATGATTAAAGAATTAGCTTACACTCCATTCTGATTTGAAATGCCCATGAAATAAATGACTAAACTTGGTCATATTTTGATTTAACAAAACACCTCAATTAAAAAGAACGTGCATATTGTCACCAATCAGCCATTAACAATCTTTTGAACAAAATTTACTTTCACTATTAATATTTTAACTTTTACACATCCTAGTTAGAATCTATATGGTATTATTCTATGGTAACAATCGTTTATTACAACGGTTAAGAACATAATAAGATTGATGTCAACATTGTTTATTGACTATGGCATTACTTCTTAAACAAATTCTAACTTCTATTTTTAGTATTAATTTAACTTGCACATCGAAACAACCATTCAATTAAGAAAAGTACTAGCAACTCATCCATGATCACCAATTACAAAGTGTCAAAATCTATTAACAAATGGATCCTATTGATTTTAACTTAATGTAAAATGTGCACATGAATAAGAATTAGCTTGCACTCCATTCTGATTTGAAATGCCCATGAAATAAATGACTAAACTTGGTCATATTTTGATTTAACAAGACACCTCAATTAAAAAGAACGTGCATATTGTCACCAATCAGCCATTAACAATCTTTTGAACAAAATTTACTCTTACTATTAATATTTTAACTTTTACACATCCTAGTTAAAATCTATATGGTATTATTTTATGGTAACAATCGTTTATTACAACGGTTAAGAACATAATAAGATTGATGTCAACATTATTTATTGACTATGGCATTACTTCTTAAACAAATTCTAACTTCTGTTTTTAGTATTAATTTAATTTGCACATCGAAACAACCATTCAATTAAGAAAAGTATTAGCAACTCATCCATGATCACCAATTACAAAGTGTTAAAATCTATTAACAAATGGATCCTATTGATTTTAATTTAATGTAAAATGCGCACATGATTAAAGAATTAGCTTGCACTCCATTCTGATTTGAAATGCCCATGAAATAAATGACTAAACTTCGTCATATTTTGATTTAACAAGACACCTCAATTAAAAAGAACGTGCATATTGTCACCAATCAGCCATTAACAATCTTTTGAACAAAATTTACTTTCACTATTAATATTTTAACTTTTACACATCCTAGTTAGAATCTATATGGTATTATTATATGGTAACAGTCATTTATTACAATGGTTAAGAACATAATAAGATTGATGTCAACATTGTTTATTGACTATGGCGTTACTTCTTAAACAAATTCTAACTTCTATTTTTAGTATTAATTTAACTTGCACATCGAAACAACCATTCAATTAAGAAAAGTACTAGCAACCCATCCATGATCACCAATTACAAAGTGTCAAAATCTATTAACAAATGGATCCTATTGATTTTAACTTAATGTAAAATGCACACATGATTAAAGAATTAGCTTGCACTCCATTCTGATTTGAAATGCCCATGAAATAAATGACTAAGCTTGGTCATATTTTGATTTAACAAGATACTTCAATTAAAAAGAACGTGCATATTGTCACCAATCAGCCATTAACAATTTTTTGAACAAAATTTACTTTCACTATTCATATTTTAACTTTTACACATCCTAGTTAGAATCTATATGGTATTATTCTATGGTAAGAATCGTTTATTACAATGGTTAAGAACATAATAAGATTGATGTCAAAATTGTTTATTGACTATGGCATTACTTTTTAAACAAATTCTAACTTCTATTTTTAGTATTAATTTAATTTGCACATCGAAACAACCATTCAATTAAGAAAAGTACTAGCAACTCATCCATGATCACCAATTACAAAGTGTCAAAATCTATTAACAAATGGATCCTATTGATTTTAACTTAATGTAAAATGCGCACATGATTAAAGAATTAGCTTGCACTCCATTCTTATTTGAAATGTCCATGAAATAAATGACTAAACTTGGTCATATTTTGATTTAACAAGACACCTCAATTAAAAAGAACGTGCATATTGTCACCAATTAGCCATTAACAATCTTTTGAACAAAATTTACTTTCACTATTAATATTTTAACTTTTACACATCCTAGTTAGAATCTATATGGTATTATTCTACGATAACAATCGTTTATTACAACGGTTTTAATCTTAGCATTTTATTAATTTTTTTAGAGGATAAAAATATGGTTGTTATGGTTTTTAAAAATATAAATCAAATACAAAAAAAAAATTTATATACTTAGAGGTTTGGCCTGCTCAATCTACTCTATTTTATTTTTTTTTGCAAATTTGGAACGGGAATAGAAACCCAAAAATTTTAAAATTGAGGACCAATCATACCCAATCCATCAAAAAATCAAACTAAGCTTGATTTTTGGTCCAATCTAGTTGATTAGTTCAGCTTATATGGTTTTTTTTTTAACAATCCTAAATAAATAAAATTAACCTTCTTTATTTAGGGAGTACTTAAAACAATATTGTCCCAACTACTCTACCATATTAATCTAGTAATGCATCTCATTTTTTTTTTTTTAAGGGAAAAAATTGCATTTGTCCCCTCTTTATATTTGAGAGGTAATTCACAATTTTTCTCGTAATTTTGAAACCAAATAACGGCCTCTTCTATATTTTGGAAATGAGCAAATAGTCCCATTTTGTTACTCTCCATTAAACTTACTAAAATCTTTTGATTTTAGGAATATTCCTTTGTAAGTTAAGAAAGAAAAAAATACTGTCTTGCTGGAATTAAATTTATTCTATCTATTGGAATTAAATTCTACTCAATAATTATTACTTTTATTGAGTAGTTTCTTTATTGTGATTTCGTAGAAAGGTTGATGATTTCGTAGACAGGTTGAATATAGCCGCGTTTGTAGACAGGCATTTGCCATTTTCCCAGGAAGAAAAAAAAAAAGAAAAAATCTATAGTCGCGTTTTAAAAATATGGCTATAGCCAAATAATTATAAAAAAAAAAAAAAAGAGCTGTAGCCTCGTTTTTAAAATGTGGCTACAAGCTAAGGATCTAGAGCTACGTTTAATAAATGCGGCTAATGTACGCCCTATAGCCGCAGCTTAAAAAAGCGGCCTAAAGATAAGACCTATTGCCACGTTTTTAAAACACAGCTATAGCTATCCCCTATGGAATGCGACAAAAATATGTCCTATAGCTGCGTTTTTAAAAACACGGCTATAGGTCCCGGCCTATAGCCACGTTTGCAAAACACGCAGCTATAGACCTGTCAGCCCTATAGTTATAGGTTTTAGGCAACGGCTGAAAACGCTGGTATAAAAAATGTAGCTATAGACTGAATTAACCCATAGCCACATTTTTAGGAGCTATAGCCATGTTTTTTGTAGTGAATCCTATGACCGCGTGTTCATGGGCAATTAACTTCTCAAAAGAAATTTAGTAAATTTAGCCTCCGTTTGGATACCAATGAAAAATGAAAATTATTTCATTATTCAGCTTATTTTTGCTACTATTTATGGGCCCCACTACACTTTTTGGTACTATTCATGGGCCCTACTGTACTATTTCAGCTAACTTTTACCTTTATCTGTAGTATTTTCAGTAATAAGTTTTCAGTTTCTGCAAAATAAACGGTATCCAAACAGACCCTTAAGACCACAAATTATTTTATAATTTTTTGTCACAATTTTGACATGGTAAACTGTGAGTTGTTAATCATCACTTGCATATGGACTCACCATTTTATTTTTTTACCAATTACACTCTGCCATATCACAGTTGTGGCAAAAAATTGTGAAAAAAATTTATGATCCTAGACTTTTCTAAAGAGATTGGGATTTTAAACGGCAACTCACACAAAAGATTGCCTAGAATGTGTTGTTTGGATCATAAAGGAATTACAGTGTTGTTTTTAAGTTGCTTTTGGTGGCTGATGCAATTAAGAGTGGAATTACAGTGTTGAAAGTGGGTTGGAGAACTAGGCCATAATGAATTGGACAACGGCTAGAATGGGTTTAGAAAATAATCAAATGAAAGTAAGAAGGATTGATCCAAATAAATTCGATCTCGGCACGGTCCGAGGAGGTAAGTTCTAATATAAACCAATTGAACAGATTATTAAAACAATTTTGATTGCTACAGTCTTTTTTCTCTCTTTTTTCGGTCTCCCCTTCTCCTGGGGTCCCTTGCATTATATATCCCTCTTTTCACGATCTTAGCCCTCCATTTGTTGATCATCCAGGCCACTACTTGAGTGTTTGTCCCATCGAACACCCTCTTTGGCCTTCTGTGAGTTAGGATAGCCTAGGCAGCACTGTTCAGGGGTCTTCTGCACATAAATGCGGCCAGAAAGTTAGCTACAGAGCATTCAATGGGGTGGCAGCTGCTTTTCCCTTGATATCTCTGAGCCCCCATCCCTCTTGTATGTTTGTAATACACACCCCTATCAGTAGAACCTCCTGGAGGGCCACTCTAATTGACAGGATATACTTTTGATCTGTGCTCCGTTCATTCGAGGAGATACTCCTCCTCGAACCGCCTTCCCCAGCCTTTCTGCTTGCATCTTACTCATGGGATTTTGAGCTTGATACCTTCACTACTGTTTATTTGTCCTCGGACCAACCAACGTCCTCAGCCAAGGCCCAAGGCCCAATATACAAATTTCGATCCTTAACTCTACAATAGCCCTTCAAAACTCTGGTTTTTCCCCTCTTATCCGAAGAGAAAAAGTGGGTTTTGATTTTTAAGAGCCAAGGCCATTCACTCCTTTAGTTTACACGTGTGGGTGTACCGTTTTGCACACCCCTTAACCGTCACTGACGCTTTATAGCCCGCGACGTGTCATTAATTGCTCCAGGCAGCGCTTTATTCCTCGCATCCAGCGATGAGACGCAGATCCTACGGTGGACATTTTTCCTTGAATTTTGAGCAGGATAATTTCCACTCAATTCCATCCCCTATACAAGGGACCCGGGAAGTCATTTTCCCTCATTTCATAAGTCTTCAAGCTCTCCAGAGATTCCCAGCTCTCAAACCTTCAAGGCTTCCTAAACTCCTAAAGTCTCCAAGTCTTTTCCTTTGAAAAATTCAAACCTCCAAGAAGTATCAGAAGCAACCGACGTCCTTACTCTTGTAAGTCTCCTTTTTTCTAGGTTATTTTCTCCTAGGCCGATCTTTTCGGCCTTCCATTCTTTACTTCCTTTTCTTAAAAACTTCATCCCTTTCCCTTTAGTTTGAACAAATGGGTAGGTTTAAGCACCACGTAGACTCTAAAGCCGGTATGGAGGGTTTTAGAGCTAAGTATCACATTCCGCAGGGAGTAGCCCTACGTTATTGTGATTCAAACCAAATAGTCACACACAGGGAGGTAGGTTAGGTTGTCATTCCTATGATCGCTTTAATAGAAGGAGGGATGACACTTCCCATGGGTGGGGTGACCCGAGACTATCTGATCAACCATAGGTTAACTCCCCATCAGTGCGCCCCTAACCTATTTAGGGTTTTGGGTAGCATAGACGCTCTCAATGAGCAGATGGGCTTGAGACTCACATGGCATGATGTCGTTCATATGTATGAGTGCCACAAGGTCAAAGGCATCGGATATTACCTCAAGTCTCGGTCCGACATTGTTAGACCGATATCGTGTCTTCCTAAGTCTAACAAAGGCATGGAGGATGACTACCTGATCACTTCCGAGGAATGGCACGACGATCTTCATTGCCCAACTCGGGAAAGAGATCCAGGTGGGGTACCCTAGGTTTAGGTCCCTTAGCAAGAGATTTAGATCTTTTGACCCTAACTATGTTATTATTTCTCTTTTGTTTTGCCTTTGTTAATGATGGATTCTAACTTTCTAACCATGTTTTTCTTCTCAGCTATTTTTGCAGACAGGAGGCACGTAGCGCCCAGGCTCAGTTTGACCAATGTTGCAACTTTCAACTATTTGCTGAGGTCCGAGATCTTTGTAAACAAGGATAGGCAATTGTGAGCCATCCACTTGATCCTGGAGTTCGACCCATCTCAGAGATATATCAAAAAATAGGCCACGCCATAAGAGCAGGTGACCTGCGGTTAGGTCGGATTGACATGTCATGCCTAAACTTCCTAGCTCAGGAAGACCTTCCACCAGTCGTACTGCCACTCCAACGGGTTCTGCCTGAAGCAGCAGAAGCACCAGAGGAGGAGATTGCCACTTCACGCTTATCACTTGAGGAGGAGATAGACAAATTTCACTTTGAAGAAGAGGAGACTCCAGAGGCTCAAGTAGTTAATATCTTGGACGCCGAGGACGAGCCTGATAGGCACTCAGGTGTTCACACCCCGATTCTTGTGATTGCCCGTCCAGACAATACCTCAGAAGAAGAGGAAGACGAGATGGCCTTAAACCGGGGGAACAAGAGCCTAAGAGAGCTCATAGCTGCAAGGAACAAGGGGTCAACTTCAAAAGAAGTCCCCAAGTCCCAAGTTCCTCCCATTCTTCACCCTCCTCCCCCTTTTCTCCCTATTGACTTCGGATTACACGCTATCCCAAATCTAAAGAAAAAGAGATCAGTGCAAGAGCTTGAGGAAGGGAAGGTGGCCTTTCAGAAAGGTACTAAGCAACAGAAAACGGCCCAAGACCCTAGGGACAAGAGGGCCACTTCTGTGGACAACCAAGAGGAGCAAGTTGTGGCTGATGTGCGTCTTCAACGCCGCACCTAGTCTCCTCGGCTAAAGGTGGATAGGGCTACCATCCCTTGGAGTGCTTCGGTCAGGGACTTCCAAAGAGGACATTCTGCATACATAGCTAAAGCCTTGGAGTAGTCACTTCTTTTACCCAAGGACAGGATGCTGTGAGGGAGCTGAAGCAACAAGACCTTTTCATGTCCCTAAAAAGGGACCTTGCCATGGTAAGTTCACAGCCACACACTTTTTACTTACTTAAGTACTAATGAGTCTTTTCTTTCTCTTTTGTTCATATGGGGTTACTATATTGTTTTTTTGCAGATCACCCAGGAGGTCTTTGTGGCCAAGAAATGGGTCAAGGAGGCCCGAAATGATGTTAAGAATGAGGTTCACCTTCGCCTCGAGACTGAAAAGGCCTTAGGGGCTGCGAAGGAGGAAAATAATGAGCTGCTCTCCAAGCTGATTGCAGTGGAGAGGGACAGAAAGAGTGCTGAGGTAGGATTAAAGAGTCTCAAGACTCAAGCTGAGGACCAGCGCAAGTTGCATTATCAAACGGAGATAGAGTTAGCCACCTCAAGGCAACTTGTGTTGGAGCTGAAGGCAGAATTGCTGAAGGCTAAAGAGGCAGCTCAATTGGCCAAAGAGGCAGCAGAGGTTGAGAAGCAAGCATCCTACGCCCTCGACGTGGAAGAAACCCAAGCCAGGCTTACTGAGGAGCTAGCCGAGGTATGCCGGGATTACTGTGACGCAACATGGGCCGAAGCCCTTAACATTGCAAGAGTTCCTGCAAACTCGTAGTGGAGGCAACCAGGGAGGGTATACTACTCCCCTGAGATCTGTGAAATCCCGGCTGCCCTCCCATCTCTCTTTACCAATGCTCCTGAGTCTTCAAGGCAGCCCCTGACTACCCAGGCTACTCTCCCCCTCCCTGAGGCTTCGAAAGGGCCCAACCAAGCTGGTGGTCAAGGCCAAAGGGTTGAGGGGGCCAAAGACGATGGTAAGGGTAAGGGGACTAAGCCTTCCTCAGAGGCCAAGAATGCTGCTAAAGCCAAAGTAAAGGAGACAGAGGCCAGGACCAAAGATATTGATTCTCAGGCCAAGGATGCTGCTAAGACCAAAGCCAAGGAGACATAGGCCAAGACTAAAAAGACTGATCCTCAGGCCAAGGATGTTGCCAAAGTCAAAGCCAAGGAGACAGGCCAAGACTAAAGAGACTGATCCTCAGGCCAAGGATGTCCCTACCTCCCAGCCGAGCCAAAAAGATGACCCCCCCAAGGCCAAGAAGTAGCACTTGGGACTTATCTTGTAGGTTTTTTATTTTTATTTATTTATTTATTTATTTATTTATTTATTTGTAGTGACATTCTGTCACTCTAGGCAATGTACTCCCTCTTTTGTTTAATGAAAATGTTTTTCTTTTTTATCTCTTGTACCTTTACCTTATGAGCTTGGGAGTTTATCACTATTTCAAATAGAATTGAACTACTACTACTACTCTGTCCTTAATAAAAATTAACAATAATATGCCGCCAACAATTTAAGTAATTTGAACAAGTACCAGCAATGAAGGCTGAATCTAATGAAGATAAATATATACTTTGTAAAAAATAAAAGGGCATACAACCTTCATCCCACTCATTACTTAGATAAATAAATAAGAACTTCAACTTACTCAAAGCCATCAATCCGAGGACTTGGGTATAATCTTGGATCTGTTTTGTCACTTGGGAAAGATGAGTAGATGTCACTAAATATTAATTTACCCAAAGCATGTGGTCTGTGGAACCAGGCATGACTAGGGTTCTATTTAATACTTAGATAGAATGAGTAGATGTCCTGAAGTGCCAATTTCTGCAAAGTATGTGGCCCAAGGAGCCAGGCATGTCTAAGGTTTTGTTTGATCACTTGAAAAGATTTCATAGAGTGTTAATTTCCCCAAAACATGTGGTCTGAGGAGCCAAACATGACTAAGGTTCTGTTTAAACACTTAGAAAGATGTCATAGAGTGTTAATTTCCTCAAAGTATGTGGTCCGAGGAGCTAGGCATGACTAAGGTTCTGTTTAAACACTTAGAAGGATGTCATAGAGTGTTAATTTCCCCAAAGCATGTGGCAAGGTTCTGTTTAAACACTTAGAAAGATGTCATAGAGTGTTAGTTTCCCCAAAACATGTGGTTCGAGGAGTCAGGCATGACTAAGGTTCTATTTAAATACTTAGAAAGATGTCATAGAGTGTTAATTTCCTCAAAGCATGTGGTCCGATAAGCCAGGCATGACTAAGGTTCTGTTTAAACACTTAGAAAGATGTCATAGAGTGTTAATTTCCCCAAAGCATGTTTTCCGAAGAGTCAAGCATGACTAAGGTTCTGTTTAAACACTTAGAAAGATACTAACAAGAAGTATGATGTATTTACGCAATAGATGAGCATATGTCAAAGGAAACTTTCATTAATAATAATACCTTTTCAGGTTGTTTACATTCTAAGGGCGTGGTATTACATGTTTATCTAGGTCTTTGAGGAAGTACGCTCCAATACCTGCCACCGTGGTGATGCGATATGGCCCCTTCCAGTTGGGCCCCAGCTTTCCCTATGCTGGGTTCTTTGCAATACCTAGAACCTTTCTCAACACCAAATCTCCAGGAGCTAACGGACTCAGCTTCGCATTGGCATCATAACCTTGCTTGAGCTTGTCTTAGTAATACACCAATTGGACCATTACATTTTCTCTCCTTTCTTCAATCACGTCTAAACTTTTTTCTAGCAATCTGTTGTTATCGCTCGGATTAAAAGAACTTGTTCTCAGAATCAGGAAGCTAGTCTCTAAAGGGATAACAGCTTCAGCTCCATAAGTCATTGAGAAAGGAGTCCCTCCTGTTGACCTGCGAGGTATGGTACGTCCACAAGACATATGACAGTTCTTCCACCCATTTTCCCTTCGCGTCATCTAACCTCTTCTCGAGTCCATTCACTATAACCTTGTTAACAGCCTCAGCCTGTCCATTCCCCTGGAGATAAGTTGGGGTAGAATATCTATTCACAATTCCTAGGTCACAACAGTATCTCCTAAAAGATTTGCTATCAAACTGAAGGTCATTGTCCGAGATGAGGGTATGAGGGACCCCGAACTGTGTGACAATGTTTTTCCAAACAAATTTCTTGGCATCCACGTCCCTGATATTCGCCAAGGGCTCAGTTTCAACTCACTTAGTGAAGTAGTCTGTGCCGACTAGCAAGTATCTCTTATTTCTTTCTGTCTTAGGGAAAGGGCCGACAATGTCTAAGCCCTATTGAGGGAACGGCCAAGAGCTGGACAGATGATTAAGGACTCCTCTCGGTTGGTGTATGTTTGGCACAAACCTTTGACACTGGTCGCACTTCCTTACGTATTCTTGTGCTTCCTTTTACATGTTTGGCTACCAATAGTCTTGAGTGATGGCTCTATGCGACAAAGATCTGCCTCTAGTGTGGCTGCCACAAATCCCCTCATATAACTCCTTAAGGAGTGATTCTGTGGCCTTAGGGTGTATGCATAGCAGGTATGGCCCAGAAAATGAGCATTTATATAATTTTTGGTCCTCGGATAGCCAGAACCGAGGAGCCTTTCTTCGAACCTTGTCAACTTCTGATTTCTCCTCGGGCAAGATATCCTTCTTCAAGAATAGTACCAAGGGGTCCATCCAGCTAGGCCCTACTCTAACTTGGTAAACATGAACCATCTCTCTCCTCACCTCTGTGGGCTTGTATAAATCCTCTATAAGGATGACCCGAGGCAGGCTCTGCGCCGAGGAGGTCGCAAGTGTGGCTAGGGAATCAGCATGTGTATTTCCACTCCTAAGGTTATGCAATAGGTTGAAAGCTTCGAACCCTGATTGCAAATGTCTAACCTGACTCAATTACCCTTGCATTTTTTCATCTATTGCTTCAAATTCTCATTTCACTTGGCCGACGACCAATCTTGAGTCCGAGAACACCTCTACTGCCTTTCTGCCCATTCTTTGAACCATGGCCATTCCCATCAGTAAAGCCTCATATTCAGCTCCGTTATTTATAGCCGAGAAGTCCAGCCTCAATGATTTCTCAATTGTAATATTTTTGGGGGACACTAGAACTAGCCTCACTCTGGATCACTTCTAATTTACTGCACCATCAACGTATACTTTCCAGGATAAGGGATCTTGTTGGGAAATCATGCCAATCAATTTTCCATCCATGCCGCGCTTCTCTGCTTCTACCTTTAATAGGGATTCAGCAAACTCGGCTATAAGATCCACAAGGACCTAACCCTTGACAGAGGTACGAGGCATGTATTTGATGTCAAAAGCTCCTAGGATTGTGCCCCATTTAGAAATCCTCTTCGTGTAATCAGCACTTTGGAGAGGATCTCTGAGCGGGAGCTGAGTTAGGACAACTACTGTGTGTGCTTGGAGGTAATGGGGGAGTTTACGTGCAGCGTGTACCACCACCAAAATGGCTTTCTCCGGTGGTAGATAACGAATCTCAACCTCATGTAGTGACTTGCTCACATAATAAACCGGCCTTTGTATGCCGCTATCAACTCGTACCAAGACTAAGCTTACAGCATGAGGGGCCACAACAATATGAGCAAACAAGACCTCATCCATCTCAGGACTGGACATGATAGGTGGCCGAGAGAGATAATCCTTAAGCTGCTGGAAGGCTAAAGCACATTCCTCAGTCCACTCAAATCCCTTCCACTTATTCATCAATAGGAAGAAGGGTCTGCATTTATCTATTGATCAAGAGATAAATAGGTTCAAGGCAGCAGTCATTCCGGTTAGCTTCTGGACTTCCTTGGGATTCCGAGGTGGTTGTAAACTGTTGATTGCCTTAATCTGGTCGGGGTTAACTTCAATTCTACAATGTGTAACCATGTACCCCAAAAACTTCCCTAATCCGACCCCAAAAGAACATTTAGAAACATTGAGTCACAGTTTGTGTTTCCTCAGAATCTCAAAAATATTCCTGAGGTCCCTTACATGCTCGGATACCACCTTACTCTTCACCACCATATCATTTATATAGGCCTCAATACTCTTGCCCAACTGTGGTTCAAACATTCTAGTCATCATCCTTTGATAGGTAGACCCTGCATTTTTCAAACCAAATGGCATCACTTTGTAGTGGTAGTTTCTAATGGGAATGACAAAAGCCGTCTTTTCCTGATCATCAAGGGTTAGCGATATCTGGTCGTATCCTTGAAAAGCATCTAAGAAGCTCATCCGAGAATGGCCTACGGTTGCATCCACCAGTTGGTCTATCCTAGGCATAGGGAAGGGATACTTTTGGCAAGCCTTATTTAGATCTGTGAAGTCCACACACACTCGCCACTTCCCACTCTTCTTCTTCACCACCACAGTGTTGGCTAGCCACTCGGGGTAGAAAACCTCCTTGATAGCCCCTGCCTGTTTGAGTTTCTTCACCTCATCTCTAACAACATCAAAGTGATCATTGGACAAGCGCCGAGGTGGTTGCTTATTGGGGGTGACAGATGGATTAACATTTAAATGAAGGCAGATGAAGCTCGAGTCCACCCTCGGGGCTTCATAAGCACTCTATGCGAACACATCAATATTTCTCTTAACAAAGTCTATCAGCTTTTCCTTCTCTAAAGGAGGCAGCTGAGCTTCGATCTGAAAAAACTTTTCTAAATCATCACCAACAACAACCGTTTCCAAATCTTCACACTTCTTCCCCTCGGCTAATCCATTAACAGACAAATTCAGAGCTTTTAATTGCTATAAGCCCCTTTCAGTAGAGGCTGAGGACTCAGCTTCGAGCTAATGTAAGATGGTAGCCACCAGACACTACCTAGCCATGGATTGACTCCCAACAATTTTTTTAAATTGTCTACCCGATGGATATTTCACCTTCTAGTGTATGTAGGGTAGAAGAGACGGCTCCCAGCTCATGAAGCTAGGGCCTGGCCACAATAGCCTTGTAGGGGGAATAAGCATCCATCATGATGAAGTCCACCTCCACCACTTCTGAACCAACCTGCATGGGTAGTCTAATCTAGCCCCTCGGGATGACAACCTTCCCATCAAAACTCACCAAAGGTGAATCGTAGGCTATTAAGTCCTCGAGTCTCAAGTTCAGCCCCTTGTACAGGTCAGGGTACACAATCTCAACACCACTGCCTTGGTCCACCATCACCCTTTTCACGTCATACCCCTCAATCCTGAGCGTGACCAACAAAGCATCATCATGGGGCTGTATGGTTCCAATCTTATCCTCGTCCGAAAAACTTAGTATCGATTAGATATCCACTCTAGCCTTCTTCGGCTCTTGATTAGTGTCTTCGGGGGACAGCCGAGCCACAGACATAACTCTAAAAGGACAAGAACCAATCCTCCCCAGGGCGGCAAAGATGACATTTATCGTACCCAAAAGAGGCCTTGAAGAAGCGTCTCTCCGGGGTTCTGGATTTGCTTGTCCCGACAGACCATTAGAATGATGCAAAAACTGCTTTAGTTTTCCCTCTCAGACCAGCTGGTCCAGATGATCCCACAAATTCCTACAGTCCTCCATAGTGTGTCCCTAGTCCTGGTGGTACTAGCAGTAAAGGTTCTAATTGCGCCTCATGGGGTTTCTTACCATCTTCTTTGGCCACTTGAAGAATGGCTCATTCTTAATTTTCTCTAGAACCTGGTGCACCGGTTCTTGGAACACCGCATTAACTGCCTGAGTATTGGCAGGCCCCGACTGCTTGGCGTAGTCCCTCCAAGGTCAATTGTTATTGTATCGATCTAACCTGAAATCCTTCATCTCTTGAGGGATAACCTTAGCCTTACATTTCTCTTGCTACTGGTCTTCCTTAACCCTCTTATGCTTGTCAATTCGGTCCATGAGTTGGCGCACGTTGGTGACAGGTTTTCCCGTCAAAGACTTCCTTAAACCATGCTCGGTTGGGAGGCCAACCTTGAAAGTACTGATGGCCACGTCATCAAAGTCACCATCTATCTCATTGTACATCTCTCAGTATCTATCTGAGTACATTTTCAGGGTCTCCTCTTCTCGCATGGACAAGGACAGTAGGGAATCTAAGGGCCGAGAAACTCTGCTACAAGTAATAAAACGAGAGCCAATGCCTGGGTGAGCTCCTTGAAGGAATCTATGGAACCCGCCCTTAAGCCATCGAACCACCTCATTGACGTGTCCTAGACTGGAGGGGAACACCTTGCACATCAAGGCTTCGTCCTTGGAATGGACAGCCATTCTCTGTTTGAAATGGCTCACATGCTCTAAAGGATCTATTCGACAATTGTAGATGGTGAACGTTGGCTGACTAAATCGCCAAGAAAGTCTTGCCCCTTTAATCCTACGCATGAAGGGTGACTGGGAAATCTAATTCAATACCCTGCTCATAACGTCATTTCCCAGACCTTTGCGGGGCGAGCTCTTATACTTACATTTATGATAGTGCTCCTTATCGTAGGAGAAAAACTCGTTGGGTGGGGTTCTTGAACTTTGTCTATAACTAGCATCATCTTCATCATCAGAGGAAACGTCAGAGTTTGAGGGGGTTTGCCCTCGTCGTGCATGGCGCAACTCCCTCCTTAAGTGATCAATCTCTAACTGCATGGCTCTGTTATTTTGCTTTTGAGAGACATGACTTCTAACTTAGGAGTGGCTTCTATTCGTATGCGTGGTATGCACGCTACCCTCGTGATCTCTCCTGCACTCAAGGTTAAGGAACTCATCTTGTCGTTAGGACCCCGTAGACTCTTGCTAATAGGGACCTGATTTTACCATGGTTGACCGTTGCACTAACTATCACACAAGTTCTCCCCACAGATGACGCCAATTGTAGGGGCACATTTTTTAGCCCAAGCCCAAAATGTAAAGGGATATAGGCCCCGTGAGCCCAGTACAATAAATTTGTTGAGAGTGAGTTGGAGAACTAGGCCTTAATGAATTGGACAACGGCTAGAATGGGTTTAAAAAAAAAATTAAACGAAAGTAAGAAGGATTGATCCAAATAAATTCGCTCTTGGCACGGTCCAAGGAGGTAAGTTCTAATATAAACCAATTGAACAGATTATTAAAACAATTTTGATTGCTACAGTCTTTTTTCTCTCTTTTTTTCGGCCCCACCTTCTCCCGGGGTCCCTTGCATTATATATCCCTCTTTTCATGATCTTGGCCTTCCATTTGTTGATTATCCAGGCCACTATTTAAGTGCTTGTCCCATTGGATACCCTATCTGGCCTTCTGTGAGTTAGGATAGCCTAGGCAGCCTTGTTCAAGAGTCTTCTTCACATAAATGGGACCAGAAAGTTAGCTGCAAAGCATTCAATGCGGTGGTAGCTGCTTTTCCCTTAATACCTCTGAGCCCCCATCCCTCTTGTATGTTTGTAATACACGCCCCTGTCAGTAGAACCTCCTGGAAGGCCACTCTAATCTACAGGATATACTTTTGGTCTGTGCTCCGTTCATCCAAGGAGATACTCCTCCTCGAACCACCTTCCCCAGCCTTTCTGCTTGCATCTTACTCATGGGATTCTGAACTTGATACCCTCACTACTGTTTATTTGTCCTCAGACCAACCAACGTTCTCAGCCAAGGCCCAAGGCCCAATATACAAATTTGGGTTCTTACCCCTACAATATATATTTAAATCAAGTCCTATACTCACAATATTGTTCACAAACACGTTATTCTATTTGAATTTGACTTATTAAGTCTAAAGTTGAGCTTGAACTTGCCTTCTTTGCCAACAAGACAAGCATAAAGTTTATTTTTGTCTTCTAAACTTTGCTCATTTACATGTATACATATGAAAAATGGAACAGATCCTTCATTATGCCCTACAATTTGTTTCATATCAAGTTTGAAAGAGATATGAAAATTTTAGTTTACATTGTATATTTTTGTTCTTACAATGTAAGATTGATTCATACATTATAGACTAAATAAACATGTACAGTGTTATACATATTTTTTTTTTAGTTTACAATATAAGATTTACATTGCAAATACAATATAAATCTATAATTACCCAAAAATTTTATATATATATATATATATTTATTTATTTATTTATTAGACTTTTGCTAAATCTAGTGCTCATAGTTATTTGATCTTTGACCTTTTTGACCAATTTTAATTACCTCTTAGTTATGCTTATCAAAGTTGATCATAAAATCTAATTTCTTCAACTTTTTACATTTTGGGCAAACTGATGACAGATAATATTCTCCTCAACATGGCGGTGTAGAGTGAGCACCAACTTGTATGGTGAATCACCAGAATTTGATTCATCGGTCATAGAGTGAAAAGGTGAAGAGGAAAACATGGCTGTCCACATCAACTGTGGGTCATCTTTTTGCATAGTGCTTACTTCATCACGACTCATGGGTATATAGCTACTACTTTGGTTTAGTTTACTTTGGTTTAGTTTGGTTTGGCTTGGCTTGTCTTGGACACTCATCAATCTGTGCACCTACATGTGGATTCAATTATTTTTGTGTTCAAAGCCCAGAAACTGAGAAATGTACACCGCCTTTGACATAAATTTATTTTTGTGCAAACCACCATGATTCCACAATTTGCAGTATATTTATATACATAATTATTATATTCTGCAGCATAATTTCTGTGTAAGAACGTTGAAGGTAAAGAAAGTAGAAATTGTAAGAAGCCACTTCACGCAAAATTGGAATTGAAAATTTACAAGTGGAATTTTTTGTAGCTCAAATGGTTTTGTATGAGTGGAATCGCAATTCCAATCACTCCAGCAATTATTGTATGAGAATAAGCATGATATTGTTGGCATTTTTTTGGCTTAACATTCTCTTTATAACAATATTCTTGATTTGTTACTTTTATATACTACACATAAACACTCTTTAAGTCTAAATTATTAGGTCTCTATTTTATTTTGGAATATCTTGAAATAAATTCTTCTAAGAAAAGTCGAAAAATAAATTTCAGAAAATATTATTTACTTTTTTTAAAGTAAATTTTTATTTGGCCTAAATTGATTAACAAAATCAGGAAAGAAGCAAATTAGATTTAAGAGAATTCAAGTGGATGTTTAATTGTTCCACACAATCTAACAATATTATAGTGGCCAAAAAAGCATAACAAGCAGAGTGTTTAGTTCTATGGCATGGATATATATTTGTTTTTGATAGATATGACTGTTTTAAACATATAGCGTTTGCTCTGTGATATGTATACATATATGTTACTTATTATCCATAAGGCAAAATAAAATAAAGATTTAAAAAATCTTAAAAGTTCAAAACAATTCAATAGATTAAAACACAATTTTATTTCTTTTAGGGGGAATCAAAAATCAAAACTCCAAAACACTCCCTTTAACATGATTTAGGCTTAGGTATTATTGAATTGATTTCAATTTCGGGTTGGGTTTGGGTATATGATTCTCTTATACAATAAAATTTCTGTTAGCAAAGAACACTTATTCATAATGATTGTTTAAGGATTTGATAATATATGGTCTTGTCCTCACCTGCTTAAGCTAAGTATCCAATACAAAACAGTAAAATACCGATCAGGAATCTTAGCACTACTCTTATTGTTAGTCACCTTAAGTTCAATGGTGTATGAAAAGAACAAGCATATGAGAAGAATGCTACTTAAATAAAGCACACATATTCTTCATATTCAACTTTTGGCAGATGGTGTAGCTTTTTAAATTTTTTTTTTTTTTTTTTTAATTTAGATTTGCTACAAACATCTTCCTCAAAACTATTCACATTTTCCTTTTTTATCTCTTTATTTCCCCTTTGTTCTTGGTTGTTTTGCTTTCGAATGGCGTGTTTAGGTGTTTTGAACACGTGCATTTTGGTGGTTTTGCTCACTGCCTATTTGATTTTTTTTTCATAGACTAATTAATGATTCGAGTGCAAATTCCTTTTCTTTTCCCTCTTTTTAAAATGATTTTGATGCTGAATATTTCTTGATTTTTTATAAACTATAAAATACTTGAGACATATAAGGATAGGAGTTATAAAAGAAATATCTTGATTTGGTGGCTGGAGCATGATTTGTGTAATGAGGTAGAAAATTTACATTGTTTTTTGGGAGAGATGAGGCAGTATAAATTGGAAAAGTACCTGTGTTAAAAATAATTCTGTCAAGAACCCTCTTTTTTCATGAATGCTTTCTTAAACATAAAATTATTTCCCCCCTTGCTTGTGGTTGTTGGTTATTTCAATAAAAATAAGGATATAAAATACCAATCGAAAAACACATCATTTACTTCCCAAAAAAAAAGAAAAAAAAGAAAAGAAAGACATCACTTGGAAACATTAACACTTTATTAGAAAAATATGGTAAACAATCATGTGTGTTGCTTGCAAACACTTATAGCAGAGATATAGATGAGTATTGAACCATTTTTAAGAATTGTCTTGTTCCTCAAGATCATTTCCTCCTTTGAGAGAAATTAGGATCTCAACGTAAGTAATCATCTGCATCGGTCGTCCATCAGCTTGAAGATTAGTCATTTTTTGGGCTGAGGGATCATACAAGAGCAATTGCCCCTCGTTATTTCTCAAAAACAAGCTTTCATTCTTCCAAAATCCTAATGGCTTTTCAATTCCCATAAGAGGTCCAATAGTCAATAGCTTAGTCCAAGACTCCTTAACACCAAATTCAAGCAGTGACCAAATATAAAAACAATTCTCCAATCGTTCTCTATCTTTACCAAAAGTAACTAGAGAAACTAATTCATTAAGCACAAAAAAAATTCTCCAAGTACCATTGGGATCCTCCAAATCGCCATCTGGTAATGCTGTTGTTAGGAATACCTCATTGCTCATATCAAATGATAAAATGCCAGGAAAGAAATCAGGATCATCACCAATTCTTGCACTCCAAGAAAACATCCCTTTCGTGTATGTCCTATGATAACTACAGTTTATAAAATAACTGGGCGCAGAAGTACTAACTGTTCTCCATGAACCAGTACTTAAGCAATATACCTCAGCTGCATAAAAAAAATTTATATCATAGAAATACAATTCAGGATCTGGGTCAAAGATTTTTAACAGGTTGACCACCTTGTAGTCATTAGTTTTGAAGTCGAAACCAAACCCAATATCTCTACTTAATGCTCTACCTTGGGGGTAGGATATACCGGACTTGGGAACAACTTTTGTTTCATTTGTAGCTGGATGCCATAGAACAATATCTAAGCCACGAACGTTAAGATCCAGACAAACGAGACCATTAATTGAGCTCACTATGTTAATAGCTACATGGTCAGGAATACCAAAATACTGTGAAGGAACAGCTTGTGTTGACAATATTTCAAGAGATTCATATTGAAGCTTGGAGAAAACATGATCATTGGAAGATTTTTGGCGTTGGATAAGGAGGAAACCTGCGTTCCTGTTCTTGTTAGAGGTGGTCTGGTTGTGGAGAAGGTGCTTATTGATGAAGTTTTGGCCATTAATGAGAGCATACCATGATTTACAGACACACTTGAATCGCAATAAAGACACCACCGGCAACCATAGCAGAATTTGTATAACCAAGTCTTCAGGCAGTACTTCATTAGTTGTAAACATTGCTTTTCTTCCTTTAATTTCCTGGGTTACACAGAGAGGAAAATGAATGATCAACAAACACAGAGATGAGAAACTGTTTGGTCTTGGACGGAAGGATTTTAGACGAATAGAGGAAGAAAATTAAATATATATAATATTTTAGGAAGAAATTATTTTCTGGTAACTAGAAAGTACGCAACTCACACACCTATGTAACAAAGTTGAAAGTATGATCTATTCGTTGTATTCTTTTGTACACAACTCACCCAAAAATCAAAAAGAACATTTCGAATTAAGATAAGAGCTTAGTGGGTTGGGTCTAAGAACCATGGGGGCCGATTGCGTAATGGCTCAAATTTTTTACACGTCGGACTGTCAGTCACTGATCCAACCCACTTAGCCAGAGTGCCAAACAGCAGCCTCATGCCTATCGAATTTCTTTGGTCTGAGGAACCAAAGCGTGCGTGTGTGTGTGTGATGTAATTTAAGAAACAGGAACCAAAAAAGAAAAGAAAAATGTAGAGGGATTTTAGATTTACCCTTGAGTTTGGTTCTTTTTCTGGTTTTTGCTCCTCTGCCCTTGATTTTTGCTGGGAAAGTTTTTCTGGGGTATTATTTTGAGTGTTAACAGGGGGAATTTGCAGTGAGATTTTTGGGGGTGACAGAAAATGAAGGATAGTGTCTCTCTCTCTCTCTCTCTCTCTCTCTCTCTCTGCCTTATGTTTTTTTAGGAATACGATGGGAGAGGAAAGTTTTAAGGGGTTGGCCACTGTTTATACATAGAATACGATGGGTTGCCAGGTGCATTATTATAGTAATTAATTAATGCTGATGAGATAAAGATGACATATAAAGGAAATTTTCTTGGATTTTCAAGAAAATTTTAAGTGCAAATGGACTCGATAAAAATAAAAACACACTTTTCATGAAAAAACAAATAATTTTCAAGATTAAAATGTAACTTTAAGTCATGACTTTAAAGTAATTAATGGGGTTTTTTTTTTTTTTTTTTTATAAAATATTATTATGGTCCTTAAGTTTTGTCAAAAATTTGTTTTTTATTCCTAAATTTTAAAAAGTTCTTTTCTCATTCCTAAATTTTGTAAAGAATTTTTTCAATAGCTAAGAGACAAAAATAGGGATTGAAAAAGAAATTTTTTCAATTAAAAAGTTATTTTCTCATCCCTAAATTTTATAAAGAATTTTTTCAATAGTTAAGAGACAAAAATAGGGATGAAAAAAGAAAAATTTTCAATTGTTTAGGGATGAAAAACAAACTTTTAGTAAAGTTTAATGATATAAATAAAACATTTTCAATAGTTTATATATGAAAAATGAACTTCTTAAAGTTTAAAGATGAAAAAAAAAACTTTTGGCAAAATTTAGAGACCAAAATAGTATTTTACTATTTTTTTTTTTTTTTGGTAGTGTTTGTTACACACTTTTTTAACTAAAAGCTTAAGTTGAAAATGCATTCATTAGGTTCTCCAGGTTCAATTTCTAGATCTAGATCCACTCTTATTTCTCGTTTTGATTCAATTCCATCCATTTTTTCTTCAATTTTGGATTTTTTTTTTTTTTTTTTTTTTTTTTTTTTTTTTTTTTTTTTTTTTTTTTTTTTTTTTACGATGAGAATTGATCAATTAGGGGTTTTTGAGTTTTGATTGCTTTTTCATGCATGCAATTAAAATGGTTGCCATGATTGATTGATTGGATATATGAGATTTGGCCAAGTTGAATTTTCTCATTCTGTTGAGTTTTGCAGTTTCATTTTGTTCTAGATTTGTAGATTTTGAGTTTGTGTTTAATTTTTTTCTTTTTTAAACACTTGCATGGCATTTGAATTTTGAGCTTTTTGATAGATTCATTGAGTTTTTTTTTTTTTTTTGGGACATTTATTGCTTTTGAAAATGGAATATGACTTGGTTTTGATAACTGCTTTTGAAAATGAATGTTTCAGCTTGATAAAAAAAAAAAAAATTTTTGAAAAATAAAAAAGAGTACTTTCATAACTTAATTGAAAATTTAACTATTCATAATAATTTAAATAAAACACAAAAATAAAATGCTAAGTATTAAACTACAAATAAAATAGAGAAAGAAATAGTCATAATACTATCCTGGAGAAAAGTTACAAAGTGTGGCCGCCTCTACATGCTACACCTTCAACCCTAGCCTCTATTTTCTCTCTAAAGTTTTACAAACTAACCAAAGGTTTATATATGAGAAGCCACTCCTAATACAAATTGGATTAGCCTACTTACCAATGCCTTGATTTGCTCATCAGTAATTCATCACATGCGGCTGACCTAAAGCCTTGTTAGTAATTAGTAAAATCTCAATGTGGCTCAAAAGTAAGAACTAAGAACTCCCATCCTAGGTTTGTGTTTTGGTGAAGAAATAAGGTGACCACGTCAAATATGCAATCAAGCCCATTACCCCCTAAACTAAAAAAATGACCAAAATATTCTCAAAATCTAAAAAATTATCAAAATACCCCCCTAAACTTAAAAAATGACCGAAATACCCCCATTAACCTTAAAAATGACCAAATTACCCCTATACCTAAAAATTGACCAAAATACCCCCTAAACCTAAAAAAAATCGAAATACCCGAGAAAACTAAAAATTAACCGAAATATATTTTAAAATTGACCAACTTAGTATCTAATCTGTTACTCTTTTATTTTTATTTTTTATTTTTGTTGCTTTTGTCATGGTAATTAGGGTTCAAATTAGTTAGTTTTGAAATGTCTTAAATTTGGCTAGTTTAACCCAAACTTCAATGGTGTTGACTGTATTTTATCTTTTTTTAACAAACATTAAAAACACAAATGTAAGGACTTGAAATGTACTGGACTCAAAAGAATGATAGGATTCGAGCCCAACAGGTCCAAACAATGAAATTTATAGAGAATGGGCGTAAGAACTAGTTCCAGTGAGAGGAAAAAGATATCGTCCCTCTGCAGCAAAAGGAACTTCAAACTAAATGAAAGAAAAACCCACCCCCCTCTTGTCTTCGGTTAGATTTTTTGTGTTTATCTCTCTGGATTCTCTCTTTTCTTACTCTTGCTTCTTTTTTTCTCCAAAAACCTCTCCTCCTCAATGTATTCCAATTTCACGTTATATACTACATTCTTCAATCTTCTTCCACCGTACACGTGTAGGTTCCATTCTCAGAACTTATTTCTGTCCCATCCCGAACTTCTTGGATTTTCCGTCTAGTGGTTAGAAGGCTGCTTGATTACTGTTCAGGTATCACCTCCACATTAATGCGGCCAGAGAGTTAGCTGGGAAGCATTTAATGTGGAGGTAGCAGCTTTTAGGGGATATTTGTTACTTTTTCCGGTTCCCTCTTTGCTCAATGTTCATTAGTTAGATTGCATGCAATTCTGTGAAGTCCCCTAACTATTAAAAGAATTATAACCACCTCGGACGTAGTTTGAGAAATAAATATTATCCTCGGACATGTGAGTGTCCTCGGACTGGGCCGCTGGGCCACTAGCCCACTTCCCATGAACTCGCCGTTTATCTTTTTGGGCCACTGGCCCCACAACAAAAAATTACAAGAATGTTACATATACAAAAAATTGCAAAATATGTTGATATTGCAAATAGTAATTAATTAAATTGTTGTAAAATTTACTATGCCTTTAGCCTTGTTGCAACAAAAAAAAAAAAAAAAAAATCGTTATTTTTTCATAATTTGCTGATGTAGCAAATTTGATTGGAATAATATGATTTTCAAGTAATTCTACTTGTGAAACCAATTTTATTAGCGCCAATAGTAGCAACTCATGTAATAATTATTGTGAAACTTTTTATGTCTCTAGTTTTGTAAAATATTTTCATGGATTTTTTCACATTTATTAATGCGTTTTATTGTGAATGGTACATAATAAAAATAGTGTTAATGATAGACTTACAAGAAAGAAATGTTACTTTAAACATAATTTGTCACCTTAACAAGTTACGTGTGGGGGGATGAACATGAGCTCAGGTTGAGAGCCAAGGGCCCAGCAGATCGTTTCTTAAAGATGGGTTGCTGGGCCTAGCCTAAAGGCATGAATATGAGTAAAGAGACTTGTGGAATGAAAGATAACTCCTTGGGGCAGATCCCATGGAGGTTTGGACGAACCACCATCACCAAGGTCCACTACCGAGATAATAAGAAAAACCTTTCCCATATCAGATATGCAAGGAACCATGGGCGACCAATTCCCCTCTAAACCAAGATGCCACCTTCTATCAAGCTCACCTAGGAAAACACCATGAAGAGATAAGAACCATTAGGGCAATCATCTCCATATTGATGAGACATTTTCACCTAATCTTTTCCACATTAAATGTTAATTGACTGGCTTGAACAGTGAAAACACTTTCAAAGTCCTATTTCATGATGAAAGAATGGCAGAACCAACGGGTGATGGGTCAAGTATCCCCCAAATCCAATTGGGAACAGGACTGCTAGGGAGAGAAGGAAGTGAAAATTGTCTAGAAAAGGTGGGGATTTAGAAAAATTGAGAGAAAAGACTTAGAGAAGAACAACGGAGAGAAAGTTGTAATAGCAAAATAGGTCTAAGAATTTTTAGCTTTCAATCCTATTCCTTGTACCTCGAGAAAGATATTCTTACATCAATAAAAGTCTTTTTATTTCTTATTATTTTATAATCGGTTGTTTAGATCTCCCATTATGAGATTCTTGCCCCTTTTTATAAATTAATTGTGTAAGTCATCCTCATTATCACTATCTTCACAGTGATCGTTTTTTACCCCCACATTACGAAAAAAGAAATTTGAAAGAAAGTTGTATTACTCATCTTGGTCTTCTCTATAAAGGAAAAAAATTCTCGTTCCTTTTTGGGTATGAAAAAAAAAAAACATTAAATTAAATATAATAACACAAAATATAAGGCCATTATCATTACATAATGAAAAATAGAAATTACAAATTACCTGCACGTGCTTTAGTTCCATCACAATTTAATCCAAACTTAAATTGGTAAAAAGTGCAGCTATTAAAATATTTGTGAGACTAATTTGTCATATATGATAAAAAAAATTAACGATATTATTTTAATCTAAAATTTTGATGAATTCAAATGTAATAATAAAAAGTATGTGAATTAAATTTTGATAACACAAAATCACATTGGCTGAATTGTAAATTTTATTAAAAAAATAAATACTCCCATTATTACTTGTGAAAAAGATATAAAAAAAAAATTGTATAATTTTGCTGTCCTTTTCGGTTTCAATAAAAAAGAAATATACCATCACATACCCTTAGTGCAGTGGTCACTCCATAAGTATAAGTACTTGTGAGGTGTGGGGAGAGGGAGGACAATGGCTGAGATTTAAGTTTTTAGGAAACAATTTCACACATATATACACTTAAATTAGGTTAAAATAGACTTATATAAAAAATATATATACACATATGATTAGACTATAGTAGAATTTTTATCTTGAATATATATATATATATATATCATTTTGTACATAAATATCAATGTAGGGCCCATGTTGTAGGGAATGGTGTAGGGAAGTGGATAAGGAAAGAGAGAGGCCCAACATTTTTCAGAGACACCTGAACCAAGTTAAAAAGGTGAAAACGTGAAGTTGAATGGAAAGTTTGAGAATAGCCCTCTCCTTATAAAAAAAAATAAGAGTAAAACTTATTTACAGTAGTGAGGTGCTATTCATTAGGTTTTATTTTTAATTATTAATTGTGTGACTTTATTAAGTAAAGCCAAATGATTAAATCTTAAAAGGGAAATCTAAAAAATAGTATCTAAGTATTACCTAAGTTTTGCCCTAAAAATAAGAGATATGCTACCTCTATAACATTTTCATAACAAATCGCAGATGGTTAGTTATTATTAGTTCAAATTTGAACCTAACACTAAAATTACTTTTTTGCTCCAACAATAACAACCAGTAACAACCTGCTACTTAGAATTTGTTGTAAAAATGTTGTGAACATATCATTCTCAACAACTAATGATATCTCATATGTTGGTGATAGGATAGGAATTAAATAGTCTAATAAAAAGTTGAATCATTGCTTTCTTATATATAATAAGATTTTTTATTATCAAAAAAATATATAATAACATTTTTAAAACTTCTAAAGTTTTAAAAATATTATGTGTTTGAATGAGCATTGCAAATTAAGAGAGTGACAATATTTAATACGACATACAAACACAACACGAATACGACAAGAATTTTTACAATTAATGTTTAATGTAAATGGGTTCGTATCAAAGTAGGATAATACACTCTAACACAATTAATAAATAGGTCAATTAAAAAACTATTTTCTTTTTATTTTTTTTAGACTATTTCTTTTTATTTTCCTCTCTTAATAATTCAACAACAACAATGCAGGAGATGAGAAGTTTTTTATCTTGGAGGGCCTGGACATTTTTATCAAAAATACCACAAGATGTTAGTTGAACTACAAAACTCTTGGTCCTTAGATTATGTATATATTAAAAGCATTATAATTGATTGTGTTGGGATATAGTTCCTTAACCTCAAGTATTATACTTGAGGTTTCCAAATTAAATTCAAAGATTTAAACACATTGTTGCATTGAATTCAATTATTCTTGCGAATTAAATTATTCTTGAGATTGAGAATGATAATAATGTTTATGTTGTATTAGTCAAAGGAAACATGTATTTGAATGTAATAAATTGGAAAACTAAGAAAATATATCTAACTTTTGCATACGTTTTTTTTTTTTTTTTTTTTTTTTTTTTTTGAGAGAACTTTTGCATAAGTTAGTTAACCATACCACTTTTCACCTTTCATCTAACTAAGAAGATAATGAAGAGGAGATGGGGGACAAGTTTGTGTCAGCTAAGAACAATTTTGCTACTTCCAGAACTTAAGGACGTGACAAGTTATGAATAGGCGCAGCAATAAGATTTAGATGGGCCTACCCTTACATAACTTTTAATTTCAAGCACATCAAAGAGTTCTAAACAAAAATGTGATAAAATGGTGTATCCACACCAAAGATTCATTGACTGAGAAGATGGTTTGTGCTAAGACTGCTGGGTGCTGAGAATAGAGTGTGATCTTCAGTTTAAGACAACCCATCAAAATATTACTTACCTAAAAGTTTAAAAGGGTGTTAAGAAAAAGGAAAAAACACAAGGGTAAATTATGATTGTTTGAAAAGAAACTTTATAACTTCCAAAAGAAAGCTGTCATATATATATGAAATTGAATATATGACATAAATCAGTATTTAAAATAAGTAAATAGTAACTAAAAGTGAATGAAATGTTGTTCTAGACTTCTAGTGACAAATGACGATTAATTGAAGAGATACATGTCCAATTCTGACACCTGTGCCATCCATTCCCACAATACTGAATTTGGAGAGGGGGTGGGGGATTTAGTACAGCCATACTTTGAATCACAGTTTCTTTTGTTTGCATGAATTGCCAAAGACCAAAGACCAGACAATAAGTACAGAAAAAACAAGGCATCCCAATGTTGAGAGAAAGTTCAGAGATTTTATGGTCCTTTCTTTTAATTGGTAAGTTTACAGATTTTTATCAAAAAAAAAAAAAAGGGGGTAAGTTTACACTTTACACATGGTGGATCACAAGGCGGTTGGTGGTTTTGCATAAAATCATGCCAAGGCAAACCAAGCGCTGTATACTGAGAAGAGCATCAGCACATGAAAATTTGATAATCTGGAATTGCAGCTCCTACATCCAAGTAGTTCACATCAACTGCAACATCTCCAAGATCATCTGGCAAACATCAACCAAACTTGCGTTCATTTATTCCTTCCAAACCAAACTTAATCAACAAATATAGTTAAAATGTCTAAATTTTCAAAACCATCGTGGTATAGAAAAGATGAGCAGAAACTCAAACCTTCATATATGGTCCTTGCAAAATTTACATATTCAGGAATGAGATCTCTATATATGATACCTTCTGGACAGGCATCCAGCACTACCAGGACACCTGTAAAATCAATACCAAAGCCAAATTAACTATCTTTGGTGACAAAAGCAATGATCTTTGAATTCACTTGAGTTCCATGGAACACAGAAAAGGAGATCATGCTTCCTTTGAAATCTAAGAAACTGAGGTTACATCTTCCTGACCCCCCACCTCCAGGAATAAAAAAAAAATGTATGCATATAAACTCAAAGATACCTATTTATATAATCCATAAGGACATTTAAAAAATGAGGCTTAAACAAAAATATTACATATGGCAGTGCAGCATAAAGAACCAAGTCAACTATTCAATGATTTTGGACCAAAATAATCTATGAAATGCACATAACTACCAGAGTAACAGAGAATGAACATTTCTGTGCACATAAGCATCTTGCTAATAAGCATTGGAAAAGTTCATAATATGGACATTGTTTTACTAGCATAGTTTTGGCTTCTTGGGGCTTGGATCCCTCTCGGTGTTACTTCAAACAACTGGAAAAATACATGATAAAGTTTTTATGTTTATAAGCTACAAAAGTTGTGGTTATCAGGGACTGGAAATGCATTTGTTGATCAAATGCAGACATGACAAACTTTTTTCAGCTTTGGTTAAGTTGGGAAATGTACCTGGTGCGACCCAAGCTTTAGTGGAATTGCTTGGCAATGGAGCCAGCCATAGAATATTTCGCAAGTTCATTGAGTCATCATATTTCACATTAGAACCTGAAAGATTACACTGATATTAGCACAACCTCACAAAAAGGCGGTAATTTCCAAAGTCTTATGTTTTAAAGTTTAAATATTAAAAGATTAGCAATTATTCATCTTTTGCTAGTGACATGGTCTACGAAAGTACAAATTGATTTGACTGATTGTAATTGTTTTAACATTTGAAGAAATGTTCATAAAAAGTACCAATGGAAGAACAATGATAGCTTTGTTTTAAAATTGTATTTTTAAATCTCCCTTCGCAAGAGAGAAAATTTAATGATTCTAACATTTTATACTGAGCCAATATAATAAAGTAGCAGATTCGAAAATGATGCATGTAATGAGACTCTAATAAGAACATTGATCAAATGTGTTATCCAGCAACTCTAACCTTTTTGACAAAAACCCATATTGTATGGAAACACTTCTTTATCATATGCTGGGTATTCTTTGGCATGAAACCTGACAAACATAAAGTTCTGATGTTATAAGGTGTATCATCGTTTATGAAGTTTGTTTATACCAAAATTACATCTTATTTAAGCTCAAACCATTTTTGGCACTAAAGTTGTAAAAGAATGGCGTGATAAGAACAATGACAACTTACAATATACCAAGTCGTCCTGTGTCTATGGCAAGAAAGAGGTGGCCGTGAAAGAAATCGTAGCGGTTTAGGGATATGGTCAGCCCAATGGTAGGACCCCGGGCAGCAATAACTTCAAATAAAAATTCAAGATACAGATTCAACTCCTGCCATTTAATATAAAAAAAAATTCCAGATTAATTAAAAAATTAGGGGACATTTTTTGTGCCTATGATCCTGTAAAGCAATTGAAATATTATTACTGCAATATAAACCTCACTTATGAAGCGTCTCCCATACGGTGTTCTGGTCAACTCACATCGGTTCTCTTTTGATCCTTCAACATCAGGAACCTATTAAATCTAAAGGAAGTAAGGCTTACTCATCAATCTTCTAAAGATTCTTTCAATTTTAGCAATAACCAAGACGAACAAAAAGAAAATGACTTCAAAAAAAAAAAAATCCTTTACCAGTTTCTTAGATTACCATCATACACACATACACAAATTTATACATTTGACACTGACCCAATAGAGAATAAGCCAAAAACTTTATAAAACAATATCCACATTACCAAGCGAGTCAAATTCAAAGCTACAAACAGAACCCATGAAAAAAGAACTCACAGCAATCACAGTGGGATCAAGAGCTCGTTGAATAGCAGCAGGGTCACCACCAGAATCAACAGCAAGGCGAGCAAGCTCGAGAACCGGCTCCGGGGGCCACCAAATGAGCTCATCTACCTCTCTTCGATCCGATGCACCAATTTTTGCCAAACCCAAATCTTTTTTAGTTGTCAAACACTTTCTGGACCGTAGTTTGGGACTTGTAGGAGTGAAGGGAACGAGGAATTTGAGACAGGAATTGAGGTCGTGGGCAACGAGGGGTTTGATTTTGGAGGACTGGGATTTGGGTCCAAGGACTGAGAGCAAGTCTGAAGGAGTGGCTTTGGGTGTGGAAGTTGAAGGCGAAGATGGCTTGTTAAAGAATGGAAATGATGAAGCTGTGAGAGAGAGAGAGAGAAGGAAGGTCAGTCTCAGAGAGAGAGAGGCCTTGCCCATCTCCTCCCTCTCTCTCCCTCTGTCTGTGTCTAAAGCTTCTCTTGGTGTGTACGTTGGGATATATATGCATATACGTTGGTAACTGAATTGCAGGGGTTAAGGCTTGAAGTTAGGCACTTTTTTTTTTTGGTCTGAATTAGGTCACATTGGACCGTTAGGATTGTGACACGTGTTTATTTTTGACATGTGTTATCATCCGTTCAGGTTCAGGTCTAGTGCACTAAAAGTACTGTACTCTCTTTTTTACCCAAAAAATAAAAAGAAGTTTGGAACTTTCTCTTTCTATGACATTTGTTTTCTTCAAAATAAAAAAAAATAAAAAAAAAAGGGCAAATAACACTCTCCTCCCTTGAGATTTGGAAAAATGACACTCACCCCCCAAACTTAAAGGAAAAAAACATTTTCTCCTCTTTGACATTTATTTATCTAAACTCTGTTAAATTGACATTAAAAATGTTGTGCACTAACGTACCCTTTGGTTAATAATATATTCCCAAAATTGACTCTAAAAGTCTTTTATATTGATAAGTGACTTTGAAAATTTCAAACTCATTTTTAAACAATAAAAGCTTAAAAGTTTCAGCAAATTGTTTTATTTCATAAATTTTGATCCAAAGTGTTAGAGAGAGGAGCGATTAAAAAATCTAAGAGGATCATCAAACTTTAAAAAATCAATTGGAAATGTGCTATAAGAGACTAAAAAATCAACATAAGCAACATGTTTTATAATATACATTATATTCCGTTACTAATATTAACAGAAGGGGAGAGAGTGTTATTTTTTTTAAATCTCAGGGGGAGGAGTGTTTTTTCCTTTCAAGTTTGGGGGTGAGTGTCATTTCTCTAAACCTCAAGGGAGGAGAGTGTTATTTGCCAAAAAAAAAAAAACAAAACAAAATAAATTTTAATTTGGAAAGCATACTTGTGAACATTTGATAATAATAACAATTTTTTAAGAAGAAAATAACAATAATAACATTAACATACAAACAACATGAATTTATCCAAGTCTAAAATGTAAGGTGTGCATTCACTAATAAACAACCAAGCATCCATCTAAAATAGTTCAAAGATTAAGAAAGAGCAAAAGCAAAATACAAAGAAGTGCATTTCACTATCTCCATTCAACTAAACATCTTCATTTAGCTTTAAAAGTGATTCAAAAAGCCAATAATGGCTCGCATGACCATTAAAGACAATGATGACAATAAAGATCAAAAGAATCAACGAGACAATCAATAGAGAGTAAAGAGGAAATTCCAAGAAATAAAATTTTATAAGAAGTGCATTTTTCCAAAAAAATAAGATATCACAGTATTTCCTACTTACATGTCTTGTAAGCTCTATTCTTTCATTCTCTCATTTCTCCTTATAACCATAAATTCTCAATCCTTCAATTCCTACTTACATCAAGCTTTATTGAAAGTGTTCCAAATTTTAATAATAATATTTACAATTCCAAATTCATTATTGTGGTTGTGGGTATGTTTTAAGATTTGACTTGCTTAAAATGTTTTATAACTCTATTTAGATTATTAACTAACCATGATTCTGGACTACTTTACTTGAGGGTGGCCATAATAACTCTTCTATCTACTAAGAAACCGCAAGAGCTTCATTAGAGGAGTCGAGCTAAGCCTAACGTCATCCATACCAAATTACTTTTTTTTTTATGGGTTTAGTAGAGGTGATTGACAACAATCTTACACAGTAATATTGAATTATATCTACATAAGGGAAGATCAAATAAAAGAAAATTAGATAACCTTCAATTATGTTTACTAAAATTTTCTGCTTTGCTGAAACGTAATACTTGCATTTATTACTTGTTTTGAAAACAATGGACCCCACATATTTGTTCAAACTCTTTTATCTCTTAAATTAAGGAGTTTATCTTTATCACAAAAAGAATTCCCACCCTTCAAATTTAAAACTTATCATTATAAAAAAAAAAAGGTACATGATGAACTCTATTCCCTTATCATTATTCCACAAAAAAAAAAAAAAAAAAAAAAAAGTAATCTATAGTTTTTACGCGTTACTTTTTATAAATATATATATTTTTAAATCTCAAAAATAGAAATGGTCTCTCGAACAAATTTTTTTTTTTTTTTTTTTTTGAGCCAAACACGTAAAATATAAAAATTATTATCTGAAAACTAGTTTTAAGTTCAATTTTTTGAAAATTGTTTTTATACTGTTTTGAAAATAAAAACAAAAATTCTCCTACCAATCAAGCCCTAACAAACCAAGTGTTTGAATTATCATTAGTAGAAACCAATTCAATAAAATAATCACACTTCTCAAGAGCAACTTTATAGATTATGAGCAGAGCAGTATTAAACTAAGCTGAGATTGTTTTGCATTCAACATGATTAATAGTGCTACTTTTTTTGATGTTAAAACGTTTTACTACCAATTCTATACAAATGTGATTATTACTACATTTAATCCCGAGTTTGGAAAAGATGGGGGGAGGAGATCAGCCATACCCATATGCCCCAAAAAATAAAATAAAAAATTCTCACTCCACAAAACTTCAACTTTCAACTTTTACGGGTTAATAGAGGTGATTGACAATAGTCTTACATAGTGATATCGAATTATATCTACACAGGGGAAGATCAAATAAAAGAAAATTAGATAACCTTCAATTATGTTTACTAAAATTTTCTGCTTTGCTAAAACGTAATGCTTGCATTTATAGTCTGTCTTAATTCAGATTGTTGTATTACTTGTTTTGAAATCAGTGAACCACACATATTTGTCTAAACTCTTTTATCTCTTAAATTAAGGAACTTATCTTTATCACAAAAAAAATTCTCACCCTTCAAATTTAAAACTTATCATTATAAAAAATAAAATAAAAAAATAAAAAAAGTACATGATGAACTCTATTCCCTTATCATTATCTACAAAAAGAGTGATCTACAGATTCTACACATTAATTTTTGTAAAAATATATATATATATATTTTAAATCTCAAAAATAGAAATGGTCTCCCAAACAATTATTTTTTTGTTTTGGAGCCAAACATGTAAAATATAAAAATTATAATCTAAAAACTAGTTTCAAGTTCAAATTTTTTTAAATCGTTTTAATACTGTTTTGAAAATAAAAACAAAAATCCTCCTACCAATCAAGCCCTAACAAACCAAGTGTTTGAATTATCATTAGTAGAAACCAATTCAATAAAATGATCACACTTCTTAAGAGCAGCTTTATAGATTATGAGCAAAGCACTATTAAACTAAGCTAAGATTGCTTTGCATTCAACGTGATTAATAGTGCTATTTTTCTTGATGTTAAAACGTTTTACTACCAATTCTATACAAATGCGATTATTAATAGACTTAATCCCAAGTTTGGAAAAGATGGGGGGAGGAGATTAGCCATACCCATATGCCCCAATTTTTTTTTTTTTTTTCTCACTCCACAAACTTTGACTTTCAACTTTTACGGGTTTGGTAGAGGTGATTGACAACAATCTTACATAGTGATATCGAATTATATCTACAAAGGGGAAGATCAAATAAAAGAAAATTAGATAACCTTCAATTATGTTTACTAATATTTTCTGCTTTGCTAAAACGTAGTGCTTGCATTTATAGTCCGACTCAATTTAGATGGTTGTATTACTTGTTTCGAAAATAGTGGACCTCACATATTTGTCTAAACTCTTTTATCTCTTAAATTAAGGAGCTTATCTTTATTACAAAAAGAATTTCCATCCTTCAAATTTAAAACTTATCATTATTAAAAAATATATATATATATATATATATATGTGATGAGCTCTATTCTCTTACCATTATCCACAAAAAAAAAAAAAAAAAAAAAAAAAAAAAAGGCAATCTACAGATTCTATACCTTACTTTTTGTTAATTTTTTTTTTTTAAATCTCAAAAATAGAAATGGTCTCCCAAACAATTAGGTTATGTTTGGTAATAGTTTTTGTTTTCTATTTTCAAAAACTTGTATTTGGGAATATAAAGAAAAAACAATTTTCTTGTATTTTTGAAATAAAAAACATATTTAGTTAGTTGAAATTAAAAAGATAGATTTTTGAAGAAAAAAATAGAAAATACTAAAATATGTTGTTACTAAGATTTAAACTCTAATGCTAACTCATTAAATGAGACAGATTCATTAAATTAAATGTGTGTTTTCATTGACTTTTAAAAATAAGAAACTAAAAACTGTCTTTTGCATGTTTCAATTTTCTTCACAAATTGAGTTTTGAGAATAATTTTTGTTTTCTGTCTATTTTAGGTTGTCAAACAAGTTTTATAGTTTCAAAAATAGAAAACTGTTTTTGGAAACAAAAAATAAGAGGAAAAAACAGTTACCAAACATACCCTTATTTTTTTGTTTTCAGTATTTTGAAAATTGTTTGGAAAAGTTGAAGCCAAACACGTAAAATATAAAAATTATTATCTGAAAACTAGTTTCAAGTTCAATTTTTAAAAAATTGTTTTTATACTGTTTTGAAAATAAAAACAAAAACCCTCCTACCAATTAGGCCTAACAAACCAAGTGTTTGAATAATCATTAGTCGAAACCAATTCAATAAAATGATCACACTTCTCAAGAGCAGCATTATAGATTATGAGCAAAGCAGTATTTAACTAAGTTGAGATTGCTTTGCATTCAACGTGATTAATAGTACTACTTTTCTTGATGTTAAAACGTTTTACTACTAGTTCTATACAAATATTATTATTACTAGGGGTGTGCGCAGTTTGGTCAGCTCGATTTTTTTCCAAATTTATTACCAAACCGATAGGGATTGGTTTTCTCATAATTGGAATTGATGCACACCACTTAGGATCGGTTTTCCAACTTATAGAGGTGCGGTTTTTAGTGGTTGGTTTAATCGGTTTATTATTTTTCAACTCAATAGAGAGGCAGAACAAAAAAAACAAAAAAATGTAATGCAGGTGAAATTTATGTCGATTTGAATGTAAAGAGCAAACAAAGAAATTTTTTGACTAAGAAATGCTTTAGAATGAATTTATCCTACAACAAATAAACAAAAGCCAATGTCTAATAAGTAGTACGGCAGTACCACAGTAGTTGTGGTACTCTACAGCCTCTACTAACTTAGTAGCTCAAAATCCCCAAGTCAAAAAACAGAAAAATAAAAATACAAAAAATCTAAAAATATACTAGGCAATATTTGGAATCATTAGTTATTGATTGGTAATTACCTTTTCCCATAAATGATTGAAGAGTCCCGATAAATGATTGAAGAGTGAGAACTCTCTCAGTCTCCCTCAAATCTCCTTGTTGAAAAAAAAAAAAAAAAGTTTCAGTACTTGTCGACTATGAGATTTTGAGGGGGAAAAAAATTTTCAGTACTTGTGGACTATGAAACAAACATTGAAACTTACCAACGGTGTTGCGGCAGACTAGCAGAGGAGTTACACACTTGGAGTGAGCAGCAGCTTTAGGTGAGAGAGAGTTCCGAATTTAGAGTTTGGAAAAGAAGAATTTATATGGTTACTCAATTTTGTATCCCAAGCCTTCCACGAGATCACTTTACACTTTCTTTTTTTTCTTTTTTAAGCCCAGTGATCGAAACAGGCTGTTTCACTTAGTTTTAGGGGAAAAAATGTAAATTAAGTATATTAAAATATTATTACTTGAAATTAATTCCGTTTCACTTAGTTTTAGGGGAAAAAATGTAAATTAAGTATATTAAAATATTATTACTTGAAATTAATTCCGATTGCATCACCACGCCGGCGTTGGAAAGACCCATGACCTCCAATCGCTGGCCTTGGCTCCAACGGTTCAACCCTAGGTGCGGTGTGGTTTCTCAGCTCCGGTCGGTTGCAACGGTGTACATTACTCACCCCCTCATTATTTACTCCTAAGTTTGAATGAAGTACCCCCAAGTAACACATCAGACTTCGGTAATATTCTTCTTAACAGACTCAATAGCAAAAGTTGATGTCTTTCCGATTTTCTATTTTCCCTACTGCAATTAAGGGTTTCCTAAATTGTGAATACTGTATGTTTTCAGCCAATAAAAATAAAAAATAAATATATATATATATATATATATATAAATCAGACTAAAAAGCCAAGCTAATTAGATGTAGTACAAAAGGAAAATGAAAATCCATAAAGAATGTCACTCCAGTCTAATGTACTATAAGGAAAAAACTTCATAAACAAACAAGGCCAAGAACTGTTATGGTCAATCTCAAATGTTATTTCCTCATGCAGGTAAGAATTAAACGCAGCACATTTCATTTAGGATCAATAATACCAACGGAATAGTAGATGATCATGGGTCCAACCCTGGCTCCAAACAAGAAATCAAGTTGCTCTTAAGAAAATGGAAATGCGCTCTATGTTAGAATGAGAAAATTAAACAAGTGAAGATTAAAAAACTTAAATATTACATATTATTAAAAACATGTACAGATTATCGATGTAAAATTTGAAGCCACCCTCCCGTCACTTCTCAGCCTGTTTGTGCACAAGAATATCGTTCACAAGGATAAAGCTTTGAGACTGCACATGAATCAGATATTCCAGCTAATAGGTCCACCAAAACTTTCTCAGAAGAAGTAGCTACCTATTTCCTGCAAAACCAGCAATGTTAGAGATTGATTGGTTCCAAAAGATTTATTTATGTTTTTATTTTTTAAACATGATACTCATATATGAAGTCAGTGAAGAAGCAAAATAGACTCTGAAAATAGCCGCACCTTGTAAGAAATTAGAAATGATCCCTATATCAGTGACTAATTTTCTTTAATGGCCTTGTTTAGATGATAGTCAGATTTCAAATCCTATAGAGATAAGAGCCATTAGGGACAATCAGTTGCACACCTTGATTTCATCCCTAATGAGTATGGATGCAAATTTGTTTCCCCACAAAGACAAAACTTTCTAAAAATAAATTAAAAAAACCCTCTCACAATCTCCTCCCCCCCCCCCCCCCCCCCCTTCCCCACAAAAAAAATAATAATAAGAAGAAGAAAAAGAAGAAGAAGAAAACATCTTGGTTGAGCCAAAGTGATTTTCAATCAACTTCCATAATTGTGAACATTATGGCATTATGCCACTGGGTTTTTTTTCCCAGATGTAAAAAAGAATCAACGATAGGTACTCACACTTGCATGATGTGTATTGCTAAAGAGAGACTAAATTTCATCTACAGCTTTGATGCCAGCCAGCTTGTCCCATTCCTCTGGAGAGGCAACATCGTGCATTATCTTTTCTTGACCACGCCAAAGAATCTGGATTCCAGCATTCCCTTTGTTCAGTAGCCCCAAATGAGATAACATATAAAGACAACTTACAGAAACATTACATGTACCAACTTACTCTGTCTATGACCCCGAAATCCTTAGCTTTTGTACAATCCATATAAAATGGTCTTCTCATCTTATTAGCTATGGTCTCCTCTGACTAAGAAAACGTGAAATTATTTGTGAGTTATTATTATTATTTTTTTCTCATATTGTAGTTAACAAAGCATCTAATGTGTCATACTTACATTTCCAGTGTGCTTAGACAGGAGTTTTACAAGTGTGTCCCTGTTTGTAATTACCTGCAAAAGCAATTATGCACTATGATAATTCCTTTTTTTTTTTTTTGGATAAGATGCACTATGATAATTCCTGCAAAACTATAATGTTATTCAAAAGGTTGTGAATTGAAAAGTAGCTCACACACATAATTAGTTCTTATTAATGAAGTCCAGTCCATGAGAGGATAAGTTTGAAGATTTCCTTCTGGTTTTGGAATTCAACTTTATTTACAAGAATAACAAGGAGGTGTATTAATCATATTATGAGTTAGTCCTGCATTGATTTAGGCATATGGAAAAGAAAAATGTAAGGAGGTGTGGCAGTCCCTATAGATAGAGTGGTGGTGTAGCTTTGTTTAATGTGTGAGAGTTTGAACACAAAGCTTTGTCAAGTGTGAGAGTCAGGAGACCAAGTTTTGTCTAGTGAGTGAGTTAAAGACTTAGCTTTGTCTAGTGTGTTAGCAATTGCAAGGGCACCTTTGGGTGTATCAGGGTTTTGAGTTAGTTTTTGTGAGGGTTAGTGAGTGTGATTGTGATCATTTTTTTTTATTGATAGTGGACTTTAGTTGATGTTTCCCATGGATGTAGCCTTGGAGTTAGCCAAACTATGTTAAATTTTGTGTGTGACGTTTACAATTTTATTCATTTATTGTTTTGTGCGTATATTACAACACTTATCATTGTCAAACAAATGTAGTTGCAAAACAGTAGCTAATAGTAAGAGAAGAAAACAGACTCAACTCCTACCGGCAATCACATTATCATAGTTTTAATAAAACCTTCCTCTTTTGACTCCTCCAACCTAGGTACAGAGGAGCCATCCAACGACACAATACATTTTTCAGCTACTGGAAAGAGGAACAAACTGACAATTTCATCATGGAAACTGTATTTCCCAATCACATTGAGATGATAGAAAGCACTGTAAAGGGTTCAGCTTACCTCTTTTGCACGGATTAGAACATCACTAGCAGGCATCAACCCAGATGATGGGATACGAGGTTGTTGGATCATGGCTGAGAAAGAATTCAAGTGAACACTTGATATGACATTGGACAAGAAAGGATAGAAGTGTAAAAAGACAAGAATGCAAACTAAAAAAGCCAACTACATCATACCCTTGGCATGCGGCATCATAAACCGTTTACCCTTAGTTCCAGCCGCAAGTAGTAGACAAGCCTGACCTATAGCAGCCCCAACAGCAACGGTATGAATCTGTGTAAACAACAACAGTTATATAACAAGAAAGAACCTAAGAGCAGGGAAAGTATTGAAATCAAATCTCATAGTCCAACAAATAAGAGATGGATTTGGTTTCGATGGACTATTCAATAATATAACCATTTGGGACAATACTTCTTATCCATCAGCTTTGTGTTGAAATAAAGTTTCTTGACATGCTGCAAGGGAAGGGGGCATCCTAGGCTGACAGAAATGGATATGAGGAGATGAACATATTTAGACTATTTATCATATTAACAATCCCAATCAAAATCACCATCTCATCCAACCACAGCTGTAACCAGTCCATTTGCGCCATATCATTACCACCTACATTGATCACCAGACATCAATATAGCAACAAACCAACTTTTCAGCCAAATTGCCACCATTTCCACAGCCACACCTTCACTGCAATTGCCACTCTACAAATTGCTAAGCAACTCCACCACCAATGTTAAACCACACTACTACAGCCCCCACCAACATAATGCATTAATTAGTAGGAAAAGGACAATTTTGATAAGTTCACCTCATTTTTTAATTGCATCATTGCATCGTAGATTGCAAAACCCTCTGTCTCCATCCCAACCTGAATGAAAAGCAATTTAACTCCATGAAATTAAAGCAATGAAAATTTAAAAATATAATAATAATAATAATAATAATTGCAACGACAATGGTATGGAGAGAGAGGATTTAGATTCAATAGCAAATAATTTTGAAAATTATACTTGAAGCAGCCCAAAAAAAAAAAAAAAAAAAAAAATCAATGTGAATATTTAATTGGAATTCTGTTTTTAAATTCTTTCTGAATTGTAACAAATAATTTCTGGTCAAATATCACATCACCTACAATATAAACTTTAGTTGGATATATCAATTATAAATTTATGGGCAAATTACACTTTTCCACCCTAATCTTTCACCTTGATTGCACTTAACCCCCTGAACTATTAGAACGCACGATTGGCCCCTCAAAGTTATAACTCTGTTTCAATGTCCCCCTGCCTAACTGAATTTTGAATTGAAAGATCAATTTACCCTCTTTCCATCTGTTGGTTTTTGAGATTGAAGAAAGGCAAATTCATCTTTCAAAGCTACATTCCATTGGAATTAAGTTAATGCCAAAATTGATGACAGGGGGTTAAATGTGATGACTTTATTTATTTATTTTTTTTGGGGGGGGGGGGGGGGGGGTGGGGGGAGACGGCGATCCTGGGTTTCAATAATTCATGAGATTAAAGTGTAATTGGGGTGATAGTTTAGGGTGGAAGAGTGTAATTTGCCCTAAATTTAATTTGTAATCAAATAATAAAGAAGAATGAATTGATTTGTCCAAACTCACCAATTCAAACCTCAACTTACAGCAGTAACAAATTGGGTCACCTAAAAGTGACAAACCCATATTGCAAGCAAGACTACTTCAAACTGACTGGATTTAATCCATATTAGATTAGATCAATCAAAAATGGCTTACCCACAAACCTATCAAATATTACACACAATACCTAGCCTACTGCATACAGATCACATTTTATAGTGTCCTACAATGAAATCAATGTGAAGCTTACTGTTTCACCATCATCACGAGTTGTTCCTGTAGAATTTAAATAAACATATACTGGTTCTTTGGGATCCAACCACTGCAGGTACATCAATTCTGCTACAATGAGCTCCGTCACAGCTGGCACCAACTGAGAGATACAAATAGTTAGATCGTCACACAGATTGCACATCAAATTGTAAGATAAAATTATTGTGAATCATCACCAGCAAATAAAAGAATCAAAATGCAAGAAAATTGACGCTGTGATTGTTCAAGAGACTTCAGAACCCAATTATCACTTCAAAATACTATCATTGCTTTTATTTATTTATTTATTATTATTATAGCAATTGTACATCAAATGCAATGATTCTGCAGTGATTATTATATCGGGTTAAAAGGGAACATAATTCACTGAGCAGACACCATCTGTGAAGTGAACAAATGAGTACGGATGATAATTGCAAAGAAATATCTCTGCATTGAATTTAAAATGCATAGGGAAAGCATGGAACATGCAATCTTTTCTATCTGCATCAAGCAGTCATAAGTATCTAACTACAGAATGGCCTAGAGTGGAAGAATTACAATAACAAGCAAGGGCCATGAATCCAATAATAATAATAATAATACTACAAAGATAATCCTAAAGAAATCTTAGCTGATACTGATGGAATTGTTTGACAACCAATATGTATGAAACCAGCACTCCTAAATAACCACTTCATCCCAATACTAATGCCTTATGTTTTTCGCAAGCTGAAATTATTTGAAAGCTTGGACACTAAAAGGTTATGACAGCTCTTCAGTTTCTTATTATGCAAGAGAAGGTGATTCCTTGTTTCACCCTTGCTAGGTTACAAGAGTTATAAGCTTAGTACCTTCCCCTAAAATTATGATTTCTTCCATGTCAACACCTAGTAATCTGATGGAATTACGATGGCACAACCATAGCATGGTACAAGAAAGAATATCCTCGTTGGAAGCCTAGGGCGAAGGCAAAGCCAAAAAATAGTGTCCATGGTAGTTAATTAGGTTTTTTATATTCTATTTGGTTATTCTAGAGCCAAGGATATTTTAGTAATTTTATAATTGTTAGTTATAGGCCATAGTTATGAGCCATGAGTTTTATTTTATTAATAAGTCTTATTTCGTTTATGGGTCTTTATGTATGGGCTTTGGTTTAATTCAATTAGGTTTTGGTTTACTAGTCAAACTAGGAGTCATAGTTCTAGTAGAAGTATTATTACTACTAGTACAAGAAATAGTCATTATATACATAGTCATTCAAACAAGCTGGAATATGGTTCTAGCTTGTTTGATGTGATTGATTTGGCGGAAGCGTAATAATCGTACTTTTGAAGATATTGCGAGATCAATAGATCTTTTGAAGCCTATACTAGTTGGTACCTTATTTAAGTGGGGTAAAATTTGGGGTTTTACACAATGTATTTCCATTTCTGAATTTCTTCTTTCTATTTGTATCTCTTCCTAAGGTACATGTATTCATTTTAAGTTATGAGTGTTCACCATCGTGAACATGATATCCTTTTTATGAAATAAATCTTTGATCACCTATCAATATAAATATATATATATATATATATTTTGCTCAATGTATTCAAGGGAGGTAGAGAGTTGATTAATAAAATTATTGAGTGTTTGAGAATTAGGCACATTGGCCTCCTCTCTTCTCTTTTTTTTCTTCATTTTCTCTTTCTAAAGTTACTGTTCACGGGTACAGTTCATACAGGCCCTGAACAGCCTAATTTCTCTCTAATTCTTCTTCTTTCCTAACCCTAAGCCCACCACAAACACACATAGACAAACTCCTTCAAATTATCCTACATCAAATTGTATATGTTTTCAGAACATTAAAATAAATTCTCGTTTTTAAGTATCTCATCCCAAAGGACTACACATTATAAGAAAGATGAACACATGTTGCCCACTCTACCCACCCGCGAGAGGCTCACTTTAGGCTATTTTCACTGCAATAACAAATTTATTAAGAATAAAAATAAATATAAAAACCCATCCCAACCCCCCACAAAAGAATTGAACAGATTTTACAAGAAGGAAAATTTCAAATGCTAGATTGAAGCACTTACAGGCATGCCAATGTAAACAATCCTCCCATTAAGAAGCAATGAAGGCAAGTCCGGTGGAGGCCTTCTTGGCCTTTGCTCATAGGAAACCGACCTTTCCACCTAATTCAAGCAAGAGGATATTATCATTTCACCATACAAGTAAAAGTTTAAAAGAAAAACCAAAGGAATCAATTGATAAAAATTTAGTATACGCAGAAACTTTAAACTTGGTTCATTCAGCACAAAATGAAAATTAAATCAAAGAAATGTCTCCATACTTATAAATAAGGTATCATACAGGCTGATAATTTAGAATTAATTCTCATAATTTTCGACACAATTTTCCTTCAAATGTTTTTTTTTTCCCCACAACTTTTCTAGGAAAGGTTTTCTCGGAAAGAAAAAAATAACAATAACCTCACACAAACTCAAAATCAATTTTTGAGTGGAGCTTTTCTATCAAAACCTAATCACACTTGAAATGAACCAGAAAACTCATCCACAAACCTTTTTCTACCCAAAAAACATTACTCAAACCTATCTAATCAAATATCTACCAATTAAAGCAAACCAGAATATTTATCCATAACTATTTTCCCGCCAAAACTTGACCCAACAAACTCAATAAAAGTTTACCCAACATGCCAATCATTTCAAAGGAAAAGTAAGCAATTTAACCCAACACACACACTCAGATACACAGTTACACAAACACATACATACTCTATATATGGTTCAATCATCTCAATGAAACACAAAAAACCTAAAGCAAAACACACACACACACACGCCTACTTCCATACACAAGTACACAAATGTATTCACACGTTAAATCATTTCAAAGTAAACAAAAACCAAAACACACACACCCACTTAAATACAACAACACCAATCAAGCCTTAGTCCCAAAATTTTTGGGTTGGCTATGAATCATCAACAAACTAATAGGCTCAATCACATGTAATTTATTCCACAATTATATTCTATCCAAAGTCAATCAACATGTCTTTTAAAAAAGAAATCTACTAATATTACTTTACACCTTCCTCAACCTTTTTTTCAGATCCTTCGACTTGAGTCAACTCAATCTTCCTCACTAGTGCACATCCACTTACATACACAAACATATTCAAATACAACATATATAATTTCAATCATTTCAAGGCAAATACAATCAATCTAGACCAGAAAACACACTCCCATATACATATAAAGTTCAATCATTTCATATCATACCAAAGCAACCAAAACCAAAACAAACAGAAACCCATCAACCACTTACATACACAAGATACACAAACAAATTCACTTACAACATATACAATTTCAATCATTTCAAGGCAAATACAATCAACCTGAGACCAAAACACACACACCCACATACATATATAGCTCAATCATTTCATATCATACCAAAGCAACCTAAACAAAAACAAACAGAAACCCATATGCATACACAAATATACCACCATATACAAACACTAATACAAAGTATTGAGAGAGAGAAAGAGAGAGAGCTGACTTGGGCAGGTGTAGCCATGAGCTTAGGAGAGTCAAACAAATCCAAGTAAGGAGGAGTATCAGACTTGAAAGGCTTGTGAAGAAACGTTTCTGGGGAGTTGGAAGCAGCAGAAGCGAGTTGGGAAAGAAACGGGTCCTTAGGATTGAATGGGGGAATGGGGATTTTGGATTTGTTTTGGGCATTAATGGCACAAAGGGTAGTCCTCAAATTTCTGAAACTACCCTTTGTGCTTCTTCTTCTAAGGGACTGTGATAAGGAAGTTGAAGCTGAGGGAAGTGAAGAGGCCATTGGAAAGTGCAGAGGGGTGGTGGCCATGGTGTGTTTTTTTTTTTGGGTTTGTGTTTCTGTTTTTTGTGCGGTGAAAATCAGAGAAATTATGGGGTTCTTTTTTTATTTTTTCTGTTTTGAGAAGCAGAAAGAAATGGAGTGGTGAGGAAGATTGTGGATGGTGGGTCGGATTGTGGATGTTTCGAATGGGTCAATCTAAGCACACTATATACATGGACGGTTGTTTATCAGATATCAAAATTAGATTTTTTTTTTTTTTTTTTTTTTTCGGGGGGGATAAGTATTTTTATGAGTATATGGTTTGATTATATTTTAGTTTTAAAAAGTGCTTAATTTTTTTTTTAAAAGAACTATAAATAATAAATATATCAAGTTAATCAATTGATTTTAGGATAAAGTTTGGTTGTAGTATATAGGGGTGTATAGTGAACCTGTCAAAACCGACTCAACCCAACCCAACCCAACCCATCAGGTTCGGTCGATTTTTAAGGGTAGGTGGGTTGGGTTGTATCATGAATTTTTTTTTTTTTTAGTGGGTTGGATTGGTTCGGGTCATGAGATTTACAAATCTGCTTAACCCGACTCGACACACCTATATTTAATATATTTTAAATTTAAAAAAATATATTATATAATTTTGTTATTTACTTTTTTGCACCTCTTCTTAAATAAAACCCAAACCCTAAATTCTTCTCGTATAGTTTGTGTTTGCTTGATGTTATGATCGTGATTATTTAGTTATAAATTTGTTCTTATTTGTAGTAGTGTTATTTTAATGCTCAATTTAATAATAATAATAATTATTATTATTATTATTATAATTTTAAAAAAAATTAAAAAAAAAAAAAAAAAAAAACTGTCTAACCCATAAATCCAACCTTACCCAACCCAATTCACATGGTTTGGGTTGGATTTTTTTTAACCCATCATGGTGGGTTGGGTTGAAAAACTTCTCAACCCGACCCATGCACACCCCTATACTAGAATAAGGCTACAACTCCTAATAAAAAAAAATTAAAATTATTATATATTTTGAAAATCTAAATGTTGAATGGCATATTCTTTTTTACTAAAAAAATTGTATATTCTTTATGTTTTTAACTCACATTTCAAATTTCGTGTCAATCGAATGTTATTTACTATTCAATCCATAAACTTATTTTTTACATATAATTTTAAACTACAAAACTTGAAATTTAAACTTGATCTGTGATCTTTTGAAAATTTCACAAGCATAAAGAATATAAGAAGAAAATATAATGCAATTGTGAATTTATCAAAATGCACGTCTAATAAAAAGATATTAAATGGTGTTGTAGACTTAAGTTACAACCAAATTTGTAGCTAAAGTTTGTTCTTTTGTTTCATATCTATCAATTTTTTTAAAAAAAATTATTTCATATATTTAAAATTATAATTGCACATCCAATAGCTCCCTCTCTTTGCAAAAATTAACATCTAAACACTATTTTAATATTACAATTTAGGTACATTTTATTTTCGGTAATTTATTTGCATAATGTAAAACAAAAAACTAAAAGCTAGTTTATTTATAAAAAGCTAAAAGTTAAATGTTTGAAATAAAGTTAAAATAAAAAACAAAAAGCTCAAAATTGTAGCCAATGAAATATATTCATGGGATTTCTATATACCAATTACATGAAAAAAAAAAAGTGTTGGAGATATTACACAAAGTAATAATGGAAGAACAAGATTAACACAAAATACAAACAAAAAATAGATAATGTAGGGACCGGGTTCGAGCTCTCTTCCTTGAGAATGAGTGGGCTCAAGTCCAGCTGGCCCAATACAATGAATTTGTAGAGTGTGGATCGAAGAACTAAGCCCTAATGAGGGTTGCAACAACTAAACATGGTAATGCATGGGTCGGGTGGCAAGAACACAAATTGAAATATGAAACTAGGCTCCTCGGCTGTTTCCTTAGATCGTATATTTCTTCTTTCTTCTCTAGTACTAGGTTATAAAGGTCATACAAATGCCACGGTTCTTTTTCCTTTCTGAAACTCTCGTTCCCCCTTCTGGAGGACTTGTTACATTTTATATCCTCTTCTGGTTAATCCTAACCTTCCATCTGTTGATCATGCAGGTCACCACTTGAGTTCCTGTCCCATCAGCCATTTTCCCATCCTTTCTGTGGGTGGTAGCAGCTAAGGCGGTACTGTTTAGGGGTCACTTCTCCATTAATGTGGCCAGAACATTAGTTGTGGGCATTTAATGCGGAAGTAACTATTCCTCCTGGGATTGCTCCTCCACCATGCTTCCATGGCCAACCCGTTGTACTTGCCTTTCTCTTGGGTCACTCTAGAAGGTTACTTCTGAGGACACTTTGCTCTTCCTTTCAATGGTCCGTATGGGCCGAGGACATGATTATCCTCGGCGGTACTCCTAGTGAATGAAGCTTCTTTGACTCGTCCTCGGACACTCCTTCCTCCTCGGCATGGGCCTTAGGCTTAGCATAGAGTGGGCCGGGGTTGCCATATTCTCTGGCCCCACAGATAATTTGGAGGTACAATATTGTTTTCTTTAAATAATATTTGCCCCCACACTATTGTTGCTAAAGGGTTATTGCAAATTTGTCTCTAGAATATAACTAAGATATTAGGTTCTATAGATAACAATTATGGAGAATGACTACAAGATTTCTTGTGTTTCTTTCTAACATAAGCCTTTATTTATACCTATAGGGTTATGTTTCATAAAAAAACACGTATGGAGAGTCAAAATATTTCATAAAACCATTCACAAAACTTGATACCTCTTCAAACATTCAGAATAGTTACTAGAAAATTCTGCAGAAAATCCTGTTTTACAACTTTCAATCAATTGAGTGCTCTTTTCGATCGATCGAACAGGAATCGAATAGCGATTGATTCATCCAAAGGCTCTAGGATTATATTCTTACCATTTTGATCGATCGAGCCAAAGCTTTGACCGATCGAATTTCGAATTTTCACTTAAAAAATTTCAGAACTTGTATTTTCACTTTATGAAACAATATTCTCCAAACTCAAACATCATTATTATAACTTATCCATGTATATACCTATATATACAACAAAAAGCTCCTCCTTTAAGCATTAGGTTTAGGTATGCTGATTTTGGTTCTACAAGGAATGTGAGCTTTCTACCAACTTGGCCGAAATATAGATTTCGATACCATTTTGCTTGCCTAGCTTGTAAGCAAATGTTAAGTTGTTAAAGTTGTTTTTTTCTTTTGGTAAAAGTTGTTAATTAGTTTTAGTTCGGCTAAAAATTATTTATAACCTTTCAACTTTTCTAAATATATCCACTTTACTATAAAAACTTGCAATTTACACCCATTCCATTAATATCGGTTATAATTTTGCTATTTACTATCCATGGCAGGCCTCTCTCTCAGTAGAGGGACATCAAAAGATATGAAAGGTAGTTTAAAATAAATTACTTGAACTTCATAAGTTTGACACCATGTTGTTATCTCTTTCGATTTGACATCCCTACTTAATTGAAGGAAAATTACAAAAAAGACTAGGGAATTGTAAATCACAAGTATTGTTCAAAGAAAACCAAGATGTTGTGAGAGGCTAATCATGAATTGAGATACAATTATTATTATCATCATTTTTATTTTTTTTTGGTGAGTTGCTAGAGGGACACATTGAGACCGTGATATATTGATAAAATTTTCAAAGATTGGGATAACTGAGGCTATGTAATCGAAAACTGAAGGAAGATTGTGCAAGAGAGAGCAGAACTATACATCAGTAATGTAAACTCGTATTATTATCAGAAAGCCCAACAAATATTACTCAGAAAAAGAAAAAGAAAAAGAAAAAAAAAAGGAGTAAAACAAATATTTTCTCCACAGGTATTACCATATCATCAAAATTTACTCAAAATAACTTCACACTGCACAACCTTAATGAGCTGACACAGCAGCAGCCTCTTTTTCACTGGAAATCAATAGCTCTGATTCAACTCCATCAGCCCTGAAAACATTATTAGCAATCTTTGGCTCTGATTCAGGTCCATCAGCCCTGAAACCCTTAGCAATCTTTGGCTCTGATTCAGGTCCATCAGCCCTGGAAACCTTAGCAATCTTTGGCTCTGATTCAACTCCATCAGCCCTGGAAACCTTAGCAATCTTTGGCTCTGAGTCAGCTCCATCAGCCCTGGAAACCTTAGCAATCTTTGGCTCTGATTCAGGTCCATTAGCCCTGAAAACCTTAGCAATCTTTTCTGTAGGGACCAAGGGAAGGTATGAGGAAACCCTGTACCCCTTCTCTGCAGTGCTACGCACTGTTTGGTTATACTTCTCAGTGCAATAAGCTGCTCCTGGTACAACAACTTGAGCCACTTGGGGGAAGAGAGGGAGCTGATTGAGTTTGTGCCAAGCTGACTTTGCGCATTGCTCAGCCTTTGGTTCATACTTGAAGTATAGTTCCTTGGCAGTTGGCTCATACTTGGTGTACACAGATTTGGCAAGTCCAGAGGCGGTGTCTACCACCCCAGCACGCTTAACTTCAGAGGCAACAGCTTGAGCAACCACTGGGGCTTTTTGAGCAGCTGAGACAGCCTGGGAAGAAACCTGCTTGATGGTTGGGGGTACACGGCGGTCCAACCGAATAACAGACTCATCAACCTGCAATTAAGTGAGCAAGCAACAAATTACAAACGGTAAACTCATCAAAGTTATGTTAAATATCAACCAAAAAAGAATTCTTAAGGAGGCAGCTGATAATTTATGATAAAGGCTATTCCAGAACCAGTATAAATCATATAGCATCACATCCATGAACATTAAAGATGAGATACATCTCCTAAAATTTAACTGTTATGGGGCAAACTAAGAACTTTGATATCACTCACCATTACTCTCTGCAAATTATTTAATAAATAGAAGTATATATTTGAGATAACAGCATTCTAAATTCAAATTGAGGGTGTATAAGTGTGAACATCATGTCTTTCACTAAAAACAATCAGCATGGCCATTTCAGCACTGGGGCTCATATGAACAGTACATGATAAGCAAATAAGCAAATTTGTCGGTACCCATTACAATCCTAATCACACTACATGATAGTAAGAAGATAAATGATTCAGTAACCAATGATAATCCTAATTGCAGTCCATGCTATAATAAGATAACAACTGATTCAATGAGAATGGACTAAGGACTAAGACTCACCTTGCGGTCCACATACTTTAGGACCTCAATAGGGACATCATGGAACTTGTCATACACAGGTCCAACAACACTCTTCACCGTGCCCTCCACGGTCTCAACCCCAGTCTTCAGAGGACCAGACTTGTCCTTGGCATAAACATAAAGGTTGGTGAAGCACATTATGGTGTGAATTGCAGCCACCTGCACGAACTGCAGGTACTTCAGCCTTTGCTCCTCCTCAGTCTTCCACCCAAAACAAACAAAACGGAAAAAAATCCCATGTCAGCCTTGCAATTCATCATTGTTATTCAATAACAAAAAGGGGCAAATTATATAAATCTTGGTGTTTCTTATTTCATCAAAAACGCACACCATGTTCAAAATTTTTTGCAATTTAACGCCTCAACGAGTCTCTAATTTTTAGAATATTCTTGCCACCTTCCCCCATCTTCATCCATCCAAACATGATAAAAAATAAGCCAAAGTTCAATAAACAGTTTTTGACTTTCACAGTTGCCTACATCGTAAGCTGTGTGTGACTTTCACATGGACCCAATATTGATACCATTTTTATTAACACCAATCACAACACGCTAAGTCACTAACTCAGCAATCGTGAAAGAAATTGTGAAACTTATATGGCTTGACAATAGTTGGGGCACAAAATCCTTCATGTAAAAACTGCACCTTTTTTTCAAAGTAAAATTTTTCAAAACCTCAAAGGTATTATAAAATAAAAGTAAGCCAATATTCAATAGGCTGTGTTTTACTTTCACAATTGCCAACATCATAAGCTGTGTTTGACTTTGACATGAACCCACTACTGTTACCACTGTTATTAACACCAATCACAACCTGCTTGTGGGGTGTGGGGGTAAGGGCTGGGTTCAGGTCTCCAGGGAGACTCACACCTATATACATTTAGATTAGATTAGGGTAGAAATTATATTTTGTAAAAAAAAAAAAAAAAAAAAAAAAAAAAAAAAACACAACCTTCTAACTCACCAACTCATGCAATCGTGAAAGAAATCCTTCACGTAAAAACTCCACCTTTTTTTCAAAGTACAAATTTTCAAAACCTCAATTCTTCTGGGTACAAGTTACAATATTTTCAAACACTCCCTATTCTTAACAACTCTCAATTTGAATCAATTGCAAACTAAACCAGTATTCATGCAATACACAATAATCTAAAACTTGTTAATCTGCATAATCATTAATTTTATTGTTTTTCTATTATTCTCAATTACAAATTCAATTCTAAACCAAAAAGACATGAAAATTCAAAATCAAAATCCCAATTTCACAATTCTCAACCCCAAATAAATAAATAAACAAAAATTTAGAATCAGAGGACCGTACCATCTCTTGCTGCTGCGGTTTCAAATCTCCTTCAGCCATGATCACAGTGATTGAATTAAACGAACAAATAGAAACACTGAATCAAAGAAATTATCAAACAAACTGTGTTTTTGTAATAGAACAAAATTGTGTGCGTTTGTTTGTTTGTTTGTTAAAGAGATAGAGATACAAGGTTGTTATTTATACGGAGAGAAGAGGCACGAATCTTGGTGCGAAAAGAACGAAACAGACGGCTGCGATGGTTGGGCGGTGACGCAACGCGGTCTGTGACAGTGTTTGGCTTAAGCGAAGGTGGGGAACAATAGCGTTGACCCTTAACTTCGTGTTTTCTTTGTCCTTCTCCCGAATATTACTTTGGGGTTAAGTAATGCACATGCAGACATGCACATTGCACACGCTCGGAATTGTTCTAGAATTTTAATTTTTAAAGAGGAACTGAAAGGGGATGTCTGGCTAAATTGGCAAATTACCACTCTAAAGTTAGAGGGTGTTTAAATTTTACATTCTAAAATTTTAGAATTTAGATCTGAAGTTTCAGAATTTAGATTTTACATCATAAAATTTGGAGGTGTTTAAATTTTATACTATGAAATTTTAGAATTTAGATTTTATTTGCTGAAATTCTATTATGTTTGCATTAATAGCCTCCATATTTTCTGTTAAGAGGGTAAAATTCAAATTCTGAAAGTTTAGAGTGTAGAATTTATATATCCCTAAACTTCTGAGGATAAAATCTAAAATTTAAAATTTTAGAATATAAAATTCAAATATCCTCAAATTTCAAGAGTTAAAATCCAAATTTCATCTAAATTTTGAAATTTCATGATATAAAATTCAAACACCCCCCAAATTTGAGGATATAGTTTGTAATTTAACCTCAACAAAATTTGTATGAATTAATTGAAAATGACAAAGATATTTCCAATTTTGTAATTAAAATAACTTGCACTATGATGGCTCCCATATATAACAATTTTTTATTTAAAATTTAATGACACACATCCTTTACTTTTTGGGACTTAAAGTCGGTGAAATTTGTATTAATAATAGTCGGTGAAATTTTTTATAATTATAAGATTTTTGTGATAAAATGTGCGAGAAAATTTTTTTCAGTGTGTGTTTTATCGTGGAGAATTTTAAAACTTGAGAGTTAAAAATACCAAAGAGTTTAAATCATATGTATCAAACGTGCCCTAATGGTACTAATTAACTTAATTCATAAATTATATAACCCAACTAATAATTTCCAAAAAGCATAATATTATTGTTTTGGATTTAGATATGTTTACAATTTAATTCAATAATTTTTTTTTTCATTTTAGTCTTAACTTTCTAAATTTATTTATTTCGTTTACTTCTGTCCAACCTTACCATTTATTTTCCAAGACAATGTGGTTTTGATGAAATTAACGGTGGAAATTGGACAAAAGGAGTACTGCATAAAAAATTAATTGCAGTTAACGATAGAGAGGAAAATAAATAAATAAAGAAAAAGATGGTTGTTAATAACCAAATTTTATAAATTTGCTTGATGGTAACAAATAATGCACTAAAGCATTAGATGCAAAAACATTGTGTAAAAATAATTTTTTTGCGTTTTTAGTATTTGGTAGCATTACAAAAAAATGAGTCAAAGGAACACTATCTTTAGTCTACATAAAAAGTATTGCTTATTTTTAGAGATTTTTTTTCACTAATTTTTTTTTTTGGAAAACAACTCTGTCACAGTAAGCTAAATAAAGAAAGTTAAAAAGATTGTTTTTTAACTCATTTAAGGTTAAACCAAACATAGGAAAATGAGATAAAAAATTAATTGCAATTAACAATAGAAAGGAAAATAAATAAATAAAGAAAAAGATGGTTGTTACTAACCAAATTTTACAAATTTGCTTGATGGTAACAAATAATGCACTAAATCATCAGATGCAAAAACATTGTGTAAAAATAATTTTTTGTGTTTTTCAATGTTTGGTAATATTACAAAAAATGAGTCAAATGAATACTATTTTTAGTCCACATAAAAAGTATTACTTATTTTTAGAGATTTTTTTCCACTAATTTTTTTGGAAAACAACTCTATGTCACAGTAAACTAAATAAAGAAAGTTAAAAGATTGTTTTTTTTTAACTCATTTAAGGTTACTATCAAATATAGAAAAATGAGATAGTTTTTAGAAAACATTTTTTGGAAAATGACTCATTTTCTATAAAAATATTAGTGCTAAAACAAATAGAGCATAAAACTCTCTAGATTTATTTCCATAGAAAGAACGCTTCCTAATTTTAGTGTAAGAGACACTTAGGTTGACACCATATCGATGTCCCTCTAATTTTATTTTGAGTAAATTGCAAATTACATCCTTAAAGTTTAGGGTGTTCAGATTTTTTACCCTGAAGTTTCACAATTTAAATTTTACCCCTTAAAGTTTGAGGTGTTTGAATTTTACACCCTAGCGTTTCAGAATTTTGATTTTACCTCCTAAATTTTAGAGGTGTTTGGATTTTACTCTTTAACGTTTAAGAGTGTTTGAATTTTATACCCTAGAGTTTTAGAATTTAGGGATGCACATTCTAAACACTTCCAAACTTTAGGGAGTAAAATCCAAATTCTAAAACATCAGGGTGTAAAATTCAAACACCCTCAACTTCAGAAGGTAAGATTCAAATTCTGAAATTTCAGGATATAAAATCTAAATATCCCAAATTTTAGGAGTGTAATTTACAATATACCTTTTTAATTTTTTGGATACGTGTTTATCGTCTACATCAGCCATACAATTGTATTGCTCCATCAATTCCCTTGGTAAAAAAATGAAGTCCTAACATTATGGGTAATATGAGCTCATACACTTAAAATGGGAAGATCTGTTCATTGTGTGGTTTATTTAATCATAGCCAAAAAAAAAAAAAAAAAAAAAAAAATTATGAGAGAAAGAAGAAAAATTAAAAATTAAAATTCTGTTGTTAATATGAGCTATATGAATGGGCGATGATTTCTATTTTGGTTTGTTTTTTTTTTTACTTGGCCTCGTTGTCTCTATTTATCAGTGGCTGTACAGACATGACTTGCTAAAAATTAAATGTTAGAGATGAACATGTACTTTTTTTTTTTTTGTTGGTACATTCTTATTTTTGAACTCTTAAACGTTTCAAATTTCAATCTTGAACTATTTGTTTCAATTCCATTGTGTTGGCCACTTTCATCAGAGAAGTCAGCCCGTTGCAACTATCATTATCACTTCAAGCAAATGCAGATGCAGATGCTAAAAACACCAACTTTAAGAGGAATGGTATTCTTAGAAAGAAGAAGAGGACAGCAGACTCCTTCAGATATTAGTCCATTAGGTCAATTGGATCTTGCCTATGTTTGGGTGGGCCTATAATTGTATTGAGGCCCATGCAATTTGGGCACCATACACAAGAATACTGTTTCATCCAGAGCGAGAGCATGCATTGTAAATCACTATGGACCAAGGCCCAGCACCTCAAAAACTTTACTGGTTGTCATAGAAAACTCAAAAATAATGCAATCTGACCTCAAAGAGACTGGTTGTGAAATCTTTACTTCTAGGGTTGTCCATCCAATATTCTATACTTCTAGTGCATTGAACTTGATATGAAAATGATACATGCCAAACTCGTATTCTGTTTTCATATTATCTCATATTTGGTGCAAAGAATTAACATTGAACGGAAGCCTTGCCATTTTTCTTTATAACTCTATGGACTCTATGGACCTGGAAAGAAATAGTGGTTGACCTTAAAAAGAGTGATTGTGGAATCTTTATTTCTTCGATTTAGCCATCCAATGTTCTTGTGCAATCTAACCTCAAAGAGAGTGATTGTATAATTTTGTTTCTTCTTTGATTGTGGACTTTAGTGCAATCTGACCTCAAAGAGAGTAATTGTGGAATCTTTACTCTTTTGATTTAGCCATCCAATGTTCTAATGCATTGGACTTAATACAAAAATGACACATGTCAAACTCATATTCTGTTCTCATATTATCTCATATTTGGTTCAATGAATTAACATTGAATGGAAGCCTTTCCATTTTTCTTTATAACTCTATGGACTCTATGGACCTTGAAAGGAATGGTGGTTGACCTCAAAAAGAGTAATTGTGGAATTTTTACTTCTTCGATTTGGTCATCCAATGTTCTAGTGCAATCTGACATCAAAGAGAGTGATTGTAAAATCTTTACTTCTTCGATTGTGGACCCTAGTGCAATTTGACTTCAAAGAGAGTAATTGTGGAATCTTTACTCCTTCGATTTGGCCATCCAATGTTCTAGTGCATTGAACTTAATACGAAAACGACACATATCAAACTCATGTTCTGTTCTCAAATTATCTCAAATTTGGTTAAATGAATTATCATTTAATAGAAGCCTTGCCTTTTTTTTTCTTTTTAACTCTATGGACCTAGAATGGAATAACTCTATGTACCTGGAAATGAATGGTGATGGATTATAAATAATCTTATTAATTTGAAATTTGGAAATGGTCCACATTTAAGGACTCAACCCTAGAAGGCTAGAACTATAGTCAGTCTGGTATTGCATTTGCCCTCCAATAGCTTTTGCAAACCAAAATTTCCACAACTCAGTTTGAAATCCTTCAAAGATTACAGATCTCTTACACATGTAAACGCAATGCTGGTCAAATAATAATCATCCTAACATACAATGTGTCCTTTTTGGTTCACATTATTTGATGGACCTTTATTCCTTGCCATTCATAAAGTCACCATCTTACACATATAATAATAATCCACTTTTCTCATTATCACTGTTACTGGTTGAAAAAAGTGAATCAAGATGTTACCTTAAGGATCTTTCATATCTTTTACAAAAGAAGAAAGAGATACCTCAACAGATGAAAAAGGTTAATCATAGAGGGGCCCTTGTCCCTTGCATAAAATTGTCCATGTCAAAGTGGACCACACCCTGGGTTGTAATTATAATAATTTGGTGAATGTTAGGGTGTCAAGGACCCCATCAGTACAATCAAAACCTAAATGCACCTAGAAATTTTGAACTCTGATTCCATTAGATTATTGGGGAGTCTGAAACACGATCTACAGGGAACTCATGGCTCTGCAACTAGGCAATTGTTTTTGAATTATATAATCATACACCTCACGTGGATGACTTAAATATGTCACAAATTTCAATTGGACAGCAAAAAAAGATTCTACCTTAACCAGTTGGATTATGATAAATGCTACGCTCTTGGTAGGTGGATTGAGCATCCATAGACTTAGGTTGGTGTACATGGTGATGGAGACACTTATCATGTTTATTTTTCACCTTATTATTTTCTTAATAGAATTGGTGATGTCCAACTCATATCTTTATTTTCTTGCTTCTTTCCTTGAGTTTCTAAAATGGTTATGTATTTGTCTCACCTACAATGTGAGATTCACAACACATAAGTATTAGATACCCTTCATTGCGTTTGTACCAATCAAAATTAGAAGGCTTATCTACTTACAATTGGCAATTCATAGTTAAAATATATCGTTCTCCATTAAGTGAATTTCTGGATCTAACTTCAAAATAGAGGTGAACAACACCAAACCAAATGATCATAGGCATTCATAGTCAAAAAGTTAAACACAAATAATTGTCATATTCTTCCATCATTATTGCAATTGCCCTGTTTTTCATGAAGAAGTGAATTCCTTCACTCAAGCACGCTTGGCTTTGCTCTTAAGCTTTGCACTTAAGTTCAATTGCCTTAAAATTTTGAAAGATGATGCTAATTAGTAGAATAATATAATCGTTTACTTGATCTATCATTATGAATGATTTAAAATCAAGACAACAGGAGCTCTTAATTACCATCAAAGACAAGAAAGTAACATACAAGATCAAGTTCTACACTAACTAAAGCATTAAAGTAGAGCATGAAATACCGAACACATGAGCCACCCTTTTTGACTCTCAAAAAAAAGTAGAGCATGAAATACCGAACACATGATACAAAAGAATGAAAATAAAAATAAAAATAAAAATAAAAAAGAGATGCAACAAATTATGCCACTTAAGAAAATTTATTCACAAAAACAGTGCCCTCAAGAATTAAATTAATGCATAAACAAAATATTCAAGAGCTAATTGCTAATTGTTTAAAAACCCCTAAATTTTAAGTGGCAAACATGTACCCCTTATTTATCCCCTTTAACCCTTTTACCCTGTATCTTTGCCAAAGATTTCATATTCAAAAGATTTCATTGTGTTCACAAGATTTCAAATTTGCTGGCACAGTACCATTATGAATCATAATTTTGTACTACAAAATAGAGACCAATAGTATTCTCAATTATCTGGTTTGGTACCAAGTACTTTTGAAATAGCCTTCTATATTCTTTAAATACACATCTTTGATGTCATTACAACTCATGGATTCTCTACTTTTCTCTGTGACTATAACACTTTTCCTGTTACTTTATTTTCTTCATTTCTTTCCTACTCTTTTCTATGTTGCACCTTTTTCTTCACTGAGGAAAAATTAGAAAGGAAGCCAGCAATCAAATTTGAAAAGAAAAAAAGAGGGCTCCCAGACTAACAAAATCCCACCAAACACAAGTCCCAATAGAATTCAAAATTTAGACCTAAATCATAATCATAAAAATAAAAATAACAGAAGCCACAGGAAGAGTAACAACCAAGAAGCAAGAAGACAATATTTTCAACAAATAATAGGTGAAAGGAAAGGGAAAACAAGTTAACAAAAATTGTTTGGTGTTTGGTACATGTGTTTTGTTGTTTGAAAACATGTTCGAAAATATGCGTGGATAAAAAAGTATATAAAAATGCGTGTAATATTATTAACTGTGTGATTGAGTAGGCGTCCAAACACTAACTTCTTTTCTTAAGGACATTAAATTATGCCACATCAATGCACACCTACTTCCTGAATAAACAGTAACTTCCCTTCTTTTCCTGCTAAGTACAATATTCAAAAGTAGTAAATAAATATCATGAACCCTTTTATAGAAAATAGTAATGTCGGTGAGTATAAACAATCCCAACAAACCAACTCAAATATTAACCAGAAACAAATATACAGAAAATCCAAATTATTCCAAAGAGCTAATGCATGACAAACAAATTAAACCACAAGCCAAAATAAGTATAAATCACACTAAAATCACAAAGCCCAACATTTCAAAATCAATTACAGCTAAAGCCTAAAGCACAGATCTTTCATCCAAAATAACCAAATAAACAGAGGAAAAAAACCAAAACCCATTAACCATAACACAAAAGCATGGACAAAATAAAAATAAAAATAAAAGTCTAGATAGATCTTATGAGAAAGACTTGTACAGAGACATATTCCAAATATAATTATAACAACAATATTTCCATCAACAATAACAACATATGTCAATAACAACAACAACCATAATGATCCATCACCACCAATCCCAATCTCTTTCGTTTTCTTCATGTATAACAATTAATCAAACCCCATCTTAAAAATAAAAATAAAAATATAAATATAAATATAAAACCAAAAGAACAAATTAAACAAATTAACCCCTGCACCTCGTAATGGCGCTGCAGCCACGGCTGTAAGGGTTGGACTGAGAGCCAGCTTGGCAGTTGTAGTAGGAGGACCCACGCTTAGAGCAAGGCACAGTGTTCCTCTGAAGCGCACCGTAGCTGATGTAGCCGCTGGTGGCTAGAATGCGCCGGTTGATCTCAGAGTCCAGGTCAAACTCTTCCTCTCCTAACCCACCAGCATTCATGCACTCAGCTATGGTGCCCTTGCAAGCTGATCTTGTTGTTGCTGTGGGTATCCAACCCAAGTGGGACCCATCACTTGCATGGACGGTGGATGATGATGATGATGATGATGAGCTGAGGATCAAGATCATGACCACTGCACAGATCCCAAGTATGGTTGATGATGAGGAATAGAAAAGGCTAGCCATTGTTTTTGATGAGCAAGAACAAGAAAAAAGCTTCTCTCTTCTTCTTTTTTCTTTGTTGGGTTCTTGGGTTTTTCTTGGACTGGTTGCTTTCTTTCTCTCTTTCTTGTGGTTGTGTGTTATTCTATGGCTATTTCTTTTGTTGTTTTCTTCTCAACTTGAGCTAGGACATCTAGAAAAAGAGGTAAGAAGATACTACGGATGGTTGTGAAGTTAAAGGGACTTATAACTGGCATCGAGTGAACTAATGGGATTGGTTTTAGCTGTTATTTACAGTTATGCCATTTGATTGTTGGGAAAACAAATAAAAGAAACCCTAAAGTCTAAAGAGCTTAATAAATTATTAAATCTTATAATTTTGAAAGTAATGAATTAAATAAGTTTATTTTTCCACCCAAAAAAAAAAGTTTTATTTAACTGTAATTGCATTATATTATGTTTAGCAATTTAATTATATAGGCTTAGGGTTTGCTTTGTTACATTTTTAGACCTTAGGGTTTAATTTGTTATTGTTAGATTGTGTAAACATTGTTTGATTGATTTAACCAAATTAATCCAATTCAATTAATTAATCAATTATGATCTTTTGGATTTGGAATCAACTAAACAATGCACATAACTAATATTGTAATAATGAGTAGTAGAAAAATAAATGAAACAACGACATAATTACAAAAGAAAACCCTCTAAGAATGCTTACTATCAATGGAAGAATCCACTAATGAAATTGAAGTTTACAAATAGAATTACTTAATCCTAATTTGCTATCTCTAGTAAAACTTACCATTGTAACCCTAAGAAACTTCAACTCGATTGAACTCTTTCATAGTGGATTTTTTTCACATAAACACTCTAGTCTGTGACTTCAAATATCAACTTGAAGGTTCTCATAGCAACAACTTGTTTGTGTGTAAATTGTAGTAGTTTTCAACTTATCACCAAACTTAAAATCTTTAGTGTATTTGGTGACAGAGAGATTCACTTGGAATATAACCCTAGGTGCTTATCATAAGCATCAAACTTTCTCCTGAATCTCTTTTAAGGTTAGCTTAAGTGGTCCTTAAATATGTTGAATGTTTAAGGCACAATTCACATATACTAAGGCCTAAGTTGATCACATGCTTGAATTTAGAATTTCGTAATCCTAAGGTTTGATCGGTCAAGTAGTGTTAAGCATGCAAGCGAGCTAAAGTGAAACTCAGTTGGTCGATTGTATTCAAGCTAACAATAATTGCAGTTTTCTTAAGCAGTTTGTGAAGCAATTTTTTTATCTTGATCTTTAGATACAACTCTTAGACACATAAGAATTACATATTTACTTAAGAAACAAGTACAATTGGACAATATTTTGACATGATTTACCAACACTAACAATACCTAACCCTAACAGTTACTCTTCAAACTATAAATTTGCTATGCCTCTATGCATGATTTGAAATATCATTTTCACAATAGTTGATGTGAATGCATTTAGTTAGCTTATATTTTGATAGTTTATTATTTGCTTAAATTAATTTACAAGTTGCCAAAATATAAGCTAGTTAAACACATATAATAAAAGTGATATCAATAATATGTTTATCTAAAAATGATGTTACTTCAATAATAATATATCACCTTACAAAATGGTATGAAAATGTCAAGCAACTATTTTATACCCTTTTACATTGCTCAATGTGAAAAATGTGATCTTGAAAAAGCAGCCATTTAGGTAAATCTGTAGCCAAATTTGAAAATGATTGAATTTAAAATATGCAGTAGTGGAAGAATTATATTTACATGGTATGATGAGTGATGACTACTTCTTGGTCTTTACCTTCTAGAATTTGACATTTTCACTTTAGTAAGTATTATTGAGTATGATTAATTTAAGCACTAGTGGTTTTCTTTGGGTGGAAAAATTGTGCTATATAGTTGGTAAAGTGGATAGTGGTAGTAGAACAAGTAGTTTTCAAAAGGATACCAAATTTCAGCAATGATGTTGAAAGATGATCCAACATTGCATCTGGTTAAAATTAGTCTTCGACAAAATTATTAAAAAGAGTGATAAATTAGCAATATAATTAATAAAATAGTTACAAATACCAAATAACTAGTGAGTTAGAATAGGAGGCCCTCCAAGAGAAAAGGCTAATTAAGGCATATGCTAGTATAAAATAAGCTTTAGCATAGGCATACTAATATATATTTTCTCAAAATTCCTGTTGTTAAGTGGTACTTTTTGATTTACCATGAAAAAATTATAGGTTTGAACACTCACACCTCCTAACTTGTAAGCACACAAAAAAAGGGGTTTTCTTTTATTGTTTTCTTCAGAGACTCAAAAAATAAAGAGTTGAAAATGGAAAGTTGGAAGAGAAGTTACTATGGACATAGATATAAAATATTATTACTGCATTTGTGACTCTTAAGATGTAAATAAAAGATACACGCTACCAAAATTATATGAGCAATTTATTATTTCATACATTGACATTTTCCACTCAATATAAAAATACCCAATTTCTTTTGGACCTAAACTATGACAATTTGTGTGTGACATGCGAATGATTTTCTAGCGAGGTTAGGTAAATACCATAAAAAACTCTATGAATGAAATTTTCAAACCTTTCACATAATGTGAATGGCAACATTGTAGTTAAATTGAAAACCATATGCATTCTCATAATTGGACCAAGGCTTACATATATATATATATATATATATATATGTAGTTGACTGGTTGTCTCTTTCTTAAACATTAGGTATGAAAAAAGAAAAGTATAGTCAGAGAGAGAAAATAATTTAAAAAAAGAAAAAAAGGAAAGAAGGAAGAGACGGCGTCTAGGGTTTAGCCCTATTCTCAACTCCCAAGTCCGTCCAAGAATCTCTTAACCGAAACACGTTCTCTTTTCTCCTTACGTGGCCTAATAATCTAAATTCCTTTAATTCCGTTAACGTTAATTAATGCGCCATAACCATTTGTTGATGACCTTTACTTATACTGTTGTGCCATCTCATTTTTAAAGGGATAAGGTTTTGAATAGTAGGGCATTCAGCCTTCGGTATTAATATTAGGACAAAATTTAGTTATAAAATTAGTTATAACCTAATTTTATAATCTTATTCAATAAAATAAATATTATTATATATTTTAAAAAGCTAACCGTTGAATTATACATTCTTTATACTTTTAATACACTATCAATCAGATATTATTTATTATATAATCTATAAGCATATATTTTATGCATAATTTTAAACTACAAAAACTAACAATTAAAACAATTTATTGATGACATAACTATTGATCTTTAATTTTCTTGAAATTTTGCAAGAATGGAGGATATAAGAAAAAGATGTAATTCAATGGTGGAATTCTCAAAACTCACATCTAATAAAAAGATATTAAGTAAGATTGTAACCTTAAGTTACAACCAATTTTGTAACTAAACTTTGTACTTAATATTATTCCCTTTTTTATAAATAAAATATAGTATGGTTTTTATAATTTTTTATTATTATTTGCTTACAACAAGTTTAACTTAGGGAGGTAGAATTTGAGATTCCAATTATTTCTTTATAAAAGGACCAAACAATAAATTGAGTAATAAGATTTTTTTACTAAAATTATTATTTTTAAAAGAAATAGAGTGAAGAAAGAAATTAAAATTGTATATTTAAAATATAATACCATAATAAATTACTAAATATTCCTAAAATTTAAATAATTGTTCTTGATGATCCCTCGAAAATCAGTGGGTCAAATAATCCGGATTCTGGTGTTGGGCCTGAAAAGAAAAGAAAGACTATCAAAGGTGACCGGTGGGGACCCGGCCAAAGATCCTCCAATTGTAAAGTCAGTGAGTTGAAGTTGAAAAGAGAAAATACTTCTGGGAACTTTTTTTTTTTTAGGAAAAATGTGCGAATACCTTACCTCTTCGTAGAGAAATGTTTTTATAGTGCACATTGAACAGTTATTCGCTCTATCAAACGTTCCTTCTGTTGAGAAATTCGTTAAAGTCAGAGGTAACTTAAATAACTTCCATGGTAGTTATTTTATCTGGAACGATGCCTCCTCTTGACTTGTGGAGGCCTCGGTTCATAGGTAAAAACTACCTTTGTCAAGACTTCTCATCCTCGTCTGTCATTAGGGATGGACGAGTCCCCGTCCATCCTTCATTAAAGACGGACGAGGCTTATTAGGACGACTTGTCCGTCCTTTACTGGGGACAGACGAGGTTTGCTGGGACAACTTTGTCGTGCCCTATCTCTTTTCTTCTTTGGACGACGTGTGTGGACAAGACTGGGAGATGGCTTTTTCTCCAACACCATCAGTTCTAATAGTGACTATGCAAATAATGCCAACCACAGATATCATATGGATGATTTTTGTTTTTGTTTTCTTGAGTTTGACAACTCATAAGCTAAAGCCATAAAAGAATGTTGATTAAGATAAGTCATTGAAAAGTAAGAAGAGTGGCATGTTTGATGAATTCTTTTTTTTCCCCTCGAAGTCTTAATTGAATATGCATTATTCCATTACAAGAGTCTTTTAGTTCAATTAATACTTTTTTATTTTTTTAATGAAAGCATTTAGGATTTAAATTTCTCACATCTATTATAATTATTGAATTTATCCAAAAATAAAAATAACAATAAAACATTGTTCTACAAGTGAACACGCACAATTATAGAGAGAAGTGTCCTCCTTAAAAGTTTTGCTTCTTTAAAAAAATAATGGTTTTGCATTCTTTTTGCATGAAATTTTTTATATGCGTGTTAAAAATATAAATAACATGTATTCTAGTAGTTAAATTTTTCATAATATGTTAATCTTTTTAGTGAGAGTTGTAGTTTTTAGCTGCTACAACCAAGTTTGTAGCCAAATTTTGTTTTGGTACAAACATGCATAGTTCATGTAATATTTTATCTTCTAATTAACATTGAAAACTGTATAAAATCTAGTGCTTTAATAGGTACTTGTTTTTCTAACAAAAATGTTTATAGTTAAAATTTTCCTATTTTTTACTATAAAAATTGAATATATATAAAAAAAAAAAAAAAATTTGTCGTTTGGGTTTTTCAAACATATTCTCCATGCACGGGACTTTTATTTATCTAAATAAAGTTAGTACTTGAAGAGCAAATCAAATGAACAACGGCTAGATAAAATTTTATTTAACGGCGTGAATGTAATATGGACGACCGTCGCCGTTAAAACATGTGGGACCAATCACAGATCGCTAGGGCGGTGTTTGCGCGTCCCAAAACCTACCCTCCCTTCAATCCAGCTGTCTGTGACTATCTTTTAACAATTCTTTTTTCTTATAAAAATATTTACTTTACTTACTTTATTTATAAAAATTATTATAAAGGAAAAAAGAATTTCTCTTTTCTCGTGAATCTTCTCTCATCATTTTTTCCATTTTATAAAATTCTTAAGATCACAAAATTAAATTGAGAACGGTATTCTTTATTTTCAATTTATTTTGTTAAACTTATTTTTGGTCGAGGATATTTTGGCTTCTAGTTCTAGATATGGCCACCCATTCCTTTTATGAGATGTTTAAGGTAATTTAATTTATGCCTATTATTAACAAGCTATGAACAACACAACATTCTTTGGGCTCGTGATCGATGATTGCAACTTGCAATTTTTTTTTTTTTTTTTTAATTGGTTGGAGCAACTTCCAAATGTTTGGTGTAAAAGGCTGAAGTCACGAGAAATTTCACACTTGCCTAACTAGTACGACGTGATTTGTGCATATTCAATTGGTATCAATTGGAGTTTTGTACAAAAATGGTGTTACTTCAATTGTAACTTACCATTTAATAAATTGTGAAAATATATATATATATATATATATTTTAGAATTGCTTGTATTTGGTGCATGAACATGGAAATTTTAAACAAAACGAGAAAATGATATATAGCATAACTATTTCGTAAAAAAAAAAAGAACATTGTTAACTTGTCTTTAGTGATTATTTTAAACTTCTCTAATTTTAAGGTTTCGTTTGATTGGAGGGGTGGAAAAATGGGAAGATAGAAAATTGTGGGAAGATGGAAAAGTAGGATGATAGAAAATATTTTAATTTCCCTCATTTTTGTTTGGTTGAGAATGAAAAAGTAGAAGGATGAAAAAAGTGAGTTTGTATAAATTTACTCATGTACTCTTATTAAAAATAATATACAATTAAAACAAAAAAAGTGACAAACAATCAGAAAAAAAAAATAATACAAAAGAATATGAGCAACGCACACTTAAATCAAAAGAAAAAAAAAGGAAAGAAGAGGCAATGAGGAAAAAAAAAAAGGAGAGGAGGCAATGTCTAGGAGGAAGGAGAAAAAAAAAAAAAAAAAGCAACATCTAGGAGGAAGGGGAAAAAAAAAAAAGGAGGCAACGTCCAGGAGGAAGAAAAAAAGAAGTGAAGAAGAGCAATGTATAGACAAAGCCCATGTGCAAGTGCACAAGGGCATTTTTGTCCATAAAGCAACCTTATTTTCTTCCTTCAGTTTTTTCTTTATTTTGGGGAGAAAACTTTTTGGTGGGCTTGGGGAGAAAACATTAGGGCCTCACAATTTATTTTCCTTCCTCCCCACCCAACCAAACACACTTCAAAAAAGTTTTCATTTCCATTTTCTCTCTAAAGTTTTCCATTCACCATATTTCACCTCCAAATAAACACACTATAAGTGATGATTGAGGAATTACAAATTTTACTAGGTTAATTTTACTATTTTTTCATAAAAAATACAGGACATAAAAATAATTAAGATTTTTGTTGTTGTTGATATCAATCACAATAATTAATCATCATCACAAAACTTAGGTATAGTTACTTAAGTATTGTATAAGTTTGCCAATTAAATTTAATCATGTGGCAACATTGATCAATGCACTACCTCGACAATTATATTCAGACTTGTGATTATTAACCAATATATAGTTATTTTGATTGGAGAACCTTTGGTATAATGCCCAAGGAGTGATGACAATCTTTTGTCATAATTGTTTGTTAGTGTTTTTGAGTGGAGTTGTGGTGTACTTTTATGTTAGAATCTCCTTCTCTCTCCCTTGTGTGTGTGTTTGTTTCACTAAAAAAAAAAAAAAAAAAAAAAAAAACTTAATATTAAATTTCTAGGGCTTAAAAGTTGGGGTTGAACCTATAGATAGAGCATTCTCATCTGGTCTTTTAAAATAAAATGAAATGCAAAATACATAAGGATTTACAACAAAATGAGCTATACATCCAATTCTGCATTCCTATAACAATTTCAAACATTGCTATAGTATGCATTTTTTCTTTTTCTCTTCTCAGTCTCTCTTTCACCCCAGTCTCTCTCTCAAACGCACATTATCCTTTTTTATTCTCTCCGTCACTCTTAAACAAACACACGACCTGTGTTAGGTATACAATATTATATTATTTTAATGTGGTGTATTATAAAATAAAGAATGAGATATATGATGTGTTCTAAAAGTGGTTATGTAAAATAAATAAAATAGATATTTTGTGAGACAAAATGAATTTTTTTGCATAAGCGGATCTAAATGCACTTATGAGTTTTTTATCTATTTCTTTTCTTCCTCAATCTTTATCTATTTCTTTTCTTTTCTTTTTTCTTATCTTCCTCAATCTACTTAGACAACATTTAGAAAGAAAAAGAAAAACATATCAGATTTTTACCGAGTACGGATTCATTAGATGCATGAATCATGTACATAAATAGGAAGAAAAAAAAAACGATTGCGTGTCATCCTAACCTGGTATACTTTTTTCTTCTCTTCAATATAAGTTTTATCTGGTTATAAAAAGAAGAAGAAGAATATATGTCATTGATATGGATCAAAGGGGAATATAAACCTAAAGCTATATTTAATTTGCATCAACTCCTTCAGAATAAGAAAGAAAAAGTGCTCAAATAATTGTTGGCCTAGCTAGGTGAGGGTTTTATTTTTGTTTTCCTCCTTTCCTAGGGGATAAGGCGGCATAGTTGAACCAATACACACACCTACTCTAAAGAATCAATCAAACTTGGATAATATATAAATGAAACAAATGACACGGTTCTAAGACATGTAAGCATTGTTGAGGGATCATGCTAACCACGAATGTGAAAAGAGTAAAGAATATATTTGATCCTATCAGAAAGAGAGAGAGATTGCACAGAAAATCCTGACTGTCTTGGGCATTAACGAAATGACAGGTCCTACTTGTAGATTTTCTGCACTTTAGAATAAACAAAATTCAATGATCCAACTTATTTAATGGCTAAAATAAATTTAAAAAAAAAAAAAAAAAACTCATTTTAACCCCGTTTCTAGGGAAAAAAGTAATTATCAATATTTTCAGGATTAATTGATCAAATGTAATTTGGGGTTGAAGCTTATGAGCATGAGTTCTTCCCCTAGCCAATATGACCCTTAAAATAATCCACCTTTTAAAGGTCTAAACTATAGTTTAATAAAAAGCAATTGAGTTTTTCATGTATATATGGATTTGCAACCATCATGAGTTTAAAGGAAAAAACTAAAAGGTAATTAAAATTGATAATTATTCCTAGTAATTTCTGTAATACCTTTAACCTTTATACGTGTTAAAACTATCATGATTCATATGAATCACAGTCATTAATCATCATCACAAAACATAGGCATAGTTACTTAGATATTGTATAGATTTTCCAATTAAATTTAATCATGTGGCAACATTGATCAATGCACTACCTCGACAATTATATTTAGGCGTGTGATTATTAACCAATATAGCTACATAGTTAATTTTGATTGGAGAACCTATGGTATAATGCCCAAGGAGTGATGACAATGTTTTGTTATGTCATAATTGTTTGTTAGCATTTTTTTTTTTTTTTAACTTCTATATCATTTAGTATGAAATTTCTAGGGCTTGAAAGTTGGGGTTGAACCTTATAGATAGAGCACTCTTATCCGGTTCTTTTAAAACCAAATTAAATGCAAAATACGTAAAAATTTTCATAAAAAAAAAACGACAAAATGAGCTTTACATGCATCTAGTCCTGCATTCCTGTAACAATTTTAAACATTGCTATAATATACATTTTTTTTTAATTTTTAATTTTTTTCTCTTTCACCCAGTCTCTCTCTCTTAAACGCGCATTATCATTTTTTTTTCTCCCTCACTCTCAAACACACAACCTATGTTAGGTATAAAATACTATATTATTTTAATGTGGTGTATTATAAAATAAAAAATGAGATGCATGGTGGGTTGTAAGAGTAGTTATGTAAAATAAATGAAGTAGCTATTTGGTGAGACAAAATGATTTTTTTTCCCCATAAATGGATGATTTTGATTCGAGAACCTATGGTGTAATGCCTAAGGAGTGATGACAATGTTTTGTCATAATTGTTTTAACTTCTATATCATATACTATGAAATTTTTAGGGCTTGAAAGTTGGAATTGAACCTTATAGATAGAGCACTCTCATCCGGTCCTTTAAAACCAATTGAAATGCAAAATACATTAGGATTTTCATTTAAAAAAAAAAAAAAAAAAACAACAAAATGAGCTTTACATCCAATCCTGCATTCTTGTAACAATTTTTAACATTGCTACAGGAAGCATTTTTTTCTTTTTCTTTTTTTATTCTTTCTCTTTCACCTAGTCTCTCTCTCAAATGCGCATTATCATTTTTTTATTTTCTTCATCACTCTCAAACACACGACCTGTGTTAGGTATAAAATATTATATTATTTTAATGTGGTGTATTATAAAATAAAGAATGAGATGTATGATGTGTTGTAAGAGTGCTTATGTAAAATAAATGAAGTAGCTATTTGGTGAGAAAAAATGCCTTTTTTTCCCCCTCCATAAGTGGATGATTTTGATTGAGAACCTATGATGTAATGCCCAAGGAGTGATGACAATGTTTTGTCATAATTATGACAATGTTTTGTCATAATTGTTTGTTAGCATTTTTTTAACTTCTATATCATTTAGTATGAAATTTCTAGGGCTTGAAAGTTGGGTTTGAACCTCATAGATAGAGCTCATCTAGTCCTTTAAAACCAAATGAAATGCAAAATACATAAGGATTTTCATTTAAAAAAAAAAAAAAAAAACCAACAACAACAACAACAACAACAACAAAATGAGCTTTACATCGAGTCTTGCATTCCTATAACAATTTTAAACATTGCTACAGTATGCATTTTTTTTTCTTTTTCTTTCACCCAGTCTCTCTCTCAAATTAACGCGCATTATCCTTTTTTTATTTTCTCTGTCACCCTCAAACACACGACCTGTGTTAGGTATAAAATATTATATTATTTTAATGTGGTGTATTATAAAATAAATGAGATGTATGATGTGCTGTAATTGATAGGCAAAGTTTAGAGAAAATTTAATTAGATTCTACAATTGAAGTCCAAGGAGTGATGACAATGTTTTGTCATAATTGTTTGTTAGCATTTTTTTAACTTCTATATCAATTAGTATGAAATTTCTAGGGCTTAAAAGTTGGGGTTGAACCTTATAGATAGAGCACTCTCATCCGGTCCTTTAAAACCAAATGAAATGCAAAATACATAAGGACTTTCATTAAAAAAAAAAAAAAAAAAAAAAAAAAAACAACAACAACAACAACAAAATGTGCTTTACATCCAGTCCTGCATTCCTATAACAATTTTAAACATTGATACAGTATGCATTTTTTTATTTTATTTTATTTTTATTCTTTCTCTTTCACCCTGTCTCTCTCTCAAACGCGCATTATCCTTTTTTTATTTTCTCCGTCACCCTCAAACACACGAGCTGTGTTAGGTATAAAATATTATATTATTTTAATATGGTGTATTATAAAATAAAGAATGAGATGTATGATGTGTTGTAAGAGTGATTATCTATATATATATATATATATTAATAGGCAAAACTTAGAGAAAATTTAATTAGATTTTACAATTAAAGTCCAATTTTGTGCCATGTGTCCTAAATTATTTATTTTTAAAGAGAGTTTTATTTCTTAATTTTGGAGTCAAATGTGGAGCCACATCATAAATATCTATTCAAGTGAGTTATTACGTATAAAAACCAAAGATTCTAGAATTAATGAATAGAAAAAAAATTTTATTTTATTTTTAAAAAATGGACAATTTACATTTTCTACATAATAATATTTTTACAAAACTTTTTAGAGATTAAAAAAAAAATATTAGAATGACTATCAATAATATTTAAATTATATATATAAGAATTATACTATGCAACTTAATGTATATCTTTTAAGTATATTCATGCATATGTATGGTGTTACAAGCTATAATATTAAATAAATGAAGTAGCTATTTGGTGAGACAATTTTTTTTTCATAAGTGGATGAGAATTCTCTTATGAGATCTTTATCTATTTATTTTCTTCCTCAATTTACCTTGACAAAACTTATAAAGAAAAGGAAAAACATATCAGATTTTTATAGAGTATTAGATGCACGAGTCATGTACTTAAATCTGCCATCCCTTCCTGATGTATTTTTTCGTTCTCTTCAATCAAAGTTTTATCTGTTTATAAAAAAATAAAAGAGAAGAAGAATATATGTGATTGACATGGATCAAAGGGGAATATAAACCTAAAACTATATTTAATTTGTATCAACTCCTTCAAAAGAAGAAAGAAAAAGTGCTCAATTAATTGTTGGCCTAGGTGAGGGTTTTAATTATTTTAGTTTTCCTCCTTTCCTTTGGGGTAGGGCGGCATCGTTGAACCAATACATGTCCACCTACTCTTAAAGAATGAATCAAATTTGGATAATATATAAATGACACGGTTCTAAGACATCCTGGCATGTAAGCATTGTTGAGGGATCATGCTAACTACGAATGTGATAGAGTCAAGAATTAGATCCTATATAAGAGAGAGAAAGAGAGAGAGAGAGAGCGAGAGAGAGAGCACAGAAAATCCTGACTGTCTAGGGCATCAACGAGATGATGACAGGTCCTACTTGTAGATTTTCTCCACTTTAGAATCAACAAAATTCATTGATCCAACTTATTTAATGGCTAAAAGAAAAAACTCATTGTAACCTGATCATTACCTGGGAAAAAAGTACTCATCAATCTGTTCAGGATTGACTGATTAAATGTAATTTGGGGTTGAAGCTTATGATCATGAGGTCTCCCCCTATCCAATATGGCCCTTAAAATAATCCACCTTTTAAAGGACTAAACTATAGTTTAATAAAAAGCAATTTGAGTGTTTCATGTATGGATTTGCAACCATCATGAGCTTAAAGGGAAATACTAAAAGGTAAAATTGATAATTATTCCTTGTAATTTCTGTAATACCTTTAACCTTTATACGTGTTAAAACTATCATGATTATCCAATATCTTTCGACAAATAGCAAGTGAATGTTATCTATTACAGTGAACAAAGGTTGACAGTACTTTGATGTGAAAACGAAATTAAGACATGAATATTTCACTACAAGATAACATGATTGAGCTAGGTATAAAATTATTATCAATGTATCATCAATACTGTGATTCGATTCACATGATTATAACAAGAAACAACAGCATGATCGTGATGGATCACCCCCCGTGAGTTCTTTTCTTTCAGCCACCTACCAGTCCCATTACATCTAGAAGATTGGCTTTTTGGTACAGTATTTATCCACTACTTATGCTTAGAAAAAAAAATAAAAATCCACTATTTGGAAAATTTCCTGACTGCATTTCATTAAAGAGTAAGACACACAATTTAGCATGCTGCAAAACTTACAAAATGAATTAATCTGACCCACATATATATGTTTACTTAGCTTGCTATCACTTCCTTAAATGTATACTGTTAATTTGCAACATTGTGAACCCCTTTAGCTAGTTTTACTCTCTAATTATACTGATGTATAAGATTTATTCTATAATGAAAACACTAGAGATTATTCAGAAACAACACATATTCAACTGCCTTCTCAGATGTTTGATGTAGGATCTACCTTGTATTGGATTGCATTCAGTGTAAAACCTGAGTGTGGACAAGAAGTTCAGAAGGAGACAAAATGCAGCTCGTCTTTAAGACACAGAATTATCATGGCCACCGTTCCTCATATATAGACTATGGCACAGTGGTGTTGACAGAAGAAACAGTTCATTCTCATCCCCATCATCATCTCAGCATCTACCTAGTTACTAAGATGATGTTGTGAAACTGGCCCATTTGAAAGCAACCGATTCTAGATGTAGAAATATATGTAAAACTACTAGCTCTCTTGCTATCCTCGGGGTTCTCAATATGATCCTTTTCTATAGGGTGTTGTTAGATGACAAGGCCCACAAGCTTCATATTCCAGCAAACTCAAATCCACGTACAGCCCAGAAATGCAGCTCAGAGAACTCAGCCTGCGATCGTGCCCATACAAAGAGATCAGGCCAACAGGAGGAGATGGGCAAGCCCAAAACTTACTGACATGTACAAAAAAGCTCAACAATAAATCAAGCCAAAAATCCAAAAATTCGGCCCAGGTTGCCCACAAAGTCAGCACTGAAGAACATCAAAGATACTTTCAATATATAGTAGTTTTTAGTATTAAATGCGTGTAAAAAAAAAAAGCTATATTTTTAGTTGAGATTGATAGGTTTTTTTTTTTTTTTTTTTTTTTTTTTTTTAAATTTCTTTTTGCAATATACTTTTACGATGTAATTGTGCTGTCTCAACTTTGGCTAGTACTGCAAAAGAGAAAAATGAGGTCATTGTTTGGTTAAAAGAATGACTTTCTTTTCTTTTCTCCACTGTACAACATGATTTTTCATAAATAAAGTATACTATGCTATTAAAAAAAAAAAAAAAAAAACTTTTAACCAAAAGTAGATGCACTTAAAAATAGTGCCTAACTTGGGCCCGTAGAATTAATACCAACCAAGCAAGGGTCTGCAACTAAGGGTGCGTTTGTTTCGGCAGTAAATGGAATCCGGAAAATATTTTACACCACGGGACGTGTTTGGGTTGGCCGGAAAATTCAATCAAACGGAAAATGATTTTCGTTGACCTTAAAATATCAAGCCTTGAAGTGTAAAATCATTTACACTTGTATTTTACCTTCAAATGATTTCTGGACTCAGACACCCGAAGAGAGAGAGAGAAAGAGCAAGAAGAGAGAGTAGAGAGAGTGAGCTAGATCGTACCAAATCACACCACTGCCCCAACCCCAGATCGCATCGGTCTCGTCGCACCCCAGCACCGCGGAGATCATGCCGCCGAGATTGCACCCCAGATCGCATCGCCAAGATCACGCTGCCACCCTTTAGATCGAAACACGCAAACGTTGGTTCGATGTCTCCCCTCATGCCGGCGAAGCCCATCTCACCTTTACAATACCCAATCCACATCCCTTCAAACCCATCTCCCTTTTCTTCTCTTTTCTCACGCAGACGCCAATCCGAGATCATGCTGAGATCATGCCGCCAAGATCGTCTCCCATGACCCATCTATGACGGATCTCTCTCTTTCTCGATCTACCTGTCCCTTTCCCTCAATTTTTGATCACTCTTTCTTCCTCCTTCTCTCAGTTTGACCGAATTGTTTGAGTTTAACGAATGATTTTGTTTTGATTTTCGTTTTTTTAAGTTTATATATTGAAATTTTCTATTATAAAATTTGTTTGGATGTTGAGAAAATGTGAGAAACTAGTAGAAAAATAACATTTTTAGAATGTAACCAAACATATGAAAATATTTTCTAAAACAATTTTCATAATACAGCCAAACACTTGAAAATATTTTCCTTTCCCGAAAACATTTTTACTTGAAAATATTTTACACTCGGAAAATATTTTACATTCAACCAAACGTAGCCTAAATCAAAAGATAAGATTAAATAAATTCCTTCTACATTTTGTGGACAAAGCCCACACAAAAGAGGAGCCAGAGAAGGAAAATAAAAAGGAGAGGTAGATTGGACGGCAAAAATGGCCATTCCATGTCTTCTTGGACTCTAAAAAATCTCACAAATGAGTTTGGAACACTTAAGAGTAGGGATGTTCACAAATCCACAAAACCACTTAGATTGCATGACCACACTTAAATCGACCAAAATGCCCTAAAAATAGAGTAACCGTACAGTAGGTGGAGGTAAAAAAAAAAAAACCACATTGCACTGTGTGGTGCAATACAATTTGCGGCTTAGTGCTAAGAAAATAGTGCAAAACCGCATTGCATTGCACCACATATGCACACACACACACATATATATTTTATAATTATATTAAATATTATTAAATATATATTATATGAACTATGTGTTTCAAATTGACTAAATATATATTAAAACCACACCACACAGTTTTAAGGTTTTCAGAAAACCACAAAAAATTGCCCCGCACTACACCTATTAGTATATAAATTTTATTTTATATATAATATAATTTTTTTTTAATATTTAACATATAGTAGATATATTAAATATATATTTAATATATATTTAGCATAGATTAAATATATTTACTATATATAATATATTAAATAATAAATATAATTAGTATATATTTGTAACATTTATAAAAATTGGTTAAACTGTACTGCACCACACAATGTAATATGGTACTAAATATGGCCCAAAATTATTGGATCCATAATTGATGCCATGCGTAAAACAAAGCATACTTGCTGTGTAATAATTCTTACCCGACACTACATTTCCTTTCCACCAGGCAAGAAACAATCACCATTAATGCAAGATTACCATGATCCCTTAAAGTCAGAAAATTGAGAAGGCAGTTTTCCTTTTGGGGAATGTATTTTTAATGACGCACAGTCAACTAGGTTGCTATTCCTAGAGAAAAACCAACAGAAAGCAAAATGCCATGATTGCTAATACTCAATAGTTTTATAACTTACTTTCCTCCCATTAAGTAGGTTTTTGAGTGACTCCAACATCATTATAAAAACAAGGACTCCAACATGAGGATGGGGGATGAGATTAACTTCAAACCATAAAATACAGCCCACACACTCACACTTGGAAAAACTTATTCACTTATGTTTCCTGGTATATTAAATTAAAATTATGAGTTCTTAATTACACTAGCAGGAGTGTCCCTTTTTCCTTTTAACTCTTACCCCTATATTTTTCTTTGTGAGGCTAATATCTAATTCTCTGAAGTTGTGAGGATTGTTTGGCAAGCTTTTTCTCTCCTCTTTGGCAAGTTCGCCTTCCTTATCAGTTGTGTGAACGAGAGTAGTGGATTCAGCTCCTCCAACTAAACATGGGACATGAAGGAAGCCCAATCAATTTTTGACGCTAGGCAAGTGAGCAAAAGACCCCAAACGGTTGGTAGCTGATATAACCTAGTCAAGAGAATCCAATTGTAATTACTGGTCAATATGTGTCTAGGACATATGCTAGAAGTATTTTCTCTTCAGTACCTAGTAAAATTTTTAAGATCTTGGGTCAGTTCGGTTTAGTTGGTAAGAGCTATTATGCTACGTAGCTACTTTGCTGACCCGACTGCCACTTGACCAGAAGAGCTAAAGAGACAGACTTGGCGCTCTCGTAGTTATTGAATAGCACAGAACACTATACATGATTTCAGCATTCAGCAATGGCTTTGTTCCTGAAAGATGAATCCAAACTGTTGAAGAAGGCTGCAGTGTTGATGTAGAACAGACAGCACTTGCCTTCCTAGAGCAGCAGGGGCGTAGGAAGTCACAGCGCAGGATCAAAGGGGGGTGCCAGTAGGGGGCTGTCGGGGTAACAGTGTCGGAATTGCATGAAATTTGGCAGGTTGAAGGGAAACGGCGTTCTGATCCAGATTCATGATGAACGTCGCCAAAATTTAGGCGAATTCCTTCATTAAGGCCCCGAAAACAATGTTTTTGCTATTTATAGTATTATTCGTTTTTCCTTAATAACTTTTAGTTAAAAAGTCAGAATAAGGTCCCGTCTGTTTTGGGATGACCCTTAAGGTCAGTAGGTTGTGATTTTGCATTTAACTCAATTTTGCTATTTTTGGTAAAATTCGGTAATTTTGTCCCCTAATCGCGTAATTAGTGCGAATTAGGGTTTTAGACGTTTTCCTTAGTATTTATATGTTTTGTAGCCGTCAGAGGCAAGTTAGTTGATTATCAATAAAATTTCAGACATTTTGTCAAATTCTCTTCTGGTGGATTCCAGTTTTATCTCCTTGTGGATTCAGGGAAACCCCTCGTGGATTCGAGGTTTACTACCAGAAACTAACAGTTTAGTTTCTGCTTCATCAAGAGAGCATCGTGTGTGCTTTTCTTCAGGCTTCCGCGACATCAAGTGTACATCATACTATGATAAGTCTGGCCAATGAGATTTTGTTCAAATGGCCCTTCCTATTTCCACAAGAGTGGATGGAAGGTGACCTCATGGGGGATCATGTATAGCTTACCAAATATGGTAAAGAAAAAACAGACAACAGATTTAAGGCTGAAGATCTGATACATAAAAACTTGAATTGATAGCATACTGAAGAAGACAGAAAGAATTAGGATACATATTATAATCTGTAGGCTCATTTCCCCTATTGGATGCAGCTTTGAAATTTTCATTGTGCTAATCCTCTGATTTCCCTCTGTTCAATGGCATCCAGATTTCTTTCCCCTTGAACCTGCCTTTCTTCAGTACCACTACCAGTTTATGCTGCGCTTCCTGCACATCAGTCGCCAAGAGCTTGAATGCAGAACATATTCCCTTATCACCATAGAAAATTTGAAATAAATGAATAGATACCAGAAAGTTCAGACCAAATTCTGGTGTGATCAGATGGATGCTCAGAAACATTTGGTCTACACTTTCATTTCATGTCGAGCTTAGGAGATTTAAAACCATCTCTGTCCCATGCTCATCCTGGCAAAGTGTTGTGGTAGAATGGTTGCAAGTACAAGTGTAGCATCAAAGTTTGAGCTGGACCCATCATCTAAACTGAATATCGGTGCCATGAAATAAGCCTGTTTCCAGGATACATGTTTTTCAAGATGCAAGTCAGATTTTAGGTAGCACAATACTTTCATCCAAAATGGTAAGCAAGACAGACGAAATCCATCACATTTGGTTACAGTACTATTTTTCTATGGATTGTGCAATAACATCAAGACAACTAGTTAATTGATCCTAAGATTTGAAGTATAAAATACTTCCTTGTGGCAATTCATTTGCAACTTGCTGATTATCCAATTGATTAATGGAATAATCGAATAAGAGATGGGCAGCCAGATGATCACACCTAATAAATTAAAGCATGGACAGTGCTGAGATGCATTGATGACCATAAATATGGATTTCTGATGTGATACAATTGAATTGAGTCAAAACTACTCAAATGATACAACTTCCTTTCCAATTCTATTAAAAATCTATTTATCACCAATGCATAAACTTGTACAAACTCCAAATTGACTCTTCTCACTTCTGTCTTGAGCAATATGTTCTATCAAACTCATTGTAAACATGATGTTTGATTTATATGAACTTTCAAGCAAGTCCAACCAATACCAAGTTGCAAAGGGGTCTATTTGTGACTTGTCATTAAAGCTAATCAATAAATATGTATAAAAGAAGAAACCTCATGTGAGAGACCATGAGATATTTCCACGTAGTGCTTTGATAGAGTAATTTTTCATTTAGCATTCCACCTCACCTTCTTTGCACTCTTCTCCACAAAATGGGCTAAAGTCCTGAGAGCCCACAAAATACTGTACTTGCAAGCTGAAACTAGCATTTGACCTTGAAGTTTATTAGATGAGGAACACTTTGTTTAATCTCTTTTGGAGGTGGCATAATTATATCTTACTCTCCAACCTTTTCAAAATACAGGTGAAAGTCAACTTCACAGACTTGATGGTTGATAATAAGCAAAGAAGACTGTCAAATTTAAGGTAAACAAAAACTAGAGTGCTACAAAATTCAGTAGTAACTTATTAACAACCACAAAAATGCCTTAATCCCAAAACTTTAAGATTACATTAATCCTTAAGATATTGGGATTGATTACATGTTAAGGACACCTCAACTTGTAGTTATATTTAGATCCTTCTATAATAAAAATTATTAAATTTAATTTTGGCCTTCAGTCTTATACACACACACACACACACATTTTTTTGGGCCATCTTTGAATAAAAAATAAAAAATATAAATCATACAGCACAATGCCGGAAGCCCTGACACAGGCAGAAGTCTAACAGGAAGCTGAAGGCATCATATAAGAAAACTAACACTTGAGATGATATCTCTAAGTCAATATTTCATCAGTTGATCTAAGTCTTTGCAAGGTCAATTTCTGACTCAAATTCCATAGAAGTTCAGTAAGATTTTAAGTTCCAAAAGGCTTGGATTACCATACCTTGAATTCTTTCTCATCATATGCCACCTCTACAGGGTCTCCTGAGTGGGAATACTGCAAAAACTTTTCTGTTGGATCTATCCACAGTTGAAAATTGAAGCATTTATATCTTATTTGTGATAATTTTGTAGCTAGTTTATGTAACTTCTAAGTTCAATAACTTTTCCTCCTGTTTCACTAGTAGCGCCAGAAGATAAGAATGATTACCTCATAAAGCTGCAATTGCTCAAGGAAGGCACTACAATTTTTAGGCTTCAGAGCATTTTCTTTATGTTTTCTCTTTCATTTTCCTGAGAACCAAATGTATTTTTTATGTTTCTAGAACCTTGATCGTGTTCTTGTGCTTTGATTTCTAGTACCTGTGGTTTAATTTGATTTCATTTATTTATTTTCCAGATTGATCAAGGATTATTATACTTAAAATTGACTTCATTTTTGACAAATTAGGGATTTTTTTTTATTTTTTTTACAAAATAAAAATTTTACTCAAGTTTAATCTAAGTGTATATATGTGTGAAGCTTCTTTCTAGAGACTTGAACTCCAGCCCTTACCCTCCACACCCCACAAGCACTTATACTTATAGAGTGGCTATCACGCCAAGGGTGCCGATGATGCAAAGTAGGGGTTTAAAATGATGTTCTATGGCTTTTTTTTTTTTTCAATTGTCTTTGACTTTTGAGAACTTATTCAAGAACAGTCATCTAAATATTTATATGATGCCTTGATTACAATGAATAGCACCATTATATACCAAGGCTTCTCAAGTACAAGCCAAGAATTTCCCTAACCTCTTCTCTAACTAACTGCCATCCGGCATCTAACAGCTTGCTAACACCCTAACTATCTCTAATTAAGCACATGCTTCTCCAACTATACACATGGGAAAATTAACTAACTAGTTAAATGCATTCTCGTCTCAAAGCAGCACTTGCACACTTTGAAACTTGCATAAACCTGCACAGGCGCACTTATCTAAACCTAGTATACCATCTTCAGATCTGCTAACACTGTTGGGCAGCATAGGAAGTAGCATACAGCAGCATAACGACTAACAGCAAAGGAAGAGGCAGCAAACTGCAGGAATCAAGCACACAGGAACAAATACACTGCAGGGCAGGCAACAAGCACAATCATAGCTGATATTGAGGTTTTTAACATACCCTCCACCTTCAAAACACCATTTCCACAAGGTGTGGGAACTGGTTCTGTAGGTTGTAAATAACCTCCCAAGTAGCATCAACTGTGGACCCTCCCTGCCACTGCACCAACACCTAAGTAGCCACTATTCCTTAACTATATGGTCGCTCTTGCAAAACAACCACCAGTTCAGGAGAGAGCTGACCTCCATTGTCCACAGGAGGCAAAGTAGGAATGGACAGTGTTATGTCCCAACTGGCTTGAGGCAAGATTCATGGAATACAAGATGAATCCATGAATCTTGTGGGAAGTCAAGCTTACAAGCCACTTCCGCAATTCGTAGAATGATCTAAGAAGGTCAAATACCTTGGGGATAGCTTCCAATGCCCTTTTACACCAAATGATTTCTATTTGTATGGCTGCAACCTCCAATACACCCAATCACCCACAGCAAAGGTCCTGTCATGTCTTCTTGCAGCTTCATCCTTTCTTGTGAAGCCACTAGATTATGTGGCTTAAGAACAGCTAGAACCTACTCTCTATTCTTCAAATATGAGTCCACAACTTCTAGGTTATTGCCAGGAATGTAGTCTACCAACCCTGGACAAGGGAACCCATACAATGCTTCAAATGGAGTTGGTAGTTGTATGTAAGTTTTTGAACCAAAACCAACCATTCTGCCCACCTCTTAGATCTGTCACAAGCAAAAGCCCTAAGTACTGCTCCAACTCTTATTATCAACTTCTGTTTGGTGATTTGTTTGGGGGTGATATGAGGAAGACATTGCTAAAGCAGTACCCTACAGCCTAAAAAACTCATCCCAAAATGCTGTTGTGAACACCGCATCCCTGTCACTCACAACTGTGGATGGCACAACATGCAAGTTGAACACATGCTGCATGAATAGAGACAATGCTTAGGCTGCAAAATACGGATGTGCAAAGGAAATGAAGTGCAAATACTTGGTGAGTCTGTCAACTACCACAAGAACAACATATGATCCTGTGACTTTGGTAGTCCATCAATGAAATCCATGCTGATATCTGTCCAAGGCATAATTGGAATAGGCAAGGGCTGTGATAATCCAGCGGGAGTAGAGGTCTCAGTTTTGACCCTATGACAGACTTCGCACTCGTTGATTGCCTGTTTAAATCCTTTTGCATGTCCTCCCAATAGAAATTTTGTTTGGCTCTGTGCAAAGATTTCGAGTAACTAGAGTGACCAGCCAAGGGACTACTGTGAACATGGTTGAGTACCATTGGTTTTAAGGGAGAGTAACCCATTCTGCGGCACATTTGTTATAGCTAGAACAGTATGTACAACACATGATACATGCATTTTCTTGGATGCTATACATGGACAATCTGTGAACTTTCCAAAACCACAATCAGATATATATTATATTATATCTTGAATATGAATAGATATCGTTTATGCATATCTCATTAGTTTTTTCCCCTTTTCTACCTACAAAAATATTATTTGGTTGATGGTGGATACCCCTTAATGAAAGGATATTTGACACCTTACAAGGGGGAAGAAATTTATTTGTGGAGACTACGCATGATGAGAAGATGTAATTTATTCGTGACAACAGAGCTCATTTTATTTGCGGGTTGTAAACAATATTTTTATTAATTCTATTTTGGAGTTAGAATGGATATTGTGGGTTTTGAACAATTTAATGCATTTTTTTTTATTCATTGTAATGTATTCTCTCTTATTATTAGTATTATTATTATTCATTTAAAAAATTGACAAGATAACCTTAACAAAATAGTTAAGTCCATTTTGGTAATTTGCACCCAAAACAGCAATTTTACACCAATGTTATCCAAACGCTCAGTTGACAAAAACACCACTTTTAAAACCCGTATTTTAAAATAACAGTTTTTTAAAATACACGTTTTCAAACAGCTAACCCAAATGAACACTACAACTATTACTTGGTCAACTTGTCACAATTTCCTTTTTCTCTTAGACAGAAAGGTAGTATTATAAGGAGATTATAACCTTTCGATTTCTCCAGAAATGACATACCTTTGATAATAGTGTAATCATCTTATTTGCTTTGGGCACCATACACGAATAATCTAGTAAGGCTTAGTATGTCAAGGTAATCACCCATCTTTCATGCTTCTTCATTATAAGCTCTTGAAGGCAATTTCTCTTCATTCATTGAATGCAGATTTGTACCAACCATTGACTCCAGAAGCTTTCATGCAAAGTTTGCCTCTGCACAAAGTTTAACACAAATGATTGCCACAGAATATGTGACTCCTCCAAACCATGTTTGTGATACGAGAAGGTAACATCCTGTAGCAGTAGAGAAAAGTTATTGTTAATTTTATTCAATTAGTTAATTTGAGGGGGGGAAAAATCATGCAGCTAGCTATAGCAGATATTATGCTCCCAAATCAATGATCTAGTCATCTCAACTGATTTTAACGGCCTCTGGATGGCCAATGGCATAAAAAAGTTGAAAAAGAAAAGTTGGACAATCACTATAAATCCAAACCTACCAAGGTGGAAAGATTAATAATTGATCACATACCAAGAAAGTTCATGATCTTGGATATCCCAATAATTGTTATAATTATTGTTCTTTCTAATTAGCAGGTGATATCTTGGATTTACTATGTTACTTTTATGTGAGAGAGAGAGAGAGAGAGAGAGAGAGAGAGAGAGAGAAATCAAACCTAAAGTTTTGTTTGGTAGATGGAGTTGAAAAGATGAGGATGGAGAATTAAAAGAAAAAGATATGTTGGTTGGACATGGGGATAAATTTGTAAAGAACTTCTTCAATTGATAAGATCATCCAATAACGGGTTTTTTTTTTTTCCTTTTTTTTTTTTTAATAGAAAGCAGCCTGTGGACAATTTACAACCGTAGGTCAGGTGGAACATGTGTAATTTTTAGCCATCAATTGAACTATGATGCAGCAAGCCGCAACAAATTAGATAAATTTGTAAAGAACTAATGGGATCTTCAACTAATAAGATCATCTAATAATTTTATTTTTGAATAGAAAGCAGCCAATGGACAATTTACAAGCAGAGGTCAGTTGGAACATATTTGTAATTATGAACCATAAATTAACTATGATGCAGCAAGCTGCAACACAATTTGTTACAACTATAGTACATTACTGATCAATAAATATGTAATCTAGAAAAAGAATGAAATGTTTACACAAATATTGTAACCTGATCCAGCCAATGAATTGGGCCAAAAACAGGCCATATAACCAATATTTAGGCAAGATGCAAAGGAATTTGAAAAAATTCATCAATTAAACATCATGTAGTCGAGAGGAAACCCAATGAAATCTAACTGTAGTTGAGATCTCTTTTTGCTTAATGGCATTTTTCCAGCTTACCAAGAGCACACGTAATGTTTAGATATTTATATTCATAACTACATGCATATCTATGTGAGGTATGAAGGCCATGTTTCTCTACTTATTAAACTACCCTGTTCATGTAATTCCATGGTACCTTAATGCATCTCACTACTTTGATGAGATAAAGACGCTGTTTTTTTTTCTGGTGTGTGTATGTGTGTTGTTGAGATTGCAATCAAAATGCTCACTTGAACAAGCATCAACTAACCTTATGACCTTCAATTCAAGGGAGATGCAGGGCAGCAATCTTCAACTGTATCTTAAAGCAAATTTTGCTTACTTCCCTTGATCCAATAATTTCTTATGTAAAGTGGAAAAGGATAGAACAACAAAAGAAATGCATTCACGGAAAGCCAATGGCAGACGCATGTGAGGAAAGGATGATCAAAAATTTGATTAAGATGATGCAATCACATGATGTGAATTTTACAGAAACTAAATTTCAACCATGACATGGAACCTCTCCATTGCAGGCAAACCACATAAAATGTTGTAATTATTGTTATGATTGTGTGCAATTACTATCAGGTGTGAATTTATAGATGTGAGCGCCAAATGGAGTAGATAAAGAAAGTATGAATTTATTATCATGAAACAATCCATGGCTCAAATAAAGGTAACTATATAAAAGTGAGAACAAGATATATTATAAATTATTATAGTTACATCTTGGACTATATCATGTAGCAGAGGAAGAGAACTAATGTGGTTCCTTATATGACACAATAATAAAAAGTACAAATTTCCATTTGAAATTGTAAATTTTATGTTCTTAATATACATTCATGTTCAAGAAGTGTGAATGAATTTAACAGGAGGTATAGCAGAATCTGGATACAAATTGCATCAGTTAGTGTGATCCTTGCAGAATCCTTAATCTGGTTTTTCATTGTTGCAAGCTGAATCTGGCAGCATGTGATGCAAACCAGATAGAAACCTTTTGAGGTTGTTATTTAATTCATACTTTGAATTAATGTAAACAACACTTCATTAAGCAATGTCAAAATTTCAGGCATGACAAAGAATTATTAAATTCATCAGTTATCATGACCAACCAAGTTGTTGAATTCAATTTTTTATTCCAAACTTTGCTCATTGTCATGTTTAAATCTAATGGTTTGATGTTGTTAAGAGACAAAAATGTATTAGAAAAGTAAATATAGGTCAATACTGTTAGTGTGATGATATAACTTGAAAATATGTGGCAGAACAAGGATAACAGGAACTTATCATCAAAGTTCAAGAATGAAATACTTGTCAATGATTGAGCATCTGGATTTGGTAAGCTTATATGGATATCAAGATCATGGAAACAAGCAAATCATTCTGGTTGAATACATCAACAATGGAACACTTGGGGAACATGTAGATGCTAAGTCAAGCAACTATAATTTATAAATTTGATGGTGTGTTTTTGTGAAGAATTTGCTAATTACATGAAAATTAGCAAATGGAGGGATTTTAAATCCCATCATTTGAAATCCTAGTTTGGATAGAATGATGGTATTCTAAGTTTCTTCCACTTTAGAAATTTTATATATTTAGCTTTCTTGTTTCTAGAAAATCTGATAACACAGAATCCAACTTCACAACCTTCAAGTTCAACACCTTCTTTTTCTTTTTTTTTTTTTTTCTTTTTTTTTTTTTTTTTTTGAATCGGTAAGAATATTGCGCACAAAATAATCTTCCAAGACCCTAAACCAATACAAACTAAAGGAAACCTCTACACCATCAACTCAAAGAACTATATTTGTAGCTAGAAGACGGTAATCAAAGAACATTATAATAGAATTCAAAAGCAATAACAAAAGAGAAGAAAGGAAAATCTTGTTGTACAAGTAACCATTGAAATCATTTTCTACCTTATAATGTTATAATTAAACCTATTAAAAGATTATAAACATACTTCATTTAATAATAACAGCTTCTAATCAATAATAAATAAGCATAACCAACAATCTGCAAAAACGTAATCAAAGACAATATTTTATACATCAAAAATACAACCTTAGAAATCAAAACCTATTAAAAAAATCATAAACAATACAATTTAACAATATTGGCTTCCCATCTATTAAAAAAAAAAATGCAATCCTTTAAAAAAAAGAAACATAAACTGAAATCTGCAAAAGCGAAATCAAAGACAGTATCTTGTACATCAAACTCCAACCTTATATATTATCAAAAATAGCATCAGCAGCAGCAATTCTGACAAACCCACAAAGAAATGCTCCAAGTTTTTTGGCAAACTTCTTACCCATGCTAGTTTCCTCCTGTGGCTGCATCTGCGGGAGCGGATACCCACCATAACCCCGCGCGAGTGGATACGGGTATCCACCATAGCCTGGCGCGAGTGGATACAGGTACCCACCAGGAGTAGGAGAAGCGGCAACACTAGGCCCCGGTGCCGCTTCCACAGCATCTTCAAACTTAAACGAAAAGTTTAGTACACCCTTGAACTTCCCAGCCCGGGTCGTCCGGACGTTATAACTTGCGTGCATTTCATCGTTTGAAGCAACATGTTTGTTCAGCAATTCCTTAACAGGTACATGGACTTCACCGATATCTTTGTCTCCAAAACTCCCGTCTGCCTTGAGCTTGATCACGAGAGTGAGGCAGTTGCTCTCGGCTGCAACGACATCTATGAGGAACTTCATGGGGAAGTTCCGATTGGGGTTGGAGCCACCGTCTTTGTCAATGGGCGTCTTTTGCAGGGAGTTGTAGAGGTTGTTGTTGTAACCTTGGACGGAAGCGAGGGCGAACACGTGCATCTTGAAAAAAAGGTTCACTGGCTTCAAGTTCTTGGCTGAAATGATAACTATATCCAAAACCCGGAAGCTCATCTTGAATTATGGAAAGACAGAAAATATGACTTTGGGAAAGAAGTAGGCAAATTTAGGAGTTGGTTGTATATTTTTGAGGTTTTGTATATTGGTGTGGGAGAGACAGAGAGGGAAGAGATGGTTCGGAAGCTCATTTATAGAGAGAGAGAGAGAGAGGCAAAAATGAGTGATGGGGAACACTGTAACAGTAAAGAAACCTCGAATAGAGCGTAGACTTGGCTCTTCGTATAAATTTTCTTTTCTTTTCTTTTTAGTCATTTACTAAGAAAAAGTCTTGTAAGTGGTGTTCAAAGTAAATAACTCAAAAGAAATATTATTTAACTACCACCCAAAATTTAATTTTTAAGTTAAATAACTTAAATGGTACTCAAAGATCAAATATGAGTTGTCATCAAAGGCTCACTCTTTTATCGGGTTTTTAAATCTAAGTTTTTCTCTGGTTGTTCTATTATGGAAGCTTCTGATTCCAGTTCGGGTTCGTACGCTTGGTAGATCATCTTAAAAGGTTGTGATGTTCTCTTAAAAGGTGGGTTGTGATGTGCAGGGGCGACGCCACGTTGGGTTCAAGGTGTTCCCAGGAACACCCTAACCCAAAAAAAAAAAAAAATTTATATATAATAATTTGAATTTTTTTTATTTGTTTACCCATTAAAAAAAAAAAAAGAACACCCTCAAAGCAAAATCAAAAAACTCTCTAAAGTTTTATGCCAAACAAATTTTGAACTAAAATCTTCAAAAAAAAAAAAAATGGTAATAGAGAATCTGAATAAAAAAAAAAAAAAAAATGTTACAGAGCAAGCCCAAAAAATAAAAGCCCAACATCAATCCTAAACAAAACCAACCCCAATCAAATTTTTAAATCAAAATACATTATTAACTAAATACCTAACAGCCCAACCCAAACGTATTCTCAAAAAAAAAAAAAAATCCTCCCTTCTTCTTCATCTTTTTGGTTACGGACCCTTCTTTTTTTTTTTTTTTTTTTTTTTTTTTCCTTCTTCTTCTGGGTTTCAGACCCATCTTCTTCTTCTGGTGGGTTTGGGACCCTTCTTCTTCTCTTCTTCTCTCTTTTATTTTTTCTTCTGGTGGGTTTCGGTCCTGCTGCCAATCTACCTTTCCCTTTTTATCTGTGTGTTGTACAGGTAATGTATATGACTATTTGTCTTAAATTTTATCTATGGGTTTCGGTCCTTCTTCTCTTCCTCTCTTCCTTAAATTCTGTCTTTTGTTTTACATTTTTTATTTGTTCTGCTTTAGCAGCCCACTAGTGGTTTTGGTGGAATTTTTTAATGATAAATATTTTGTCCATGGGCTAAGCTAGTTGTTCAGTCTATGAGAGCCCCGGACCCTCCTTTACATGTATTTGGTTATTCTTTTAATAAAAGTATTCTACCTTTTTAGTCAAAAATAAATAAATAAACTAATATTAACGTCAATTTTTTTTTTCATATTATTACTCTTATTATATTTTATAAATGATTGAACTTATTATTATTATTATTATTATTTGGGCTTAAAGATTACATATTAATTGAAATATGTATTTATAACTTCTTTAAAACCTTTAATAATTTATATAGGTTTTTTTTATTAATAATATGTATATATATATATATATATATTTTTTTTTTTTTTCATTATAAAATAACGTAACTCTGAAATACCTTGAAATGGTACGCTGAAATAGGTCGGTATCGAAACATTCCGTTCCAATAGACAAATCGAAACGGGGTCCGAAACGGTATTCATAACATTGATTATACAAATACACGTCTGCCGATTAAAATCAGAAGCTTACCTAACCAAAAATCAGAAATCACCTAAAGAAAAAACATCATCAACAACAACGCCTTATGCTTCCGCCTAAAACCTCATCATCAATCACATAGGTGCGACGCGGCGATGGCGCCTCCGTTCATTTCTTTTCTTTTCATTTTTTTTCCTTTTGAGGTTTTTTGGTGTACAGAATGCAAATTTGTTTTGGTTTTAAGAACAATATATATATATATATATATATATTTTTTTTTTAAGTACAAACTTCATGCCGCCCAAATCTTGAATTTCGGTTGGTATTTACCGAAATGTCTCGATACACTCGAAATAGACCGAAATGACCCAAAATTTTTTCATTGTAGAATAGGGTAGGTTATTGTTCCGATTTGTCTAGGAACACCCTGGACAAAATTCCTGGAGTCGCCACTGGTGATGTGATATTTCAATAAATTTTCTAAAAGATAATAAGTAATTAATTACCAAAGTAACCACAAACGAGCAAATAATAATGTGATTATTCCTTTTTTTAATATTATTTATATACTATTAAATGGTTGCCCTTTTTTTTGAACAATGTGTATATATTTTTTTCTTTCCCAACTCCTAGAACAGCAGAGAGAAGAGTCTCTTTGTACAACAAACTATTACTTGTTTGTTCATCACCTAAAAAGAGTCTCCAAAACCTTTGCTTGCTTGTGGTAACAGAAAGGAGTGCAACAGAGTTCAGTATGTTTGTCTTCTTGTACAAATTTGAAGCAATCTCCACTCATATATGACTATCTCGTCTTAACAGTTAGAGCAACCACATCAGCTTGTGAAATTTTTTTTCTATTTTGCACATCTAAAACCTACTTTTTCTATTTTACACCCTTATTTTTACAAAACACCTACATCAGTTTGTCTATTATACACGTTTATTCAAATAAAATATTCATTTTTTTATCACTCTCATCTCCTTCACAGACCCAACACAACCTCCATAGCCACCGTCATCAACCACCATCACACTGGAATCCACACAAGCCACCATCTCTGATTCTCTCATCGACACCGGAATCTGATTCTCTCATCGACACTAGAATCCACACAAGCTGAGAAACAAACCCAGTAAAAAAAACCAAAAAATCCCAAAGATCAACCAAAAATCTAGATCCACAATCACCGAAAATCTAGATCCATTGAACCATCGACCCACACCCACAATCACTATCACGACAGCCCTGAGCAACAAGATCGACGGCTTGCCCTGAGCAACACAATCAAACAATGATCAAACAACAACCCATTCAACCTAATAATCAACCCCATTCAAACAACAAATGAAGAAAGAGAGAGCAGTGGTGATGGCGATGGCGATCGACGGTGGTGCTGATTGACGGAAGCTAAAGGAAGGAAGATTGATGAGATGAGAGAATGAGAGAGCTGTGCCTGAGAGAGTGATAAAATGAGAAAAAGAGAAGAAGGTGAGAGTCCGGCAGTGATGAGAGAGAAAAAATTAATAAAAAATTATATGCATATGCCACAGTACCCGTGCAAATATGCACTGATACTGTAGCAACTTGCATTTATGCAAAAGTTTACACTCACTGATGTAGGTGTTTTTTTTGCTCAGATTGTGTAAAACTAGTTATTTTTTTCTATTATGCAAAGTTATCCACAAGCTAATGTGGATGCTCTTAGTACTTGAACTAAAACTCCTCCGACAGTTTGATTAGTTTTACCATTGTCTGTCTTATGAAAGCAGATATACTTCTAAATATTTTATCTTCAAACAAATGACAGAAAACTGTGTGTGAATGCGCGCGTGCACATGTGACTGACTGAATGAGGTTGGAAAACCTGAATTATGTTATTTGAAATTTGTAAGGTTTAGACTCCTTAAACCACAAATAAATTGCGTAGCCTAGATTAATTAGCCAAGTTTTTACTTAGTCAAATTAAGCAATTCTAGGTTAAAACAATCACAAAATCATATCATGCATGTAAAACATATAAAGCAGCGGAAAATAAATAACACAGTGATATGATCACCCAGGAAACCACACGGAAAAACCTGGGGAGGATTTTACCCACCGATCCTCAAGGCAAAACGGAATCCACTAAGAAAGAATTGAAGTTCTTACAAAAGGACTTACAAGCTCCCCGCTTGACTTCCTAATGCTACCCACCAGTAAAACTTCTTGACACGACCACGCGCAGGCTCCGAGTCCACGGACTACTTCTTTCTTTGTATTCCTTCAATCAGCTACAAGCTCCTCGCTTGTTAATCTTTAAGCTTCAAAGGCAGCAACCAAGTTGATCATCAAGATGTAGAAGAATCTCAATCTTGAAAACCCTAAGTTATGTGTAAAGGAAAGCTCCTCTAGATCTCACAAGAGATTTACACAAAACCGCAATGTATGAGCAACAATACAACTTGTGCAACTCTGAAAAACGTGGCTAGGGTTTGCCTTATATACCTAGGGCAAAAACATAAAACCCTAAACGTTTTAAAAGAGTTTGGGCTGAGTTGGAATTCTGTAGAAAAACGCATCTGGGCCGACTTTCGATCGATCGAGAATTACATTCGATCGATCGAGCCAGGCCGAGAAGCCCCAAAGCTTCTGCAGTCTCTCGATTCCAACTTTACAAAATTAAACCAACTTTGAGCAAGCCTAAACAAGACTAATTACATTGTTTTGATCATGGTTTGCCAACATTACAAATTAGGTTCTAAATACATAAAATCCTAAGACCTTAAAACCTAACAAACTCCCCCTTTGGCAATCCGTGACAAAACACAAATCAAAAGCTCAAAGTTTACAAGTAAAAAGCCCATTACAAAATATTGCTCATAAACAAAAGTTCAACCTAACTACTATCCATCGGTTGCAAGTGTAGACAGCAGCTTTGTTGAATCAACCTGTATATTCCTGAAATACTCAACAAACACATAAACGCATGTGTGGCAGAAAATAGTATATAAACAGGTATAATATTCTTGTAAGATTCACATAACACAAAATAAAGATATATATCAATGAATCAACTCAAAGATATAAATCAATAAGCAATGAATCATAAGACAACAAGAATCAAACAAAATCATGTATATCAATATATCAATCAATGTTACTCCCCCTAACATGAATATCCCCAAAAATGATATACAAAGTGAAGCACCTAGATACAATCTAATAAACTCCACAAAAAAATATCCCATGCTAAAAATATCTCCCCCTAACTACAAAACATCTCCTCATAAAGTCAAAACTCCTCTACAAGTCAAAAATATCCACTCCCCCTTTTTGTGACGGAATGCCAAAGGGCAATCAAGAGTCGCCATCAAAAGGTGGTGGTGAAGGTGAATGAAGTCGCGCCAAATCTGCCCGCAAAGCTCGAATCTCATCGAACAAATCCATCAAAATCTGACCATGAGCCGCCTGAACGGTCATGACAGTCTCCAAAGTACGACGAACATCGAAGTTGGCCGAAGGAGGTGGAGGAACAGCAGCAGCAGCAGCAGCATTAGCAACATCACCAACTGGATCAGAAATATCCTCACCAGCAAGACCTGTGGAAGATGAAGGAGGAGGAGGAGCACTACTAGAGGGATCAGACCTAGGGTGTTTAGAACCAGCTCGAAGATGAGCGGCCCTCTGTCTAAGAAAAGACGCACCGATAGGACCGATAACATGAACAGGCTCAGAAGCAGGGAAATCCTCTAAACCTAGATACAGTAAAATCCTATGAATGAAAATAGGATGGACAAGAGCATGAGCAGTAGATGAACTCCTATAAACTTCGTTCAAAGAACGAAGAAAAAGATGAGGAAAACTAATAGGAGCATCAGTAACAAGAGCGTACAGAAAAACACACCTCTCAAGAGGAATGGTGTGCAGATGAGAAATGGGCCAGAGTGAGTGACAGGCTATCCTAGAGAAAAGATAGGTAGTCTCGGGAAGCTCAGCAGAGGTGATCCTAGGATCAGAACCCCACTGGATAGATGACCCAGTGATGTATGACATGACATCACTCAACTCTGGTGACTCATCATAGGGATAGACAGGATCCCTAACCAAAGGTACCTCAAGAGCATCAGCCACTACCTGAGGAGTAATGGAGTACTCTACGCCTCGTATCCAACTCCTAACAAGAGTGTTGGAATCATAGACGCGGATCGAGATGTTCAAGTAGAACTCTCTAATCAAGGTAGCCGGAGGAGGAGGGTCAGACACAGCAAACAAGGGAAGCCAACCCCTACGCTCAAAATTTGCCCTAATGGCAGGATCAAGCTCATCAAAAGAGACAGAACGCTCAGCCCAAATCTTTCTCTTAAGGTTTAAAGTCTCGTAAAGCGCTTGGTTTTTCTCACGAGGGAATCTCTCACTATCAAAAGAAGGAGGGGGTGGAGAAGGAGAGGGAATAGTCCTACGTGCTCTAGTCTTCCTAGGCATGGTGCTAAGGGAAGGACAGAGACACAAAGAGAAAAACAAAAGGAACAAAAACACAACCAAGGGCAGACTGCAAGTTAGCACAAAAAAAAATAAAGTTCTATATGATGCATGAACATTAACAATGTTATGATGCATGAACTAATGCAGTAACCAGGATCAAATTAAGTTCAAATTCACAAAATTGGCTTGAACATAGAGTTTCTTAACAAAAACCCTAAAAATTTGAGAACCACTTGAAAATTTTTGTACCAAATTGATGAATTAATCATTACACACCATTGAAAACAGTTTATAATAACCAATTACATCAATTAGACAAGCCAATTTCATCAATTAAACTCAATTTCACAAAAAGCCCCAATTCGGATCAATTATAAACCCTAGAAATTTCAATTTTCCACAAAACACAAAATTGATCAAATTAAACAATCAAGAACATGTCTATAGGGTGTCCCCATCAAAACCCATTGATCAATTGCAAATAATTTGGTCCGAAACAACACAAACCCCAAAAAGAAAAAGAGTTCCGAAAATCTCCTCAAAAATGCATGAAAAATGCATGAAATTATGAAAATAAATTGAAAAGGAGGGGTAAAAAGGACATACCGGCTTGAGGAAAGGGATTCTTTGCAAAAAATTCTGGAGAAAACGACAAAAAATTGGATCTTTTGGTCTTGCCTCGTCGGAGAGAGAAAAAGAAGTTTGAAAAAGTTTTGAATAACTTTGAAAAAGTCAGATTTCCTCTTTTTAAAAAAGCTTCTCCACGATTTTCGATCGATCGAAAATTACATTCGATCGATCGAATGTGACAGTCATTTTAGCACATTCTGAGGCACTTTTTCGATTGATCGAAGAATACATTCGATCGATCGAAATGGGCAGAAACTCTCAAAAATTTTGGAAAAAACACAATTTTGAAAAATGCAAGTCCAATTTTTAAAACACCTCCTCAAAGCATTTGATCAATGAAAAACAAAATGCATGAGTATGAAGTGAAATGCTTTTTCAAAAACCCTAATTTTCAAGCCCAGTTTCATCAAAGACAAGATTCAATTAACCTCCCATTTAATTTTCTCAAGCTAAATTATGTTGTACACAAATCTCAAGATATTTTTAAACTTGGTTGGTCAGACCAAGGACACACACACTAACATGTACAATGTTTAACAAAGAGTAACTTGTGTAGTGTGTGAAACTAGCAAAACTTGAGATACATGTGAGGTGATATGTGAATAGCAATCAAACACAAAGTCTACACAATTCATCACATAGAATTTAAAAGAGACTATCACCTAAAGAGTTACATCCTATAACTCCCACATCTCCTAGAACAAAAGCTTGCAATCATGTAAGTTTCTTTCATTTTTGCCTCTTATTTATATATGAATTGGCATTCAGCCTAATAGTACACACCGGTTTGAATTAAGTGAATTGGCATCAAGCCTAATAGTACACACCAGTTTTAATTTTAAATGAGGCTACACCTTATGTTCTTTTTGTGCATGTGCTACACTTTCTCAAGCACAAAATCTTATGATATGCACTAAGGTGTTCATGATTGACTAGTGAACAGTGGTGAGATGGTTATTTATGCCTTTCTCAAAAGGATCAAGTCCGACAGTCAAATAACATATGACTTCATGATTAAGGCAAAGTGATTAAAAACCACACACATCTTTCCCACACAACATGCACTACAAAGTTTCAACTAGTCAAGTGCAGTAAATAAGCTCATCAAAGTTAAACAAGGTACACTAGACATGACATGTGTAAAAAGAATGACCAACCTTGTTTTCAAAAAATCAAGAAAAATAGTGTTCAACAAAGATTTTGCTTTCTCCTTTTTTTTTTTTTTTTTTTTTTTTTTTTTTTTATTATTATTAAAAGAGAAAACAAATAAATCCTAGAATGAAATGCATGTATGTAATGCAATGCAAGTCCTAGAACAAAAGAAAAACACAAAAACCAAATAACAATGGTCACAACAGAAAAGAGCAATGAAGCACAAGGACCATGTCAGAAAGACTCAGTTAGTTCGAGTCTTTTGCATCCAAAACTTTTTAGATGCACCCCGAGCATTGGAGTTTTTATTCACATTAGAGTGATTCCCAACTCCAGAATTGGAATAAAGGTTTAACGCCTTTACCAATTCACCAATTAGTGCCATAGGATCTTGTGCTTGAGGCACAGGCACTTTTGGTCTTTTTGCTCTCTTATCAGCTTGAAGCTTGTAACAGTTAGGACGGATATGTCCAGACTTACCACAATAATGACAAACCCAAGCAGGTTTACCATGCATCTTGTCCTTAGGTTTGGTAGGCTCCTTAGGTTTGGATTCTCTTAAGTCTACCCTAATCTTCTTTGGTGGTGAAACTTCTACAGGTTTAACAACCTCACTCACAGGGGGTTTAATGGTTTCACTCACAACCTCACTTACAAGAGGTTCAGAAGAAGAAGAAGAAGGAACAAAGACAGTAGAATAGGGTCCAAAATCAAAGATGCTTTCAACATATCCTAACCCAGCTTTATCAGAAGGATACTTTTGAACATTCAGCATATGATCAAGTTTAGAACTAGCAGATCTAGCAACAGATAAATCATGTTCCAAAGTTCTAACTTTATCAAGTAAAAGCATATTTTCAGATTTAACATTATTCAAAAGATCATTAGCATCAAAAAGTTTTACAAGCAGATTTTTCTTTTCAAGCTCAAGAGCATCAATTTTCTTCAGGCCTAGATCAACTTTCATAGCATCCTTTGCAGCAATTTTGCAAAGTTTGTTGTAGGCCTCTTGAAGATCTGCATCTTCAGAGAGTTCCCTATCAGCAGGGTTCTCCTCAGCAGATATGCCTTCATCTACTGTACCAGTAGCAGTGAAAGTAATGAAGTTTCCATCCTCGTCACAACCGGACTCATCATCAGAAACCTCATTATCACTAAGGGTTACAACCATAGCTTTACCCTTGTTCCTCAAGAAAGTAGGACATTCAGATTTGACATGACCATACCCTTGACAACCAAAACACTGAGGACCCAAAGAGTTATTAGAAGATTGACCTACTTGTTCTCTAGGTTTTTCAAAATTATTAACTTTAGTGGGATCATTCTTCCTAAAGTTTCTAGGTTCAGCAGTGTTGGTATTCCTTGCCTTCCTATTTGTGTTTTTAAGGAAATTTCTAAAGTTCTTGGCAAGGTAAGCTATCTCTGTGGGAGAGAGCTCATCATCAAATCCACCAGCTTCAACATCATCAACAGACTTAAGAGCCATTGATTTGGATTTGGCAGTCTTGGGAAGGTCAGACTCATAGGACTGAAGAGATCCTACAAGCTCATCCACAGGGATTGAGTCAACATCCTTACTCTCAGTAATGGCTGTCACTTTGGGTCTAAAGTCTTCAGTTAAGGATCTAAGAATTTTCCTAACAACTTTAGGTTGATCATAGACTTCACCCAAATTATAAGCAGAATTAACAATATCATTGAGTTTAGCATAAAACTCATCAAAGGTTTCATCATCAGACATTCTAATGCTTTCAAACCTGAAAGTTAATTGCTGCAATTTGTTAATTTTAACAGCCTTTGTGCCCTCATGCACAGTTTGGAGGATTTTCCAAGCAGTATGAGCAACCTCAATATTAGAGATCCTCTTAAATTCCTCCATTGAAACAGCATTAAAAATGGCATTCATAGCTTTGCTATTAAATGCAGCTGCTTCTTTCTGAGAAGTTTGCCACTCACTCACAGGAGTGGTGGGCTTCTCCCAACCATATTCAACAGAGTTCCAAACTCTCTCATCAATGGATTTCAGGAATGCTTTCATCCTTACTTTCCAGTAGGCATAATTGTTCCCATCAAAGTGAGGAGGAACAAATAGAGAGTGTCCATGCTCCATGACAACCGGGGTCAAGGATCAGCTCAGAGATGAAAATCTCAAACAAAAGAGCAACCCGCTCTGATACCACTTGTAAGGTTTAGACCCCTTAAACCACAAATAAATTGCGTAGCCTAGATTAATTAGCCAAGTTTTTACTTAGTCAAATTAAGTATTCTAGGTTAAAACAATCACAAAATCATATCATGCATGTAAAACATATAAAGCAGCGGAAAATAAATAACACAGTGATATGATCACCCAGGAAACCACACGGAAAAACCTGGGGAGGATTTTACCCACCGATCCTCAAGGCAAAACGGAATCCACTAAGAAAGAATTGAAGTTCTTACAAAAGGACTTACAAGCTCCCCGCTTGACTTCCTAATGCTACCCACCAGTAAAACTTCCTGACACGACCACGCGCAGGCTCCGAGTCCACGGACTACTTCTTTCTTTGTATTCCTTCAATCAGCTACAAGCTCCTCGCTTGTTAATCTTTAAGCTTCAAAGGCAGCAACCAAGTTGATCATCAAGATGTAGAAGAATCTCAATCTTGAAAACCCTAAGTTATGTGTAAAGGAAAGCTCCTCTAGATCTCACAAGAGATTTACACAAAACCGCAATGTATGAGCAACAATACAACTTGTGCAACTCTGAAAAACGTGGCTAGGGTTTGCCTTATATACCTAGGGCAAAAACATAAAACCCTAAACGTTTTAAAAGAGTTTGGGCTGAGTTGGAATTCTGTAGAAAAACGCATCTGGGCCGACTTTCGATCGATCGAGAATTACATTCGATCGATCGAGCCAGGCCGAGAAGCCCCAAAGCTTCTGCAGTCTCTCGATTCCAACTTTACAAAATTAAACCAACTTTGAGCAAGCCTAAACAAGACTAATTACATTGTTTTGATCATGGTTTGCCAACATTACAAATTAGGTTCTAAATACATAAAATCCTAAGACCTTAAAACCTAACAAAATTGAAACTGAAGAAGGTTACAGGATGTTTATTACAGTTTTTTGAAAAAAAAACAGGCTCCAAAGTAGTAATTGTCAAATAATATATTTTTAGGAAAAAAAAGAAAAGAAAAAAAAGAGCAGCAGTGCAGAACCAAGGTATACTAGCAACTCCCAAATTTGCCTACTTCTTTCCCAAAGTCATCTTTTCTGTCTTTCCATAATTCAAGATGAGCTTCCGAGTTTTGTATATGGTTATCATTTCAGCCAAGAACTTGAAGCCAGTGAACCTTTATTTCAAGATGCACGTGTTCGCCCTCGCTTCCGTCCAAGGTTAAAACAACAACCTCTACAACTCCCTGCAAAAGATGCCCATTGACAAAGACGGTGGCTCCAACCCCAATCGGAACTTCCCCATGAAGTTCCTCATAAATGTCGTTGCAGCCGAGAGCAACTGCCTCACTCTCGTGATCAAGCTCAAGGCAGACGGGAGTTTTGGAGACAAAGATATTGGTGAAGTCCATGTACCCGTTAAGGAAATGCTAGACAAATATGGTGCTTCAAAAGATGAAATGCATGCAAGTTATAACGTCCGGACGACCCGGGCTGGGAAGTTCAAGGGTTTACTGAACTTTTCGTTTAAGTTTGGAGATGCTGTGGCGGCAGCACCGGGGCCTAGTGTTGCCGCTCCTTCTACTCCTGGTTGGTATCCGCACCCGCAGATGCAGCCACAGGAGGAAACTAGCATGGGTAAGAAGTTTACCGAAAAACTTGGAGCATTTCTTTGTGGATTTGTCAGGATTGCTGCTGCTAATGCTATTTGTGATAATGTCTAAGGTTGTAGTTTGATGTACAAGATATTGTCTTTGATTTCGCTTTTGCAGATTGCAGTTTATGTTTTTATATATAAATATATATATATAGATTGGAAGCCAATATTGTTTATTGTATTGTTTATGATTTTTTTAATAGGTTTTGATTTCTAAGGTTGTATTTTTGATGTATAAAATATTGTCTTTGATTACGTTTTTGCAGATTGTTGGTTATGCTGATTTATTATTGATTAGGAGCTGTTATTATTAAATGAAGTATGTTTATAATCTTTTAATAGGTTTAATTATAACATTATAAATTAGAAAATGATTTCAATGGTTACTTATAGAACAAGATTTTCCTTTCTTCTCTTTTGTTATTCCTTCTGAATTATATTATAATGTTCTTTGATTACAGTCTTTAGCTACAAATATAGGTCTTGGAGTTGTTGCAGAGTACTATCTGCTTTGATTTGTTTTTGCCTTTATGGTGTTGATGGCGTAGAGGTTTCCTTTGGTTTGTATTGGTTTAGGTTCCTTTAGGGCTTTTGGTGGAAGATCATTTTGTGTACAATATTCTTATTGATTCCAAAAAAAAGGGTGTTGAAGGTTGTGAAGTTGGATGGTGTGTTATCAGATTTTCTAGAAACAAGAGAGCTAAATATATAACAATTTCTAAACTGGAAGAAACTTACAATACCATCATTTTATCCAAACAATGAAATTTGTGATTCCTAGGATTTTAAATCCCTTCATTTGCTAATTTTTATGTAATTAGCAAATTCTTCACCCAAACACACCGTCAGATTTATAAATTATAGTTGCTTGACTTACGATCTACATGTCCCCCAAGTGTTCCAGTGTTGATGCATTCAACCAGAATGATTTGCTTGTTTCCATGATCTTGATATCCATATAAGCTTATCAAATTCATATGCTCAATCATTGACAAGTATTTCATTCTTTAACTTTAACGATAAGTTTCTGCCACATATTTTCAAGTTGTTATGCACACTAATGGTATTGATCTATATTTATATTTCTAATACGTTTTTGTCTCTTAACGACATCAAACCGTTAGATTTAAAGATGACAATGAGCAAAGCATGAAATAAAAAATTGAATTCAACAACCCGGTTGGTCATGATAACTTGTGAATTTATTTATTCTGTCATGCCTAAAATTTTGATGTTTCTTAATGAAGAATTGTTAATATTCATCAAAGAATGAAATAAATAGCAACCTTAAAAGGTTTCTATCTGGTTTGCAACACATGCTGCTGGATTCAGCTTGCAATGATGAAAAACCAGATTAAGGATTCTGCAAGGATCACACTAACTGATGCAATTTGTATCCAGATTCTGCTATATCCCCTGTTAAATATATTCACACTTCTCGAACGTGAATGCAGATTACATAAGATTTACAATCGAATGGAAATTTTTACTTTTTATCATTGTTGTCATATAAGGAACCACATTAGTTCTCTTCTTCTGCAACATTGATATGGTCCAAGATGCAACTATAATAATTTATATTATTTCTTGTTCTCACTTTTATGTAGTTACCTTTATTTGAGCCATAGATTGTTTCATGATAATAAATTCATACCTGATATTAATTCCACACAATCATAACAATACTTACAACATTTTACGTGGTTTGCCTGCAATGGAGAGGCTTCATCTTATGGTTGAAAGAACTCTATGTTTTCATTAATTTGCAAAGAAAGAGTACAAATCCTTATATACAATCAGTAAAGCAAGCTAACCAACTAACTGCTACTAACAGAACAGAAAAACTAACTCTACACGTGTGTACACAGTGATAACTAACACACGTGCTATCACTTAAAAGAATTAATTCAGCTACTAAACTACAAGCCGTATCTACATTATAAAAACATCTTGTGTCGTTTATGCAGTGTTTGTTGTTCTGATCAAGCTCCACTGCTCTTATGGCCCTGCTATTGCTACTTCCTTGTGCTCATTATTGTCTATACTCTGATATGGACCGGGAAAGAGATTGTTCAATAGCTGGATAAAAGAAAATGAATTGCAAGACGCTGTCTTTTTAGATATTTATACAAGTTTTGAACTCGAAAAAGTCCGGTGTATATAGATGCTATAAGTGCCTATAACTAGTAAGTTATAACTCAGCTTCCTAGTCGGCTTCCTAGTCAGGACCGAGAAAATATTTATACAAGTTTTGACGGCCGTGGCGCAGAATATTTATACAAGTTTTGACGGCGGTGGCTCCAAAATATTTGGAAAAAAATTAGTATATATATAGTGGGGCAAAATTTTCCCAATAATACATTTTTTAGAAAAAATTGGGTGGTTGCCACGCGTTTGAAGTTATTTAGCAAGGTAGACTGTTTTTTGAAAATCGAGTTTGTGAAACTCGATTTCCAACCCAAAATCAAGTTTTTCAAACTCGATTTACATCACAATTTAAAAAAAAAAAAAAAAAAAAGTGGAACTCGAGTTTCTGAAACTCGAGTTACATCACAGAACTTGCCTTTCACTCGGGTTTCATTTGGGTTTTTTTTTTTTAAACCATGGAACTCGAGTTTCATAAACTCAAGTTCCACCTTTTTTTTTTTTTTTTTAATTGACTTCAGGCGTAAATCGAGTTTGAGAAACTCGATTTTGGATTGGAAATCGAGTTTCACAAACTCGATTTTTAAAAAACAGTCTAACTTACAAAATAACTTCAAACGCATGCCAGCTACCCAATTTTTTCTAAAAAATGTATTATTGGGCAAATTTTGCCTATATAGTGGAGTTATATTAATAAATAAATAAAACTATATTCACAATATTTTTATAACAAATACCAAGTGGCAGGTTATTATTGGATGTTATGCATGGACAAAAAAATTATTTAAATTATGAATTAAAATTAAAATCAATAACAACTTACCACTTCTGAATTGTAAAACGCTATTTTTTTACATATTTAGGGTTTATTTGGGATCTGCTTATTTTGTTGAAATTGAAAATTTTTCACTAAAAGTACTGTAAATAAAAGTAAAAGTTAGCTAAAATAGTTCAGTAGAACCCATGAATAGTACTAAAAAGTGCAGTGAGTCTTATGAATAGTAGCGAAAATAAACTGAATAGTAAAATAAGTTGGTTTTTTAATTTAGAGCCAAATGCACACTTATACAAGTTTTGAACTCAAACAAGTCCATATAAGATGTTATAAGTTATAATTCGGCTTCCTAGTCAGCTTCCTAAGGACTGAGGGGGCCTTGGCCCCCTAAAATATTTGGGAAAAAATTAGTATATATACAGTGGAGTTATTTCTGAACGGTTTAAGACCCCTTAAAAACAACCAGATTGCGTAGCCTAGATTAATTAGCCAAGTTGTTACTTAGTCAAATTAAACAATTCTAGGTTAAAACAATCAAATAATCATATCATGCATATTAAACATATAAAGCAGCGGAAATAATAAAGAACACAAGATATAATCATCCAGGAAACCACACGGAAAAACCTGGGGAGGATTTGACCCACCGATCCTCAAGGTAAAACAGAATCCACTAAGAAAGAATTGAAGTTCTTACAAAAGGACTTACAAGCTCCCCACTTGACTTCCTAATGCTACCCACCAGTAGAACTTACTGACACGACCACGTGCAAGCTTCGAATCTATGGACTCCTTCTTTCTTTGAATTCCTCAATCAGCTACAAGCACCCGCGTTTGATATTCTTTAAGCTTCAAAGGCAGCAACCAAGTTGATCATCAAGATGTTGAAGTAATCTTAATCTTGAAAACCCTAAATTTTGTGTAAAGGAAAGCTCCTCTAGATCTTACAAGAGATTTACACAAAACAGCAATGTATGAGCAACAATACAACTTGTGCAACTATGAAAATATGGCTAGGGTTTTGCCTTATATACCTAGGGAAAAAACATAAAACCCTAAACGTTTAAAGAGTTAGGGCTGAGCTGGAATTTATGCAGAAAACGCATCTGGTCTGATTTTCGATCGATCGAGCCAGGTCGAAATGCACCAATGCATCTGCAGTCACTCGATTCCAACTTTACAATATTTTATCAACTTTGAGCAAGCCTAAACAAGACTAAGTACATTGTTTTGATCATGGTTTGCCAACATTACAAATTAGAGTTCTAAATACATAAATTCCTTAACCTTCAGAATCTAACAAACTCCCCCTTTGGCAATCCGTGACAAAACACAAATTAAAAGCTCAAAGTTTTACAAGTAAAAAGCCCTTTACAAAATAAATGCTCATAAAGACTAGAATTCAATCCTAACTACTATCCATCGGTTGCAAGTGTAGACAGCAGCTCAATTGAATCAACCTGTATATTCCTGAAATATTCAACAAACGCATAAACGCATGTGTGGTAAAAAATAGTATATAAACAGGTATAACATTCTTGTAAAATTCACACAATACAAAATAAAGATATATATCAATGAACAACTCATAAATATAAATCAATAAGCAGTGAATTATGAGACAACAAGAATCAAATAAAAATCATGTATATCAATATATCAATCAATGTTACTCCCCCTAACATGAATATCCCCAAAAATGATATACAAAGTGAAGCACCTAGATACAATCTAATAAACTCCACAAACTAACAAAAAAAAATCTCATGCTAACAAAAAATCTCCCCCTAACTACAAAAACTCCTCTACAAGTCAAAACTCCACTCCCCTTTTTGTGATTGAATGCCAAAGGGCAATCAAGAGTTGCCATCAAAAGGAGGTGGTGAGGGTGAATAAGGACGCGCAAAATCGGCTCGGAGAGCACGAATCTCATCCAGCAAATCCACCAAAATCTGACCATGAGCCGCCTGAACGGTCATGACAGTCTCCAGAGTACGACAAACATCAAAGTCGGCCGAAGGAGGTGGAGGAACATCAGCAGCAGCCTCATCAGGATCAGGAATATCCTCACCAACAGGACCTATAGAAGAAGAAGGAGGAGGAGGAGAAGCGCTACTAGACAGCTCAGACCTAGGTTGTTTAGAACCAGCTCTAAGATGAGCGGCCCTCTGTCTAAGAAAAAACGCACCTATAGGACCAATAACATGAACGGGCTCAGAGGAAGGGAAGCCATTAATATCAAGATAAAGCAAAATCCTATGAATGAAAATAGGATGAACAAGGGCATGAGAAGTAGATGAATTCCTATAAACTTCGTTCAAAGAACGAAGAAAGAGATGAGGAAAACTAATAGGAGCATCAGTCACAAGAGCGTACAAAAATACACACCTCTCGAGAGGAATGGTGTGAACATGAGAAATGGGCCAGATGGAATGACAAGCTATCCTAAAGAATAGATAGTGCAACCCGGAGAGCTCAGCAGAAGTGATCCTAGGATCAAAACCCCACTGGACAGTAGTCCCAGTGATGTAAGACAAAACATCGCTCAGCTCGGGAGACTCAGCATAAGGATAGACAGGGTCACGAACCAACGGTACCCCTAGAGCATCAGCCACTACCTGAGGAGTAATGGAGTACTCTACGCCTCGTATCCAACTCCTAACTAAAGTGTTGGAATCATAGACGCGGATAGAGATGTTCGAGAAGAACTCTCTAATCAAGGTAGCCGGAGGAAGAGGGTCAGACACATCTAACAATGGCAACCAGCCCCTACGCTCAAAGTTTGTCCTAATGGCAGGATCAAGCTCATCTAGAATAACCGAACGCTCAGCCCAAATCTTCCTCTGAAGATTGAGCTTCTCATAGATCTTTTGGTTTTTCTCACTCGGAAACCTCTCTCAGTCAAAGGAAGGGGGGGAAGGAGAAGGAGAGAGAATAGTCCTACGGGCTCTAGTCTTCCTAGGCATGATGCTAAGGAAAGGATAGAGACACAAAGAGAAACCCAAAAGAACAAGAAAAAACAAAACTAAGGGCAGACTGCAAGTTAGCATAAAAACAGTAGAATAACAATCTATATGATGCATGAACAAATGCAATGCCATGATGCATGTACTAATGCAGTAAACAAGTTCAAATTAAGTTCAATTACACAAAATTGGCTTGAACATAGAGTTTTTAACAAAAACCCTAAAAAATTTGAAAACCACTTGAAAAATTTTGCAACAAATTGATGAATTAATCATTACACAATGTTGAAAACATATTATAATAACTAATTTCATCAATTCCACAAGCCAATTTCATCAATTAAACTCAATTTCACAAAAAGCCCCAATTCGGATCAAAATAGGAACCCTAAAATTTTCAATTTTTCTCCAAACTCAAAATTGATCAAATTAACAAGTAAGAAACATGTTTATGATGTGTCCCCACAAAAACCCAATCAATTGCACAAAATTAAGCTTAGATCAACCAAAAATCCCATTTATGCAAAGTCCGAAATTCACCCTTAAATGCATGAAAAAATGCATGAAAACATGAAAATAAAAGCAAAAGGAAGGGTAAAAGAGTCTTACCAGCTTAAGGAAAGAGAGATTTTGCAAAAAATTTAGAGGAAAACGACAAAAAGTTGACAGAGATGCTTGCCTCGTCAGAGAGAGAAAGAAAAAGTTTGAAATCTTTTGAAAAAGTGTTTTGAAAAAGTCAGATTTCAACTTTTAAAAAAGCTTCTCCACGATCTTCGATCGATCGAAAATTACATTCGATCGATCGAATGAGACAATCATTTTAGAACAATCTAGGGCATTTTTTCGATCGATCAAAAATCACAATGGATCGATTGAAATGGGCAGAAACTCACAAAAATTTTGAGAAAAATCACAGTTTTGAAAAATGCAAGCCCAATTTTAAAAACAACTCTTCAAAGCATTTGATCAATGAAAACAAAATGCATGAGTATGAGATGGAATGCTTTTTCAAAAACCCAAACTTTTTAAACCCAATTTTCTCAAAAACAAGTTTCAATCATTCTCTATTAAATTTCCTCAAGCAGCAAATATGTTTTGCACAATTCTCAAGATAATATCAAGCTTGGTTGGTCAGACCAAAAACACACACACTAGCATGTACAGTGTTTAACAAAGAGTAACTTGTGAAGTGTGTGATACTAGCAAAAACTTGAGATACATGTGAGGTGATATGTGAATAGCAATCAAACACAAAGTCTACACAATTCATCACATAGAATTTAAAAGAGACTATCACCTAAAGAGTTACATCCTATAACTCTCACATCTCCTAGAACAAAAGCTTGCAATCATGTAAGTTTATTGCATTATTGCTTCTTATTTATATGAATTGGCATTCAGCCTAATAGTACACACCGGTTTGAATTAAGTGAATTGGCATCAAGCCTAATAGTACGCACCAGTTTTAATCTTAATTGAGGCTACACCTTATGTTCTTTTTGTGCAGGTGCTACACTTTCTCGAGTACAAAATCTTATGATATGCACTAAGGTGTTCATGATTGGATAGTAAACAGTGGTGAGATGGTTATTTATGCCTTTCTCAAAAGGATCAAGTCCGACAGTCAAAGACCATGTGACTTCATGATTAAGGCAAAGTGATTAAAAACCACACACATCTTTCCCACACAACATGCACAACAAAGTTTCAACTAGTCAAGTGTAGTAAATAAGCTCATCAAAATTAAACAAGGTACACAAGACATGACATGTGTAAAAAAATTGACCAACCTTGTTTTCAAAAATCAAGAAAAATAGTGTCAAACATAGTTTTTGCTTTCCTTTTTTTTTTTTTTTAATTAAAAGAGAAAACAAATAAATCCTAGAATGAAATGCATGTATGTAATGCAATGCAAGTCCTAGAACAAAAAAAACACAAAAACCAAAGAACAATGGTCACAACAAAATAGAGCAATGAAGCACAAGGACCATGTCAGAAAGACTCAGTTATTTCGAGTCTTTTGCATTCAAAACTTTTTAGATGCACCACGAGCATTGGAGTTCTTATTCACATTAGAGTGATTCCCAACTCTAGAATTGGAATAAAGGTTTAACGCCTTTACCAATTCACCAATTAGTGCCATAGGATCTTGTGCTTGAGGCACAGGCACTTTTGGTTTATTTGCTCTCTTAACAGCTTGAAGCTTGTAACAGTTAGGACGAATGTGTCCAGACTTACCACAATAATGACAAACCCGAACAGGTTTACCATGCATCTTGTCCTTAGATTTGGTAGGCTCCTTAGGTTTAGATTCTCTCAAATCTACCCTAATCTTCTTAGGTGGTGAAACTTCTGTAGGTTTGACAACCTCACTCACAGGGGGTTTAATGGTTTCACTCATAACCTTACTCACAAGAGGTTCAGAAGAAGAAGGAACAAAATTCGTGGAATGTGGTCCAGAATCAAAGATGCTTTCAACATATCCTAACCCAGATTTATCAGAAGGATACTTTTGAACATTTAACATGTGATCAAGTTTAGCACTAGCAGATCTAGCAACAGATAAATCATGTTCCAAAGATTTAACTTTATCAAGCAAAAGCATGTTCTCAGATTTAACATTGTTCAAAAGATCATTAGCATCAAACAGTTTGACAAGCAAATTCTTCTTTTCAAGCTTAAGAACATCAATTTTCTTTAGGCCAAGTTCAACATTCATAGCGTCCTTTGCAGCAACTTTGCAAAGTTTGTTGTAGGCCTCTTGAAGATCTGCATCTTCAGAGAGTTCCCTATTAGAAGGGTTCTCCTCAGCAGATATGCTTTCATTGACTACAGCAGTAGCAGTGAAAGCAATGAAGTTTCCATCCTCGTCACAACCGGACTCATCATCAGAAACCTCATTATCACTAAGGGTTACAGCCATAGCTTTACCCTTATTTCTCAAGAAAGTAGGACATTCAGATTTGACATGACCATACCCTTGACAACCAAAACATTGAGGACCTAAAGAATTGTTGGAAGATTGACCTATTCTTTCTCTAGGTTTCTCAGTGTTGCTAACCTTGATGGGATCATTCTTCCTAAAATTTCTAGGTTCAGCAGTGGTTGTATTTCTTACCCTTCTATTTGTGTTCCTGAGAAAGTTCCTAAAGTTCTTGGCAAGATACGCTATCTCTGTAGCAGAAAGCTCATCATCAAATCCACCAACCTCAACATCATCAACAGACTTAAGAGCCATTGATTTGGATTTGTTGGTTTTGGGTAGGTCTAGCTCATAAGACTGAAGGGATCCTACAAGCTCATCCATAGGGATGGAGTCCACGTCCCTACTTTCAGTAATGGCTGTCACCTTGGGTCTAAAGTCTTCAGTTAAGGATCTAAGTATCTTCCTAACAATTTTAGGTTGATCATAGATTTCTCCCAAGTTATAAGCAAAATTAACAATATCATTAAGTTTAGCATAAAACTCATCAAAGGTTTCATCATCAGACATTCTAATATTTTCAAACCTAGAAGTTAATTGCTGCAATTTGTTTATTTTAACAGCCTTTGGGCCTTCATGCACAATTTGGAGGATTTTTCAAGCAGTATGAGCAACCTTAACATTTGAGATCCTCTTAAATTCCTCCATTGAAACAGCAATAAAAATGGCATTCATAGCTTTGCTATTAAATGCAGCTGCTTCTTTCTGAGAAGTTTGCCACTCACTCACAGGAGTAGTGGGCTTCTCCCATCCGTATTCAACGGAGTTCCATACCCTCTCATCAATAGATTTCAGGAATGCTTTCATCCTTACTTTCCAATAGGCATAGTTGTTTCCATCAAAATGAGGAGGAACAATAAGAGAGTGTCCATGCTCCATGACAACTGGGGTCAAGGATCAGCTCAGAGATAAAAAAATCTCTAACAAGAGAGCAACCCGCTCTGATACCACTTGAACGGTCTAAGACCCCTTAAAAACAACCAGATTGCGTAGCCTAGATTAATTAGCCAAGTTGTTACTTAGTCAAATTAAACAATTCTAGGTTAAAACAATCAAATAATCATATCATGCATATTAAACATATAAAGCAACGGAAATAATAAAGAATACAAGATATGATCACTTAGGAAACCACACGGAAAAACCTGGGGAGGATTTGACCCACCGATCCTCAAGGTAAAACAGAATCCACTAAGAAAGAATTGAAGTTCTTACAAAAGGACTTACAAGCTTCCCGCTTGACTTCCTAATGCTACCCACCAGTAGAATTTACTGACACGACCATGTGCAAGCTCCGAATCCACAGACTCCTTCTTTCTTTGAATTCCTCAATCAGCTACAAGCACCCACGCTTGATATTCTTTAAGCTTCAAAGGCAGCAACCAAGTTGATCATCAAGATGTTGAAGTAATCTTAATCTTGAAAACCCTAAGTTTTGTATAAAGGAAAGCTCCTCTAGATCTCACAAGAGATTTACACAAAACAGTAATGTATGAGCAACAATACAACTTGTGTAACTATGAAAACGTGGCTAGGGTTTTGCCTTATATACCTAGGGCAAAAACATAAAACATTAAACGTTTAAGGAGTTAGGGCTGAGCTGGAATTTCTGTAGAAAACACATCTGGTCCGATTTTCGATCGATCGAATCTATTCTTCGATCGATCGAGCCAGGTCGAAATGCACCAATGCATCTGCAGTCACTCGATTCCAACTTTACAATATTTTATCAACTTTGAGCAAGTCTAAACAAGACTAAGTACATTGTTTTGATCATGGTTTGCCAACATTACAAATTAGAGTTCTAAATACATAAATTCCTAAGCCTTTAGAACCTAACAATTTCAATAATAAAAAAGCTATATTTACAATATTTTTATAATAAATACTAAGTGGTGGGTTATTATTGGTTATTACGTGTGGGCAAAAAAGTTATTTAAGTTGTATTTTAAAATTAAAACCAATAACAACTTACTACTTATGAATTGCAAAACGCTGTCTTTTTACATATTTATACAAGTTTTGAACTCTTTTTTCTTAGAAACCTACAAGTTTTAACCTAAAACAAGTGCATTGTATAAGATGTTATAAGTTATAACTCAGCTTCCCAAGGACCGAAGGGGGCCTTCGCCCCTAAAATATTTGGAAAAAAATTAGTATATATATAGTGGAGTTTTTTTAATAAAAAAGGAGCTATATTCACAATATTTTAATAAAAAATCCTAAGTGGCAGGTTATTATTGGCTGTTATGCGTGGGCAAAAAATTTATTTAAGTTGTGGATTAAAATTAAAACCAATAAAAACTTACCATTTAGAATTCGTTGTGAAATTATTGTAAAAATATTGTGGACATAACACTTCTCAAACAATTATCCTCCCCCACTAAATAACCACGTGTGGTTAAAATCCTTACTTCAAAAGCAAGTATGTAGCCGTGTAGGCTAATCCTGCTTTGCCATGTACTTATATTTTATTTTCATTTTGTTTGATTTGACTTTTCTCATCTGTTTATTTGTTCTTAAAATTTTAGAATAATCAATATATCATAACATTATAAATGTAAATAATTAAAATATATTATTTTTATCATTTAATTTATATATAAAATAATATAACATGTATTTGGTTGTAGTTATTAGATTATTTTTTTTTATATATATTGAAATTTGAATGATTGTTCGTCTTTTATTTAGCAATCTTTAAATTCTTAGTATTTTTTTAATTTTAGTCATATATATAGGTGAAGCAGAGAGAAATTCAAATTCGAATTCTAAATTAGAGTTCTAATTTTGCATTATGTGTACTAAATTATTTATTCTTAAAGAGTTTTATTTTTTAATTTTAGAATCAAATGTGAGACCACATCATAAATATTCATCTAAGTAAGTTATTAAGTACAAAAACCAAAGAGTCTAGAATAAATGAATTGTAAAAAAAAAAAAAAGGTGCTTCACAATAATAATAAAAATTGGAAAATTTATATTTTATACCTAATAATATCCTTACAAAATTTTTTAAAGAGTTAATAAAATATAAAATCTGTGCTATGTATCCAAGAATTAGACCCTTTTGGTATACACCACTGTAAGTTTCTTTAAGATATTCTCCTCTTTCCTCATGTGTGTGTGTTAAAAATATTTAGTATTCTAAAAAAAAAGTTAATAAAATATAAAAATAACTATCAATAGTATTTAAACTATATATATAGGAATTATATTATGCATTTTATTGTATATCTTTAAGTGTATACATGCTGTAGCGTTAAGGGCTCAAATCATATATTGGGCCTTGGGCCTTGGCCGAGAGTGTGAGTAGTCTGAGAACGAACGAATGGTAATAAATAGTTTAGACTCAGGACTTAATGAGCAAGATACAAATGGGAAGGTGGTCCGATGAGGAATATCTCATCGGATAAGCTAAACACGAATCAGATATAGATCCTAATTATCAAAGTGACCTACCAGGAAGTTCTAGTGATAGGGACACGTGCCCCAAACGTACAAGAAAAATGAGAATCTAAAAATATCTAAGGGAAAGCTGCTACCACCGTATTGAATGCTCTGTAGCTAACTCTCTGGCTGCATTAATGAGGAAGTGATCTCTGAACAGTACTTTTTCAGCCTTACAATCACCCCCAAAGACTTCTAGAGGAGGCTGATGGGACAAGTATCAGCATAAACCATTAATTGTCCACGAGTAGGGTAAAGATGAGGGAAGAGATGTAGTATAAATAAGATTAGAAACCTCGGAAGAGGGGGATCGGAAAAATAGAAAGAGAATACTGTATTAATCAAAATTGTAATTGTACTCTGTTTAATTGATTTATATGAAAAGTCACCTCCTCGGACAATGAATTCATTCAGATCAGTGCTTCTTGTTTTTGTTTGGTCATCCTCTAAATCCATATTAGCTGTTGTCCAATTCATTAGGGCCTAGTTGTTTGACCCACTTTATACAAATTTGGGCCAAGATCCCATACATTTTGGGTTTGGGCTGAAAAACGTGTTCTTACACATGCATATGCATAGGGTTACAAGCTAGTTATATTTAATAGGTGATAATTTAATTTGAAAAATATAGGTCATGGACAAGTTTAGGAGACAGTAATTCAAAAATAATATACCTTTGGGTTATGACTATTAAATTGTATGTACATTACTATTAGTATGGATATAATTAATATATACACAAAAAAATTAGTGGTCTAATTTTATGTTTGGCCCTCCAAATATAAATTCCTAACTTCACCACTATTCCTAAGATCCTACACATCAAAATAGAATCCCAGTTCATTTAATGAATTTTTTTAATGGATGAAGATGAGTTGAAGTGGGTCATGTTATAAGACCCCCAACTATGTGTTGGGTTAAAAATTGGCTAGTTAATTAATTTAATTACCCAAGTTGATTAATTATGTCAAATTATATGCAAATCGTGGAGGTACAAACAAATCATATACTATATAATAAAAGTTGAGCTTAGACATCGTGACTGAGCCAAATGGCTTTACCAAATTACAGAATTTTTTTTAGATTTTTAGATTTAAATATATATATATATATATATATATAATTTTTCTTCTCCTATAATCTCTAAGTTGATAAAAATCTTAATTTGATTACAATCCAAATTTTTCATATAATCCATATAATCCTTATTTAATCTTAATTTTATATATTAAATTATAAAAACAATCTTGAAAACTAAAAATTAAAAAAATAACCTTCTCAAAAAAAAAAAAAAGATTAAAAAAATAAGGACAAGATATTATTCCATTCAAACTATTTAATTAACACAAAAAAATATTCTCAAAAAAAAAATAATAATAATACAGAAGGAAGCTGGGTGAAAATTGTGTTTGTGCACTAATGCAATGAGAATCTAATTGGTTATCCATGTGAATAAGTTTTACACCAATCTCTGATCTAAATTGACTGGTAGCTTTTTTTATTTTTTATTTTTTTTGAGGAACTACTGGTAGCTTTGTCTTAATACTCGAAAGTCGGTAAAGGCAGCCATGGCGCAATTTCTTCGAACGTGTAGTTAGTAGATAGAATAGAGGCAATGATATCATAAGACTGATGTCATGGCTCCCTTCAATCCCTTAGCGGACAAGAGACTGTCTTTAGGCTCCACAAGAGTTTGACAGGGTCATAAAATTAATTTCATCAATGGAAAAAATGACTTCCTACTCGACTTGGACCCCACTCACGAACGACGGCCTCTTTGTGTAGTTGATCTTTTTTTTTTTTTTTTTTTTGATAGCTTCCATACAAATATAAATTAAATCAAGCTGGCTCCATATCAAAAAGCAGGAACGGTAGAACAAAGGAAGGGGCAGTGTCTTTCCACATTTGATGGCTACCAGTTCTACGTGCATATTGAGCGAGCTCATGAGCCACAGTGTTGTGATTTCTGCTTGTGTGCTTGAAATGGCAAAATTCGAAAGAGTCACAGACCTGAAGAATTCCCTGAATAATGTGTCCATGGGTGCTTCCTACCACCTTATTAGTGATCGCTTGCAGTGGCGACTCTAGAAATTTTGTCCAGGGTGTTCCTAGACAAACCAGAACAATAACCTACCCTATTCTACAATGAAAAAATTTCGAGTCATTTCGGTCTATTTCGAGTGTATTGAGACATTTCGGTAAATACCGACCGAAATTCAATATATGGGCGACATGAAGTTTGTGCTTAAAAAAAAAAAAAATTGTTCTTAAAACCAAAACAAATTTGCATTCTGTACACCAAAAAACCTCAAAAGGAAAAAAAAAAATGAAAAGAAAAGAAATGAACGGAGGCGTCGTCGCCGCGTCGCGCCTATGTGATTGATGATGAGGTTTTAGGCGGAGGCATAAGGCGTTGTCGTTGATGATGTTTTTTCTTTAGGTGATTTCTGATTTTAGGTTAGGTAAGCTTCTGATTTTAATCGGCAGACGCGTATTTGTATAATCAATGTTATGAATACCGTTTCAGACTCCGTTTCGATTTGCCTATTGGAACGGAATGTTTCGATACCGACCTATTTCGGCATACCATTTCAAGGTATTTCAGAGTTACGTTATTTTATAATGAAAAATATATATATATATATATATTATTAATAAAAAAAACCTATATAAATTATTAAAGGTTTTAAAGAAGCTATAAGTACATATTTCAATTAATATGTAATCTTTAAACCCAAATAATAATAATAATAATAATAATAATAATAATAATAATAATAATAATAATAATAATAAGTTCAATCATTTATAAAATATAATAAGAGTAATAATATGAAAAAAAAAATTGATGTTAATATTAGTTTATTTATTTATTTTTGGCTGAAAAGGTAGAATACTTTTATTAAAAGAATAACCAAATACATGTAAAGGAGGGTCCGGGGCTCTCATAGACTGAACAACTAGCCTAGCCCATGGACAAAATATTTATCATTAAAAAATTCCACCAAAACCACTAGTGGGCTGGCAAAAGCAGAACAAATAAAAAATGTAAAACAAAAGACAGAATTTAAGGAAGAGAAGAAGAGAAGAAGGACCGAAACCCACAGATAAAATTTAAGACAAATAGTCACATACATTACCTGTACAACACACAGATAAAAAGGGAAAGGTAGATTGGCAGCAGGACCAAAACCCACCAGAAGAAAAAATAAAAAAGAGAAGAAGAGAAGAAGAAGGGTCCCAAACCCACCAGAAGAAGAAGATGGGTCTGAAACCCAGAAGAAGAAGGAAAAAAAAAGAAGAAGAAGAAGAAGAAGAAGGGTCCGTAACCAAAAAGATGAAGAAGAAGGTAGGATTTTTTTTTTTTTTGAGAATACATTTGGGTTGGGCTGTTGGGTATTTAGTTAATAATGTATTTTGATTTAAAAATTTGATTGGGGTTGGTTTTGTTTAGGATTGATGTTAGGCTTTTATTTTTTGGGCTTGCTCTGTAACAAATTTTTTTTTTCTTCAGATTCTCTGTTACCATTTTTCTTTTTTTAAAAATTTTAGTTCAAAATTTGTTTGGCATAAAACTTTTGAGAGTTTTCTGATTTTGCTTTGAGGGTGTTCCTTTTTTTTTTTTTTTTTTTTTTTTTTTTTAATGGGTAAACAAATAAAAAAAATTTAAATTATTATATATAATTTTTTTTTTTTTGGGGGGTCAGGGTGTTCCTGGGAACACCCTGAACCCAACGTGGTGTCGCCACTGATTGCTTGAAAAATAGCAAGAGAGTCTGATTCAAATACCACCCGAGGCAGCTGAAGCTTTTGGGCAAGAAGGACACCTTGTTCCAAAGCAAAAATTTCTATGAGTTCAGCAGAGAAGAGACTGAAGAGGCAAGCAAAGAGCAGCCACCAAATGACCATTGCTATCTCTAATGGCAACTCCCACACTGGAAAATTTATCTTGCTATGAAGATGCATCATCAACATTCACTTTGTGTACTCCAGGGGTTGGCGGGACCCAATTAGAGGGAGCTGGATTTGTTGGTCCAAAATCCCAGCTGGCAGAGCAAGCAAAGTCTTCCACAGTAGTTTTTGCCATATGCCAAACTTGGAGAGGAGAAAGACTATCATCCTTGTGCACAACTCTGTTTCTATTAGACCATATAGCCCAGGCCGTAGCAAAGAAAAATTCCAAGACTTGAGGCGTTGAGTGAAATAGAATAAATAAGGCTAAATCCAGGAAAGATTTCTCATAGTCTTTCATTTGAAGAGGGCTTTCAGGCCAAAGGTCCCAAACTAAGAGTGAGAAAACACAGCTAAGCAGAGCATGATCAACATTTTCAGTGTCATTACCACAAACCGAGCATACCTTGTTCTGAGAAATCCCTCTGCTGAAAATGGAATCCATAGTGGGGAGACCATTAACGCATGCTCTACAAGCAAAAACTTTAATCTTTGCTGGCAGGTTAAGGTGCCAAAGCCTTTTCCACAAAGGTTTGCATGGGTCCCCAGTTGAACTTTCACCACGAACATTTGACACAATCAAATTATAGGCTACATGGTAAGCACTTTTGACGGAGAATTCTCCACGTCGATTACCAATCCAGATTATTTTGTCTTCTGGAAGGGTGTGACTTAGAGGGATCTTCAGCATTGTGTCAGCTTCAAAGGGGAGGAAGGATGCTTTTATCAAATCCACATTCCACCACCCAATGGATGTGTCTATGAGGGATGAGACCATTGGGAATTGAGGAATGCCATTTGGAGGGGAAATGACCTTGTAAGTGGAAGGGATTGGAAGCCATTTGTCATCCCAAATGTGGATTAGTTTCCCATTACCCATTCTCCAACGGGTACCCTCTCGAATAATATTTAGGTTGCTGTGGATGCTTCTCCATGAGTATGATGGGGAATTACTGACCTTGGCATTTAGGATATCGCCGAAAGGGAAATATTTAGATTTGAGGACTTTGGCCATAAGGGAATTTTGGTTTTGCAGGATTCTCCATGCCTGCTAAGCAAGCGTTGCTTTGTTAAAAGCTTGGAGGTTTCGGAACCCCATACCCCTATCACCTTTTTGTTTGCACATTGTTTTCCAGCTAACCCAACTCATTTTATTTTCTCGCTGCTTCTGACCCCACCAGAAATTTCTCATCATGCTTTCTAAATCTTCACAAAGATTTTGGGGAAGAAGGAAGCATCCCATTGTATATGCGGGAATTGCTTGTGCTACTGCTTTGATGAGAATTTCTTTCCCCCCCATGGAGAGAAGTTTGCCCTTCCAGCTAGCTAGCTTTTGCCCAATTCTTTCCTTGAGGATAGAAAACACTTGCTTCTTTGATCTTCCTATGAAGGATGGGAGGCCCAAGTATGTCGTGTGTCTAGAATCTTGCATAGGGTCAAGGGTGTCAAAAATCTCATCCTTAACACCTTGGGATGTGTTGGGGCTAAAGAATAAAGAGGATTTCTCAGTGTTTATTTTCTGACCTGATGCTTCCTCATATTTTAGAAGAATTTGCTTCAATACCCGACATTCTTCAGCATTAGCTTTACAGAAGAGAATGCTATCATCTGCAAATAAAAGGTGGGTGATTTTTGGACATCCCCTACTAATAGAAATGCCAATCCACAACTGATTACGGGCTGCCATGTGAATAAGAGCAGAAAGCCCCTCTGTACAGATGAGAAAGAGAGTTGGAGAAAGAGGATCTCCTTGCCGAAGGCCTCGGGTAGGGGTAATATTCCCGCAAGCAACACCGTTTATTAAGACAGAGTATGACACTGAGGTGATGCACCTTAAGATCAAATTTACCCACTTAGAACTGAAACCCATCTTCTCCATAACTGCCTGAATAAAACACCACTCAACCCTATCAAACGCCTTACTCATATCAAGTTTTACCGCCATATATCCCTCCTTGCCAGCAGTTTTATGATTTAGAAAGTGCATCAACTCAAACGCCACAAGAACATTGTTAGTTATTAGCTTGTCAGAAGTGAAAGCACTTTGATTTTCAGAAATAATATGAGGAAGAAGGGTCTTGAATCTATTTGCAATGGTTTTTGATATGAGCTTATACACTACATTGCAGAGGCTTATAGGCCTAAAATCAGCCATCTTTTTGGGGTTATTAATCTTTGGGATAAGAGCAATGTTGGTTCTGTTAAGACTAGCCATAGACATATTACCATTTAGAACATTTAAAACCATATTAGTAATGCTACATCCCACTACATCCCAATACTTATGATAAAAAATGGTAGACATACCATCTGGGCCGGGTGCTTTTGTAGGGTGAATTTGTTTAAGGGCACTGGTTACCTCCTCTCTTGTGAAATTCTTGTTGAGGCTTTCGTTCATCTCTCCAGTCACCTTTGCGGGAATAGCAGCAATTATCTCATGTATCTGAGTGGGGGAGGCCGTCTTGTACAAATTCTCAAAATAGTCAATAGTGACTTGAGCAACACTCTCTCTTTCAGCACACCAATTGCCTTGATTATCCGAAATCTCCATTATAGTATTCTGCTTACGCCGTTCAGAGGCTTGGGTGTGAAAATACTTTGTGTTCTTGTCTCCCTCCTTGAGCCAATGTGCCTTAGCCCTTTGACCCCAATAAATCTCCTCATCATCAAGAAGGACATTAATTTCTCTTCTTAAACTATTAATCTCAAAACTTAAATCACCATCCTTATCTTGAAGAGTCAGAGAGTTCAACTCAATTCTCTTTGCTTGAATCTTCTTTGGAATCTGCCCAAACACACTAGAACTCCATTTCGACAACTCCGCGGCACATCTACTGAGATTAGTCATCACCCCCTCTGGAGTGCAAAGGTCAATATCCATTCCCCAAGAATTTTCAATTATAGTCTTGCACTCTGCATTTTTTACCCATATTGCCTCAAAGTGGAAACGTTTTGCTCGGGTTTTTTGATGGGTTACTGTGGCAGAAACAAGTAGTGTACTATGATCAGAAGTTGAATTAAGCAAGTGATGAACTTTCATATCCCCAAACTTCTCAAGCCACTCAATGTTAGCAAAGGCCCTATCTAACCTTAAATAGATTGTGTAGTTGATCTTGTGTGTGTATAAGTGTATAACTACAATTCCTCTTCCTTTATTTGGTAATTTAATTCAATGATTTTGATGTATGAATCGGCTTTTTGATTTCTGAAATCTGAATCTGCTTTGACGAGTTTGGACATTACTTTGTGACATATGAGTTGGACATAAAATATATAAATTAAAAAAGACATATAAATTAAAATATCATATACTATATACTAATATAATAAAAGTTGGGCTTAAACGTCGTGGTTGCGCTCCCAAGTGACGACACCAAATTGTAGAAATTTTCTTAAATATTTAGATTTTAAGAAAATTATGTATAAGTTTTCTTCAACTATAATTTCTAAGTGGATATAATTTTTCTTCAACTATAATTTCTAAGTGGATAAAAATCTTAATTTGATTAAAGTTGAATTACACTAGCTATATTTCTAAGTGGATAAAAACACAGCAACGTAGTATTTAATTTGTTTTTTTCTTTAGTTTAAAGTGGCTGCATCAAATTGCAGAAAATTTATCAAATTTTTGTTAAAAAAAATTAAATTTAGTTATTTGTTGGCATATAACTACTATATCTAAGAGACCTAATTAGTTTGAATAGCAAAAACTAAATTAACAAGCTATATCTTTTCTAATTTAATGTAATTGACTTTTTTTTTCATATCAATTTTTTTATTTTTTATATACCATATCAACTTCTTGAGATGAGAATTCCTATATCTTTTTGATTTTACGAACTTTTTTTTAGGATATATATATATATATATATAAATTTAATGTCATTAACGTCATGGACTCTTTTTTTTTTTTTCTTTTTTTTTTCCATATGAACTTCTTGATATGAGAAGTTCTATATCCTTTTTGATTTTCTAAACTCTTTTTTTTTTTTTTTTTTCATGTCAACTTCTTCAATAAGTTTTAGGATATACACACACACACACACACACACATATGGTTATTTGATGTATTTTTTCATTCTCTTACCAATTGTTTGGTTTTTTGATTTAGTCTTTCCTTCTACCTACAGCACTTACAACCTCACAAGTATGTATTTGTTTACTTTAATTTTTTTTTATTATAATCAAATTGAATAGGTTTTATGTATTTGTTACTTTTGTTTAAGCTAATTTCCTTAAATTTGATATGCTGTTTCCATCCCCTCAATTTCAATTTTGAGGACAATCTTCTTTTTGGCTTATGTATTTGTTATAATTTATTAATTATTTTCATTAAAGTTCTTTTACATACACATTATATATATATATATATATATATTTTTTTTTTTAATCTTGACATTAATTTGATGTTAGATTATTGCTAACAAAAAGAAAAGGGTTAGTACAATTTTAGAACTTCTTATTTCTGATTGTTCAATTTATATTTTCTTAAATTAGTATTTTGTGAACTAAAATAGTTTAACAATAAACTATTTTAATATGTTGTATTTCAATATAGTTTTGAAGAATCCAAATTCAACCTTGATGAGAAAGAGAAAAAGTTTGAGTCATTGCATTTTGTTAATTTTGACCTTTATAAAGATTGAAAAAGAATAAGTTAGATTTTTCTTTGGGGGGGGGGGGGGGTTAATATTGAGATTTATGTTAGAATGATAACATTTACCATTGGTTAACTTTGAATATATATTTACTATTGGTTAACTTTGAATATATATAAATATTAATTGATATAAATGGAAAAATAATATTTCAAATACATGCAAGTTGGAGACACAATAGAATTTGAAAATATGCAAGTCTAAATAAGCATAAAGATATGCCAAAGAATCAAATGCAAGACACAAAAACAACAGAGACAAAGAGAGAAAAAAGTACTTGCAACGCAACTTTCCAATATGGAAGAAGAGGTAAGAATGATAGAAATATGTTATTTGTTTAATCAAAATTTGATAGGTTTCTCACTATTGTTTTGAATATGTAATTTTTATGTGTATATGTGTGTGTGTGTAGTTTTTTTATGAACAAAAAATGGGTAGAGAGGGATGACTTGAGTTGACGTCTTCCACCTCAAATTCTATTAAATGTTTCAAGTAATTTAAAATAAATTAAATATTTTGATTATATATCATAATTTTATGTTTTAATATGTAAAATTTATATACTACACACCATGTATACACAAAGTGACTCAATATATTTATGCACACATGTTGCAAAATTAATTTGTTTTTATCGTGTGACTCATAAATTATTAATAGAGTTTCAACTTTCAACATATATAATTTTTAATTAAGTCATGCATCGCACGGGAATGATACTAGTCACTAAATAAACTAAGTGCAGTAGAAATTAAATTAACACGGTGATTCGTTGCCGAATAGGGGGAAACCTTTCACAAGACAAAAACCTCACCAAGTGATTTTCAAGTCACCATTCCCAAAAACTCACTAATCAAGAATCAAGTGGTTACAAGTATAAGGAATCTTATCACTACTCTAGACTGTCCCAAAATACCAACCTACAATTAAACCTTTACTCCAATCCCCAATTGAACTTAATCTTATAGAGATTTCTTCCTGTATGCACGAATTCCAATATGTGTTTGACTTTCCAGCAAATGATTGATTGTTGTTGGATACAAAATTCTTTACTTCAAAGCACGTTGAAGATCTGAAAGCACTTGGTTACAAAACCCTAAGGCGCATAAGAAAGCAGTAGCTTCTCACAGAGTGTATGAGTTCTCTAAATTGAGTATTTGTATCTTTGATGACTTTAAAATAAAGCCTTTATATGCTATAGAGGTTTAGTGAATGAAAACCTAGCAATCCAAGTCATAATGGGTCGAAATTTTGATATGAGAATTCTGGATTTGTGTAGTTTGATAGATCGAAAGGTGTCAAGCTAATGCCGAGAATTACTCATTAAGTCTCGATAGATGCTAGTGTCAAGACTAGTGTTGAGTTTCAATAAATCTACTTTTCTTCACTTGTTTCTTGATTCAATCTTCATGTCTTTAATGATACCACTTGTTATGTCTTAACAACACACTTCTTGATATTCTAAACACATCTTAGATCTACCAAATTACAAGTAAAATGCATTTTGTCAAAGGATATGCCAATACATAGAAAATATGACCCTAACACTATGGCAAACTAAAGAGGAAGCCATATTACCCAATGATGACCTATGTTTTTAAAAAACAAAGTTCAGAGAGAAACTCTTTAAACTTTTCATATATCTCATCTTTTGGTATAAATTTTGAAAATCTAACCGTTGAATTTCATATTCCCTATATTATTAACATGCAAATCAAATTTTATTCAAATCAAATGTTATTTACTATTAGATCAATAAACATATTTTTTTATACACAATTTTATAACGCAAAAACTTGAAATTTTAACATTTGATTGATGATATAGCAATTTATTTTTTATTCTTGTGAAATTTTACAATTATGAAGGATATAATAAAAACACGCAATCCAATGATTAGATTTTCAAAATTCACACTTAATATAAAGATATATGAGGAGTTTGAAAAATTTCTCTCAAAACTAGTTTGGAGAGAAACTTTGTTCATTCTTAAAGTGGCACATAATAGTAATGTATACTAGCCTTATCCCTTATTTATTTATTTGTAAGCTCATAATTTTTCACTAATCCTAATTTCAATTTGTCCAATAATATTATGTATTTGCAAACTATAAATACTGATACAACCAGAATTGTCATGATACTAATTCCAAAAAATAAACATCAAAATAGTATTGAAATCATATGTTAACTTGTGTGTGGATATGTTCTTTTTTTGGACCTAGCCTCATGACAGGTATGCCTGATTCTCTCTGTGTATATTATGACAGCCATAAAATATCTCTTTTATATGTTATGGAACCATAGTGCATGAATTCCAAGATGCGAAAAATTATCATGGGTCGAAAAAAATATTACTGTTCAGTTTTCTTGTAGCTTGATAAATTGAGAGGTATCGAGCTAGGTATCAAGATTTGTTTATTTTCGATAGATCGATAGGTATTAAGAGGTATCAAAGTCCTGTTTGTTCACCTTTTTTGAGTAGTTTATTGAGTGGTCTTGTGTCTTCAAACCATACTACTTGGAAGTGTCTTTGAACGCACTTAAAACTAAAATTCAAATACATATATAGTGTGTTTTAACATGTGTTTGCCAATACACAAAAAATATGATCCTTACACAGTCTTTCATCTTCAATCGCATAGTTAATCTTACTTCATCACTTGCAATAGGAAAATGTATCAAATTCAGGTCCAGGACATAGAAAAGTTTCAGTGCAGTAAGTAGGAATTTTATCTTGTCTTTCCACCGAGAGAAGTTGGTTCCATCAAAGCAATCCAATTTCACCAACTTATGATTTAACATCTTCAATGTTGAAACATCACTTGTTCTTTCCATTGTATGAAATATTGTCTAAAATTGTTGTGAATATTACACAAAGTAATAAAGAAAGAACAAAGTGAACACAAAAGACAAACAGAAAATAGATAACTTGAAGGCACAAAATTATTATCGTTAGACAATATTTGCCCCCACACTATTGTTGCTAAAGAGTTGTCACAAACTTGTCCCTAAGATATAACCAAGTTGTTGGGTTCTACAAATACTAATTTTGGAGAATACCAATAGGATTTCTTGTGTTTCTTTTCAAAACTAACTTTGAAAGAGAAATGATATATATCAAGTGAACATAAACCAATATTTATACTTGTGGACACAAAGGGGTCTTTGGAGTTGCCACCAAGTTTTTGCAATGGTCTAAGAACCATATATATAGCGTTTTTTTTATGAGGAAGGACTTTTGATTTTACTCCCAGAGTATGAGTTTGGAGTTTAGGTACGCTCTTACGAAGGTGTTAGGCACCCAACATCGCCAAACCCTAAGGTTGGCCTTCCATCATTGTGTCTTAATCTTAGCCTTATTAGCAACTAGTTCAACACTTGTATTTTAGACTCACACACACACTAACATGCATCTAACATACAACATGACATCTTTATCCCTAAACAAGCATGCTTATCTATCCATAAAGCAAAAGAGAGCTAAACACACATAAGAAACCCTAGCATTCATCTAACATGACAAAAACCCCAAGCATGGTAGCAGGCATATCATACAACACATATCATAAACAAGGCATTAACACATTATAAACCCTAATCATACATCTAAGCATGCTTCATCATATCATCAAAATAAAACCAACACAAATGCATGGACATTTCTAATGCATGACTTACCCTCTACTTACCTTTTAGCAACACAGCACCTATGGTATTGATGTATGAACATGTGAATGAATGACATAGCATTAAAGCAAGAAAAAAAAAAAAAAAAAAACCCTAATCTAAGGTATGAACAAGCATATAAGACAGAAGCACAAATAGGTATGAACAAGTGAAAAGGCTTTAAAAAAAGGGACAAAGCATGTGAAACAAACCAAATGAACAATGTAAGGAATCTGGATTAGGGTTTCTAGACAAGTGCTTGCGGACGCAGCCAGAGACCTGCATATGTAGGATTTAACCTATGTACATATGCTTATGACATGCGTGCGTGGGATTTGTTCAAGAACCCTAACCTAGAAACCTGAAACAGTAAACAGAGCAGAAACAAAGAACCCTAATTCTAACTATCTAGCATGCTCAGAACACAATAGAACTATAAAACTAACGTAAGCAAACATATAAAAACCTAAACTACACAAAGAAACAAGATTAAAACTAAAAAGAAAGAGAGAAAAGAACAAAGGAAGCAAGAAAGAATACCTTAAAGCAAAAGCTCCTAGGCTTGATTTTTGACCGTTTCCCATAATCAAATCTATCGCAATTCAATAAAATAGTGATTAGAAACTTTAAACTCAAAGAATTGGGTCCAGAAAAGGTCCCAATCAAATAAAAATGACTTGAGGATGTTTTGTGAAAAACTTTCTTTTGATTTACTATTTTCTATGAATCTTAAATTTTTCTTGTGGGATTTCTGTGTTTTTTGAAAATGTACCATGCAAGGCCTTTTATAGTTGAAAAAATGGGGTTTGGAACGACTCCCAGACAATATGGGATTCATTCCAAACTTTAGCCATTATTGTAGAAAATTTGCTTTTTTCATGCTTCTGAAACTTTAGCTGCGTATGCAGGATTGTGTCTATGTACGCATGCATTGGCTCGCGTATGCAAGCCGCGGCCCACGTACGTGGGCCGGGGGCCACTTTGGTCTTTTACTTCCAAAAATAGATTTTTGTGCATTTAAAAAGTGATATTTTTCATTTTAACACTCCTCAAGTTAATTTGATATCTGATTGGGCTCTAAACTGGCCTTGGGCCTTAGAGTCCGAGCATTATTGGGGAACGAGGGCCCAAGTTGTAAATGATACAAAATGCGGTATCTACAATACCCATAGGGTTATTTTCCTTCAAAAGACACGTATGGAGAGTTAAAAAGTTTCATAAAACTGTTCACAAGGCTTGAAACATTTTCAAACGTTCAGAACAATTATTAGAAAATTCTGCAGAAATTCAGTTTTCATGAGTCTCGATCGATTGAGAGAAATCGAGCACCAATAGAAGGCTCTTTTTGATCAATCGAACAAAAATCGAATATCGATCAAGTCAAGCAGAAGCTCTAAATCAAATTTCTTGATCACTTTGATGGATCGAGCAAATCTTGACCAATCGAAACTCTTGAATTTCGAATTTTTACTTAGAAAATTCAAGAATTTGAATTTTTATTTTATCATATTTATAAAACAATACTCTGGTTGCTCACTCCCTAGTGCAGGAAATCGTGATAACATAATTCTCGAAGTACCGAGGCCGAACCATAAGGAGCAGGGTAAATTCAAAGACAATATAATTAAACAACAATTTGGGTGAAGAATAAAAGTACTTTTGCTTGGTGATTATTAACAAGAATAATAATAAAAACTAGTGTAAATAAATAATGTAAATACTAGGGCACGGGGGTGTTTCCCTATATCGATATGAAATTCTTTGTGATCTAAGAAAATATATATTACATAATTGATTGTTCTTATATAATTAAAAACCTATGATTCGGTTGAATTGAAACAATTCAACAACGCATGATAACCTTGATTAATAATGCAGTTAGAATAGTTTTTAGAAAAACTCATTCACTTTAAAACGTGATTTCTATGTGAAACTATTATTGATTCATCTAAACAATAAGAAAAACATGATTGAACTTATTGAAAGTATGGAAAAACTAATATATCAAAAAAAATATAATTGAACAATCAAATATGTTGCTGTCTAAAATCTTAGAATGAATCACATTGAATATTCATACCGTATAGAAGAAACATAACCCCTATCCCTAGCAAAGAGTTTAGGCTGCCATTATAGAAAAGAAAATACAAAGTTTTCTCTCCAAAATTCGTTCTCCACAGCCTCTCTCAAAACCCTAATGTAAAAGTGCCCAAAGAAAAATAAAACTTTTACTATTTTATTTTTGTCCAGATTTACAGCAGCAATTTGTGAGTTAATTTTGGCCTTAAAAAATTCTGAATTTTGAAAAATTCAAAATTGGAAATTTGTAGATATTTAATTCACTTTTCTAGCCCATTCGGCCTTGAGTCAATTGGATTTTTGAGGATAATAATACGCTAAAAATATTGATCAGTGCTCAAATATGATTTTTCCCATTCAAATTCTGCCTCTTTGATTTCTTTCTTTATTTGAAGCTTTTAAACATGGTAAACAACCTAAGCACTCTAGCAGCACTTCCTTAGACATTCAAGCATGGTCCTTTAGCTTCTTTTTAATTCTAATTTGGCATCCGTTCTTTCATAAACTCTTGTAAACTCTTTTTTTTTTTTCACATGATTTCCTGAAAGTAGAAAATTACACACAATGAATGACATTTTATTCAAGAATTTATGTAAAAGTAAATAATAGGGACTATTGCAAATCATAGCTTAATTATATAAATTAAGCATAGTAATAAGGAGATAACGCCTACATAAATATATAACAAGTATACATTTTAAGGCGTTATCATACTCTCCAAACTTAAATATTATTATTACAAACTATCTATGTATATACCTATATATACAATAATATATTCAGTTGACTAGAGTTGGGCCCCACTAAAATCAAATTCCCTCTCCTAGATTAGATAGAATGAGAATTGCTGAATTGCCACAATTAATAATGCATGCATCTTTAGACAAGAGAGAATCACAGTGAAATTGCTAGGAAACACTGATTATTTAGGTGTTGACGCGCTGTAAACGTTGAAACAATGTTAGGCGCAAGGTTGTCAAAATTGGGATTCTACGCAAGATCGTAGGAGATAGGTAGGATCATGGATCGTAGAATCGGATCGTGGATCGTAAGATCCCACCTATTTTCAGATTTGAAGCAAAAAACACATTAATAGTGACTTTGTATATTGAATAATCACATAAATTATGAATCTTCCATAAAAAAATAAAGATTTTGATCATATAATGTAATTTGCATGTTCTACATCGTTATGTCTATACTAATGAAACAAATATATTTAAGTTTTAACACAATGTATTTAAAAAGTTTAGTGAACGTTTAATTAGAAATCAACCAAGTACCAAAATACTAGCACACTTTTTCGTTCAGCTCTTGAACCCTTATTATCATCTAACATTGATAACAAAATGATACAATAGTGATCACACACATTCACACTATACACATGTAACTTTTATTTTTTATTTTTTAAATCTATAAAGGAAGGCATTAGAATTGTTACTTCATTATCTTCATGAAAATCTGTACCATCATCTTCTAGTCAACACTCTTTGCTAACCACTCATCATCTAAAGACAAGTTCTTCAAACCAATTTCTTCTTTTGCACTTGATGGTTTAGGTATTTTCTCTTTTATCTTCAAGTTTTACATAACGAATACTAATTCATTCAAAATTTTTTTTTTTTTTGGTTTAAACAATTTTCTCCTTTTTGAGTGTACTTAAAGTTGTACCAATTTTAATAAAGAATTCTCAACTAGGGGATAATATACCAAAGTCATTTTGTCATATTATTCCAAATGTACTCCGATTACCTTTTACAACCTGAAGAGCTATATGTTAAGCTTAATATTCTTATAGCAAAAATTTTCAATTCAAGAAAGTCATCTCCATATGAGTCCCACCACTTAGTTGATACATTTATGAAGTACAATGTCTTAGACTTGAGATTACAAATTACAACTAATAAAGATGAACTAAAAAAAAAAAAAAAACTGATTTTATGTTTTGGTAAGATCCCATACGATCCTACGATCCCATACGATCTTACGCAATCCTACATGCGATCCTACAATATTTACGATCCTTGTGCGATTCTAAACGTTTTGATGAGGTGGGATTGTAAAATTGTGCGATCCTACGATCCAGATTGCGATTTTGACAACCATGGTTAGGCGTTTACACACCACTTACAATCTTATATATATATATATATATGAGTTATGTTAACAAGTGTCCTAAGGGCAATATTTCACAATCTATTTTAGGAAAGTTTCAACACTACTTTTATGAAAAATAAAAATAAAAACTGTCAAAACATTAAATTTTTTTCTTTTTCTATAAAAACTATATATATATATATATGTGTGTGTGTGTGTGTGTGTGTGTGTGTGTGTGTGTTTTTTTTTTTTGGCAAAACTACATTGTTGATCTCTAAAGTTTACCTACGGAGCGCTTTTAGTCCATGAAGTTTCAAGTGAGCGCTATTGGTACCTGAAGTTTCAATCATGAGCACTAGCGGTCCTTTTATTAACTTATGTTAGTTTTTTTTTGTCTGTGTCTAATGGAATAATGATGTGGCAATTTTTTAATGATGTGTCATTTTTTTATTATTAAAAATTAAACATCAAAATACACATTAGCTTCGGTCTCCTAAATCAAACCTAGTTCTATTTTGAATCATACATTGATTTTCTTAGGAACCAAACAAAAATACTGCTAATTTTTTTTTGGATCTTACATTGATTTTCTTAGCAATTTGCATCTTATAATGACTGCCTTGCTTCTCCAAGCTGTAGTACTACCTCCACTCTCTCTAAAACCAAAGGATTTAAAATCAAAACCCTAATTTGAATTAAAAAGAAAAAAAATAACAAGAATAGGACTATTTGCGATAAAAGAAAAAGATGGAGATACCCTTTTGATTGTCCCCCAGAAAATATATTATATAGGGTAGGGAGATGCCCTCCAAATGTGGGTGTTAGACTAACCGATCTCGAAGATACCCATGTACTTTGGAGAAATATATGAGTTGTGGTTTTTCTTTCATTATCCTAATAATTATTATGGCTATTATGTTATATCTCCAAACCTTGAGAATGTTTTCAATTTGTATTTGATTTTCGGCATGTACTACAAATTTCCAAGCGGTGGTTAATCTAATAGCTAGTAAGAAGGCAGGCAATGGTAAATTCGGCAAGCTAGGTTTCAGCAATTGGAGAATATTAGTAGTAGTTTTCTTTGGTTAGTAAGAAAATCAATGGAAGATCCAAATAGAATTGGGTTTGATTTGGGAGACTCAAGCTGATGTGTAATTTTTTAATAATAAAAAATCATCACATCATTAAAAAAATACCACATTATTATTCCGTTAGACATATAGACAAAAAAACTAACATAATTTAATAAAAGGACCACTAGCGCTCATTATTGAAACTTCAGGGATTAATAGTACTCACTTGAAACTTTAGGGACTAAAAGCGTTTTGTAGGTAAACTTTAGGGACCAACAATATAGTTTCTTCTTTGGTGGGAGGACATATACGTGCAATTCCTCTCAAGAGATTAGAGAAAAAAAATGAATTTTCAATTTCAACGTACCACAATATCGTTTAAACGATTAGTGCACTCCTTTTGCAGAAGCTTTATTTTTTTAAAGGGTTTCAACCTATGACCATTTTGCAGAAGTTGAAGGTCATATAAGATAACATGGCCCACCTGCACTATCTCCATCCAATAAAAAAAATTCATTAATTTGATTTTTTGATACTAACATTTTCTCTGTTTTGGTTTAATCGTATAAAGATGCGGTCTTAAAATTTTTGCCACAATACCTATAGGGATTCCAACTTCCAAGTCATTTCCCAGGGCCAGGGGCGCGTAATGTTACACTAGCCTTTTTTTTTTCTTACTGAAATGTTACACTAGCCTTATCGCTTCAAGGTTTCGTTTTTTAGCTCACAATTTTCCACTCTTCTCGATGTCAAATATCCAATAATCTATATATTCTATACATAGTTGTCAAAATCTCGATCTAAATTCTACGATTTTACGATCTCACCTACCCAAAATGATTTAAATCTTTCAAGGATCTTAGCGATTGTTCAGGATCGTACGATTCTGATGATTCCAAACAATTTTGGTTTCTTGTAATCTTTTTTGACTTAACAGAAGGTTCAGTTGGACCTAAATGAAAAATAATATTTCAATAGATCAAGTTTTGCTATTCTAATGTAGCAAGATAGAGTGTTAGTTGAAAACAAACAAAAAATAAAATTCCAATAGTGTTACGTTTTGAGATTTTTGACATCTTAAATAATGCTTACAAATGGATGTAATGATGCATGGTAATTACATCAAATGGATGCAAATTTTTTATTTTTTATGAATGTATAATTTATGTGATTATTTAACATACAAATTTTTTTTTTCTTCTCAAATAATGTAGGATCTTACAATTCACGATTCGATTCTACGATCCACGATCCCACTTACCTCCCACGATCTTATGTAGGATCCTGATTTTGACAACCATGATTCTATATATACATATAAAACCAAAACCTTTAGAGCTCCCATATTTTTACACATCAGCATTATTAAAAAATTAATAATAAATATATTTTTTTCCCATCAAATACATATTACAAATCCCGATACTTCTTGAAAAAAAAAAAAAAAAAAAATCTCTCTTCTCCCTCCATCGAAGCAGCTACCGTCCCTCTCTTTTCTCAGCCTTTCAACCAAGGGAGTGAATATGGGACCGTCTTGGCTAGTATGGCCGATATATTTCATACCGGCACTAATTTAAACACAAGAACGCAGTCCCTCACCAAGCAGAAAGAACTTCAGCCATTGCTGCTGAGAGAGACCTTCGTCCATACCGTGGACCAATACTTGATGCAATGGCTACCAGTTATATGAGGAAACAAAGAGAGATCTGCAACTTGTACGAGGAAAGATTGAGAGTGAAAGAGTGAAATATATGTTTGTATTTGAAATCAGATCTTAATTTACCCTTTGTGGACGTGGAGTAGTGTGTCAAATAGTGTGGAGAGGTAATGTGTGTCAGTGGCTGAAGCGCTGTGGAGCAAAGAAGATAATATGTGAAGAAAAAAGAGGGAAGAAAGTAAAAAGGAAAAATAAAAGGTATTAACATGTAGAAAGAGTAGATAAATCATAGATTCATAAATATAGTATTTTTTTTATTTTATGAGCTTGGCTTATTTTCAGTACTTTTTTAATGAAAAATCTTTTTTTTATTTTAAATACACAATAGCAAGTAGTAGTGAGTTTTAAATATCCACATTTTATTTAATTAGTTGGTGATATGACAGTTTCTCATTAAAATAAAAGGAGATTTCAGTTAAAAAAGTATTAGAGATAAGCCAAACTTTTTTTTATAAGTCTAAATTAATATATAGATATACATTTAGCTTACGGCTTGGTTTAAAAAGTCTTTTTTTTAAAAAATACTATTTAGCTTATTTTTGTTACTATTTAGTTTATTTTTGCTATTATTCATGAGTCTCATTGTACTTTTTAGTACTATTTATGGGTCTCACTGTACTATTTCAGCTATCTTTTAGCTTTATCTATGGTACTTTCAACAAAAAAATTTTAATTTCAGCTAAATAAGCTGTTCTTAAATAAACACTTAGTGTACGTTTGGATTGGCGTTTTTCAGCAAATTCGTGCATCTGCATCTCTTTTGTGGGTCCATGGGTACTGTTCACAGACCCACAAAAGTCAGCAAAACATAGTTTTCTCTCTCTCTCTCTCTCTCTCTCTCTCTCTCTCTCTCTCTTTTTGGATCCCACAACACTATTTACACATTTAAAAATTATTTTGCTACAATGTTTTTAGTAATAAGTTTTCAATTTTCAGCAAATAAGTGGTATCTAAACACACTCTTAGAGTGTAAAGTTTTTTTTTTTTTAATAAGGTATTAACTTCTACGGTGGATAAAAGAAAAAGATAAAAATTAAATAAAGATTAAAGATAAAGATAGGAGAGAGAAAAAATAGAAAGAATAAATCAAATCAAATAGGAAAAAAATAGAAGATTGTGTGTGTGATTGAATAATCTTCTAACTCATATTTAATAGTTTTTCCATGCATCGCACGGATTAGCGACTAGTATTATGTTTTATAAACTATAAAAGAGTGATACAACCATAATTATGATCGATTAGTTCCAAAAAAAAAATAAACAGAAAAATAGTATTAAAATCAAATGTTTATGTGCAGAACTGAGCAAGGATTTGGAGTTGGAGGAAATTATTTTGTTTAAATTTTTTTTAAAGGGTTGAGCCGTTTGTTTTGGGTGAAATTTATTTATTGGACATAATATATTTTGGGAAATGCTAACGAGTGCTCTTAGATCATTGGTTAACAATCTATTTTAGGAAAATTTGGACGTTACTTTTATGGGGAATGAAAAAAGCTGTCAAAACATTAATTGTTTTTTTTTTCTTTTCCCATAAAAACTTTTTTTAACTTGATTGTTAACTAATGCCCAAAGGACACTTGTTAGTATGACTCATATATTTTTTTTAGCATTGTTATTGGTAATTTTTGTTGGGCTAATTTTTTGGGCTTTGTATATTTTATTTTAGATTTTAAATCTAAATTTTTTCATGGCATTTAAAATGAGAAAAATGTTAGAGTTACAAACATTTTTACAATTTGTAGATGTAGTGAGTAATTATTGATAAGTAAAAAAGTAATGTAAGTAGTAAACTCGGATATAAACTAATAAGAATTTGTTACATCAATAGTTTGTAAAATTTTTGTAGTATTTTATTGTATACAAAGCTATAGTAACGGTGTATATTTACATGGTTACTGTAGCATTTTTGTATATTTACAAAAATTTAGAAAGACTGATGCATGTGTTTTTTTATGCTATGTTATATAAACTTTTACACTTTTTGTATTTTGCAATGATTGATGCAATTGCCCTTTATGTAGCAGGTTGCTAATTGCTAAAAGAATTTAGTTTTAGCAACTTCAATTAATGGGTCATTTTTGGTGTTGAAGCTGTTGAAATCGCTTTTTAGCAATTTTAACAACTCCACTGTGAACGCTCTTAGTGATGTACATTATTCATTTTGACCTAAATTTGGTATGGGTTAATGTATTGTTAAGACTATTAAAGCCCAAATTCAATTTCTGAAATTTTAATATTAAGTTTCTCAAAAAAAAAAAAATTTCAATATTAACCCATGTCCATTCTAGCTCCAAAAGGAAATTTATCCAAGTTCCATCTTTTTTGTGTTCCCAAAAACAATGGGGAACTCTCGTAAGGTTTAGACAAGTTGGTCCAATTTATTTTTATATATGAATGCGTGATATATTAGAACAAGAGCTTCAATACAAATTGGTTGGGGACTTGATTGATGGTTAAATTGTCAACAAAATTATGGGCTTCAATGAAAGAAATATTGATTAGCAAAAGCACTCAGTTAAAACAAGAGAAACTAATGGTGTTTCAGATAAAACCGCATGGTTTTATTTGAACCATCTAAATTTTTAATCTTAAGTACTTTTGATTAAATAGCCATACTTTTCTTAAATTTTACATATTTAATTATGGATTTTTTTTTAAATGTCTTTTAATTCAAAAACTTGAAATAAGTAGTGAAAAGACGAATTCAAGTGTCCTATTTTTTAGTTTTTTTATTTATGTATAAACACACATTAAATTCTATCTTTGAATAAAATTTCTGAACAATAAATATTCTAATAATTTTAATGTTTGTTATACACTTATACTCACATAAATACATACATTTATCATGGGGCCACCGATCCTCATGTATAATACGGTGGTGTTTAGTCTGTTGACAGAATAGAGTCAACAAACAGTTCATTCTCAGTTTCTCACATCCCCATCCTCATCTGCATCTACCCAGTCACTAAAATGATGTTGTGAAACTGGCCCATTTGAAGGCAACCAATTGTAGAAATATTGGTCATACCAGGAGTAGGAACAAATGTAAAAATAGCCCAATTTACTACGGTGGTGTTAGGGGCAATTTTTGCACATCTTCAGGCCTGTGAAAATTCTTGTTTCGAAAAATGGATACAGCTCAAAACCCATAACCCACGGAATGCAGCCCAAAGAACTCAAGGCCCGCGAGCATGCCCATTCAAAGAAATCATATCAGAAGGAGGAGATGGGCTAATTTTTCTCCCATGTATCAGCCCAAAAGCCCACTGACATGGACAACAAAGACAACCCAAAAGGTCATAAATTGGGCCGAAGATGCTAATTAAATAAGCATTTTGAGCAAATTTAAAAATGGCAAAAAGCACATTTTAGTCCCTACATTTTCAGGCAATTCTTATTTTAGTTCATATATTTTATTTTTATCGCTTTTAGTCCTTATCCTGAAAAACGCTTCTCGTTTTGGTCTCTACCGTTACATCAGAGACGGAAAATGTACATGTGGCAAACGGCATAATTAAAAAATATTAAAAATATTTTATTTTATTTTAAAATAAAATAAAATTTTAGTTATCAATAATTTTAAAATAAAAATTTTTAAAATTTTAGTTAAAAATATTTGTTCTTCATGTTCATATTCTTCCCCAGAAACATGATTGCCCAGAAATTCAAGATTTTCTTCTCTTTTATTTCATTTTCTTAGCATCCAAACAAGCAAAAACATATTCAAACCATCATCAAACCCAGATACTCTAACACAATCAACTAACAACGATCCAAAAAAAAGAAAAGAAAAAAAGAAAAACAACTGACAACTCCCTCAGCCAAATGCATATCAATATTACTCAACGAAAAAGAAAATTTAGCTTCCAAAATCCACACCATAAACCCCCAAATCACTTCACACTAAACCATGAAAACAAAAAATTCCAGAAACCCAATTCATTTGAATGACACAAGCCTCCTTCTATATCACCCACCCACCAAACTTAAAAACCAACTCTCTCTCCTCTCTTCCCAACTGAAAAAATTGAAATGATTTCATATCTCTACACCAAACAGGAAATAGAAGAATCATCTATCAAAATGAAATACTAAAGCCATCTCAATCTCGTTTCCTTTAAAAACCCCAACCCAATTCCTCTCATTTTCACTTAGATCCAAACCCAAACCCTACACGGATCCGAATCGATCACCATGTCATGCTTCGCTCTTTCTCTCCAACCTGCTAACAGATCCGATACTGACGCCGATTCCATCGCCTCTCTCGGCGATGATCCTCTCGCTGCCTCGAGTAGCCAACTCATCGTCGGAGTGGAAAGCTGGTACCGCGTTGTGTACCGTCTTGTGAACTCAATCTACATGCTCGGAATCACCACCGCCGATCAGGACAACGATAAGTCCTCTGTCAACGTCTTCACTGATGTCTGTGTCAACGTCCTCACCGATTCTGGGTCGATAATAATATGTGGGACTGCTTAAGTGTTTCGGGTTTTGTTAGTTGATTGTGTTAGAGTATTTGGGTTTAATGATGGTTTTGAATATGTTTTTGCTTGTTTGGATGATAAGAAAATGAAATAAAAGAGAAGAAAATCTTGAATTTCTGGGCAATCATGTTTCTGAGGAAGAACATGAACATGAAGAACAAATATTTTTAACTAAAATTTTTAATATTTTTATTTTAAAATTATTGATAACTAAAATTTTATTTTATTTTAAAATAAATAAAATATTTTTAATATTTTTTAATTCTGCTGTTTGTCACGTGTGTATTTTCCGTCTTTGATGTAACAGTAGGGACCAAAACGGAAAGTGTTTTTCAGGATAGGGACTAAAAGCAGTAAAAATAAAATGTAGGGACTAAAATGAGAATCACCTGAAAGTGTAGAAACTAAATTGTGCTTTTCGCCTTTAAAAATAGGTTCCACAAAGACAACCCAAAGGCCGTTAATATGGCCCACGTGCTTGGCAAAACAACACATAGGAATCGCTAGATTGAGCTCTACGGACTAAGCAAGGGTCCACTGCTAAATCAAAACTACTAAAGTTAAATAAATTCCTTCTTTATAATGTAGACCAAGCCCACACACAAAAGAAAAGGAGACAACAAAGGAAAATAAAAAGGAGAAAAGGATTGGAGACTTTGAAAAGGGTCATTAGTATGCATCCACTTGGGCCCACTTACAAATCTCACAAATGATCTTGGGACACCTTATCCCAAAAGAAATTTTTTTTTTTTTAATTTTTTTTTTATACGTGATAGAATTTCTACTTTAGCATAATTTATAGCATAATCTAAAAGTATATATAGGTTTAAAACTCCATCTTGGAGACTTGAACTCCGGCCCTTACCCTCCACACCATACTAGCATTTATACTTATTGAGTGGCCACCATACCAAGAGTGCTCGGTAGAAAGAGCTCGGAACACTTGTGACTCTCACATTATTGGACTCATGATTAATAACATGTGTAAGTGCAGGAACTCATTAAAAAAATAAAACTGATGTGTTACAAATTAAAAAGGGACAATTACCATTAATGCAAGATTAGCATGATCTTTTAAATTCAACAAATTAAAAAGGGAGTTTTTCTTTTGGGTTAGCATTTTTTATGGAGCTCAATCAACCAAGTTGCTATTCTAGGGGAAAATTCAACACCAGTTCTTTTTTTTGATGATCTGGATAAAACTTTGAATGCAAACAAAAAACCCAGCAGATTACAAAGGAGTGCCACAGACAGTGGCTTGCTCCAAGAGAATTACATCAGAGAAACTAGAAGGAGCTGAGCCCAAAACAAAACAACTAGCTAATCTATTTGACAAAGACCATGAAGCCAGGATGTGAGCAGCCATGTTAACTTCACTAGGAGTCCATTTAAACTGTACGCACTGGACTTTGGAAGCTTGAAACAGTGTATTAGCAGTAAGAACCACTATTCTCCAAGGAGGCTTAGTACATGGGTCTAAGATGGCATCAATGCAACTCTAGGCATCACTTTCTACTATGGCTCCGTTGATATTATGACTTATTATTTGCTGGACTGCCCAATTGATTGCTTCAGCTTCGGCTTGGATAGGGATGTTGGTTTCCACTCTTTTTGATAGGGCAAAAACCAAAGCCCCTCTCCAATCTCTGACGACAATTGCTACATATGCTCTGTCTTGGCCAATAGCAGCGTCATAATTTATCTTTATGGCGCCTTTTGGTAGACTGGATCACTTTACATCCCTTGCTAGAGAGGCAGTTAAAATAGATTCTGGGACAGCCCTTTAGTGCTCTTGCATTCGAGTTCTGATATGCCATATAGCTTTATGGATGTCCATCTCAACTTTCTCAAAAAGAGCTAGGCTAGATTTCTTGACTTCCATAAGCATTCAAATGTTAATGACCCAAATACTAAAAAAACTTGCATTTCAGTGGGGGAGGAAATACCAATTTGCTTGGGAGATAACAAAACCTCAACAAGTTGCCGACTGGAAGTGAAATTCATTTCATGAGGTTTGAAACCCCAGTCACTATACCATAAGGCTCTGGCTGCTTGGCAGTAAATAAATATATGAATGGAAGTTTCACATGTAAGTTAGCCTTCCAAATCTTAGCCTTAACTTCGTCAGTTCCACCTCCAGTGTTAGGTGCAACAATGTCCCTGTATTCAGATTTGACTGTTAGTGATCCGTTTGAGGACTTGGTCCAGGTCCATTCATCAGGAGAGTTACCTGCCCTAATAGGAATTTGCTTGATTGCTTTGACAGAATCGTCCTCAAATAATTGGGAGAGCTTTTCATCATCCCACCCCTGATTCTCTGGGGTGAATAATTGAGATACCACCGTGCAGTTGTTCTTGCAATCTGGTGTCTAGCCAACACCAGTTCATCCTTCTCAAGATGAACAAAACTTGATGAAATGAGTTTTTAATACCCAATGGTCATAATTGATTTTTCTCCCAACTAATGCATTCGCATCAGACAAGCCACGACTCACGTCATATATATACACAATTATTATGAATAAAAGACAAATAGTTTGTAGGTACATTCAAATTCATAATAGAAAAGAAAAAGAGCATTTTGATATAAACTCAAATTCTTACTTTAATAACTAATATTGACTTAAATTAAAATCAAATTAAATCAATAAGAGAGAGAGAGAGAGAGAATTTCTGAAAAAGAAGATGAGAGAAGAGTCAGAAGAGAGGAATGATTGGAGTAAACGTATAAGTTATGTGGGGAATAAAGGGGAATGGAAAGATTGGAGGAAGAGTAAACGGCAAAATGTAAAATAATAGGAAGAAGGTGAGTAAAAAAAGAGAGGGAAAGTGTTTGAGAAATAGTAACAGTAAAATTGAGAATGTGAGAGACAAAAATTGAAGGAATCATTACTTTGAAATTGGTGATTGATGTGGCATGACAGATCAAGATTAGCAACTTTAATTGCTAATCCTTAATTATTATATATTGTATTGATTTGTATTTTTTTTAATGGACATAGGTTATTTCCAAATCAGTTGGTAGGAATATTACCCCAACTCTACTCACATGTACTTTTAGTTGCGTGATTTTTTAACTTAATTTGAATTACTTGAATAATATACTTGTGGCGTCACATAATGAATTGAAGTAGAATTTTGTATTTTTTATTTTTTATATTTTATTTTATTATTATTAAGTAAAAGAGGGTGATTCGAAATTTGAACATATTTATTGGAAAAACTAAGAATTGCCAATCCTCTATGTTTATGTATTATATATATATATATAGTCACACAAAATAAGATAATTTTTTTAACAAATAATGAGGCAAGAAGATCAAATATAGTGTGATATTTGATCTAAGATCAAAATTAAAATGAAAACAAGTTTGATAGTTGATCCTCATGGGGGCATGTGCCTCTAAGCTTGATCGTTTAAGGGTCTTCCCTAGAATGGTATCTTAGTAAGTAGTGGTTTCCTTTGATTGCAAGTAAGTAGTGGTTTCCTTTGATTGCACTTTCCCAGAAGCACCATATAATGAAACTAGTTATATATATGACAATAACAAGTCCGTCTTTTTTTTTTTTTTTTTCGTAAAACTAATAACAAGTCAATGTTATAACCAAGTCAAGGTTTTGTCGGTTGGACTACGGCTTTACCAGGTCAATTTATATGTCTCAAAATGCCATTAAAGTTCAGAAAGATTAGGTTCAATTTATATTTTCGTACCTTCAGTCTCATCAAATGCAGCATCTATTCTATGGGGTATCTTCATTGTGAGTATTCTGCGAAAACTCTTCTGTGGCATTGAGGTGTTACCGTGTTAATATCTTATATTATTTGTGACATTAACAACTCTTCCTCTTGTCTCACTTGCAGCGTCAGAGGGTAAGGAGTAGGGACGATTACCTCGTAATGACCAATGAAAGCTGCTATTTATCAGCGAAAGCGGTACATTCTTTTGGACTCAGAGAATTTTTCCCTTTCCTTTTGTTTTATCTTTCATTTTCACGAGAACAAAACATATTGAAACATGTGTCTAGAACCTGCTAGATCGTGTCCATGTAATTGAAAAATGTAGGGACGGAACCAGGATTCATACCTAGGGAGGGCCAAAGCTTAAAACCAAAATTTTTTTTATGAAAATAAAAACTAATATCTATTTCATATTCAACAAAATACTACATACAAAATAAGTATTTCTTAAACATTTCATATTATAAAACACATCAACAAAGTATAACATACAAAATAAGTGTTTTTTATTTTGCCCGTGATTTTTGATTAGTCCATATTTATTTATTTATTTATTTTGTTTTTGTAGTTAAAGGGGCATGAATTTTATTTATTTACTTATTTTCTTGTAGGTCAATATTTAAATATTTTAGAGGAGGAGAGACAAATATATATATATATATATATATAAAAGAGCAAATCTTAAATTTTTTATTCTAGTTTTTTTTTTAAATTTTTGTGGGGGTGGGTGGGGCAATGGCCCCCCTCTGCCCCAGCGTGGATCAGTCCCTGGAAAAATGCAATAAATTTAAGTAGTGTCATATGGACATACTATTTTACTCTTTGTTCACGTGAGATATCTTAAAAACTTCATAAACTAATGGTATGATAGATTGAATTTAGTACTTCAACTTCAAGTTGGCTTGATTTAATTTGTTGATTTGATCCAACTTGATTAAGGCTATAGGTTTAAAATATCGACAATTTAATCAAATATATTGGAATCAAAGTTGTTAATAACGACTAGGATTAAAATGCTGACAATTTAAGCAAATATGCTGGAATCAAAGTTGTTAATAAGTGTTTCTCAAAAAAAAAAAAAAAAGTTGTTAATAAGTAGACTAACCTTAGGATATTTTGGTTTTGTTAAGGGAACAATTTATTTTAATACCAATTAATGTAATATACTATTCTGGGTTTATCATTTTTTAAAAGTATATATTAACATATATTTTTAATTCTATATTTATAAATATAAATGTTAAAAATCTAAATAAAATAAACCGAATATATTGACTGAAGTTCAATAGTTGAAACATTATGTTTTATAAATTCTCTTTAATATGTAAATTTTTTTCTTGTATCAACAATAACACTAAAAAAATTCCTTGATACAATTAGTACATGATGATATGTATCAAAATGGGAAGACTTTTAAGATGATTGCTTTTGGGTTGCTTGTTGACTGTTGAGTTAGGGGATTAAGAAGTGAGTTGGGAGACTACACCTGATTAGTGGTACTCTAAAACTCCGTTTAGTGGGAAATTTGAAAGGGGATTGAATGACAAAAATTATTTAAAATATTCATTTAATTTCGTTGTTTTAGAGTTTAAGTACGAGGGAATAAAATTGGTAAGATGGACGAGAGAGCACTCTTTCTTCCATATTCACTCAAAACTTAGAACCTCAAAATTTTATTCCCTCCAGAATTGGGAAGAATAGAACGGAATTGAATTAAGTTTAATGAAATTTTTACTTAAACTCCCAAAATATCCATGTAGATTTAGCATTTATTTAAAAATAGGGGTATAATAGTAATGCTGTTATAAAATGATGGGTAAAGTATATATTTAGTCTATATCCTTTACACTATATTTTAATTTGATTTCTAATTTTTTAATTGTGTCAATTTGGTCTCTAATTTTTCAATGCTATGTCAATTTAGTTACTTCTATTATCTTTTGGATAGAAATTGCTGACATAGCTAATGCCCAAAATAAAAAATTAGTTTCCATTGATATGACAATAAAATAATTTTTTATTTTGACTATTTGCTACGTCAGTAATTTTCATTCAAAAGATAACTGCATGGACTAAATTGACACTGCATTGAAACTTAGGGACCAAATCGACATAATTAAAAAGTTAGGGACAAAATTGAAATAAGATGTAAAGTATAGAAACCAAATATATAGTTTGCCTTAAAATGATTCATTCTAATATTATTCCAATACAATATTACTTATATTTCGTTCATTTATTTTAAAGCATCGGGACAGTGTTATTCTATTTCATTATTCCATTAAATTTTTTATTTATATTATTTAAATACATTATATTCTATTAAATTCATTTCCAGTCTTTAATGATGTACTCATACAATTTCTTTATCTGATGGGCTCTAAGCTGTTCTCCTCTTTGTAAGTGGGTTTCTGGGCCTAATTATAAAACACAACCTTTGAAATGATTCTTAGTAGAGGGTCGGTTCAAATTAAAAGATGGGCCTGTCTTGCTAGGATTAATTGTGAGTGTTGGGTCCTGACTTATTTGAGCTAATATTAACCACTGAAAAGGAAAGGCCCTTCTTATAAAAAAAAAAAAGAAAAAGAAAAGGAAAGGCCCTACAGATCTCATTTTCTCTAGCGTATAGAATTTTTGTTAAATTAGAACACAATACTCGACTTACTTGACTTACACAATATATATATATATATATATATGTGTGTGTGTGTGTATCCATGATTGTCATATGTATCCTAATTAAGCCAGAATTTTCATTTATCATTTATCATTTATCACCTAGTTTCATATCTTAATCCAGCATAATTTACAATTATTTAGAAAATAAAAAGCTGGAAACTTGTTTGGTAATCCAAACTTTTCTTCCAAATACAACTTTTCTTGATTCAACAACTGGTGATTGGCACGTGTCAGGATCTGTGGACGGTTCGGAAAATTCTAGATAGTGAGTTTGCAGCTGCTACTAGAATCTTATTAGCTAGGTAAACTGTGCGTAAGATAGCCTCGCAGTGACTCATCAGCAACAGCTAGGATATGGCGCATTCTAGCAATACTTGGTGTCGAAGATTAGTAAATACCAGTGTACGTGTGTGGTGATACAAACCTTTTACTTCTATTATTTACATTGTTTGTCATCAGTACTTTAGGAACACCAAAATTTCATCAAAATATTTTGGCATCCTCTATCACATTCACATATATATATATATATATATAGTATTGTCACTTCATCTTGTCTGAGCCCGCCACCACAATCACAACACATAAATAGGGTGAAACTTCTAGTACTGATAGATTTATTGGTTTGCATTACTTATAAGTTATATGTGAGTTCATCATTACACCCAATGGTGAAGCTAAAATCTTTTTCAAGGGCTAAGCTAAATGTATTAATAATTTTAATTAGATTCATACACTGATACGCACACATACACTTAAAAGTAAGCATGCCTCTAACATGACTTATTAAATATATAATATGTATTATTTATTCTTACATAAGAAAACTTTATAAAGTTGGCTTTATATAATTTGAGGAAGATATTTTCTTTCTTTAACTCATGTGTTATTATTCTTTAAATATTCTTTGAATTTTTAAATCAAGGTTTTTTTAATATTATTAATTGAAACTTTCATGCATAATCAAGCATTTTCATATTGTAACTATTTAAGGCTTCCTTTTCATCACGATGTCATTTCTCTTAATGTGGAAATTAAAATTTCTGCATTTGGTCTTTTCAGGACATATTAGCCCCAGTTTCAAGTGGCAGGAAAAACTTTGCAAAGATATGAAATAATTTATGATTAAGAACTTATTTGAATAATAATTTGTCATAATAATTTATACTACTCTACTCACATATTGCCAAAAAAAAAAAAAAAAATCACAAGCTAATTACTACTACGTATGTATCATATAAATGTAATTTTTTTTAAAAAAATGTAAAATTAGCAGAAATGAATTTGAATTGAATGTTTTTGTATTTTCTAAATGGAATACATGAATTTTCATATCATAAATATAATTGTCACATAATTAAAGTATAATTAAAAGGGTACTTGGCACAACATTGGAATGTATTTAAAATTTGAAAATACTTTTTTTAGAAGAATAAAGATACTTGGCATCAAATAATAGGAAAATTAAAATGACATTTAATAAAAAAAATTAGAATACAATTAGAATCTAATTTGAATTCTCGATTGAAATTTCACTTTAATATATTTTATATGATTTTTGTATTACTAAATATCAATTATTTAATTTTTTATGAGAAGAAGGAATTTTTTATATATATATAAATGATGACAGACTTTTATTTATTTATTTATGTGAGATAAAAACAAAAATGTATATAGATTTCTTGAAATTTAACTAAAAAACACTTTTTTAAAAGACAAAAAAAGAAGTCATATAAATATATTTCGTTTTTGATTATTATACAAATATAGTATTATATTTAAAGATTAAGTTTTTTGAGATTTTTTTTTGCCCTCATTCAATCGCCCAAATTGCTTAATAAGGGACGTTGAGCCGACCCTGGTTATAACTAAAAACCATATCAAGACTTTTTTAACTACACGTAATAGTTTGGGCACCAAGTAAGCCATGCTCGTGCTCTCTCGCTCTTCAACTGTGTGCGAACCTCTATATATATCCCACACTCTCCACTGGAACTCTCACTGAACCAATTCCAACAAATCCTTGAATTTCTTTGATCACAAAAAAACCTCGTCCTCCATTTCCATTGAATTTTTCCATCTTTGAAATTTTCTTTGATCCAAATCTTCGACTGGAACTGATGGCTTATCCAACTGGACCTGGACCACCTGTTCATGGGGTTGTGGGTGCATATCAACACCAACCTGCACCTGCTTATGGCGGATCACCTCAGCCTGCACCTGCTTATGGTGGCGGATACACGTACCCATCTGCACCGGCTTATGGCTGTGGATACCCACCTGCACCGGCTTATGGTGGCGGGTACCTAGCCTTTGTTCCTGCACCATATGGTCAATATCTACCATACACTGCTCCGGCTGCACAGCCAAAGAGTCCTGTCATTTCTGGTATTGTGGCAGTCGGGATTGAAGCGCTGGCCATAGTTGTGTTCAGGGGTGCAATTACTAATACTTGGTTTGGTGATGGCAGTAATCAGTAATGGTAACAATTTCTGATTCTAGTCCCTAGGGTTGTTCTATGTTTTGGGTCCGGAAAATTTGGGAGCTAGGGGTGATGTTTTATGTTTCGGGCTTTTGTTTTTATATTTTGATTGTATAAATGTAGGTCTTTCTTATGATTGTACTTACCTTTGAATTTCTAAGGGTTTGGATGGAGGGAGAGGAGAAGAAAATATGGCTGAAATATCCTAAAGATTAATACGTTATGCCACGTTCCTCTCTAGTCTTCCCCATCTGAAACCTCCATATTAGGTTTGGGTGAAGTTAAAACTTTGTAATTTCTATATGGAAGGTTGTAATATTGTTGGGTATGAAAATAGAAGTATGGTTGTATTTGTAATTTCTGTTCCGAAGGTTGTTAATTATTTGATTGTTGGTTAATGGTTATGAAAATAGAAGTACGGGTTTGTGATTTGTAATTTCTTTTGGATGTTATATTTGAGAGACAGGATACAGTACTTCAGCTTCTCTAAGCTCTGTAAAATTCATCTTTGTAATTTGTTTGTGTTTTGACCTCTGAAGAAAACTTATTTTCTAGGATTTGTACACAATTTATTCTTTTTTATTTATTTACTTAATTAGAAAGAGTTTCACACAATTTATTCATTCTGTTTAACGTGTAGAGGGGAATGATGCTAATAATTTCATATGGAAGAGCTATTGGACTTGTTGGTTTGAGATGTTAGGGGATTTTTTTTAAAAATAAAAAAATAAAAATAATCATTTTCTTTTTCCTTTATGTAATACAATTTTGAGTTTTTTGTGAGTTAAATTTTTTTTGGGGGGGGGGGGGGGGGGTAATAGTTGTCAATTTAGGATTTAACTTTAGGTTTTAAATTCTTTAAGGATTAATCTTTGTAAAACCTTTATCTATATATACCCTCCAATTATAAATCATAATTTTTTTTAAGTGAAAACGTAGGTAATACCACATTAAACTTGATCCTAATTCCTATTTTAGCCCAACTAATCTTTGGTGAAATAAGATTCCAATAATGGGGGGGAAAAAAAAACAAACTGATGCAGGATATATACCCACCCTTGCGTGCACCAACACTACCACTGCTGGCATTTCTTTCTGTGATTTGTAGCTTCTATATTATTAAAAATAAATATTGTGACATATGTGATTTGGTTTCGGGCTACTAATTGAAAGCTTGTCAGTTTGGACAGATTAAGTAGTTATTTTGGATTTGCACTGATTTTGGGGTTGGGAGTGTGAAACTTGGCGATCATGGTTGATGGGTAAAAGAAAAGGGCCTTCAGGTTTAATTTCTTATGTTGGTTAATTATAAATGTAAAAATACCAAGCACAAACAATGTGTAGCAATGGGCATGCCGACAAAAGTGGTAACCTGGTGGATATATTGCTCTAGATTTTAAGACCCAAAAAAAGAGAGAGAGAAATCTTGCTTTACCGTGATTAAAATTACTGGGGCATTTGGTACCATATGATGTACCGATGATATATTTTTGATGTGATGCACATTACATTAATGTCACGTTAAGTTGTTTGTCATAAGTAATATAAGATCACATCTATTTATGAAAGTGATGTGATATATTTTGTAATATTAGATTACGGTAATGTTAGAAAAAATTAAATGAATCAAGCATTTGAATGTGACATTAAAGTAATGTGCATCACATCAAAGACACAACACGGTGAACCAAACGTCCTGTAAGCTACTAAATGAAGGTTGTGTTTAATATGAAGTTACCTATTCTTTGATTTGTAAAAGAATCTGATTTGGAGAAAATAGAATTGTAAGTGGAATTTGTAATGGATAATTATAAGTTTATATTGTCTTAATAATAAAAATCTTATATTGTAGACTAAACAAATATGTACAATATTATACACATTTGTTTAGTCTATAGTGTAAATCTTATAATGCTAATACAATGTAAATTAAGATTTTTTTTTTTCATTTGCAAGTGTAATTAGATTTTAGAAGGAATAGTAGAGTTTAAGTCCTTATTAATCCCCCCCCCAAAAAAAAAATTTTAAAACTCTTATCTCTATTTATTTTTAATACAATATATAAATTCTACTTTAACTTAATCTAGATGTATATATGTATAAAATTTCTTTTTGGAGACTTGAACTTTGGCTTTTATCCAGTCTCACTTTATAAAAATTTTGTACTTATAAAGTGACTATCACGTCAAGGTACATGATAATTTATCTTTATTTAAATGACTTGACAGTTCGTCGGCCCTGGATTCGACTTAATTTGGGACTTTTCTACTAATTTGGATTTTGGACTTCTACCGAGTTTAGGTAATATACTAATATTGTCCAAAAAAGTAAGATATAGACTATATGTGCCGACCAAGAAGAAGCTAAAAAAAAAAAAATGCTAGCATAAGCTTGGACTGTTGAGCTCTACCAGTTTTTAGATAGAGTCTGCACGCAACGCAATACATGACTATTAGGTACGTAACACCTTTTCTGCCATATATATATATATAAAGTCTCTATATATTTGAACTCACAAGAAAAGACCTAGTTTTATTTTTTTCAAATTAGTAGTTAATACGTTCAAGGATTTGATGATGTCCCATGATGCTCTAGAACTTGGTAGCGTGGGGCTTATCTTTGCCATCTTAACTCTCAACTCTCAAGTTGTACCGTGTCCAATATGTTTCTTTTATTATTTTGGATATGGTTCGCTATTCATAACCTACAGCTAGCTTACCAACAGAACCGTGGAAAGGAAGTATGGATCATAATTCGTTACGAGTCTTTGTCATATATATTGATTGTAATCCTTTCATGCTATATATTTGAAGGAATTTCATGACATGATCAGGGTTGAAACAAACCATCTCTTGCCCACTCGTACGTCTTCCTTTCCCTTTGAATGATACAAATACTGGCATTCGTACTCGTATGTACAAATTCCTCCTCATAGCTCACTGTACGTACCCTGTTAATACCAAGATCACATCTTTATTACACTACCCAGGAAAAAAGAAAAAAAAAAAAGTGGACTTTTGTAGTGTTTAGTTTGCACTTTGCAGCATTTGTGAATAAAGCACAAATTATAATACTACAGTGGTAAAGAAGGTGAACACTGCTAATTTATTTAGATTATGAAGAGGTTCTATATGTGTTTCTACTAAAATGCTACAATAAAAGATTTTTTTAGGCACCGGAATTCCAAAATGTTAAAAAACTCCTACCAAAATTTTCCAATCCCCCCAAAACCAAAAAAAGCTCCAAAATTTTCCAATCCCACATTCAAAATAAATAAATAAAAAGAAAATGGAAAAAAGAAGTCTAATCCATAATTTCACTTTCCCCAGTATTCAACCCCAACCCCATTTATCACCAAAGATTCTATCATGCTCTTATAAACCCACAAACACCACGCACCACCACCATTGCCCACCCCCCACCTTGACTTCTCCCTTCCCTCCTTGTCCTCTCTCTCTCTCTCTCTCTCTCTCTCTCTACTATTGACTAATTATGAATTTTATTTGATTTTAAATAATTCTTTGTATTTACTTGAACATGGCATACAATACACATAAGGGAGACAACAACAAGTGCTATAATGGCCTGTCACCCTCTCTCTCCCTATGTTTTGTGGCTTTAAAATTTGTTGAATGGGGTAAAGTTTTATTCATTTATTTATTTATCTATGAATAATTGGGGATTTTTTTTTTTTTTGGTTTGTGTGTTTTTGCAAGTGAGTTTTGTGAGGGATTTGTGTTTATTGATTTTATTTCGTAGTTTTTCCGTTGTAAATTAGGATTCAATTTTTTAAAATAGTATGTTATTTGAAGTAAATTGCTGGTTCTTTACATGTATTTGGGCTTGGTTGTTTGTTACTATTCTAATTAATTTCGATAATTTTGAATTGTATATGCTAAGGGTTTAGTAGAATACAATTCATGTTGAATTAATGCTTGTATCAATGTACCAGTTTATACTAGTTCACTAGACAATCTCGTGGGTTAATGACCTAGTATTAAAATCTTTTTACACGCCAAAGGTAGGACTTTTTCAAATGTTTCATGATTTATGTTGGGTCTGTTGGGCAATGTAGTGATTATAAATTTTGTAAATAATATTACTAATTTTTTTTTTTGTAATTTGTGTTGTAGGTAAGAAATAAGTAGTAGTTTGGTGCAACAATCATTCGGCATGAGACAAAAATCATTATTCATGCCGAAAATCATTATTTTGTAACAAAGTTGATAAATTGAAGAGAATGTAAATTTTATTGTTAAATTCCACAACATTGATATATGTACTTATAATGTATTAGCGAAACTTGGTGTGTAATTACATTACTTGAAAACTCATCAAAAAAAAAAAAAAAAAATTACTCGAATAAATGCCTTTTTTTTCATGTATACTCTTTAATATTTAGAACATTGTGTATTTGCAATTTAAATATGAGCTATATAGTATTTGCAATCAAGTTACTAAAATAAATTTTTCTCAAAAAAAAAAAAAGTTACTAAATTATATATTAATTTTTTAAAATCAATTATAGGAAAAAATGCATTACACAATTAATTAATCTTTTTTTTTTAACTTGTAGCTGTGTTTTGAAAAATGTGCAATATATACTTTAATGACAACCAGAACAAAACAAAAACATTATTGCAGTTCTTTTTGAAAGGGCTGCAATAGAGAAATAGCTGAGCTTTTCCGACTTTTCTTATGGTGGTTGGAAAGGCGCTGCAAAATTGCGTTTTTGGGGGGTTTTTAGCAATGTTTTGTGGATGCTGCAATAGAACCAATTTATTATAGCGTTAGATTTAAATTATCACTCACTATATAAGTGTTCTAATATAGTGTTCTAAACAATCCCACGAAGTTATTCATGATGCTTTGTCCAACTTAAGTCCAATCAAGTTGTGAAGTTGAGAATCCACTTCTAGTAGATAACTTTACTTATTCATGTCAAAACCAATAAACATAGTCTTATGAACATAAGAAAAATAGAGAATTCCCATAAAAATAATTACTTCAAGAAGGTTGAACTAAGTCTGTTGCTTAATATATAGTACATAAATAATTACAAGCATACCAAGAATTTAATTCAAAACTCACGCTCATTTCATTAAAAAAAAAATTGATATGCTTGCCTTACTTCTAATAAGAATAGTACTTGTACCTTTTTTTTCCCCCTCAAAGTTGAATATAATTCAAGGTGTCACACAATACAATCAAAATTAACATATATAGCATTAAATAGTTGGAATTTTCAAACTCTCAATACAATGTTTTATAGGATTGCCACATACAAAAAAAAAATAGAAGAATTCTCTTTTAAATAAAGGGTCTGGATTAGGTCCAGTGTCTAGTGACACTGGATCCGTTGGAATTATGACATGTGTCTATTTTTGGACACGTGTCATCATTCGACCGAGTCCAATGCACTGGAAGCACTAGACCCAAACCTCTCCCATAAATAAAAACTTTTATATTACCTAAATGGATTTTCTTTGCAAACCACATCCCATTTGGTTCACTTAGTAGAAGCAATTCACTATAATATTGAGCAAGGTTTTCAGACCCGGACTATTCATTGAACCGTAAAAGGGAGATGTTCAGGGTTTTTGAGGTCAAACTGAGGTCAAACTGGAGTCGAACTGTGATGATGTCGTAATTAATTTAATAATTAATTAAAGCCTAAATATAGATATTAAATTTATAAAACTAGAAAAATTGACTAATATATCTATATATGTGAGGGAAATTTAATGATTTTCAAACATATATTAATAATTAAATAAGAAAGTTAATAAAATAAAATAATAACCATGAAAATATTAAAATTTATGATTAATTTTTGAAGTAAAGTTGAATATCTTGAAGGATTTTAATTATAATTTTTTTTATTCCTTGTAAGAGATGGATAATTTAATTAAGTAGAATAAAATTGTGTTAAGTTGTTTTTATAAAAAAAAAATTTAAAAAAAAATTGCTAAGGGGTTGGACCGCACGGTTCTTGCCACCTGTTCGTGCGGTCCAACCCTAGTTTTAGGGGTTCACGGAATTGCCACATATGCTCGGTTCTCTATGTTTAAAAAACCAAATTTCAATTTGGTTTTCGGTTTTCACGGTCCGACCTCCCTGTCTGGTCTGAGTTTGAAAACCTTGATATTGAGTGCTAACATCATGCACCTCTCCATGGGAAATATATTCTTCTTCATTCCACTTGAAGTTTTTAAAAAATCCGCCGGTTGATAAGCATTCCCAGCACTTGCAATGCTACACATAGAAGTTAGTACCATATGTATCAAAAACTAAGATGAAAAAGAAAAGACGTAAATGTGCTTTATGATCATCATTCACGATTTAGTTCAAAATGTACCTTTAATAGCAGTACGTGGTAAATGAATACACCGAGGGGTCAATTTCATTTACGAAAAATGATCGAACAATTTCAAAGAAATAGTGAATTAAAATGCAGTTGTGCATGAAAGAAAGAAAGTGGTATAATCTCTTAAAGGGTAGCCAGGTGAAGACGCGGTCCTTGAAATGGTTTTTTGTATTTATTGGAATTTATCATGAATGTGAAAAGAGGATGTACCAAATCATCATTCTCTTGGAGTATTTAATATTTACCTATAAAAAAGAAAAACTATCCATTTATTGAACTATATATGTTTTTATTGAAAATATCAAGAAGGGTCAATCAATTAAGTTAGAAGCCTCGACAAACATTCATTAATATATTTCCATAGGCATGTTGGTTATGTCAAGGAGTGTCAACCTTCTATTTTAATTATTTAATCTTAGCTTCTATTCAACCAAACATGTTTGGTGGTTAATAATTAATCCAAATGAAATCATTGAAGTTCTTTTATGTCATGTTTATGTGATTTATGTCACCAATAAGTGATTAAGAGTCTTAATTACCACTCTACATAGGATTTATTTAAACTAGCATGTAACTCATGCAAATGCATGAATGCATTTAAAATTAAATACAATTTTTATTATAAAAAATATAAATAATTAGTCAAATTATTAAAAAAAAGAAAATAGCATGTAATACATGCATACATATGGATAGTTGGATACATTTAAAATTAACACAATTTTTATCATAAAATATAAATAATTAGTCAAATTATTTTTTAAAAAATTAAACGTAATTGGTCACATATTAAAATTCTTACCTACATTTAATACTACTTATGATAATTTTTTTTTCTAATTTTTAATAAGATAGAACATGTAGTGATTTTTGTTGTATGATGATTTTTATTGAGTATATATGATTGATTTTTTTTTTTTTTTTTAATTTTATAGTTCATTAGGGGTAATTCTACGGTACCCCCCAAAAAAAGGGGGGGTACGGTACCTACTAGTAGGTAACCGCTATACCAGGTTACTTGTTTCTCATATTTGACGGTTCCATTCTCACATTGTGTAATTCCAACATCACATGTGACAGTTCTTTTATCATATTTGGTGATTCTTACTTTTTTCTCACATTTGATGGTTTCATCCTCACATTGTGCAGTTCTAACATCACATGTGACCGTTTTTTCTCACATTGTGCGGTTCCCTCACTTTTTTTTCTCGCATTTGATAGTTCTATCCTCACATTGTGCGGTTCCAACATTACATGTAACAATTATTTTGTCACATTGGGTGATTCTCTTACTTTTTTCTCACACTTAATGGTTTCATCCTCATATTGTGTAGTTCCAACATCGCATGTGACAGTTATTTTCTCACATTTAGAATTTCCCTCACTTTTTTCTCACATTTGACGGTTTCATCCTCACATTGTGCAGTTCCAACATCACATGTGACAGATTTTTTCTCACATTTGGTGGCTCCCTTACTTTTTTTTCTTACATGTGACAGTTCTTTTGTCATATTGGGTGGTTTCCTTACTTTTTTCTCACACTAAACGATTTCATCCTCACATTGTGCAGTTCCGACATCACATGTAATAGTTCTTTTCTCATATTTGGTGGTTTCCTAACTTTTTTTTTCTCACATTTGACGGTTCCATCTTCACATTGTGCAGTTCCAATATTACATGTAACAGTTTTTTTCTCACATTTAATGGTTCTCTTATTTTTTTTTCACATTTGACGATTTCATCCTTATATTGTGCAGTTCCAACATCACATGTGACATTTCTTTTGTCACATTAGGTAGTTCCCTTACTTTTTTCTCACACTTGACGGTTCCATTTTCATATTTTGCAGTTCCAATATCACATGTGACAGTTTTTTTTCTCACATTTGGTGGTTCATTTATTTTTTTCTTACATTTGACGTCGATTCTATCCTCAGATTACATAGCTCCAACATCACATGTGATAGTTCTTTTGTCACATTTGGTGGTTCCCTTACTTTTTTCTCACATTTGATGGTTCTATCGTCACATTAAGCAGTACCAACATTGCATTTGACTCTATTTTTGTCACATTCAGTGGTACCCTATTTTTTATTCTCAAATTTGTCAATTCTATTATTACATTGGGCAGTACCTATATTACTTCTGACCGTACTTTTGTCATATTCAGTGGTACCCTATTTTTTTTCCTTACAATTGACAATTCAATCGTCACATGTGACAGTTCTTTTGTTACATTGGGTAGTTCCCTTACTTTTTTCTCACACTTGATGGTTCCGTCTTCATATTTTGCAGTTCCAATATCACATGTGATAGTTCTTTTCTCACATTTGGTGATTCCTTTATTGTTTTTCTCACATTTGACGGTTCCATCCTCACATTGCGCAGTTCCAATATCACATATGATAGTTCTTTTGTTACATTTGGTGGTTCCCTTACTTTTTTCTCACATTTAATAGTTTCATTGTCACATTAAGCAGTACCAACATCGCATCTGACTATATTTGTGTCACATTCAGTGGTACCCTATTTTTTATTCTCAAATTTGACAATTCTATTATTACATTGGGCAGTACCAACATTACTTCTGATCGTACTTTTGTCATATTCGGTGGTACCCTATTTTTTTCCTTACAATTGACAGTTCAATCGTCACAGTAAGCACTACCAATATCACATCTGACCATAATTTTACATTTAGGCTTATCACTGAGGTCACTTTTTTTGCTTACTAATAACCGCTCATCACAATAGTAATTTTTTAAAAGTTATTAAAAAATTTAGATCTAAAATCGAAAACCAAAAAAAAAAAAAAAAAAAAAAAAATCAGCTAGAATTATCTTGGTTTCTTCCACAAATATTTGAATATACCAATTAACTTCCTGCGTATTTCCCTTGGTAGCTTCCATCACATTCAGGGGCATACCTCCCTATAAAATAACATAGTTGAGGTCACTTTCTTGTTTATATTTTTATTATTTATATATGATGGTGAACCAAAAATTAGACTATCTCCAATTCGTCCATAGTGTCGTCCAAGACCAGAAAGGTCAACCAAGTGCCTAAATAGGACCAAAAAGGACCTTTTTGGTACGTAAAAAATGATCGAAATAACCTAGTACCTAAAAAATGACAGAAATAACCCCTAAAACCTTAAAAAGGACCAAAATTCCCTCATAACCTAAAAAAGACCAGAATTCCCCCAATTCCCCTTAAAATTATCAAAATCGCCCTAGAACCTAAATGATCAAAATATCTTTAGAACCTAAAAACTGACCGTAATACCCCTAAAACCTAAGAATGACCAAAAGACCCCTAAACTAATGAGTATATTTTTTTTATATTGTTTCTATTTAGATATTTTGTATGTAAATATATTGAATGTAACAAACTGTAATTGAGCTAAATGATCCCATGTACCTATCCTTATTCAATTTAGAAGATACTATTGAACCAATTTGTTATATTATTTTGTTTTGCATTTAGTATAATTTCATGGATAGTGATAGTGAATTGATATTGTATATGTAGTGTCCAGTAGCACCACTACAATTCATTATTCATGTGTGTAAGCACGAGTTACATACTAGTAATTATTAAAAATAACATTATGGAGAAATTATTTAGGAGAAATGGTGAATAGCTTCTCTTTGAACCATGTTTTCAATATAGGATTTTACAAAAAATCTAATGTACAATTATAGGTTTCCAGGCTCTCGACCTTGGACAAAGCTCAAGGCGAGTTCTAGTTATGGAGGATTGCTAGAGACAGTTTTAGAGATACAGAGGAGATGGTTGCATCTTACCCTCTCCACATTACCATTTCACTTGCATCTTTTTATGAAGTGAGCTTAAAAATCAAATCTTGTTTTACGCTAAAATATCAAAACACGATTTCAAAGTAAAATACAAATTTTCAAATTTTGTACTAAACTTATTTTTCCAAAATACGTCTTTAAAGTGAATGCATTTACACAAAAATTATGTTTTCAAAATACAATTTTAGCACAAAATGTGATATTATTGAAATCGTTTCCGAGTGTACATTATGTCCCGTTATCTCCTACCACATTGGCAAAATCTTAAGTTAAATCGTGGTTTCAGACAAGACAATTCTCATATATATTTTTTCACAACATTATTTTTAATAAATATTAATTCTTATGTAATAATTGAAGAAATATTACTTCTTATATACTATTTAAAAAATTAATTTTATGTAAAAGAGGCAAAACAATAAATTCACACATTTTACATTTACTACATTCTCATTTTTCTTCTCAACTAAACAAAAGTTTACATGTCATAATACTTCTCTCTTTTTCACTGAGAACATTTTGTTTTCAATTAGATTTCACCCCCCCCCCCCCCCCCCCACCCCCCTTTTGGCTACCCCAAAAAAATATAATTCCACATACATCCAACAAAGAAAAGAAGAAGACCCGTCAAAAAAAAAAAAAAAAAAAAAAAAAAAAGAAGAAGAAGAAGAGCTATGACACCTAATTACACAACATCCAACAAAGAAAAGAAGAAAAGCTATGGCTATTCGGCTACAGTAATGGGGCAGGCTCCAGCGGCTATCTTGGCTAAAGCATTGACACCAGCAGTAATAAAGTGAGAGAAAAACTAAAGGAAAATTGTCTCAACTTGCTCCTTTTCTTTATTTAGGTATACACAGCCCTGTCAGTCACGTTCACTATGTGAAAAGTATCTCTGAGCATCAAATGGTTGCTTCCAGGAGTTTGTATCAGGTAACTCAGCAGCAGTTCCTCCATTCATGGATGCAAATGCTGCAATAAAAAAGAACAAGAACATCATACCAAAAACATCACAATTCCTAAAGATTAATTCAAAAAGAAAATGTGCAAAATGAGCAAAGGTCCATTCATCTCGCATGCTTTTAATCGACACATTTTAACAAATTCATTCCTCTTCATTTTACAAACCATTTGAATCATATTGTCTTTAATGGCAGCTGTTATGGGTCTATATCCTGAAAGTTAGGAGACGTGTTAGATCAATGTCAAGATTTCATGAACATGTAGTTTCAACATTTAGTAATTCACTAACTTTTTTAAGTGGCAGTGAGCCTTATTGCAGCAATTTTGCCAAATGAAATCATGACTAACTATCCTATTTTTTTGTTCTTTTGAATGAATTAAGAGCTATTTGTTTCTTTCTTCTCATACAGGGGTGTTTCAAACCAATAGCAAACCACTAACAAAAAAAAAAAATGCATGCTTCTCAATTATTTTTGATTAGTAATAAAAATTTATTAAAAAGAGACTACATCATGCAAAGAAAGGCAAGAAGTAGCCTAAGGAATTACAAAAAATACAAAAGATTATGTACAAAAAGATAGACTCAATAGCATTAGAATTGACTTTCTATTTGTGAGTCCCCAACAAAATAAGCTAGAAGCTACTGCTAGTTCCTTGTACTCTCCATATCCTCAAACGTTAGCCTATTTCACTCTTGCCAAATAACATCAAACATAACGGAACCAAATTCCAAATATCCATTTGGGGGGGGGGGGGGTGTTCAATGCTAGGCAGGGGATCCTATGTTTGTGGCCCACAAACAAAAACAGAAATAGAAATTAAAGATAAATGTACATATATCTATAAGCCATAAAAATAGTCTCTTATGGGACCCATTCACTAGAGGTAAAAAAGCCAGCTTTCTTCCAATACTTCAGAGAGATTGGGAAACAAATTCAATTACTATAGGCAAGTAGGACCAAGGCTAGATGGACTGCTCTAAAAGCACATATCCATAACTACTCACACAAAATAAAACTAGCTAGCAACTTGATTGCCCAACAGAATAAAATGATGGTTCCGGAAAAACCAAACTGCAATGTTTAAGCCATTTTGCCCATCAACCTTCATTAGGACCCCAATCCCTCACTAGATAATAGTACTAGAAAATGCAATAGACATAAAATTTCACAATAATATTTTAGTTGCTCAAAATCTCAGACAAAAAAGCTCATGCATTAAAATACACAACTCACACAGACAAAAAACCTCACATATAATTCAAGTTAATAGAAAGAACTCAGAAGCCTAATCCAAACCCAAATTGTTTAATATAAAAGCAATATGTTCTCTACCATTAAATATAGAATTCTTAACATAGCAACCAAAGACCTTTAGTTTCAGCTTTCAGGCAGGTTCACAAGACTACAAGTTCATGTTTCACATTCCAAGTCCTGTTCAGTGCACAAATTTTCTTTTTGCAAATGACATAGATACTATTTTCAAGATTTATTAAAAATACCCAGTGTACATTTCATCTACATTTACAATTTAACATACACATTCATAACCAGAGGCACATCAGTGAACTTCTAAATAGTGATAATTATACCAAGGCCATGGTTCCTGTCCTGCAAAATTGAAGTACGAATTTTAACAACTTACCCTATTCTCAGGAAAGGATTTTGAGAAGCAAAATACTCTCCTCTTGAACACACTTGATGGCTTCCCATTTTTAACACTTGAATCATGTTGTGTCTTCTTCGACCCTTTTCTTTTTATACATCAATTGACCATTACCTTTACCATTTATAACAGGAAGTTGGCTTTGCTCAGAAAATTTTGAAGTTGCTTTAAGAGAACTGTCTTTGTTCATGTTGATTTCTGACCTCTCTTCTTTGTTTTTCTTCAATGGGAAATTTTCACATGGGTTTCCATTGGGGAAAAATCGAAGCAAGTGGCTTGATTTGCAATTTGAATCTGCCTATTACGAAATTTCAATTCAGATTTCACAACATTAATAATGCTTGTGTTCCAAAATTCCTAAAGGAAAAAAAAAAAAAAAAAAAAAACCAATCAAATAGGCCCAAATCTTGACGATAAATTCAGGGAAACGGGAGAAGGGATGAAGAAAAGAGAAGGCCTATCCTACTCTCACTTTCACTTGAAATAAATCATTAAACCCATCATTCAAAAACCCAAATCTTGCCAACAAATTCAGGGAAAATGTATAAAGACCTGAGATTTGTATGAAGACGAGGTGAAGATCGGCCAAGAACGATGAGAAGGAGCAGAATTAAAAGAACGCAGCAGAGAAGTATAGAGAGAACGCGAGACGGCGAGAGAGACAAAAGAAACGTCTGTTTTTTTTTTTTTTTTTTTTTTTTTTTTTCCTGTGATTGGTTTTATATGTTACCTGCTTGACTGGTAACCGGTAATTCATTAAAATCACATAAACGACCAGATCAAAACAAGTGAAATCAATGGTTAGATTTATATGTAGGTACCGTACCCAAAAAAAAAAAAAGATGAGTACTGTAGAATGGCCCGTTCATTAGTATTAAATCCTCAGTATTATTAACCAACAAAGAAAAAATTCCCAAAGTATTTTGCACTCATTAACTAATTTAGCACAAAGGTTAAAAAATTTAAGTGAACATTTAGTACAAACTTAAGTAAATAATTATAATGTGATTTTCACATAAATTTCAACATGTGACAGAAAATTATATTTTAATTTCAAATTCGAATTGATCTTCCTCTAAATTTTACCTATTAATATATATATATATATATTATTTATTACACTTTAGGAGTATTTTATATTTTATCTTATTTACTTAAAGGATGATGAATTAATAAAGAATTTCTGGATTAAAATTCTGAGCAAAGTTTAAGAATACCGCACAGTGTAATTAGGCTTTTTTTTTTTTTTTTAAGAAGATAAGGACAAAGCATCATTAAACACTTGTGATTCAATGAATAGTGGGCATTCCTCCATCCATGATGAGAAATACGGTGTAATTAGTAATTACTCCTTTGAGAGTGAATTTTAAAAAGTGAAAATATCAAAAGTCCAAGTGCAAAGGTTATAAAATAAAAAAGTGGCTAACAGGGGCTTGGCTGAGTGGGTAAGGATCGTTCGCTTCGTGCACCATATCTACGTTCGATTCCCGCTGCCCGTAAGAGTCCGTTAGTGGGCATCCTTAGTGAGGGTTGGCCCCCTCGCACAGTCTGGCTAGAACGGCCTGAGCTTACCCCAGATTGACGCCCTGTCCGGGGGTGTAATATAACCATAAAGGCACCCATTTTTTTTAACCAAAAAAAAAGAAGTGAAAAATGAATTAATGAAGATGATTAATGGTTTTAATTACAAACTCTATCTAAGAATTTTTAGAGCATCTTAATCCAAGGCCACAATGGCTGACAGATTGATACAAACCCCAAAATCACACGTTACAACCATCTATTCTGGTAAAAAGGTCACCAGGAAAACTATGCTAGTCTCTCTTTGAACATGAAAATGATATTAGCAAGTGATCACTTGCTAATGATCCTATGATGGAAATATTAAACAACTAATTGAACCTATCATCCGAAACTCTAGCCTTAGCAACAATAGTGAACATCTGGTATTCATCGGAAGCATAAGATATGCACTTAGAAAAAGACTAGGGTTCTTCACAGGCCAAGTCGCATTCTTTTTTGGTCTTCCATTCAATTTACCACAGGAAACAAAAGGAAAAAAAAAAGACTTGCTTATATTAATTGGAAAGAATAACTACAAAGTAGAAGAATTATGATAAGACACAGTGCAGCGATGAACTTGCTCAATATTTTGACATGTGAATTTTCCATATAATTCAGATCGATGCTACCTCATTGTTATTGTTATTTATTTATTTATTTATCAAAGAAAATTCAAAGATATATACAAAGATTTGGTGAAAGAATAAAAGGAGGTATATTGTGATAAAATAAATTCAAGAACTTTGGAAATTTGGAGAGACAAGTTAGGGCAGGTGTTATTAAAGTTCAGGATAAAAGCTATTTATTATACACATACTGTTACAATAAAACAATTGAAATTGTTACTTATTTTAGTTGTTTTATCATATGTGTGTAATAAAGTGTGTATAATAAACACTACTTAAGAGATTAAACATTAACCTCTCTTCTACCTCAATAGCAACATCGTCAACGACTATGGGTCCAACTCTATGCATGTGAGTGATGTACATTAATTGTTCGTTTTTACCAACATTTGGTATGGGTCAATGTATTATTAAGACAATTGAAGCACAAATTCAATATATGAACTTTCAATATTACGTTTCTCAAAACAAGAGAACTTTCAATATTATCCATGTCCATTCATATATCCCATTTTTTTAAATATATATGAATGGGTGATATCTTAGAACAATAACTTCAATACAAACGGTTCCTACAAAGACAAGTCCTTTTTTATTTGAAGGGGGAGGGGATCATAGTTATCAAAACCAACTAGACTGATGGTTAAACTGTCAAGCCAAATGAACGAACGAAAATTGGGGCCACTATGAAAGAAATACCAAATTAGCAAAAACACTCAATTAAAACGACAGAAACAAATGGTGTTTCAGAAAAAAACCACATCGTTTTCTTTGAACCGTCTAATTTTTTAATCTTAAGTAATTTTGATTAAATGACCATACTTTTCTTAAATTTCACATTGTGCGCGCCAAATGCGAAGCAACTGGGCTGAGATTCGCTTGGGCTCACAACCTATTTGTGTGGTAGGCTTGGATTTTCTACACAGGGTCGTTCCTCGTACAGAGACCCAACGAAATCACTCCTCTCTTTTTCCGTTAACCGTATTTCTTCTCTTCTTCCTTACCAAAATTTCAACAACCTTCTCCTTGCCTCAGCTCCTTGTATTTATAACTAAATGTTAGTGGAATAGTGATGATTGCCTCTGGCGCTAGTGCGTTTAGAGGTCCAATGTTGTTAGTTGTAAGTGGGCATTTAGGTGGAGGTGGCTTTGGAATTGGCTCCCACTCGGGAATGCTCGGCAGTAGTGCTCCATGATCGTGGGTTGTTCGGGCGTCAGCTCCCCGAGCAAAGCTTCACTGCCCTAGGGAAGGCTCGCGGGGGTGTCAGGGCCTGCCGTCTTTAGAACACGTCGCGGCCTGGGCCGAAAGAGGAAAACAGGAGGGCCAATACATCGTCTAGGTATATAATGCCCTAATGGGCTGGGTGTTTCAATTGGCCCAAGGCCCGGATGTGCTAGGGAACTTCAGTGCCGTACATTTAGTCCCCCCTTGATTCGTCCCCTGTTCTCGGGGGCGAATCAAGGAACTCATGGGGCCGACAACTCGGCAAGTGAATATTCGTTGGTCCACTGACGCGCTTCTCAAAAGACGCATTAAGTCTGATAGGCCGTCATCATTGTTTGTGGTTTCGTGAACCGAGGCGTCGCGCGTGTGGCAGTTGACATGACGGCCCGTTGGGCTTCCCGCCAACGGCTCATTTAATGCCATTTACTCTTCCCTTATCTCCCTATATATATCCGCTTCTAGCTCTTTCCTTCATTTTCGCATCCTCATTCTCCCAGCCTTCGCTTTGCAGAGCATTTCTCCTAGTGCGTTCATCTCCTAGTTCAGGACTACTCCCCTTCTTAGAGCCTAAAGTAAGTTTTCTCCTCTCTCCTCTCTAATTGCTCTGCTTCACTCTGTTCAATTCGTAGATTGTAGTTTCCCTTTTGAAAATCTTAGTTTAGAGGATGGGTTATTCTTACCTTCTTTCATTTGAAGCCGTTTTGGCTAATTTTAGGGCTGCCTATGATGTCCCTGGGGACGTCGATATTGCCTTCTGCCTCGAAGGCGATATCGACATTCAACGGCGCCGTGGCGTCAACACAGTATTTTTTCCCTTAATGGCCATTCTAGAGGGTGGGGTTAGATTCCCGGTAGACCCCCTGATTTTAGGTACCCTTAGGTTTTACGGTCTTTGCCCCAACCAATTCCCTCCCAATTTTTACCGGGTGGTGAGCTGTGTCAGTAGATTGAATCGGTTGTTCGGGCTGCAACTGAACCACCATGATATTAACTTTATGTATAGTTTGTGCGGTAATATCAAATCGGACTATTATCTGAAAACTAGGGATATGAGGGTACGACTTATCTTATGCCTGCCCGATTTGAATAGGAATTCAGCGGGGGAATCTGTACGGGTGAGCGGCAATTGGTTTGCCGAGGAGCTCCCCTGCGCGTTCTTACAGCGTGACGTAGGTCAGTACCGAGTGTCCTTTATCTGACTTTTTATTCGACTTTGATTCAAGTGAGTAAACTCTGACCGGTTTTGTGTGTGTCTTCCTTGCAGAAAGCAGAAGGTTCAAGCCAGACCTTAGAGTGGTGCACGTCCGTGACCTGAACTTTGTGCTTAGGTCGGAGATCTTTGTTCACTCGAACGGACTCCGTGCATCGCATCTGATCCTCAGCGTTGACCCCGTATACTCCACCTGGCAATCATTCAGCCAGGCTTTGATAGTCGACAGTCCCCTCCTTTCCTATATAGACGTGCGTCATGCAAACTTCGTTCCCCTAAAGTTCACGATAGGCGAGGCACGTGACCGCGGCCCCCGGTACACTTGTTCAGACGAGCGCCAACCCCTTCGTGACGAGTTGGCTAAAAAAGTGTCACGAGTGCTCCGAGAAAGGGCACACGAGCCAATTCAGCCCCAAGCTCCCGTTCAACTCGAGGCACCTGTAGAACCAGAGGCTCCTGTTCAAGAAGCCGAAGGTGCTGTAGCCGAGCCAGTTAGCTCTTCAGAAACAGAATTAGATCATAGTCACGAGATGGTGATGAGGAGAACGATGACGATAAGCCGTTTCGTGCCGGGCGCCCGGCCAACAGCTCAGTAACAAGGTGATCCAAGCCAAGCCCCTCCACCTCCTTCAGTTCCAGCGGCTCAATCGCGTAAAAGGCAGCATAATGCTGAACAGACACAGACAAGCCCGGTAAACGTGCCCGCCCATTCGCCACCCCATTCGTCCTCGGGGATTGTTATTCGCAAACTGGTGACTCAAACTGGGCCGAATGTGGCGTCCACTTCCCGGTCTCTTGCGAGTTGGCAACCTTCCTTCCAGCTGGACAGTCAACCTCTCCTAAAGTCCGCTAGCATTAGAGTCTAGGACAAGTGCCAGGGAGGCCGTGTTGCCCAGAGTTTGGTGCGTGGCCTACTTTTACCCGAGGACGTGCACGCCTTCACGGAGGGGATAGACGAGTCGTTGGGGAGGCGGCTAATATGGCACACTGTAGCGGTATCGTTTTCCAAAAATTCTGCTCTTAACTCTTCCATTAGCTTAGTTTTTGCATTAACACGTGCGTAGAAAGTTTCACGTTTCGAAAGGTTCTTTCACATACCCCCTTTTACTGCCGTTTATCCAGGCCGCACAATTATCCCATATAGTTGATGGGAGGATGAAAGAACTTGTCGAGGACGCTGGCCGAGAAAAGGCATTGAAGGATGTTGCCAACGCCAACGCTGCGGAGAAGTTGAAGGCCGTCGAAGATGCGGAGAAGAGGGCCTCTTCAACTGAGGAGGCTAGGATCCGGGCGGAGGGAAAATCCACCAAGTTGGAGGTGCAGCTGTGGGGCACTGAGTTGAAACTGGCCGAGGCACAGAGCTTGAATATTGCTTTAGGAGAAGAGTTGGCTGATTTGAAGGTTGCGTTGGAAGCTTATGAGGGCAAGTGGTACAACGAGGGATTCACCGATGCTGAGAATTCCGCCGAACCGATCATTCGCCAGGCCCATAGGCTCGGATTTGAGGAGGGGTGGTTGGCTGCTCTTCAGGCCGTGGGAGTTCTCGAGGAGTCTCCTTTGAGGAACCCCAGTGAGATCCCTTTCCCGCCCCTCCCAGCCCCCGCACAGAATGCCCCCCATGTCATCAATGAAGAGGAGACCACCAGTCTGAGGGAGTTAGTAGAGGCGATTGACTCCCATACCAAGCCAACCGATCTGGAGGCTACTAGCAATCCTCAAACCGAAGGCCAATTTGGTGGGGGTTTTGGGATTCCAGCCATCCAGCAGCCTTCCGTGGGGACTTCTCATTTCCAGCCCGAGGATCTTTCAAACTAATTGCTGTACCGATTTTCTTACTTTAGCAACTTTTCTTACTTTTGTAACTTTTCACTTTGGTAGTTTTGCCTAAGTCACCGGGCTGTGGTGACAAGACAATTAATTCTCTCGGTTTTTAATCTTATATTTGTTACTGTGCTTTGAACATTATGCGCTGTTTTAAACTAACTTTGTCAATATTCTATCGTTTTGTTCTTGTTTTTCCTTTATATATTTGCGCGTTATCTGTTATGTCCGGGGTGTGTTATATTACTTTGGGTTTGGCTGACTGTTCCTGGGGCCTTACCTTGTTCGGTGATTGTAATCGTTCCGTTCAGTAGGTTTCTCTTCTTAGGAAATAGATTTCTTAATTTGCTCGGTGGGTTTTCACCTGCTCGGCGATGGTTACTGTCCTTAGGAAAACGTAGAGGTTTTCACTTGCTCGATGATGGTGATCGAACCGAGAGACAGGCTTCTGTTCTTAGGAAAACGTACAGGTTTTCACTTGCTCAGTGATAGTGATCGAACCAAGAGACAGGCTTCTGTCCTTAGGAAAACACAGAGGTTTTCACCTGCTCGGTGATGGTGATTGAACCGAGACACAGGCTTCTGTCCTTAGGAAAAAGTAGAGGTTTTCACCTACTCGGTGATAGTGATCGAACCAAGAGACAGGCTTCTGTCCTTAGGAAAAAGTAGAGGTTTTCACCTACTCGGTGATAGTGATCGAACCGAGAGACAAGCTTCTGTCCTTAGGAAAAAGTAAAGGTTTTCACCTGTTAGGTGATAAGATTAAACTATGTGCAAATACGCTTGGAGCTTGGCATCTAGTACTAATATGCATACTTGGTGTTACATTCATCTTTCAACAGAGTACAGGTGATCATTGATAAAACTTCTTGAGATTATGGACATTCCATGGCCAAGGTATTGGCCTCTCACTTAGGTCTTCCAAGTAGTATGCTCCCGTGCCTGCGACCCCCAACATGAATGCCGCATATCCCATCATGAAGCTCGGCCAGGAGCTTGCCCGCCCTCACTGGGTGTAAGCACAAAAGGTATGGCCCCCCAAATGATCTCCGATACAACATCCGGTCTTCTGACAGCCAATACCGAGGCACCATTCTTCGGATCTTATTTCCCTCCTTCTCGTTGCTCGGGAGTTTATCCTCCGCCAGAAAGTCAATGATGGGGTCCATCTAGCATGGCCCAAGTGTTGTAATTGCCGCAATATTTCTCCCTGCCATTCCTGGATCGTTAGTTACCATGATGCTCGGCTCAGGCACAAGTTCGACTTTAATTAGCCGAGGTATTTCTTCTGCTACAGATGATGCCAGCGTGGCGAATGAGTCGGCGTGTCTGTTTTGCGTTCGCTCCACTTGGAAAATCTTTACCGTGCTGAAGCTGGTTATTGCTTGCTTCACCTTTTCCAAGTAGGCTTTCATCCGGAGATCTCTGGCTTCAAAATTTCCTTGCCCTTGGTTGACCACGAGACGCGAATCTGAATACACCTCTACATCCTGGGCTCCTAAACATAAGACTGTCTTTAGCTCGGCCAGCAGGGCCTCGTATTCCGCTTCGTTATTAGAGGCTCTGAAGCCCAACCTGAACGAGTGTTCTAACCGTATTTCGTCCGGGGAAATGGCGACGATCCCTGCACCAGATCCCGCGGAGCTTGAAGCTCCGTCCACGAATACCTTCCACGGGCGGGCCTTGACACGGCACACCACTTCCCCATTTCCCCTTGGGGAGAATTCAGTGACGAAGTCTGCAAGGACCTGGCCCTTCACCGAGCTTCGTGGCCGGTAACGGATATCGAAAGAACCAAGCTGTGTCCCCCATTTTGCTATTCTGCCCGTGAAGTCCGACCTCTTCAATAATGATTGCAGGGGATATTTAGTCAAGACGTAAACCGTATGAGCCTGAAAGTAATGCGGCAGCTTTCTCGTAGCATGGATAAAGGCCAGGACAAGCTTCTCCAGTGGCAAGTACCTCGTCTCGGCATCCACTAGGGTTTTGCTGATGTAGTACACGGGTTGTTGGATTCCTTGATCCCTTAGCAGTACGGCGCTCACGGCGTGTTCGGACACAGCCAAGTACATGAACAAATCCTCACCCGGCTCTGGCGCTGTCAGCATAGGAGCTCGCGCCAAATAATCCTTCAAATCCATAAAAGCCTCGTCACATTCTTCATTCCATTGAAAGCCTGTCCACTTCTTTAGGAGTTGATAAAATGGCCGGCAGCGATCTGCGAATTTGGAGATGAAACGATTAAGGGCGGCCAACATCCCGGTTAATACTTGCACTTCTCTCGGGTTGCTCGATGGCTTCAACCTTTTAACCGCCTCAATTTGATCGGGGTTAACCTCTATCCCCCGCTTAGTAATCAAATATCCCAGGAACTTTCCGACCCTAACACCAAACGCACACTTCTCGGCATTGAGCCGCAACTTGTGTTGTCGAAGAACCTCGAAAATGCCTTAAAAGTCGTCCTTATGCTGTGCCTCTTGCCTGCTCTTCACCACTATGTCATCGATATATACTTCAACCGTACGCCCTATCTTATCTCGAAACATTCTTGTCATCATTCGCTGATACGTGGCCCCGGCATTCTTTAACCCGAAGGGCATCGCTGTGTAATGATAGTTAACTTCCGGGAAGATAAATGCTGTCTTCTCTGATCCTCGGGTGTTAGGGCAATCTGGTGATACCCCTGAAAAGCATCCAGGAAGCTCATTCTTAGGTGCCCATATGTAGTGTCCACCAACTGGTCAATCTTAGGCACGGGAAATGGGTCTTTTGGGCATGCTCGGTTCAAGTCCGTGAAGTCCACGCAAACTCTCCACTTACCATTCTTCTTCTTCACTACCACGGTATTCGCCAGCCACTCCGGGAAGAAAATCTCCCTCATTGCCCCAGCATCCTTCAGCCTTTGGACTTCCGCTTTTATAGCCTCAGCGTGTTCTTTGGCCGACCTCCTAGGCCTCTGCTTCTTAGGGGGGAACGAGGGATCAACTCTAAGTCTATGGACGATGAATTCAGGGTCCACCCCGGGCACCTCATATGGACTCCATGCAAAAACATCTTCGTTCCGTACAAGAAGCAACAACATTTCCACTTTTTCCTGCTCATCCATGCTTGTCCCCACATGAAAACACTTATCGATGTCTGGGAGTATCCTTACTTTTATCATTTCCTCGGCATAACCGCCCCCCACCTTTCCTCGGTCATCTTGTATTTGCTATAATGGGGCCCCCTGTGGCGGATCCCTCTGCTGGGCACACTCCCCCTGATCAGTTGTCTCCTTCCTCTGGTTAACCATGGCTATTAAGCACTGTCTCGCCGTCTACTGGCTCCCCCTCACCACAATAACACCATGCTCGGTTGGAGACTTTACTTTCACATGTAGGGTGGATGGGATGGCCTCCATTGCATGGATCCATGGTCTGCCGAGTATCGCCGTGTATGGAGAGAAAGAATTCACCACTATAAACATCACCACCTTCTCCTTGCCCCCATATTCATGGGCAGAGATATTTCCCCTCGGGCATTACGATTTTCCCGTCGAACCCGACCAAAAGCGTGCTGTATTTTAAGAGGTCCCTGTTTTTTAACCCAAGTCCTCGGTATAAGTCCGAATACATCACATTGGCCCCACTCCCTTGGTCTATCATCACCCTTTTCACTAGGAACCCACCTATCCAGGCAACAACTATCAACGCATCGTCGTGCGGCTGGATTGTTCCCTCCAAGTCGTCGTCGCTGAAAGCGATAGGCTCCTAGGTGAGCTTTAACCTCTTTCCCGCCGGTTGCACTTCCGAGGTATCCTCCACCGGCACCACATTCAACACGCCCTTTTTTCTTGTCAAGGCGAGGCTTCTTGGAGGCGCGTGGATGACCTCAATTATCCTGAGTGGGGGTGGGAGGGGGTTGCCCCCTGTATAGCTCCTTGTCCAGTTCCCTTGTCCCCCGCGTCTACTACAAACTCCTTTAGATGCCCGGCTTTAGCCAATTGCCCGAGATGGTCTTTTAATATCCAGCATTGCTCAGTGGTATGGCCCTTGTCTTTGTGATAGGTGCAGTACAGGTTCTGATTTCTCTTGGAGGGGTCACCCGCCATCCTGTTCGGCCACCTGAAATACGGCTCATGCTTAATCTTGTCTAGAATTTTGTGCACTGGATCCTTGAACATCACGTTCACCTCCCCTACCGGCGTTCCCAGCTCTTGAATCCTCAAATTCCCCCGGGCTCTTGGTTGAAAGATGTTTGAACGGGGATGATTCACCATTGGCGCCTTGCCCTTGCTCTGAATTTGGTCATCTTCCAATCGTTTGTATTCTTCAATGCGCCTCATTAACTGCCTCATATCTTCGGGGGGCTTCTTCGTCAACGATTCTCTCAGTCTGGAATCCTCGGGCAATCCCATCTTGAAAGTGCTCCTGGCAATCTTTTCGTTTCCTCCGCCGAACTCGTTGTAGAGCTCCCAGTATCGGCTAGCATAACTGCGAAGTGTTTCCCTAGCCCTCATCTTCATGGACAGCAGTGCGTCTACCGATTGGGGCACCCGGCTACACGTCACAAACCGGGTTCCAAACTCTTGTATCAGCTCCGCGAAACTGTGGAGTGAGCATTTTCGTAGCCCGTTAAACCATCTCAAAGTGGTGGGGCTGAGGCTCGAGGGAAAAACTTTACACATTAGTGCGTCATTACGGGTGTATAAGGACATCATTTAAATGTAGTGGCTTACGTGCTCTACCGGGTCCGTTTTGCCGTCGTAGGAGTTAAAAGGGGGGCAGGTAAATCTGTCCGGCATAGGGGCCCGCTCGATGTCAGTAGAGAAAGGGGATCAAGCGGCTCTGCATAACGCACAGCTCATTGCGTCCATTGCCACATTGTGGGTTCGTTTTTCTTCTGGGCCATCTGAATCTTGGTCTGCATAACCCTACGATCGTGAGCGGTCTCGATGCCGGCTGGATTCTAGAGAACGCGTACGTTCCCGGTGCCTATGGTATTCTCGTGAGTGGGAACGTTCTTGGCGATGATGACATTCGGATTGATAGGAACCCGTCTCGCGACAATCATTCTCGGTGTTAGCTCTTCTCTCTCGGTTATCCCCATCCCTCCTACGACACCTGCTTCCTGCCTCCAACTCCAGGTCTCTCACTAGCCTGCGCAACCATTCGAGCTCTTCGTCTCTTTCATCGAATTACCCGTGCCCTGAGGCATTCGAAATCCTGTGCTGCGTTTGATAAGACCCCTCCCCGAGGCCAGACCGTTCCTCTCATTCGCGGTCCCGATCTTCACATCTCTTTTGCTTTGTTTCTTGCCATGGGGATCCTCGAGAAGATCCCACTGAACCACTTTCCGAGTCACTCCCTGACCTTCTTCTAGACATCTCAGTCCCCGGGATTGAGTCTCTACAAAACCACGACGTTGTAGGAGATCCCCACAGACGGCGCCAATTGTGCGCGCCAAATGCGAAGCAACTGGGTTGAGATTCGCTTGGGCTCACAACCTATTTGTGTGGTGGGCTTGGATTTCCTACACAGGGTCGTTCCTCGTACAGAGACCCAACGAAATCACTCCTCTCTTTTTCCGTTAACCATATTTCTTCTCTTCTTTCTTACCAAAATTTCAACAACATTCTCCTTGCCTCAGCTCCTTGTATTTATAGCTAGATGTTAGTGGAATAGTGATAATTGCCTCTGGCGCTAGTACGTTCAGAGGTCCAATGCTGTTAGTTGTAAGTGGGCGTTTAGGTGGAGGTGGCTTTGGAATTGGCTCCCACTCGGGAATGCTAGGCAGTAGCGCTCCACGATCGCGAGTTGTTCTGGCATCAGCTCCCCGAGCAAAGCTTCACTGCCCCGGGGAAGGCTCATGGGGGTGTGGGGGCCTGCTGTCTTTAGAGCACGTTGCGGCCTGGGCCGAGAGAGGAAAACAGGAGGGCCAATACAACGTCTAGGTATATAAAGCCCTAATGGGCTGGGTGTTTCAATCGACCCAGGGCCCGGATGTGCCAAGGAACTTCAGTGCTGTACACACATATTTATTTACAGATTTTTTTTTTTTTATGTCTTTTAATTTTAAATTTGAAATAAGTACTAAAAAGAAAAATTCAAGTGTCCTATTTTTTAGTTATTTTTAAATATAAACACGTTAAATTCTATTTTTGAATAAAATTTCTGAATATTCTATTAATTTGAATATTTGTTTAAACACAGATTTATCATGGTCACTGTTCCTCGTATAGAGTACCTGGTGTTGACAGAACAAAGTTCATTCTCATCCCAATTTACATCTGCATCTACGCAGTTACTAAGATGATTTTATGAAACTGGCCCATTTGAAAGAAACCAATTGTAAAAATATTAGTCATACGACTCATGCCTGGAGTAGGAACATATGTAGAAATAACCCAATTTACTAGACTGGTGTTAGTGTACATTTTTTGCACATCTTTGGGCCTATGAAAGTTCTTGTTTCAAAAAATGGAGCAAATTCAAAACCCATACCCCACGAAATGCAACCCAAAGAATTCATGGCTTGCAAGCATGTCATACAAAGAGATCATATCAGCGGGAGGAGATGAGCTGATTTTGGTCCCATGCATGTGATTAGCCCAAAAGCCAACTGACATGGACAATAAGGCTCACCAATGGATCAAGTCAATTATTATATATTGTAGGCTTGTCCAAGGGTCGAGCTGGTTTAGTTTTGTACCTAACTTGGACTCGACCCATTGGCATCGGGTGGATGGCGGAGGGACCCAAAACCGATTGTCGACATCAATCAGTCGAGTCAGTTTCGGGTTCAAGTGGTGCTCAGATCAGTTTGGTTGGTGGAAAAAGTTGTTTGAGTCTACAAATATCACTGAAATCTGCAAATATATATATATATATATAAAATAAATAATCGCAGAAATCTACATCGAAATGACCAGAATCTGCAAAAACTCACTGAATTTGCAACAAGCTGAAATCTGCACTGAAATTGCCAAAATTTGCTGGAATTTGGCCGGATGTGGCTAAATCTCACTAAATCTGGTCTAGATCTTGCCAAATCTCCCTGAATTTGAGTTTGATCTTGTTGGAGTTGGCCGGATTTTGTATATAGCATCGATCGCGTCGGGTAGCACGGGTTTTGAACAAGAAAACCCACAACTCGACCTGCAGGTGTCGGTTCTTGGAGGCAGAAATTCGTCGCTAACTAACGAGGGTGTCGGTTCGGGCTAGAATCGAGTTGGGGCTGGGCAGTTTGGTCGATACGACAGGTGTGGGTCGGGTTTGGACACCCTAATATATTGTATAGATTTCTATTTGTTTAATTGACATAGTTTATTCCCAAATCGGTTGGGAGAAAAATTACTCAAACCTCTTCACTTATCCTTTTGGTCATGTGATTTTTTTAATGTCACATGACTTATTTGAATAATATATTTGAATAGTTCTATAAATCGTTAAATAATGGATTGAAAAACTTTTTGTTTAAAAAAAAAATTATTATTAAGTAAGAAAAGAAGATTCGAACTTTGACCATGTTCTTTGGAAACATTAAGAATTGTTCCTCTATTTTTATGTATTAGTAAATCATTTAGAAAATAATAGAAAAATAAAAAAGTAACTAACTTGGTGTGTATATATATATATATATATATTTTTTTTTTTTTTCACAAAATAAGATAACTTTTTAACAGATAATGAGTCAAGACTGCCGCTGTAAACCTTTGATTCGCTTTACAGTGTCCATGACAATGTGGTATTTGATCTGAGATCAAAAAATGAAAACAAGTTTTGATAGTTGATCCTCATGGGGGCGTGAGGTGTTAATATCAAAAAAATGAAGACAAGTTTGATAGCTGTTCCCTATGATGGTCTCTAATAAAACACTAGAAGTACATGATCCATTTCTCCCTCTACTTTCCAAATAAAGATGACCATATTTTGGTACTGGAACCTACATCTTGAGATATATTCGGATATTCATCATTGTCATTGCACTTTCCCAGAAGCACCATACAATAATACTAATTATATATATATATATATATATATAATAACAAGTCAATGTTCACATTATCACTAAGCTTCTGTTTGGATACCGCTTATTACTAAAAACAAAAAATTGAAAACTGAAAATATTATAGCAAAATAATTTTTAAATGTGTCAATAGTACCGTGGGATCCAGTTTTAAAGTTATTTTTACTAAAATCCGTACTTGCGAGTTCTGTAAATAGTGCACGGGACCCACAAAAAAACGCCCAAACGCCCAGGCACAAGCGCAATCCAAACAGTCACTAAGTTAAGGTTTTGTCGGTTGGACTATGCCTTTGCCAGGTCAATTTATATGTCTCAAAATGCCATTAAAGTCAGGGACGGACCCAGGTGGGGGCATGTAGGGGCCTGGGGCCCTTTGGTCCTGGAAATTTTTTTTTTAGTAGTTTAATTTTTGGTAAAAAAATAAAAAAATTTAGACTTGGGCCTCTCCAAAATCATGAATCATCAACCCAGCCCATGTAAATCTTTTTTAAAAAAAATGTAAAAAAAATAATAGTGTTCTGTGTATTAAGAAATAATAGTGTTTTGTGTCTTTCGTTTTTGTTGGTAGATGATTTTATCTTAATATAGTAAGAAACAATGATTTTTGTGTATTTGTCTTGGTTGAAAGTTTCTTAATACTATATGGATGTGTATTTGAATTTTTTTAATTTTTTTTCACTTATCTCTAGCTTCTCTTAGCTTGAAATCCTAGGTCCATCCCTAATTAAAGTTAAGAAAGATTAGGTTCAATTATATTTTCGTACCTTCAATCTCTCATCAAATGCTACATCTATTCTATGGCGTATCTTCATTATGAGTATTCTGCAAAAACTCTTCTGTGGCATTGAAGCGTTTATATCTTATATTATTTGTGTTATTAGCAACTCTTCCTGTTGTTTCAGCTTGCAGCGTCAGAGGGTAAGGAGCAGGGACGATTACCTCGTAATTAAAGCTGCTATTTATCAGCGAAAGAGGTACGTAAGTTCTTTAGACTTCAGAACATTTTTCCTTTTCTTTTTGTTCTATTTTCACTTTCACGAGAACTAAACAGATCGAAACATGTGTCTAGAACCTGCTAGATCCTGTTTCTAGGCTGGAAAATTGCAAAAATTTTCTGCATCATAGGTTATATGTGGTTTGATATATATATATCTACACACATATGGAAGTAATATCTCAATATTTGGTCATACTATTTCACTCCCTTTTCATGAAACATCCTAAAAACCCCATAAATCAATAGTGTAGTGGATTGAATGTCGTACCTTTGAATTTACTCATAGTTTGATTTTGACCAAACTTGAATAAGGTATAGAAGTTGAAACATCATGTTTTATAAATCATCTTTAATTTTAATTATTGTAAGATTTTGCAAGTCCAAATGCTGGGTGGTTTTGGGGCTTTAATGCTAAATCATTCTTACAAATAGCATTTGGCGGTCCCAATGGGACTGCTCTTATAATCTTATAGGTGTCCAAGTTTAAATAAGAATGGTAACATAAGAGCATTCTTATTGGTGGTGCTAAAAAGCCATATTGCTATTTTTAGCACCACCAACTACAATATTGGCGTTCCATTGTTGGAGCCAAAACCAAAAATTATGGCTTCTCAGCGTGCACAGCCAAAAATGGTTGTGCACTGTAGCTCAAAGGTTTAAAAAAAAAATTTATTATTTCTCTCTCTTACTTTTCCCTCTTTCTCTTTCTTCTCCCACTTTTTTTTTTTTTTTCCTTTCTCGGGTTCATCCCTTTGCTTTTTTCTTTTTCTTTCTTCACCAATTCTTTCTTTTTCTTTCTTTCTCTCACTTCTCTTTCCTATTTTCTCTATCTCTCCATCTTTGGGGTTTGGTGAATTTTGACTGTGATGGTGATTGATTTTGGGTGTGAGTTTCTTGGATTTTGGTGATGGGTTTCTTGGATTTTGTGGTGGTGGGTTTGGGTGTGGGTTTGGTGGTGGTGATTGATTTTGAGTGTGGATTTCTTGGATTTTGGTGGTGGGTTTCTTGGATTTGGTGGTGGTGGGTGGTGGCAAATCTAAGTTTTGTGGTTAGGTTGTGGTGGGTGATGGCTGGCAAGAGATGTGTATGGTTGGTTGGTGTGGTGGTGGCAGAGGGGTGTGGTGGTGGTAGAGGCTTTGTATCTGAGAAGAGAGAGAAAGAGACAAGGAAGAATAAAAATAATAATATTAAAATGAAGTAGCTAAAAAAAATAATTGATGTTTGGTGTGTTATAAAATTGTAAGTTAAAATAGATAAAGTAGCTTTTTATGGTGCCAAAAAAATAAAAATTTGGCTCCACCAATGTGGATGCTTTGTTTGGGGTTTGAAATACCAAAAAAATAAAATAAATAAATAATTGAAAATTTTAAACATGTCTCAAACCCGAGAAATTATTATTTACACCGAGAGGATTGCTGATGTGGTCCTCCTTAACCAATGAAATGATGACATCTATGTAAATGTATGTGTGTGCTTCCTAATCAGCATAAGGAATAAAAATAAAAATCACCAGATGATGTCACATTTGCATAAATAACAGTATTTTATTGGTTAAGAAGTCAAAGAGGACCATTTCAACAGTCTTTCTAGTGGACCTAATAATTTGTCCTCAAACCCACCCACTAATCTTACTATAAGTTGGGTTGAATGAACACGCTTTAGGTTAGTTAAACTAAATTTGAATATTTAAAATATTATTTAACAAATTTTTTTTAAAAAACTATACCAAATTAAATAATATTAAAAGAGATACATATTTACTTATTATAAGAAATCCTTGTTTTTAAAATGGAATAGTGGAAATTAATCATAGAAGTTGGAAAGGAGTGAATAACTTTAGTGCTCTCGTGCTTATGCGCGTGGTAGCAAGTGGGAGTCTTGCAGTTACTTGCAAGAGGTTGTGTGCCCTCCCCTGTGTGAGGCTGTGGTAGTTTGGTGGTCGTCGTAGTATCCTTTTTCTCTTTTTTAGGTGGTTAGGAGGGTGGGTTTTCTATATTGGAAGACTCACATAAACAGACTGTTTTCAAACTGGTTAGCTATGGCTGAGGAATTAGAAGAGCTGTGGAAGAAACTTACATTTACGGAGGAAGAAGATACGGGTATAGAGCTAGACAGTAATAGCACAAGTGCTGCAAGGAAGGTGGGGAAATGCTGTGCTGTGATGAAGATCTTGACCCAAAGAAGCATAAATATAGATGCTCTGAGAAAGAATCTAAGAATGCTGTGGAAAACCAACAAAGGGGTTCAAATTTCTGAACTAGAGGAGGAACTATACTTGGTGGAGTTCGGAGACGAGAAGGACAAAAGGAAAGTGCTGGAAATGTGCCCGTGGAGCTATGAGAAGCAACTAGTCCTTTTCCAAGAGTTCGAAGGGAAGTTGACACCGAAGGAGATTGAAGTTAAATGGGCGCCGTTCTGGGTTCAGATTTATAACCTGCCTTTGAACAGTAGGACGAAAGAGACAGGTTGGGCTATTGGGTCGTGCTTAGGGGCGGTGTTAGAGGTGGATGTCACAGAGGCCGGAGTGCAATGGGGTAAGTGTCTCCGAGTTAGAGTACGAATCGATGTTACTAAGCGACTGGTGAGAGGGAAGAAAATTACAGCAGAAGGAGGAGAGCCAAAATGGGTTAATTTTAAATACGAGAGATTACCCAACTTCTGTTACAAGTGTGGGCTTCTCAGTCATTCCTTAAAAGAGTGCAGAGAAGGGCAGGGTCAAGGGGATAAGGAAGGAACAAACCAGCTCCAGTATGGGGCTTGGTTAAGGGGTGAGCCGATGCGAAGGGGAGGAAAGGAAACATTTGTCAAGGGAGCATTTACACAGGGAGTGAGAAGAGACACAGTGGAAAATAACGGGGCAACTGAGGGCAGTCCGGTGGTCATGCCGGAGCTGCCTTTTTTGGCGAAGGAGCGACAGAAGGGAGAAGCCAGTCACGTGACTGATGCGACAAACCAAGAGGTCAGTCACCCTATACGAGGGACAGAGGCAGAAACCTTCCCTAGGACTGTGTCAGAATCCTTACATGAGGAGGGATGGGTCAAAGAGTTGGTAGGAAAGATAGAGGAGAAGGTGCCTGATTTGGGGAGATTCGGTGAGGAAAAGCTGATGGCCAAATCCGATTGTGTGGAGGGGATGCAGTGGGAAACAGAAAGGTGTCAGGTGCCTCAGCTAACTTCAAAGGATAGGAATGTGCCAAGGAACGACTCCAAAATGAAGAAAGATGGGCCGTCCACCGAAAATCCAACCTTAGGCCCATTAGCTATGAGCTTTGATGAAAAGAAGGGCTGGATAGCCGAGGCCTTGGGCCCAACAAGCAGGCACTGGAAAAGGCTTGCTAGGGAAAGTAATAAAGGGAAAGCTCAGGTTAGTGAAAGCCCAACTATTGTTAAAAGAGAGGGCCCAACTCCTCTTCAGGAGCTTGACCCAAATTCTGGTAGTCTAAAACGCAGGAAAGGCAGTAAAGGAGGAGAGCACGATCTAAATGGGAAAGAGAACAAGGATGGCGGTGTGGCGGTGGCTGCTGAGCAGCACCGCCGAGCCAAATGAGTTTGTTAGCCTGGAACTGCCGAGGATTGGGGTCGTCCTTGGCGGTTCGGACACTCGCCGATGAGGTGAGATCAAAGGACCCTCTTCTGGTTTTTCTATCGGAGACAAAAACCGGAAAGAATCGGATTAAGGGGATTCAAAACAAGCTGGATTACACTCAAGGCATTACGGTTCCTAGTGATGGTCAGAGTGGGGGCCTGGCTTTGTTGTGGAAAGAAGGTGTGGATGTGCGTTTTAAGAGTTGTTCTAACTCGCACATTGATGTCGAGATTCATGATAGTTCAGCTCCTTTTCCATGGCGTGCAACTGGGTTTTATGGGCAACCCGACGCGGCTAAAAGATATATTTCGTGGGAGCTATTGGAAGTTTTGAAAGTTCAGAGTTCATTACCGTGGGTGGTGTTTGGGGACTTCAATGAAATTACCCATCCTGATGAGAAGACTGGTGGTCCAGAGAGAGATGCCAGACAAATGAAGGATTTCAGGGAATGTCTAAGTAGATGTGGGTTGGTTGACTTGGGTTTTGTTGGGTAGAGGTACACTTGGTGCAATGGAAGGGCAGGGGAGCAGAGGACCAAACTTAGACTGGATCGGATTGTGGCTAGTGAAAGTTGGATTGGCATTTTCCCAGAAGCAGGTGTGCACCATTTTAGCATGTCAATTTCTGACCACTGTTTACTTTCGCTTTCCCTTCACCGTAGACAGCCTCGAAAGAAGGCAAAGAAGAGATTTTTCTTTGAGGCGATGTGGACAAGGGAGGCTGGTTGTAGAGGATTGATTGAGGAAGTGTGGGATCCGGTGACGAGAGACTCTGGTTGCACGATTATAGATCGTTTAAAGAATTGTCAAGAGTTGTTACGCAGGTGGAATTGGAGAGTGTTTGGAAATGTTAACAATACCTTGAAGCAGAAAAAAAACCAACTCCAACATCTTGAAGCCGTGGATGGTGTGCTGGATAAAGCAGGGGAAATTCAGGGGCTAAAGAAAGAAATCAATGAGATTCAAATTCGGGAAGAGATTATGTGGAATCAAAGGTCTAAGGCGTTGTGGCTAAAGTGGGGTGATCGAAATACGAAATTCTTTCACGCCACAGCGAGCCAGCGGAGAAGAAAAAATAGAATTGATGGTTTACAAAACCATCAGGGGGAGTGGGTAGATGATCAGGAGGGTATTGAGAACATTACTTTAGACTACTTCACGAAGATTTACAGGTCTGATAATCCCTCTAATTTTGAGGCAAGCTTGGGTGCAATCTCGAAGAGGGTCACTTCGGAAATGAATGAGGAGCTGTTGGCAGGGTTCAAGGCTGAGGAGGTATGGCAAGCTTTGCAACAGATGCACCCCACAAAGGCTCCGGGCCCCGACGGTATGTCTCCCATCTTTTATCAACAATATTGGGATATTGTAGGTCCTGATGTAGTAAACTGTGTATTAGGAGCTTTAAACTCTGGGGTCTTACCATGTTCTCTCAATGAAACTTTTATCTGTCTTATTCCTAAGATAGCATCACCACAGAATATTACAGAGTTTAGACCGATAAGTTTATGCAACGTAGTGTACAAAATTATCTCTAAAGTGCTTGCAAATAGACTGAAAAAAATTTTAACGGAGGTAATTGACGAATCTCAAAGCGCATTTGTGCCAGGCAGATCAATAACAGACAATGTGCTTGTTGCCTTTGAGACAATGCACTGCATAGATCAGAAAAGAAAGGGGAAGGAAGCTCTTATGGCAGTGAAGCTCGATATGAGCAAGGCATATGATCGGGTCGAATGGACCTATTTGGAAGCTATAATGAGGAAAATGGGGTTTCATGAGAAGTGGGTAGCACTTATGATGATGTGCGTCAGTACGGTCTCCTACTCGATCTTGATAAATGGGGAGCCAAAAGGGAAAATAGTACCCTCAAGGGGCCTTAGGCAAGGAGATCCAATCTCCCCATATCTATTTCTTTTGTGTGCGGAAGGGTTGTCGGCCATGTTGAAGAAGGAAGAGAATGAGGGGTACATTAATGGAATGGCAGTAAGTAGAGGTGCTCCGAGGGTTTCACATTTGTTTTTCGCTGACGATAGTATCATCTTTTGTCAGGCATCGATATTGGAATGTGAGAGGGTTTTGAAGGTGTTGGAGGATTACGAAAGGGACTCGGGGCAGAAAGTAAATAAGGAGAAAACTGCCCTATATTTTAGCAAGAATACGAGTAGGGAAGTGCAAACCCAGGTCAAACAAATGTTCGGGGCTGAGATAGTCAGACATCATGAGAAATACTTGGGTCTTCCTCCATTAGTAGGAAGGGGGAAAAGGAAAGCATTCAACCGCATAAAGGATCAGGTGGGAAGGAAAATAGCGGGGTGGAAGGGCAAGCTCCTATCCAATGCGGGCAGAGAAATCCTTATAAAAGCAGTGGCTCAAGCCACCCCTACATACACGATGAGCGTTTTCAAGCTTCTGGACTCTTTGTGCAAAGATTTGAATTCATTGATGGGTAATTTCTGGTGGGGTCAAAAAGGAAGGGAAAGGAGAATGGCATGGGTTTCTTGGGAGAAATTATGCAAACCGAAATCCGAGGGAGGAATGGGGTTTAGGGACCTTAAGGCGTTTAACTTAGCACTCTTGGCGAAGCAAGGGTGGAGAATGTTGGAGAATCCTAACTCATTGGTTCATAGAGTTTACAAAGCTAAATATTTCACTAATGAGTCTTTCTTATCTGCCCAAGTGGGAAGGAAGCCCTCTTACGCGTGGCGAAGTATCATGGCGGCCAAAGACATAATTATAAAGGGTTCTCGGTGGTGTACTGGTAATGGACAAAAAGTACACATTTGGAATGATAGGTGGCTCCCAAGACCAAATTCCTTTAAAGTATTCAGCCCTCGACGAAATCTGGATGACATAAAGATGGTTTCGGACCTCATTGATACAGATAGGAGGGGCTGGGATGCAGGTAAGGTCAGAAGCATCTTTCTCCCGCATGAAGCAGAGTTAGTGCTGGGCATTCCAATCAGCTATAGCCTACCTGAAGATTCTGTCATATGGGCCTGGACCTCAAATGGAAACTTTATAGTGAAGAGTGCCTACGGGGTAGCACAAAGATGCCTAAAAGAGGGGCCAACAAGTCCTGTACTAGGAAGCAGCTCTGATAATACGAAGATGAAAGCTATTTGGAAAATGGTTTGGCAGCTGAAGTGTCCAAACAAAATAAAACACTTCATGTGGCGGGCGTGCAAGAATATTCTCCCTACTAGGAATAGACTAAAGGTGAAGGGAATTGGGTGTGAGGACTGCTGTGCATTGTGTGGTTCGAGTGAGACTTCGGGGCATATCCTCTGGGATTGCAAATTTGCTAAGGAAGTGTGGAGTGGAACAAAAATCAAAATTTCTGCTCTGCCTGAACCAGTGCCAGATTTTCTGAATGTAGTGTGGGATGTTATGGGTTCTCATCCAAATATTAATTGGGTGCTTTTTGCTGTGACTGCGTGGAGCTTGTGGAATAATAGAAACACGGTGATACATGGTGGCCAAAGCAAAGGGCAGGTGGGGCTTGTTAAGTCGGTGGCTGCATATATTGAAGAGACTAAGGAAGATAGGATAGCACAGAGGAGAGAGGGCTCTGGTGCTGCACAACAATGGACTCCTCCGAAGCAAGGCTGGTACAAAGTTAACACGGATGGTGCGGTGTTTAAGGAGACTGGATGCTGTGGCATTGGTGTGGTGGTCAGGAATGAAAAGGGCCAAATTATGGGAGCATTGTGCAGAAGACTGGAGCAGCCGTTGGGAGCGCTAGAGGTGGAGGCAAAAGCTGTGGAAGAAGGGGTCCTCTTTGCAAGGGACCTTAGTCTGGGTCGGGTAGTCCTTGAATGTGATTCTCAAGTGGTGGTTAATGCATTATGTAATCCTGGTCTGTTGCAAAGTAGTGTCCAAAAAGTCATTGAAGGTACAAAGCTGGGATTGCGCTGTTTGGATGCGTGGGAGGTGGCTCACACACGTAGGGGCTGCAACACAGCGGCTCATATTATGGCAAGACATGCCAAGTTTGTAAACAATTGTGATATATGGGTGGAAGATGTCCCACCCATGATTGTTGTTCAAGTGCAAAATGATGTAAGCCGTATGGCTCTTATTTCAGTTTAATGAAGTTATATGTTGGAGATCAAAAAAAAAAAAAAAAAGAAATCCTTGTTTTTATGTCAATAATAATATTAATAATAACAACAATTTTTTTTTTATATAATATACTTGTTTCTATGTATTTTTTATTTTTTGTCCCCTAGTAGGTAGCTAGTCACTGCGTTGGTTGTCTTTTTGCTTACTTTGTTTTGGGGTTTGTAACATACTTTTTTTCATTTTAATATACTTCTATCATCTTCCGTCAAATAATAGTAATAATAATAATAATAAAAAATTGTTAGTAATTTAAAATTTAAAATATATAAATAGGTTACGTTTAATTAGTATTTAAGATTTAAAACTCAAATCCTTTGTCAAAACCCAAGGGCATTTAAAATTTGAATCCAAACCCAATTGGAAAATCTTACTCAAGTGTTAGGTTGGGTCCAGATACCCATTAGGGGAGAAATTATTGGTTCCTCCGGGAGGACCATTGATGTGGTCCTCTCTACTCCTGCCAGCCAATAAAAAAGTGCCACGTGGCCATTTTTTATGATTCAGCTTCACATCAGCACTTACACATTTCCTTAACTCTTGTTAACAAAACCAAACCAAGGTTAAAACTCAACTCCACTTACCCATAGTCGGAAACCCAAAATCAAAGCCAAAATCAAAATTTCTCTTAAACACATCTGCCTCTTTCTTTCTCTCTCCCTACCGAGCTTTCTCTTCAATGCTTCCACGTTCACCAATCTCATCAACCTCCTTGCCTCCGCGGACGACATCGCACTATTTTTATCTTTATCTTTATCATTATTTTTGTCGTTGCTGTCGTTGAGCTCATTCAAGCGTGCGAGAGCATGGGCATTGCTAGATCGAACGAAAAAGCCGCCGCTTTCACTCAGGTTCTCAATGAAGCCGGCGTCATTCTTCTCTTTCGCGACATGGTCTACCTTTATCCCGATAAGGTCGAAATCTCTCTCAACTAGCATCTTCGCCGAGAAGCAAAGATAGGACCCAAAGCCCACAAGCTCCAATCAATTTTGATATCAGTTTTGGTATCGGATTTGGTGGTCATGGGAATTTTGGGTTTTGGTTTTAAGACTCATGCCCATTCGATCTTAACAGGGTTGTGGTTGATGAGATGAAGGCATACAAATGTTTTAAGTTCTTTTTGAATTTGTAATGTGGGGAGGTTAATATCCTGAGTCCTAGGTTTTAACTCTAGATTGTGATTGTGAGGCTTTTAATTGTTAGGTTTCATGGTTTTGCATTTGAATGTTGTTGCTTAAAAACGGTCTTTCTTCAGGCTTTGTAAGCTCATGATTATGATTATCGTTGAAATGAGTAACCTTCCACTCACCATTTGTCACTGTAAACTGGATACTAGCTTCACAACCAGTCCTAGTTTGTAATCTTTTGAATTTCTTATCATTCAAATGGTCACCATCTCGTGGAAATCCTTCTTTCGAACACACATACACTTGTTGTCTTACACCATTTTTTTGCATATCTGAGTTTTTCTTTTCGAACACTAAACCCAATTCATATAGCATAATCATTATACAATTTATATGCTTCCTCCTCACTGTGCACCACCATTCCAAGCAAATTTTCAACATCTTGTAATTCTTCACCAGCTCTAATATCTATAATTAAAAGCATCACGAAACACATTTCTAAGAAACTCAAATCAAAAGGATAATAAAAAAAAATGGTTAGAATGGTGTAAGAAACTATTTTTACATTTTGGACTTAAGGTTCGTTTAGAACTTGTGCTCTATTTCAAGACCAAAGAAACAGAGAGGCATTTAATAAACCCAACAACAAAAAATAGGTAGGGGTATGGAATGTGGGTTCTAACAATTCACACCACAAACTCATAAAAATTTAATTTTTAATATCTATAAACTAGATAGAAAGAAAACAACACATAAAAATTTCATTATTTTAATTCTCTCTCATCTTGGGCTTTTATCAAACACGTATTAGACACCATATTTATAAACTACATAAAAACAACACAAAGCTAAGAGAATGATACATTGAATAGTGAAATGAGTCTTTGTAACATACATAACTTCATTAATCTTGGTTAGTTGCAATGGTGGTGTGTGGATTCCAGAAACCATTTCAGCCATAGTTTACAGTTAATTGTACTCACTATTCATCCAAGGGAGAAGAAAGAAAGTCCAGCATAAGATTGTTTGAAAGACTCGTCCAATGATGCGGGAAGGGAGAGGGAAAAGGATTAAGCAGGTAAAATAAAATTTTGGGTTTCAAAAATTGGGTGAAAAGGTTTGGGTTGCTGAGTTAGAACTTGGGTTAAAACTTAGAAGTGTACAAATGATTTTGGGTTAACACGGTGAGAAGGTTTGGGTTGCTGAGTTTGTTTTAGTTTTAAACTTGGTTTGGTTTTGTTAACAAGAGTTAAGGAAATGGGTAAGTGCTTATGTGGAGCTGAATCAGAAAAAATGGCCACGTGGCACTTTTTTATTGGCTGGCAGGAGCAGAGAGGACCACATAAGTGGTCCTCCCGGAGGAACCAATAATTTCTCCCATTAGGGCCTATCTAGTACAACTTATTATTATTTTTTCCTAATTTTTGAACAATGGGCTAATTAAAGAAGTTGTACTAAAAAAATAATGAGATTTAGAAAGCTTTACAATTGAAAAGATATGTCTCAAAATGGAAAGACCTTTAAATTCTAAGTTGATTGCTTTTGGGTTACCTGTTGCGCGTTGAGTTGGGAGACAACACTTGATTAGTGGTCTTCTAAACACTCCATTTTAGGGAAGGTTCAAAATATATGGAATGAAAAACATTATTAAAAAATATTTATTTCATTATTTTTTTGAAAGTTTAAGTTGTCACGCCCCAAACCCGATACTCAGATTTGTGACCATGACCGGCATGCTAATACCAAGCCTAAGCCTGATATTAACACGAACCAACTTAACTTTTACAAAACTTTTACAAAAGCTTTCCTCTTTCGTATCATCTTTGTTTCTTTACTTAAAAGATATAACTTTTCCTGTGACATTCAGAGCATCTACACTATACTTAAAAATAATATAATCCACCAATTAATCAAATTCTAAATTTCACATAATACATCTTTGAATACTTTGAGGTACACTACTTTCTTTAGATTCTAAATTACACAATACTACAAAGCTAAACATTAAATTACTAATTTGGGATCTATACTTTTAAAACTAAAACCAGCTCCTTCCAAAACTCGACTATGGTTCCCTCTGCTCCAAATAAACCTGTTAACTGAAAGAGTGGAAGGGGTGAGCTACACAGCTCAGTAAATGTAAGATACATGAGAATTCAATAAGGATGCATGTAAATCCATTCATTTTATTTTATAATTATTCAGATAGGAGAACATCTTTTCATGCATAGTATTTTATACTATTCATAATAATAACTTATACGCTATTCATAGGAAAATAATTGTTTTCCTTTTTCTTGTTAGAATAACATTATCCAAAACTTCGGATTGAATTCCTTCCATTCCTTACAAAGTTACCATATATATATATATATATATATTCACATTGCAAAATAATCATTTTAACTTAAATCAGATAATCGGTAACTTTGTCTTAACTAAAAACGTCTTAAAGAATAATAAAACTGTTCTTCATAAACTTCTTCTTATAAAATATTATAACTTTCATAATTATAAACTTATCGTTTCATAAAGAAAAACAAATATCTGATAACTTCTTAACATGAACTTGTACTTTTTTCAGAAACTTTATCTTTATAGCATAGCAGAGTTTCAGAAACTTTTATCTTTAATGAACAGCTTTCTTTTCATCAGAACTTCTTCTTTCCATGAGAGCTTTTAACTTTCTACAATGCATTTAACAAAATAATTCTCTCATGACTAATAACATAATATAGCTGTTCATACATAACTTATTGGTTAGTCCATATCTGATAAGTCTGTACTTATTTGGGAGGCTTCTAGCACCACGGTGCTAGGCATCCAGCATTCCCCACAATGCCAGGTATTCCCGGGATTACATCATAATACATATCTTCCAACCATGGGGGTAGGTTGGCTTCCCCCAAGTTGGCCGTAACCAACAAGGGCGGGTACAGCAGAGCCAGTCCCACTTAATGGCCAATCATAAAACGTTTTCCATAGAAAGCCAGTAATTAACCCCTACTGGCAGAGTTCAGATCACTAGAGAACATAACCCGAAAAGATTTCATACTTATACATCGTACTAAATTTTCTTATTTTGCATAATATTTCATAATAAAAGCATTTCCATTGTTTTCTTTAATTATAATGTTCGTGGAATCAATAACAGCATCAATATGCTTAAATCATATACATAAAGTTTCGAAAAAGCTCACGAACATATCTTGGTCTGATAATGCTTACATGCCATATCTCTAATCAAAAACATTTTAATGCATAATATACTTTTAAAATAACCTCATGACTTATCAAATGCCCATATAACTTATCCCTTACCTGAAAGCAGAGGAACCGAGAGCCTAAAGTCGAAGGAGCTTAGACCTAACGACTGGTAACACCTAAACCAAAATATCAAAGCTTATTACTATTCATTACTCCTTATCATAAACTTACACATTCATCTTAAAGCCTATTTCTTATAATCCAAGAAATCCTAATCCCACCTCAAAGAGGTTCCCACAAACATATTATGCATACATCAACAAATAACGTACCATCCTAAAGAAATGCCATCATACAACGTGATGTACCAAATCATAGATAAACCAACATTCTCATATTTATATCATATTTCCATTGGTTGCATGTGGGTGAAATTCTACTATACTATCCCATGCATCATGCTTAATTAAAACACCTACAACCATATATATATATATATATATATATATATCATAACTTAACCACTTAATATAGTTTTGTACATACTTAATATATATTTATAATACAAATAACCATTTCACTTATTTATAATCTTTATAATTATTATTCAAAAGTATTATAAAATAATATGCTTATTAAATATTCTCATATTAATTTTAGGAAGTAATTGGCTTAAAATAGTAATTACCCACTTAAACACATAGTTTAATTATAAAGTTGGGTCGGGGTGTTACATAAGTAGGAGGAAATAAAATGAGTAGAACCATAATAAGGAGTATTCATTCCTCCATACTCTCTTAAAACTCAAAACCTCAAAATTTTACTACCCCAAGATTTGGAAAGAATCAAAGAGAATTGAATTGAGATTAATTAAATTTTCACAAAAACTCTCCAAATAACTGTATAGAGGGGTGTGCAAAAAACTGTCCGAAACTGATCAAACCGTTGCCAAATATCCAGTTCGGTTTCGGTTTCATTTTTTAAAAACTGAAATTTTCGGTTTCGGTTTTAGTGCTGGATTTTTTCACCCAAAACCGAACCGAACCAACTGAATATATATATATATATATATAATATTAATACACAACTGATTAGTGGCCTTAATGGTATGCTTCTTATGGTTTAGCTAGCTGATCCCAGGTTTGAGCCTTTGCGCAGGACGTGGGTATTTTTTGCTATTTAATTTTTTAAAACCCTAGTAGTAGCATAAATACAGAAATACCCCTGTTTATTCTTCCCTTTTCTTTTCTTCAGCTTCCCTTTTCTTTCTTTAGCCAACGTTTGGGTTTTGTTCTCTCTCACTTTCGTTGGCAACATCAAGAGAGAACATCAAGAAGCAAGAAATGAAAAACCCACACCAAGAACAAGATTCAAAGAGAATCAAGAACAAGAATCAAGAAACCCACCCAAAGATCTAGAGAGAAAACATCAACAAACCTCGTTGTTGTCGCCGCCTGGAGTCTTCGCCACCTGGGTTCAATTGCCGCTGCCTCCTTCACAGTCGCCGCCTCTCTGGTTTGATTTTTTTGTCTTCGTGGTTTGGGTTTTGTTCTTTGTGGGTTTCTGTTTGGGTTTCAAGGTTTCTGGGTTCGTGGTTTGGGTTTCAAGGTTTCTGGGTGTTTGGGTTTTGTTCTTTGTGGTTTGGGGTTTGTTCTTCGTGATTTCTAGGTTTCAAGGTAGAAGGTTGTGAGTTTGGCTTCGCTGGTACGCTTCTTCGCCATTCTCTCTTTTTTTTTTTTTTGGCTTTGTGTTTGCTACTTTGCTTGGTGCTTGGTGTTTGTTGGTGTTTGGGTGGTGAGAAAACGTGGGAAAGCAAAGGGATTTTCTAGGTTTGTTTATTTTTTTTGGGTTTGTTAATATTTTCTGGGTTTCTGGGTTTGTTAATTTTTTTTCTTTGTTTGCTTTCTTAGAAAATAAATGATAAGGAAACCGAAAAAACCTACTGAAACCAACCGAAATCGAAATCCAACCAAAATTGATGGATTTCCGATTATTTCGGTCGGTTTCAGTTGAGAATTTCACAAACTGAAAATTTCAGTTTCGGTTGACCAACACTTAGAAAACTGATCGAAATCGAACCGACACACCCCTACCTCTATACATTCATACATTTATTTTAAAGTATGAATAAAATAGTAATGCTGTTATAAAATTATTGGTTTCATTCCTTCTAATATTACTCCAAAATAAGAATATTTATATTTCATTTATTTTCAACTAGGATGGACCTAGCTAGGTGGGGCCCAAATTGGCCCAGGCCCCCTGCCCTATAGGTGAGAAAAGGAGAGTATATATTATTTTCTATTAATTTATATTTGGGTCATCCCTTCCAAAACTCTTGTCCTTCTTCCCCTACAATCTAACATTGATTTTATTATAAAAGTATTTAAATTAGTTGTTGTAAAATAGTATAAAATCTTAGATTTGCCAAATCAACCATAAAATACATCAACATCAGTTCATGTATTATTGTGCAAAATACATGTATTAAAGTAACTATATAAATTTACATTGTTATTATAACTATGCAAATAAATATTTTAGTAATTCCTTAGATTGAGACAGTAATTTTTGGTTGATAAAGTGAGAAATATGATTTGATATAATAATAAAAAATTAATAAGGAAATAATATTTTAATGAAATGTATTGTAAAATAGATAATCCGGTGTTAGATGTTTTGAAAAGTGAGCATGTAAAATAGAAAAAATACATTCTTATGCTAAAATAGACGTAAATATTTCTCAATATAAAAATGGATAAAGTTTAGTTACAAAATTGGTTGTACTTTAAGGTTACAACATTTCTCAATAAAATAAATATTACTACATATTTTGAAAATCTAATCGTTAAATTGTATGTTCTTTACATTTTTACTACACAAGTTGAATTCTGTGTCAATCAGATATTATTTACAATATGTTCAATAATCTTATATTTTATACATAATTTTAAACTATAAAAACTAACAATTTAAATAATTTATTGATGACATAACTATTGATCTTTAATTTTTTAGAAATCTTACAAACATTGAGGATATAAGAAGAAGATGTAATCTAATGGTAGATTTGTCAAAATTTACCTCCTATAAAAAGATATTGAGTAAAATTGTAATATTAGGTTACAACCAATTTTGTAACTAAATTTTATCTTTACTTAATTTAATTTAATTCAATTCATTTTTTTTTTATTGTTTAAATACATTCTATTCTATTAAATTCATTTTTATTTTTATTTTATGATGTACTCATCCCATTTTTTTAAGAGCTCACAAAACGAAGTATAAAAATCATTGGTACCCGACATCAGGGGAAAAAAACAAAAAACTGGCTTTTGGGCTTCGCTGAGGTATGGTTCGCACTTATCAGTGTTTAACCTTAGATGAGTTTGAATTTAAACCGATGGGACAATAGTTTAAATGGGCTCTAAGCCGTTCTCATTTTTGTAAATAGCTTCTGGGCCTCATTATTAAACACGACCTAAGAAACGGTACTTAATAGAGGGACGGTCAAATTAAAAAGATGGGCCTGTCTTGGTAGGACATAGCTTTTTTTTTTTTTTTTTTTTTTTTGGAGTGATTGAGTTATGCATGGTTGCATAAAATCCATGATTTTTTTTTTTTTTTATTGATAAACTAAAAATGAGGGCCTTTATGGTTGTATTATGCCACCCGAGTTTGCAAAGACCATGTGAGGGATAGGACCCACAGATTCCACCGAAGTACTCGCCAAGGCTCGAACCTATGTTCTCCTTAAATCCCTCACACAACGGCCCACCAACAAGAGCCTGCTGGCAACGGGAATCAAACCTAGGCTGGTTAGGCGAAGTGAACGAACTATGCCAGCTGAGCCAAGCCCTCGTTGGCCATAAAATCCATGATTATTACCTCGTTTCATTACCTGATTAATCCAGCATAATTTACAATTATTTAGAAAACAAAAAAGCTGGAAACTTGTTTAGTAAGTAATATCCAAATTAAACTTTTCCCAAAGATTGAAAGATAATTTTCTTGAATCACAACTGGCAACACTAACGATACAGAAAAAAAACATTACTGATTCTCTCTCTCTCTAGTCTCCTACTTATCTCTCTCATGCAGTTTATTAGAATGATTCAAACCTGGTGGGTAAGACTATTTAGCTGGTGATTGGCACGTGGCCTGACCCTTGATCTTTGGGACCGTTCGGAAAAGTCTAGATAGTGAGTTTTGAAGCTGCATGCTTGCTACTGTGCGTAAGATAGCTAGCCTCGCGGTGACTCATCATCAGCTAGGAATTAGGATATGCGCACTCTATCATACTTGGTGTCGAATTAAGATTGTAATTGCAGGTGTTAGTGGTGATACAAACCTTTATTTCTATTATTTACATTGTTTACCTTCGGTACTTATCCCCAAAATTTCATTAAAATTTTTTGGCATCCTCTAATATTACATTCTCATATATATATATATATATATATAGTATTGTTACTTCATTTTGACTGAGCCCACCCCATTCACAACGCAAAACACAAATAGGGTGAAACTTCTAGTATTGATAGATATATAGTATTGTCACTTCATCTTGACTGATCCCACCCCATTCACAACGCAAGACACAAATGGGGTGAAACTTCTAGTATTGATAGAGTACTTTTTGGCTTGCATTACTTATTTGTGGGTCCATAATTCCCGCCCAAGGTTGAAGCTAATTTTTTTTTTCTACACACACATATAATCATACTTAAACATGATTCTTACATTATTTATTAAATAATATGTATAATTTTTTTCTTACATAAGAAAATTCCATAAAGTCAAGTTTTATATAATTATGTGCAACTATCCCTTAAATATTTTTTTAAGTTTTAAATTAAGGGTTTTTTATTAAATAAATTAAAGATTGCAATAAAGATTATTTTTATATGCTTCAATATATACAATGTATTATAAGATAAATATGAAAATAATAAAACCAATGGAAAACTTTTGTTTTGTTTAATTATATATGGATGACAAAATAGAAAGTGTCACAAACTTTTAATCATAAGAATAATAGCGTATTTTCTTCTAAAATACGAAAAAAATTCCATTCATTCCTATATTACAAACTCTCTAAATTCTTCTAAAAAAAATACTAACCCTCTAAATACAAAATAAAAAAAAAATTACATATAGCCGTATGCTTTAAATACTCCTAAATCAATGAGTTATATATAACAAAAAAAATGTTAAAAGCAAAAGAAAAATGATCCTTTAATTGAGTTTGTACATATATGAAGGAGGGCAGATAAGTATAAATTTAAAATAAAGGGAGTGGGGAGAAATATGCAGAGAGAACCCTTCATTCATTCCTATATTACTAACTCTCTAAATTCTTCTAAAAAAAAAATACTAACCCTCTAAATACAAATAAAAAAAAATTAGGAAAATAAAATTTACATATATACTTTTGGCCGTATGTTTTAAATACTCCTAAATTTATTAGTTATATATAACAAAAAAAAATGTTAAAAGAAAAAGAAAAATGATCCTTTAATTGAGTTTGTACATATATGAAGGAGGGCAGATAAGTATAAATTTTAAATAAAGGGAGTGGGGAGAAATATGCAAAGAGAACCCTTTGCCCCTCTTTCACCACTTTTTTGATATTTTTTTTAATTATGAATCATTCATAATAAATTATATCAATATTTGTGAAAAAATTATGAAAAATAATGTTTTCTTAAAGCAAGAATTTCTTTTTCTTTCATGCATAATCCAACATTTCATATAGTAATAGTAATTAATTAAGGCTGCCTTTTCATCATCACCTCGTTTCTGAATGTGGACTATTTCTACGTTTTGGCCTTTTCATGACATATTAACCCCAGTTTCAAGTGGCACAGCAAGAAAAACTTTCCAAAGGTAGGCAATGTTTGACTGTTTGTATAATGATATGACATTTTATGGTTAAGAAATTAATTGAGTAATAATCTATATTAAGAATTCATACTCTACTCATATATTGACACACACACACACACACACAAACTAAACAAACACACACACAACATAATTACTAGGTATCAAATTTTTGGCCTTTTCATGACACATTAAGCCCAGTTTCAAGTGGCAAAGCAAGAAAAACTTTCCAAAGGTAGGCAATGTTTGACTGTTTGTATAACGATATGACAAATTTTATGGTTAAGAACTTAATTGAATAATAATCTATATTAAGAATTCATACTCTACTCATATATTGACAAATAAAATAAAACACAACATAATTACTAGGTTTCAAATAAATGTAAATATTTTTACTTAAAAATGTAAACTTATCATATAATAAATTCGAATAAGTATTTTTGTATTTTCTAAGTTGAGGTATATGAATTTGTATATAAATATAACTATCACATAATTAGAGTATAATTAGGACACTTGGCATGGAATTAGAATGTATAAAAGAATTTTTTTTAAAAGACTTGGCAGCAAATAATAAGGAATTAAAATGATGGTACAAAATTAGAGAGTAATTAAAATCTAATTTGAATTCTTGATTGAACTTTCATTTTAATATATTATATATGATTTTTGTGTTATTATATATCTATTATTTAGATTTATTTTAATGAGAAGATGGAAAGATTTTTTTATTAAATATAAATGATGAAAGACTTTTTAAGTGAGATAAAGAGAAAAAAAAATGTATATAGATTTCTTAAATTTTAGCAAGATAAACACTTTTTTAAAAGGAAAATAAATTTTCATTAAATAAATTTTATTTTGTATATATTTTTGGTTGCTACATAACACATAAGTATAGTATTATATTTTAGGATTAAGATTATGTTGGTTTTTTTCTTTTTCTTTTTTTCTTGGGCTTTATTCAATTGCCTAAATTGCTTAATGTATAAGTTAAGCCAACCCAGGTTATAACCTAACAAAAACATATTAAACTGAAAACTGAAAATTGAAAATTGAAAATACTGTAGGAAAATAATATTTAAATGTGTGAATAGTACCGTGAGACCCATTTTTAATGAAAAAGTTGTTGAAATGTGAAAATTGTAGGTCCGTGAACAGTAAAAATTTGGAAAAAAAGTCATATGTTGCAGCTACTATTCAATGAACAGTAGCCGCAACAGTGATGAACAGTAAAAAAATTGTCTGAGAAAGCTGAAAAGTAAAAAAAACAAAAAAAAAAAAAGTTTGCAAAACGCAAACGCATCTGGGAAGCGCAAAACGCGCTTCCCAAACGCGTGAGTTCGTTTGGATACCGCTGAAAACTGAAAACACTGTAGCAAAATAATATTTAAATGTGTGAATAGTACCGTAGGACCTATTTTTAATGAAAAAGTTATTAAAAAGTGAAAATTGTGAGTCTGTAAACAGTAAAAGGTGTGGGAAAAGTCACATGTTGTTGCTACTGTTTAATGAACAGTAGTTGCAACAGTGATAAACAGTAAAAAAATGTCTGGGAAAGCTGAAAAGTAAAAAATAAAAAAAAAAAATGTTTGTAAAACGCAAACGCGTCTGGGAAGCGCAAAACGCGCTTCCCAAACGCAAACTTAAAGATTCATTTTTAACTAGAGTTTTTGGCCTATAGAAGGATGACCAGCGCTTTTGGCCTCTAAAAGTTAAAAAGTACTTATAGACTCCGTCAACAATACATAAAACCCAAAAAAAAAAAAAACTATCCAAAATAAATAAATTTTCACTGAAACGTGCAAAATGCGCTTCATTTTCACTGAAACGTGCAAAATGCGATTCATTTTTAACCAGCGTTTTTAGCCTATAGAAAGATGACACGCAATAGCAACAGTGGCATAAAGTTCACTGTGGGGTTTAGTTCTCAGAGTGTCACAAGTCACAAGAAGCCACTGCATGTTACAGTAACTTGTATAAATACCCAAAGGCCTCCATCAGAGCTCTCACCCAACCAATTCCAACGATTTCTTGAATTCATTTGATCACAAAAACACCTCCTCCTCCATTTCCATCTTATCTTTTCATCTTTAAAGTTTTCTTTGATCTAAATATTCAACTGGACTTGATGGGTTACCCAAATAGACCAGGTCATGGGGCTGGGGGTGCATATGGCAGATATCCACCCTCAGCTGCATCGGCTTATGGCAGTGTGTACCCACCTGCTCCTCCTTATGGTGGCGGATACCCACCTGCTCATGCTTATGGTGGGTACCCACCTGCGCCTGCTTATGGAGGATATCCACCTCCACCTGGACCGGCTTATGGCAGTGGGAACCCACCTGCGTCGGCTTATGGCGGATATCCACCTCCACCTGCTCATGCTTATGGTGGGTACCCACCTCCACCTGCTCATGCTTATGGTGGGTACCCACCTGCGCCGGCTTATGGCGGGTATCAGAATCGTCCTATCATTCCCGGAATTGTGGAGGCTGGGATTGAAGCGCTGGCCATAGGTTTGGACATCTATAATTTGTTTGGTGATGGCCGGTAGTGGTTTCAAGCTTTGTATTTTCTTTTCAAAAGTATGCAATTTGATTGTTGGTTATGAATATAGAAGTATGGTTTTGTGTTTGTAACTTCTGTTCCCAAGATTGTTATTTGATTTTTAGTTATAAAAATAGAAATATGGGTTTGTGTAGAGATATATTGGGCTCTAAAGTTGTCTTTAGGATGTTGTTTTTGAGAAACAGGATACCATTCAGCTTCTCTAAAGGTAACATTCATCTTTTAATTTGTGTTTTGGCCTTTGAAGAAAACTTATTTTATTAGGAGAAAAGAAAAACTGAAAAAAGAAGCATATATATGGGGATTTGCACACATTTTATTCTTTTTGCAAATTTAATTATTTAGAAAGAGTTCACACTGTTTATTCATTTTGTTTATTATGGATGTTCTCAAATAAATTTCTGATATTGAATCCCTGTTATGTGAAGGGAAATGATGCTAACAATTTCATATGGAAGAGATATTGACTTATGTTGGCTTGATTCTGGGGACTTATTTTCCTTTTCAATTTGTTGTTGTTGTGGTAATTGCTATCAATTTAGGATTTAATTTTAGGGTTTAAATTTTGTAAGGATTCTGTGTAAAACCTCATATCTACACCCTTCAATTATAACTCTTCTAGAATTTTTAAGTGAAAAATTAGGTAATACACATTAAAAATACTATCACTGCTGGAAAAGAAAAGAAAAACTCCGATATCCACCATTGCCGTGCACCACCACTACCACTGCTAGTATTTCTTTCTGTAGTTTGTAGCTTCTATAGTTTCAAAAATAAATGTGACAAATGTGGTTTGGTTGAAGGAGATTAAAAGCTTGTAAGTTTGGACAGATTAAGTTGTTATATGTATTGGATTTGCACTAGGTTTTTGGGTGGGAGTGTGCAACGTGGTGATCTTGGTTGATGGGTAAAGAAAAGGGTCTTCAAGGTTTTTTTTTTAATTATTATTATTATTATTTTTTTTTTTTTATGTTGGTTGAGCTCCGGTGGAACAATGCTGGATATCTTGCACTAGATTTTAAGGGTAAATTTTACCAGGGTTAATATCACTAAACTTTAGTTGTGTTTAATAAAAAAAAAAAGAATATTTGGTAGAATTTAAACTCCATATTACCCAAAAAAAAAAAAATTTAATTAAATGACTCGTTCGCATTGGCCGTCTTCATTAATATAGACGTGACTTAATTTTAGACTTTTCTTCTTGTTTCGGACACATACTAAGTTTATGTAATATAATTTATAGTATACTAATTTTGTCTTTAAAAAGTAAGAAATAGACTAATAAGCTACAAAAAGCCAAGTTAGCTTGAGCTTAATTGGACTCGAGTTGATGAGCTCCTTTGTTTGGATAGAATTAATTTGCATGCAATACACTGGTGTGGCCCAAATTCTAGAATAAATATCATCTGTCTGTTCCACTACTTTATTCCCAAGAAAAAGACCTAAGCTCCCTTTTTTCTTGTGTCTTTTTCAAATTAATATTTGGTGAGTTCACTGGGATTTGATGTGCATGATGATATCACTTGAACATGGAAAGCTTATTTCTCTTTGCCATCTCAACTCTGATCAAGTTGGACCATGACCAATAGGTTTCTTGTACTCCCTCAATTCCGACGAGGTAGGTGGAGGAGGTCCCTATCCTATGGCTGTTGCAGTGGCAGCTACGTACACTCAGTTCAACGACTACAACTGATCGTCGATGGTCGTTTGCTGATGCATATGAGTCCAACCCTAGACACTCACCGCAATCAAAAAAGAAATGTCAAACCTAAATAATATAACTACCGTTCATTGTTGTGCGGAAACTAATATTATTTTATTTAATTTGTGTTTTTTTAGGTTATAAAACGACTTCATTCATTGAACAGTAGAAATAATAGGTGGGATACGGATAACAGAGGTTAGTCAAATTAAGTATCAATTTTAAATTGAAGAATCGGTTTTGACAAGTAATTAATTGACCGTACGTATATAGCCTGGAGCTTACCCATCAAAGCAAGTTAAAATCAACTTAATTTTGAACAAACAAACAAAACCGTTGAGGGAACATAATATTTATTACACGAGTCTTTGTCATACTGAATATTGTTAAGGCGACTTTTGTCTAATTCTAGTGCTATTGGGAAACCAATAAGTCCCACTTAGCGTTGGCTTTGTGCACATGAATATTGTTAATTTATTACATGAGTCTTTGTCTAATTCTAGTGCTATTCGGAAACCATGTCCCCACTTGGCGTTGGCTTCGTGCACATGAATTAAGGACTTGGAGCTTGTAAGACCGTGACCGATCCTCAGAGGAGTGAATGGACAAAGCAGCATATCGTATCAATGTGGTATTATGAGAATATTTTATTTTTTGTGGATGGATACAAAACTTTGTTTAAATTCTTGACCAAAAAAAAAAAAAAAAAAAAAAAAGAAAAAAGAGAGAGAGAGAGAAAATGAAATTTTGAGTTAAGCAAATAAATGGATAGAGCCCTATGGCTCCAATTCTAGGTAAAAACCAAGTTCAACTTTTTGATAGTTAGATAGATATAACGAGTTAAAGGATTTGAACTTTAAATATTTTGTAGATAATATCATCAGTACTAATTGATTGGGTTACAATACTCTAGACACCAAGTTCAACTAGGTTTTGGTATTGGTACACCATGACCCAATATTAAAGTTCAAATACAATATATAAGGTGTTCTCTATTTTTTAGAGAAATAAGTATTTGGGGATTAGGTTTTGTGAGAGCGCCTTTGCTAATTGAGCCATATGCCAATCAATGATAACTTTATCTACCCAAACATTTTCAAACTTAACAATTGAGCCACATGCTAATCAATGATATCTATAGTTATACATGTCAAAACCAATAAAATAGTCTTAGGAAGCATAAGGAAAAAAGAGAATAGAGAAGTCCCATAAAAATAATTAGTTCAAGAAGGTTGAATTAAATCTGTTACTTAGTACTACATAAATAATTATAAGCATATTAAGAATCTAATTCAAGACTGACCCTCATTTCTCAAACAATTGATATGCTTGCCTCAAATAACTTCTAATAAGAATAGCACTCATAAATTTTCCCCACTCAAGGTTGAATATAATTTAAGGAATCACACAATAGAATCAAAATTAACACAACATTAAATAGTTGGAGTTTTCAAACTCTCAGTATAATGTTTTATAGGATTAACACATAGAGCAAAATAGACGAAATCTCTTTTAAACTAAAACTTCTATATTACCTAAATGGATCTTCTCTAAAAACCACATCCCATTTGGTTCTCTTGAGCATTCCCAGCTCTTGCAATGCTACATATTAAAGCCAGTACCATATAAATGAATCAAAAACTAATATCAAGAAAGGGAAAAAAAATTATATATACTTTATGATCATCATGCATGATTTAGTTCAAAATATAACTTGAAGAGAAATGATAAATGAATATGTTGACTATTGAGGGGTCAATTTAATCAGCAAAAAATGATGGAAAAATTTAAGAGAAATAGTAAATTAAAACCCAATTGTGCATAAAAGAAAGATAGTATATGTAGGGATAGAGGCCCAAATTGTATATTGGGCCTTTGGCCTTGTCCGAGAACGTGGGGTGATCCGAGGACGACTAAATAGTAGTGGGTGATCTAAGTTCAAGGCCCCATAAGTAACATGTAAGTAGAAAAATTGGGAAAAGTGGTCATAGGAGGATTGTCTCCTCGGACAAACGAAGTACAGATCAAATGTATATTCTATCACTCAAAGTGACATTCCAGAAAATTCTACTGAGAGGGGCGTGCATTATGAACGTGCTGGAGGAATAGGAGTTAGGAAATATCTAAGGAAAAGCTGCTACCACCGCATTAAATGCCCTGCAGCTAACTTTCTGGCTGCATTTATGTGGAGAAGACCTCTGAACAGTGCTGCCTTAGCTACCACAACTCACAGAAGGCCTGAGGGGGTGTCTAATAGGACAAATACTCAAGTAGTGGCTCAAATGGTCAACAAGTGTAGGATCAAGATCGTTCAAAGGGAACTATATAATGTAAGAGATCCTCCATGAATTGGGGATCGAAATAGAAGGAGAGAAAGGACTGTGGCAATCAAAATTGTATTAGTAATCTGTCCAATTGATCTATATTAGAACTGACCTCCTCTGACCATGCTGAGAGCAAATTTATTTGGATCAATCATTCTTACTTTTGTTTGATTATATTTTAAACTCATTCTATCCGTTGTTCAACTCATTAGGGCCTAGTTCTCTAACCCACTCTCTACAAATTTATTATACCGGGCTCATTGGGCCAATATCCCTTTACATTTTAGGTTTGGGCTCCAAAACGTGTTCCTCCAGTATATAACCTTTTAAAGGGTATCTAGGTGAAGAAATCAATACTTTGAGAATACCTATTAATTACTTGTAAATAATAAGAAACAATAGCCATTTACTAAGCATGTATTAATATGTTTGTTTGATAATTTAATAATTACAATGGGGGGATTTTAACCTTGGATATATTATCCAAAGGTGTGAAATGTCAACTAGTTAAGTTACAAGTTTCTCTTGAAAAATATTAATTAATAAGATCATGCATTGGTAAATTAAATGATGGATCTTTAAGTATCAATTTTAGTCTCTTTTATGACAATTGAGAAAATTTCTCTTTCTTTCATTTGCTTATTTGTCGGAGTTTTAATAATATCTTGATTGAAATTCCTAAATTTAATTAAGGGAAAGAAAATTCATTTGAAGCAATTTAATTATGGTGAACATATTTGGAAACAATTTAAATCATGGTGAACATATTTGGAATTGAAAATTTCCCCAAACCAATTTTATGGTCATTTTGTTTTAAGAATTGTTAACTTTAATCTTGTTTAAAGAATTAATAATCCCAAAGAGTTAATCACAATTAATTTCGTAGAGTTAATGCCTCTGTTAATTTGATGGTGGAGTCAAGGACTCCATTAATGGGGTAGAGTCAAGGACTCCATTAATTTGGTAGAATTAAAGATTCCAATTAATTTGGTAGAGTCAAGGACTCCGTTGATGGGGTAGAGTCAATAACTCCATTAATTTACTAGAATCAAGGATTCCAATTAATTTGGTAGAGTCAAGGACTTCATTGATGGGGTAGAGTCAAGGACTCCATTAATTTCGTAGAATCAATGATTCCAATTAAAAAAAAGGACATTACACTACAACTTGAGAGAATTTTTATTCGGTAATTTTCAAATAAGATTTATGAGTCAAGGAATCATATTTAAAGTTTCATATATGGAGTTAGGAACTCCTTATGAAACCCAACCTTTTTTGTTTTACCAAACAAAAATTCGTATTTTAAAAACAAGTTGAGAGAGAGATTTTGGAAGTGCCAAGATGAGAGAATTTTTATCTAGTAATGCACTAATAGGATCTACGAGTTAGGAACTTGTATCTAAAGCTTCATGTATGGAGTTAGGAACTCCCCATGAAACCCGACCTTATTTGCTTTACCAAACAAAAATTCAGATTTGAGAATAAGAGAGTGAGAGAGATTTAGAGAAGAAAGGGATTGATGTGAAATCCCATATACAAACTGTAAGGACTCAAATTGGATTGGACCCAAAAGAGGGATGAGATTCTAGCCCAACAAGCCCAAACAATAAAATTTCTAGAGAATGGGTATAAGAGCTAGCTCCAGTAAGTGGAAAAAGACATGATTCTCGTGCAGCAAAAGGAACTTCAAATTAAAAAAAAAAAACTCTTGCTCCCTTTTCCTCGGCTAGGTTTTAGTGTCTATCTCTCTCTGGATTCTTTCCCTCTATCCTTTTCTTCTAAAAATCCCCCTTAGTGTCCTCCGATTTCACATTATATACTATATTCTTTGTCCTACTTTCATCATACACGTGTAGGTTTCATTCTGGAAACTTCTTTCTGTCCCATCCAGCACTTATTAGAATCTCCGCTCAGTGGCCATAAGGCTGCTTGGTTACTGTTCAGGTATCACCTCCACATTAATACGGCCAGAGAGTTAGCTGGGAAGTATTTAATGTGGAGGTAGCAGCTTTTAGGAGATATTTGTTACCTTTCCCAGTTCCTTCTTTGTTCAATATTCATTCGCTAATTCGTATGCAATTTCATAAAGTTTCTTGACTACTAAAAGAGTTACGTCCACCTCGGACGTTGGTTTGAGCAATAAATCTTATCCTCAGACGTGGTTTGAGCCACTATGTACGACTTACATCTATTTGTCTTGTGTTATTCTCAAAATGGCTCTTTTTAACCATCCTCGGACATGTAAGTGTCCTCGGACATGTAAGTGTCCTCGGACTGGGCCATTGGGCCACAGGCCCACTTCCTATGAATTCTCTGTTATCTTTTTGGGCAATTGGCCCCACAATAGCCCCTAAAAATCTCACTTTTTGTCATCTCGGAAAAAGGGAGATTTTGATATCACGCCTTTACCTCCTTCGTTGGATTTTTCTAAATTTCAGAACGCCTTTCCATCTGCCCAAGACACGCTCTTGACGTTTTGGCGTCAGGAGTACGCCATTATTAAATGATGGCGGCTTCTCTGTCCTCCACGTTTCAGCAGGATGCGAATCAAACAGTGGAGGACCTTTGATATTTATGAGCGAAATTTTTCCCGCTTACGATTTCTGCGCCCCTATAAAGAGCTTTTCAAATCAATTTTCTTTTCAGTTACAAAAAATCTCACAATCTTTAGTGGGTATTCATTGAACCTGTCCATCTTTCTTTTTTCTCCATGCTCTCATAAATACCTGAAGTCTGTCCGAGGTGCTCATTTTTCATACCTGTAAGTTTCTTTAACCTTCCTCAGTCTTCAATCCTCTTCGCTAATTTTTCTTCACGATTCTTAAGAAATGGGCAGGTTTAAGTATCTAGTTGATTCCGAAGAGCAAATAGAGGAATTTAGAGCCAAGTATAGAATTCCCTCCACGGTGGGCATGAGATATGCTTCCCCAGAAACGTGGTATGATGATAGAAGAACAGGGGAAGTAGTCATCCCTATGATCGCTTTCATAGAGGGAGGGATGACTATTCCGATGGGTAGTCTCACTAGGAGTTATCTTAGGTTCTTCAGATTGTCCCCCACACAGTGCGCCCCCAATATGTTCAGGGTGTTAGGGAGTATAGAAGCCCTTAATGCAAGAATGAATTTAGGCCTTACCCACCACGATGTGAACTAGGTATATAACCTTCATCAATTGAAGGGCCAGGGATACTATCTTAGGTTTAGGTACCCTGAAGTAAGGTTAATCCAGTGTCTCCCTACATCAAACAAGGGCCTAAAAGATGACTTTCTCATTTTTTTCTGGGACATGGCATGATGGTTTACTTTGTTCAACCTAAGAGGGAACACCAGGTGGGGTTCTTAGGCTATACACTTCTACCCGTTGGCTTATACTCTTCAATTCAAGTTATCTTTATTTTTGATGGAACTTGCCTGTCATTTTATTGATTTTGCAGACAAACACGCTACCAAGCCTCAGTTCATATTGGTTAACAAAGAGAATTTGGATAGAATCCTGCGATCCGAGGTGTACGTGAACCCATCTGACGGCCAATTGAGAGCAGCTCACATAATCCTTCGCTACAAACCAATCTCTACAGCCTTTCAAGCGCCGAAGTGTGTGATAAAGGCTAAGGATCCTCGGCTGCACCGAATCAGTGTAGCTTTTGACGGATTCATCATTCCCGAGGGTGTCCCAATTTCTGAAGGCACCCCTTTTACTCAGCCATTACCCATAGCCACTCTCTCTGCAAGGGCTTCATCATCACATCCCATTCCTCAAAAAGTAAAAGAGGAAAAGGAGAAAGAAGGAGAGGAAGACGAAGAAGAAGACGTCATAGAATTAGTAGATTTTGCTGACGAGTTTGAGATTTTCAACCAACCCCATACTCCCGAGGTGAATTCTGATAACTTAGGTATTCAGAGAAAAGGCCAAAGGAGCTTGTTGGATGTGATCGAAGGAAAATCGGGGAAGGGGGCACCGGGGAAGCCTGCCAGACCAGTCTCCCCCCTCCTCCTCCTCCTCCTCAACCATCCCAACCTCAGGGGGGTTGAACCTACTGATTCCAAGAGGATGAGGGAACAAAAAGGAAAAGATGTGGTGGAGATTGGAAGATCTCGCCCAACTCACGAAGATGAGAACCAACAGGCTCCAAAGCAACAAAAAACAACTCATGGGCCTCAACGCGTTGTGGCTAAGCAAAATATTCAGTCTTCGGAGCCCGAGGCCTAGCTCCCTGCTCCCATTTTTGGTGGAGAGCCCCTGAGGGAAAACGCCTCAATCAGAGACCTCAACGGTGGAATTGGATGCCACATTGCCTTGGCCCTAAAAGAAACCCTCCTTCTCCCAAATTAAGGATATGGCCGAGCTCAGAAGCATGAAGAAGAATGAGATCTTCATGAATACGAAAAGGCATTTGGGCATGGTAAGGTATCTTTACTGCTTTACTCGTTCCTTTTAGCTTATTGTACCTCTGACTTTTTTCTTTTTTTTTAGGCTGTTCAAGCCACTTTCAGGCTAGAGGAGATGATCAATGCCTTTTACCAGTAGTTAGACGAGGAGAGGAAGAAACGAAATACGGCTGTTCAGACACTTTCTTCCAGTGAGAAGAACGTTGCAGAGCTGAAGAAAAAGTTAGCTGACGAAGAACATGCTAGAAAGAGTGCTGACTCAGCTCTGGCCAGTTTTCAAAGGCAAGCTGAAAACCAAAGGAAAAGCCTCCGAGATGCCAATGACCAGCTGGCAGCTTCCAAGGAACAACTATCAAGTCTTCAAGAACAACTAGAGGAAGCCCAGCGGCTCAGAGATCAGGCTGAAAAAGCCAAGGCTAAGGCTGAACAAGCAAGAACTGAGGCTGAAAAAGAGAGGGATAGTGAATTGGTCAAAATAATTAACAAGTCAGTGTGTTGTCAAGTCACTTGACTTTGGGGGGTTTTTTAATTTTTATTTTTGAATAGATAAATAGTTAAAGTTGACTATTATTTATAAAAATAAAAATTTGAAACTTTAATGGTAGATTATTCTTTTTTTTGTTAATAATTACTGACTAGAAAAAAAAAACGTAGTATGCAAAAAAAGAAAAAAAAAATTCTATATTTTATATTTTCTTAAAATAAGTTATTAAAATTCAAAATTCATATAAAAATTATTTAAATATTTAAATTATATTAATTATGACATCATCGGTTTGACCATCGATCCAATCCCAGTCGGACCATAAAATCAGTAATCAGTCTCTTTTCTGGTTTTTTGTCCGTTCCGGTTTTTAAAATCATGATTGTTAATAAAAAAGTTGCTGAAAAGTAAAAATTGTGAGTTCGTAAACAATAAAATTTGAGTTGAAAAGTCAATTATTACGGTTACCGTTTATTGAACAGTAGCTGCTACAGTGCTACACAGTAAAAAAGCTACCGGAAAAAGCTTGAAACGCGTGAGAAGAAAAAAAAAAAAAAAAAAAAAAAAAAAGCTGAAAATGCCAGACATAAACGCGCTGACCAAACGTGAGAAACGTGCAAAATGCGCTTCTAGGGGGTAAAGATTCATTTTTAACCAGCGTTTTTAGCCTATAGAAAGATGACACGCAATAGCAACAGCGGCATAAAGGTTACTGTGAGGTTTAGTTCTCAGAGTGTCACAAGTCACAAGAAGCCACTGCATGTTGCAGTAACTTGTATAAATACCCAAAGGCCTCCATCAGAGCTCTCACCCAACCAATTCCAACGATTTCTTGAATTCATTTGATCACAAAAACACCTCCTCCTCCATTTCCATCTTATCTTTTCATCTTTAAAGTTTTCTTTGATCTAAATATTCAACTGGACTTGATGGGTTACCCAAATAGACCAGGTCATGGGGCTGGGGGTGCATATGGCAGATATCCACCCTCAGCTGCATCGGCTTATGGCAGTGTGTACCCACCTGCTCCTCCTTATGGTGGCGGATACCCACCTGCTCATGCTTATGGTGGGTACCCACCTGCGCCTGCTTATGGAGGATATCCACCTCCACCTGGACCGGCTTATGGCAGTGGGAACCCACCTGCGTCGGCTTATGGCGGATATCCACCTCCACCTGCTCATGCTTATGGTGGGTACCCACCTCCACCTGCTCATGCTTATGGTGGGTACCCACCTGCGCCGGCTTATGGCGGGTATCAGAATCGTCCTATCATTCCCGGAATTGTGGAGGCTGGGATTGAAGCGCTGGCCATAGGTTTGGACATCTATAATTTGTTTGGTGATGGCCGGTAGTGGTTTCAAGCTTTGTATTTTCTTTTCAAAAGTATGCAATTTGATTGTTGGTTATGAATATAGAAGTATGGTTTTGTGTTTGTAACTTCTGTTCCCAAGATTGTTATTTGATTTTTAGTTATAAAAATAGAAATATGGGTTTGTGTAGAGATATATTGGGCTCTAAAGTTGTCTTTAGGATGTTGTTTTTGAGAAACAGGATACCATTCAGCTTCTCTAAAGGTAACATTCATCTTTTAATTTGTGTTTTGGCCTTTGAAGAAAACTTATTTTATTAGGAGAAAAGAAAAACTGAAAAAAGAAGCATATATATGGGGATTTGCACACATTTTATTCTTTTTGCAAATTTAATTATTTAGAAAGAGTTCACACTGTTTATTCATTTTGTTTATTATGGATGTTCTCAAATAAATTTCTGATATTGAATCCCTGTTATGTGAAGGGAAATGATGCTAACAATTTCATATGGAAGAGATATTGACTTATGTTGGCTTGATTCTGGGGACTTATTTTCCTTTTCAATTTGTTGTTGTTGTGGTAATTGCTATCAATTTAGGATTTAATTTTAGGGTTTAAATTTTGTAAGGATTCTGTGTAAAACCTCATATCTACACCCTTCAATTATAACTCTTCTAGAATTTTTAAGTGAAAAATTAGGTAATACACATTAAAAATACTATCACTGCTGGAAAAGAAAAGAAAAACTCCGATATCCACCATTGCCGTGCACCACCACTACCACTGCTGGTATTTCTTTCTGTAATTTGTAGCTTCTATAGTTTCAAAAATAAATGTGACAAATGTGGTTTGGTTGAAGGAGATTAAGAGCTTGTAAGTTTGGACAGATTAAGTTGTTATATGTATTGGATTTGCACTAGGTTTTTGGGTGGGAGTGTGGAACGTGGTGATCTTGGTTGATGGGTGAAGAAAAGGGTCTTCAAGTTGTTTTTTTTTTTATTTTTTTTTTAATGTTGGTTGAGCTCCGGTGGAACAATGCTGGATATCTTGCACTAGATTTTAAGGGTAAATTTTACCAGGGTTAATACCACTAAACTTTAGTTGTGTTTAATAAAAAAAAAATACTTGGTCGAATTTAAAGTCCTTATTACCCAAAAAATAAAAAATAAAAGAATTTAATTAAATGACTCGTTCACATATTGGCCGTCTTCATTAATGTAGACGTGACTTAATTTTAGACTTTTCTTCTTGTTTTGGACACATACTAAGTTTATGTAATATAATTTATAGTATACTAATATTGTCTTAATTAAAAAGTAAGAAATAGACTAATAAGCTACAAAAAGCCAAGTTAGCTTGAGCTTAATTGGACTCGAGTTGATGAGCTCCTTTGTTTGGATAGAATTAATTTGCACGCAATACACTGGTATGACCCAAATTCTAGAATAAATATCATCTGTCTGTTCCACTACTTTATTCCCAAGAAAAAGACCTAAGCTCCCTTTTTTCTTGTGTCTTTTTCAAATTAATATTTGGTGAGTTCACTGGGATTTGATGTGCATGATGATATCACTTGAACATGGAAAGCTTATCTCTCTTTGCCATCTCAACTCTGATCAAGTTGGACCGTGACCAATAGGTTTCTTGTACTCCCTCAATTCCGACGAGGTAGGAGATCCCTATCATATGGCTGTTGCAGTGGCAGCTACGTACGTACGGCCACTCAGTTCAGCGACTACAACTGAAATCGTCAATCGTTTGCTGATGCATATGAGTCTAACCCTAGACACTTACCGCAATCATAAAAGAAACGTCAAACCTAAATAATAATATAACTACCGGTCATTGTTGTGCCGAAACTAATATTATTTTATTTGTGTTTTTTAAGGTTATAAAACGACTTCAATCATTGAACAGTACAGTAGAAATAATAGGTGGGATACGGATAACAGAGGTTAGTTAAATTAAGTATCAATTTTAAATTGAAGAATCGGTTTTGGCAAGTAATTAATTGACCGTATATAGCCTGGAGCTTACCCATCAAAGCAAGTTAAAATCAACTTAATTTTGAACAAACAAACAAAACCGTTGAGGGAACATAATTTATTACACGAGTCTTTGTCATGCTGAATATTGTTAAGGCGACTTTTGTCTAATTCTAGTGCTATTGGGAAACCAATTAGTCCCACCTGGTGTTGGCTTTGTGCACATGAATTAAGGACTTGCAGCTTGTAACTTGTAAGACCGGGACTGATCCTCAAAGGAATGAATAGAAAAGGCAGTATGTCATATCAATGTGAAATTTTAAGAATATTTTATTTTTAGTGGACCGGTTCAAAACTTTGTTTAAATTCTTGACAAAAAAAATTGGGTTAAGTGAATAAATGGATAGAGTCCCATGGCTCCAATTATAGGTAAAAACCAAGATCAACTTTTTGATAGTTAAATAGACATAACGAGTTAAAGGATTTCAAATTTAAATATTTTAGAGATATCATCAGTACCAACTGATTGTGTTACAATGCTTTAGACACCAATTGGTTCAACTAGGTTTTGGTATTGGTACACCGTGGCCCAATATTAAAGTTTAAATACAATATATAGGGTGTTCTCTATTTTTTTGAGAAATAAATATTTGGGGATTAGATTTTGTAAGAGTGCCTTTGCTAATTGAGCCATATGCTAATCAATGATATCTATAGTTATACATGTCAAAACCAATAAAATAGTCTTAAGAAGCATAAGGAAAATAGAGAATAGAGAAGTCCCATAAAAATAATTAGTTCAAGAAGGTTGAATTAAATCTGTTAGTACTACATAAATAATTATAAGCATATTAAGAATCTAATTCAAGACTCACCCTCATTTCTCAAACAATTGATATGCTTGCCTCAAACTTCTAATAAGAATAGCACTCATAAATTTTCCCCACTCAAGGTTGAATATAATTTAATGAATCACACAATAGAATCAAAATTAACACAACATTAAATAGTTGGAGTTTTCAAACTCTCAGTATAATGTTTTATAGGATTAACACATAGAGCAAAATAGACGAAATCTCTTTTAAACTAAAACTTCTATATTACCTAAATGGATCTTCTCTGAAAACCACATCCCATTTGGTTCACTTGGCAGAAATAATCTATTTATATATATATATATATATGTATGTATATTCATTCTGCTTCATTCCACTTGAGTTTAAAACAAATTAACTTGTCTATTGATAAGCATTCCCAGCATATTGAAGCCAGTACCATATAAATGAATCAAAAACTGATATCAAGAAGGGAAAAAAAAATATATATATATATACTTTATGATCATCATGCATGATTTAGTTCAAAATGTAACTTGAAGAGAAATGATAAGTGAATATGTTGACTGTTGAGGGGTCAATTTAATCAGCGAAAAAGGATGGAAAAATTTAAGAGAAATAGTAAATTAAAACCCAATTGTGCATAAAAGAAAGATAGTATATAACCTATAAAGAGTATCTAGATGAAGAAATCAGTACTTTGAGAATACCAATTAATTACTTGTAAATAATAAGAAACAATAGCCATTTACTAAGCATGTATTAATATATTTGTTTGATAATTTAATAATTACAATGGGGGGATTTGAACCTTCGATATATTATCAAAATGTGTGAAATGTCAACTAGTTAAGTTACAAGTCTATCTTAAAAAATATTAATTAACAAGATCATGCATTGGTAAATTAACATTCAGCCAAAAAAAAAATAAAAAAATAAATAACATATATGTCATGATACTACATAATTTTTATAAACCATGTTTATGTAAAATCATGTTAGTTATGTTAAAGATTGTGTCGAACTTTGATTTGCATGATCTGATTTTAGCTTATATTCAACCAAACGTATTTGGTGGTTAGAAATCCAAATAGAATCATTGAAATCATCTTTTGTCATTTTCATGTGAATTATGTAACTTAATACAATCCACATAGGGCTTGTTTCAATTATTAATTACTCTTTTATTTATAATTTATGTTAGTATTTACTTAAAGGATACTACATAAACAAAACTACAAACTTATTAAATTCTGTTTCTAAAAAAAAAAAAAAAAACACAAAAGAAAAACTACTAAGTTCTTTCTAAAAAAAAAGCTACTAAAATTGTGAGCATGTGGAATCTGGAGCTTTTTAAGTTTTAACTTTTTTGTTTTGTCTTTTTTTTTGTCTTATTTTGTTAAAGGTTTGATTAAATCATTAGAGCACTCACATCAGTGGAGCTAAATAGTTATATTGCTAAAAATATAAGTATTTAGCACCACTAAGCTGTAGCAGTGGAGGTAAAGCTAAAAAATTTAGCTTCTCAGCTGCAGTGCACAACTAAAGATAGATGTGCACTGTAGCTCAAAGGCAAAAAAAAAAAAAATATATATATATATATATATTTAAATTGGTTTCTCTCTCTTCTTTTATTAAATTAAGCTTTTCTCTCTCCTTCTTCCTTTTCTCTTTCTTTTTCACATTTACTCTTTCTTCTTCACTGAACCAAACCCAGCACTTCTCCCTTTCAAAAAAAAATTTTTTGGTTCCTTCCTCCAGCCATTTTTTCTTTCTACTTCACCTTTCTTCTTCACTGAACCCAACCCTTCTCTTCTCCACCTTCATTTTTTTATTTCTTTCTTCCTCCAACTCCTCACCACTCCTTAGTCACTGCCCGCCAAGCCGCCAACAAGCCAAGTCCTAAGTCATTGCTGACACAAGTCCCTAGCCGTCGGCGATCCAAGCCTGGTGGTGGTGGTGGTTTTTTTTTTTTGTTTTTTTTAATTAATTAGAGTTGTGGTTGGTGGTTGTTGAGGTGGGTTTGTGGTGGTAGTGGTAGGTTGTTGATTGAGTTGTGTTCGTGGGTTGTGTTTGTGGTCTGTGTTCGTGGTGGTGGTGGGTTGTCCCAAGCCATTACTATGGGCGGTTGTTGTTAGCGGTGGTGGTGGTGTGGGTTTTTTTTGTTGGTTGTCCCTGGGTTTTTTTGTTGTTGGATTTGTGGGTTTTTGAATTTTGGTTGTTTTTATGTGTGATTTTGGTTGGTTTTTGAGATGATTTTGTTGCAAATTTGATGGATTTAGGTTGTGTTAATGGTGGCCTATGGATAGTGGAGGTGGTTGTGGGTGGCAGTGGAGGTGGCTAGGGTTTTGGGTTTGCTTATTGTTCTTCACAATCTTCAAATGATCGGTTTGTGGTGTTTTTTTTTTTTTTTTTTTGGCAGTGGGGTGTATTATTTTATTGTAGCAGATATATTATTTTATTGTGATGTTTATATTATTTTATTGTGTTGAGAGCTAAAATAGATCCATTGCTGCTGGATGTTTTGTAAAATGAGTAGGTAAAATAGATAAAGTGACTTTTTATAGTGCCAAATAGCTAAAAAATAACTCCACAGCAGTGGATGCTCTTAAAACAGAAAGCAATTGTTTATTTATTTTTTGGATGGAGGACCCTTTCCCATTGGATATATAGCATTCTTGTTACTCGTAATCCTTCCACTTCATCCTACAATTCCAATGAAGTCAGTGACATAGGTAAATATCACACCTTCGTTGTCAATGACTCAGGTAGTGATGTCATCAAAAAGGTTCCACACTATACATTTTGTTTTTCATTTATCAGTAATGTTAACGGATGTATATTTTGTTTTTGTTTTTGTTTTAGTGAGTAATGTTAACAGATGTCGTAAGAGCATCGGTTTATAATTACCTAAATGCCATTGCATTTATGACAGAGTGTAAAAATCTATACAATGAAATGCCTTGTGTCATTTACTTAGAAGAAAATATTTTAGAATAAACTTAAAATACCTTTTAGCTTGTGCCATTAAATGTATTCATTTTCCACAGATTTTTCTAGCTTTCTGCTCATTTTAGGGGCTGTTTGGATGGCTTTTTTTCATCACTCAATTTTCGTCACTCATCACTTTAAAAGACCACACCCGTTTCGTACCATCACTCACTTGCCATCACTCAATATTTTTCACACTGTTTGTGGGCCCTATACCAGTCACGCGGTGCAGCTTTTTTTTTTTCTTTTTTTTTTCAATACCCAGAAACCTGAACCCAGTGAAAGAAGAAAGGAAAAAAAAAAAGAAACCCAGATCATTGAACCCAGTGAAAGAAGAAGAAGAAAAAAAAAAAGAAAAAAAAGAAGAAGAAGAACACTCGAAACCGAACCCAGGAGAAGAAAAAAAAAGGAAGAACACCTGAGATCGAACCCAGAAGAAAGGAAAAAAAAAAGGGAAGAACACCTGAGACCAAACCTAGGAGAAGAAAGGAAAAAAAGAAAAAAAGGAAGAACACCGGGAAGACCGAACCTAGGAGAAGAAAGGGAAAAAATATAGATTGGTCAAAAGGTGCAGCTGAGTTATGATTAGTGGGTCCTCTATGTGTGTTTAATTACAAAAATGGGTGTTTTCAATTTCCATAACTCATAACTCAAAAATTAGAGAATTGAGTGATGGAAATAGAGTTATGGAAACAGAGTTATGGTGCTTCCAAACGAATTTTTCACCATGGGTCCCACCATTTTTGAGTAATGAGTTATGAAAATAGAGAATTGAGTTATAAAAACAGACCATCCAAACAGCTTCTTAGTCTCCCTCCACGTATGGTTCCACGCAACCCAAAAAGTCCACCCATACCTAAGACAAATAAAAGAAAAAATTACTTGTAAATTTTCCCCTCCATTTAACAAATTTTTTTTTTTTTTTTTTTTACTTTATCCCTTCAATCTATTATTTCACTTTTTTATCTCCTACCTTTCTGTAGTCATTTTTTTTTTATCAGCACTCTTCTTTTTACTCCCTTCTAAAAACGTACTTTAAAAAAATATTAAGGGAGAAGCAAATTAAGAGAGGGCTCAAAGAAGAATTCAATCAAAATTAAGAAGGTACTTTTAAATATTTATTTATTTATATTAAAAATATGATTTCGCTTTATTTATTTATTCATCCTTGTTATATTATTATTGTTCAAATGGATGAGGATTTAAGTTCAAGTGGGCTCAACTATGCATTTCCAGGAATTATTTTGACTTGAATGAGCTTCCTAAAGGAGGTACTATTATTTTATTTGAAAAATGACTATTTATTTTTAATTTTTATATTCAAACGTGGTGTTGATTTTTTTTTAAAATATTCTTGTGACAATATAGCAGAAATGGATGAGGATTTTATTGTAAATGAAACTCATCAAAGTGATTTAAGAAATTATATTGAGTTAAATAAGTCTTCAAATGATGAAAAAAATAGTGATACGTGTGGAGAGAAAGTTCTTGAAGAATATAATTTTGAGCCTTTTGTTGGTCAATGTTTTCAAATGAAGAAGAGGCATTTAGTTAGTTGTTAAGGGATGCACTTAGGGCATCCGTTATCATTACCCTATATATATATATATATATATAAAAGAGTTGAAGACTACTGTACTGTGTAATTACCATTTAAAATGTGAAAGAGAATTAAAAAAAAGTAAAAAAAGGTAAAACAAGAAAAAATTGAAAATAATTTACCATTATTAAAGATTTTAAAAACTCAATCTAAATTAGTCTGAAGCATTTTAATTCAAAATGTTTGAAGAGACAAGTGGGGTGAGGTGTATATTAAAAAGTTTTAAATTAATTAACCTCTCGTCTACCATTATTTTATTGAAATAAGTAATAATAGCGTCAACTACTGTGGTTCGGTTCTGCCGACATTTGGTACATATGAGTCTATGTATTGTTGAAACAAAGCACTCTCATAAGGTTTGGACAAATTGGCCAAATTTATGAGTGATAGATAGTATTAGAAAAATAATTCAACTTCCTTGCCGGACAAGTTTTATTTATTTAATTATTTATTTTGAGGGGTATTGAATTCACCACATGGGGATTAAGGATAGGTGGGTGCCAGTCCAGTTAAAAGTCAAGACAAGCCAATTGCAAACACACAATCCCTATAGCTATAGTTATTATAGGAAAATTATTGTGTACTCCCGGAGTATTCTCCTCCCACATGAATGGTGAGTCCCATTCATAGTACTCAGCACCTAAAATTTTCCGTTATTATAATTAAACCGGAATAATTGTTAAAGAGAAAATATTCGGTCAGGAGGTGGCGTTAAAGTGTTGATTTACGCCACCAATCAGTGTTTGCCACGTCACACATTTAAAGAAAAACCAATACACTCTATCACACACAATATTAACTTACTCTACACACACGTATTAGAGAGCAAACCTGGAGAAACAACACCAATGCCTAACCCATTCCACCTCTTGCTCTCATCTGACCACCACAAACCCACCTCCGAGAAGCCTCCAAATTGTTCTCAGATCCATTCTGAACCACCGCCGCCGCAGCCGCTATGGTTTTGGTATCAGTGGGAAGCTTGTGGCGACAAACTGGGCAATAATTCCGAATCAAAAGCCAAGGGAGTATACAATCAGAGTGGTATATATGCTTACATGGCATTTCTCGAGCTTCGGATCTGAATTCGAATTGCTCTTTGCAAACCGCGCAGTGAGTCGTTACCTGGGTCTCGCCGATTTCGATCGTGGGCATCGACTTGATCGCTGACTTTGAAGCCGGCGAGTTCTTGTACCTTGCGACAACGCCGTTCAGTTCGATTTGCAACAGTTACTTTAAAAGCCGATTGAACTCGAACCCCAACAGAAAATCCAACATGCTCAGCGGCAACGGCCTTAGACCCGACCCGCTTTCGTCGTCATAAAAGTGCTTGATTGTATGGCGTCGTTTTGGAGTTGGCGCCTTACGGTCTTGATAAGTGGGTTTTGATCCTTTTTTATTCTTTGTTTGATTAGTGGGTTTTGGGAATTTTGTGTGGCTTGTGTGGGTCTTGGGATTGTTTGATTAGTGGCGTCGATCTTCTGTGGTTTTGATCAGTAGGCTTCATTAATGGTGGCTGGGTTGTTTTGTGGCTTCATGATGGTGGCTGGTTTGGTTATGTTGGGTCTATGAGGGAGAGATGATAGTGTTAAAGAATGAATATTTGATTGAATAAAAAAGGATCAGAACAAACCTTGAACTTCAGTGCAGTGGCGCCAGCTCCAGAACGACGCCGCGGCGGGGTGGAGCTTCGGTGGTCAGATGAGAGTAGGAGGTGGAATGAGTTAGGTGTTGGTGCTGTTTCTCCAGGTTTGCTCTCTGATATGTGTTTGTGGAGTAAGTTAAAATTGTGTGTGATAGAGTGTATTGGTTTTTCTTTAAATGTTTGACGTGACAAACATGATTGGTGGCCTAAATCAACAGTTTTACGCCACCTCCTGATCGTATGTTTTCTCATTGTTAAAACAAAATTTTGGATTAGAAAATGTTGAAGGTATTACAAATTTTACAATATAAAATTTATGAACTAATATGACAATGATTGTAATTGGTAGGCTTTAATCATTTCATTAGTGAATATTTGAATTGTTTTGTCATGGTTGATGACACATTAGCTTATAGGCATAGTATAGTAAAAGTTGTAGTATTCGTAGGTCATAGTAGTGCTCTTTCAGGCCATTATGAAAGAAATACTAGATTAACAAAAAAAAAAAAAAAAGCTCAATTAAAATTGCATAGTTTTATTCATGTCATTTTATTTTTATTTTATTTTTTTGAGAGAGAAAAGAGCTGTCTAATTTTTTAATCTTAAGTAATTTTGATCAAATAACCATACTTTTCTTCAATTTTGCACATTTATTTATGAGTGTTTTTTTATTATCTTTTAATTGTAAAATTGAAATAAGTAATGAAGAGGGCATTAAAAGAAAAAAGAAAAAAAAGAAAAAAGAAGAAGAAGAAGAAGAAGAAGAAGAAGAAGTAATGAATAGGCAAATTCAAGTGTCTTTCTTTTTAGTAATTTTTATGTATGAACTCATTAAATTCAATCTTTGAATAAAATTTTTGAACAATAATATTCTATTAATTTTAATGTTTGTTATACTCGCATAAACACAGATTTATATATATATATATATATATATATAGTACGGTGGTGTTGACAGAACAGACAGTTCATTCTCATTCCATCATCATCATCATCATCATCATCATCATGTGCCATGTTACTAATAAGATGATGGTGTGGAACTGGCCCATTTGAAAGCAACCAATTGTAGATTTAGAAATATTAGTCATATTCAGGAATAGGAACTTATGTAAAAACTAATCCAATTTACTAGTTCTCCTACTAACCTCGGGGTTCTTAAGTATGGTCCTTTTTTAAAGGGTGGGGTTAGGAGGACAATTTTTACAAATCTTTGGGCCTGTGAAAATTCTCGTTTCGAAATGGAAACAGCTGAGAAACAGATTCCAAGGCCCACAAGCTTCATATTCTAGCAAATTAAGCCCATAAACCCCTAATTTAGCCCAAAGAACTTACGGCCCGCGAGCATGCCCATACAATGATACCATATCACTATATCAACAAGAAAAGTTGGGCAAATTTTGGTCCCACGTGACCAGTCCAAGGCCCACTGACATAGACAACAAAGCTCAGAAACAGATCAATTCAATAGCCCATAAATTCTACACAAAATAAGCATTTTGAGCAAATTTAAATTGGGTACACAAGGACAACCCAAAAGGCCATTAATATGGCCCATGTACTTGAACAATGCATAGGAATGGGTAGATTGAGATCTACAAAGTCGACACCGAAGTACATCAACACTGGCAACAACATGAAAGGCCACCTAATGAAGTGGCCAACTTGGGCCCACAGAAAATATACCAATCAAGCAAGGGTCCAAACCAAATCGAAAGCTAGATTAAATATAGGAAAGGAACCAGTAAAGGCAATAAAAAAAAAAGAAAAAAGAAGAAGAAGTGAATTGGAGAGCAAAATAGTTCTAATTTGCATCCATTTTTTTTTTTTTTTTGGCTGAATGAAAAAAATGAGCTTCTGGTGTGGACTCATCGACCCCACATCACGTGACGATAATAGATAATATCATATCATATATACCATCGAGGTCTTATTGGAGCTATTGCTCAAATCACTCATCAAGTGAAATAATTTGAGAATTCAAGTGTACAAGTTTTCCAAGAGAATAAATTCAATAAGGATAGGGTGTAATCCCTTTGGTTTACACCAGCCAATAAGAACATGCTACATCAGTCTTTTACTTAAAACTCATTGTAAAATCAATATATCTTAATACACCTAATAATATCTCCCAAAAAAAAAAAACCCTCTATTTCACATTTTCAGACCAAATGTAAAAAAGAGTCCCTAAAATCTCATCTTATTCCTTAGCTCTTTTGTCTCCCACCACATTGAAAATTATTTGAGAAATACCTTGCTTTAAAACCCAATAGAATAGTATAAATGAGTCACCGTATTGACCATTATCGTTGAAAGATTAAAAATTCAGCTAGTAGACCTAAATAATCAAAGTGTCTGGCAAAATATTACCCACCCTTCTCTTTTGCTAGAGCTCAAATTCAAGATTCCTAGTACCAAGAACTTGCTACCAATCAGAATTAGACTATTGATATTACTTGATTATAAGACACCCCCACAGAACTAACAAATCTCATGTGCAAAATTTTGACCATTTAAAGGGAAAAATAAAAAATAAAAAATAAATGTCAAAGCTTTTAAATTCAGCCTAGGCCAAGCCTAGCGGCTCCAACAGATTTTTTAGACTCCGGCGGCTTTGATGGAAGCCTCCAACGGTGTTTACTGAATTTTTAGTTTGCTATCTTTAATTTTTTATTGTTCCATTAGGTATTATTAGGTATTAGAGGGTGTGTTGGTTTGAGATTGGTTCTAATATTTTATTTACACAAATCTGACGTGGCACAAAATTTGTGGACAGGTAAAAGTAACATTTTACACCACATTCTTATCAAATTTGCACTCTTTCCAAAATTATTTATGAGGTTTTTTAATTAGGCCCAAGTGGATGCTTATCATTGGACCGTGATTAATGTCATGTGTAAGTGTAAGAATTCATAAAATCAAAACATATCTTCTGTGTTATAAATCTTACTAGTTGACACTACCTTTGGAAGAAGTTTTTGTTCAATATGTATAAGAGAGAACCTTCGGTCATGAGCTGGCGTAAAGGGAAAAAACTTACATAGTCTCGGAGTAGTGCTCCGGGCTCTCACAATATGGGTGGGCCCTATGGTGAGACCCATGTGTGGGGCCCACCCACTTTGTGAGAGCCCGAAGCACTGCTCCGGGACTATGTAAGTTTTACCCGGCGTAAAGAGCCTTCTTTACACCACCAATAAATGCATGACACGCCATATTTTTATTGAAAAACCAATACACTTTAGCGCACACAATTATAACTCAATTAAACCAAAGTCCTCTAACACGTAGAACACTTAAACACCTGAAGAACTAAATAGCTCCAACGCCTAAACCCTTTCCAACTCTTCCTCTCCTCATACCACTGGAACTCCACCCCGCCGCTGGAGTCGCCGCAAACGTCGGTCAGGAGCTGTCGCCGCCACACCGAAGCTCCACCCCGTAGGTCAAGGTTTGTTCTTGTATGATTTTTGTTTATTGTTTGATTAATTATTTCCCCAAACTTTGGGTTTCGAAATTTTGATGGTTTTGGTATGGGTTTTGTTTATTTGGTATGGATTTTGCTGTTTTTTGGTATTTTTATGGGTGTTGATTGGATTAGGTTCAAACCTAAAAAAAATTTGATTGAGGTTTTTTTTTGTTCCCAGCTAGCCTGGGTTCTTATGAAGAGGCGGCGGCACCACGATCACGGTGGCTCCGGCGCATTTTCCAGGTTCTAGCACAGAGTTTGGTGGAGGCGTGGAGATTCGGTGCTAAGAAGAGGCAGACGACATGCGTTTGGGTATACCGTTGATTCCTCTGGAAATCGATATGCGACGCTGCTGTGTTTTTGTTTTGAATTTGGGGATTAATCTAAGTTATTCTTGTCTGTGGTAAGGTGTATGTGGTGTTTGTTTGGGTAACGACGTGGCGTTCTCTCATTGGTGGCATAAAACCCCACTTTTACACCAGCTCCTAACTGAAGTTAAGCTCTATGTATAACCTAGTCAAGAGAATCCAATTATAATTATTGGTCAATATGTATTAGGATATATGCATGAAGTTTTTGTTCTTAGTACCTAGTAAAATTTAAGATCTTTGGCGAGTTTGGTGTGGTCAGCATTTTCTTTAGTTGGCAAGAGCTATTATGCTACATAGCAATTTTTCTAACCCTACTGCCACTTGGCCAGTAGAGTTAAAGAGAAAGACTTAGCTCAATTTTTTGCATTCTTTCTTCTCTATTAATAAAATTCTTAACTGATTCATCAAAGAAAAAAAAATGAAAAAAACCCCTCAGATTAACTGCATTATGTAGTCATTCTTAATATAAAATTTTGCATTATAAATTTTGGTTCTCAATTTCTTGAAATTGTTGGAGCAGTCATGCTTCCTTTGAAAGACCTGTGAACTATTTGATACAAAGTTAAGAAAAACAAAAGAGACATGTTGGAATGGTAAAAATCTGAATTTTTATTGATAAAGAAAGGGGCCTATAAATAGGCTTTACATCAGAACACTTCATCCTAGCACTAACCACAACTCCTATAAAATAGATGTTAAGATTTAAATGTTTTATTTTATATTTATTAATATTTATTGGAAGTTCTAGTCATTGGCAGTTTGTCATATCTTTAGATATTTCGTTATTTGATTTCGTGGCTGAGAAAGTGTCTTATGTGTGATCCTATTTTATAAGAGTTGTGGTTAGTGCTAGGATGAAGTGTTCTGATGTAAAGCCTATTTATAGGCCCTTTCTTTATCAATAAAAATTCAAAGTTTTACCATTCCAACATGTCTCTTTTGTTTTTCTTAACTTCGTATCAGTGGTATCAGAGCTGTGAGAAAAGCAAGAGAGAAAGAGTTGCCAAACAGCATTGATGGCTTCAGACTCAAATTTTGTACAAGCGGCGATCCCACGTTTTGATGGTCACTGTGACCATTGGAGTATGCTAATGGAGAATTTTCTACAGTCCAAAGAGTATTGGCCGATTGTTGAATCTGGAATTCAAGCACTAGCACCAAATACAGTCTTGACAGATGCCCAGAAAACAGAGTCTGAAGGGAGAAAGCTCAAAAATTTGAAGGCAAAAAATTGCCTTTTCCAGGAAATTGATCGTCCCATCTTGGAAACAATTTTTAGCAAAGAAACTTCTAAAGATATTTGGGATTCCATGAAGAAAAAATATGAAGGCTCTGCTAGAGTGAAGTGTGCACAACTTCAAGCTTTGAGAAGAGATTTTAAGACTCTACAAATGAAGGATGGAGAATCTGTCACCAGCTACTGTGCCAGGACTATGGAGAACAACAAAATGCGCTTTCATGGTGAGAAGATGGAAGATGTCACCATTGTTGAAAAGATATTGCATTCCCTGACACTAAAGTTTGATTATGTCGTGTGTTCCATTGAAGAATCAAAAGACATAGATGCATTTTATCTTGATGAACTATAGAGCTCCTTGCTGGTCCATGAACAGAAGATGAACCAAAGTTCAACTTCAGAGGAGCAAGCTTTAAAGGCTCCTACCTCTACTCATTTCTCAAACTCTAGAGGAAGGGGTAGAGGTAGAGGTAGAGGAAGGGGAGATCGAGGCAATAGAGATGGCAGCAGGCATTTCAAAGCCGATGATGGTCAATTTCAGGGCAAAGGCAGAGGATGAGATCAACATTTTGACAAATCCAAGGCAAAGTGCTTTAGATGTCAGAAATTTGGACACTATCGTTATGAATGTTATACTAGGTCGCCTAACGACAAAGAAAAGGAACCGCAATCGAATTTTGCTGAAAAAAAGGAAGTGGAAAATTTGTTAATGGCTGTTCAAGCTAATCAGGAACCTGAATTTGATGTTTAGTATGTGGATACGGGATGCAGTAACCACATGTGTGGAAGTAAGTCTTCTTTTTCTTATTTAAATGAATGCTTTCATTCTACAGTAAGTTTTGGTGATTGTTCCACTATGAAGGTGATGGGAAAGGGTGATATAGAGATAAGAACCAATAATGGTTTTGTAGAAACAATTTCTAATGTCTTTTACGTTCCTGACTTGAAAAGCAATTTGTTAAGTGCTGGCCAATTGCAAGAAAAGGGTTATGTAATCACTATTCAAAAGGGTGTTTGTGAGATTTATGATCCTACTAGAGGAGCTATTGCTGTTGTGCAAATGAGTTCAAATAGGTTGTTTCCATTGAAGATTACAAGTGTGCAATCTTGTTTGGTAGCCGAAGTAAAAGATTCTTCTTGGTTGTGGCATTTTCATTATGGCCACTTGAGTTTTGGTGGATTGAAGATCCTCCAACAGAAAAATATGGTGGCAGGTCTTTCTCAGATTAGTATTCCTTCCCAAGTTTGTGAAGAATGTGTTGTTGGCAAACAACATTGTTCCCAATTTCCCCAAGGGAAGTCATGGCAAGCAAAAGATGCTTTGGAGCTAATTCATTCTAATATATGTGGCCCGATAACACTATGTTCTAATGGAGGTAAAAGATACTTAATTACTTTCATTGATGATTATACTCGAAAAACTTGGGTTTATTTTTTACAGGAAAAATTAGAAGCTTTTTGTGCATTAAAAAGCTTCAAGGCTCGTGTGGAAAATGAAACAGGAAACACCATTAAGACCCTCCTAACAGATCATGGTGGAGAATATTGCTCAACTAAATTTAAAGTTTTTTGTGAAGATCATGGCATTCAAAGAGAGTTGACAGTTGCTTATACATCACAACAAAATGGTGTATTAGAGAGGAAAAATAGAACCATCCTCAATATGGTGAGAAGCTTGTTGATAAGAGGGAGAATTCCAAAATCTTTTTGGCCTGAAGCAATAAATTGGAGTATTCACATCTTGAACAGAAGTCCTACACTTGCTGTTAAAAATATGACACCAGAGGAGGCTTGGAGTGGAAGGAAACAAACTATAGATCATTTTAAAATTTTGGAATTCTACAACTGGTTTCCTTCCACTCCAAGCCTCCTCTGGTGTCATATTTTGAACAGCAAGTGTAGGACTTCTGTTCAAGATGTGAATACTCCAATTTACTACTTCAGGCCAAAAAGATTTTGGAATTCTCCCTCTTGTCAACAAGCTCTCACCATATTGAGGATGGTTCTATTTTTCCTCTCTGATACACCATTTTGTTGTGATGTATAAGCAGCTGTCAACTCTCTTTGAATGTCATGATCTTCACAAAAAACTTCAAATTCAGTTGAGCAATATTCTCCACCATGATCTGTTCGGAGGGTCTTAATGGTGTTTCCTATTTCATTTTCCACATGAGCCTTGAAGCTTTTAAATGCACAAAAAGCTTTTGATTTTTCCTGTAAAAACTAAACCCAAGTTTTTCGAGTATAATCATCAATGAAGGTAATTAAGTATCTTTTACCTCCATTAGAACATGGTGTTATCGAGCCACATATATCGGAATGAATTAGCTCCAAAGCATCTTTTGCTCACCATGACTTCCCTTAGGGAAATTGGGAACGATGGTGTTTGCCAACAACACATTCTTCACAAACTTGGGAAGGAATACTAATCTGAGGAAGACCTGCCACCATATTTTTCTGTTGGAGGGTTTTCAATCCACCAAAACTCAAGTTGCCATAACGAAAATGCCACAACCAAGAAGAATCTTTTATTTCGGCTACCAAACAAGATTGCACACTTGTAATCTTCAATGGAAACAACCTATTTGAACTCATTTGCACAACAGCAATAGCTCCTCTAGTAGGATCATAAATCTCATAAACACCCTTTTGAATAGTGATTACATAACCCTTTTCTTGCAATTGGCCAGTACTTAACAAATTGCTTTTCAAGTTAAGAACATAAAAGACATTAGAAATTGTTTCTACAAAACCATTGTTGGTTCTTATCTCTATATCACCCTTGCCCATCACCTTCACAGTGGAACAATCACCAAAACTTATTGTAAAATGAAAGCATTCATTTAAATAAGAAAAAGAAGGCTTACTTCCACACATGTGGTTACTACATCCCGTATCCACATACTAAACATCAGATTCAGTTTCCTGATTAGCTTGAACAGCCATTAACAAAGTTTCCACTTCCTTCTTTTCAGCAAAATTCGATTGCGGTTCCTTTTCTTTGTCGTTAGGCGACCTAGTGTAACATTCAGAACGATAGTGTCCAAATTTCTGACATCTAAAGCACTTTGCCTTGGATTTGTCAAAATGTTGATCTCATCCTCTGCCTTTGCCTTGAAATTGACCATCATCGACTTTGAAATGCCTGCTGCCATCTCTATTGCCTCGATCTCCCCTTCCTCTACCTCTACCCCTTCCTCTAGAGTTTGAGAAATGAGTAGAGGTAGAAGCCTTTAAAGCTTGCTCCTCTGAAGTTGAACTTCGGTTCATCTTCTGTTCATGGACTAGCCAGGAGCTCTACAGTTCATCAAGAGAAAATGCATCTATGTCTTTTGATTCTTCAATGGAACACACGACATAATCAAACTTTGGTGTCAGGGAGCGCAATATCTTTTCAACAATGGTGACATCTTCCATCTTCTCACCATAAAAGCGCATTTTGTTGCTAATCTCCATAGTCCTGGCACAGTAGCTAGTGACAGATTCTCCATCCTTCATTTGTAGAGTCTCAAAATCTCTTATCAAAGCTTGAAGCTGTGCACGCTTCACTTTAGCAAAGCCTTCATATTTTTTCTTCATGGAATCCCAAACATCTTTGGATGTTTCTTCGCCAAAAATTGTTTCCAAGATGGGACGATCAATTGCCTGGAAAAGGTAATTTTTTGCCTTCAAATCTTTGAGCTTTCTCCTTCCAACTCTGTTTTCTGGGTATCTGTCAAGATGGTATTTAGTGTTGGTGCTTGAATTCCAGATTCAACAATCGGCCAACACTTTTTGGACCGTAGAAAATTCTCCATTAGCATACTCCAATGGTTATAGTGACCATCAAAACGTGGGATCGCCGCCTGCACAAAATTTGAGTTTAAAGCCATCAATGCTATTTGGCAACTCTTTCTCTCTTGCTTTTCTCACAACTCTGATACCACAGATACAAAGTTAAGAAAAACAAAAGAGACGTGTTGGAATCATAAAACTTTGAATTTTTATTGATAAAGAAAGGGGCCTATAAATAGGCTTTATATCAGAACACTTCATCCTAGCACTAACCACAACTCCTATAAAATAGGATCACACATAAGACGCTTTCTCAACCACAAAATCAAATAACCAAATATCTAAAGACTCGGACAAACTACCAATGACTAGAACTTCCAATAAATATAAAATAAAAAATAAAACGTTTAAATCTTAACACTATTGGGGTCTTCTATCTTCTTTTGTATCTATCTTACTAAGTAACCAATCTTCTTGCTCCTAGAACTCTCTTGGTTGCCTTTACCGCCCTGATTGACAGTGGTGTGTTTTCTTCTTTCTCTTTTTCACATTCCCATTAAGGCCGTTCACAGGTCGGGCGGATCAGTTCTTTGGTTTGGCGGGTTGGATTCGTAGATTGATCACTTTGAAGGAAAAAGAACAAAAAGAGAGGGAAAAATCAACAAAAGAAAAAGCTTGAAATGGAGAAAGAGAGAGAAATCAAACATTAAAATAGCAAAAACCAAATATATATGAGCTTGGAATGGAGATAAGGAGAGAAATGAGAGAAGATAAGAAGAAAAATGAGATTTTGAAATCATATTTGAGAAAGAGGACTCCCAACACATGTTAACAAACAGGAAGCAAAACTCATCGACAAACAGGAAGTGAAACTCATTGGCTATGGTCATGGATGGTAGTGAAGAGTCAAGCTATGGTTTGAACTTTAAAGAGAAATTCTGAGATTGGGACTATGAATATGGAGCCATTAAAATTATTGTTTTCATTTGGTTATTAAGATGAAATTGCATTGAGCCCAACAACTACAATAGGACAGCCATTAATGCTCACATGAATAGCTACTGCCTAACATTGATTCAAAGTTCAAAGTGACGTTAATAGCTACTGCCTGCTAACATTGATTCAAACAGTTTTTTTACAGTTAATTTTGTGGTGAGAAGCTATTGACATTGAATAGCTAATGGCATAACAAAACTTTTTTTTATAGTTAATTTGTGGTGAATAACTGTTGCCCACAGACATGACAAAACACAAAAGTCTATTCCATCATGAAGAAACTTACCCACCCACGTGAAAGTGAAATTAAATCTGCAGATAAAGCAGTAGTTTCGGTCGAGTCGATTGCTATGATTTTCAAACTTTTAAACCATCACTTGAACCGAAACTTCGGTTTTTGTAATAGTTAGACTCGCATCTGATAGACTCAAGTATTTGGAACCGACCGTTAGGCTTCGGGTCAGGCATGTTCAGTCGGTTTGGTTGGGTCATCCAACTAGTTGGACAACCCTAATTCCCATAAACTGCTGAGCATAAGACTCATGGGTCATGGAGTCCACATCAACAATGACACATTTTGTACCCACTAGATAAATTAGGAACAAAGACGTACTTATGTTCAACATTCGAATTAATAAAATAATCTGCAATTAAAAGAGAAATTTGAATAATTTTGCATCCTAGAATCATCATTGAGGTTACAAAGAAGGTGATTGGTATAAAAATCTTTGAGAAGATCTAGATCTCGTTCCTTAATGTAAAATTTTAAGATTTCCAATTAGTCAATCTTCCCATCTTGGATTAGAATTTTGTAACTTAGATGTCAAGAATGAGTAAAAATGGAACACAAACCATCATACAGATATCCAACCCTTCACAATTCGTAATATGTTTTAAAATCCAAATTTATTCACTTATGCTTCTACATCATCAATCTTGTTCTCTCTTTGTTCACTCAGGAATCAAATTCCTAGCGCTGCTATATGCATAGTAGGAGAATTTCAAGTGTGACCAAAAAAAAAAAAAAAAAAAAAATGAGGCCCTGATACTATTTCAATTTTTTTTTTTTGAGAATCTGATACTATTTCAATTAGTAAGGGTTTTTATTAGCCATTACATATGAATAACAGATGTACAAAATTTATTTTGTGAGAATTGTATCAAATGATAATTTTTATTTTTATTTTCTTGGTCTCATGTAAGTAATTGTACATAATTTAAAAACAGTGACACTAAAGCAGCGTCGTATTCAGCAATTGACCAAATGTCTAAAACTAAATGATGTTGTTACATTATAGAGCCCAGTGAAACGTTGTCATCGTGATCAGGAATAATAATCTTAAGTTAGTCATGTCTTCGTCACATGCTTCAGTTATGTAAGGATTAGTTTAGACACATGGTTTATTTTGATTGGTTGTAACTGATAATTAATGAGTTTGTTATAACAGAGCATCACATATGGTAAATTTGTAATTATGCTCTCTGTTTTTTTATCAATGAGAAAACCCATTTTATTTAGAGCTTTTTTGATAAATAAATCTTATCATATTCTATCATAGGGTAAAACTTGAAGCACAATATTAATGAAAGATCAAAATGGGCAGTGGATAGCACTGATGTTCAATGAAACAAATATTCTATTTCAGTTATTACTTATTAATCTAAAATTTAATTATAAATAATCTCAGCACATTATCTAAAAATATAAAGTTTTCTTAGCACAAAAAAAGCCCTAACTCTTACTGCTACTTTGATTCCAGTGTATAAGGAACAAGTGCTCACAGTTTCCACATAAATGGGCATGATGCCAAAGAATGAGGAATAAATATTCTTAAGCCAATTTAACAATTAACAATAAAAATGAGAAGGAAGAATAATTAATTAATTATTTTTTGAATTATATGTTGAAATTGTGAATTTTAATGATAAACAACTCATAAATTAAAATTAAAAATTTGAATGTAAAATACAGAGATTAAAACCACGAATAAAAGTAAAAGTTTAAGAAAAATTTAAATTAGTGTGATAAATGAGAAAAATTGCAGAATAGGATATATATTATATGAGAGAAGAAAGTATATAAAAATTAAGACAGAGTGAGATTTGCTTTTTGATTTTGATTGGACAAGAGAGGTATTATAATTTAGGGATGAGAGAATATTTATATTTTATTCATTTTCAACTGGGATGGACCTAGCTAGGTGAGGCCCAAAGGGGCCCATGCCCCCTGCCCTATAGGTGAGAAAAAGAGAGTATATATTATTTTCTATTAATTTATATTTGGGTCATCTCTTCCAAAACTCTTGTCCTCCTTCCCCTACAATCTAACATTGATTTTATTATAAAAGTATTTAAATTAGTTGTTGTAAATCTTAGATTTGCCCAATCAACCATAAAATACATCCACATCGGTTCATGGATTATTGTGCAAAATATATGTATTAAAGTAACTATATAAATTTACATTGTTATTATAACTATGCAAATAAATATTTTAGTAATTCCTTAGATTGAGACAATAATTTTTGGTAGATAAAGTGATAAATATGATTTGATATAATAAAAAAAAATTAATAAGGAAATAATATTTGAATGAAATGTATTATAAAATAGATAATCTGATGTTAGATGTTTTGAAAAGTGAGCATGTAAAATAGAAAAAATATATTCTTATGCTAAAATAGATGGAAATATTTGTACTAGTTGATGTGAATGCTCTAATTATATAGTAAGAAATAATGATGTTTTGTTTATTTGTCTTTGTTAGTATATGATTATATGGAAACAATGAATTTTTGTATTTATCTTTGTTGATAGTTTGTTAATATTAAATGAATACTTATTTAGAATTTCATTATTATTTTGTTGCTTATACACCGGCCCCCCTTGACACAAAATCCTAGGTAGGTCCCTAATTTTCATTCCTTTATTTTAAAAAGAATACTTAATAGACAAATTTAATTACAAAATTAGTTATAGTTTAAGGCTATAACATTTCTCAATAAAATAAATATTACTACATATTTTGAAAATCTAATTGTTGAATTGCATATTCTTTACACTTTTACTTTACAAGTTGAATTCTGTGTCAATTAGGTATTATTTACAATATGATCTATAATCTTATATTTTATTCATAATTTTAAACTACAAAGACTTGCAATTTAAATAATTTATTGACAACATAACTATTGATCTTTAATTTTTTAGAAATTTTACAAGTATGGAGGATATAAGAAGAAGATGTAATCTAATGGTGGATTTGTCAAAATTTATCTCCTATAAAAAGATATTGAGTAAGGTTGTAGTATTAGGTTACAACTAATTTTGTAACTAAACTTTCTCTTTATTTAATTTAATTCAATTCATTTTTTTATTGTTTAAATACATTCTATTCTATTAAATTTATTTTTATTTTTTATTTTATGATGTACTTATTCCAATTTTTTTTTTATGAGCTCACAAAACGAAGTATAAAAATCATGGATACCCGACGTCAGGGGAAAAAAAAAACAAAAAACTGGCTTTTGGGCTTCACTGAGGTATGGTTCGCATTTATCAGTGTTTAACCTTAGATGAGTTTGAATTTAAACCGATGGGACAATAGTTTAAATGGGCTCTATGCTGTTCTCATTTTTGTAAATAGGCTTCTGGGCCTCATTATTAAACACGACCTATGAAACGGTACTTAATAGAGGGACGGTCAAATTAAAAAGATGGGCCTGTCTTGGTAGGACATAGCTTTTTTTTTTTTGGTTAAAATAGAACACAATTTACAAATTTATTTATTTATTTATTTTTTTTGGAGTGATTGACTTATGCATGGTTGCATAAAATCCATGATTATTACCTCGTTTCATAACCTAATTAATCCAGCATAATTTACATTTATTTAGAAAACAAAAAAGCTGGAAACTTGTTTAGTAAGTAATATCCAAATTAAACTTTTCCCAAAGATTGAAAGATAATTTTCTTGAATCACAACTGGCAATACTAACGATACAGAAAAAAAAAAACATTACTGATTGTCTCTCTCTCTCTAGTCTCTACTCTCTAGTATCCTACTTGTCTCTCTCATGCAGTTTATTAGAATGATTCAAACGAATCAAACCTGGTGGGTAAGACTATTTAGCTGGTGATTGGCACGTGGCCTGACCCTTGATCTTTGGGAATGTTCGGAAGAGTCTAGATAGTGAGTTTTGAAGCTGCATGCTTGCTACTGTGCGTAAGATAGCTAGCCTCGCGGTGACTCATCATCAGCTAGGAATTAGGATATGCGCACTTGAGCATACTTGGTGTCGAAGATTGTAATTCCAGGTGTGAGTGGTGATACAAACCTTTATTTTGACTGAGCCCACCCCATTCACAACGCAAAACCCAAATAGGGTGAAATTAACTTCTATTATGGATAGATATATAGTATTGTCACTTCATCTTGACTGAGCCCACCCCATTCACAACGCAAAACACAAATAGGGTGAAACTTCTAGTATTGATAGACTTTTTGGTTTGCATTACTTATTTGTGGGTCCATAATTCACGTCCAAGGTTGAAGCTAATTTTTTTTTTCTACACACACATATAATCATACTTAAACATGATTCTTACATGTTTTCAAAAAAAAAAAAAAAACATGATTCTTACATTATTTATTAAATAATATGTATTATTTTTGCTTACATAAGAAAATTCCATAAAGTCAAGTTTTATATAATTATGTGTAACTATCCCTTAAATATTTTTTTTAAGTTTTAAATTTAGGTTTTTTTATTAAATAAATTAAAGATTGCAATAAAGATTATTTTTATATGCTTTAATATATACAATGTATTATAAGATAAATATGAAAATAGTAAAACCAATGGAAAACTTTTGTTTTGTTTAATTATGGATGACAAAATAGAAAGTGTCACAAACTTTTAATCATAAGAATCATAGCATATTTTCTTCTAAAGTACGAAAAAAAGTCCATTCATTCCTATATTACTAACTCTCTAAATTCTTCTAAAAAAAAACAAATACTAACCCACTAAATACAAAATAAAAAAAATAGGAAAAAAATTTACATATAGCCGTATGCTTTAAATACTCCTAAATCAATGAGTTATATATAACAAAAAAAATGTTAAAAGAAAAAGAAAAAGAAAATTGATTCTTTAATTGAGTTTGTACATATATGAAGGAGGGCAGATAACTATAAATTTAAAATAGAGTGGGGAGAAATATGCAGAGAGAACCCTTCATTCATTCCTATATTACTAACTCTCTAAATTCTTCTAAAAAAAAAAAATACTAACCCTCTAAATACAAAATAAAAAAATTAGGAAAAAAAAATTTACATATATACTTTTGGCTGTATGCTTTAAATACTCCTAAATTTATGAGTTATATATAACAAAAAAAAATGTTAAAAGAAAAATAAAAATGATCCTTTAATTGAGTTTGTACATATATGAAGGAGGGCAGATAAATATAAATTTAAAATAAAGGGAGTGGGGAGAAATATGCAGAGAGAACCCTTCACTTTATATATATATATATATATATATTTTAATTATGAATCATTCATAATAAATTATATCAACATTTGTGAAAAAAATTATGAAAAATAATGTTTTCTTAACGCAAGAATTTCTTTTTATTTCATGCATAAGCCAACATTTCATATAGTAATAGTAATTAATTAAGGCTGCCTTTTCATCATCACCTCGTTTCTGAATGTGGACTATTTCTGCGTTTTGGCCTTTTCATGACACATTAACCCCATTTTCAAGTGGCACAGCAAGAAAAACTTTCCAAAGGTAGGCAATGTTTGACTGTTTGTATAATGATATGACATTTTATGGTTAAGAACTTAATTGAGTAATAATCTATATAAAGAATTCATACTCTACTCATATATTGACAAAAAAAAAAAAAACAAACAAACAAACAAACAAACACACACACACAACATAATTATTAGGTATCAAATTTTTGGCCTTTTCATGACACATTAACCCCAGTTGCAAGTGGCACAACAAGAAAAACTTTCCGAGGGTAGGCAATGTTTGACTGTTTGTATAACGATATGTCAAATTTTATGGTTAAGAACTTAATTGAATAATAATCTAGATTAAGAATTCATACTCTACTCATATATTGACAAAAAAAAAAAAAAAAACACACACACACACACAACATAATTACTAGGTTTCAAATAAATGTAAATATTTTTACTTAAAAATGTAAACTTATCATATAATAAATTTGAATAAGTATTTTTGTATTTTCTAAGTTAAGGTATATGAATTTGTATATAATTATAACTATCACATGATTAGAGTATAATTAGGACACATGGCATGGAATTAGAATGTATAAAAGAATTTTTTTAAAAAAAGACTTGGCAGCAAATAATAAGGAATTAAAATGATACTTGGTACAAAATTAGAGAGTAATTAAAATCTAATTTGAATTCTTGATTGAACTTTCACTTTAATATATTATATATGATTTTTGTGTTATTATAAATCTATTATTTAGATTTATTTTAATGAGAAGATGGAAATATTTTTTTTATTAAATATAAATGATGAAAGACTTTTTAAGCGAGATAAAGAGAAAAAAAAATGTATATAGATTTCTTAAATTTTAGCATGATAAACACTTTTTTAAAAGGAAAATAAATTTTCATTAAATAAATTTTATTTTGTATATATTTTTGGTTGTTACATAACACATAAGTATAGTATTATATTTTAGGATTAAGATTATGTTGGTTTTTTTTTTTTTTTTTAATTTTATTTTATTGAGAAGCGCTCCATCACGTGGGATGTTATCTGTCAGTGGGTCCTGTGCACTGTGCACGGGACCCACTACCTCTTTGACAGCAAAATTTTCACTAAAATTGCACTATTCAGTGGATCCCGTGCACTGTTCACAGGACCCACAAACCTCTTTTTTCAACAAAATTTTTATTAAAAATAAGTCCTATGACACTATTCACACATTTAAAAATTATTTTACTACAATATTTTTAGTTTTCAATTTTCAGTAAAATTAGCGATATCCAAACGAGAGATTTATTTTTAACTAGAGTTTTTAGCCTATAGAAAGATGACACGCAATAGCAATAGCGGCACAAAGGTAACTATGGTTTAGTTCTTAGCAATGTTATGGATTTCGTTCCATTCCTGTCAGAATGGTCGAAATATCTCTTATCGGTGTGTAAAATGGAATGGTAATTCCCTCCATTCCACCTCGGATTAAATTTCCCCCCATTTCGGCCCATTCCAAGCGTTCCGAACAATTCCGGCCAATTTCGGCCAAAATTCATTTTTCGATCAGTATGAATTTTGTCTTTTTATTTTCCCTTTCTGAACTTGATTGGCACCTTTTTTGCTAGATCACCAAAAATCCTTCTTATTCTCTCATCTATATCTCATTTTCACACTTGTAGCTCCTTGTCTCTCTATCATCTCTCACTATCTGACCCTTTCAACCGTGACAAAGAAGTTGAAAAGAAAATTGAAGAGCAAGATGAAGCAAAAAAAATGTGACTTGAGAAACAAAGAGGGATAAGAAGAAGATGAGAACTACAAGAAATTTGGTCTTTAGCGACGGCATATAGTTGTCGCTAATGCTTTAAATATCTTCGCTAATTATATTGGCAACAAAAAATGTCATCGCAAACTTTCGTTAAACGAAAATGGTAACAAAAAAGTTTTTTAGTGACAATATTAATGTTGTCACAAATACAATACTATTAATGAGACAAAGTCGTCGCTAATAGTGACAATTGTTGTCATAAATAACATGAGAACCCAAGATGAAATGTCGTCATTACTAGCTCATTAGTAGTGACGAATTTTTTTGTCATCGCTAGTAGATTATTATTAATGATGACATTTTTGTTGTCGTTAATATGTCATTACTAGCGACGACGCTTGCTGTCATCACAGAAAATGATATATTAGTGACCACAAACATGCCATCACTAAAAATTGCATATTAGTGATAATATTGTTTGTCGTCACTAATGATATGATAAAATATGAGTGATGACATTGTTGTCGCTAATAATATTTTACATTTTTTTTTCTTTAAAATTTACATTCTGAATTTTACATGGGTACCTGTTGGGAAATAACAAAGCACAATCTTATGCACATAAAAAATTTTCAATCACGAATACTCATATAAGCATAACAACTGCTCAATCAATAACTACTAATAAGGGAAAATAATACCTAAGTTCAATATCATATACATAATAAAATCTCCAATCTATTCACTCAAATGCTAATCAAATGATAACAAATTCCTCACGAAGATATGCAACCAAGTTGAAACTTGTTGCAATGAAATATATCTCCTCTCTTAATCATCTTATTTATGCATGGACATGTGCACTTCCATGAAATCATAGAGCGAATGATGAAAAGAACTAGTCGATGGCGAAGTTCCTTTACAAGTTTCTAGAGCAAAGGTCATGGAGGAAGCTTTGCAGGGGAAACAATGGTCAAAAATTTTAGAGAGGTTCTTTGACCCATAGCTTGAAATTAAAATGTCATGACCTGAACACAATTCAATGCCACTGTTGATGCCTTGAGCACAACCCCTTTTAGGCTTTTACATCACCAAGATTGCACTAAGAAAAACCTAATATGAAGTGGCTCCAAGACTCAACCAATCCAATAATCCCCATTAACCCTTATTAGGAAACATCTTTTTCCATAAGTTTAAAATCCATCGGAACAATGCAAACCAAACCCATGATAAAAATGATTCTTGAAAAACAAATAAGAAAATTAGGAACAATTGAAGAAAAGTTTTCTCAGAAAGGATGGCTCACCAGCAACACAAGGGTCCAAATTTGCATCATCTGCTGAAGTTGTAGCATAAGAAACCCTTGGAACATGATACACACCTATATTTTTGGAGAGCTCCCTTTTATAGACATCATCAAGTAAGAAAGAACTTCTAACCACCTTTATAGTTTCACCAACAATATATACCTTAAAGAGGACGTCTCCTACAATCATGATAGGAATGACAATTTTGAAATCACAACATTTTTGTGGCAACTGTGAATGTAATAAGACATGTCTTACAATTGCATACCATGGTTAACAAACTCTGAAGAACAAGTGGAGGTTCAAGTTTTTGAAGGGAGTTTTGATCAAATACGAGTGATAATTCATGTAACTTTGCACTTCCATCAGCAATTAATGGCTTTGCAACTAAAAGAGATATGAGAATGTAAAATCATCACCAAACCATTACAAATCCACTACTAATGATTTCCTAAAAGCCATTTAGGTAGCAACTTTCAGCATAAATCCTAAATCTTATAAATCCTAAAGCTAAGAAAAGAACCTTATAAATCCTAAATCTTTCTTCTTTATAAGTAAACTATATAAATATTATAATTATTTAATGTTCATAAGTGAGCCTAGCACAAGAATTAGACATGTTTCAGGCAAAATCTTTAAAACCAAACCAACAAAAAACACAATTATAATCTCATTCATAATTGAGAAGTAAACAAAATTCATTCAAGAAAGCACAAAAAGGTGGGCATAACCGTAGCACACAGGAAGTATACAAAACAAGAGCTAACAAAAAACAAGAGCTAACAAGGAACAAGACAAAGAAGAAAAAAAAAAGAAAAGTAACAGCTAAAATTCCATATCCAATTTTCTCAATATTTCCAAACTAGTCTCCTTTAAAAAAGTACTCCATAACTCAAATTAAATTAAGACCCCTTTTAAAATTCACCAATCAATTACACCTAAAACACACAAGAACTCCAAAAATCATTCAAAACCCATGAAGCTCTAAGACACATAGACCCACAACTAAACCATGAAACAACTGTTGATTTTCAAAGATATTCATAACTTGTTTACCAAAATTAAGGAATACCCAAAAGGTAAAATGAAGAGAGATCATCAAAAGTACCTTAATTTAATACAACCAGGAAAGATGTGAACTTTGACACTCCCCAGCGTTGAAGTGTCAGACTTTGAGTTTAGTTTCTTCTTCTATAAAAAATAAAAATAAAAACTTTGTTTCTTTCACAAAGTGTCTGGTAAACGCCTTGGACTTACAAGTTGAACAAAAGTCGTGCTCTTTTCTGATCACGTTTGTGCCTTCAAGACGAATCACCACTGGTACTTTTAGCATAACCTTCAAAACAAGACCCAACAAAAGTTAACTCTTCAACAAATGGCTTGGAGGCAATAAAGTCATTAAATTAAACTGAAGGTGAAAGAAAAGTAACAATTTAAAATATTATGATAGTTCAATTATCACAAAGAGTCTTTTCCATCATTCCTTTTTCCATTTAATTTTTCATTAAAAGATGTCAAAAATGTTCATCTCTCTGAAATTAATTTCCATGAAATGCTTTTAGTAAATGTTTCACAAAATTGATTCAAAATTAATTTTCTAACCTCTTTTGCACGCACTTTGTTTGATTGATCTTGAGCTTGGTGACTCACATCCAGTGATTCAATTCCAATGTTCATAGACTCTTTTGTCTTGTACATAATTTCTAGTCATTTTATTATTCTTTTGGCTAATTCATGCCTTTTTTGCATGAAATAGTTTTTTTTTCAATAAATTATTCTTACCAATAAAAAAAATGATAATACCGATTTGTGCATTTATGACATGGACACCTAATCCTACCAACTCAATCTGCATAATCACATGCCATGTTAATGAACTGCTTAACACCTTCACTATATCGTGTACTAGTTCTATCAGTTTCATGCATCCAACTTTTATCCCTCTTGATGTCCCATCATAATTTCAACAAACACATTCTTACTTGAGATGAAGTAGGTTGATGAGTTAAACAAGTTCTCTATTATGATGTCTCTATCATAATTCATAGATGTAAAAGAAGTGAACTACTTACCAAGTATAACCCAATTTTCTTCAGAAATAAAACCAATTAAAAAATATAAACAAAATTGCTTGTTATTGAAACAACAACAATCATAATAGACTATTTTTAGCAATACTCTTGCTTTATAAGTAAAATCGGTTCATAAAAGAACAATAGTTACCAAATTAAGAATTTTTATAAGAGTTCAGTCATTAAAAGTTATAGAATTTTCTTTCATTTTAAGACTGATACTTTTCTCACCCTATCCCAATTTCAGTTGAAAGATCTAAGCAAGATAATTGATGAAAAATACTCATTATTCAAATTCTCATCATTCTTGTTGTGTCAAGAAAATATTGAGAAATTGAATTGGAGAAGACAAAAACTTTGCAATCACTTAATGCCCAGTTAATATATCCTTAACCATAAATTCTACAACTCATGAAATTAAATGGTGAGGCAGTCAGTCACTGTTAAAAACTGCATGTGCTGGTAGAAATTTAACCTTGGAAGTATTGTTGCTATATGACCATGCATCATTTGAATGCAAATGACAGTGATGCATATATATTCTTTGATAAATATCTTAAGCACAGTGAACTGATGCTTTTTGTTTAAGTGGCTCATTTCACAAGGAAAATACCCTAAAACACCATTTTCCTTCATTTCAAAACGACATTTTTTTTAAGCTGCAAACAATATGGTGGAGTTAATATTTCAAAACACACTAAAAGCTGTAATACTCATAAAATGCTGAGAAGTTCCATTAATAATTTACTACACACCCCAAATTCCACATGAGCAAGATACAAGTTCTTTTATCTTTTCTTTTCTATTCTTTTTTTAAATTTTTTTTTTTTAAGTAATGATTAGAACAAGTCATTAAGGACATATCATAGCATGCATAAATGTGTGCATATTAATGCATGCACTTATGAATCCATGCTCGCATGTATATAACTTACTTTAAAAAATGTCTGCATGTTTGTATGGATATGATATGCAATTGCAACTCTAGTACAAAAAGATCCAAGCATAGCGGCATAGATGTAGAATTAAAGGGTGGGGCAGGAATCATGTAATTGAAATGTAACATTGACCAAAAGAATGCAATACTATTGGATTTGATATTATCTTAAAGCTGGAAATAGGTTGGACAAACCTTAGCTATGCCCTCAATTTGATCTAACAGGGAAATTATGTGGTGCAGTGCTACTGATCGATACCACAACTGATGCAATTGTTTATTGCGGGTGCTAAGACGCTTCTTTGCATCAGCCAAATCAACCTTTAAGACAGCTATACTTTCAGTGGATTTGCTGAATAACCGCAACGTATGAATGAAAGTAAATAAATAATTAAACAAACAACAATTAACAACTTAGACAGACATTAATAGCAAAATTTCTCAGTTTCGATGTAATCACCAAGTTTTAGTTACAATCCACACCACATATAGAAAACCATTAATGATAATGGGAATTTTCCTGCTGTGATAGCTTTTCCTACCTTAGCTATCTTTTATATTTGTTTTATTTATATTTTTTATTTTTTATTTTTTTTGAGAAAAAGGTAAGATCATATAAAAAGAGAAAATTAAGAAACATCGTTTTGGAGTACACACTCCAAATTAGAGGGTAGTTCTTCTACCCAAACATTAAACTCTGTAGATGAAATTGCTCTTCTGGCGAGGGCGTGAGCTAACTGATTCCCTCCTCGGCGCACATGGATAAACTGGCAAGCTTGAAACTGACTGGCCTGACGACGCGACTCCTCAATGACATTCCCATACAAGGTATTACAACAAACCGGAGAATTCAATGCCGAAACCACCCGCAGACAATCACCTTCCACTAACACCTTAGAAAGACACAACTCTTGCACAAAAAGAACAGCCCTACGCACTGCCATGGTTTCAGCCATCTCCACTGACAGAGGAAGAGGGATTCGTTGTGATAACGCAGCAATTATCGCACCAACCGAATCCTGTACTGCCACTCCAATGCCTGCACAGCCCAGATTCTCAAATAGAGCAGCATCGAAATTCACCTTGTAAAAACCATCTGGAGGTTGAGACCAGCGCACAGGAGCAACAGCACCACGCGTTACAGCTTCAGACTTTCCTACTTCAAAGAATTCACGTACTAGGCCAATTGCTCTCTCTCCAACTTCATTCAACGGCCAAGCAGGTTGATTTTCTCTCAACCTATTTCGCCTCTGCCATAAACACCAGGAAATTGTTGAAAACAGAGCCATCTGAAACTCTGAAGCGCTGCACATAACTTCCTCTCGTCTCTAATAACTATTGTGTCTGAAATATTGCACCCCCCAAAAAATAAAGCCATCTCCTAAAAACAAGTAGACAGAAGCATCAAGGTGAGAAGAATAGTTAAAGAGTTTTCTTAATTGACAAGACTCAAAACAAAGAGCCCCTCCAGGGGAATCAAAACCCAAATAACCAATGACACCCATCTTTAAACTTTATACAGTATATGTATATATCCAACCCCACAAACAAGCATTAAACCCAACCCAATCAATCTGATCGTGAATCAATAATCTCCATGCAAATACATATTAAAAAAAGACATTTCACTTTCACTTCACTATACTAGTATTATATAATATATAATATTCTCAGCAAAAAATATATATATATATATATATATAATAGAATTGATATTGATGTGTATAAATAAATAAATAAAATTGATATTGATGTATTAAATAATAATACTAAAATAGGCCTTAAATAAATAGTTCTAATCATTGTACTTGTAGTAGTATTATGACGTGTGGGCAGAGCACACAAATCGAGTAAGTATTAAATGGTTATAATGTTATATTATAAAAAGGAAAAAAAAAAAAGAAAAAAAGTAGAGTTTGAATTTTTGAGTGAAGTTCACATGGGTTGTCAGTGACAAGTCACTGCTTGTCAATTGTCAAGCACACAAAACAACAAAAGTTAAAGATTAAAATAAAAGGAAACGTAAGAGGTAGAATAAGAAGAAGAAACATATGTCTGAGCAGACAAAGAAGGAGGAGAAGAAGAAACAGCAAGAGAAGCTGAAGTGAAGATCGCCAAATGGGTTGCTACAGGCAACACGGCACCGTGTTAATGACGGCAGTGATCCAAGAGCAAGAGCAAGTTAGTAAGTTAGTGAGAAAGGAGAGAGATTATTAGATATAAAATTTTTTATTTGTATTTTGGTCCAGTATGAAAAAAATAGCAAAAATAACACTATTTCCAATATTCATCTCTACTTGTCATTAATAGACAGAGATTCAAAAAACGTAGAAATTGAAGGAATGTGAATATGGTAATTGAACTCCCTTCGACCACAAAATAACTATAGAGATAAAAAATTCTGTATATATATATATATATATATGAATATCTAACCTTTACACGCTTTATAGCCGCAACCCAATTACGTTTTCCAAATCACTAACCAGCAAAGTACAATAGAAAAAAACACTGTCAATGCTCAAAGGTCTGAAATTATGTTTCCCAATTACGAATTCAAGGGTTGAAGGCAAAGAAGCTGAGGGAAATAGGGACTAACGAAGTTCTGAAATTGGTCTCGCAATTGACTTCAATAAGAACAATACCCACAGTGCAAATCGATGTCGCAGTTGAGAATTGTGAGTGTGAGAAAAGTGAAAACAAATTGATGTTTAAACTATGACTATGTTCTTGTTCAAAATGAATTAGGTCAGAATTGATGTATTTTATTATTTTTAATTTTTTTTTAATTTTGTTAAAATTGATTAATAAATTTTTTTATATTTAGAAGCTGATATGACATTTTTTTTAATACTAATTAAAATTTTTTATTATTTTTTAATTGGTCACGTCAGTATTTAATGTGCCAGCAAAGCACTTAGTTTGTCACCTAAATAATTTTTGTTAGTGGGCTAACGGAAAGGACCAAAATGGTACGTGTTAATTGATTTATGGACTAAAAGTGATAAAATTAAAATGTATGGACTAAAATGAAAAAAAGTCAAAATGTATGAACTAAAAGTGTATTTATGCCATTATTTTATTGGGAAATTGAATGAACAAATAATAATTTATTAGATCCAATGCCTCACCAAGTGAAATACCCTAAATAGCCTTTGCCTTCTCATAAATTTCATTGCCATTATTATTTTTTTTTTTTTCCTTGTACTTTTGATAATTTTATTTAAGTAGATATAATCTAATGTTGAACAGTTTGGTCTATTTATTTGACATTATATTTAACATATATTTGGATTAGTGCTATGTGCGTGTTAAATACTATATTTATTTCAAGAGAAAGAAAACATAAAGCAAATATTAATAATTCTTATAAGATTTTTTATAATATAATATTTGGGGAAAAATTAATAATTCTTATAAGATTTTTTGTAATAAACTAAATATAAACATCTTATATTCCCGGGATTTTTTTTTATTCCAAATCAAACCAAACATAGAAATAATTACATCTCCAAGCATCCAAATTGTTAGACATCACATTCCCAAGAATCTAGATGCTAAAAATAATGTGGATTCTCTCGTACCAAACATCATATTATGGTTCATATTACACTTCTTAATATTTTTAATAAAGACATATACTTAAAATTTAAATCTCCACTCCCCCAATTATCAAATTATAATTCTGTAAAAAAAAAAAAAAAATCTAACATTGGACAAACCAAAATGGGATTCAAAACAGTATTCATAACATTGGAGAGAACATAGCTATACCAGGTACATAACATACGTCCATCACATGCCATCCTTCGATTTAAAATCTAACCGTTGGATTCGAAGAGTGTAATGAAAGGTTAATTCTAGTAAATTATGGTCACAATCAAATGGTTGGATTTAGAGAAAGGCGTGGTCAAGGTTTAGTTATAGTTGGTCAAACTTAATCAAACTTAATAGATGGTCCCGAGACCACTGGACTTGATGAGATTCATATTCAAATCTTGATCATTGGGATTGAAGAGTATGGTGACATATTGGTGTTGGCAAAATTTGAAAACAATTGGATGGTCAGATTGAGAGAACAAAGTCATACAGACACACAACATATGTTCATCACACGCCATCCTTAGATTTGAAATCTAACCGTTGGATTCGAAGAGTGTACTAAAAGGTTAATTCTAATAAATTATGGTTACAATTAAACAGTTGGATTTAGAGAAAGGCGCGGTCAAAGTTTAGTTAAAGTTAGTCAAACCTGGTTAAACTTAATAGATGGTCTTGTGACTACTAGACTTGGTGAAATTCATATTCCAGTCTTGATCATTAGGATTGAAAAGTATGGTAACATATTGGTTTTGGTGAAATTTGAGACCAATTGGATGGTCAGATTGAAAGAACATAGCCATATAAATACACAACACATGTCCATCTCACGCCATACTTAGATTTGAAATCTAACCATTGGATTTGAAGAGTGTAATGAAAAGGTTAATTCTAGTAAATTATAGTCACAATCAAATGGTTGGATTTAGAAAATGTGCGGTCAAAATTTAGTTAAAGTTTGTCAAACCCGGTCAAACTTAATAGATGGTCCCGAGACCACTAGACTTGGTGAAATTCATATTCGAATCTTGATCATTGGGATTGAAGAGTATGGTGACATATTGGTGTTGGTGAAATTTGAGAACAATTGAATGGTCAGATTGAGAGAACATAGCTATACAGGTACACAACATATGTCCATCACGCGCCATCGTTAGATTTGAAATCTAACCGTTGGATTCAAAAAGTGTAATGAAAGGTTAATTCTTGTAAATTATAATGACAATTAAATGGCTAGATTTAGAAAAAGGTGCGGTCAAAGTTTAGTTAAAGTTGGTCAAACCCAGTTAAACTTAATAGATGGTCATGTGACCACTGGACTTGGTGAAATTCATATTCAAATCTCGATTATTAGGATTGAAGAGTTTGATGACATATTGGTGTTGGTGAAATTTGAAACCAATTGGATGGTCAGATTGAGAGAACATAGTCATATAGATACACAACACATGTCCATCTCACACCATACTTAGATTTGAAATCTAATCGTTGGATTTGAAGAGTGTAATGAAATGTTAATTCTAGTAAATTATGGTCACAATCAAACTGTTAGATTTAAATGAAGGCACAGTTAAAGTTGGTCAAACCCAGTCAAACTTAATAGATGGTCTCGAGACCACTAGACTTTGTGAAATTAGGTTCAGTTGGAAGGTTTTTAGTGGATTATTGGGTATTGGAGTAGTTGTTAGAAAATGTTAATAAAGAAATAATTTTGAAAGATGATGAATATCTTGTAAACATTTACTTAAATAAAGTTGATTAGGCAAAATGATGAAAAAATTTATTATTTTGAATCATATATCATGTATTATCACTTCTGATTTTAATTAATTTGAATATGTATCTTATAAATATATTTTAATTTGATTTATTTACTTACTTTTGGTGAATATTTTTACATAATTGATGATTGAATTGGTTATTAGTTGAATATATTATGAATTTATAATGAATATACCTTTCATATATTTATAATGAATTTATTAGTTTGGTAAATATTGACTAATACCTTTCTTATGACACATGATACAGAAAAATAAACAATTAACTCACGATATGATTCACATTTTGATAACTATGAGAATTAGTCAATATTTTGAGTGGAATAAGAACTTTCTCAATTTTTACTATTTTATCGATTTCAAGTTTCAAATGGGTAACATTATGATTTGAGAGTATTTTGAAGCAACAAGCCCTCCGTTGTCTCATTTTTTATTCTTCTTTTTTTTTTTAACGGATTTGAAAGTTTTAAATTACTTTGGAAGCTTCAAGTTTATTTTGGTCATTACATAAGTTTGGGGGTATTTTGGTCATTTTGACAAGATTTATGGTATTTTAATCATTTCAAACATTTTCAAGGAATTTATGTCATTTTAAATATTTTAAGAAGCATTTGGAGGATTTGATAAAAAAAAAAAAAAATCATATTATATCAAAATTGTTTTGGCCACATATTAGTGACGACAATCTTTGTCTTCATTAAAAGATCCCTTATAGCGACGACCTAATTTGTTGCTAATATAAAATCTGCTTCCCTCCAATAATTCCCACCACTTTTTTAGAGTGAAAATTTTACCCTCCATTATATTTGGGTAGATATATTTGCGACGACATGTTGTGTCATTGCTAATAGCATCCTAATAGCGACCACCAATGTATCATCACTGATAAATAAAGCATATATATAATATATTTACTATATATTTTTGGCCACATATCTGTGACGAAACATAAGGTCGTCACTAAAGATGATTATTAGTGATGATAGATGTCGTCGTTAAAATAAATCTTATTTTAGCGACGTAAATGTCGCCTCAACAAAATTTATTGTCGTTGCTAAAAGTTTCCCTCCATTTTTCAAAAGTAAATAAAATTCCCTCCATGGTGTTAGTGATGACTTATTAGCGACTACCTTAATGTCATCGCTACAATACACTTTTTAGCGATGACCATATATTTTCGTTGCTAATGTATACCTAATAGTGACGACTTTTTGGTTGTCACTAAAACATTGGTCGCAGACCAAAATTCTTGTAGTGAGAAGAGGAAAAAATAGCTCATAAGGTGAAATGATGAAGAAAAAATAGCAATAATGAAAAAAGTAGCATTTGAGCAGCTAATAGTGTTGTCATTAGTCACGAAGGTGGGTTGGGAAATGGGAAAAATTGAAAAAGTAGTCTTTTGGAGCCCAGTGTCTGCGTCTGGTTTCCTTTTCTTTTCTTTTTTTTCTTTTTTTTTGGGAACTAGCACCTGGTTTATTAAAGCATAAAACCATGATTTATTAAAAATCATACAAGGCAGCATGCTCAAATTTGTCCTTACAGAATTTCATGCAATTTAGAAATTAAACTATTATCTTTATATTGATCCAAATGTTGTGAGACCACTTCCAATACAACCATATGTGTCTTAGATTTCATAGGAAATAACCCTAGCATCCAAATTTACTGTATACAATTTAATACATAATTTATCATGCGTAAACACAGAATCTGTCACAGTGACAGCTCTGCAACATTTTCTTGTAAATTCACAAACAATTATCAAACAATGGTATTTTCATATGGGGATTTTTATACACTCATTAGACATGTTAGAAAACACTTATATATAGTCATTTAACTATTTATAGCAAAATTACATACAACAAAAATCCCAGCAGTAACATCAAAAGTACTCATCCTAACTTTTTCTTACTTCCTTAATCATTTAAAATCATTAATTAATAAAAACCCTAATCTACCTTCAACAAATCACCAACACAATTTCAATGCTTCTTATAACATTATATATATATATATATATATATTTACAAGTTCATGATTTCCTAATTTCACAAATCACAAATACCCTTACTAAAGATTCCATGGAGAAACTATGGATTCTAATGTGAGAGTAGCTAGACCCTTACCAAAATTTCTGGTTCCATGAAGAAATAGAATCACTCTTACATGAAAGGATTTCCCTTTCCTAGTGGCTAGACCCAAAAGTATGAGAGGTGGAGAGCTTGAGAGAGTTTTCTTTCTTTTGGTGTTGGAGCCATGGCCATGAGAATGAGGGAGCTTCTTGATTGTTCTATTGGCTTGGAGAGAATCAAGTAAGAGATAAGATGGAGACTTATCTTTCTTTGGTGTGTGGACCCGTGAGTTTGACAAAAGGAACTCAAGAGAGTTTCCTAGCTCTTTCCTTATGAGAAAAGAGAGTAAAGTTGAGGTGAGAAATTCAGATTTTGCATGGACCCATGGAAAATGAGAGGAAGAGTTTCTTGGAATTTCCATTTGTCTTGAGAAAAGTCAAAAGAAGAAACTAGGTGGAGCTTGTTCATTGCATGGTCAAGTCTTGGTCTTTGGGGTTTGTCATCATGCATGAAACTTTGGCATTATGTGTGTTGAATTTCCATTGGTTGCATGGGTGAGTGGAATTTTCACTATAACAACTCATGCATCATGCTTAATTAAAACACCAACTACGTATCTAATAACTTAAATTACTTAATATAATTCTGTACAGACATAGTATATACACATAATACAATTTGCCATTCAAGTGTTTATAACCTTTACCATTCTTATCCAAAAGCATTATAAAATAATATATTTATTAAATACTCTTATATCAATTATAGAAATAAAATGGCTAAAAATATTAATTAATCACTTAAACACATAGGTTAACTATAAAATTGGATCGGGGTGTCACAGCTTTCATATCCAATGTATTAGACTTTCTAATGCCAAAAACGGTGCATGTTTGCCTAGAAAACCCTAATGCCATTTTGGTGATAGAATGGTGATCTAAGCTTGAGGAAATTAGCAAATATAGGACTGCTAAATGCAAAGATCAACAACTTGTTTGCATAAGCATGCAATTATTAGATTTGACAAATTGAACCACAACTAATGTCCTTGGGGGTCTAGCACCATATTATTAACCCTAAAATATGGTGCATCTTATTATTTACTTATTTGTCCAACACAACAAAAAAAAAAAAAAAAAGAAAGAAAAAAAATCATTTATTATTTGTCATGCCTATTGGCTTTTCATTATTTGTTTTCCAACAACAATGTCATTACATTCCGAAAAATAAAGCAACGGTGTTGAAACACATTTACTTCTACTTTAAAACACAAAATGATTTAAGTTTGATTATTTTTTGGCATGTTACTAATATATAAATTTTAATTCTTACAAGGAGATCAACCGTTTGGGCATAGCTTATGGAACCACAAGTATGTATCTCATGCTTCTCAATTATTGCCAAATGGCCTTTTGGCCACTTTTACAAATCATATTTTCCATGAAAGACATAAAACAAGCACAAAATAAAAATTCAATCTATAGCCAACTAAGAACACATTTTAAAGAAATAACAATCAATAGTCCCAATAATGAAAAGTAGACCACCTTATATCACCATGCAAGTCACCTACTTACTCCAAATCAACAACCCACCACAATAGCAATTTTGACATATAATTATAGAGTAGTAGGATATTATGAAGCAGGTTTTACTCACCCTTTAGCAACTTACTGCCTGCCTCACGAAAAGAGGAACCCAAACTTACAACAAGCTACTAATCCTGCAAAAGCTAAGTCTAAATTATAAACTACTAAGATAACCAATGCATAAAGATAAAGGAAAGAATGTATGAATAGGATGCATCAATTTACTTCCTCAACAACAAAAGTTTGTAGTGAGAATGATAATTATCATTGATGGAAATTTAGACCCCTTAACACAACCAGATTGGTTAGCCTAGATTAATTAGCCAAGTTGTTACTTAGTCAAATTATGCAATTCTAGGTTAAAGCAATCATACAATCATATCAAAATAATAAAGCAGCGGAATAATAAAAGACACAATGATATGATCACTCAGGAAACCACATGGTAAAAACCTGGAGAGGATTTGACCTAGCTATCCTTAAGGTAAACCTGAATCCACTATGCGAAAGAATCGAAGTTCATACAAAAGGATTACAAGCTCCCCGCTCGACTTTCTAATGCTACCCACCAGTAGAACTTACTGACACGACCATGTACAAGCTCCGAATCCACGAACTCCTTCTTTCTTGGAGTCTCCACAAGATACAAGCACCCCCGCTTGTGTTCCTTTAAACTCCAATGGCAGCAACCAAGTTGATCATTAAGATGTTGATACTATCTCTAACTTGAAAACCCTAAACTTTGTGTAAAGGAAAGCTCCTCTAGATCTCACAAGAGATTTACACAAAACAGCAATGTATGAGCAACAATACAACTGAAGCAACTCTAAAAACGTGGCTAGGGTTTTACCTTATATACCTAGGGCAAAAACATAAAACCCTAAACGTTTAATGAGTTAGAGCTGAGTTGGAAATTCTGCAGAAAACGCAATCTGGTCGATTTTCGATCGATCGAATCTATTCTTCGATCGATCGAGTCAAACCAAAATGCCCCAATGCATCTACAGTCTCTCGATTCCAACTTTACAATAATTAAACAACTTTGAGCACACTTTAACAAAACTAAACATATTGTTTTGATTATGGTTTGCCAATATTACAAATTAGAGTTCTAAATACATAAATTCCTAAACCTTTAGAACCTAACAATCATCATCATCATAATATACATATATATATATATATATATATATTTTTTGTGGTTTTTTCATTCTTAGTATATTAGGCTAGGAAGTGTTGACCAAATTATAGAGCCCACATCAGCCATGAACAATATAACATATAATTGATTTTAAATTTAATCTATTGTATTCAATGAATTAATCCCAATTTAGATTTTTCCCACCATCCAAGTTTCAAGGGGCAAACAAACAACACCGAAACCAGAATTTAACTTTGGTTGAAACAAAAACCGTATTGAATAAACCCACTTTAAACCTACCATAGAAATTATTTCATTTTATCCCTGCGCTAAGTTCCAAAATAAAGAGCAAATTGACTTTGGTAGTTCACAATACATAGACTTCCACATAAAATGAGTTGCACTCAAACAACAGAAATTGTAGCAAGACTAATCCTCTATCATTCCTTAAACGTGGATATATAATGCAAATAAATAAATAAATAAAAAACTACAAACCTGGTTTTATTGTAAATAAAATCACAACTACATTATTTTTCCCCATACTCAAACCAGTTTTTATATTTGAGAACAAAATCTAAAAACAAAGATTGTAAAAGATGAGAAAGTTGAAAAGGAATAAGGATAGAGAGGAAGTAGTAGTTCATGAGCTACTTAGTAATGCTAGGATAAATATTAAAATAATGGGAAATAATGAAAGTAAATTACTAGGATATATATATATATATAGAGAGAGAGAGAGAGAGAGAGAGAGAGACTTACAAGTTCACAATTTCCTTTATTAAACCACATCAATCCTTCATCTCCTTTTTTTTTAGAATCAATCCTTGATCTCCTTGATTGGCTTAGATTTAAATTCACACTTAATACACCAATGGTTAATTACACCTTAAGTACTTAATTAAAACACCAACAACTATATATCTAATAACTTAACAACCTAATAGCCACATATATTGCTTTGTACTTACGTAGTATATAATCATAATACAATTAGCCATTCACTTACTTATACATATATGTAGTCAATTATGCATATCAATTAAAGCTTAGTTTTTAGGTTTAATCTAATCTATGATCACTAGTTCCCTTGCTTATATATATATATATATATATATATATAAGTAACAATTTTAGTGTAATGATTCATGCTAGTTAAGATTTAACCCTCCATTACTAATCATTACGGTCTCTTAGTTTAAAATAATGTCCTAATTGGTGTAGGGCACCATGGTAGGAAGCACCAAGCTAGTGAAATCGGATTTACAAACAAAGAACAAGAATTTTGATGAATAAATAGAATCAAACCATACATATACTTATTGATGATGAAAAATTTGAACTTAATCATGGGTAATAATCAAGAATGCCTTGAATTTGACTCCATAGCGGATGTTGAAAAAGCTTAAAAAATGCTAGACCACTCCAATCACCTAGGAACCTAGTGTTCACGAAACTAAAATATATAAGTTTAAGTCAAGTTAGATCCATACTTAGTCTGCCTAGGTCTAATCACTGAATACACCAATGCATGAGTATTACTTAAGCAGCAATAGATAAAAATAAACTTAGCTGATCACATAAAAGATGAAATTATTAAGGAAATTCCAGTGAGAATGACTAAGTTCATCTCCAATAATTATAGCACAATAGGAACAACACAATCAACACTCCCAATATAAAATACACCGCCTTATATCTCCATGCAAGCCACCCACTTGCTCCAAATCAACAAACCATCATAGCAGAATATTTGAATTTACTAAGAGGAGATAAAATAAATTCACACATAGTTGAACAATAATATCAAAGCATTCACAAGACAATCAACACTTCCAATAATGAAAAGTAGACCACCTTATATCACCATGCAATCCACCTGCTTGCTCCAAACCAACAATCCACCATAGCAGAAATTTTAAAATATAATTATAGACTAGTAGGGTATTATGAAGCAGATTTTAGTCACCCTTTAGCAATTCATTGGTTTGCTCACGGAAAGAGGAACTCAAACTTAGAGTAAGCTGCTAATCCTGCAAAATCTAAGTCTAAATTATAGACTACTAAGATAACTTAAAAGACGTAATGTTGGAGCATTTTAATATTAAATAATTAAAATGAATAAATGTTAGAACATAAATGTAAAGATGTGGGAGTGAATATGGAAGATGAGGAGTTAGTGAAAATGTTTAATCCCAAATTGAAAAGGAGAGAGACTATTTTATTCTTTTTAATTGTGGTGATTAATGGGCTAAAATATATTGACTCAGATATTGGGCTAGATACGTGCGCAAGAGGGAGGTGAAGAGTGGGAGTATCAAAATTGGAAATGAATCAGCCTTTTGGATCCTCCTACTTAACAGCCCATTCAGAGTAATTACCATATTCGTTGGTGAGTAAATGACCCAAATTAATACTCCATTTTTACTATGGAAAATAAAGAGCCATTAACCCACTTGATGGATTATCCGTTTGGGCCTTTTCATTCTTCAGAAACTCCTTATCAGACCATTAATTGTGTAACTCCAACCCATCAGATTAATATCCAACAATTAATCTTGTAACATCCACTACATCAGAATAATGGACTAATTAATCAGAACAAATTCGGTAGTAATTTCGTGAGGCCCATTGAACCTATAAATAGACTCATTCAGACTCAATCCAAGTTACTGCAAATACAATATACACTTAAAAAATAGAGAGATTCTTGTCAAAGAAGGGTGTTCTTTCTGGTAGAGCTTTGGGCTTGAACACTTTGTGCAGAGGTTGTTTTCGCCATACGACACTTGTTGGGCTGTTGTATCCTGGGGGAGACAAGTCAGAGAAGGTCTGCACCGGTTACAAAGTTTAGCCAACCAAGGGCTTGAATCTCCTTAAAGAGAGCGAGTGTTGTGCCTCAGTCCAAATAGTGTTGTGTAATTTCTCTCTTTAAAGTAATAAAATTCAGAAGTATTATTCAGTTTCTCTTTGTATTATTTCTATTATCATTGTATTTGCTCCAACAAGTTTAAGGAGATTCAACACATGGAGCCTATACAAGAGAAACCAAATGAGCCTGTTGGAGATCTCAACAAGCCATTTCACTTTAAGAGAACCCACTTCAAGAGGTGGAAAGGAAATGTCCTCTTTTACTTGAGTCTTCTTAAAGTCTTCTACATCCTCACTGACAAGAATCCATCAAAAGTTCCTACCAATGAGATGAGTGATGAAGAATATATTCTCCATCAAGAAAAAATAGATAAGTATACAAAAGATGAGTATAACTGCCGCTCTTATCTATTGAATTGTCTTGTCGATCATTTCTATGATTATTATGATACAACTTAAAATTCTGTTAAGAAAATTTGGAAAGCTTTACAAAGCAAGTATGATACCGAGGAGGCAGGTGCAAGGAAGTATGCTGCTATCAGATTTTTCCGTTACCAAATGGTGGATGGAAAATCGGTGGTGGATCAAGCACAAGACTTCCAAATGATCGTTGCAGAATTGAGATCCGAAGGCATAAAGATTGGAGACAATTTGGTGGTAGCTGGCATAATTGATAAACTAGCACAATCTTGGAGGGAGTTCCAAAAGACTTTGCGGCACAAACAAAAGGAGACATCCTTGGAGACTTTGATCACACGCATCCGTGTGGAGGAGGAGGCTAGAGGACAAGATGCACTCATGACACAAGAGAGCAATGCTAATTCCACCACAAAGGTAAACCTTATTTCAACCAATAATAATATGCCAAAAATCATTTTCCTAGAAATAGTCAATTGAAGCCTAAAAAGAAAGCCTTTAAAAATTATAATAGACCTCAAGGAAGGGGAATCCCGAATAAAAATTACAATAAGAACCAAGGATCCCCTTCACAAGATCAATTTAATAGATCCTGTTTTGTCTGTGGCAAGAATGGGCATATTGCTCGATTTTGCAAATTTCGGAAACGTGAATCTATCCCGCAGGCTAACGTAACCGAAGAGCCTTTAGTGGCTATGATTACAGATATTAATATGGTGCAATATGTTGAAGGGTGGTGGGCAGATTCTGGTGCTAATAGGCACGTCTGCTATGACAAAATTTGGTTCAAGTTGTACACTCCTTTTGAAGAAGAAAAAACTGTTATGCTTGGTGACTCTAGCAAAACCAAGGTTCTTGGGAGTGGTGAGGTTGAATTGAAATTCACTTCTGGACGCGTGCTAACATTGAAAGATATTCTTTACACTCCGTCCACGAGGAAGAATTTGATGTCAAGTTTTTTGCTTAACAAGACTGGCTTCAAACAAACTATGGAATTTGATAATTATGTAATCACTAAAAAAGGGATTATTTGTGGGCAAGGGTTATGTTTGTGATGGAATGTTTAAATTGAATGTTGAGAATAATAAAGCATCTACCAGTTCAGTTTATATGCTTTCTTCTATTAATTTTTGGCATGCTCGTTTGTGTCATATAAATAGTAGATATGTGGGAATCATGAGTAGTTTAGGATTAATTCCAAGACTGTCAAAAGATTTTGAAAAATGTGAAACTTGTAGTCAAGCTAAGATTACAAAAAGGTCTCATAAAAATGTTGTAAGAAATACTGAATTGCTTGAGTTAATTCACTCTGATTTATGTGAATTTGAAGGAATTTTAACTCGTGGAGGAAATAGATATATTATCACTTTTATTGATGATTTCTCAAAATATACAACTATTTATTTGTTGAAAAATAAAAGTGATACTTTTGAAAAATTTCAAGATTTTTTAAAAGAAGTTGAAAATCAATTCGGTAGAAAAATAAAAAGAATAAGAAGTGATAGAGGCCATGAGTATGAATCTAGTGCATTCAACTCATTTGTTCAGTCTTTAAGAATTATCCATGAAACTACTGCACCATATTCACCCACTTCTAATGGTGTGGCTGAAAGAAAAAATAGGACTTTAATTGAGTTAACAAATGCCATGTTAATTGAATCTGGTGCACCTTTACATTTTTGGGGTGAAGCTATTTTAACTGCATGTCATGTTTTGAATAGGGTGCCACACAAAAAGTCACACACCACACCTTTTGAGATGTGGAATGGACATAAGCCAAATTTGGGATATTTGAGAGTATGGGGTTGTCTTGCTTATGTAAGGCTTACTGACTCTAAAATGCCTAAATTGGGAATTAGAGCTATTACCTGTGCTTTTCTTGGTTATGCAATTAATAGTACAGCCTATAGATTTTTTGATCTTAAAAACAAAATAATTTTTGAATTTGGTGATGCAATTTTTCATGAAGAAAAATTTCCTTTTAAATTGAAAAATAGTGGGGGTGAAGAAAATATTTTGTCACAACCTAGTTCTTCTACTTCACATTTACAAAGTCAAGAAAATTTTGAAATGGAACCTAGGAGTAAAAGAGCTAGAGTTGAAAATGATTTTGGTCCTGATTATTATGTTTTTAACATTGAGGAAAATCTCCAAAATTTAAAAGAGGCTTTAACATCACCTGATGCTATATTTTGGAAAAAGGCTGTAAATGATGAGATGGAATCTCTAATTTCTAATAGAACTTGGAAATTAGTAGATCTTCCACCGGGTTATAAGACCATAGGTTGTAAATGGGTCCTTAAAAAAAAGTTGAAACCGGATGGATCAATAGATAAGTTTAAAGCTAGACTTGTTGCAAAAGGCTTTAAACAAAAAGTTGAGCTTAATTTCTTTGATACTTTTTCTCCGGTAATAAGAATTACATCTATTAGATTGTTAATTGCTATTGCTGCAATTTTTGATTTGAAAATTCATCAAATGGATGTAAAAACTGCTTTTCTAAATGGAGACCTAAAGGAAGAGATTTATATGGATCAACCCGAAGGCTTTGTAGAGCCTGGACAAGAAAGCAAGGTATGTAAGCTAACTAAATCCCTATATGGCTTAAAACAAGCACCTAAGCAATGGCATGAAAAGTTTGATTCTTGCATGATTGAGAATGGTTATAAATCAAATGAATGTGATAAATGTATTTATTCTAAATCATGGAATAATTTACATGTTATTATTAGCCTCTATGTGGATGATATGTTGATTTTTGGCTCAAATATGCATGTTATAAATGAGACAAAAAATTTGCTTAAAAGCCATTTTGATATGAAAGATCTTAGTGAGGCTAATTTTATTTTGGGCATGAAAATTACAAAAGTATGTGATGGAATATATCTTGATCAATCACATTATGTTGAGAAAATATTAAGAAAATATAATTTTCATGATCACAAAAGTATAGCTACTTCTTTTGATTCTAGTGTTCATTTATTTTTTGTGAATAATGATGTTGAGATTTTTAATCAAAAGGATTATACTAGTAGCATTGGTAGTTTGCGTTATGCTACTGATTGTACTAGACCTGACATTGCATATGCAGTAGGAGTGCTTAGCAGATTTACTAGCAAGCCTAGTAAAGATCATTGGCTAGCTATTAAGCGAGTCATGAGATATTTAATTGGTACAAAAAACTATGGCTTATTTTATAAAAAGTACCCTGCTGTGATTGAAGGTTTTAGTGATGCTGATTGGAATACTTTGTCAGGTGATTCTCTTTCTACCACTGGTTATATTTTTACCTTAGGTAGTGGTGCTATTTGTTGAAAATCTAAAAAGCAAACAATAATTGCTAATTCAACAATGGAAACTGAATTAATAGCATTAGCTTCAGCTAGTGAAGAGGCAAATTGGCTTAGAGATTTGTTATATGAAATATGAGAAAAGCCAATTCCACCTATATTAATTCACTGTGATAGCACTGCCACAATTGGTATAGTTAAAAACTGTTACTACAATGGTAAATCTAGACCTATAAGAAGAAAGTATAGTATCGTGCGATCTTATTTGAGTAGTGGCATCATAACTGTGGATTATATTAAATCTAATGATAATCTTGCAAATCCATTTACCAAGGTCTTGGCAAAAGATAGAGTCTGGAATACATCAAGGGGGATGGGACTAAAGTCCATAGAATTATGAGCCATGTATGAGGATACCCAACCCAAGGACCAGAGATCCTGAGAATTGGGTTCAATGGGAAAAACGAATCATACAATGGTCGTAAGAAATGCACAATTTATTTATTTTTAATTATTTATTTTGTAAATAATTATTTAATTGTTTATCCCTATGATGTAAGTGCATTTATCCTGTAATGTGGAGAGGATGAGTTAAAAAACTCTTAATGAAATTTGTAGCTCGTATGAGTGGGGTGTCAGAATTACAGGAGCACCTTTGACAAAATTTCACCTATGTGAGTGTGGGGGTGGGGCCGTTCCCTATGAGATTTGGACTTAGTCTCAAATACACTCATGAAACCGGGATCAGCACACGGCCGTAAAGTGCTAACTATAAAAGCTCATGTCAACACTTGAGTTATTATGTGTACGCAGTGATGCTTAATTTTCCTAAAGCAGTCTTAATTCAAGTCGAAGACCACTATGACTCTGGAGTTGAGATCGCTATTTTACTAAGTGAAGGTTCAATGCAGAGCACACCTTCATGATGCATAGTGACCCGTCTTTGCCTGATAATTTCTCTTTAACTAAAAAATTTAATATTAAAATGAGTGGGGGATTGTTGGAGCATTTTAATATTAAATAATTAAAATGAATGAATGTTAGAACATAAATGTAAAGATGTGGGAGTGAATATGGAAGATGAGGAGTTAGTGAAAATGTTTAATCCCACATTAAAAATGAGAGAGACTATTTTATTATTTTTAATTGTGGTGATTAATGGGCTAAATTGTATTGACTCAGATATTGGGTTAGATACGTGCGCAAGGGGGAGGTGAAGAGTGGAGGTATCAAAATTGGAAATGAATCAGCCTCTTGGATCCTCCTACTTGACAGCCCATGCAAAGCAATTACCATATCCGTTGGTGAGTAAATGGCTCGAATTAATACTCCATTTTTACTATGGAAAATTAATATCCAACAATTAATCTTGTAACACCCACTACATCAGAATAATGGACATAATTAATCATAATAAATTGGGTAGTAATTTCGTGAGGCCCATTGAGCGTATAAATAGACTCATTCAGACTCAATCCAAGTTATTACTAATACAATATACACTCAAAAAATAGAGAGATTCTTGTCAAAGAAGGGTGTTCTTTCTGGTGGAGTTTTGGGCTTAAACACTTTGTGCAGAGGTTGTTTTCGCCATACGACACTTGTTGGGCTGTTGCATCCTGGGGGAGACAAGTCAGAGAAGGTCTGCACCGGTTACAAAGTTTAGCCACCAAGGGCTTGAATCTCCTTAAAGAGAGTGAGTACCGCGCCTCAGTCCAAATAGTGTTGTGTAATTTATCTCTTTAAAGTAATAAAATTCAGAAGTATTATTTAGTTTCTCTTTGTATTGTTTCTATTATCATTGTATTTGCTCTAACACGTAAATTAGGTGACTTCACATCCAAAATCATGTAAAGGAGAAGACATTACTAAACTAAGTACACTGAGAGAACAAACTATAAACTAAAATAGGGATAGGCGTGCAAATATATACAAACCAAAAGATAAGCTCCAATATTTTGCTAGTTTGCATTTGTTCCATAAGTAGACATGAGCCATTTAATAATTTAATCATACCTAGTTAGAGAATGAGAGGTTAACTTACTAGTTGCTACCTTGCTTTGCTCCAAGGCAGATGCCAAAGATGAAAAGAAGAACTCCAAGACCGTGCAATACTATTGCAGCAGCCACTAAATGTTTAATCTGGCAATAACAAATCCAATAGTCAGAATTGAGTTGTTTTTTATTTTAATAAAAAACAAAATGGCAAAGCAAAATAAAATTATCAACTAAACTGAGTGGAAAGATTAATGCATATCTCATGGTTAAAGGCGCTTGCTTGATTCATGTTTGAAATATTGATAAGAAGCATGCTCTAGGAATATAGAGTGAGACATTTACAACTTAAATATTGAATGCTCTAGAAATAGCCACTAACCCACTACTAATTTAGTAAATAGAAACCATTATACACATAGCTTACCTGTCCATAGTATACCATCTAATTTTTATAAAGCAAAAGCCTTCTTCCTGGTGCACCTATTGCATATCTTTTGGGAAGTTACATTCTAAAACAAGCAATAGCCAACTAGCTCACCAATTGAGCTGTCATTTATTTATATCTAGTAGAAATGCACCTATTGCGTATATCTGTTGTGAGTGAAGTAGAGTAAGATAGTGAAGTGACTCATCAAACAAATTATTGTCTATCTTCAAATTAAATAGCATGCAGTTATTTTCTATCTTCACTAAGTGCTAGAATCATAAACGTTTATATTTGAAACACTGAGATATGCATAATTAGGAGGGATGCAAAATTAATCGTGCCCATTATTCTAGCAGTGCCGGCTTAACATACTAAGCAAGTGAGGCGATCGCCTAAGGCCCCCAAGCAAAAAAAGGCCCCAACTTTTAATCAATCAAAAATTTCTAAGTCCCAAAATGTTAGATGATAAAATAATGTTAATAGTGACCCAAATAAAAACCAAAATTTGCCAACTCAATTGTTGTGAAAAATGTAATATATATAGTAACATTACTTCTACCCAACAGGATCTATTTCTTGAAAGTATTAATTAAGCCCAAAATTCTAACCAATAAATAAAAAATAATTTTTTTATCAAAGAAAAAACTAGAACAAATAAATTTTTCATTTGATGTGTAACCTTTCACCTTCTCCATGGGTGTTTTTTAGTGTAGAATTCATTAAGTCCCACATAGAGAAGCTAAAAACACACACACACACACTCTCTCTCTCTCAACCAAACAACTATAATTTTAAGACAAAAATTATGTACATATTCAATCTCAGACCTCAATTTTTCTTGTACGAATTGCTGGAAATTTTGCCCCACTCTCTATTTAAAGCATAAAAAAGAAATTGTTTTGTAGCTGTAGCTGCTGTGCTTTAGACCTTCTTCTCCTCATTTGAGTCTGATCCTCAGGTTTGTTACTTCTCTAGAACCTTTGTTTCTTTCCTGAACTTTCTCATAATTCAAGCTATCTTGTTTTACTTTCTCTTTATTTTATTCTTGGTAATTACTTTAAATTTTGACACAGCACATAGGTAAACTCATTTTCATTCGTTCATTCATCTAACATATTGGTTGGGACGTGGTGTAGCATAGGACCATAAATTTATTTTATTTTATCATTTTAGTAATCATGGAACTATGCCTATTACTTATCTCTTAGGGAATTAATTTTTTAAATAAATTTCACCTTCAATTTTTTGTTGAGAATTTCGTTGATTCGTTATAAACCAAAATTTACTTGTATACTCTTGTATGGGTCCACATTAACACTACTAGTTGTATTTTGTTAACAAATAAAACTATTTTTGTGAGGAAAAAAAAATCAACTGATAAAAAATTTTAATATTTAAATTTAAAAAAAAGGCCCCACTCAAAATTTGTTTTAGGCCCCAAAATTCCTTAAGTCGGCCCTGTATTCTAGTTAGCCATGCAATTGTCAACAACCATTACTTTAAAGCTTGTTTAGTGATTAGATCCGAGCCAAATACACCACCCTAACTTCCTCTTTGATCAAGATCAGTGATTTCCAAGACCAGCTGTTGAATAGTAATTACTACTATTCAAGTAAGAGATTCTCCCATTCTGCAAGGAAATAATAACCTCCTTTTTTTTTTCTTTTTTTAAAAAAAAAAAAAAAACAAAACATCTTTACTTTTTTGTAGCCAACTAAGTACTTACTATTCAAGACAAAAATGACCAATTCCTATCTTTAAAAAAAATAAAATCAACTTAACCACAGATCTAAAACAAGATGACCTGCTCAAGTCACCATATCTCAACTATTTACCAACTAGTTTTGAATGAAAACCATTATCGATCTCTATAGATACTTCATATCTGTAGAGGCAATATACCCAAAGATAAACTAACAATAAATAAAAATGATAAACACAGAGCCATAAATACATTACATTATTTTATTTAACTATCATTGAAGGAGCAAGTGGAGTGGTTTATGAAAGTAGAGTTTTTTAGTGCAAGCTTTGATGAAAGTCGTTTACTGTGTCATATAAACAAGAACAGAAGAAAAAGGGAAAAATTAACAGGGTCAATTGAATACATTTTCACACACTAAGGAAGGAAAATAAAAAGAACATGTTCAACAATTAAAAGCATATAAGAACAATGGAAAACTACCTGTATACTTGGTTTTTTTTTTTTTTTTTGAGAATGACCTGTATACTTAGTTACTTTGTAATCTTTACACTTATACACACAAAATATAAAACAAAGAATTAAAAATCAAAACTAGATCAACCTAAAATGCTTATGTTTATATATAAAGGACATGCATGCCCCAGTTACGACAAAATGCAATTAAATACAGGAAACAAAAACCATGCAAATTAAACAATATCCACAATATAAGCAAAAATTGACCAAAAATGGAATATTTAATGGTTAATTCAATAAGTGACACAAATGTGGCCCTAATTTCAAAAACAATTGCCACGTGTTTTTGTCCATCCAATATTGTCTCCAAAACAACCCCATAACACAAAATATTCTTGGTCATCCTAATATGACCAAAAAGAATAGTAGAATCCCTAAAGGAGCTCTTGCAAGAAACACTTACCTCATCATTGCAGTCAGATGAGTCCTCTAAACACAAACAATAACACAACCTCGACAATGTAGCTTAAAAAATTGACAAATCATGAAAAGGTACCCCAAAAAAAAAATGACATAGATCGAAATTCAGCAAATGTACAACAAAGAACACTCCAAAACCACTAAATCATAAAAAGAGAGAAAACCCATGTGAAATAAACCAATTCAAGCTAGGAATCTTAGACCTCAGCTAAAATCCTTCATCAAATTAGCAAGAAGGAAAAAAATAAAAAACCAAAACCAGAAATCAAAAATAAACTAAACTTTAACCAAAACCAAAACCAAAACTAAAAACCAACAGTTACACAAAAATATACACGTAACCCAAACCAAACTTCAACCAAAATCAAAACTAAAAAACCAGAAATTTAACAACAAATATATGCAAATATTGCTACAAAATAGAAATGAGAGCTAGAGAGACTTACCTTACTTTGGATAGGGTTTGTGGTTTTGGGTAGTATTTTTGTGTTCTAAATTTTGGAAAAGAAATGGTGGGTTTTGAGTAAAGAAGAGAGGAGGGGAAGTGGGTTAAGGAAGAGGAAGAGGGAGAGGGAGAGGAGAGGGAGAGAAAATGTGGGTGAGAGAAAAACATCTGAAGTAAAGAAGTGGGAGACCAAAAATGAGAGGCCAAAGTGGTGGGAAGGTGAAAAAAATAAGTGGGAAGTCTAAAAATTTTTAAGTGCTATGAGGGACTTATCCTAGTGCTTTTGGAAGCACTGCAACAAGTGGACCCTATTTTAGCACTTTCAAAAGTGCTGGGACAGGTCTATCCCCATAAGGGAATGAGTGATCCTATCTCAGCGCTTTTGGAAGTGCTGGGACAGGTCTCTCCATTCCCTTATGGAGAGAGGTCTATCCCAGCGCTTTTTGAAGCACTAGAATAGGTGGACCCTGTTCCAACGCTTTTAAAAGCGTTGGGATAGGTCTTTCCATTAGCATTTTCTTGATTAATAGTAATATAAATAGTTCAAATTATAAATAATAATATTTAATATTTTCTTGATTAATAAGATTGAATATAATACTTCAAATTAATAAAATATAATTTAACAGTACAAATTAATAAAATAAAATATATTAATTAATAAAAATATTTTTTAATAATTCAATTTAACAAAATTTAATTTAATTTAATACTTCAAATTAATAAAATATAACTCCTCACTAAAAATTAGTAAAATATAATGTAATAGCTAAAAAAAAAATGTAAGATGAGACTTGAGGACCAACAATATTAAAATATAATTTAATATTTTAATTGGTTTGGGTATATAAAACTCATTTTCCCATTAAAACCCATTTAACTAATTGCTTAACCCAAACCCAACCCAACCCAATTATTATGGGTAAACTCCAACCCACCCAATTACCCAATTATCAAAATTATCAAAATGCACCTAAAGCGTAAATGACTAAAGTACTCTAAAATCTTCAAAAATGACCAAAATATTCCAAAACCTCAAAATTACCAAAATAACCTCGAAACCTACAAAATAACCAAATACCCCCGAAACCCATAAAATGACAAAACTACCCCTGAAACTTAAAAATTACCAAAATCCCTCCAAAACCCAAAAAATGACTAAAATAACCCAAAAACTAGAAAATTACCAAAATACCCCCGAAACATAAAAAATGACCAAAATACCCATGGAACCCAAAAAATGACCAAAATACCTTTGAAACAAAAAATGACTAAAATACCCCTAAAACCCTAAAAAATGTCCAAAATGCCCATGAAACCTAAAAAATTACCAAAATAACCTCGAAACCTAAAAATTAACCAAAATAACCCCGAAACCTAAAAATGACCAAAATATCTCTGAAACCTTAAAAATGGCCAAAATAACCCCAAAGCCTAAAAATTGACCAAAATAACCTAGAAACCTAAAAATGATCGAAATAACCCCGAAATCATAAAAATGGCCAAAATAAACCCGAAGCCTGAAAATTGACCAAAATAACCTAGAAACCTAAAAATAATCGAAATACCCCTGAAATCTCAAAAATGGCCAAAATAACCCCGAAGCCTTAAAATTGACCAAAATAACCTAGAAACCTAAAAAATGATTGAAGTACCCTAAAAGCCTAGAAATTAACTGAAATACCCCCTGCAACCTAAAAAATGACCAAAGTACCCCTAAAACCTATATATGACCAAAATAACCCCTAAACCTTAAAATGGCCAAAATGTCCTCGAAACCTAAAAAACGACCAAAATACCCCGAAACCTATAAAATGATGAAAATGCCCCTTAAACCTGTAAGTCGATAAAAATACACCCTAAACCTAAAAAATTACCAAAATCCCCCCTAAAACTAAGAAATGACCAAAATACTCCCTAAACATAACAAATAACCAAAATACCCCCTAAACCCCTATTTTGGCAATTTTAGAGGTTTCTGGGGTATTTTGTTCATCTTAAAGGATTAGTGGTTGTGGGACCAAAGAATTTGGCAACCCCGGCCCATTTTATACTAAGCCCAAGACCCACGCCGAGGAGGAAGGAATGTCTGAGGACGAACGAAAAAAGCCCAAACTGCCGAGGAACATCGTCGAGGATAATCCTATCCTCGGTGAACCAAGATCATAGAAGGGAAGGGTGGCACGCCATCAAAGGCAACCTCCCAGAGCATTCCAGAAAGAAGGACGAATACAACGGCTAGCCATGGGAGCATGGTGGAGGACCATTCAAGGATAAACTATCACCTCCGCATTAAATGCCTGCAACTAACATACTGGCCGCATTAACGGGGAAATGACCCCTGAATAGTGCTACCTCAGTTACCGCAACTCACAGAACGCCAGAGAGGGTGTCGGATGGGACAGACACTCAAGTATAGGCTTGAATGATCAACAAGTGGAAGGTCAAGATCGTTTAATGAGGACTATATAATAGGAGAAACCCACCATAAAGAGGGGGCTGGAAAAAAGGGAGAGAGAAAGCACTATAGCAATCTCAAGAACTCCTGTAACCATTGTCATCCAATATATACAAGAGCAGAACTCCTCGGATTGTGCCGAGGACAAACTTTCCTTGATAAACTTAGTTCGTTTCTATTTGATAGTCATAAAAACCCATTCTAACTGTTATCCCATTCACTAAAGCCTAGCTCTTTAACCCACTCTCTACAAATTTATTGTACTGGGCTCACTGGGCCAAGATCCCTCACATTTTGGACTTGGTCTGAAAATCGTGCCTCTACAGTGGTATATTGGTCATTTTAGATATTTTAAGGGGTATTTTGGTCGTTTTAGGGGTTTCAGGGTATTTTTGGAAATTTTAGAGGTTTTAGGTTGTTTGTGGCCATTTTTGAGGTTTTGGGGTATTTTTGTCACTTTATAGGTTTAAGGGTATTTTGATCATTTTTTAGGTTTCAGGGGTATTCTGGAAATTTTTTAGGTTTCGGGGGGTATTTGGGTAATTTTTTTGGATTTCAGGGGTATTTTCGTAATTTTTAGGTTTCGAGGGTATTTTGGTCATTTTATAAACTTCAGGGGTATTTTGGTAATTTTTAGGTTTTGGGGGGGTATTTTGGTCATTTTATTGATTTCAAGGGTATTTCGGTCAAATTTTTGTGTTTTGGGGTATTTTGGTAATTATTAGGTTTTTAGGGTATTTTGGTCGTTTTTTGGACTTTGGGGGTATTTTGGTAATTTTTTTGGGTTTTGGGGGTATTTTGGTAATTTTTAGGTTTTGGGGTTATTTTAGTCATTTTTTCGGTTTCAGGGGGTATTTTAGTCATTTTTTATGTTTCGGAGGGATTTTGGTAATTTTTAGGTTTTTGGAGTATTTTGGTCATTTTTTGGATGTTAGGGGTATTTTGGTAATTTTCAGGTTTTGGTGGTATTTTGGTCATTTTATCAGTTTCAGGGGTATTTCGATCATTTTTTTGTGTTTTAAGGTATTTTGGTAATTTTTAGGTTTCAAGAGTATTTTGGTCATTTTTTGGACTTTGGGGGTATTTTGGTCATGTTTTTGGGGTTTTGGGTCATGTTGGTAATTTTTAGGTTTTGGGGGTATTTTGGCCATTTTTTTTTTGGTTCCAGGGGGTATTTTAGTCATTTTTTATGTTTCTGGGGGGATTTTGGTAATTTTTAGGTTTGGGGGGTATTTTGGTCATTTTTTTCTATTTGGCTGATATTTTGGTCATTTGATAATTAACAAATTCCTATAGGTAATTTTTATAGGTTTCGGGGGGTATTTTGGTCATTTTTAAGGTTTCGGGGGTATTTTGGTCATTTTTTGGGTTTTGGGGGTATTTTAGTCATTTTTAGATTTCGAGGGTATTTTAGTCATTTTTTTAGGTTTCAGGGGTATTTTGGTCATTTTTTTGGGTTTTAGAATATTTTAGTTATTTTTAGATTTTGAGGGTATCCTTGTCATTTTTGGGGTTTTGGGGGTATTTTGGTAATTATCAAGTTTTTGGGTATTTTGGTCATTTTTTTGGGCTTTGGGGGCATTTTTGTAACTTTTAGGTTTGGGGATATTTTGGACATATTTTGGGTTTTAGGGGTATTTTGGTCATTTTATGGTTTTGGGGGTATTTTGGTCATTTCTTAGGTTTGGGGGTATTTTGATCATTTTTTTACTTTCAGAGGTATTTTGTTCATTTTCTAGAAATTTAGATTTTATGTTGTTTATTTAAATTTTAGATGAGTTTTAGTAGGTATTAGTGGGTTTATCCATTAAGACCTATATCATTAAATTACAAAAAATACACTATAGGTGACCTATGCTAGTGCTTTAGGCGACCTATCCCAGTGCTTACAAAAACGCTGGGATAGGCCTTTCTTCATAAGGGAATAAAGGGACTTGTCCCAGCGTTTTTAAAAGCGCTGGAATAGGTGGACTTTATTCCAGTGCTTTTAAAAGCATTGGGATAGGTCTTTCCTCATAAGGGAAATCAGTAACCCTATCCAAGCGCTTTTGGGCTTCCTATACCATTGTTTTTGAAAAACGCCGCTATAGGCCTCCTATTGTAGCGCTTTGTAAAGCGCCGGTTTTGAGCCGCCGTAATAGGATTTCCTATACCAGCATTTTCAAAAAGCGCTGGTACAGGCTTATCTATTACAACGGTTTGTAAAAATGCCAAGAAAAAAATGCTGGATAGGACGATTTTTTTGTAGTGGTCACAATAATTTTTATTCAAAATTTTCTCTTTAAATATAAAATTACACATATTAATTAATCACAAAAAATATTACTTTTAAATTAAACTCACAAATAAAAAAATGGAAAACAAAATCTCTCTCTGTCTCTTTCTGTCTCTGTCTCTATCTCTGTCTCTCTCTCTCTCTCTCTCTCTCTCTCTCTCTCTCTCTCTATATATATATATATATATATATCGCGGTAATATTTAATATTGCTATACTTTTGTTGCGCCACCTCATTCATCATGCCATATAGTATTATTTTTTAGATTGTGTTTTGGTATTATGTTTCTTTCATTTCCCATCACAGAGTCTTCTCCCTCAATTTTATAACTTTAATTGAATTTTGGTTTGGATAAGTACTTAGGTTTTTTTTTTTTTTTTTTTTTTTTTTTTGTTGTTGTTGTTGTTGTTGTTGTTGTTGAAAATAGGAACTTGAGTTTATATCAAAACACAATATACATAGTTGTAAATTTGAATATGCCTACCAATTGTTAAAGTAATAAATTATTATAAAGTCTATCTTTTATTCCTTTTGTTTCATTTTAATTTTTGGTTAAGATAACATTATAATTTTGTGATGAGTTTTGATTATCATGATAATCTCCTTATTCTTTAAGAGATGAGAAACTTGATTAATAAATTTGAAACTTATAAAGTTTAGTTGTATATTAGGAAAATATAATGTACTACAACAGAAATTAGAAGAATATAGTTTACCTTAAAAAATTATTAATCAAACACAAAAAATATAATAGAATATATATTTGTAGAGATAAAAAGATTCAAAAAATACCACATGTAGTTTTGATTGTGGCAAGTGAGTTTAAGGTTTATTGAAAAAAAGATAAGAAAATACTTGTAGAAATTTTTTTTATAAAAAAATATACAATACTTAAAGTTATTGTTATTTTTTATATATTAGACCACATTACATAATATATTTATATACCCAACTAATCATATTATATATAGTAAAAGTTGGGTTTAGACGCCGTAGTTGCGCCACGTGACTTCACAAAATTGTAGAAATTTTATTAAATTTTTAGAATTTTAAAGAACTAAAAAAGAATAGTATACTAGCAGGACTCTAATTTATTCTTATCATTAAGTAGTTTATCTCATTAAAAAAAAAAAAAAAAAAACTATCACCTACTTCACGTAGCTATCATTAAGTAGTTTATCTCAAAAAAAAAAAAAGAAAAAAAAAGTGCTTCATGTCTAAAGTAAGTGTATATGTAAAAAAAAAAAAAAAAAAAATACTGGAGAAAAAAATACTCCTTCACGTTAACTTTAGCGTAAACAAAAACTATCATTAAGTAGTTTATCTAAGAAAAAAAAAACTACTTCACGTTAGTTTATCTCCAAAAAAAAAAAAAAAAAAAAAAAAAAAAAAACTATCACCTGCTTCAAATAACTATCATTAAGTAGTTTATCTAAGGAAAAAAAAAAACTACTTCTTTTTTGTATTAACTTAAACGAGAAAAAAAATTAAAAATCTAATAACAATCTAGCTAATAACGTTAACTATTTTTTTGAGATAAAATATACCTAAACTTCTTGATTAGGTAAGCTCCTTTTTCTTTTTATTCATATCAAGTTATCAACTTCTTCACAGCTTAAAATTATCTAATATAAAAGTGAGGGTCTACTACAATGACTCTAATTCATTCTTATCATTAAGTAGTTTATCTCAAAAAAAAAAAAAAAAAAGGAAAAAAAAAAAAACAAACAAACAAACTTCTTCATGTTATTTAAATACATTTTTTTCATGGTTTTATAACCAGTGAAAACAATTCTGTGTCAATTCTATAGCCATATTTCTTCTGTGCTGCTTTGAGCTTCCATTTCTATTAGCTAGGTATCTGGCTATGGAGGTCAGGTTTGTAATCTAGACGAAGAACTTTGTAATTTTTTTTTCATTTACGCTAAGTTTATGTATAAAACTGTGTGTTGCATGGAAAAAATTAGAACAAAGATTTTACTTCTCGAATAGTTCTATCTTTTAAAAGTGGCAAATTTTATGTTACTTTGTCTAAAGATTTTAATCATTAATATTATTCTTAACAATACTGCAAATCACTTATGTAGGGCCAGGATTTGTAGCCCAAGCCCAAAACAATAAATTTGTAGAGAGTGGGTGAAAGAGCTAGGTTGATTATGGAATTGACAACGGTTGACCACAACCTCCAATGATAAACCAGCAATAAGATACATGTAAAGATGAAATGAATTGGAGTCCGAAGAGATTTATGATTAACTGAACAATGATTACAATTCTTAGAGCTACAGTAAAGCTATTCTCTCCTTCTTCTTCTCTTTTTTCCGATCTCCCCTTTATTAGAAGTTCCTTTCCTTTATATAGTATCCTTTCCCATCATCTCCATCGTCCACTTGTTCTTCATCTGCGTACCTACTTGAGTATATGTCATGTCAAGTATCTTCTTTAGCTCTTTGAGAGTGGCGGTAGCTGAGATTACACTGTTCAGGGGTCTTCTCCACATAAATGCTGTCAGAAAAGTTGCTGCAATGCATTAAATATGGTGGTAGCAGCTTTTCTTTTAGATATTTCTTCGTTCTTATCATCTCCAAACATACCCAGAGCTTATCTTCATCGTTGGGGTGACTAGGAAGATGATTCGGACCTTCCACACGTTTGACTGATCAAGACTATTCATATCCGAGGAGTAAGACCTCTTCGGACCACTGGTGACCTCTTCGGATTGCACTCCTCCTTCATTCCCAGGTATCTTTCTTCCAGATGGACTCCATCTCAATCGGTTCCTTCTCTTCGAACACATAGTAATTTTCAAACAGGGCCCTAGGCCCAATACGTACGGTTGGGCTTTTACCCCCCACAACTTATATTGTAGATTCATTAGATATAAAATTCATATGCAAATAGTTTTTTTTTTTTTTTTTTTTTTTTGAGAATTCATATGCAAATAGTTTAATACATGTAACTGCAAATGATATTATAGCACAATTGGCATGTTAGGTGCTATCATTTATATTTGACGTACCATTGCAGTTTATTCATTTCATTTATTAATTACTTATTTGGTATAATAATTATATATAGTCTATAAATTTTAACATAAAACCATGCGGTTGCGCTAAGTGGCGGCACCAAATTACAGAAATTTTCTTAAATTTTTAGATGTTAAGAAAAAATATATATAAGTTATCACAAAAAAAAAAAAAAAAAAAGACTGATTTAACAAAAAAATCGGCCACAGAGCGCAATCATTTATTATTTTATTAATGGTTTGTTTGCGCTATTATTCTTTTCTTGCACCTACAATCTCTACTATCCTCTTCTTATACCTACAAATTTACAAGTACGTATTACTCTACTTTTTTTTCCCATCAAATTGAATGTATTTTGTGTATTTGTTTAAGTTGATTTCCTTAAGTTGAATCCAATTTAGAGAATTGTTATGTATTGTCAATTGATTTTTTATTTATTTATTTTTTTTTTTAATGTTAGTTTGATTGTTAAGAAATTATATAAGAAATTGAGCTTTCATGTCTAATTAACTAAGAAATTAATTTTTTTAGTTTTGCGGTAACTCTTTGTCTGTAAATCTGTGATTGATGTTTATACTATGTTTTTTTTAATTATATATTATAATATGTTTTTAATTTTTAATTGCCGCTAAGGGGCTTGAATCAAGTTATAGTGCCTCCATGGAACCATAACTTGCATGGACCAATGAGGCTGCCTTGCAAAAATATTATTTTTTAAATATATTATACTCTTTGCAATTGTTGTGCATCTTATTAATTAATATGTTATTATGTTTGCAATTGTTGAAGGGTGTAAAAATTTTTAATTTAATTTTCATTTTTCTCTATCAAAATTTCTTATATATTATAGGCGAAAACCACATTTTCGTCCCTATATTTTCACACGATTTTCACTTTGGTCCCTAACTTTTTTTTTCACCGCTTTTAGTCCCTATCCTGGAAAACGCCTCTCGTTTTAGTCCCTGCCGTTACCTCAGAGACAGAAAATGCTGACGTGGCAAACGGATGGCACTGTTGACTGACGTGGCCATTAAAATAATAATAAAAAATATTATTTGGTATTAAAAAATTTTAAAACTTAATTTATTAATTTTAACTAACTAAAAAAAAAATCAAAACAGAAATCAAAATCAAAATTTATATGAATTAAGATCAAAAAGTATCCTAAAGAAGAACACTAAGAACACCAACACCAAACCACCATTTCCGGCCAACCCCAGATCCGGCCAACCCAAACACCAACCCAGCCACCTAAACACCAACCCACAGCCACCCAATCACCAAACCACCATTTCCGGCCAACCCAAACACAGATCCGGCCAACCCAAACACCAACCCAGCCACCTAAACACCAACCCACAGCCACCCAATCACCAAACCACCATTTCTGGCCAACCCAAACACAGATCCGGCAAACCCAAACACCAACCCAGCCACCTAAACACCAACCCACAGCCACCCAAACACCAAACCACCATTTCCGGCCAACCCAAACACAGATCCGGCCAACCCAAACACCATCCCAGCCCACTAACAACAACGGCGCACCTGAAAATTTAAATTAAATTTTTTTCAAAAAATTAATTAATTTTATTTTCCGAAGAACCAAACGGAAAATAACAATGTTACCAGAAAGAGAGAGCTTGTGGAAACCAAGAGCACGAGCTTCGACTTCAAGAAATCTAGAGGATTCGGTGCGGCTTTTGAGTGAATCTGAGCGTTTGTAAATTTGTCTTTCTCTTCTTCTCCAAAACAATTGTTGTTGATAACAATGCTATTACTTGTAGCAGAGCTGGGACTATTGGTGTCGCAGGAATCGAACGAGGTTCTGGTGAAGAAAAGCATTGCGGTGAAGAGCGAAAGCAGAGCGAGAATCAGCAGCGGCCACCGCTTCTTCTGAATCGCCACCCACACGCTTTGCTTCCCCATCTCCGACTCTGACTCTGATTCTGATTTCGCTACAATACACAATCTCGTCGCATTCTAGAAGTTTCGGTTCCGATCTGTTATCTTGAGAGAGTGTGATGGTTTAAGAAGAAAGTGTAGAATGATAACTGGGCACTGGGGCTCTGAGTTGGTGTTCTTGTTCTTCTTCAGGATACTTTTTATCTTAATTCATATAAATTTTGATATTGATTTTTGTTTTGATTTTTTTTAGTTAGTTAAAATTAATAAATTAAGTTTTAAAATTTTTTAATACCAAATAATATTTTTTATTATTATTTTAATGGCCACGTCAGTCAACAGTGCCATCCGTTTGCCACGTCAGCATTTTCTGTCTCTGAGGTAACGGCAGGGACTAAAACGAGAGGCGTTTTCCAGGATAGGGACTAAAAGCGGTGAAAAAAAAAGTTAGGGACCAAAGTGAAAATCGTGTGAAAATATAGGGACGAAAATGTGGTTTTCGCCTATATTATAATATGTTTTTAATTTTTAATTTTTAATTGCCGCTAAAGGGCTTGATTCAGGTTAGTGCCTCCATAGAACCATAACTTGCACAGACCAATGAGGCTGCCTTGCAAAAATATTATTTTTTAAATATATTATACTCTTTGCGATTGTTGTGCATCTTATTAATATGTTATTATGTTTGCAATTGTTGAAGGGTGTAAAAAAAATTACTTTTCATTTTTCTCTATCAAAATTTCTTTTGTTTTTAGGTAAATGCTAATATATATATATATATATATATATTTTTTTTTAATCAAAATAGATAGACAAAATCAAAGATATAATCTCTTGGAATATTAGAGTTAGAGTCACAAGAATGTGGGAAGTTCTTAACATTAAAACAAATAATGAACTTATGAGTGTTGATTTGGTGTTGCTTGATGAGAAGGTAAGTTTTGAAATAAGATAATAAAATTACTTTCAGCTCTTCAAATACAATTGAATTATATTTTCTTGATAAGTTTATTCTCACTTTTTCAAGATAATCTTATTCATGCAAGTATTAGAAAATCATTTGTTAATCATTTTAGTGATATACAAGAAGGTAAAATTTATCGAATAAAATATTTTGGAGTTGTCGAAAACAAGGATGCTTATAGGACTCTAACAGGTAATTTTGATTATACATTTATACTTGAAATATAGTTATATACTATTATCTTCACAACTCATGATTTTGATTAAACACTTTATCATTTGTAGATGTAATAGGAGAAATCATAGGAATTTCTCCCATGGAAAAGATAGAGGTGCGTGGAAAAAAATTGAACAAAAGGCTAATTGAACTTCAAGATAACAGGTTAGTTAGATATTGATGAATATATTACTTAGATTTGTACATTTTATCAAGAGATAAATTTTTAATTGTCTAACAAAAATGTTTATGCAAGAGGGAAAAAATTAGAATCACATTTTGGGATAAATTTGCAGAGGCAATTAGTGAAGATATATGTTTTGATAATTCTTTGCTGCCCCTTATAATTATCACATCAACCACTGTTAAGACATATATGAGTAAGCAATTCTTTCTTTTGATATACATGATACGTGTTTAAACATCATAATTTAAACTACTTATGTATGAATGATGGTAGGGAAATTATCATTGTCTTCTACAAAACTCTTCAAAGTTGTATGTGAATTTAGATATTCCAGAGGTCAAAAGTTAAGAAAAAGGTTAGTACAATTTTAAAATTACTTATTTATAATAATAATAATTATTATTATTATTGTAGGGATAAAAGCCCAGCATTGTGTATTGGGCCTGGGGCCTCATTTATTGGGTTAAAGTATGTCCGAAGAGAAGAAAATGATTGGGAAGGATTTTACATGGGAGATATACCTGGAAATGATTGTGAAGTATAGTCCGAAGAGATTATCAGCCGTTCGAAGAGCGTATTCTCCTCGGATATAGAGGGTCTCGATCAAACAAGTACCTGAGAGGTTCAAGTGATCTTCCTAGCAACTCCAATGATAAAGATAAACTCTGGGCATATCTGGAGATGATAAGAACAAAGAAATATCTAAAGAAAAAAGCTGCTACTACCGTGTTTAATGCACTGCAACAACTTTTCTGGTCGCATTTATGTGGAGAAGACCCCTGAACAGTACAACTTCAACTACCAACACTCTGAAGAACTAAAGAAGATATTTGATGTGACATATACTCAAGTGATTGCTTGGATGAAGAACAAGTGTACGATGAAGATGATTTAGAAGAAAGCTATATAAACGAGAAAGGTCTCTAAAGAAAGGGGACAGGAAGAAAAAGAAGAAGAGGCAGAGAAAGACTTTACTGTAACTCTAAGAACTGTAATCACTGTTCAATTAATAATATACCTCTTTGGACGTCAATTTGTTTAGCTTTTACGTGTGTTTTTACTTTGATCCATTCCTGGATATTATAGTTAACCGTTGCTAAATTCACAATTAACCTAGCTCTTTCACCCACTCTCTACAAATTCATTGTTTTGGGCTTGGGCTATAGATCCAGACCCTACAATTGGCGCCCACCGTGGGGCGAGCTTGAGCGAAAGTGGAAGCAACAGCTGATAATGGCTGAAGCAGGGCAACAACCAGCAGAGTCTAGGGCATCCCAACACGTTGACCCTTTTCTTAATTTGGAGCAAAGACAAGATCGTGAAGGTAGTGTACATACCACGTATGTTGATCGAAGCCAGCCACATGGTGGAAGTTATGTGTCTCATGCAGAGAAGAATCAGAACTTGCAACTAAAGATTGACAAGCTAAAAACGGAGTTGCGCCATGCAAATAGGAAACGAAATTCTTCGAATTTTAATGAAGATTCTGATGACGAACATGACGTCATTTACAAGCAAAGATCGCAAACACCAGTCAGTGAATCCTTTTCCTATGAAGAAGAGCATCATCCTAAGAGGCAACCTCGAAGCCCCTCACGTGGAGGCGTAGGGAACGATGCTATGAGCAGGGCTTTGAATCAAATATCTAGGTCACCTTTTACACACAGGATTGAAGAGGCAAGGCTCCCTCGTCATTTTCATCAGCCAACGTTCACCATTTATAATGGTAAAACAGACCTTGTGGAACATGTGAGTCACTTTAACCAAAGGATGGCTGTCTACTCTAGAGATGAAGCCCTGATGTGCAAGGTTTTCCCCTCCAGTCTTGGACCAGTTGCAATGAGATGGTTTAATAGCCTGGAAGCAGACTCCATCAGTTCCTTCAAGGGGCTCACTCAAGCATTTGGCTCTCGTTTTGTCACATGCCGAAGAATGGCCAGGCCCTTATCTTCATTGCTATCCTTAAGCATGCAAGAGGGTGAGACCTTGAAAACATATTCAGATAGGTACTGAGAGATGTTTAATGATATGGAGGGCAATTTTAATGGCATGGCCCTTAGCACGTTTAAGCTCAGCCTCCCCACTAACCATGGTTTAAGGAAATCCTTAACTGGTAAGCTAGTTACTAACATGCGTCAGCTCATGGACCGTATTGAAAAGTATAAAAGAGTCGAAGAAGATCAACAGGGGAAAAGACAAGGTTATCCCCCAGGAGAGGAGGGATTTCAGGTCGGACCGTTACAACAACAGTAAACTGTCGAAAGATTTCGCTGGGCAGTCAGGATCAACAAATCCTCAAGCAGTCAACGTTGTATTCAAAGAGCCGGTACACCAAGTTTTGGAAAAGATTAAGAGTGAACCATTCTTCAAGTGGCCGAATAAGATGGTAGGAAACCTTGAGAGGCGCAATTATAATCTCTATTGCCAGTACCATCAAGACCATGGGCATACCGCAGAGGATTGCAGGAGGCTGTGAGATCATTTGGACCAACTGGTTCGTGAGGGTAAATTGAGACACCTCTTGCACCACTCTAGTGGCCGAGGAAGTCAAATGAACTCAGAGACCCGAAGAGATGACTCTTTAAAGCCTCCATTGGGAACTATCAATGTCATCTTCGACGCACCGGGGAGAACAGGATCCTGGCCATTCAAGGTTATGTCGGTAGCCTGGTTACCCGCAGGGGAATTCGGTCAAGGTCCGAAGAGAGCTAAATCGGATACTCAACCGGTTTTAGGGTTCTCAGATGTAGACAAGATTGGAACCATCTAACCCCATGATGACGCTTTAGTAATTACCCTTCGAATTGGAGGGTATAATGTGAAGAGGGTAATGGTGGACCAGGATAGTGCGGTAGAGATAATCTACCCTGATCTCTACAAGGGGCTGAACCTAAAACCCGATTACTTAACACCATACAATTCTCCCTTAGTTATCTTTGAAGGAAGAGTCGTCACCCCGAAGGGCCAAATACGATTACCCGTACAGACTGGCTCAGAGGTAGTGGAGATGGATTTCATTGTTGTAGATGTGTATTCCCCCTATACGGCAATTGTAGCCAGACCTTGGCTTCATACGCTAGGGGCTGTTTCCTCTACTTTGCATCAAAAATTTAAATATCCATCCGAAGGACAGGTTTGTGAAATCTGGGAAGATCAATCCGCGGCCAGACAATGCTTAGTGGCTGCCATCCAGCATAAACCCGAAACTAAGTCCTCGGCCAAGCCTGAAGGGGGTTTATAGCAGTTAAAACATCAGGCACCGCCCACCGAAGGTCCAGGCGAAGACGCTAGATGTGAAGATTTAATAAAAGTTGTTATTGGAGACAATCCCGAAAAGTTCTTTCAAGTCAGATCTTAGAGGCCTCTGCAGGAGAATGAGGAGCTAATAAAGTTCCTTAAAGAAACATTGATGTATTTGCCTGGAACGCTTACAAAGCCCCAGGGGTGGATCCAGAATTCATCTATCACCATCTGAAGGTCAACCCATTGATTACCCCCAAGAGGTAGCCTCCTCGGTGCCCATCCAAGGAACACGCTAATATAGTAAGAGAAGAAGTAACCAAGCTCAAACAAGCTGGAGCTATTAAAGAGGTTTTTAATCTAGAGTGGCTAGCGAATACTGTGGTGGTGAAGAAGAAGAATGGAAAATGGCGAGTATGTGTAGACTTCACTGACTTAAATAAGGTTTGTCCTAAGGATCCATTCCCTATGCCAAAAATTGATCAGCTAGTAAATGCCACTGTCAGCCATCCTCGGATGAGTTTCCTGGATGCTTTCCAAGGTTACCACCAAATACCGTTAGCCCTGGATGATCAGGAGAAGACTGCTTTTGTTACCCTTATCGGTAACTACCATTACAAGGTGATGCCATTCAGTTTGAAAAATGCAGGATCCACCTACCAAAGAATGATGACGAGGATGTTTGAGCCACAGTTGGGTAAAAGTATCAAAATTTATATAGATGACATGGTGGTGAAAAGCAAGATTGTTTCCGAACATATAAAGGACCTTAAAGACATTTTTGAAGTTCTAAGAAGGCACGAGCTACGTCTAAACGCTTCCAAATGCTCATTTAGTGTGGGGTCAGACAAGTTCTTGGGATATATGGTGACTCACAGAGGAATTGAAATTAACCCCGATCAGATAAAGGCCATCCACAATTTATAGGCTCTTCAGAATCCCAAAGAAGTTCAAAAATTGACTGGAATGACCGCTGCCTTGAACCGATTTATCTTTCGATTAGCAGATAGGTGTAAACCTTTCTTCTCGTTGATCAACAAATGGAAAGGGTTTGAGTGGACTGAAGAGTGTGCTTTGGCCTTCCAACGACTTAAAGACTATTTGGCTCGGCCAATAATCATGTCTAGTCCTAAACCAGATGAGGTCTTGTTTGCCTACATTGCTGTGGCTCCTTATGCCGTAAGTTTGGTATTGATACGAGTGGACCAAGGTGTGCAGAGGCCAGTCTACTATGTGAGTAAGTCATTGCATGAGGCCGAGATTCGATACCTGCTGCTAGAAAAGGCCATCTTGGCAGTAGTACTTGACAAAAGTTGCCTTATTATTTCCAAGCACATACGGTTGTCGTGTTCACACAACTCCCACTTAAGACCATACTTAGAAGTGCTAACTACATGGGACGAATAGCTAAATGAGGCATTATCCTAGGGGCTTTTGACATCAAATACATGCCCCACACTTTAGTCAAAGGTCAGGTTCTCGCTGATCTGGTGGCTGAGTTCACAGAGCCTAGTTTAGAGGAGATAACGGTAGAGAAGAACATAGATGAAAAATCAGTTGGCATGATTTCTCAATGTGGCCCATCACTCTAGGAAGTATATATAGATGGTGCAACGAATCAAAAGGGTTCTGGAGTGGGGCTAGTGTTAATATCTCCAAAGAAGATTGTTATCGAAAAGTCAATAAGGCTAAACTTCATGGCCACAAATAATGAGGTCGAGTACGAAGCTTTACTGATGGGAATGGCTATGGTTCGAAGAATGGAAGGAAAGTTAGTGGAAGTGTTCTCGGACTCGAGGTTAGTCGTTGGTTAAGTACAAGGTGAGTTTGAGGCGAAAGATGAAAGAATGCAGGGATACTTGAGCCGAGTTAAGTGCCTGCAATCAGAGTTCGATTATTTTAATCTGCTGCACATCCCCAGAAATGGTAATGCATATGTTGATTCTTTGGCCACGCTCGCTACCTCTTCGGCGCAAGATTTGTCGAGAGTTATCCTCGTCGAGGACTTGCATAGGCTGACAAAGGCAAGAAGAAAGGCAGTCTAGGTTCACCAAATCAAGGTTGAACTCAGTTGGATGGATCCTATAATTAAATTCTTGAAGGAGGACATCCTGCCTGAAGAAAGGTGGGAAGCCGACAAAATTCGGAGAAAGGCGATCAGATTCTGGCTATCCGAGGACCAGAAGCTATATAAATGCTCATATTCAGGACCGTATTTATTATGCATGCATCCTGAAGCGGCTGAGTTACTACTAGAAGAATTACACGAAGGAATTTGTGGGAGCCACACAAGAGGTAGATCCTTGGCTCACCGAGCCATTACTTAAGGTTATTGGTGGCCGAATATGCAAAAAGAAGCCCATGAATATGTTAAGAAGTGTGATCAATGTCAACGGTTTACCCCAAACATTCATCAACCAAGGGGAACCCTTAATTCGCTATCCAGCCCATGGCCTTTCGCTCAATGGGGCTTAGATATCGTGGGCCCATTCCCTAAAACTGCAGGAAACCGGAAATACCTTCTGGTTGGCACAGACTATTTCACCAAGTGGGTTGAAGTTGAACCTCTGGCCAACATCAAAGACGTAGATGTGAAGAAATTTGTATGGAAGAATATTGTCACTCGGTTTGGAGTCCCTCATACTCTCATCTCAAATAATGGCCTACAGTTTGATAGCAATGCATTCAGGAATTATTGTGGCAAACTGGGAATCATAAACAGATACTCCACCCTTGCCTATCCCTAGGGAAATGGACTAGCAAAAGCAGTTAACAAGGTTATAGTAAATGGATTAAAGAAGAGACTAGATGATGCGAAGGGCAAATGGGTGGAAGAATTGCCGCATGTACTTTGGGCATACAGGACTACGCCTCGTAGGTCTACTGGAGAGACACCCTTCTCAATGACCTATGGGGCTGAAGCTGTCATACCTTTAGAGAATGGGTTCCCAACATTGAGAACTAGTTCATTCAGTCCGACCGACAACAATGAGCAGCTAGAGAAGAGTCTGGATCTGATTGAGGAAAGGAGGGAAAATGCAATGGTCCGATTAGCTTATTACCAACAAAAGCTCAGACCAGTCTATGATGCCAACGTTAAGCTAAGACCTCTAGAACCTGGTGATTTGGTGCTCAGGAAAGTTGTGGGCACTGCCAAGAGCCCAGCTTGGGGAATGTTAGGACCCAATTAGGAAGGGCCATATCGTATTACTTCAGGGGCTGGCATTAGGGCGTATTTCTTGGAAGACCTAGATAGTCATGTAATACCACGCCATTGGAATGTAAATAACTTCAAAAGGTACTATTATTAATCGAATCATGTCTTCAATCAATATGCCAATCCTTTATATCAAGTTCCTAAGTGTTTAAACTTAAATCCGTTCATGCCTGAAGTCTTCGGACCAGATGATATCAGTAAGTTAGCACTCCATTAAAGTTTTCCTAAGTGTTTAAACTTAAATCCAATTATGCCTGAAGTCCTCGGACTAGATGATTTGGGTTAGTTAACGCTTATTCACAGTTCTTATAAGTGTTTAAACTTAAATCCAATAATGCCTGAAGTTCTCGGACCAGATGATTTGGGTTAGTTAACACTCATTTACAATTTTCTTAAGTGTTTAAACTTAAATCTAATCATGCCTGAAGTCCTTGGACTAGATGATTTGGGTTAGTTAACACTCATTCACAGTTCTTACAAGTGTTTAAATGTAAATCCAATCATGCCTGAAGTCCTTGAACTAGATGATTTGGGTTAGTTAACACTCATTTACAGTTCTTACAAGTGTTTAAACTTAAATCCAATTATGCCTGAATTCCTCGGACCAGATGATTTGGGTTAGTTAACACTCATTTACAGTTTCCTAAGTATTTAAACGTAAATCCAATCATGCCTGAAGTCCTCGGACCAAGTGATTTAGATTAGTTAATACTCGTTTGCAATTCTTCTAAGTGTTTAAACTTAAATCCACTTACGCCCGAAGTCCTCGGACCAAATGATATGGGTTAGTTAACATTGTCTTATAGTCATTATTAATGTTTAAATTTAACAAATCATGCCTAAATAACCTTATCTTATAGGCGTAAGTATTTGAATAATCCAAAATCAATGCTAAGCAATATTTCTTGTGGGTAATCAAGAAAACCTGTAATACCTTCACACCATTCATTGCATTCAGTGTGTGTTAATAATTCTTGTATGACCTACTTCTTCCAGTATTTGAATAAGGTGTTTGCATCACTGGCACGATATCATTGTTAAGCCTGCCTATGTTACTGTAATTACAAGTTATAGTTATTTGCAATAATAATAAGTCTCATAAGATGTGCAACGAAGACACTAAAAATAAAAGAGAAATGATTCCATTGATCAAAAGAAAGTAGTTCACAATTCCTTACATAAAAGAAAAACTAATACAAGTATGAAATAAAAAACTCCTAAGCGTCTAAGTCTTCATCTAAGGGGCCAAAGGGTCAGCGGCCAGACTGGACTGAGCAGCAGCAATTTCAGGGGCTTGTTCCTTAGATTTTGAAAGGGATTTCTTTTCTCCCAAGTCTTTGCCCTTATCCTGGGGATCCTCAGCTGGCTTGCCCTGATCACTAGGTTGACCAGACTCCTTGGGGGCCTCAAGGTTGATTGGAGGGACTTGGCCGATCAAGGATTGCTCGGAAGCCTCTTGGAGTTGTATGGGGGGAGAGAAATCAGACCCTGGGAGTTCGTAAATATCAGGATTGTAGTATATACTCCCAAGTTGCCTCAAGTCAGCTTCCGCAGAGACCCCAGTAGCATCTAGCGTTTTTCCCCAAGTTACATCGCAGTACTCTCGGCTGACCGCGATGAATTTCTTAGTAAGGTTGGCTTGGTTCTACTCCACCCCTAGCTTATAAACTGCTTGCCTTTCAGCCTCGATTGCCTCCTTGGCCAACTGAGCATCCTTCTGAGCCAATTCGGCAATCTCCTTGGCTTTCTGAAGTTCAGTATGAAAATCCTTCACCAGTGCTCTCTCGGTTCCCAAATTAATCTCAGTCAAGTTCAACAGTTGGCGTTGGTCTTCGGCTTGCTTCTCAGCATTTTTAAGACCAGCATCTAGACTATTCCTCTGCTTGGTCATTTCTTTTAATTGCTTGGACAGATGAGCATAGTCTTCCTTCAGATTACCCAGTGTTTTTTCTACTTCAGACCAAGAGTGGGCCTCTGCTTGGGCTTCAGTGTAAACCTTTTTGTTCCACTCCTCGGCCACATAAACCTGTTGGGTAATCTACATAGCAGAAGGAAAAATTTCAATACAAAAAAAAAAAAAAAAATCATCAGCATTCTAAATAAGGAAATGGATTAATTTACTTACCATGGCTAAATCCCTTTTTAGGGATAAAAAGAGTTCACGTTGGCTGAAACGCCGGTAGGAATCCATGTCCTTTGGGAGGAGCAGTGGCTGCTCCAAAGCCTCAGCAACAAGGCTTGCTCTCCCCCCATTGTAATTTCTTAGGGAGGTCTCCTAGGGGATTGGAGCACCATCCAGCTCCAGCCTTGGGGACCAGGTGCGAGGTCCTCGGCGTACATCAGCTACGAGGGTGTCCTCTCGGCTCTCTGTAGACGAAGCCCTTTTACTCCGATGGTCTTTGACCACCTTCTGTTGTTTAGTTCCTTTCGGAGGCGCCACTTCCCTCTCATCATTGTCGGCGAGGGGCCTCTTCTTCTTCGAATCTGGCAATTGCTTTACGCCAAGATCCACAAGAGCCTGGGGAGGTGGTGGAGGAAGACTGGCAGCTGGTTGAGATGTATCAATCCCTTTGGGCTCAACTTTTTTACCTCTATTCTTCATCAAGTCTCTCAGGCTCACCATGTCTTATTCTTCCTCCGAGGAGTCGTCTGGAACAGCAGTTAATAAAATAGGAGGGCGAATACTAGACTGCTTGTCAGTCTCCTCCTCGGCTTTTGAAACTTGTATCACTGGGCCCCTTTCTGAAGCCTACTCTTCAAATCTAAACTTGTCTATTTGCTCCTCAAGTGAAGAGGTTGAAGAAGCGACTCTTTCACCTGCTGCTACTGGTTCGAAAGGAACCTGCTGAATTGGCTGGAGGAGCACTGGTATACCCTGCAGATTGGGATGTTGCACGGGGGCAAGGTCGAACGGTGCTAAAAAATTGCGCCGAGAGACGTCTATTCGGTTAATCCGGCGGTCTCCTTGCGTGATAGCGTTGCTGATTGGCTGAAAATCCGCGGGCTTTGGTGTGAAACCAAGAATAAGGGGCATGAACTGGAGTTGCCCGTCTTCACTTACAAAAATTTCTGATCGAAGTAAATAATTGAGCGCGGCGACGTTTGTAAGACTCAGCCGAGGAGAAACGTGTTCTTTATCTATTAACATCACAACAGAACTTCATCAGAAACTTGAAAATAATGATACCAAGAGAAGATAAAATTGTTAAAAAACGAACATCCTAAATCTATTGTTAGAAAGCCTAAATCTAGGATGTCCCACTTGGTTCTCCTGGTCGGGTTAGGCAATGAAGACCTTCATACCAAGCGCCCGAGACAATTAGATAGTTGTCTTTCATCTCTTTGTTAGATTTGGGAAGGCAAGAGACGAGCCTTACAACGTCAAATCGGGATTTAAGATAGTATCCCGCTCCCTTTTGGTTGTGAAACTCGTACATGTGTACCACATCGAGTTAGGTGAGTCCCAATTCTAGGTGACGGTTCAAGTCATCAACTGCCCCTAGGATTCTAAAGACGTTAGGCGCGCACTGGTCAGGACTAAGCCTATGGTTTAGGAGATAATCTTTGGTAATGGGGCCCATAGGGATAGTCATTCCCCCTTATAGGAAGGCAATGATGGGGATTATAACTTCGCCCACCCTTCGATCTAATAGTAATCCTTCTAGAGGACAATATCTCAAACCCACATCCTATGGTATATGATATGTGGCCCTAAATTCCTCCATTTTTGGGCGGGGCTATCTACTAGATACTGGAATCTACCCATCTCAGTTAAGCAAAAAAGGGGAAACACTAAATGCAATGACTAGGGGGCGACTATTTGAAGGCTAAGGAGGCTGTCTGAAGAGAAGATGAAAGATTTGAATAGAGGAGAACTTACAGAAACTAGAGGGGAGAATGATCTTCGAACTCGCAGAAAGATTCTTACAGACTCTGGAAAGAACTAGGATTGATGATTGGAAGAGCTTGGTGGGTTCGAGTGCTGGGGTTCGCTGGATAATTTGAGAATTTGCAGAGTAAAGAAAAAATAACCTCCTCTGAGGCTTTATATATGGGGACAGATGAAAAGGTAGGAGTCATCCCGCCCAAATTCTGAGGAAGAAGAGCAGCCGTTGGATCAATAGCCCACCGCTGGATACGAGGGACAAAATGTCGCCTGGAGTAATTAATAGCACTTTGGGAATACTGAAACAACAGCAGCAATGATGAAGCTCCTAAATCCAGGCTCATACGCGTGTGAACTCAGATATTTTTATGTTTTAAACTTTTACTTTGTATCAAATCAAAATCTTATTTTTTCTCCTCGGATGCGAAGGAAAAATTAAAATTTTGAGGGGCTGTTGTGGGGATAAAAGCGCAGCATTGTGTATTGGGCCTAGGGCCTTATTTATTGGGTTAAGGTATGTCCGAAGAGAAGAAAATGATTGGGAAGAATTCCACATGGGAGATATACTTGGAAATGATTGTGCAGTATAGTCCGAAGAGATTATCAGTCGTCCGAAGAGCGTATTCTCCTCGGATATAGAGGGTCTCCATCAAACAAGTACCTGAGAGGTTCAAGTGATCTTCCTAGCAACTCCAATGATAAAGATAAACTCTGGGCATGTCTGGAGATGATAAGAACAGAGAAATATCTAAAGGAAAAAGCTGCTACCACCATGTTTAATGCACTGCGGCAACTTTTCTGGCTGCATTTATGTGAAGAAGACCCTTGAACAGTACAACTTCAACTACCAACACTCCTAAAGAACTAAAGAAGATATTTGATGTGGCATATACTCAAGTGATTACTTGAATGAAGAATAAGTGTACGATAAAAATGATTTAGAATAAAGCTATTCAAACAAGAAAGGTCTCTAAAAAAAAGGGACCGGAAGAAAAAGAAGAAGAGGCAGAGAAAGACTTTACTGTAGCTCTAAGAACTGTAATCACTGTTCAATCAATAATATACCTCTTCGGACGTCAGTTTGTTTAACTTTTACATGTGTTTTTACTTTGATCCATTCCTGGATATCATAGTTAACCGTTACTAAATTCACAATTAACCTAGCTCTTTCACCCACTCTCTACAAATTCATTGTTTTGGACTTGGATTACAGATCCAAAACCTACAATTATTATAATAAAATAATAATTATATAATAATTATTTATTTGGTTATTGTTTATCAAATAAAATATATATTGTATAAGTTTATGGTAAAACTGTGCAACACACAGGCCTTTAACTAGTTATAATAAAAGTTGTATTACACAAAATAATAGCCTAGAAGAACTCTACTAGGAATTAGGAAATAAAAAAGATCACAACAATATTTTAAATTGTAAATTAGATCTTCCTTGACATTTATACTCAATGTTTGGATACAACTTATTATTACTGAAAACTGATTGTTGCTAAAAACACTGTAGCAAATAATTTTTAAATATGTGAATAGTACCGTGGGATCTATTTTTAATTTATTTTTTTTATGAATAAAGTGGTTGTGAGTCTATGAACAGTGCGTAAACAGTACTGAAACAGTATATGAACAGTATTTTTTTTCTCATGAACAGTACATTTTGTCCCTAAACGCGGGGGGAATGGGTAGAGTAGCGGTGTATGGGGGAAGAAAGTAGTAAGTTAGACAACGTTAGTAAGAATTAAGAAAAATAGCATCTTGAGTTTTAGAAACTCGAGATCCATATTAAAAATCGAGTCTCAAAGACTCGCTTTGCAAGAATTTTACTGCTGAAAATGCCACACAAATCTCGAGTATTAGAAACTCGAGTTCTATGCAAAAAAATTTTGTGTGATCGCCTCTATAGTGGCGTTTTTAAGTCCTATAGTGACGTTTTAAAGCCTTATAGCGGCGTTTTTCTTCAAAAAAAAAATTTATGTGTGCCCATACAGGTTCAAGGAGCCCCTATAGTTGCGTTTTTAAGCTCTACAGTGACGTTTTAAAGCTCTATAGCGGCGTTTCCTGCAAAATTTTTTCATAAGTGTCATACATGAGCCCTATAGTGGTGTTTTTAAGCTCTATAGCTGCGTTTTCCGGAACTCAAGTGTTTAAAACTCGATTTTCACATGGATTTTTTTCCAAATTGGACCTATCCGCTTACAAATCGAGACTTAAAAATTCGAGTTTTATCTTGGAACTCGAGTTTTAGACACTCGAGATGCTAGTTTTTAAAATTCTTCTAAAAAATAACAACTAACTAAACTTTTTTATATTTATTGTTAAATGGAAAAAAAATTCCTAAACGCGTGAAAGCAAAAAGAAGAAAAAGAAAACGTGACGCAGGATTCAGCAAAAAATGCTGAATCCAAACTGATACTAAAGACCCAAGCCGCTCCACACCTTTCCCTTGTCTCTTATCTTCACTTTTCTTTTTCCTCTTCTTCTCCTTTTCACTTGTCTGGAGCACTTCGTCTGGACTTGATGGCTTACCCAAATAGACCTGGTCATAGGGCTGTCGGTGCATCTTATCACCCACCCGCACCGGCTCATGGCAGAAATCCACCTCCACCTGCACCGGCTTATGGCAGTGTTAGACCTGGTCATAGGGCTGTGGGTGCATCTTATCACCCACCCGCACCGGCTTATGGCAGTGTGAGACCTGGTTATAGGGCTGTGGGTGCACCTGCACCGGCTCGTGGCAGATATCCATCTCCACCTCCACCTGCACCTGCATTTACCTACACCAGCACCTCCTGCGCAGGTGGATATCCTCCTGCTCCTGCTTATGGTGGATACCCAGCTGCTCATGCTTCTGGTGGGTACCCACCTGCGCCGGCTTATGGCGGGTATCAGAATAGTCCTAGCATTCCAGGAAGTGGGGAGGCTGGGATTGAAGCGCCGGCCACAGGTGAGTTCGGGGCTGCGGCAATCACTGATAATTTTGGTGATGGTGCTCAAGCTTATGGTGGGTACCCACCTGCGCCGGCTTATGGCGGGTATCAGGCTGCGGCAATCACTGATAATGTTGGTCATGATAATTTTGGTCATGGTGATGATGGCCATGGTGATGATGCTTATGGTGGGTACCCACCTGCGCCAGCTTATGGCGGGTATCAGGCTTCGGCAATCACTGATAATGTTGGTCATGATAATTTTGGTCATGGTGATGATGGTCATGGTGATGATGCTTATGGTGGGTACCCACCTGCGCCGGCTTATGGCGGGTATCAGGCTGCGGCAAGCACTGATAATTTTGGTCATGGTGATGATGGTCATGATAGTGATGATGGTGGTGCTCATGCTTATGGTGGGTACCCACCTGCGCCGGCTTATGGCGGTTGGGATTGAAGTGGACATAGGTGCGTTCGGGGCTGCAATCACTAATATTTGTGACTGTGACGATGAAGGTTATGGTACTGATGGTTTCAATAACTGAATCTAGTCCTAGGGTTGTTTTATGCTTCGGATTCAGAAAGTGGAAAAGGGTGTGATATTTTATATATGTTTCATGCTTAAAAAAAAGGGTTTGTTTTTATGTTTCGATTGTGTGAATGTCTTTCTTATGATTGTATCGGTTTGGATGGAGACAGGAGGAGAAGGAAATATGGCTATATATGGCCACTTCCCTCTTTACTGTTCCCCATCTAAACTAGAAGTTCAAACTTTGTATTTTCTTTTCAAAAGTATGTAATTTGATGGTTGGTTATGAATATAGAAGTATGGTTGTGTTTGTAACTTCTGTTCCCAAGATTGTTATTTGATTTTTAGTTATAAAAATAGAAATATGGGTTTGTGTAGAGATATATTGGGCTCTAAAGTTGTCTTTAGGATGTTGTTTTTGAGAAACAGGATACCATTCAGCTTCTCTAAAGGTAAGATTCATCTTTTAATTTGTGTTTTGGCCTTTGAAGAAAAACTTATTTTATTAGGAGAAAAGAAAAACTGAAAAAGAAGAAAAAAGAAGTATATATATGGGGATTTGCACACATTTTATTCTTTTTTCAAATTTAATTATTTAGAAAGAGTTCACACTGTTTATTCATTCTGTTTATTATGGATGTTCTCAAATAAATTTCTGATATTGAATCCCTGTTATGTGAAGGGAAATGATGCTAACAATTTCATATGGAAGAGATATTGACTTTTGTTGGCTTGATTCTGGGGATTTGTTTTCCTTTTCAATTTGTTGTTGTTGTGGTAATTGCTATCAATTTAGGATTTAATTTTAGGGTTTAAATTTTATAAGGATTCTGTGTAAAACCTCATATCTATACCCTTCAATTCTAACTCTTCTAGTATTTTTAAGTTAAAAATTAGGTAATACACATTAAAAATACCATCACTGCTGAAAAAGAAAAAAGAAAAAAAAAACTCCGATATCCACCATTGCTGTGCACCACCACTACCACTGCTGGTATTTCTTTCTGTAATTTGTAGCTTCTATAGTTTCAAAAATAAATGTGACAAGTTGTTATATTTATTGGATTTGCACTAGGTTTTCGGGTGGGAGTGTGGAACGTGGTGATCTTGGTTGATGGGTAAAGAAAAGGGTCTTCAAGTTTTGTTTTTTTTTTTTTGTTTTTTTGTTTTTTTTTCTATGTTGGTTGAGCTTCGGTGGAACAATGGTGGATATCTTGCACTAGATTTTAATGGTAAATTTTACCAGGGTTAATACCACAAAACTTTAGTTGTGTTTAATAAAAAAAGAATACTTGGTAGAATTTAAAGTCCTTATTACCCAAAAAATAAAAAATAAAAGAATTTAATTAAATGACTCGTTCACATTGGCCGTCTTCATTAATGAAGACGTGACTTAATTTTTAGACTTTTCTTCTTGTTTTGGACACATACTAAGTTTATGTAATATAATATATAGTATACTAATATTGTCTTTAAAAAGAAAGAAATAGACTAATAAGCTACAAAAAGCCAAGTTAGCTTGAGCTTAATTGGACTTGAGTTGATGAGCTCCTTTGTTTGGATAGAATTAATTTGCACGCAATACACTGGTAGGACCCAAATTCTAGAATAAATATCATCTGTCTGTGTCTGTTCCACTACTTTATTCCCAAGAAAAAGACCTAAGCTCCCTTTTTTCTTGTGTCTTTTTCAAATTAATATTTGGTGAGTTCACTGGGATTTGACGTGCATGATGATATCACTTGAACATGGAAAGCTTATCTCTTTGCCATCTCAACTCTGATCAAGTTGGACCGTGACCAATAGGTTTCTTGTACTCCCTCAATTGCGACGAGGTAGGAGGAGATCCCTATCATATGGCTGTTGCACTGGCAGCTACGTACGTACGGCCACTCAGTTCAGCGACTACAACTGAAATCGTTAGTCGTTTGCTGATGCATATGAGTCTAACCCTAGACACCTACCTCAATCACAAAAGAAATGTCAAACCTAAATAATAATATAACTACCGGTCAGTGTTGTGCCGAAACTAATATTATTTTATTTGTGTTTTTTAAGGTTATAAAACGACTTCAATCATTGAACAGTACAGTAGAAATGATAGGTGGGATACGGAAAACAGAGGTCAGTCTAATTAAGTATCAATTTTAAATTGAAGAATCGGTTTTGACAAGTAATTAATTGACCGTACGTATATAGCCTGGAGCTTACCCATCAAAGCAAGTTAAAATCAACTTAATTTTGAACAAACAAACAAAGCCGTTGAGGGAACATAATTTATTACACGAGTTGGTTAAGGCGACTTTTGTCTAATTCTAGTGCTATTGGGAAACCAATAAGTCCCACTTGGTGTTGGCTTTGTGACATGAATCAAGGACTTGCAGCTTGTAAGATCGGGACTGATCCTCAAAAGAATGAATAGAAAAGACAGTATGTCATATCAATGTGAAATTTTAAGAATATTTTATTTTTAGTGGACCCGTTCAAAACTTTGTTTAAATTCTTGATAGAAAAAAAAAGGGTTAAGTGAATAAACGGGTAGAGTCCTATGGCTCCAATTATAGGTAAAAACCAAGTTCAAATTTTTGATGGTTAAATAGATATAACGAGTTAAAGAATTTCAACTTTAAATATTTTGGAGATATCATCAGTACCAACTGATTGTGTTACAATGCTCTAGACACCAAGTTCAACTAGGTTTTGATATTGGTACACCATGACCCAATATTAAAGTTTAAATACAATATATAGGGTGTTCTCTATTTTTTTGAGAAATAAGTATTTGGGGATTAGGTTTTGTGAGAGTGCCTTTGCTAATTGAGCCATATGCTAATCAATGATATCTATAGTTATACATGTCAAAACCAATAAAATAGTCTTAAGAAGCATAAGGAAAATAGAGAACAGAGAAGTCCCATAAAAATAATTAGTTCAAGAAGGTTGAATTAAATCTGTTACTTAGTACTACATAAATAATTATAAGCATATTAAGAATCTAATTCAAGACTCACCCTCATTTCTCAAACAATTGATATGCTTGCCTCAAACTTCTAATAAGAATAGCACTCATAAATTTTCCCCACTCAAGGTTGAATATAATTTAAGGAATCACACAATAGAATCAAAATTAACACAACATTAAATAGTTGGAATTTTCAAACTCTCAGTATAATGTTTTATAGGATTAACACATAGAGCAAAATAGACGAAATCTCTTTCAAAATAAACTTCTATATTACCTAAATGGATCTTCTCTGAAAACCACATCCCATTAGGTTCACTTGGCAGAAATAATCTATGAGATGGGTTCAAGTTACACCTAGTGACAAGAGTTACACCATTTGTAGACCATAGATTTGTAATTGATCTAATGGTTAAAAAAAAATAGCATTAAATGCTAATTGACTTACACCTCATTCACCTAATTAATAGCAATTTTGTTTCTCTCTCCTTATTTATTATTTAAAACCTTTTAAATATATTCCTTTTTTTTGCCAATGACTTTACAAATATATTTGCAATACTTTTTTTTTTCTTGAGTTCGTACTACTCTTTTTTTTTTTTTTTTTTTCCTTCTTTTAAGCCGGTCATACTCTTGTGTTTTTTAAAGAGGTTTTAAATAATAAGTTTCTCAAATAATAATTAACACAGATACTTTTTTTTTTTTTTTTTGGTTGAATGACTTTACAATTATATTTGCAATTCTCTCTTATTCTTTATTGGGTGTGCCTGAGCCTGTAATACTCATGCCATTTTCTTTTTTTTGTGTTTCTGGATCCCAAGTTTATTGTTTGATTATAGAAATCAAATGCTTGAATAAATTGATTTGGTTTAAAATTATAATTGAATTAACAATTGGACCTGATCATATATATATATATATATATATATTCAAATCTGATCAGTTGACAACGTTAACAATTAAAAATAGTAATAATCTATTTATTGCTATATGATCTTTGGATAATTCAAATCCTATGTATATGTGTTTTTTATTTTATTTTAAATTCATTCAATATGGTGGGTTCCAGTTAGCTCAACTGGTAAAATCTCTGATGGTTGTATAAGAGATTTGGGGTTCAATCCCCGCCTACACCAAAAACTGATTGGTGTCTTGGTCTGATAATAAAGAGCAATTATCAAGAGCGGACGCCATAGGTTGAAATTCTCTCAAAAAAAAAAATTCATTCAATATGAGGAAGAAAAATTCAAATCATAGGTTTAGGCTTAACAATTGACGTGATGATTCAACCCCCCCCCCCCCCCCCCCAAAGAAAAAAAGAAAAAAAAAAAAGAAGTAACATGATGCTTACTTTATGGATAACTCAAAACTATATATATACGGAATGACTAAGTATTGCAAATATATTTGTAAAGTCATTGGCCAAAAGAGGAATATATATAAAAGGTTTTAAATAATAAATAAGGATAGAGAAACAAAATTGCTATTAATTAAGTGAATGAGGTGTAAGTCAATTAGCATTTAATGCTATTTTTTTAACCATAAATAAGGATAGAGAAACAAAATTGCTATTAATTAAGTGAATGAGATGTAAGTCAATTAGCATTTAATGCTATTTTTTTAACCATTAGATTAATTACAAATCTACAGTTTACAAATGGTGTAACTCTTGTCAAGTTACACTAGGTGTAACTTGAACTCATCTATATATATATATATATATATATTCATTCAGCTTCATTCCACTTGAGTTTAAAACAAATTAACTTGTCTGTTGATAAGCATTCCCAGCTCTTTCAATGCTACATATTGAAGCCAGTACCATATAAATGAATCACAAACTAATATCAAGAAGGGAAAAAAAATTATATATACTTTATGATCATCATGCATGATTTAGTTCAAAATGTAACTTGAAGAGAAATGATAAGTGAATATGATGACTGTTGAGGGGTCAATTTAATCAGCAAAAAATGATGGAAAAATTTAAGAGAAATAGTAAATTAAAACCCAATTGTGCATAAAAGAAAGATAGTATATAACCTCTTAAAGGGTATCCAGATGAAGAAATCAGTACTTTGAGAATACCAATTAATTACTTGTAAATAATAAGAAACAATAGCCATTTACTAAGCATGTATTAATATATTTGTTTGATAATTTAATAATTACAATGGGGAGATTTGAACCTTGGATATATTATCAAAAGTTGTGAAATGTCAACTAGTTAAGTTACAAGTCTCTCTTGAAAAATATTAATTAATAAGATCATGCATTGGTAAATTAACATTCACCAAAAAAAAAAAAAAAAAATTAACACATGTCAGGACACTACATAATTTTTATAAACCATGTTTATGTAAAATCATGTTAGTTATGTTAAAGATTGTGTCGAACTTTGATTTGCATGATCTGATTTTAGCTTATATTCAACCAAACGTGTTTGGTGGTTAGAAATCCAAATGGAATCATTGAAATCATCTTTTGTCATTTTCATGTGAATTATGTAACTTAATACAATCCACATAGGGCTTGTTTCAATTATTAATTACTCTTTTATTTATAATTTATGTTAGTATTTACTTAAAGGATACTACATATACAAAACTACAAACTTATTAATTCTGTTTCTAAAAAAAAAAAAAAAAAAAACACAAAAAAAAACTAACAAGTTCTTTCTAAAAAGAAAGCTACTAAAATTGTGAGCATGTGGAATCATTGGACCTTTTTAAGTTTTAACTTTTTTGTTTTGTCTTTTTTTTCTTATTTTATTAAAAGGTTTGACTAAATCATTAAAACAGAAAGCAATTGTTTATTTATTTATTGGATGGAGGACCCTTTCCCATTGGATATATAGCATTCTTGTTACACGTAATCCTTCCGCTTCATCCTACAATTCCAATGAAGTCAGTGACACAGGTAAATACTAAATATCACACCTTCGTTGTCAATGACTCAGGTAGTGATGTCATCAAAAAGCTTCCAAACTATACATTTTGTTTTTCATTTATCGGTAATGTTAACGGATGTACATTTTGTTTTTTTATTTACGAATAATGTTAAAGGATGTGGGAAGAGCATCTGTTTATAATTACCTAAAAATGCCATTGCATTTATGACAGAGTGAACAAATCTGTACAATGAAATGACTTGTCTCATTTACTTAGAAGAAAATATTTTAGAATAAATTTAAAATACCTTTTAGCTTGTGCCATAAAATGTATTCATTTTCACCCTCAAAAAAAAAAAAAAAAATGTATTCATTTTCCACGGATTTTTCCAGCTTCTGCTCCTTTTAGTCTCCCTCCATGTATGGTCCCACGCAGACCAAAAAGTCTACCCACACCTGAGATAAATAAATAGGCGGACTAAAAAAAAAAAATACTTGCTAACTTTTCCCTCTATTTAACTTTTTTATTTTTTTTATTTTTTTTATTTTTATACTTTATCCCTTCAATCTATTATTTCACTTTTTTATCTCCTACCTTTTTTGTAGTCAATTTTTTTTTATCGTCACTTTTCTTTTTACGCACTTCTAAAAACGTGCTTAAAAAAATATTAAGAGGGAAGCAAATTAAGAGAGGGCTCAAAGAAAAATTCAATCAGAATTAAGAAAGTACTTTTAAATATTCATTTATTTATATTAAAAATATGATTTTGCTTTATTTATTTCTTTATTCTTGTTATATTATTATTGTTCAAATGGATGAGAATTTAAGTTCAAGTGGGCTCAATTATGCATTTCAAGGAATTATTTTGACTTGAATGAGCTTTCTAAAGAATGTACTATTATTTTATTTGAAAAATGACTATTTATTTTTAATTTTTATATTCAAACGGGGGTGTTGATTTTTTTTTTTTTAAAATATTCTTGTGACAATATAGCAAAAATGGATGAGGATTTTACTGTAAATGAAACTCATCAAAGTGATTTAAGAAATTATATTGAGTTGAATGAGTCTTCAAATGATGAAAAAAATAGTGATATGTGTGGAGAGAAAGTTCTTGAAGAATATAATTTTCAGTCTTTTGTTGGTCAATGTTTTTAAACGAAGAAGAGGCATTTAGTTAATTGTTAATGGATGCCCTTAGGACATCCATTATCATTACCCCCTATATATATATATATATATATATATGTAAGAGTTGAAGTACTACTATACTGTGTAATTACCATTTAAAATGTGAAAGAGAATTTAAAAAAAGTAAAAAAGGTAAAAAAGAAAAAATTGAAAATAATTTACCATTATTAAAGATTTTAAAAACTCAATCTAAATTAGTCTGAAGCATTTTAATTCAAAATGTTTGAAGAGACAAGTGGGGTGAGGTGTATATTAAAAAGTCTTAAATTAATTAACCTCTCTTCTACCATTATTTTATTGAAGTAACAACAGCGTCAACTACTGTGGTTCGGTTCTGCCGACATTTGGTACATATGACTATATGAGCCTATGTATTGTTGAAACAAAGCACTCTAATAAGGGATTACCAAAAAAATAAAAGCACTCTCATAAGGTTTGGACAAATTGGCCAAATTTATGAGGGATAGATAGCATGATTTTGAAATTTGGACTGGACCGTACGAGCCGACCGAAAATACTGTGAACCTCTCAGTTTTATAGTTTTTTTTAGCTTCAAGAACCGCTCTATGGAAAAAAACAGGAATCCATGCAAACCGTGGTCAGACCGTACGGTTCTAAGAACTGTGGCTAGTTTTTGAGGATCGGACAGTTCCTCTTTTTTCAGATCTGGAACCATTGATTTGTAAGGAAAAAAAAAAACACAAAGAAGAAGAAGACGACGAAGAAAAGAAAGCACAAATTCAGGTCTTTGTGGACGAAGCTAAAGTTTGGCTACCATTTGAAACTCTAAACTTCTAGAGCTGATTTGAAGATAGATGATTTCAGTACATTGTCGATGCTTTGGAGGCTGAAATTGATTTGGAAGGTGGAGAGAAAACGTGTGTCGATTCTTGCAAATGTATGAAGAAATTGCATCCATGTGCTAATTCTTGCAAATGTTAGATTTGCTTTTTCTAGTTTCTGTTCTCTTTTGATTTTGGTCAAGTAGATAATTTAGTGGGTTTGAAATATGTGGTGGAGAGTGATGTCTTGTTTGTCAAATTTGTGGTGGTGTTGAGGGGGCTGTCAGAGTGATAATGCAACCTAGGGAGTAGGTAAGAGTAGGACATGCAAAGTATCTTTTGTCAATAGATATTTGGGCTGTAGGGATAAGTCTGTCAACACCACTCTTCATAAAGCGGTGTTGATGAGTTTGTAGAGTGATAATGCAACCTGCTATTATTATTATTATTATTATTGAATTGATACTTGGGCTTAGAGATTGAAATATGAACCTATAATTTTAAGACTAATATATATATATATATATATATAAAACAGTAATTTTGAAATTGTAAACCAAAATAAGAATATATTTATTTATATTTTAGTTAATTTTTTATTTTTATTAATTTAATATATTTATTTATATTTAAATAATTATTAAATTAATTATGATGTCATCATGGTTTGACCTGGATTCGACCTTAGTTCGATCTTAAAAATCTTGAACCTTTCTCTTTTACGGTTTAATGAACAGTCCGATTTTCAAAACCTTGATAGATAGTATTAGAAAAAAAACTCAACTTCCTTGCCGGACAAGTTTTATTTATTTAATTATTTATTTTGAGGGGTATTGAATTCACCACATGGGGAATAGGGATAGGTGGGTGCCAATTTAGTTAAAAAGTCAAGACACGCCAATTGCAAACACACAATCCCTATAGACATAGTTATTATTGAACCGGAATAATTGTTAAAACAAAATTTTGGGTTAGAAAATGTTGAAGGTGTTACAAATTTTACTATATAAAATTTATGAACTAGTGTGATAAGATTGTAATTGGTAGGATTTAATCATTTCATTAGTGAATATTTGAATTGTTTTGTCATGATTTATGATACATTAGCTTATAAGCATAGTAGAGTAAAAGTTGTTGTATCCGTAGGTCATAGAAGTGCTCTTTCAGGCCATTATGAAAGAAATACTAGATTAACAAAAAAAAAAAAAAAACTCAAATAAAATCGCATAGTTTTATTCTTGACATTTAATTTAATTTTTTTTTTTTTTGAGAAAAGAGAGCTGTCTAATTTTTTAATCTTAAGTAATTTTGATCAAATAACTATACTTTTCTTCAATTTTGCACATTTATTTATGAGTGTTTTTTTTTATTATCTTTTAGTTGTAAAATTGAAATAAGTAATGAAGAGGGCATTTATCACAAAAAAAAAAAAGAAAAAAAGAAAAAGTAATGAATAGGCAAATTCAAGTGTCCTATTTTTAAAATCGCACAGTTTTATTCATGTCATTTTATTTTACTTTTTTATTTTTGAGAGAAAAGAGCTGTCTAATTTTTTAATCTTAAGTGATTTTGATCAAATAACCATATTTTTCTTCAATTTTGCACATTTATTTATGAGTGTTTTTTTTTTTAATCTTTTAATTGTAAAATTGAAATAAGTAATGAAGAGGGCATTTATCAAAAAATGGAAGAAGTAATGAATAGGCAAATTCAAGTGTCTTATTTTTTTAGTCATTTTTATGTATGAACACATTAAATTCAATGTTTGAATAAAATTTTTGAACAATTATATTCTATTAATTTTAATGTTTGTTATACTCGCATAAACACAGATTTATATATATATATATATATATAGTACGGTGGTGTTGACAGAACAGAATATTAGTCATATTCAGGAATAGGAACATACGTAAAAACTAATCCAATTTACTAGTTCTCCTACTAACCTCGAGGTTCTTAAGTATGGTTTTTTTTTTTTTTTTTTTTCTTTTTTTTACAAGATAGAAATTCAACTCTAACCTAATCTAAGTATATATGTGTATAAAGTTCGCGAAGACTTGAACCTTGGCCTTTACTCCCCACATCCCACAAGCACTCATACATGTAGAGTGACCATCGCACCAAGGGGGTGCAGTGGTAGGGTGGTGTTAGAGGGACAGTTTTTACAAATCTTTGGGCCTGTGAAAATTCTTGTTTTGAAATGGAAACAGCTGAGAAACAGATTCTAAGGCCCACAAGCTTCATATTCTTTCAAATTAAGCCCATAAACCCCTAATTTAGCCCAAAGAACTTACGGCCCGCGAGCATGCCCATACAATGATACCATATCACAGGAAAAGTTGGGCAAATTTGGTCCCACGTGACCAGTCCAAGGCCCACTGACATAGACAACAAAGCTCAGAAATAGATCAATTCAATAGCCCATAAATTCGGCACAAAATAAGCATTTTGGGCAAATTTAAATTGGGTACACAAGGACAACCCAAAAGGCCATTAATATGGCCCACGTACTTGAACAATGCATAGGAATGGGTAGATTGAGATCTACAAAGTCAACACCGAATTACATCAACACTGGCAACAACATGAAAGGCCACCTAATGAAGTGGCCAACTTGGGCCCACAGAAAATACACCAACCAAGCAAGGGTCCAAACCAAATCGAAAGCTAGATTAAATATAGGATTATAGGAAAGGAGCCAGTAAAGCCAATAAAAAAATAAATAAAAAAAAAAAAGCAATGAATTGGAGAGCAAAAAAGTTCTAATTTGCATCCCCTTTTTTTTTTTTTTTTGGCTGAATGAAAAAAAAGGACCCTCTGGTGTGGACTTATCGACCCCCACATTACATGACGATAATGGATAATATCATATTATATATACCACCAGGGCCTTGTTGGAGCTATTGCTCAAATCACTCATCAAGTGAAATAATTTGAGAATTCTAGTGTATAGGTTTTCCAAAAGAGAATAAATTCAATAAGGATGGAGTGTAATCCCTTTAGTTTACACCAGCTAATAAGGATATGCTACATCAGTTTTTTTTTTTTTTTTTAAAAAAAACCTCTATTTCACATTTTCGGACCAAATGTGAAAAAGAGTCCCTAAAATCTCATCTCATTCCTCAGCTCCTCTGTCTTCCACCACATTGGAAATTATTTGAGAAATACCTTGTTTTAAAAACCCTATAAAATAGTATAAATGAGTCACTGTATTGGCCATCATTGTTAAAAGATTAAAAATTCAAACAAGTAGATCTAAATAATCAAAGTGCGTGGCCAAATCTTACCCACCCTTCTCTTTTGCCAAAGCTCAAATTCAAGATTATCAAGAAAGCTTCTAGAAACTACTCTGAGAGAAAACTGTATTCTATTATTGATTAGAATCAAGAAGTAATTAAATTACACTAAGGTTCTGCCTTATATACACGGTTACAGAGAAAAGAGGGAAACAAACTAATCTAACTAAGTTTTAACAAACTAATCCAGTCCTAATATGACAGCTGTACAGCACTTATACAATCTCATGTGCCAACTACTCATGTGTCAATCACTTAAGTGAAACGTTGCCGTTTTCCTTTAATTTTCCTTTCTTCTTTTGCTTGTAAACTCTGTCATTTTGATCATCACTGCATCTATGCTCTTCTTCTTTCTTTTGTTTCGTATTGCTTACATCTTTCTCAGTTGCATTCTCAACACTCCCCTTCAAGTCATGATTCACAAAATTTCAGACATGGTGAGTAGATATCCATCAAACCTAAACAATTGACCAATCTGCTAAAAGCTTGAAGTCCTAAAGCTTTGGTAAAAATGTTTGCTGTTTGAAATTGGCTTGAAACATAAAAGGTTTTAATCACACCCTCTGTTATTTTGTCCCTGACCAAATGGCAGTCAACTTCTATGTGTTTTGTTCTCTCGTGAAACATAGGATTAGCTGCAATATGTAATGCAGCCTGGTTGTCACAAAAAAAACTGAGCACTACTTGGATGATCTACCCTCAAGTCTCTTAATATTTGAAGAACCCACACAATCTCACAGGTTGTAGTAGCCATTACCCTGTACTCTACCTTTGCTGAAGATCTAGAGACCGTGCTTTGCTTCTTAGACCTCCAAGAAATCAAACAATTCCCTAAAAACACACTATAGCCTGTGATGGATCTTCTGGTATTAGGATAGCTTGCCCAATCCGCATCACAGTAAGCTTTAACTTGCATACTTGAGCTACTAGAGAAGAACAAACCTCTGCCTGGTGTACCCTTCAAATACTGCAGTACCCTATTGACTGCCAACATATAAGGCTCTCTTGGTGCAGCAAGAAATTGACTTAACCTATGTACTGCATAGGTGATGTCAGGTTTGGTCAAGGTAAGATATAACAATCTCCCAATCAATTTTCTATACTGGCTTGCATCTGGAAGAAGCTTACCTACATCCTTTGCAAGATGCAAATTTTGTTCCATTGGAGTTTTAACTAGTTTAGAACCCAAGAAGCCAGTGTCTTGCAAAATCTCCAAGCAATACTTCCTTTGATTTAGGCTTATACTTCTGTCACTTCTAGCAACTTCAAGACCCAAAAAATACTTCAAGGAACCCAAGTCTTTTAAGCCAAACTTAGTATTAAGCAGATGCTTCAAATCAGTAATACAACTAGGGTCATTGCCAGTGAGCAAGATATCATCAACATATACTAATAAAACAGTAAATGAAGATCCTTTAGTGTAGGTAAACAAGGAGTAGTCTGCCTTAGATTGAACAAAGCCAAAATTTAGCAATGTATAAGAAAACTTGTCAAACCATTGCCTTGAAGCCTGTTTTAAACCATAAAGACTCTTGTTGAGCTTACACACCAAAGGAGGATTGGAAACATACTCCCCCTTGCTGTGAAAACTTGGTGGAAGACTCATATAAACTTCCTCAGCCAAGTCACCATGGAGGAAGGCATTATTCACATCCATTTGATGAAAAAACTACATTTTCACAGCAGCCAAAGATAAGACCATTTGGACAGAAACTAACTTAGCAACAGGAGAAAAGGTGTCAGTGTAATCAAGGCCTTCCCTCTGTGTATAACCTTTAGCAACCAAGCAAGCTTTATGCCTCTCAATGGAGCTATCAGACTTATACTTAGTTCTATAGACCCACTTACAGCCAATAGGGACCTTACTAGGAGGAAGAGTGGTTAAAATCCAAGTATTTGTGAGTTCTAGAGCTGCAATTTCTTTATCCATAGTAGCTCTCCAATCAGAAGATTGGACAGCCTCATGAAAGGAAGTAGGATCTGGTGAGGTGGAATCAACTACCATGACAAATTGCCTATAGTTCTTACTGAGATTGGAATAAGTAAGACAAGCAAAAATGTCATAAGGCTGACTAGAGAAAGGCTTAGAACTGACTGACTTGCAAGAATAGTCTTGTAGGTAAGATGGGGGGTGATGTGGTCTGGTAGATTTTCTGATGGGTAATGGAGAAGTAGGCCTTGATACAGACATAGGAAGAAGATCATGCTCAGAATTAACATTAAGAGTAAAATGTGTTAATGGAGAATCTGATGGGGAATCAAGATTAGTAGTTGCAGAAACAGTGTTTGCAGAAATTGTTTCTACAGGACCAGGAATTGGAGTACCACTATCAAAAGGAAAAGAAGAATCTGAAATGGATGAGTCAGGAATACAATGAGGAAAAACAAAAGAATCATAACTAGTATTAAGAGAGGAGTGATTTGTAAATTTAGATGTGGAAGAAATGGAAGCAAAAGGAAAAATATTCTCATAGAGAATGACATCTCTAGAGACAAAACTAGAGTTAGACTCCGAATCCAAAACCTTGTACCCTTTAATACCACTTGGATATCCTAGGAAAACACATTTTTTAGCTTTTGGTGCAAACTTGTGTCTGTTTTGACAAAAAGTAGAAGTGAAACATAGGCAATCAAAAGTCCTAATATGTCTATATGAAGGAGGTACTTGAAAAAGAATTCATAAGGGGTTTTATTGTGCAAATGCTTTGAAGGTAACTTGTTGATAAGATAGACTGCAGTGAGAATGCAGTCACCCCACATTTTTAAAGGTAAGGAAGAATGAAACATCAAAACTCTTGTAACATTTAAAATGTGTTGATGCTTCCTCTCAACAATTGCATTCTGTTGAGGAGTTTCAACACAAGATAAGTGATGCAAGATGCCTTTTGATTTGAAAAAATCCTTCATAATGAACTCTGACCCATTATCACTTCTAAGACACTTAATTTTTGCATCAAATTGAGTTTCAACCATTATAGAAAACTGTTGAATAAGAGCTTGTGTTTCAGACTTAGATTTAAGTAAGTAAACCCAAGTGCACCTAGAGTAATCATCCACAATGGTAAGAAAGTATTTGTAATCTTCTATGGTGGGAATTGAAAAGGGTCCCCAAAGATCACAATGTACAAGATCAAACACACATTTAGAGACATGAGTACTAACAGGAAAAGACAATCTCTTCTGTTTAGAGAAATGACAAATGTCACAACAAGGTATTTTATTAGCTTGCAAACCAGATACAAGATTATGTAGTAATGATAGTTTGGCATAAGAAGGGTGCCTTAAATGAAAATGCCACAAATCAGCATTGACAGTCTTATTATTGACAGAATTAAAATGAACAGAAGGTGAAGAAGCAGGTGTTTATGAAGAAGCAGTAAGCACAGATGATGATGGAAGTCTGTGTTGTAGCAGATAGAGGCCATTTGTTGCTTTACCCAATCCAATCATGTTTCGATTGGCTAGGTCCTGGATAAAGCAAAAACAACCAAGGAACATAAGACAACAAAAGAGTATTTTAGTGAATTGACTGACTGATATGAGATTAAAAGTAAAGGATGGAACACATAAAACTCCCATAAAGGGTAAGATGATCTGAGATAGGAACTGCGCCTATGTGAGTAACTAAAGCCTTTTCTCCATTTGGCAAATAGACAAAGGTATTAATGGTGGATGTAATAGTGGATAAGCAAGACACTGAATGTACCATGTGGTATGTGGCACCAGTGTCAATAATCCAGGTATTGGATTTGTATGCTTGTCTATAAACCATACGAGCAGAAAAAATGGAATGAGAAGGATTAGGGGGTAACCAAAAAGGATTACCTAAGAAATTTGTAAAATAAGGTATGGAAGAGCTAGTGCCAGCAGTAGCAACATCATTGGATAGTGGTGAGAGAACTGAAGCAGCCTAGTGAGAAGCCTAAGATAAGTTAACTTCCTTGAAGGACTGAGAGGCAAGGAAAGAAAGTAGTTGTCCACACTGACTCTAGGTGATAGGACATTGAGGTGTATTGAATAGAGGTTGTGCTTGAGACTGTGCTCCTGGATGCTATGGTGAGTAATGCATCAAATTAGGTTGATTAGTAAAACCTTACATAGGCTGAGAAGGAAAATTCTCAAAACCACCATTATTGCAAACTAGACTGCCAAGAATGCCATTGATAGAGACCTGATTAGCAGATGCCTTCCCTTTGTGCTAATAGCCTGGAGGTTACCCATGTAATTTGTAGCATTTATCAACTACATGACCCACAAGTCCACAATAAGTACAAACAGGCCTTTCTTTCCTTGAATTACCATTCTTTCCACCTTGGTTTCCATGATTCACACCCTGATTCCACCCTTGATGCCCTTGAAACCCTTTAGGATTACCATTATTAGCATACAGAGCTGTTGGCTCAATAACCAAATCAGCTTGACCAACTTGCCTACGTTTTTCTTCTTGCAAGATCAAAGAATACGCTTTATTCAAAATAGGTAATGGCTCAGTGATCTAAATTTGACTTGTGACAGTGGAATAACTGTCATTGAGTCCCATAAGAAAGCGAAAAACTTGATCCTTTTGCTAAGCATTCAATTGATTTCTTTGAGAACCACAGGTACAAGTACAAGTACAAGCAGTAAAAGATTGAAAATGCACAAGTTCATCCCATAAAATCTTAAATTTGGTGAAATAAGAATTTCACTGATAAGGAACCTTGTGAAAGCTTTGAAATTTCTTTTTGAATCTCAAAGAATCTTGGAACATTTGACTATGAAAACCTATCATGCATATCAATTCATAAATCCCTTGCAATGTGAATGTACATGACACTGGTAACAAGATCCTTGCTCAAAGAGTTCAACATCCATGAAAGAATTATGGTGTTTGCTCTGTGCCACACATTGTACAAAGGATGAGAAAGATCAGGTGTAGGAATCGAACCATCAAGAAAGCCAAATTTGTTCCTACCACTTAAAGATAGAAACACTGCCCTTGACCAACTGAGATAATTTTCTGAACCAATCAGTGGTTGGGAAACCAGAACAACATTTGAGGGTGGAATGAAATAAGGGCTCGAAGGGTTTGTATTTGCATCATCCATTGAAGGTATTTGATTGGATGATCTGTGATTTGCTGTGTTGGAAGTATTGGTGGGAAGAGTTTCAGAATCTGAAGTAGTGTTGGAAGCAGAAGCCATTGATGAGCTATTCAAGCTCTAATACAATATCAAGAAAGCTTCTAGAAACTACTCTGAGAAAAAATTGTATTCTATTATTGATCAGAATCAAGAAGTAATTAAATTACACTAAGGCTCTACCTTATATACACGGTTACAGAGCAAAGAGGGAAACAAACTAATCTAACTAATTTTTAACAAACTAATCCAATCTTATATGATAGCTGTACAACACTTACACAATCTCACGTGCCAACTACTCACGTGTCAATCACTTAAGTGAAACATTGCCGTTTTCCTTTGATTTTCCTTTCTTCTTTTGCTTGTAAACTCTGTCGTTTTGATCATCACTGCATCTATGCTCTTCTTCTTTCTTTTGTTCCTTATTGCTTACATCTTTCTGAGTTGCATCCTCAACAAAGATTCCTAGTACCAAGCACTTGCTACCAATCATAATTAGACTGTTGGTATTACTTGATTATAAGACACCCCCATGGAATGAACAAATCTCATGCGCAAAATTTTGACCATTTAAAAAAAAAGAAAAAAATTCCAAAGCTTGAAAATTCAGCCTAGGCCAAGCCCAGCGGCTCCAACAGATTTTTTAGACTCCGGTGGCTTTGATGGAGGCCTCCAACGGTATTTACCAAATTTTTAGTTTGTTGTCTTTAATTTTTTATTGTTCCATTAGGTATTAGAGGGTGTGATGGTGTGAGATTGGTTCTAATATTTTATTTACACAAATATGATGTGGCACAAAATTAGTGGACGGGTAAAAGTAGCCTTTCACACCACATCCATATCAATTTTGCACGCAAAATCATTTAGGAGGTTTTTTAATTAGGCGGCCCAAGTGGATGCTTATCATTGGACCATGATTAATGTGATGTGTAAGTGTATGAATTCATAAAAACAAAACATATCTGCTGTGTTATAAATCTTACTTGACACGCTACCTTTGGAAGAAGTTTTTGTTCAATATGTATAATCCGGTCAAGAGAATCCAATTATAATTATTGGTCAATATGTATTAGGACAAATGCATGAAGTTTTTGTTCGTAGTACCTAGTAAAATTTAAGATCTTTGGTGAGTTTGGCGTGGTCAGCATTTTCTTTAGTTGGCAAGAGCTATTATGCTACATAGCAATTTTTCTAACCCTACTGCCACTTGGCCAGTAGAGCTAAAAAGAAAGACTTAGCTCAATTTTTTGTATTCTTTGTTCTCTATTAATAAAATTCTTTACTGATTCATCAAAGAAAGAAAAAAGAAAAAGAAAAAAACCCTCAGATTAACTGCATTATGTAGTCATTCTTAATATAAAATTTTGCATTATAAATTTTGGTTCTCAATTTCTTGAAATTGTTGGGGCAGTCATGCTTCATTTGAAAGACGTGAACTATTGGGGTGGGTCTTCTATCTTCTTTTGCATCTATCTTATTGAGCAACCAATCTTCTTGCTCCTAGAATTCTCTTGATTGCGTTTACCGCCCTGACTGAGAATTCTGTGTTTTCTTCTCTCTTTTCACATTCCCATAAACCGCAAAGCATAAGACTCATGGGTCATGGAGTCCACATTAACAATGACACATTTTGTACCCACTAGATAAATTAGGAACAAAGAAGTATTTGTGTTCAACATTCGAATTAATAAAATAATCTGCAATATAATTAAAAGAGAAATTTGAAAAATTTTGCATCCTAGAATCATTATTGAGGTTACAAAGAAGGCGATTGGTATAAAAATCTTTGAGAAAATCTAGATCTCGTTCCTTAATGTAAAATTTTAAGATTTCCAATTAGTCAATCTTTCCATCTTGGATTAGAATTTTGTAACTTTGATGTTAAGTATGAGTAAAAATGTACACAAACCATTATAGAGATATCCAACCCTTATCTTCACAATTCGTAATATGGTTAAAAATCCAAATTTATTAACTTATGCTCCAGCATCATCAATCTTATTCTTTCTTTGTTCACTAAAGAATCAAATAACTAGCGCTACTATATGCATATACAACAAATTAGGCAGTGTTTGTGGACTGCCTTGATTCCTTCAGTTATGTTTACTGAAGAATAAATGCCAAGGTTTGTAGTGAGAAAAGATGCTCCAATATGGGTAGTCTGTATTGACCTTTTACAATATTAAATCTAAGGCCATGGACTAGTTCAAATTAAAGAAATGAAATAAAATTTTGAGAGTAGTATCAAACGATATAGATGAACTGGACGAGTTTGAAAATACATGTGAAATGTGACGTAGGAGAATTTTAAGTGAGGCAAAAAAAAAAAAAAAAAATTGAGGCCCTAATACTATTGTAATAAGGGTTTAATAGCTATTACATATGAATGACAGATGTAAAAAATTTATTTTATTAGAATTGTATCAAATGATAATTTTTATTTTTATTTTTTTAGTCTCATGTAAATAATTGTACATAATTTAAAAACAATGACACTAAAGCATAATCGTATTCAGCAATTGACCAAATGCTTAAGACTAAACGATGTTGTTACATCATAGAGCCCAATGAAACGTTGTTGTCATGAATCATGATAAGGAATAATCATCTTAAGTTAGTCACGTGTTCGTCACATGCTTTGGTTATGTAAGGATTAGTTTAGACTAGTGGTCTATCATGATTGGTTGTAACTGATAATTAATGAGTTTATTGTAACAGAGCATCACATATGGTAAATTTGTAATTATGCTGTGTGTTTTTTATCAATGAGAAAACCCATTTTATTTAGAGCTTTTTGATAAATCAATCTTTTCATATTCTATCATAAGGTAAAACTTGAAGCACAATATTAATAAAAGATCAAAATGGGCAACGGACAGCACTAATGTTCAATGAAACAAATATTCTCTTTCAGTTATTACTCTAAAATTTAATTGTAAATAATCTCAGCACATTATCTAAACACATAAAGTTTTCTTAGCACACAAAAAGCCCTAACTCTTACTGCTACTTTGATTCCAGCTTATAAGGAACAAGTGCTCACAGTTTCCACATAAAAATGTGTGCGATGCCAAAGAATGAAGAATAAATATTCTTAAGCCAATTTAACAATTAACAATAATAATGAGAAGGAAGAATAATTAATCAATTATTTTTTGAATTATATGTTGAAATTGTGAATTTAAATGATAAACAACTCATAAATTAAAATTAAAAATTTGAATGTAAAATAAAAAGATTAAAACCACAAATAAAAGTAAAGTTTAAGAAAAATTTAAATTAGTGTGATAAATGAGAAAGATTGCAGAATAGGATACAATACATACGAGAGCAGAAAGTATATAAAAATTAGGACAGAGAGAGATTTGCTTTTTGATTTTGATTGGAAAAGAGAGGTATTATAATTTTTAAGGGAATTGAAGGGTCAAGGACCGAGAGGTGTTGTTCATGTGGGAAAGGCAGGGCAGCTCTGTTTTGTCTTTTTTTTTTAGTTTTAGAAGTGTGGTCCAACCCCTATAGTCCCATCCAATGAAATACAATTCTTGAATTTATTCATCATCCAAGGACACACGCAAAAGAAAAAGAGATGCACAAGAATGGAGTATCCAAGTAAGGTATCACAACCTTTAAACAAACAAGACAAGAAAGTAATTCTTGAATTTATTCAGCGAAATGTTTTGCACAGAGAGAGAAAGAAAGAGATCGCTTGAAGCATAGGGAAATTTCCTTTATTCCATCCGTCCCCATCACAACCATCTGTTGCTTTTTCTTCAAGTTGTTTTCAATATTCAATTTATAAGCTCCATTTTCTCCTTCATAGCCATTTGCTGCTTTTAGTTCATCTCTCACTTGTCCTCCTTTCGCAAAAGAGAAATGGCCGAGTCTACTGTATCCGGTGTGGCCGAAAGGCTTGGCAACTTGCTCATGCAAGAATCAAACTTGTTGTACGGGGTGAGTGACCAAGTTGAGCTGCTACAAACTGAGCTCAAACTGATGCAAAGCTTACAAAAGGATGCAGATGCGAGGCAGGATGAATCAGAGCTTTTAAGGCTGTGGGTTGCTGAAGTATGAGATCTTGCTTATGATGCCGAAGATATCATCGCAACATATGCCCTTAAAGTTGCATCCAGAAAAGGGTGCACTTGCATCTTGTACGAAGGAATTACAGTGCACAAGGTTGGGTCACAGATTGTAGATATCAAGGCGAAGATTTCTGTTTTAATAACGAGTTTTCGAGACTATGGCATAAGAGAATCTATAATACAAGGAGGCGGGTCATCCAGTTCCTGGAATGAGAGGAAACGAGAGCAAAGGCAAACATTTTCTCATCTTGAACGTCATAGCATTGTTGGGTTCGATGATGATGTGAATGAATTGGTGGAGTTTTTGCTGAAAGAAGGAGAAGGCAATACTAGGGTTGCTTCCATATGTGGCATGGGTGGTCTGGGAAAGACCACTCTCGCCAAGATGGTTTACAATCACCACGAAGTCAAGCAACACTATGACTGCTTCGCTTGGGTATATATCTCACAGCAATGTTAAAGAAGGCTTGTTTGGGAAGGAATTCTATTTAGCCTTCAGTCTCTATCGAAAGAGCAAAGGGATGGAATTCGACAATTGACAGATGCAAAGCTCGCTGATAAACTTGTTCAAGTTCAAAAAGAGCAAAAGTGTTTGGTGGTTTTTAGATGATATTTGGAATGTTGAGGATTGGAACAATTTACGTGGAGGCTTTCCCGGGAATGATAGTAATAGTAAAATACTGCATACCTCTCGCAATAAACAAGTGCCTCTGCATATAGATCCCGGAAGTTTACCTTATGAACTACAGTGTCTAAATGATGAAAAGAGTTGGGAATTGTTTGAGAAGATAGCTTGGAGAGAAGGTACAAGACGTACTATCAAATCCAATTTTTTTTTTCTATTTTTTTTTATTTTCTATTTTGAAATTAATTTGAAGAAGTGAAAGAGTAAAGGAAGGTCTTACAGCTGTAAAACATACTCAGCGCGAACGACTTCTATTACCCATATGAAACACAAATTTTTTCCTCAAAAAATTATATATATATATATATATATATGAAACACAATTAAAAAATAGAACAATTTATAAGACAAAATAAGTAATCAGTTTTAAATAACAGGTTTATCTAGATGTAAATTTATATTTGTCAGATATTACAAGAAAAGATAAAAAGTTCAATATGAATAAATATTTCTTTAAAATTTTTGACCAAGTATACATAAATGCTGGTTAAATAATTTTATCTTATTTAAAATCATTTTTTTCCAAAAACTATTTTAACAATAGAATTAATGGATATAGACTCATTTAAAGCTATTATACAAGCCAATAGTCTCATATCTCAACTAGCACTTATGATATTTTAAATAAAGGGCATTTTCTATTACATATTGCCCTATTACACCCAAAGTATATGCAATTCAATTTTTCAATTGAAATCGTGACTTCAAGATATGATCTCAATTCAAAAAATAATTTTGTGAATACTGTGTGTGCAATAATCTTTGTATTCTAACAATTAGTCTTTTAACAAATATATTCATGATGCATGAAAATTTAGTAACAATATATATATATATATATATATAAAGATCATTTAGTTGAGATTATTTACTCACGACAAGAGTGAAACCCCAACACCTAGGCCAATAACACCAAATGAAACCTGCAAAAAAAAAAAAAAAAAAAAAAAAAAAAACCACAACTTTCTTAATTTTCCAAGACTATAAAAAAATTACTATAATTTCAAATAAAGTAATAATTGTAATTTCTAATACAATAACACCCACACACACAAACACAGTTTAATACATAGAATATAAGATCTTATCAAAATATATAAATAAGCATGAATACCACATGGCACCACACTGTTGGCTAAACTATTCTTTAATCTAATTAACAATGAATCATGCTAGGGACACAATTTTTGACACAACTTTGTGCCACAATTCGTCACATGGCGAGTTGTGATTGGTAAGGATATGTTAGTGGGCCATGTGGGGACACATCCTTACCAATCACAACTCGCTATGTGATGAGTTGTGACACAAAATTGTGCCAAAAATTGTGTTTCAAAGTTGTGCCAAAAATGGTGTCTCAAGCATAATTCATCAACAATCCCACCTATAAAAGCACCACCACTGAGTCCAATTAAATATAAAAATATATTCTTCTCAAATATATGGCATTAAATTTATTTGTATTTTTGCTCACATTTAATTATTAAAAAATAGTTTTTATGTTGCATGACCACTACGTGGCACTATAAAATGATGAATACATTCATTTTTTTTTTTTTTGATGGGAAACTGAAATTTTTCAATGCACAAAGAAATTGGAGTACAACAGGAAAAGAAAGACATAGGAAGAGGCCACTAGAAACGTTCCTGCCTGAGCAGACATTGAATACAAGGAGGGTCCATCCCCTTCCAAACCTGAGAAACCTGTCTTTCTCTAGCAACTTGAGCAAGCACGTGGGCTGCCCTGTTGGACTCCCTTTTCAAGTGCTGAATTCTCCAAGAATGGAAGACATCAAGAGCTGAGAGCGTCCCCTGAATGATGTGGACAAGAGCTCCAAAAATCTCCTTCTTTTGGACTGATTGAACAACAGAGAGTGAGTTTGACTCAACTATGATATCCATGAGGTTCATTTCCAAAGCAAGCAGAACACCATTTTCCAAAGCTATGGCTTCAACTTCCTCCACAGAAAACTGCGTAGGGAGAGATTTGCTTAAGGCTGCAATAACAAAACCCTCAGAGTTCCTTATGATTGCTCCAATACTTGAGGGTCTGTTGTCTTGAGAGGTTGCGCCATCTACGTTAACTTTAAAGAGGCCACGGGGAGGAGGAGTCCAAACTGGTTGGCTGGGGAAGGAAAGTTGCGGACTAGTAGAATTAGCATCAATAAAGTCTTGAACCAGCCTCTAAGCGGACTCCCAGATTTGAAGAGCAGTGGATCGCCTCATGAATGATTTGGTTTCTGTTATACCAAATAAGCCAGGTAGTAGAAAAGAAGACTTCAAGGTCTTGGGCTGTACCAAGGTTTAGCAATTCAAAGGCGATATCAGAGAAGTCAAAAATAGAATCAAGGAGCTTAATGGGGCACTCAGACCAGATACTCCATACTTTTGCAGCAAGCTCGCAATGAATCAAAGCATGGGAGGTACTTTCGCTGCAAAGATTGCAAAGAGGGCAAAGCACCTCCACCACAACACCTCTAGACCGAAGATTTTGCATGGTTGGAAGGGCATTCATGCAAGCTCTCCATGCAAAGATCCTAATTTTTGCAGGGAGGTTTAGGTGCCACAGCTTTCTCCAAAGAGGGGCCCTCACATCACCAAAGGAACATTCACCAACAGCTTGAGAATCAACAATATTAGTTGCAATATGATAGGCGCTTTTGACAGTAAATTCACCCCTACTGTTCCCTACCCAAATAATTTTGTCATCAGGCAGGGAGGAGCTTAGAGGGATTTTTAGGATAGTCTCAGCCTCAAATGGAAGGAAAAGCTCTCTAACTAGATTAACTTTCCAGCTTTTAGATTCACTATCAATGAGGGAAGAGACCATGGGATAGTCATTAAAGTCCCGAGGAGGAGAAATTACCTTGAAAGTACTTGGAGTAGGCAGCCACTTATCATCCCAAATGTGGGTCAATTTGCCGTTTCCAACTCTCCATCTTGTACCTCTTCGAATAACCTCCAAGCTGTTGAAAATACTTCGCCAGGCGTAGGAGGGACTGTTACCAAGCTTGGCATTGAGAATATCCCCATTAGGAAAATATTTTGCTTTGAAGATTTTTGCCACCAAGGAGTTTGGGTTGGTGAGGAACCGCCAACCTTGCTTAGCTAGTAAGGCAAGATTAAAAGCCTGGAGGTTTCTAAATCCCATACCACCTTTAAGTTTAGGTTGACATAATTTTTTCCACCCAATCCAAGCAATTTTTGTTTCATGTTGTTTCTGGCCCCACCAAAACTTCCTGGTCATGCTTTCAAGCTCCTCACAAAGGCCTTTAGGAAGTTGGAAACAGCACATGGTGTATGTAGGGATTGCCTGGGCTACGACTTTAATCAAGACTTCTTTTCCCCCCATGGAGAGGATTTTTTCTTTCCAGCCAGAGAGCTTTTTTCCAACCCTTTCCTTGATTGTAGCAAATATTTGAGTTTTGGATCTCCCAATGAGAGATGGAAGGCCAAGGTATTTAGTGTGCCTAGTGTCTTGCATCGGGCCAAGGAAGTGTAGAACCTCAATCTTAGTGGCTTGAGGAGTGTTTTGGCTAAAAAAGACTGAAGATTTGTCTGTGTTTATCACCTGCCCCGAAGCTTCTCCATACAAAGCCAGGATTTCAATAAGCTTCCTACATTCTTGACCATTGGCTTGACAAAATAAGAGGCTGTCATCAGCAAACAGTAAATGAGTAACTCTTGGGCTTCCACGGCATATAGAGATACCATGGAGAGTATGATTCCTGGCTGCTTCGTTAATAAGCGCTGAAAGTCCCTCTGCACATAGAATAAAGAGATAAGGAGACAAAGGGTCGCCCTGGCGCAAACCCCTTGAGGGCACAATGCAACCGTGAGCAACACCATTAATGATTACAGAGTAGGAGACAGTAGTGATGCAATGCATGATGAGCCTGATCCATTTCTCATGGAAGCCTAATTTTTCCATAACAGCTTCAACAAAACCCCACTCGACCCTATCAAAAGCTTTGCTCATATCAAGTTTTATAGACATAAAACCGTCTTTTCCATCCCTCTTGTTATTTAGGTAATGCATAATTTCAAAAGCTATTAGAACATTATCTGTAATCAGTCTTTCAGAGAGAAAAGCACTCTGATTTTCGGATATAATACAAGGCAAGATAGCTTTAAGCCTATTAGCCAAAACTTTTGCAATGAGCTTGTAGGCCACATTACAGAGACTAATAGGCCTAAACTCAGACATTTTAGAGGGATGCTTAACCTTTGGAACTAGAGCAATGTTAGTTTTATTAATCTCAGCCATGGACATATTGGAATTAAGAACATTAAGTACCATATTGGTTACATTATTTCCTACAATACTCCAATATTTTTGATAAAAAATGGCTGACATACCATCTGGTCCGGGTGATTTGGTGGGGTGCATTTGATGAAGAGCCATCAATACTTCCTCCCTTGAAAATTCCTTAATGAGTTGTTGGTTCATATCCCAGGTGACACGAGAGGGAATGGAGCTTATTACCTCCTGAGTTCTACTTGGGTGAGAAGTTGTGTAAAGGTCTTCAAAATAGGACACAGCAGCAGTAGCAATACTCTCGTTTGTCTCACACCATCTGCCATTAGCATCCCAAATTCCATTTATGGAGTTTTTCCTACGTCTTTCAGAGGCACGGTAGTGGAAAAATTTGGTGTTGCGATCACCTTCCTTTAACCAATGAGCCTTCGAGCGCTGACTCCACATTGTTTCTTCGCTATCCAGCAAAACATTTATTTCCTTTCTAAGCCTATTTATTTCTGTCCCATGAGAACCATCTCTATCTTGGAGAATCAGAGAGTTGAAGGTTTTCCTCTTTGCTTGAATTTGCCTTTGAACATTACCAACAACATTCTTGTTCCATGCGGATAGATCATCTACGCACCTTTTAAGGCCTTCAGCAAATCCAATGGGGCTATTCATATTAATGCCATTCTCCCAAGCATCCTTAATAACCTCCCTACAGTCGTCCCACCTCGTCCACATAGCTTCAAAGTGAAAGCGTCGCTTCCGAGGGGGACTGAAAAGGGGGGAGTCTGAAATTAAAAGAGCACAATGGTCGGACGTGGTGTCAAACAAATGTTGAACTCATGTTTCAGGGAAGTGATCACACCAATCAGTAGTGGCCAAAGCCCGATCAAGCCTTATATAAATTCTATTACTCCCCTCTCTATTATTACACCATGTAAAGTCAGGGCCATTGTATCCAAGATCCTTAAAACCATAAACATTAATAGCATCACGGAAGCCATCCATCTGGTGCTGAGATCTAGTCACCCCTCCAAATTTTTCCTCCATAGAGACGATCTCATTGAAATCTCCAAAACAAAGCCATGGCAGGTTGAAACGTCTATTTAAGTCAGTCAACAATTTCCATGAATCATGCCTTAGGTGAGCTTCAGGATGCCCATAAAAGCCGGTAATCCTCCACTTTAACCCGGATGACGATTCTGTGACAATTGCATCTATGTAATTTTTTGAGTAGCCCCTAACATGTAAGTTTAATTCTTTCTTCCATAACATAGCAAGCCCCCCATTTTGCCCATCACTAGGGACAATCAGCCCATCAAAATTCTCAAGCTTTCTTTTTATTCTTTCCATGCCAAATTTTCTCAATTTCGTCTCTGATAAGAAGACGATCATGGGATCCCAACGTTGCACAAAATTGCACAACCCATTAATTGACCAGGGGTTCCCAAGCCCCCGGCAGTTCCATCCTAAGCAATTCATTGCTCTCGGCGGCGCTGCCCAGCAGTCGCCGCCATTTCGAAAAGAAGGTTAGCATTACCTGAAAATTTCTCTTCATAAAGGCGCTTCAGAGGTCTGGCTTCATCATCTTCAGATGCTTCAGACCTTCTAGGGCGCTTAATTCCCATCTCTTTAAACTGGGCAAGTGTTTCTTCATCTTTTGTTTTTCCTTTTTCACGGGCTATTTTTTTCAGTCGGCTTTTGCTCATAACTTGTTTGCCTTTCTCTTGGGCTTTGGCTTGTAAGCTCACTCCTTCATTTACTGAAACGGCCCCTCCTTGCTTAATTGGGCTGTCATCTTCATCCATATCTAGAGAGGCTTGTTTACTTGGGCTTCTTTGTGAGAGGAGGCCTTTTGGCCCATTAGAAGCATCAGGAGCTAGGATGTTTTGTTGGGCACGTGACTTATCACCATAATCAAAAGTACTCATTACCTGCTCTGAAAGCTCACTGTTTGCCCGTAAGTCCTCTGATGACTGTCTTGTCACACGTGTGTTGCTTCCGTCTTCCAAAGTTTCTCCTTTCCCTAAGCCTTGATTCCCGTCCACACTTCCAGCAACCCAGAAGCTTCCCGATGATGGACCGCCTAAGTCGCCGGTCGCTGGACTGGCTTTCTCACATGTCTCCTGAACTCCAGTGGCTTCTCGGCCCCTGTTGTCCGTGCTTTTCTCCTTGGTGGTTTCTTTTGCATTCCACCCGGCTCTTAACCAGTCTCCATACTGGTGATTGGCATCTTAACAGACAGAGGACGTTGGGCAATGCTTGTTGTCATGCCCGAGCTTCCCACAAAAGAAGCAAATTGTAGGTAGACGTTCATACTTGAAGGCAAGCCAAAGACGTTCTCCAACAGAGCTTGTGAGTTAAGCTCCCCTTCTAAGTGGCTTGTCAATCTCCAACTCCACACGGACTCTCATAAATTTTGCTTAATCGGATTGCCAGGAACGCTTATCAACTTCGATAAATTTGCCTATCTTACTTCCAATCTCTTTCCCAACTTCCTGAGACATATGCTCAAATGGGAGACCCCAAATTTGGACCCAAAAGGGGGTGTGTGTGAAAGTAATATTAGTGGATGTAAGTCCTTTTTTCCATCTGCAAAGTAAGAGAAGGTTATTGTCAAAACTCCAAGGTCCACACTTCTCGACCCGTTCAAGTTGAAATTTAGAGCTGAACTTGAATTGAAGTATGTTGTTTCCCACTTCCACTATTCTCATACCTGAACCCATTTTCCATGATGATCTTAAGGTGTTTTTCAGAGCTCGCTGGTTCTGTTGACGGTCAGAGAGGAGGCGACCAAAGAGACTTAGAGAGCATTCTTCAAGAAGGTCTGAGCTGTTTTTAACAGTAATTGGAATGGCTTCTTCTTCTTCTTTGGTGAGTTGCGGGTTCTGTAGGCTACGGAGAATACTTTGATCCATAAAACCTTGGAATATTGGCTACTGCCTAATGAAGGTTAGGCGGCCAAGAGAAAACCCTTAGAAAGAGAGGTCAGGGAGGTAAACAGCTCGTATTCAGCGAGAGAGACAAGCTCCTACTGGGGAGAGTTGAAGAAAACTTTATCTGAACCACATGAATACATTCATTGAAGCAATAGAAGTGATAATATGAAATTATAAAAAAAATATGAAATTATAAATACATTAATTGCAACAAAAAAAGTGAAGATATTTGCTTTGCAAGGCCAAAACGTGGCCCTCTAGGAATGAATCTATGATTTTATTTAAAATAAAAAAACAAAATAAAAAATTTTAACCATTAGTAATGCAACATGTGTCATCCCAATTAATACTCTCACCTACCGCCACCAACTACCCCACTTCACCACCTCTTTTTCCTTCCGTTGAAGCCACATTTCATTGTTCCAAGCCATTTTGTGTTCTCTTTAACTCTCTCTGTCTCTCATTGCAACGGATTTGAAGATTGTGCTTTAGATTTGAAGATTATGAAGAGTACCTCAAAAAAATATCAGTTCCTTATTCCTTCAATTTTTCTTTTTCTTTTTTCACTTCTTCTAGATCTGTTCACTTCTTCTAAATCTCAAAGGTACTATTACCCAATAGTTACTAACTAACTAGTTGCCTTCACATTACATTACTATTACCCACAAAATCTCAGAAACCAAACACAAAATCTCAAAGGTACTATTACCCACAAACACAAAACCAAACACAATATAGATGATGAACACCATTGTTACCCACAAAACAAATAAGAGAAAATGAAGCACTGAAAAAGTAAAAGAAGCATTAAACATGAGGAGCAAAGTGGGAAAGGAACCTTTATCAGCAGAAGTGGTGGAGGAGAGAGCAAGATGGGTTGAGTTGACTCAGCAGCTTTGAGGAGGAAATCGTTCTTGGAGGTCGACGACGGCCGCGCTGGCTTTGAGGGCAGTGGCTAGGCTTGGGTGGAGGGTAGTGGTGGCATGAGGGAAAGTGAGAAGAGGAGATATGAGGGAGACAAAGAGGTGGGTACACGAATAGACTCAGAAAACAAACAAAAAGAAAAAAAGAGTGTAGGAAAAAAAAAAAAAAAAAGAAAACAAAAAAATAAGTGGGAAATGAAAAAGTGGGGGAAACTTTGTGCAGGAATACCAAAATTTCTGGGGGAACATATAGCGACATATTGAAAACGTCGCTATAGAGATTTATCAAAACGTCGCAATAGAGATTTATTCCTTTTGGGCGACAAGACTAATAATTACAACGGCGTTTTATAAAAACGTCACTAAATGCCGTTGAAATTGTACTTTTGGCGACGTTTTAATAAACGCTGCTATTGTTTTGGGTTACAGCGATGTTTTTTAAAAAACGTCACAAAAGGCACACGCTTTAGCGGCGCTAGTAAAAAACGTCGCAATATACAATTTATAGCGGCGGATTCAGAAACATCGCTAAAATAAACGCCACCTAAACCTAGATTTCTTGTAGTGTATGGCATGGTAGTGCTAGATTTTTGGAATCTTAGATTCACGTAATCTAATTATAGCAATATAAACATTTCAGTATTTGGTTTATTAGTTACATTTCCATCACATAACAATAGTGTAACATTATTTTGTTTGGTTGGTTCCTAATCTTCCTTACAATCATTACAATTTTCACAATAAATGTCCAATCCATTTGAAAGAAGGGAGTCAATACCGTACTGGAGGCTGTACCGGTTTGACTAGCAGTACGATATATTTCAGATATCAGTCAATACAAGTGTACCGTTTCGGGTTTACCGCTATTTTTTATATTTATAAATAAATAAATAAATAAATAAATAAATATATATATATATATATATATATGTGTGTGTGTGTGTGTGTGTGTGTGTGTGTATTATAATAAATATAAAAGTTTACCATAAAATATTTCCTCAATTCAGAACTAATTATTCATGGTTTTAGACTTTAGTATCAATTAAAAGAAAAAAACACAATATAAAAAATAGAAAGTTTAAAAGTTACCATTGCATACTAAGAAAACAAATAATACTAATAAGTTAATACAAATAAGTTACCATTCTGCTTTAACAAAAATTCAAAAATTACAAAATTAAAAAAAAAAAAAAAAAAAAAAACATTTTCTTGTACCGGTCGATACGCTCGGTACCGGCCAGTATTGCCCGAAATTGGTCGGTACATGGTTAGTACAGCTAGTATTTAAACTGGTATGAAATGTTTATGTTTCGATACCGGTATGGTACATACCGGCCAGTATGGCCGGTACTGGTACGGTATTAACTAATCTTGATTTGAAATAATTGAATATAATTATTTTTTTCATAAAAAATCACAAAATAACTATAAAAAAATTTATTTTACTTTCCTCCACTTTCTTACCAACTAAACAACTTAGATCCACTAAAAACAAAACAAATTCCTTTCACTTTCTTGCACTTTCTCACCAGCTAAACAATTACACTCCACTGTATTTATGATCAAATAACAACAAAATAATTGAACAAAATTCTATTTCACCTTTTCACACCTACCAACCAAACAACTTATACCCATTTTTCTCTTTAATCTGTGAACCTTTTCCTCTCCCTTCTCTTTCCCTCTAAACCCTAGTTAGCCTTACTCAAGCTTTGAACCTCCATAGCTAAATCTCTTGTGTTCACAACGAAAAAACCACACCTACCTCCACATAAAATTGTTAATGTTGAAGGCCAAGTCATCAATAGGTCACTTGCCTATAGTCTCCGAGTACGTGAATCGAAGCGTCTCCATTAGTGTTGTGATTGACTCAAAGTGCATTGCTAGAGCCTGTGCTAGCCTCTGTGTGCCAACCCGAGACTCTCGGTTTTGCCACATTTAAAACCAATACTAACCGATACACCAACAAAACCACACCAAGCTGACCATGAAAGCCATGGGTCGGTGCGGTCAAAACAAAGAAGAAACATGAACTATATAAAATTTGAAATATCAAAATAAACCCAAGCGAAAAAAAGTAGGTTGCACCGGTGTGTCTTTGCATGTTAACCACTGAGCTACTATACACTTACATAATATACTTTACTTATATATATATATATATTGATTGGTTTCGGTTTGGTTCAATACAAATTTTACTAAAATTGAGATTGAACCAACAAATTTGGTTATTTAATTTCCAAACCAAATCAGACCGAATTAGGGAAAAAAAAAAACAAATAAAAGAGTTCAGTTGATTGGTTTTGGTTGGTCCATTCTGGTTTTACTTTTTTTAGCCCTACAGAAGTGTTCCAAGCTCATTTTTATACTTAAAATGGAACCAAATTGATGTGGAATGACTTTTTTTGGCCCTTCAATCCACTATTCCTTAATTTCCCCTTTGCTGGTTAACTCCTTTTAGTGAGCTTGATTCACACAGTAGAGAGAAACACTTGAATTTGACCTTCTTGTTACTCCTGCCATGGGTTTTAGTCGGTTGTTGTTGATTTTTGTGGCTTGGCAAGGCTGATTCAATCAAACAGTCTAGTCACCTCGCTGCTCATGCTAATGGGCTTTGGAGTTAATATTTTAGAGTTTATTTAGGCTTTGTTGATTCAGCCCAACACACGTGGACCAAACACTTTGGCTACTCCCTATTTTAGTAGCAAGTGTTGTTATCATGATGAGGCCAAGCCTTATTAATTTCAGGTGCCCAAACATTTCGGCCACATAGGCTATGGCCATTCCTGGGTTCTTCTTGACCCAACTCAGGCCAATTTTAATGGGTGATGGACCAATTTTAATGGGTCATGGGCTGGAAGCTTGGTCCTTTTAATTACCACCCTTGGCGGGCTGCTAGCTTGGTCAATTGTGGGCTTTGTTCCAAGGTTCATAGATTCTTTTTTTTTTTTTGACATCCAATACGATAGGAATTTCATTAATGTGAAAAATTTAGTACAAATACACAATGACCCCCAGTGAACAATGTTGGGGTTTATAAATAAAACAGATACAGCATTTCAGCAATAGAGCCCGATACAAAATATGCAGTAGGAACAGAAAAACGTAGGCTTTTTATTGCAAAGCCATGAGGCATTGGTACTCCTCCAGCAGTCCGCAAGCGACATCAACAATTGCTTTTGGTTGGAGTTGGACATGCTCAAAGTAAAACCTATTTCTTGCATTCCAAATCGACCACGTCGTAGTTGCCCACTGCTCAAGTTCTCGTTGGGTAAGTCTGTCACGCAACTGTCTGAATAATTGGAAAAAGTCGTCGGCCATGTTTCTGCATTTCTGGATTCAGCTACTCATCAGTGCCACACATTTTGTGCAAATGGGCATTCCCATAAGATGTGGCTTGTATTCTCAGACCGGTGATGACAGATATCACATCTGGTATCCACTCGAACTCGGCGTCTATGGAGATTTTCCTTGGTTAGAAGACAATTCGAGCAAGCTCTCCATAAAAATGTTCGGACTTTAGGTGGTACATTGAGTGCCCAAATTCTGCTCCAAACAGGCTTATAGGCACGACTTAAAGAGTGTTCTGCCCATGGTTGCTTACTCAGGTAGAGTGCAAGCCGATAAGCTGTTTTGACAATGAATTTCGCAACTGCATTTTTTGTCCAAATCAGCAAGTTCGGAGAGTTGAGGCGGTCCAACGGTACTGCCATCATTTCCTGCCTTGTCCTTAGTGCAAACAAAGTCTCTATTTTTCCTTTGTCCCACTGCCGAGGCTCAACATCCAAGAGCTCACAGACCTTCATGTCTTGGGCATGTTCATTCAGAGGGATTGAAGGGTGAGACAGCCATTTGTGAGAGTAGACCCCCACTGTTTTGCCATTTCCCACCCGCCACTTTGATCCATTGAAGATGATGTCTCTTGCTGCAACTAGGCTTCTCCAAACAAAGGACGAGTTACTCCCAATTAACTGTCATGAATGAACAATTAGGGAAGTTCTGCGCCTTGTACACCTTGTAAAACAGGGAATTTGTATCTTGGGTTAGTCTCCATGCTTGCTTTGAGAGCATAGCCAAGTTGAATGAGTGCAAATCTCTAAATCCCATCCCCCCCTTCCCTCTTGCTTGTGCATAGTTTTTTTCCAATTAACCCAATGGATCACCCTATTTTGGCTAGACATAATTCCACTGATCACCCGATTCTCAACTGCCTTATTTAGTAGTGCCGAGAGGCCTTCCGCATACAGGAGGAAAAGGTAAGGAGATAGTAGGTCTCCTTGCCTAATACCCCTAGATTGAGTGATCCACCCCTTGGGCTCTCCATTAATGAAGACGAATAAGAGGCCGTCGTGACTGTCTCCATGGCCAATTTCACCCATCTTGGATCAAACACCAATTTCTGCATAATACCCTGCAAAAAAGACCACTCCACCCGATCATAGGTTTTGCTAATGTCCAGCTTAATTGCCATTTGGCCCACTTTCCCTCTTCTTTTGTTTCTCATTCTGTGCAGAATCTTATAGGCAACTGTTTTATTATCAGTAATAAGACGGTTTGGCACAAAGGCACTCTGAGAGTCAGAAAGTACATTAGGCAAGATAAGCTTCAAACGATTAGCAATAACCTTTGAAATTATTCGAGACACAACATTGCTCAAGCTAATGGGTCTATAGTCTGCCAGTTATTTTGGGTCTTTCTTTTTTGGGGTTAAAACAATATGTGTCTGGTTCATTTTTTTCAACATATGGGCAGATCGTAAAACAAATAAAATAGCTTCTGTAACATCATTGCCTGCGATATGCCAATATTTCTGAAAGAAAAAAGGGGACATACCATCCGATCTGGGTGATTTTGATGGGTGCATCTAAAAGAGGGCTAATCTGACTTTATCAGTAGTGTATGGACGGGTAAGGCTCTCATTCATATGTGGGGTGACTTTTCTTTGAATTGATTGTAAGACACTCTCCATGTTTTGTGCGTGGGTCGTGGAGAACAATTCCTGGAAATATGATTTGGCTACTTGGGCAATTTGCTCATTAGAATTACACCACCTCTCTTTAGAATCAAACACTCCAGAGATATGGTTTTTTCATCGGCGTTGGCTGGCACGGTTGTGAAAATATTTTGTGTTCTTGTCTCCAGCAGGTAGCCAAATTGATCGAGGATCTTTGTCGCCAAAAAAGCTCATCTTGGTGGATAATGTTTGTAATTTCGGCTTTGAGGCTTTTGATGGAGCTTAAATTCTCGTCTCTGTTCTGTAAGTGCAACTCTTCTAGCATTTTTTGTTTTTCTTGCAATTGTGATTTTGAGAGTCCAAAGGTAAGTCGACTCCAATCAACAAGAGCAAATCGACATCTTTTTATTTTTTCAAACAGCTTTGCCATTGGGCTTCCATTCGGTACAATTGAATCCCAAGCCACTTGTATGATATTTTCACAATTAGGGTGAGTGGCCCATCTCTCCTCAAATCTGTGTGGTATCTTCTTCTTCAAAGTGAGGTGAGGCCGAATGTGGGTAGTGACAAGAATTGGGTTGTGGTCCAAATAAGATGCCTCTAGATGAGTGACTTGCACTTGAGCAAATTTATCCTTCCATTCAATCGTGGCACATGCCCTATCTGATCGTTCCTGTACTAAATCATCACGCCCGTTAGTCCATGTAAACATATTACCCTGGTAACCCAAATCCACCAACCCACAATACAGGAGAGCTTCTCGAAAGTTCAGCATGGGGGCCAACGATTTAAGTAGTCCGCCTTTATTATCTTCTAATTGAAGGATTTCATTGAAATCCCCAAAGCACAGCCATGGGACAGAGTGTCTAGAGTGGAGGTGTTTTAGGAGTTGCCATGATTCTTGCTTCCTTTGTTCCTCTGGCCAGCCATAGAATCCTGTCAATTGCCAAGGGTTTGCTGGGTCATCCATTACGAGAGCATCAATATGGTTTAAGATGAAGGTTTGGATGTGCAAATCAATCTCCTCCATCCAAAGCAAAGCAAGGCCTCCACTGCGTCGAACACTAGATACCACAAACATACATCGATAGGGTAAGTCATTCTAAATCCACCTCATCTCGTCTAAAGATCATTTTGTTTCCATTAGAAACAAAATTTTGGGAGCTTTTACCCGCACTAAGTGTGAGAGTACATCCACTGCACGTTGGTTTCCAAGCCCCCGACAGTTCCAGCTCATGAGTTTCATTGTTCTCGGCGGGGCTGCCTAGCAGCCCCCACCGTTGGGTTGTTGGGGTTTTATTTCTTTCCTTCCATTCTTTTACTTCTTTTTGCATTCTGGATTTTTTCTTCATCATAGCCCGTGACTCAAGGTTGAGCTCTCTTTGTGCTGCATAAACTTTGGTGGCTAGGGTTTGTTTTTGATTTTGGGGGGCGTTGGATTCTTTTCCAAGTTGCATTAGTTAATGCCTCATGTGACTGACCATGCTTTCCCAAAACAGATGACTCCTCACATGGCTGTTGTATGCGAATTGATTGGTCAGCATGTGTTTGCCGTTTCTCATAATTGACAAGCACATTGATTAGCGTTGAATTCAATGCGTGTGAGGCAGTTGTCTCCAAACTGGTAATCTCCATGCCCATTATTCCTGTTTGCTCTTTATTCACCCCCTTAATGCTGTTTGGTTTCGAGGATTTCGCTCCCCATAAATGCTCTGTATTTACTTCCTCACCGACTCGGATTTTCTGAGAAAACGTTACTTGAGATTGATGCGAGCAATTTATTTTTGAGTCGTTATCTCTCTTTTCATGATTGTCATTAATTCCCATATTTCCTGCCACCTCATCATGGGAATTAATTGCAACTGTATGGCTCTGTGGTGGTTCCGGCATCGGTGCAGGTGGTGGCATGTTGGTTTTTGTCCGTTCTACCTCCTTCCGGCGAAAACCCGCCTTTAGCCAATCTCCATATGGCTTTTCCGCTTGCTGTGAGGACCCCTAAACTGAGCAATCCTTCACCTCATGGCGGAGCTTACCACATTGGTAGCATAATCCCACCAACCGTTCGTACTTGAAGCCAACTCGCACCTGATCTCCCTTAGGATTTACAACCCATCCCCCTCAACGAATTGGCTTTTCTAGAGGGATCCCAACTCGAATTCAGATGAATCGAGCTTGATCTGATAGGAAAGTTTTGTTGTCCACCTCGTACATGTGACCTAACCCTTTTCCAATTTCCCACCCCGCTTTTTGGTTTATCAAGTCAAAAGGTAAACCCCATACTTGAACCCATATAGGAAGGGTTGGGAAAGTGACTGAGTTTGCCGTCATACCCCTCTCCCATTGTCTAAGAACCAAAAGATTGTTATCAAAACTCCAAGGGCCATTATCTAATACCCAAGTTAATTGGCTCTCCAGCTTAAATTGAAATTGAAACAGCCCTTCCCCCACGTCCACGATCCTCAAGTCATTTCCAAGCTTCCACATAGATTGTAGTAGTGCTTTTTTGCTGCTCTCTGGTTGTATGGTCTGTTAGTTAGGAATCTGCCTAACAGTGTGAGTGAACATTCTTCAATAGTCTTCTTTCCGTGGGCTAAGTTTATCTTCACTACTTCACCCTCTTCTTCCGTGAGTTGTATTTTTTGTAGCCTCTCAATGAAAAATGAATCCATTCTGTGTTTTCTTGGAGTTCCACAGTGCCTAAGCCCTGTGGAAAGAAAGACTCACCTAGAGTGAGAGAGCAAAGCTCCTACGTAGAGAGGAGAAGAAAAAATTTATTCTTTCATAGATTCTTTCAAATGTTCATTCTTATGGGTAGTGTAGTGAGCTTTTGATTGACTTCTTGAGCTTAAGCTTGCTAATTTATTGTTCAAAAAATTGAATCTAACATACATATATGGAGCGAAATTCTCCAAATGTATTTTCCATGATTCCCTCAATTATTTGTAGGCTTTCAAGTTGTAAAATATAAGTTTCTCAAAAAGAAAAAAAAAATTGTAAAATATAATTGTTTGATGTTGTTGTTGTGGTTGTCGGTCAAGAATAAATAAGATTATTTTGTTTTTGTTTTTTTGTTTTTACTTTCCAGACTCTAAAGCCAAAAGTAGGATGAAAAATTTAGGGAAGCAAATGATTGGATATTGTGGAGGTTTACCATTACTGATCACCGTACTTGGAGGCCTTTTAGCTACAAAGCAGACGCAAGAAGAGTGGGAGGATGTGCTTAGACATGTCAAATCATACCTTTATGTAGAACAAAACTTACAAATCAACATGGTTTTAGCTTTAAGTTATAATGATTTACCTTGCCACTTGAAACCATGCTTCCTATATTTAGCTCATTTCCTAGAGGATTTTGAGATACCAACAAAAGAATTGATTCGAATGTGGATGGGAGAAGGTTTTCTATCACAAATTCAACACGGAGGAGGGAGAGAGGATTCAATGGAAGATGTGGAAGATCGATATTTAAGGGAGCTAGTGCAGAGGTCCATGGTTCAAGTGGAGAAAAGGGGCTCACTTGGAATGATCAAAACTTTCCGAATCCATGATATTATGCGACACTTTTGCGTATTAAAAGCCGAAAAGGAAAATTTTATCCATATCATCAATATTCTTTCCATGAAATAGTGTGAAGTGCAAATTTGTAAAGTTCGAAGGCTTGCTATCATTCCAGAATCGGGTGATAATTCCATCAAGGGAATTAAATTCAATGAATATCCTTACCTCAAGTCTTTTCTCCACCTTCTTCATCGGCATGATGAATCTTATTTTAAAGAGTTTTGTTTCAAGAAATTCAAGTTGGTTAGAGTATTACATCTAGAAAATTTTGAAAAGCACAGTAGAAAATTAATCAAAGACATTAGATGTCTCATCCACTTAAGATATTTATTTCTCGAAGATAGCAACATAAATAAGGTGCCATCATCTATTGGCAATTTGAGGTGCTTGAAGACACTAGATTTGCGGATATTACACCCCTACAATTCAAGAGTGCCAAATGTGTTTAAGTATATGAAACAGTTGAATTTATCTCTCGAAGATGGCAACATAAATAAGGTGCCATCATCTATTGGCAATTTGAGGTGCTTAAAGACAATAGATTTGCGGATATTACACCCCTACAATTCAAGAGTGCCAAATGTGTTTAAGTATATGAAACAGTTGAAGCATCTCTATTTACCCTATGATTATAATGTACGAGGTAAGTTGGAACTGGGAAATCTTTGTTATTTGTAGACATTGGTGAATGTTCAGCCCAATACCATCCAAATTCCACATCATTCCAACTCAACCATCTTTGGGTTCTTAAAGTGAGGACTTTTACACGGGCCCAAGATGTGATACAAATGCTCATAAGTCTAATATTAAGGTGTCCACATGTAGAAAAGCTAAATATATTTAACTCCATAAAAAAGAAGCTTCCAGAAGCTCACAAATTCTCTCAAAATCTTGCCAAGTTGACCTTATTCAAGACTAGGCTTGAGGAAGACCAAATGGCAACGTTAGGGAAGTTGCCCAACTTAAAAATCCTTAGCCTTCTGTATGAAGCTTTCGAAGGGAAGAATATGGTTTGTTCTAAAAGAGGATTTCCTCTGCTTCAATCTCTTTTCCTTTCTGAATTGTTTCAACTAGAGGAATGGAGGGTGGAGGAGGGAGCCATGCCCAAACTCTGTCATTTTGAAATTGTATGTTGCCCTAGATTGAAGACAATTCCTGATGGATTGAGGTTCGTCACAACCCTCCAGAAATTGGAGATCAAAAACATGCAAAAGTCATTCAGAGATCAGCTTGACAAAGGAGGACTTGATTTTGACAAAGTCAAACATGTGTCTTCCCTTGCATTTCAAAACTGTGGCAGAGAATGATAATCTTTAGCTAAAACAAGGTACATCAATGAATTCTTGCACTTACATTTTTTATAAATTTTATGGTACTTCTTTTCTTCTAAATCTCTCTCTCCAACTATTTCAAAAATTTCCCCGATAATATTATTGAGCAAATACTTCCCTAATGTAATGGTTATTTCATCCGTAAATTCACTTTAAACAAAAGATAAATTCACTTTAAACAAAAGATACTTCTCGAATTCTTCTCATTGCCAAGCGAAATTGTCCAACAATTTTATCTTCCCAGACATTTTCAAGCTTAATAATTGAGCCATATGCTAAACAAAGATAACTATACTTATACATGTCAAAACCAGTAAAATAGTCCTAAGAAGCATAAAGAAAATAGAGAATAAAGAGTTCCAATAAAAATAATTAGTCCAAGAAGGCGGATTTAAATCTGTTGCTTAATGGTACATAAATAATTATAAGCATATCAAGAATCTAATTCAAGACTCACCCTCGTTTCTCAAACAATTGATATGCCTGCCTTAAACTTCTAGTAAGAATAGCACTCATGAGCGCCCCCCCTCTCTCTCTTCTCTCAAGGTTGTATATAATTCAAAGAATCACACGATAGAATCAAAATCAACACAACATTAAATGATTAACTAGTTGGAATTTTCTTTTATCAAAAAAAGAAAATAGGCAGGAGTTCTATTAACTGGGGTTCCAATCAGAGAGCAAGTGGTTCTTGCTATTCATATATAATATATATAGGAGTTGGTGTCATCCTCCGCAAGCCCATAATGCATAACCTGCAGAGCCTAGCTGTTCTTTGCAGGACAAAGTTAACAATAGCCAAGAGGTCTGAGCGTTAAAATAAAATTGGCATATGGCCATTGAACTAGTAATTTTTCTGGCTTATAAAGCTGAAAATTATAAGAACCAACTCCTAAAAACATATTTAATAAAAAGGATAACCAACAATATATTTATCCCTTCATATCTTAATAGTCCGTTTAGATTGATGGAAAGTAGATTCTAGAGTTGGCATAATTTTTTTTTAAAGAGTGGTTGGCATATGCTGATATGCATGAATGCATAATCCATCATTTTCATGTCCTAATTAAGCTTTCCTTTTCATTGATTAACTTGTTTCATATCTTAATCCAGCATAGTTTGCAAAATAATTTTTTTGCTGACCATAGTTTACAAAATAATTAAAAGCTGGAAAATTGTTTGGTAATAAAAAAATAATCTTTCTTAATTCACCACTGACAAAATTAAAACTTTTTTCTCTTATTATCATTCAAACCTGGTGGGCATTTTGCACCTACGTACGTTGCCGTGACATGATCATTGATGTCCCAAGAAATTTTATTGCTATGGAATGTTCTCTAAATCGCAGAGTAACTCAGCTACAGCTAGGATATGCGCACTCTAGCATACTTGGTGTTGAAGATTAGTAATAATACCAGTATGTGGTGATACAAACCTTACTTTACTTCTATTCTTCACATTGTTGCCTTTACATTGTTTGCCTTCAGTACTTTTACACTTAAATTAAAACATGATTCTAACTTTATTAATTATTAAATAATATGTATTTTTTTTTTCTTACATAAGACAATTTCATAAAGTCGGTTTTATATAATTTGAGGCAAATATTTTCTTTCTTTCTCATGTGTAACTATCCTTTAAAATATTTTTATAAAATTTTAAATAACTAAACGTTTTTTTTTATTAAATAAATTAAAGATTACAATAAATATTATTTTTATATGCTTTAATTGTACAATGTAAGATAAATATGAAAATAAAAATACAGATGGAAGGCATATTTAAATATATTAGTCAAGTAAAGTATGTTTTGATATAAACTTAAACTTTGATTTGCACTGGGTTTCCAGGTGGGAGCGAGTGTGGAACATGGTGATCTTGGTTGATGGGTGAAGAAAAGGGTCTTCAAGTTTTTTTATTTTTTATTTTTTTGTTTTTAATATTTTGGTTGTAAAGGTAAAGATACCAATAACTTCCAAGCACAAACAAAGTGAAGCAATATTAGGTATGCGAACAGAGCTGGAGCTCCGGTGGAACAATGGTGGATATCTTGCACCAGATTTTAAGGTTAAAAAAGAGAGGAGAAAAATCTTGTTTTACCATGGTTAATATCACTAAAATATGGTTGTGTTTAATAAAAAAGGATACCTATAGAATTTAAGTCACTTAATTTGGGACTTTTCTTCTTGTTTTGGACGTAAACTAACTGAGTTTATCTAATATAAAATATATAAACTAATATTATCCTTAAAAAGTAAGAAATAGACTATATATGCACGCAATACACATTGACTGACCTAAAGCATTGTTTCCTTTAATTATTTAGGAGATTGTCCCAAATCCAATGGATGTTGCAAAATAAAATCAAGGAGTGAAGCTAATTTAGACATATCATCTTACTAGTTTGGAGAAAAAAAAAATTAAGGATTAAAAATCATAAAATTTTTTAAGTTTATATAAAATAATTATGTTTTTCGCAAATCAGGGTGGTTCAGTGAGTGTGACCACCCTGGACTCAATGTGGAGCTGCAAGTGGGTGAAGAGCATATTAAAGTTTAAACCTTAACCTCTCTTCTATTTGTGTAGCAATAGCATCTCAACAACTGTGGCTATTATGGATGTGAGTGATGTAAATTGTTCGATTTGGCCTACATTTGGTATGGATCAATGTTTTGTTGATGAAACAAATCCCAAATTCAATATTTCTGAACTTAAGTAGCTAAAATCTCATAAGGTTTAGAGTCCATGGAGTGACTTTCAATCTGACCTAACCCAACTTGTATCCTGCTTAGTCCTAGCTACTTTGGACAAGCTAGCACCTCTTTCTTTTCTTTTCTTTTTTTTTTTTTTTTTTTTTTTTTTTTTGGTTTTTTTAAATGTGAATGAGTGATATTATTAGAACAAGAACTTCAATACAAACAGTTTCGGGCGAGGGACGACTGGCGAGGCGGGTTAAATTCACAACATGGGGACTAGGGGTAGGTGCAAATCTGGTTAAAAGTATCTTGGTCAGGACAAAATGTTGTAAGCCAACTACAAACACACAATCCCAATAGACCATAGTTATTAGAACCGTACCTAACCAATGGTTAAACTGTCAACTAATGAACGGAACAAAAATTTGGGTTACTACTAAAGAAATACCAGATTAGCAAAAACACTCAATTAAAATGAGAAAAACAAATGATGTTTTAGAAAAATTCGCATGATTTTATTCGAAATGTCTTTTAAAAAAAATATTTATCTTAAGTAATTTTGATCAAGTAACTGTACTTTCTTCAATTTTGCACATATATTTATGAATATTTTCTTTACGTATTTTAATTTTAAAAATTGAAAAAAGTAGTGAAAAGAAAAATTAAATGTCCTAGTTTTTTGGTCATTTTTATGCATAAACACACATTAAGTTCTATCTTTGAATAAATTTTTTGAACAATAATATTCTATTAATATTAATATTTGTTATACTCGCATAAACACACAGATTTATCATGGCCACTATTCCTCGTATATAGTACAGTGGTGTTGACAAAACAAACCATTCATTCTCATCCCCATCATCTTCTCTGCATCTACCTAGTCGCAAAGAAAATGATGTGAAACTGGCACATTTCAAAGCAATCAATTGTAGAAATATTAGTCGTATAAAGGAGTAGGAACACACGTAAAACTAACTCAATTTACGAGCTCTCTTAATAACCTAGGGATTCTTAAGTATGATCCTTTTCCATAGGGTGGTGGTGTTAGGGGACAATTTTTGCGCAAAAATTCTTTCAAAAAATGGACCTAGTCTACTGACCCCAGAAACATAAGCCTCATATTCTAGCAAATTCAAGCATATAACCCATGGAATGCAGCCCAAATAACTCACAGCCCACAAGCATGCCTATTAAAAGAGATCAGACAAGCAAGAGGAGATGGGCTAATTTTGGTGCCACGTGAGCAGCCCAAAGCCCACTGAAATGAACAACAAGGCTCACCAATGGATCAAGCCAATAGCCCAAACATTGGGCCGAAGAGGCCAACTTGAGCCCACGGAATTGATACCAAGTGAGGAAGGGTCCCACTACTCAACAAAAGCTAAATTTAAATAAATTCCTTCATTAAAATGTAGACCAAGCCCATACACAAAAGAAAAGAAGAAATGAATTAGAGACTAAAAAGGGTCATTAGCATGAATCCACTTGGGCCACTTAAACATCTCACAAATGAGCTTGGAACACCTATGACTGTGAGATTATTGGACCCTTGATTGATGTAATGTGTAAGTTTAGGAACTCATAAAATCAAAAAAATGCAAGTGATAGGGGTATTTTCGTCCTAGAAAAACATCTGACCTGTTTGGGTGGATGTCCCCTCTAATGGGACCCATAGATCAAAGACCCATCAGTTGAGTTCTCAACATCTTGATGAGTCAGTTATCCACTCTTCCCGAGAGGGCTCGTCGGGCAACTACTCATGTGATCGATGAACACTTGAGTACTCCCCACTTGCATACCAATGGGTGATTATAGATGCACAAATGGACAGAGGTAGACGCATACGAACGGGTGAAAGTAGGAATACTGATAGTTGAACTAACTGGGTCTCACAAGCCTCTACGTGCTCCTCACTCATAAACTCCTACATGGAAACAACTTGCACACCACACCCAAAGACTTTGCCCTACGTTCATATCTTCCCAATATGGGAAGGAAAGTCCTAGAATCTCAGAGCCTTAACTCCAAAATCTTCTCTACAAGGAAAGCTCCTATATTTAGGGGATTTTAGTTAGCTCCTTACCACTATATAAGTATTAGACCTCCTCTCCTCCAAAGGTACGTGAAATCTCCTAGCTCTCACACTATTGAGCAATGAGTGTTAATATACCCAATAGTCATAATTGATTTTCTCTCCATTCAATGGGTTTTTGAGTGACTCCATTATCATTATAAAAACAAAGAGGGCTTTAAAGTGAAGGTGAAGGGATGAGATTAACTTCAGACTTGAAAATACAACACATACACAATTGAAAACACATTCATTTATGTTTGTTAGTATATTAAGTTGAATTCAGCAAATAGAGCAAAGGATTCCAAATAGGTGGTTGTTGGGTTAAGATAGCTTGATCCCGATTAATTAATTCATTTACCTAAGTTGACTAATTAGGTTCAATTGCAAACAAATTGTGGAGGCACCAACAAATTACCAAAAATACTAAATGCAGCGAAAAATAAATTTGACACGGTGATTTGTTAACAAATGGAAAAAACCTCATAAGGCAAAAACCTCACTGGATGATTTTAAGGCCGCTACTCCCAAGAACCCACTAATCAACAATCAAGTGGTTACAAGTATAAGGAATCTTACCAACTACTCTTGGCTTATCTCGAAATACCAATTTACAATTGAACCTTTGCTCCAATACTTAATTGGATTTGATCTTATAATAGCCTTCTTTTCCTTAATCCACAGACCTTCAATTTGTGACTAACTTTTTGCACGAATCTCAAGTATATGGCTAACTCCAGCAACTTGAACAGATGTTGTTAGCCACAAAGTTCTTTACTTCTTTAACAATGAAGATTTGGAAGCACTCAATTACAAAACCCTATGGCGTACAAACGCAGTAGCTTTACACAGAGAAAATAAGACTCTTGGTCTCTGTATTTGTATGTGACGGCCTTTAAAATAAGCCTTATATATGTCTACGGTTGTGAGAAAAGAAATCTCAAACAAATATGCAAGGCTGGGCCGAATTTCAAATCTGGAAATTCTGAAATCGTAATTCTTGATAGATTGAGCTGCTGTCGAGTTATCTATCGAGTTTCACATTAAGTCTTGATAGCAGGTATCTGTTGAGCTATCTGTCGAGATGTAATGAATAACTTTTCTTCATTTGTTTCTTGGACTAATTTTCATGTCTTTAATATTTGACTTGAACAACATGTTTCTTGAAGTACTAAACCCATCTTAGATCTACCAAATTATAAGTAAAGTGTATTTTGTCAAAAGATTAACCAATTACAAAAAAATATGACCCTAATAGTGGTAGCTAGCTTAACCCAGTTAAGAGAATCTGATTATGATTAATCATCAATATGAATTTTAAATCTGGAAATTCCGAAATCGTAATTCTTGATAGATTGAGCTGCTGTCAAGTTATCTATCGAGTTTCACATTATGTCTTGATAGCAGGCATCTGTTGAGCTATCTGTCGAGATGTAATGAATAACTTTTCTTCATTTGTTTCTTGGACTAATTTTCATGTCTTTAATATTTGACTTGAACAACATGTTTCTTGAAGTACTAAACCCATCTTAGATCTACCAAATTATAAGTAAAGTGCATTTTGTCAAAAGATTAACCAATTACAAAAAAATATGACCCTAACAGTGGTAGCTAGCTTAACCCAGTTAAGAGAATCTGATTATGATTAATCATCAATATGAATCATGACATATGCAAGAAGTTTTCATTCTTACTACCTAGTAAATGTTTGGAGGAAGAGTAATAGTAACACTTTGTTTGGTTAGGAGGGATTTAGGAAGAATAGAAAAGGAAGGAAAGGAAATAAATTCCTTTGTTTGGTTAGGAAGAATTGGTGTGAAAGAAAGGAAAATAAAGGAAATAAATTCCTCCATGGCCCGCCATATTCTTTCCTCCCAAATTTGGAGGAAAGGAGATAGAAGAAAGAGTACTTATGGTGGGACCCACTAATAAGGTGTGTTTCCCTTCATTTCTTCCTTACAAACCAAATAAGGGAAACGAAAAAAATTTATCCTTTGTTTTCCCTCTCCTCTCCCCTCTCTTCCCCCTCTTTCCCTTCCCTTCTCTCCCCCTTTGTTTTACCAAACTAAGTGTAAGATGCAAAATAAAAGGGAGAAGAAAAGCCAAAAAATAGATGAAAGGGATGGAGGAAGAGCAATGGTAAAGTGAAGATTGAAAAAAAATGATTAATTCAAAATAGGTGACTGATGTGGTACAATAAAACATTAGTAGAAAATTAATTCCTAATTCTCTATTATTATTATATATATATATATATATATATTTTTTTTTTTTTGAGAAGAACATTATTATATATGGTATAAATTTCTATTTTTGAATAGAAATATTATTTAAAAACTGGTTTGGAGGAAAATTCCTTCAATCCATCCCTGTGTACCTTTAATTAGTTACATGATTTTTTAAATAAGTTATGTGATTTGTTAAAATGTGAATGGTTCTATAAATCACAATGTAATGAGTTGGAGGAGAACTTTGACCTTTCATTATATACATTTTTAGTGGGGGAAGAAAATTCAAACTTTAGAAGTGTCCGTTAGAAACACCAAAATTTTTCTATTTGGTATAGATTAGTATTTTTCACACTAAACTAGACAAGTTTTTAATAGACAATGAGTCAAGAATGCTGGTAGTGCAAATCTTTTGATTCGCTTTACAGTGTCCATGGACAGTGTAGTTGCACTTTTATATACAACTAAGTTGGATATTTAATTGTGAGTTCAAGCTAGCTCAACTGGTAGTCTTTGATGGTTGAATAAGAGATCTGAGGTTTAATTTCCGTCTACACCAAAAACTGATTGGTGTCTTGGTCTGATGATAAAGAGCTATCATCAGGAGTGGACGCCATAGGTTGAAACTCTCTCTTAAAAAAAAAAAAAAAAGTTGGATATTTAATTGATCCTCATGGGGCATGTGCCTGCTCCAAGGTTGATCGTTTGGGGTCTTTTCCTAGACTGGTATCTAGAACACCAGATTGATCTTAATAAGTGGTTTCCTATGAGTTATATTCGGATATTCCTCATTGTGATTGCATTATTGCAAGGTCCTGGAAGCATCACATATAATTTTTTTTTTTTTTTTTTGATGAATTTTCCCAGAAGCATCATATAATAAAACTATAATTAAAAATGATAAGAACAAGTCTTTTTTCTTTATAAACACTGATAAGAACAATTCAATGTTATTTATAAGTCAATGTTTCATAAGTTGGACTAAGTCACTAAGTCTTTGCCAGGTCGATTTATATGTCTGAAAATGCCATTGAAGTTCAGAAAGATGGGTTTCAATTTATACTTTCATACCTTCAATTCTTTCTCATCAAATGTTACATATACGGGGTCTTCATTGTGAGTATTCTGCAAAAACTCTTCTGTGGTATTGAAGTTATTTTTTATATATATCAACAACTTTTTCTCCTGTTTCATTTGCAGCGCCAGAGGGTAAGGAGAGTAAGGAAGATTACCTCGTGAAGCTGCTACTTATTAGCGAAAGCGGTACGTTGTTTAGCATTTAGAGCATTATTCCTTTTCCTTTTTGTTTTCTCTTTCATTTTCAAGAGAACCAAACAGATCGAAACATGTATCTAGAACCTGCTAGATCGTGTCCTATGCTTGAAAATTGCAAAAATTTTCTGCGTTTTAGGGTCACATGTGGTTTGATTTATTTATTTTTCCTGAAACATGTGGTTTGATTTGATTTTTTGATTTTGATCCCGATTGATTAAGGCTTAGGGGTTTAAAATGTTGACAATATATTTAATTATATTAATATAATTAAATATGTTGGATTCAAACTTATCAATAACCTGAGGCCATTTGTCATAATTTATAACTCATTTAATTTAATTTTTCCTTGTATCAGCCAGTTCGAAAATCCTTTATACAACTATTACATGCTTGTATTTATTTGATACGTTTTAGGCGTATTTAAATAAGTTTAGCGGTTGATTCTCAAAAAGAAAAAAGAAAAAAGAAGAAGATAAGTTTAGCGGTTGATATGATACAATATGTACAATTTTAGTAAGAATAGCTATTTTTGATCATCAATATTATAACTTTGATCCATTTCCAAGTTTTAAAGAAGGAAAACCTTTATTTTAAAGAAGGAAAACCTTTATTATACATGACCTATCATACGCATATTCTAGATTTTGAATTGAAGTCATGATCTCAGTTCAAAAAAATAAATTGTATATGCCATGTATGCATTAACAATTATTCATGGTATAGAGAGATTACACTTATTTGAAGGATTAGTGGTACTCTAAAATCATAAATACCACGTCAGGGAAAAAAAAAAAAAAAAGCTGGCTTTTTGGCTTCACCGAGCTATGGTTCTCACTTCTCATCTAACTTTATGAGGTTTTTCACTTTTTCATTCTTAAAGAAAAAAGAAAAAAAAAAGAAAAAAGAAAAAGTTTTAACCGATGGGATAATACTTTTAATGGGCTCTAAGCTGTTCTCGTCTTTGTAAATTGGGCCTGTTTACAAGAGATCAGCTGACTAAATTAAAAGATGGGCCTGTTTTGATAGGTTGGAACTGTAGGTGATGGGTCGTGATGCATTTTTTATACATTTATAAATATATGCTAATAATTAATAATTAAACAATAATTAAAATTATATTATTTGAATTGATTAGATAGAATGATTTTGTTTTATAAACTTATAAAAATTAGATTCATAAATTGTATCGTTTAAAATTATGTATAAACTCTACTATAGAATTGACTATTACATTTATCAATAACTTACAAATAATAACACATATTTTATGACCTTATCTATATATTTATGTCTTGGGGATAGCAATTTAAAGCCATATTCTTTCATGCACAAAGTTATTTCACGGTGCCATCTTCAACAAAGTGCAGACAAAGTCATTTATTTTGTTTGGTTACGTATCTTATTTTATAATTTGTTTATCAGGATTAAGGCTCCATTAGTTTATGTATCTTATGTTATAATTTGTTTATCTTGATTACGGCTCCATTAGTTTCGAAAGGAAAATTTCTGCGTGATAAATTTTAATTTCTTCAAAATTGTTTGCTTTTGGCATGTAAAAAAAATTATTTTTCCCCCAAAGCTATTTGAATGGATATTTATTTTGAACTTGGCTTGTGTCTAGTATACTGGACCCATTGAGATGATGACATATAGTCAAAAGTAGATACGTGTTACTATTCTTTTACTATTCTAATAGGTCCATTACATTAGATCCAAGCTTTACATTTTTTGAAAATTCTTGTAATTTTGTCCAAAAAAAAAAAAAAAAAAAAAAAACACCTTCAGAGAGATCTTTAACTGCTACCTTTCCACTCATAAATCCGGCATACAAGTGAAGATGACTTCTCTTTATGCTAGATTAGAGCAAAAATTTAGCAATTTATTACTACAAAAAACTACTTTATTTATTTTATTACATCACTTTACAAAACACTTAAGATCATGAGTAATTTTATTTTAACATTCAACACAATAAAATAATATAAATAACACAATAAAATAATATATCTACTATAATAAACAACAACCACAACCACCACCACCAACACAATAAAATAATATAACTTTTAATAAAATATTGTTTTTTTAAACTATCTTAACTACGATGCACAGCCATCTTTGGCTGTGCACTGTAGCTTAATAGCCAAAATTTTTAGATTTCTCTCCACCATTGCAGCATGCTTTTTAGTATTGGTGGTGCTAAAAATAAAAATATGACTTTTTAGCATCACCAATGCTAATGTTCTTATGCAAAAATGGATCATGGACTTTCTTTGTAGATGTATAATTCTAGGGAAAGATACTAAAAACTCAGCCTTAGACGAGGCACATGCCCTATGAGAATCACAATTGAAACTTTGTTGCACAAAATGTGCAACTCAATCCATGGGTTTAGCTTCACCTTTTTTTTTTTGAGGCTGAGGGTTTAGCTTCACCTTAAGTGTGCAATAAACCCTATCACAGACAATATGTAAAGCGCATCAAAGGTTTAAAACACAATCCTTAATTTCTTCATCATCTGTAATTAAAAAATTATCTTATTTAGTCGAAAAAATACAAATAAAAATATAATTCATTAATTTTGCAAAGCATTAATTGGCTAGGGACATTCACAAAACGCAGGGAACGTACAAAAGCGTACACACACATACTTACATACAGACAATGAAATACAATTAAATATTGAAAGTAATGATAATTACAAGTCTGAAGACTTAATACATAAGAAATTCATTGAATGAAGTGGTAGGATCTGTAGGCTCATTTTCCCTCTAGCGTATAGTATTAGAACAAAATTTAAACTATTAATCTCTCTACCTGTATAGCTGATCAGGACGCAGCACTCTACTTGGCGTGAAATTTTTGTCCCTCTCTCTCTCTCACTATTTTTGTTTTGTATTTCGTTGACTTATATGCTCACGCATGAGCGCAGAGCATAATACATAATTTTCATATATCGTAATCCAGCATAATTTACAATTATTTAAAACAGTGTTCAAACCGACCAGAATCTTAACTAGGTAATCATACACGTAAGCCTGCGGTATGTGGGCATGATGCAAGAAATTTTATGAGTTCTTTTAGTACTACAAACAAACTCAACTTTTACCATAATTCTCAGATAAATTGTGACTGCTTGACTGACTACATATTATTTTTACATAAACTTACAATCTTTTCTCCATTAATCACAATATATTAATCACATAGATAGTTGTAGCAAAGGTTGTCATTTTTTTGTAGCACTAGTTTTTTGGATTATGGAATGTTCTTAGTGACTCAGCAACAGCTAGTATATGCGTACTGTAGCATACTTGGTGTGGAAGATTAGTGATACTAGCTGTGTGTAGAGTGATACAATTACAAACCTTTTATTTCTGTTCTTTACATTGTTGGCTTCATCAAAATTTTGGTATCTTCCTCTATCTCATAGAATTGTCACTTCATCTTGACTGAGCCCACCACAACCCAAAACAAAAAAAATAAGGGGTGGAATCTGGAAAATTTGGTGAATTTTTTTAGTATTAACAAGACTTATTGGTTTGCATTACCTATATATGTGGGTCCATTATTTATACCCAATAGTGAAATTAGAAAGATTTTCAAGGAGCTAAGCCAAATATAATAATATTTTAATAAAAAAAATTCACACACACACAAAAAAAAAAAAAAAAAAGCCTTTAACATGATTTATTAGTATTATATATTATTTTTTCTTACATAAGAAAATTTCATAATGTTGGCTTTCTATAATTTGAGGCAAATATTTTCTTTCATTAAGTCTGTGAGTTATTTCTTAAATATTCTTTAAATATCTTAAATCAAGGCTTTTTTATTAAATTAATTAAATATTACATAATAGAATATAACAATAGGCTTAAAAAACATAAATGTACATAATATATAAAAAATAAATTGTATTTTTCACGCCCTAATATATAACACGTATTATAAAAGAAATAAAATAATGAAACAAACTAAATGAAAATTTTTGTTTTGTTTTATGGATGATAAAGTAAAATATAGCATAAAATTTTAATCATAAAAATTATAGCATGTTTTCTTCTAATACATTAATATATATATATATATATATTCATTCCATAACAAATTAAAAAAAGAAAAAAAAGAATGAACAAGAGATTTATTTATATAGGGTAATTAGAAGGACACTTTTGGTATGAATTTCAATTGCAATTATAATTTAATTTAAATTCTTAATTAATTAAGCTTCTACTTTAATAATATATATATATATATATATATATGATTTTTTTTTTTTTGTATTTATATATCAATTATTTAATTTTTTATGAGAAGATGAAAATAATTTTTTAAAAATAAATGATGAAAGACTTTTCTAAGTGAAATAGAGAGAAAAATACATATAAATTTATTAAATGATAGCCAGATAAATAATTTTTCAAAAGAAAAAGTATAATATTTTAGGATTAAGATGATTTGATTTTTTTGAACCTCATCCAATTGCATGCTTAAGGTAGAACTGACCCTGGTTATAATAAAAAAATATATCATTATAATTAGCTAGTTAAGGAAAAGAGTAGTACACGAAATAGTTAGGGCACAAAAGTGAACCGTGGTCATGCTCAAACTCTCACTACCGCTGTGTCTGTATGCGAGCTTCTATTTCTATACATATAACCTCCACCAGAACGCTCACCCCACCAATTCCAACGAGTTAAAATACCTCTTCCTCCACCATTTCCATCAAATCCTCTTCAAAATTTCTTTGATCTAAATCTCCAAGATGAGCCACCGCACTTTAGACATCTCTAGCATTTCAGCCAAGGACTTGAAGAAAGTGAGTTGTTTCTCCAACAAGATGGGCTTGTATGCCACCGTTTCTATTAACGGTTCCAGCAACTCCTCTGAGCAGAAGACACCGATTGACAAAAATAGAGGCAGCAATCCCATGTGGAACTCTCCCATGAAGTTCACCATCAACGATGTTGCTGCAGCCCAGCAGACCGTTGTGGTGAAGCTCAAGGCCGAGAGGATCATCCGAGACAAAGTTATTGGCCGAGTCTGTGTGCCCATGAAGGAACTGCTGGATAATTATGGCGATTCAAAGGGTGAAAATCATATCAGCTATACTGTTGTTACCCCCATTGGGAAGGCCAAAGGGGTACTGGACCTTCGGTTGAAGTTTGGGGAGCTGGTAAATTATCCAACTGGACCTGGTCATGGGGTTGTGGATGTATATCAACACCCACCTACACCTGCTTATGGCGGGTACCCACCACCAGCACCTGCTTATGGCGGCGGATACCCGCCTGCTCTGGCTTATGGTGGTGGGTACCCGCCTGCACCGGCTTATGGGGGAACTTATGTTCCTGCACCTGGATATGGTCCATATATGCCATACACTGCTCCGGCTACACCGGTGCAGCCGCCACAGCAACGTGTCATTCCTGGCCTTGTGGTGGCCGGGGTTGAAGCGGTGATCTTTGGTGCAGTCAAGGGCTTAGTCACCAATACTTTTTTTGGTGATGGTAATGGTTTCAATTTTTGAATCTAGTCTCTAGGGTTGTTTTATGTTTCATGTTAAAAAAATGGGAAAGGGGCCGCGGGTGATGTTTTATATATGTATCGGGCTAAAATAAAAGTTTGTGTTTATATTTCAGTTTTTTACATGCTTTTCTTGTACCTTGAATGTCCAAAGGTTTGAATACATTATTGCAGCTTTCCTCTCTACTCTTCCCTATCCAAAAACCAACAAATCAAGTCTAGGTGAAGCTAAAATTAAACTTTGTAATTTCTATTCAGAAGTATGTTATTTGATTGTTGGGTATGAAAATAAAAGTATGGTTTTGTGTTTGTAATTTCTGTTCCGAAGGTTGTTATTTGATTGCTGGTTATGAAATTATATGTATGGGGTTTGTGCACAGTAAAATATTGGGCTAAAGGTGTCTTTGGGATGTTATATTTGAGACAGATATCCTTCAGCTTAATCTAACGAAATAGATTCATCTTTGTAATAATTTGTGTTTTAGCCTGAAAAAACTTATTTCTGGATATTGAATCCCCTAATATGTGCAGGGAAACGATGCTAACCATTTCATATAGAAGAGATATTGGACTTTTGTAGATTTGACGTTAGGGATTTGTTTTCCTTTTCCATTTTCTTGGTGTAATGCGATTTTAAGATTTTTGTGAGTTAGATTTAAATATATATATATATATATATATACACACACACATTTGTAATAAGCGTCAATTTAGGATTTAGTTTTAGGTTTTAAGTTCTATATGGATTCCTTGGAAAACCTTATGTCTATACCCTCTAATTATAACTGGCCATATTAAGTATATATTTTTGGAAAATTCCTAAGTACTTTTGTAGATAAGTGTTACTCACTCATTTCACATTCATGATTTATGGTGAATTCTACTATAAATTTAATGAGTAGATCACACTATAAATATGAGAGAAAAGAACACTATTTTCTATACTTTGAGAATACTTAAGAATTACTCTATATTTTTAAGAGAAAATGTAGGTAATATGACATTTAACTTGATCCTAATTTAGCCCAACTAACCTGGTGAAAGAAGGTTCTATTAAAGGGATGTTGGGGGGTGGGGGGGAGGGAGGGGGGGGGGGGGGGGGGGTGTTGATGCAAGATATCCACTCACTACCACCGTTGGAATTTTTTTCGGTCTTTTAAATTATTAAGTGAAAAGTTAACGGATGCCTTAAGAGTATTGGTTTAATAAGTATTTTTAGAAACTTTTTATATATAGGAATAGAAAAAAAATAATTGATTTTTTAAAAAGTTTTTTATATTTTCTATCAAAGTGATATTAAAACTTTTAAAAAATGATTTATTAATAAATGCCTTAAAGGCACCCCTTAATATAAACCCAAATAATAAACATAAATGTGACCAATGTGATTTGGTTAGGGCTTTTGAAAGCTTGTTAGTTTGGACGAAGATGTTTATGGATATGCACTGGGTTTGGGGGTGGGAGTGTGGAACGTGGTGATCTTGGTTCAAGTGCGAAAGAAATTTAGAAAAAGGGTTTCAAGGTTTTTATTTATTAATTAATTTTTTTATTTTCTATTTTTTATTTATTTTTATGTTGGTTGTAAAGGTAAAGATAGCAAGCACAAACAAAGTGAAGCAACAGGTGGTGGAACAATGGTGGATATCTTGCACTATATTTAGAAAAAAAAAAGAAAAAAGAAAAAAAGAAAAAAAAGAAAACATAAGAAGAGAAAATTCTTGTTTTACCATAGTTAATACCACTCAACGAGGGTTACGTTTAATATGAGGTTTACCGATTCTGTGATTTTCAAAATATGATGCGTAGAAAGTAGAATTGCAAGTGGACTTTGTAATTAATTATAGGGCTTTATAGAGAATACTTTTTGTATTTAAGCTCTTTTTACGGCTCCAAAAATAAAGAAAAATACTATATTTATAACATTTCGTCACTAATACCTAAGTAGCAGGTTGTTATTAGCAGTTACTGGTAGACGAAAAAATAATTTCAGTAATAAGTTCAAATCTATATATATAATAATAGGTGAAGCAAAGAGAAACTCAAATAGAATTATAAATTAGAGTTTCAATTTTGTGCTATGTGTTATTCCAATTGTTCAATTAGAATCTGAAATTGGAGTCCAATTTTACTATACACGTGTACAAAGAAAATAATCAGAAGAATATAATATGATTTGGGGTTGTTTTCGAGAGAACCATTACTCTGATTCATTGTTTTTATTTATTTTTTACGTAGGTTCATTGTTCTCTTAGTTCCAACTTCAAAGTGCCTAGGGAACTATAACAGGAAGCCGAATATGGAAAGTGGCCATGGGAATTGAAAATAAATTTAAAAAAATTAGTTAAAAAAAAAAAATGAAAGAATATTGCAAGAGATGCACCACTCGGAAAAATTGAATTCTAATTAAAATTCATTAGACTTGGTAATGAGATGAGATGAAATTAATAACAAATTAAACACTCATGCTTTGGGAATCGGTAGTACCAATCTAAATTCATTGGACTTGCTTCGTGATAATACATCTATGAAGGATGTATAAAAACACGCACAAATCCATCTTTCTATAAAAAGAGATTGGAGAGAATAATGGAATGAGCCATGTATCTAGATTTATGCAATTAAAATTCCATATTAGAGTTTCAATTTTGCGCCATGTATCTAGATTTATGCAAGGACCACACCATAATTATCCATTAGATTCAAAATTAGATTTCAATTGTAAGATAATTTTTTGCCATGTGTACCATTTTTTTTTTTTTTTTTTGGGTACCAAATGTGGGGACCACACCATAAATATCTATCAAAATATTCATTTTGAATAAATAATTTTGATTCAATGAATGAAATTTTTTAGTCATCTACTTCAATCTTGATACAATATCTATGGCTAAGATGTTCTTGATAGAATAAAATGCAGCTACATCCCCCTTTACTCTCTCTCTTTCAATTTTCCACTCACAAGTCACAACCCTCATTCAGCTTATCTACTTCTTCCATCTTGTGCCAAAAACGAATTCCAAGGATCACATTACTAACATTCAAATGTAATCACCAAACTAACTCAAACTCATCGCTCGTCATCTCCTTTCTCACAAAGACTTCAACATGCCATTAGAATTTGTGTTATAACTTGGATTTTTGCTCTATATCATTTTTTTTAAATTTTATTACCATATGCTCTATTCCTTTATCTCTGTGTTTATTATTATTATTATATTCAAGAATTGTATTCCACTTGTAACGTTCATTTTTAATTTTTTATTTTTCAATAACAAAATCTTTGGTTTTGGCATATAAGATTCATACTAACAGTATGATACTATTACAAGACAAGCAAGGAAAGACCCATCTTACTAAGTTCTATGTTCCTTTCAAGGATTCTAAGAAACATGATGTCAAATACAAGGTAGGATCTTCATGTTTTACTTTTTAATTAGATCTTTTTAATTTCATTGTGGTAGCATTATTTTTTGGGGAAGGTGAATTTTGTTAGGTATTAATTCGGTGGGTTTTGTAGGTTCATTGATTGTTTCCGTAAGGGTAAATAGAGATTTGAAGCTCATTATTTTGCTGAGGTAAAAGTTTTTGTACTTTGACTTTAATTACTACTAGTATGTAACCTGTGCTACCGCACAGGAATGGATATATTATTAATCATGAGTTTATTCATGTTTAAAAGGCTTAATTAAGTCTAAATTCATATTATTAACCAGAAAATTTCATTCACAAAACTTAGCAGTACATTTTTATGATATTCCCAATGTATTCAATAATTTTTTTTTTTTTTATGAAACGAAAAAGAAAAGAATCATTAAAATTTTCTCATTAAATTAGAGCAATGTTACACAATAAACATTTTTTACAATTGTTGAGTTAGTAAATTATTATTGATTTTCAAAGTCATCATTAGGACAATAACATTACTTTCTTGACTACTGTTAATAACTTATCATAGGTTACATACTAGTTAGAACTAATAATAACTTACCACATATAATTTGTTGTAAAAATGTTGTGGACATAACACTTCTAAAAAGTAAAACAATCTAAATCCTTAACTTTTATTTAAACTAGTTTGGAACCGGCCCTCTCCAAATGCATGAAAAAACACACACACATCCACACACAAACAATATATATAAGTTTCTATTTAATAAATAATGACTGTTCATAGTATTATAAATGTAAAAAGTTAATCGATTTGAATTATTTTTAACTAAACAAACAAATGGCATTGGTAAACATAAATACTTAATTTTTTTTCTTCTAATTTTAGATATATAATTGAGTTTCTTATGATTAATTTATATTGGATTTCTCGTAAGTTACACTGAATTAACTTACTTGAAACAAAATTAAAAAGTTTTGATAAGACACATGACACAAAATTATATTCCAATTAAAATCTAACTTAGACTATAATTTGATTTTTTCTTAGTTCTAACTTCATATATATATATATATATATATGACTTGACGTTGGCCTTCTTCATTAATGTTTATAAAACATATAGGTAAGATCTTTTCTACTATATATATGGCATAAAGCATCTAGATGTATTTTGAACTCACAAGAAAAAACCTAGGTCCATTTTACTTTTTCAAATTAATATTATTGGTATGTCGGGGATTTGATGATGTCCTGTTGAACTTTGAAGCGTAGGCTTATCTCTTTGCCATCTCAACTCTCAAGCTCCGATGAGGTGGGAGGTCTCTATTTGTGTTTCAGTCGCTACGTACGGTCACTCAGCTCAGCGACTATAACTGAAGGCGTTTCTTCGTTTGCTAAAAAAGAAAACAAAGAAAATGTCAAGCCTAAATATTATAACTACCAGTCCATGTGGTGTGGAAATATATGTGCTTTTTTGGGTAATAAAACAACTTCACAGATAAAATAGTAGAAATAACTGGAATAACAGAGGTTAACACATGACGGCATACACATCAACAGAATTTAAACCCAAATGAGACTAGTGCAATGCAGGAAGATAGTCAAAACAAAATCAATTTTAAATTTAATAGAATCACTAATGACATCAAATTTTTGTTAATAGAAGTAATTAACCACAGCCTAGGAGCTTAATCAAAGAAAGTTAAAATCAACTTAGTTTAAACAAACAAAACCATTGAAAGGAACATAATTTGTTATGAGTCTTTGTCATGGTATATATTTATAGTATACACGAGCCTCCCTTTTATATATACTATATACTATATTTATTTATTTTATAACGATACTCCTTTATAAAAGAGCAAATATTTTTATTTTGTCGTAATACCAAATAGAATATTTTTATTTCTCTGTAAAGTTACAACTACCATATGTATCAAAAACTAAGACCTAGAAGGAAAGAACAAGTTTTATATATATATATATATATATACTCTTTATGATCATCATGCATAATTTAGTTCAAATCCTATCTTTAAGAGCAGTGGTAAATGAATATGTTGAAGAAGTGAACAATACACAGTAAAAAGTCTCTAATAGCAAAGAAAACTAAATATATTTTTAGCTTTATAGGAGTGAACAATACATAGTAAGTTAGTAACTATTATTTATGCCAACACTTGAAGCTTAGTGCCATAATAGTCTCTTTTTTCTCTTTTTTTTTTTTAAAAAAAAATTTTTTATTAGGAGAATCAGAGTTTAAATCTTCTTTTCTATTTTTGTAACTATCAATTTTTTTAAAATAAAAATTTTACGTATAATTAAAAAAAAAAAATATTAACTACATTTCCAAATGACCAATACTAAGTTTTCAGTCCAATGTTTTAACTTTTAAATGGAAAAATAAAGGAAATATATACAACTTCTAAATTTTAAGATAATTTTTAAAGTAAATCTAGTTCTAATCCTATCTATTCATCATTAGATGAATGGTTTAAATATAGTTTCATAATTAATCATTAAAATAGTTATTAAAATAATATTAATTAATATTTATTTAAGAATAATTAAGTGACAAGATATAAATAAATAAAACTGTTACAAGGAAAAAAAAAAAAAAAAAAAAACCAATGATTCAACGTAAATTATGGGGTTGTTCTCTCCACTCAACAGCCTTATACAACATCCACCACATATTGGCAAGTTAGGTAAACACTTAACAACCTTCTCCAACGATCTTGCTAAGGATTTTCCCTTTTTACAGCCTTCTTAAATCCGTATATCTTTCTCTTTGTTCTCAAATTATCTTTAAGTACGTTCATATATGATTTCTTTCTGTGTTTTTCGGGGCTAGCTTCAAAATTTTCTCTTGTCAATAAAATCATTCTTGTTTCAATAACAATCACAATTTCAAACGATGGATCCTGCAGAACTGAAACGTGTATTTCAAATGTTCGATCGAAATGGAGATGGCCGGATTACAAAGCAGGAACTTAGTGACTCGTTACAAAACTTGGGCATCTATATCCCCGATAGAGATATGATGCAAATGATAGAAAAGATCGATGTAAACGGAGATGGGTTCGTGGATATTGATGAATTTGGGGTATTGTATCAGACAATAATGGATGAAAGGGATGAGGAGGAGGACATGAAGGAGGCATTCAATGTGTTTGATCAAAATGGTGATGGGTTTATCACTGTGGAGGAGTTGAGGTCAGTGTTGGCTTCCTTGGGGCTCAAGCAAGGCAGGACTGTAGAAGATTGCAAAAAGATGATCAAGAAGGTGGATGTGGATGGAGATGGAATGGTCAATTTCAAGGAGTTTAAGCAAATGATGAAAGGTGGTGGTTTTGCTGCCCTAAGTTCAAGTTAAAAAAAAAAGGGTTGCATGCATGCATGCATGTAAAGGCTTTTTCTTTGTTTTTTCTTTTTGTGAGAATAGAGGGAGATAAAGGAAGAACAAAGAAGAGGGAACCTTGTGACTTTGTTACACTAAAGTTTTCTAGGTCTTTGAGTCAACAAAGTTATTAACCTCCCTTTTGCTTTTTCTTGTTTTTCTATCAATTACTATTTGACTATTATGTCCAATTGTCCATGGTGATCTTGAAATTGGGACCGTAGAGCTTGACTATATGCAATCTCAAACTCTTTAGAGATCTTTTCTTCGCAATTCCGGTATGTTCTTGAATTTTTTTTGTATCACGAAATACCTCCTTTTATTCTTTCGACAAATCTTTGTATTGTTGAATTTTCTTTGGTCATATTCAAGATTGAGTGCTACCATTGCATACGATATTAACTGTTGATCAAACTTATTCATTGATTTGTTTGTTTCTTGAAATACGCTTTCATGTATTGAAGTTTTTAAAAGGAACTGTCTAATCTAATTGAACATCTTTTATACACAAAAATAAATTTGACAGAGGTAGTTAATTAGTAGGATCCTAGAATTGAAAATTGGGGAAATCTGGTCGCAAAAGAATGAATATGCTTTGAATCTGTTGCTGTAAAAATAGTATACCCTTCACAAACCGTTTGAAAGGAGAGAAGAATTCAAGAAAAAAGGAGGAAATCTTTAATGGCTATTTTGTTTATTCCTGCAAATTTAACAGGAATTAAAGAAATTTTTTTTTTGAGAGAATGTCCATTATATTTATTCCACCATTCATGTTCGATCACCATAGATTAGTACTAAACGGAAATATAAACTAAAAAACTATCCTGTCAATTACTTCTAACTCAAATGGGATTTGTCCCTTTATTAGAGTAAGATGAAGATGAGATCCTATATGACTTACTAATTAGAAAATTAAAATGAGACACATTTTGCACAAAATCCATCTCTCTAGTCCCTAAATCGATCTCTATAATTGTATTTAGCACCTGAAGGAGGTGAAAAGAAAATAAAAACCTCCTTTTATTTGTGCTCCATTGTTGGTCTGGGTGTTGGCTTTTGTTTTTATTTTTGTTGTCTTCCTAGCCCTGGGCATAGGGTGGCAGCATTGAACCGAAACAGGCCGAAAATCAATCAAATTGGATACATAATGGGGGCGAATGATACAGGGCGTAAGACATCCTGTCACGTAAGCATTATTAAGGGATCAAGCTAACATGAATATGAAATAGTCAAGGACACGATCCTAGGAGAGAGAGAGAAGGCAAGAAAATATCTTGGACTGGATAGGGCAGCCAGGAGATGAGAGCACCCACCTGTAAATTTTATCGACTTTTAGGATCAACAAAATCAATGATCCAACTCATATAATCACATTACCTGAAATGGGAAAAAGGCTAATCTTTAATCAATTCTAGTTTATGTTACCCATTGTACATGAGATCATCAGCTCCAGTGAACACTACTATTACATCTGTTGTAGATCTTAAACCATCATAGCCCTTTATGTTTGGGAGAAAAAACCCTTCATGCTTGACAGATAGAAAGTAAAAGCTAGCTATTACAGTGGAAAAAGGTTCCTGTCTTTGATGGGAAAACCAAATCAAGTACAAGATAACATGCAGTAGGAATCAGGGCTCAACGCTAAGATTCGCTTCAAATTATAACAAGAAACAACAGCACCATATAACTGCAGCATGATCGTGACTGAGCCACCCACAAGTCAATTTGGTAAAGTATATTTAGTACTCTGAAACCTTCCAAAATGCTTTTCATTAAAAAGCCAACAAAATGAAGTGATATTACCCACATACGTTACTGGCAGGTCAATTGTCATCATTTCATAAAATGTTACTTTCTAGATGTATATTAACATTGTGGACCTTCAGTATTTTACTCCAAATACCCTGATGGATATGGTTATATTCAACAGTGACAACACTACAAACCATTTCAAGGCAGCACATATTCAATTACCTTTTCAAATGCTGGAGGATCTACCTTGTATTGGATTACGTAGTGTAAAAGGCTGAGTGGATAACAAGTATATAAGGGGAGAAGCTAACCAAAACTTTACTTTGATTAAAAATCTCATTGGAAGAGACATTTACAACAGGGAAAGAGAACAAGCAGCATCCATCATGGCTAATGTTCTTCATAGTATGGTGGTGTGGACTGAACACACAGTTCATCCTCATCCCCATCATCATCTTCATCTTCATCTGCATCCACCCAGTTACCAGGATGACGTTGTGAAACTGGCCCATCAGAAAGAAACAAATTGTAAATGTATTAGTCAAGCCAGGAGCAGAAACATATGTAAGACTAATCAAATTTGACTAGGTCTCTTACTAACCTCGGGCTTCTTCTGCATGATCCTTTTCCATAGGATGAAAGCTAATTTAAAGGTCAAGAGAACGCAATTACAATCAATGGTCAATATGTATCAGAACAAATGGAAGAAAGTTGTTCTAAATAAGTTAGGATCTAGGGTATGGTGAAGTCAGCAGTTGCTTTGGTTGACAAGAGCTATTATGCTACATTGCAACCTTTTTCTGATCCTTATACCACATTGCCAATAGAGCTCAAGAGACAGATACTACTGACTATTACAGCAATACATGGTTTCAGCGTTCAGCTATGACTTCTTTCCTGAATGGTACAACACCAAGCAAAATATGAGTCCAAGGTATAATATAATCCTGACTATATATTGGAAACAAATGGTCCTTACTATTGAAACTTTAGTATTCTTTAACATAAAATAAGGTGGACAACAATAGAAGTCTTCTAATGCCTTTTCTAGAACTTGCTTTACTCAAGCACGAAACAATGACTGTGTTAGAGAGAGAATTCAACTTACATATCTTAACTGCTAGCAGTCCACACATAAATCCAGGCATGAAGTTAATGCAATAATGACTAAATTTTTCTACTAAAAACTACATCTAGATTTTAAGTGGCTTCCTCTGAGATATAAACCACATTGTGTTCAATGCCAAAGGCAGAAATGTATCATGGACTTTCCTCCAGTGTTGAAGATATCATTCCAGAGAAAGACCCATACAGTTCAAACTTAGAGGCACATGCCTCATGAGGAGCAGAATCCAAACTTAGGTTGCACATGAAGTGCAACTCCATGAATTTAAGTTCATCTTAAGTTTGATGCCCTGTCCATGGAAAGTTGGAAACTAAGAAAAGTGAATTAAAGGTTTGCAATGAAATTTTTTGCTCATTATCTGTAACCAATTATCTTATTTAGTATGAAAATAATTTGCAAAACAATGACTAGGGAGTAGGGAGAACTCAGAAAATGCATGGGATGAGCACAGAAGTGTGTGCTAACACACACAAACACAGCCAGAGGATTGCTGCTAATTGAAAGCAATGATAAGTCTGAAGATTTGACACAAAAACTTGAATTGATGACATACTGAAGCAAACAGTAGGATACATATTAGGATCTGCAGGCTCATTTTCTCTAGTGGATGCAGCTTTTGAAATTTGCATTGTGCTAATTCTTTGCATCTCCCTCTGCTGATTAGCATTCAAATTTGTTTCCCCTTGAACCTGCCTTTCTTCAGTACCAATACCACTGCCACTACCACTTTTTGCTGCGCTTCCTGCACATTGGAGTCATCAAGAGTTTGAATGCACAGCATATTCTCTAGTCATCATTAAAATTTTTTACGAATAGTTACCAGAAAGGTCAGACCAAATTCTGGTGTGATCAGATGGATGCTCAGAAACATTTGGTATACACCTATCATGTTGAGCTTGGGATGCCCCATGCTCATCCTGGCCATGTGTTGAGGTAGCTGCTTGTGGAGGTTCTGAGGGATTCCCTTCATGGAGCTGTGATATAAGCATGCTTGCAAGCACAAGTGTAGAATCAAAGGTTGAGCTAGACCCATCATCTAACCCAAATTTTGGTGCCATGAGAATAGGCCTGCTTCCCGGACACATGTTTTTTAAGATGAAAGTCAGATTTTAATACACAATACTTGCATTCAAAATGCTAAGCAAGACAGACAAAATCTGTTACATTTTAGAGTAAAAGTTTCTATTGGTTGCCCAACAAACCATAAAGAAAACTAATTGATTGATCCTAAGATTTGTAGTATCAGTGTCAATTCATTTGTGTCTTGCTGATCATCCAATTAAAGATGATTAACAGAATAATAGAATAAGAGATGGGCAGCCAGATGATCACTTAATAAAAGTATGGACACATCGACATGCATTGGAGGCCAAACATATGGATTCCTACATAGATGATGTAACTTCGGTTTCAATTCTTTTAATGATTTATATATCGCCAACATTTGTACAAACTCCAATGACTGTTCTCACCTTGAATTTTGACTGTATACATCAAACCTAAGGAGCTATATATTCTATCAAAACTCATTGTTACTATGTGGGTTTCATCATTTGTGATGAATTACATGGTTGATTTATATAAACTTTCAAGTATCCCAACCACATCAAGTGGCATTGTGGGGACCCAGTTGCAAAGAGATCTACTAGTGTTGTGATTTGTCATTAATGCCAATATTTATCAATGGTAAGCCCTCACAATACCATGTCTGCAGGCTGAAGCCAGCATTTGACATTGAAGTTTATCAAATGAGAAACTCTTTATGAGGGAGGAGGAAAAGAGGCAAGCAAAGGGAAAATAGATACATCATACATGGAATGGGATAAGATATATCTTACTCTCCGGCCTTTTCAAAATACAATTGAATGTCAACTTCACAGCCTTCGCAAAAAGAAAGAAAGGCCTGAAATTTGATGATAAACAAAGAATATTGTGTCAAATGATAAACACAAACAAAAGGAGTAATACATTGTTCAACAATATCCTAGCCAAAATTGAAAAATAAAAAATTAAACAAAAAGACTTCACTTACCAAAAAAACAAATAAAAGTCATAAATGAACTATTTAGCCAACAAAGCTGACACTTATACCAGAAAGTGTCATATATTAAAACTAGTTATATAGTATAATGATAGAGATTAGCTGAAACTTATCTCTAAGTAAATGTTTCATCAATAGGGCGAAGGCTTTGCCAGGTCAATTATGACTCAAATGCAATTGAAGTTCAGAAAAATTAGGTACCAAGGCTTGGATTCAATACCTTCAATTCTTTCACACCAAATGTCACATCTACTGGGTCTCCAGTGTGAGTATACTGCAAAAACTCTTCTGTAGGATCTATCCATAGTTGAGTGTGCAGTGATGAATCATTCTCTACAATTGAAAAGAGCAGCATTAGTATCTTGTTTATGAAAAATTCAGGGTAGAAAGACTAATATGGCAATTACCTTTGGTTGGATCTATATAACTTCTAAGTTCAACAGCTTTTCCTCCTATTTCATTTGCAGCGTCAGAAGGTAAGGAGGTCTGTTCTGTTGCAATGATAGTAATCTCCTGAAGAGAGGACTGAAAATTAACAAGCAATCTATTGAGATCACGAGGCCTCACTACAAAGTTACTTGGGAATTTTGTCCTATCAAGAGATAAATGTTGTATATCGGGTTCAACATTGCAAGTAATCCAATAGGTTTTCCTCATGCCTGCAAAATGTACAGTATGAAATTATTTCAAATCAATGTTTGAATCAAATAACCTACTAAGAAGATTGCATAATAAGAAAGTTGCATGGTACAGTTATCTAGTAATATTTCCATAGCACAAGAGATCATAAATCTAGAGCTTTCAAAAAGTTAGCCTAAAATCCAAATTTAGATTAGTCTTATCGAAATGAGAATAACTCATTCAAAAGCTACATGTTAAATCACTTGTGTAGGATCAACGTTTATTGGAGGTAGCCATTGGAGGTCAGGCCAAATACCTCTATGGTATATTATTATCCACCTACCTACATCACACATATATTTAACTTGTCTGGACTGAATGATCATCATGGGCTCACAGCCTTAGCAATAATTTTGGATTTCTTCAAAATACCATTTGGCCAACTTATATATACTCCTTTTGTGATGTATGTTACAAAACAAGGAAGGGGATTTCTCTTACATTTTCCTTTCCCCTATGGAAGAATATTGTTTTCAGTCTCAAACAACATTTAATATGAGCCCATTTTTTTCTGCAAACTAAATAAGACCTGTTGATTGTAAGAAAATTCAATAGATAAGAAGACATAAGATGGTACATTCAGCGACTCTATTTCTAATGTATTACAGTCATTCTAGTGAATGTGTTGGATACTTATCTCACAATAAATTTTTATTCCCAAAGGATACCTGTAGAACACCATAAGATTATTTCATTCCTAACCTTTCCCTGATTGCTTTGCACATGGTAGAAATAAAACATTTTCCTTATCAAATAAAATAATATTCCAGCAAATATGACAATGACCAGTCGACCACTATCATTGATGTTTAAGCACCAATCAATCTCGCCATTCTACCCCCATCTATTGGGTCTGCATCACCCTATCCCTAATAAGTCCATAGGATAGGCAAAACACAAGATATGAGAGAAAGTACTTTACCACTATAGCATTCTAACGCCCATTGCACTTTTGATGCATCAGGATCAGGCAACTTCACACACAAATTATCAATACTTGCAATAGGTGTCCTAAGAAGAGAACAAATGGCCTGAAGATGCCAAGTCAGCAAGACTGATAAGTTGAAAAATCCCATTACAATATCTAACATGGTTAAAGAAACCACCTTACCTTCAAAAGCACACTGCATTGGACTTGGTTACCAGAAACTGTATAGACATCAAAGAAATCAGGCTTAAATGTAATGGACTGATAAGCCGACCGTGATGAATTGAGAGTGTGAAAAGCAAGCTGCAGGCAAAAAATAGTAACTAAAAAAATCAACTCAATTACTTCAAACATGAATATGCAATATGGTACTTACAAATTATTAACTCATTTGTTACCCATCCTTATTTGCAGAAAACCAAAAGGGTAGTCCTAATTCTGCTAAAGATTGATATAGTTGATGGAGATATTTCAGAAGGAAAATCCAACAAAACAAAACAAAAATTTCTAACCTCTTCTCATAACTTAAACTACATAAGACAAAAACCTCAAGCCCTCCATTCAGTTATAGCGAACTACTTCTGCATAACATGTTTGAGGAAATCTCTTAAATTTTCAGATACCCCCAAAAAAAAAAAAAAAAAAATCAAGGCTTCAGAGCTTTAATTTTTTGAATATCTTTTTTTTTTCCCCCATTTTCTTGCCAACCAAACAGAGCTTCACTTGTGAATTTCTCACTCATAAAGCATGATTCATATAAATCAAGTCAAACATAACTCCTCACACCCAATTCCAAAACTAATTAAATATTATTCTATGAAAGCCTATTTATGCCCCTTTTTCCCCTTCATTTTCATACCATCCAAACAGAGCTTCCACTCACTAATTTTTCACCATAAAAGAATGATTCATATAAATCAAATCAAACACAAATTCCTCACACCCAATTCCATAAATAACAAATCATTTTGATATAAACCCCATTTATATGCTCTTCCAAAACCCTAATCAAAACACACCAAATCCCTAACAATGAGTTAACAAATCAACATGAACACAGAGTAAATTATATGAACCATTAAAAAAAGTATAAATAAGCTGATAATTAAAGAATCGAACTAATTGGATTAGATTTAAACAAATTAATTATAATTTTAGTAATTTATTCAATATATATAATATACCTGAAAAGGAGAAGCTTGAATTGCAAGCTCGTTGCCGACACGTGCGAGGCACGTGATGCACCGAGCAAAGGTCTTGATCGCATTCCCGCTCAGACTCAGTTCCATTTTCGTGTCTCACTCTCTCTCTCTCTGAACTTCGAAGTGAGAGAGAGAGAAGGCGCGCTTTGGCGGGAAGGGAGAAATGAATTTGTAGTGGGCTTGAATAGGGGCCCGTCCACGTGGACTTTTATTCACAACTTTTTTTTTTTTTTTTTTTTTGTTGCCACAGTTCACTTTCACAGGCCCGTTATTTTTACTTTACTACCGTACCAACTGTGACTAGTGACAAAAAATTGTGAAATAATTTGTGATTCCAAATTTTATATTTTTCTTTGAGAAAACAAAAAAGGTAAGAGAAATAGGAACCTAAATCCATTTTAGTATGATAAGTTTCTAACTCATGGTGGATTTTGATTAGACCTAACCAAGTTAAATAAGTTTTTCTGTATTGGTTGCTGGTCAATTTTAGTTGCAACTAAAAAAAGTATGTTAGGGTTTTTTTTTTTTACACCTAACTTTATATGAGTGCCACCTATTTATACCACTATAAGTCATTAGGTTTTTCGAAAATTTTTGGCTATATTATTATGTTAATCACAAATATTTCATATCTCATTATCTAAATTGAGTCATGATATAAACTATCACAAAAAGCCCAAAAAACTCTTATTTTGTCCAATTTTATTATCATTATTTAGCTAAGCCTAAAACCGGCCATATGAGCCCAATACACACATCCTATTCTATTTAAAGCTCGAGAATACTTATGCTTGGCAATATTTGAAAAGCTCATGATTCAAATTCATGGCAAAACAATTTTATCAATGGAATTTAAATCCATAATCAAAGCCCATGGTTTAATTCCATGGCAATTTATTTATCCAAATCCCAATTCACATTGGCAATATCAAAGCCCAATTCTCATTGGTAACATCAAAACCTAATTCTCATTGGTAATATCAAAACCCAATTCCCATTGACAACATCAAAGCCCAAAGCCGAATTCTCATTGGTAGCATCAAAAGCCCAACTTACGTTGACACTATTAAAAGTCCAAGCTAACTACTTGGCACTATTTATTGAAAGCTCAAGGTTATCAATATTTGGCAAAATATTATATCATAATTATTTTACTTAAAAGTCCAATAATGAACAATACTTTAGATCCTTAAACCTATTACTATGATATTACAAAGCTCATGGAATTTATGAATTATCTACTCTCAAAACCCATGGCAATCATCTCATAAAAGCCCATGAAAAGACATGATTATTAGACCCATGACATTTATTTATTTCATATTATAAATTCATGTTCACTATCTATCTTACATCACAACATTCATAATATTTATTACCAAAACTCATGGTAATTATTCATCCTACATGTCCATTATGATTATCTATAGAGAAACTCATAAGAACATTACATTATTCCATTATAGTGATTGTTACCATATTTAAAATCCATGGTAAATATTATTCTCAAGAAAAATATTGGAGGTCATTATTTAAAAAGTTTTAAAGAAAATATCATTTACAAAGTAATCCATAGTAAAAATTATGAGAAACTATACAAGTTGTTATTTAAAGCCCATGGGAATTAATACCCAAAATCTATCATAAATATTTATTAAAACTCATGGATTCATTTTATTTCTACTAACAACTAAAGCTCATGAGGAGTAAAAAACCCATGGCAAAGCATGTCTTTAATGCCCATTTTGTAGGTCCAAGAATCTCATGGAGTAGGGGACAAACCCAAGCAAAGAAAGGGCCATGTGGCCCAACTAAAGGTGCTAAAATGGAGCAAAGTTCCAGCTCAAAAAATTCCCAGCAAGGGGCTTGAAAGTGGGCAACTAGCCTTTGTTCATCCTTAACCAAAAAGCAACTAGAGACCCCTACAAGAGAACCAAGCCTTTGAGGATGAACTAGGGGTTATCCCATCAGTTTTCTGCCACCCTCTGCCTGACGTGAACAGTGCCCAAGGGCTGTCACATTAGCTGAAGTCTAAAGAATGATGGAATTTCATCATCTTCCCCATGACTGCACCTCAAGCGGAAGGGGAGCTGAAACCAAATTATTCAAACTCCAACAAATTAATGCTAAAAATCTTAAAAACGTTCAAGACGTAATTCATGTGCCAAGCCTATGAATCCTAAAGGAAAAAATTTGGAAACACGTGGTTTGGAGGGCATAAAGGGATCTCCAATGGAACCTTCTGAAGTGGGCTTAAACTTTGACACCTGGCTTAGGGTGTTAAATCATACTTCTTAGTGTCCAAATCTTAGTTGTAGCATTATGATTCATTCTTGATATTTTCCTTAATCTCATTGGCTGAACACAATCTCAGCAATCGTAGCATTTAATGCAAGACTATCCCAAACACTCCAAAATCCCATCATTACCCAAAGAGGCAAGGCAACCCCAAAAGCAAATCTCCTATTTTTAGGCCAAATCCAGGTCATTAATTCAACCATCAAGGCTCCCTTGAATCAGACCCACGTTTTTTGGATTCTTGTCAATTAATGCTTCTCTAAAGCCCTATTATAAAAACATACACACCTCAGGCCATAAGGGAGGAGGCCTCTCTAAAAACTTCTATCATTGACTACATTCTGCGGAAATTCAACCCCTATTAAGCTTTCTTTAAGCTTCCCCAAGCTCTCTTGAGCTCACTCACAACCTTTCTCAGCCCATAGTCACCATAACACCAACATTCGCCACCTTGCTTACACCTTCCTACTCCATAAACGTCCCATAACTGACCAGGGGGAGACTTCCTCTGAAACCTCTAATCTATTTGCCATCTTACTCGTGGTTTAGCTTCCCTTAAACTCACCACTCATTATCCTTAGCCCACACCCATCTAATCTCAGACGTTTTCTATCCCACTCACTCAGAATAGCCCACATTGCTTCATTCATGTCTTATGAACACATATACTCACCAAAATCTTAGTTTAATACTTGCTGCATTGAGCTGGGATCTCTCTCCCTTCATTCCATCCTATTCTTCCTCTTTTATTTGTAACTATAAAGCCTTTAATCCTTGTTTAGTATTATTATGATGAAGGCCATAATTTTTTGGAAACTATGGAAGTTTTCCCTTACGTTGACTTAATAATAATAAGGAAAAAACATGATTTTTACTTTTGTATATGTAACTATCGAACTTTTCTCTCACATTGATGTAATGATGGCTGAGAGCACAATAAATTCTTCTTGAATAAGACACATAAGGACCTAAAATTTGCTTAAATTTATCTAATTATTGATTGTTGGATCGTGTAATTCCACTTCTACCGTTGGACAATTTATCTTTTAGACTTAAGTGTAACTTCACCCTTACCGCTGGAGAATTTTTTTCCTTTTAAACTATCAGAACAGGACCACAAATGTATTAACTAAGTATTATAAAGTATTTTTCATTGGGCTTTTGTTGTTGTTTTGTTAAATGCAACCTTTGTTTCCTTGCTTAGGTAGGCTTGTCATTACACCGATAGCCTTTGGGTGTCATCTCAAGAACCTATAGTTGAGTTTTGGTTTTGGTTTCCCAACATCTCATTCAGAGGCATCAATTTCCCCCTCAACAAAGTACATTTCCAAATTTATATCCATTTATATACAAATCTAAAAACTAAAGCGCAACTCTTATTGTTACCATATTTTTGTTGAGTCACATTAACGTAGTATTTTAGTTTATTTTGGTTTAGTTTGGTTCAATTCGGTCAATTTGATAAATTTGGTTCAGTTCGGACCATTTCAATCAATTTTGATCCAATTTGGTCCAATTCGGTCCATTTCGTTTACTTCGGTCCATTAGGTTCATTTTGGTTGAGTTTAGTCCATTCGATCTATTTGGTCTTCTTTGGTTAACTTCAGTCTATTTCAGTCCATTTTGATCTATTTTAATCCATTTGGTCCACTTTGGCCCACTTTAGTCAATTCAATCCACTTCAATGATGCTACTTGATTGACAATTACGTCACATTCTTAGCGTAATTTTGGTAAGTTCTTGATAAAATTACATTTTTCTTATATTATAAAGTCTTGTATTTTATTTTTAAATATAATTGATGAATTTACTTATATATGCTTATTCTTTAGGTCATTTAAAACATATAGATGATCAACCGTAAGTAAGGAGCACTAGAAACAAATTTCAACCATACATTATATTATTTACAAAATATCTTGCATTATATAATTATTGAATGTAAAATCCATTATGTTTCCTTAAAAAATTACTAAATTTAAACCATTTTTAAATAACAAATAGAGATAGCTTAATTTAGAAAATCTAATATAATGTATAAACTATAGTTTATTAAAAAATAATCACATCATTTTAAGAAGGGTCTGTTACTAACACTTATAAGTTTTATCTATTATTCTCATTTTTCACTTAACCAAAAAAAAAAAAATCATCAAATTTTTCGGCACTATGACTAGTTTAATATAATGACGTAGAAGTTCAATAGAAGATCTAAATTTGATTTTAATTATATTAATTTTCTGTCAAGTATAATACTATAATTCAAATTGGATTTTATAAATGTACTCTAATTTTGTATCAAGTATACCTATAATTGAAAGCTATTTTTAACCCATTTAAAGCTGCTTATAGGTTATTTGACTTTAGTCCAAATAAATTATTTCCAAGCTACTTCCAATCCATTTGAAACTAATCAATTTTTTTCATACAAAAATCGATTAATTATTGTCAACAACAAATTTTCTTTGGTCTAAAAATTTGGCTGTTGCTTTGGAAAATTGGAATATATTTTTATAATAACTTATTTTAAAATATAATTAAAAATAAATTCATTGTATTAACAAAAATGAAAATTATGTCAAGAATTTAAAGCTAAGTATATAAATTAATCACTGAACTATCTATTTTTTTCTTTAATAACAAACATGGAGAAATCAATCATTAGCAATTTGCGTATTCCCCCAAATAATATTCTTACAAGTTTCTTTTAAGAGCTGAAAAAATATTAATAATGAAGCTCGATATTATTAAACATAGGTACGAATGTTTAATATATATATATATATATATATCTAATAGTGTTTATCATGTGCTAAAAAAAAAGCCGTCATGATCTCATGTACTGAACCACACAGAAGATGAAAGAGTTATTCAGCAGAAAGAGATAATGGCAGAGTTTTCAGAGGAAAATATTAAAAGTTTGAAACGCCTGCCATTGTATATTTAAAATAAAAGGCGATTTTCAATTAAAAAAGTACCGGAAGTAAGGCAAACCCTTTAAAACGTATACTTTAACTTCTTTCTGATTCCAAAGTTTTTAGCATGGCAAACTTATGATTGTTGATTTTAATTAACCATCTCTCTTACGATATTAATGCTCTTGCCATGTTCATTCCAAATGATTGTGCTTTTGATTAGTTTTTATAGAAAAACTTATTAGTTGATAATAATTGACACAAGTATAATATGCGGGTCTACAAACATTACCTTGCTGGAGGGTGTCTAGACTTCCCATACGAGAGAAGTGAGTGATCCAATTTGGGAAGAAAGACTGATAATTCTATGGCATTGGTGTTTCTGATGTTAGTGCACTACAAATATAATGTAGAGCCAAGAAGCTGAAACCAGAGTGAATCCACTGTTGGGGTCTTTTTCTTCGTGTTGTCATGTGTCGAGTTTGGATTGACTTCACTTTTCAACCTAGGTTTAAGATAGAGGGTTAAGTTTACTACTCTCATCAAGAAGTATTGCAGTGAAGGCTAGTAGCATTGTTTTAAGAACTGCACACAAACGGTTTAACTTATGATGAATAAAAGAAGTTACGACACAAATATAACAAGCAAAGGCACGCACCAAGCCTTAAAATATGACTAACACCCACTAACTGCTTTTCTTCTACGCAGCCACTCTGCCATGACAATGTGACCTTTGATCAGAGTGTGTGCAAAAATATTTTTAAGGTAAATTAAACTATATATATATATATATATATACATAATATTTTTAAGGTAAATTAAACTATATATATATATATATATAAAAGAAAAAAAATCCAAGTAAGAGGGTTCATTTGAACCCCTGAAAAGAATGTAGAGCCGCCCCTGCTTCCAAACCCCCACCTCTCTCTTTCTTAATTTACAGCACTTTTGAAGAAGTAACCTTAAAATTTTCCTATAACCATTTTAAAAACCCAATATGGCCACAACCTAAAAAATATAGATTTTTTTTTTTTTAATCTATATTTGTTTATTTATTTTAAATTTGATATTGCCAGTAGAGTAGAGGGGGAAGTGAGTGCCTAGATGGCAAACTATTGATAATAGATAAAAAAAGTAATGTCCATGGTGAATCCAAATAAGACCTGGTAAAATCTTACTAGCTCAAATATTATGAAAAAAATTTGTGAAAATTGTTGTGTCTATCACATTGCTCAAACTAGAAAATGTCCTTGATGATAATAGAGTAGGGAGGACGAATTGTGTGATCTTGAATTGTTAAGGACTTGTGAGTTGGATATGGTGAGGTCATTGGGATTGTTTGACCAATTTGGGATTGGTTACCATAATCTGCACTTAATTTCTTGCTAACTAATTTATGTGTATTTTCTTCACACTTGAGATTATAAGAACATATTGGGACCATGGTTATGCGTAATACATGGTTATCGGAAAAAATGGGCATTTGCCCCTAATTTACAATTTATATAGCAAAATACTTCTGTTTTGAAATTATTTAGCAAAATGCTCTTGTTTTTGAGACTCGATTTTAACAAAATCGAGTTATAGATAGAACTCAACATTAGCAATGTCGAGTTCTATGTATATTTTTCCACTTAATTTTTTTTTTTTGAAAATTTAAGTGAAACTTGACATTACTAATGTCAAATTCCACTTAAAAATATACATAGAACTCAATTGTAAGGATATCGAGTTTTACAGAGAACTTGATTTTGTTAAAATCGAGTTTCAAAAAAGGGACATTGTGCTAAATAGTTTCAAAATATGAATATTTTGCTACATAATTTGTAAATTAAGGACAAATGCCCATTTTAGGCCATTTTGGAGATACATCACTGTAAGTTTCTTTAAAAAACATTCTCTCATCTTTCTCTGTGTGTGTTAAAAAATACTTAGTATTTTCAAAAAAAAAAAAGGACAAATGCCCATTTTCCCCATGGTTATGCATGCAAACACACCCAAAAAAAAAAAAATACATGTGAGTGGCTGAGGGGGAAAAAGCCTCATATTCAAACCACTGCACGTTTTATATGTCAGAAATTATGAAGAAATTAAAAGGATGTGAAAATTATAGAAACACTTTGCCCTCATGCTTCTGCAGAATCCAAAACAATCAACAAAGAATACAATTATTTCAACCAAAGTTCTAGAGAAATTTAACCACCCATCACCCATGAGAGCGATTTTTGTGATGGATGTGGTTGGTGGGTCTTTTAATTTGGGTGATGGGGTTTTGAAGTTTTGGGCATAGGAATTTTTCTATTAGAGGTTGGTTTGTTGCTGTTTATTATGCGTTGGTTTGTAGAATAGTTATTTGTGATCATGGTTATAACAAAAATAATATTTACTCGGTTCAAGTTACTTACCTCATTAGAGATTAATCATGACTAATATGTTAGGTTTGTCACAAACTGCAAGGGCAGGGCTGACGTTTCCTTTATATATAGTTTGAGAGTTAATGTCATTTTGTGAAATCTTAACAGTGAGGTTCGTGTAATTTATCAAAAATTAAAGACATACCGTCAATCATGTTGGTCAAGTAAATCTAAGAGACAATCCACTCACAAATAACATAGAGAATTCATTTAGTCTACACCTAAAACCTTTTGAGGGAAACCTAAAGCTTTATTAGATTACTGATGTTGATTTATTAGGGTATCCCTTAATTCTAATGTTGATTTATTTTCTAAATTCCTTCAAATAAGAAGTTGGTTACTGAAGTGTCTTTTCACCGCACATGTATATTACTAAAATCTAATAGGTCTGTACTGGGTAGTATTCTCTATTTATCATACATTAAGTAAATAATATAAAAAATATATATTAAATAATTGTGTAATTCCAACCATTAGCTAGGTCTTCTAATGCAATCATGTTTCACAAAAAAAAAATGACAAAATAGATTTCAATGGTTCCATTTGGTGATTCCGTTTCATCTGTGAGACACGAGTGTATGACTCTTTTTTTCTTTTTCTTTTTCTTTTTTTATTTAAATTTCTCAAAGACCTAATTCTAGCTTGGTTCGAACAGCTAATTATTTTAATTCTCATCCAATATCCTTGAATTTACGATGGCGACTTTGATTCTAAAGAGATTCCCAGTGTAGACAGGACAAGGGATTGGGTCCATTCAAGGCCACTGTCTTGATACAGTTTGATACATCAAGGATTGAATTCATGTCTGTATAAGCAATATAGTTTCACCTCCTTGCATATTCGGGTGTGCAAATTCTTAGTTGTTAAAGATACATTCTAATGGCATCATTCTTGTGTTACTTGATGTCCATACGCTTGCTTTTTTTACTTTCACTGTTGCATGCTATTGCCACCAACTGTTCTGCTTCTAGTCAGCCTCTCTGCCATGATGATGACAGCTATGCCTTGTTGCAATTCAAAGAAAGCTTTCCAAGGAACGTGAATGATTGCAATGATCCTTTTGCTTATCCTAAGATTGAATCTTGGAATCTGGAAGGGGTAGACAAAGATTGCTGCTTGTGGGATGGTGTTGAGTGCCACAAGAACACAGGTCATGTGATTGGCCTTGACCTCAGTAGCGGCTGTCTCTATGGTTCTCTGGCCTCCAACAACAGCCTCTTTAGTCTTGTTTATCTTCAAAGGCTTAATCTTGCTTCTAACTACTTTAGCTTCTCTCGCATCCCGTCAGAATTGAGCCAACTTTCTAGGTTGACATATCTCAACCTATCCAATTCATCTTTTTCTGGCCAAATTCCATCACAATTTTCAGAACTTTCCAAGTTAACATCCCTTGATCTGTCATATAATTCTATGTTACATCTCGTAAGTCTAAAAGGTTTAGTTCAAAACTTAACCAGCCTGACAGATTTACGTCTCAGTTACGTTCAAACATCATCTCCAATGCCTGAAATCTTTTCGAATCTCTCGGGCTTGACAACACTCCATTTGATTGGTTGCAGATTGCATGGAGATTTTCCTGTTGGAGTTTTTAAGCTACCGAAGCTAGAGGATCTCGGGGTGAGTGATAACCAAGATCTCATGGGCTATTTGCCTGAATTCTACTCTAGCAGCCCTCTTAGAATTTTATGGCTCCAGCGTACTAATTTTTCTGGGGAACTGCCAGCTTCAATTGGAAACCTTGAGTCCTTGAATATACTCTCGATTGAGAGATGTAATTTCTTTGGTCGCATTCCACCTTCCCTTGGTAACCTTACTCAACTTATTGCTTTGAAGCTTTCATATAACTCTTTTACAGTTCAAATACCTTCCTCATTATCAAATCTTATTTCCTTGAATTATTTGGATTTCTCATACAGTCAGTTAACAGGACCATTTCCATCTGTCTTTGCTAATCTTACGCAACTCACATTTCTAAAGCTTTCCCATAGCCTTATTAGCTCTGGCCCTTCTTCCTTGTCTTGGCTAAGTAAGTTAAGCAAACTTACTTCTTTGTCCTTCCAAGCAATCAATTTAACAATGGAGATCCCATCGTCCTTGTCAAATCTAACCAAACTTAGTTTTTTGGACATGGGCCTTAATCAATTAAATGGTCAACTCCCTTCTTGGCTTGCCAATCTAACTCAGTTGACTGTGTTAAGCCTTCGGTTCAATAAATTACAAGGCCCAATTCCAAACTCAATTTTTGAACTTGAGAAAGTTGAAGAGCTTAATTTTTACTCAAACAATTTGAGTGGCACACTCACTCTCGACATGTTTCTTAAGATCAAAAGTCTAACCAAATTGGTTTTATCACTTAAAAATATATCATTCCTCACCAAAACCAATACCAATGTTACTCATAATAAGTTTGAGGTTTTAGCGTTGGGTTCATGCAACTTGAGCCATTTCCCAGATTTCTTACAAAACCAAGACCGATTGCAAGGGCTAGACCTATCCTATAATAATATTCATGGCCAAGTACCCAATTGGGTGTGGGACACAAGCAAAGAAACTTTGATGTATCTGAACTTGTCTCACAACTTTTTAATAGGCTTTGGCCAGCATCTAGTCAATTTTCCATGGCCTCAACTACATATTTTGGATCTTAGCTTCAACAAGATACAAGCACTACCCCCAATTCCACTGCCATCCATCTTTGTTTATTCCGTTGCAAACAACTTGCTTGAAGGAGAAATTTCACCATTGATTTGTAACCTTAGTTCTCTTTATTCCCTTGATTTGTCAAATAACAAGTTCGGAGGCATACTTCCTCATTGTTCATTTGTTTGAGCAACGTCAGCAACACTTTGAGTATATTGAATCTTCGAGGCAATGGTTTTCATGGGACGATTCCTCAATTATGTGCAAAGGGAAGTAGAGTGAAGATGATTGACTTGAGCCAAAATCAATTCGAGGGGGTTCTACCAAGATCATTATCAAATTGCGAAATGCTAGAGATTCTAAATCTTGGAAGCAATCGGCTCAATGATGTTTTTCCCTCTTGATTGGGTACTCTTCCAGAACTAAGGGTACTTATACTACGACATAATGGATTCTATGATGTAGTGGGGAGTCCTACAACCATGTTTGCATTTCCAAAATTGCACATTCTTGATGGGGATTGCCACCTTCATCAGCTCACGCGCCCCCACGCGCCAAGCGCTGACACATGCCCCCATGCGCCAAGCGCTGACACGAGCCTTCAACGCCGTGACGTCATCTCCCACTACCCCAGTTTGACCTGAACCGGCCCGGATATCTGACCCAGTCTGAACCGGCTGAAAAAAATTAAAAAAAAAAAAAATAATAATAAAAAAGCTTTGACTAAGTTGAACTTTGACTTTGACTAAAAAGTCAAAATTTTCAAAAAGGGCCTGTCCCACACAGTTTTTTGTGTACATTTCGATTTTGGAATCCGTTTCTTTGTTTGAGGCTCGAAAATTGTGCAGACTGTCCAAAATCCAAAAAGTTGACTTTTGCACAAATCATGACCAAAAGTCAAAATTTTCAAGAAGAACCTGCCTTGCCCAATTTTTTGCGTAGATTCCGATTTTTGGGGTCTATTTCTTCATTTGAGAATCTGGAATTGCTCAAATAGTGTAATTCTATAGCTGTTGGCTTTAATGTGAACTTTGACCTAGAATCAAGATGTCCGAGCAAAGCTTGTCCTATTCAGATTTTCATACAGATTCTGATTTTGAAATCTGCTTATTTGTTTTGGACTTGGAAACCACCTATGTGACCCACTTCTCTGAAGTACTAATAGTGTCCAAAACTTAAGCTCCCAAGATTAAGATTTGAGATTCATCCACTTGGTCTAGATTCCCTTGGGGTTATTCTCCAGACTTCATCAAAGCTTCCTTTTCAAAGTATAAATGAACTCTCACAAGTGTGTCTTGAACTTGAAATTACACTAGGTCACTAGTTCAACCTACCATTCCCGTTCGGTGCCTACCAGTTTCCAACCTACCATTCCCATTCGGTGCCTACCGTTCCCACATACCGTTCCCAGCCACCATTCTCACAAAAAATTCTCAACTGCCATTCTCAACTACCCATGTACCATTCTTCGTCTTTTCACTATAAATAGAAGGGCTGGATTCATCAAGAACTCATCAAGAAAAACACACTGAATCATGAAATGAAGATCTACTTCTTTCAAATTTTCAAGTCCTCATTCTCACAGCCATTTCTCACTATGGCCTCATTATTCTCAATACCTAGCACCCAATATTGCTTCATAATCAGTTTTAAATCAACCCTCTCATGGTTCAGTAGAAACCCTCTTCACAACATCATTGTAGTTTTGAGATCCAAACAAATTTTGTTTCTCCCCTTAACAACCACATTTGTCCATAAAATTACTCATAACAAGGCTAGGGTTGCCGTTCCATGCTTCCTTGGATTTGGTTGGCTAGGAAATCCAAGTCCAGCAGAGACACCTGTTCCTAAGCTCAGGGCTCCCGTAGTTTCTCTCCAATTGCTTGGTTTTCCAGCAGAAGCAGTGGTTTGGAACAAACAGCAACTTGGCTGGTTTCTAAGACCAGAATCACAAGTTAGCTCCATCTTTCATTTTTTTGCTTTTCCAACAAGTGGCAGTAGGTGAAGATGGTAAAAAGTGTTGGGGTATCCTACAAATTGTCTTCCATCCAACACTTGAAAAAACCTCCAAAGTGCCAGCTCATCAGAATTCAGCCTTTAGTGCTGGTAAATGGTCACCAAAGCCATATTCCATGTCCCCACCACTGTGGGACCCAAAGGTCATCATTGCTAGTACCTCAAAGCATACTTTCTAGAATTACTCCAACTTAAAATCAACTTGAAGAATTTCAGAAAATATACTTATGAAATTACTTCAACTTAATGTCTGTCGGCATGGTCCCATCACACAAGCACATTCTATGACTTGCCGTCAGACCTCATCCAGCATGCAATCAATCTCAAATCCCAAGGTGTACTTCCCAGAAACATCTACACCAGAGGGTCCCCAACGTATAGGGCCAACGCCATGGTAGCGTATGTTTCACCCATTTACTTTGCTTCATCCCCGTCTTCTTCACCACCAACATCAGCATCCCTAGAATCTATAAGTTTCTGAAATCATCTCAACTTAACCTGAGTGAAACAATAACACATGCGCATTCAACCACTTTCCCACATGCCCTCGTTGTAATCCAAAGTATATTCTTCGAAAATTACTTCACTTGGACTTCTTAAAAACACGAGGCTAGCCCCATGACCCTGCATGCTGTACCCAACCAACATCTTCACCTCTTCCCCATCTTCTACACCCTGTGATCGCCGCCAACGATCCAAAATATTCTTCTGAAATTACTTCAACTTAACTTTTGCTGAGAAGGCTCGGTCACACAAGAACATTCAAATACTTGCAGATCCCTTTTCGGTCTTATCAAAGCCTTTTATATGGGTGGGTTTACTCTTCGGAAATTATCTCATCTTGCTGAAAGCTCCACCACCTTCAACTATTTCACTTAAAGAGTCAAGTGTAAAAATCAGTTTTCGAAACTCATTCCCACACCACACTCCGAAACTGTGTGCGTGAACGAATCTCGAGGGGGCATTTGTACAGAGGGAAAATTCCCGCCCTATCATAAGCTGACACGTCATACTACCAAGTCCACAAAATACAGCCAATTACAAAGCACCACATATTGCTGCTAGGTTTTGCTATCACTACTCAGAAACTAACAGAAATTTGCCAAGTGTCATGCCAAAAACCAATCACATATCAACGCGTGTAAGTGATGACACAAGTAGTCCAGCACGTGTAAGCGATGACATAAGCAATCCAGAGCGTGTAAGCGATGACATAAGCAAACCAATCAGGTTGTGACATGTGTCATCAATCAGACTCCGCCACGTGTCGCTCACCCACCCCCAAACTCCTATAAATGGAAGCCTTCCTAAGGCATTCAGGAGGACACCAAGGATTCAGAAGCATCAGAAGTATAGAAGCTCTACAGGAATCAAGCCTCAAAACCTTCAAGAACTTCAAGAACTTCAACCTCAAAATCGAAGAACACTCGAAGCAGAATCATCCAAACTATCTGCCTAGATCCTAAAGTTTGCTGGAATCAAGCTCAAAAGCCTCCAGAAACATCAACAAATCACAAATCAGTGAAGCTCTACAGATTCAAGCCTCTACGGCCCCAAAGAACTTCCACCACAAACCTTCGAAGACGAAGAACACACGAAGAACACAAAGAACGTGAAGAACAAAGGATTTCTAACAAGCTCATAGCAAAAGATTCATTGTAATTTCGTTTCAGCAATCTTCGATCCATCCCTCAACCAAATTGAAGGATATTTTGTGTTCAAGTTAAAATCACATTACCACAATCCCAATCAATAAGTCTTGTAAGGAGATCGAATCAGAGGATCACTCTTTTGTAATTTCAGAGAATTGTACCACACAATCATCGATACAAATTCGCATTTGTGAAACTATTTTACTTGTTTGATTTATTTCAAACTAAAAATTTAGTTGTCTACAATAGCACAAATTATAGGACTTCTATTTCTTGTGAATTTTTGCAATTTTGGGAAGTTAACTTTTGCAATTCTTTTTTTTTTTTTTTTTTTTTTTTTTTTTTTTTTTTTGAGATGATATAGATAGAAGACATGGGGATGGGGAAAGAGGGAGTTTTGCAATTCAATGCTATGAAATGGTTGATTTAATAATAATATTCAGTATTATTAGAAATTCATGTTTCTTCCAAGATACTAATTTGGGGATATGGCTGTGAATTGGTTGCTTTGCAATGCCTCGCTAAAGTCCTACCTAGTATCTTTTCAGAAACATATCTATTCAAAAGCATCTTTTTACTACACATGTTCACAATAAAAATCCTTAAAAAAAAGAAAAACAACAAAAATCTACATGTAATCTATAACATATATAAAATCGAAGCTATTTAACTTTTGACCGACCTTATAATACTATGCTACATAAATTTTATTAGGTTTTAAAATTTGTTATTATTTTAAAATATATTTTTAGATTAAATTTAAATATAATTATATATTTAAACCATCCATTAGAATACAAACACAATAATAATAAATGTCAATTAATTATTAAAATTTTAAAATTCCCTATGTAAGCTATAAAAAAAAAAGCATGAAAATTTTTTATTATGAAACTTTTTTGTATATTGCGTAGGTTACCAACTAATTTTTTTTATTTAAATAAGATAAAATATGAAATAAACAACAATTAATAATTGAAAAAAATTAGGAAAAACCACATTTTCGTCCCTACATGTTCACGCTATTCCCACTTTGGTCCCTATATTTTATTTTCACCGCTTTTAGTCCCTATTTAGAAAAATGCCTTTCATTTTAGTCCTTTCCGTTAGTGTCCTAACGGCAAAGTCCTACGTGGCAGACAGAACTATTAAAATAATAATAAAAAATTTTATTTTGGCATTAAAAAATGTCACGTCAGCATCTAAATTAAAAAAAATTAATTTATTAATTTTAAATAAATAAAAAAAATTAAAAACAGAAATAAAAACCAAAAATTACATTAATTGAGATATAAGTGTGTCTTGAATAAGAGCAACAAGAACACAAACCCAGATCTAAGAACACAAAATTAAAATTCAAAAATCACAAACCCAGAAAAGAGAAAGTTGTGGTGATCAAAATCATAAACTAGTTCTCTGCTCGCTTACTAAGAAAATCATAAACCAAACTAAAAAGTAGAATTGCATATTCAATATATTAGCTTGAGCTCCAAATTTTCCAAATTCAAATCATTTAATTAGAGATTCAGTCCACTTTCCGTGCAATAGATTTTCCAACAGGAAAAACCACAGCTACAACACAAACAGATTAAAAAAAAAAAAAAAAAAAAACAAAACAAACAAACAAACAAAAACAACAACAACAACAACATATTCCATTACTTGAGTCTGAGAGTGCCAAATTACAGAAATACAACCTAAAAACAAGGAATGAAATCTAGATCTAGAGGCAAGATCTACAACAACCACCACAACTAACTAAGTACACAAATCTAATCATAATCTCAAGATTCTTAACCACCGAACCCGTAGAGAGTCCTTCCTTGCCTCTTCAAGGCGTAGACAACATCCATGGCCGTCACGGTCTTCCTCCTTGCGTGCTCAGTGTAGGTCACGGCATCATGGATCACGTTCTCCAAAAAGATCTTGAGGACGCCACGTGTCTCCTCGTAGATCAGACTGCTGACACGCTTCACTCCACCCTTGTGAGCCAAAAGACGAATCGTAGGCTTCGTGATCCTCTAGATGTTATCGCGAAGAACCTTATGGTGTCATTGTTGGTTAAATCTAGTTTTGTATCTCATACAAAACATATAGCGGAAGCAATAAACAAAGATCTATTTCATTCATGATCGATAACTTGCACTATATAAATTTCAGAATTTAAGAACAAGATAGCGTACCTTGATGCGGTGAAATTCAAAACAAAAGATTAGAAGTACTTAGGAACACTTTTAATCTTCATTCCAATTCCACTTTACGCCCGAGAAGTGTGGTCTCTCAATCAGTTTCTAAGGGAGAATAACGAGTGGCTTCACTCACACATACACACCACTTCACAATGGTGTCTCACTTTTTTTCTAATAAAAATTCTGTATGTCTCTCCCTTTATATATAACTGATTATCTAATTGGGCCGGCCTATTGGGCCTTTCCAATTGGGCTTTAATGTGTGGCTTGGAGTGGGACCAAAAGGGACAAATAAGACACTAACTCCAATGGGCCTTGGGCTTTTCTGTCAACTCTTGACAAGTCCAAAGTTACCATTAATTATATTTAATACCACTATATAAATATAATTGCACTCTAGGCCTTATTAATAAATTATATCTCAAAACTTTATTATACATGCAACCCCTTCATAAAATATTCGTAGTAATTCAAAGTCATAAATATATACTGCCACTTTGAAGATTACTACATCTTAATCATTGAGTACCCGGTTTAATCCTTTTAAGTTATTCATCATATATTTATGAAATCTAATTTCATAAATATATACTTTAGTAATTTCTTACCAAAGTGGTTAGGCCTAACTCTATGAATAACAAACCCATTAAACTTATCTCAAGAGAATATTTTGTATCTCCGTTAAGAGACTATGAATTCCATCTTGAAAATATATGTTCCATCAACACTAGATGTGGCTGCCCAACATACTGAGGTTTTGACCGTTACTTTAGATCTCACTCCTGATATATCAAAGCAACCTACATTTCATGATTAGGTCCATTATTCTCTCAGGATTAAGAGTTCATGCAAATATAAGTCGTGAGATTTATTATTCAATTGACAGTCGTTAGGAGAATAATAAATCTTACAGCGGTCCAGTTCAATATGTCTTAACTCTTAAAACATATCAACATATCAACTTGAAGTCACCACTTCCATGATCAAGACAAATCATCTTAGTTAATATGTTATAGTCTTCGCAGATGAAATGCCCAATTTCATCATCGACTACGAACCAAATTCTGAGTTTACAAAGAACTTGTGACTTATATCTTCTGTGACTAAATCACATAAATCACATACTATGCATCTCATGGACTATATGATAATATCTAAATATTCTTGTTACCATTATTTCAGATAATAATAAAACAACTTTATTAATCACAACATTAAGTCATACATAATGTCATACATAGCATCATACAATAGGATTTAAGGGCATTAATCCTAACAGTCATTTCGCTCCTCCCTTGCCCAAACCCTTGCCTTCCTTTCCACGCCCAGACATTTTTTGAGAAATTGAAAGAACGAAAGAGTTTTTTGGGATTTGAGATTTGAAATTGGAATTGGTTTTGATTTTGATGTGAAAGTTGTGGTGTCAAGTACAGCAAGGAGGTTGCTACTGCTATTCGTGGCGCTATCATTTTGGCTAAGCTTTCTGTCATTCCTGTCAGGAGAGGATACTGGGGTAACAAGATCGGTAAGCCTCATACGGTGCCCTGTAAGGTCATCGGAAAGTGTGGTTCCGTTATTGTTCATATGGTTCCTGCTCCTCGTGGTAATGGGTTAATTTTCTGTTCTTATTTTCTGGGTTTGTGATTTTTGGATTTTAATTTTGTATTCTTAGATTTGGGTTTGTGTTCTTGTTGTTCTTGTTCAAGACATACTTAGATCTCAATTAATGTGATTTTTGGTTTTTATTTCTATTTTTAATTTTTTTATTTAGTTAAAATTAATAAATTTATTTTTTTTAATTTAGATATTGACGTGGCATTTTTTAATGTCAAAATAAAATTTATTATTATTTTAATAGTTCCGTTTGCCACGTAGGACTTTGCCATTAGGGCACTAACAGAAATGACTAAAATAAAAAGCGTTTTTCTAAATAGGGACTAAAAGCGGTGAAAATAAAATATAAGAACCAAAGTGAAAATCGCGTGAAAATGTTGGGACGAAAATGTGATTTTCGCCAAATAAATATTGTATAGGCAGACTAATACATTCATATTTTACATACAAATGACAAAAGATATTTCAATATATAATTCCACTAGGTTTGTTAAATAACAAACACATAGCTTATAGAAGGTAATGTACATCAAGTCATCAACGTTGTTGTTGTTGTCTCTCTCTCTCTCTCTCTCTCTCACAGACATCAAAGACCTAACTATCTAGCTATCCCTAATTTGGTTTGAACAGCTTATTCAAACTCCTCGACATTATGAAAACAACTTGACATTTAATGAGGATCCCATTGTCGACATTACGCATGCCCTTACGTATGCCTCAGTTCATGTCTCTATAAGCAATCTTATAGTTTCGTTTCCTTGCACATTTAAGAGTTCTAAGACTTTGTTGATAAAGATACATTATTATGGCATCATTCTCAGTTAACTTGATCTCCATACGCTGGCTTCTTTTACTTCCACTTTTGCATGCTGTTGCCATTGACGGTCTTGCTTCTTGGCAGCAACTTTGCCATGATGATGACAGCTCCGCCTTGTTGCAATTCAAAGAAAGCTTTCATAGCAACGTGAATGCTTGCATTGGTCCTTTTGCTTATCCTAAGACTGCATCTTGGAAAGTAGAAGGGGTGAACAAAGATTGCTGCTCCTGGGATGGCGTTGAGTGCGATATGTTGACACAGGTCATGTAGTTGGCCTTGATCTCAATAGAAGCTGTCTCTATGGCTCCATGGTCTCCAACAGCAGCCTTTTACGCCTTGTTCAACTTCAAAGGCTAAATCTTGCTGATAACGACTTCAATTTCTCTCAGATCCCATCTGGATTCAGCAATCTTTCTAGGTTGACATATCTCAACCTCTCTCATTCATCGTTTACTGGCGACATTCCTTCAAAGTTCTCAGACCTTTCCAGGTTAATATCCCTTGATTTGTCAAATAATTCTATCCTACATCGCAGAAGCCTAGAAGGTTTAGTTCAAAACTTAACCCGCCTAAAAGATCTGCTTCTCAGCAACGTGCAAATATCATCTCCAGTGCCTGCTGTCTTATCAAATTTATCTGGTTTGAGAACACTTGATCTGAGTCGTAACGGACTTTATGGAGAATTCCCAGTAGGAATTTTTAAGCTACCAAACCTACAGGATCTTAGGGTGAATTACAATGAAGATCTCATGGGCTCTTTGCCCAAATTCTACTCAAGCAGCCCTCTTACACATTTAGAGATTTGGGATACTGCTTTCTCTGGGGAACTGCCGAGCTTAATTGGTAACCTTCATTCCTTGAATGTACTGTGGATTGGGAGCAGTAATTTCTCGGGTAGCATTCCACCTTCAATTGGTAACTTGACTCAACTCAGTCTTTTGGTCCTTTATAACAACTCCTTTACAGGAAAAATTCCTTCCACTTTACACAACCTTATTTCCTTGAAAGTTTTGGATGTTTCTTTTTGTCAGTTCTCGGGGTCAATTCCAGCTTCATTTTGTAACCTTACTCAAACTTATTTATGTAGACATTAGCCAAAACTATATTAGAATCTCAGATCCTTCTTCCTTGTCATGTCTTGGAAAATTGAGCAAACTTATGTTTTTGGCCTTTGATGGAGTCAATTTAACAAGGGAGATCCCATCATCATTGAAAAATATAACCCAACTTCGTTTTCTGGACATGAGCTGGAATCAATTAACTGGTCCAGTCCCTTCTTGGCTTGCCAATTTGACTCAGCTAACTGTGTTACACTGAACAATATATCATTCCTCACCAAAACCGAAACTAATGTTACCCAAAATAAGTTTCAGGTTTTAGGATTGGCTTCATGCAACTTAAGTAATTTCCCAGATTTCTTAAGCAACCAAGACCAGTTACAATATCTTGACCTATCCTACAACAAGATTCAAGGCCAAATACCAAAATGGGTGTGGAACACAAGTGCAAAAACTTTGATGTTTGTGAACTTTTCTCACAATTTATTAACAGGCTTTGACATGTATCTACCCAATTTTCCCTGGCCTCAATTGCAGATTTTAGACCTTAGGTTCAACAAGATACAAGTGTTACCCAAAATTCTACCGCCATCCACCTTGGTTTATTTGGTCGCAGACAACATGCTCCAAGACGAAATTTCATCATCGATCTGTAATCTTAGTTCTCTTTATTCCCTTGATTTGTCCAACAACAAATTCAATGGCATACTTCCTGATTGTTTAAGCAACTTCAGCATCTCTTTGAGCATATTGAATCTTAAAGGGAACAATTTTCATGGCATGCTTCCCCAACTATGTGCAAAGGGAAGTAGAATGAAGATGATTGACTTGAGCGAAAATCATTTCACAGGGGTTCTGCCAACATCATTATCAAATTGTAGAATGCTAGAGATTTTGAATCTTGGAAGCAATCAGTTCAATGATGTTTTCCCCTCTTGGTTGGAATCGCTTCCTGAACTAAGGGTACTAATTCTGCGACAAAATAGCTTCTATGGTGTAGTGGGGAGTCCTGCAGCCATGTTTATAGCTCCCAAGTTGCACATTCTTGATCTCTCCACCAATAAATTTACTGGTAAGTTGCCATTTGAATTCTTCCGAAATTGGAAGTCTATGAAGAAAGTTGATGCAAATAATTTCACACATATGAGGGCACATAGAGTTTTTTGGCTGGCGGATTTGGCCATGAATGAATATTACGTTTACTCGATGATAATAAACAAAGGCAGGGAAACAATATACCAAAAGATCAATGGAGTCTTGGCAACTATTGATCTTTCAAGCAACGAATTCAATGGAGAGATTTTAGAATTCATTGGGAATCTATACGGGTTCCAATTGCTCAGCCTTTCCAATAACAATCTTACTGGTCATATCCCATTATCATTAGGAGACTTGGCAACATTGGAGTTGCTTGACCTTTCTCAAAACAAGCTCTCAAGACCGATTCCTTGGCAACTAACGCAATTTACTTTCCTCGGATTCTTTAACGTTTCACATAACCAACTTATAGGGCCTATACCACAAGGTAAACAATTTAATACTTTTGAGAATAGTTCATTTGATGGAAATCCAGGATTATGTGGTGGACCAATGTCAAAAAAATGTGAAAATCTACCGCCTTCACCTCTACCCACTTCAAGCATTGAAGAAGATCAAGACTCATGGTTTCACATTATATTTGATTTTAAAATAATCCTGATGGGATATTGTTGTGGGCTTGTAATTGGAGTGGTTGTTGGAAACATTGTGACTATGAAAAAGTACCATTCGTATGTAAGAACTAGGATACATCATGCATATACCTAGTTTTGGGGTGACCTTTATTTCCCACTACTCACAACTGCCACTTTAACAAATTGTGGAAAGTTTTATGAAATAAATTTTCACTAAACTTTCTAGAGGGGAAGGCATCAGGATAGAATAAAGTTTGTAAAGACATTCTTGATGTTTTCATCCTTGTATCATACTGAAGCACTATTGTGCCTATTGGTACTTTCAACTTTTTATTTTTCCTAGTTGTCCTTGTTTTCTCTTTTCTTGGTGTAAAGAGGTTGTCACTGCCCTTAAGAAATTTCTTTCAAAACTAATTAAAATGTTTTCCAAGTATAAGAGTTAGAAAAGTGGCCAAGTTGTTTATACCCCAAAACATGATATCAAGACTTGTTCAAGATTCTCTCTCTCTCTCTCTCTCTTCATTGTTTTCATTTCGTATCAGAGGAGCCCCGTAAAAGTGGGACAAAATGGGCTTTTGCCCTTTTTAGCCAAATTAATTGGCTTTATGCCCCTCTTCCCAAACTAATTAGGGAAATACTCCTCTTTTAAAACTCGATTTATGATAAATCGAGTTAAGCCCTATAGTGGCGTTTTTAAGGAGCTTATAGTGACGTTTTAAGGACCTATAGTGACGTTTTTTAAATCGACTTCAATGAAATCGAGTTAAACCTATAGTAGCGTTTTTTTTTATCTATAACTCGATTTTATTGAAGTTGAGTTAAAAAACATCACTATAGGTCATTAAAACGTCACTATAAGCTCCTTAAAAATGCCATTATAGGGCTTTAGATTTTTTTTTTTTTTTAACTCGATTTATTGTAAATCGAGTTTTAAAAGAGAGGTATTTTCCTACTTAGTTTGGGAAGGAGAGCATAAAGCTAATTAATTTAGCTGAAAAGGGCAAAAGCCCATTTTGTCCCGTAAAAGTGATTTATAAAGTTGTGTCGAGGAAGTGCCTAGTGTTTAAGAGTTAAGACTAGTAAGCACCATGCTTATGAACTTGGAAGCCCATGCCTAGCTAATTTGATCACTTCAATAAGAATTTTGATGTGTTTATTGTTTCAGACTTAGCCACACATGCATTCGGTCGTAATTCTCAAATATATACCTATATGAGATTTATGTTTGATTCCATACTCTCTCTCTCTCTCTCTCTCTCTCTCTCTCTCTATAGAGACATAATGGTGGTGTTACCAATGTAACATTCCTTTAATTTCAACCATAAATAAAAATGATGCAAAGTTCCATGTCCTCGTCAACTTATCTTTCTTTACTATTTTAAAATTTAAAGAGAAGAAAATTATATGTATATTGGTTTGGAGTGGGTGAAGGTAGGAGGCTACAAAATTTTCTCTCTAAGGATATTGATAGACTCTCTCCCTTTGTTCACATTAAAATGAGGAAAATTTTCCCCTTAAAAATATTTCTTAAAGAAAATATTTCTTTCTAAATTAATTAAAATGTTTTCCGAGTAAAAGAGTTAGAATAGAGGCCGGGTCTTGTCTCTTTACGAATTGGGTGTTCGTTGAAAAGTCTAGTGTTATACACCCGAAATGAACCGAAATTGGAAAATATATAATCTAAACGAAATTTTGGCCCTAAGTGAAATCTACAAGCATGTCTAGCATGTCCAAAATTTTCAGCTTGGATGGAGGATGTTCCTCCATACCCGTTTCCTGTCCCTTTCGCCGATCATGGCTGATTTTTTTTTTTTCAATAATATTTGTAGTCTTTCTTCTCAAAAAAAAAGAAAAAAAAAAGAAAAAGGTGTGAAATCTACTAGTCTTATTTAGCAAGAGAGTCAATACCGTACCGGAGACTGTACCGGTTTGGCCAGCGGTATAATATATTTCGGATACCGGTCAATACCGGTGTACCGTTTCGAGTTTACCGCTATTTTATATATATATATATGTGTGTGTGTGTGTGTGTGTGTGTGTGTGTGTGTGTGTGTATTATAAAAAATATAAAAGTTTACCATAAAACATTTCTTCAATTTAGAACTAATTATTCATGGTTTTAGACTTTAGTATCAATTAAAAGAAAAAAAAAAAAAAAACACAATATAAAAAATAGAAAGCTTAAAAGTTACCATTTCATAAAGAAAACAAATTATATTAATAAGTTAATGCAAATAAGTAACCATTATGCCTTAACAAAAATTCAAAAATTATAAAACTTAAAAAAAAAAAAAAAAAAAAACTTTTTTCTGTACCGGCCAGTACGCCCGGGTACCGGCCGATATTGTTTGAAATTGGCCGGTATGGCCGGTACATGGCCGGTACGGTTGGTATTTAAACCGGTACGAAACATTGATGTTTCGATATCGGTATACATATCGGTATGGTACATACTAGCCGATATGTCCAGTACCGGTACGGTATTAACTACCTTGTTATTTAGGCTAATGAGTAATGAGACATAATGACCTTTACTAGACCTAACTGGGCCAAGAGGGAAAACTACACCCTCCCCTGACCATGTGGCTCATGAGTAGGCTAGGAACTCTAATTTAATTTCTTGGTTTCTTCTCCCTTTTTATAACTCATTTTGATGAACCAGATCGAGTTAAAACTTGATCTTTTGAGTAGATCCAAATATGCTGTTATTTTTATGAAATTCTAATATTTAGATTATGTTTGGGGCTAATTTTCTTACTAATCCCCTCCAAAAATTAAGTTACTAACATCCTAGATTCAATAATGTATCCCTAATGCCACTAAAACATTATGTTCAATGAAACTTGTTCAATAGTGAAAAAAATTCGGTTAAACAAAAATTCTCTTTTATTGAAAATGATTGGGGAAAGTAGCCACTTGAAATAATCACGGCTTCTAAACTCAATTTCTATTATATTATATAATTGTGGAAAAAAATTATAACGTACGTAAGTTGCCATTAAACTTTCTTGTGGGGCCGTCATCAAGAACTTAGAATACAAGTCGTCAAGACATGCTTCAAAGAATAGATTTAGAGAATGAAAGTGAAACTGTATGTTTGTTGAAACTTGAAAAAAACTAAATTAAAAAAAAAAAAAAAAAAAAACAACAACAACAACAACAAACAAAACAAAATAAAAATGTGACGTGCAAGAGGGTTGTATTATTGTATAGAAAAATTATTGGTCAATATATATATATATATATATAAGTTTTGAAAGTTTTTTATAATAGATTTTTAATTGGAGTAGGATTTAAATTTCTAAAAATTAGATGATAAAACTTTAGCTAAATTAAATTATTGTTAAATCTTATCCCTTCATTTGAGGAAATTTATGTTAACAATTAATAAAAAAATAATTTAATAATTAATCAATCGTACGATGCAACTTAGAAAAAAAAAAAAAAAACAACGGGGGGTTTTGTATGCGATTTAAGGGCCAAAATAAGTATTTACCTCTAATTTGAAAACTACATAGCAAAATGTCCCTATTTTAAAAACTATTTACCAAAATGTCCCCGCTTTTTAAATTCGATTTTAACAAAATCGAATTATAGGTGGAAGTTGACATTAGCAATGTTAAGTTTTATACATATTTTGCTACTTAAATTTTTTTGAAAATTTAAGTGGAACTAATGTCAAGTTCTACTTAAATATATACATAAATCTCAATTTTGAGGATATCAAGTTTTATACAGGATTCGATTTTGTTAAATTTGAGTTCCAAAATAAAAGCATTTTGTTAAATAGTCTCAAAATAGGGGCATTTTGCTACATAATTTTCAAATTAGGAGTAAATACCCCATTTTCCCCATGATTTAAGTTTATAATTTATTTATTTATTATTTTATGTTAGGGAAGGAAGTTTAAAATTTTTTCATAATAGACTTTTAGTTTTAATAGAATTTTCAAAATTTCAAATTAAATGATAAAGCTTTAACTAAATTAACTATTGTTAAATTTTTATCTGTTAATTTGAGGAAATATTTCTAATAATTAATAAATAAATAATTTAATAATTAATTGTGGGTGTGAAAGCCCAACGCTACGTATTGGGCCTGGGGCCCAATTTGAGTATCACTATGTGTCCGAAGAGGGAAAAGGGATTAGAAATGAGTCCGCATGGGGGAAATGCACCTGGAAATGAATGATAGGATATGTCTGAAGACAACCCTATTGGTCCGAAGAGGTCCCTCTCATCGGATCACAAGGGAACTTGATCAAGTAAATACACTGAAGGCCTGAGCGACCTTCCCAACTGACTCCACGATCAGAGCAAGCTCTGGGCATGCCTAGAGATGATGAGAACAGAGAAATATCTAAAAGGAAAAGCTGCTACCACCGCATTTAATGCACTGCAGCAACTTTCCTGGCCGCATTTATGTGGAGAAGACCCCTGAATAGTGCAACTTCAGCTACTACCACTCACGGCAGACTAAAACAGATGTCTGATGTGACATGTACTCAAGTAAATGTTTGGATGAAGAAAAAATGTACGGTGAAGATGAAGAAGAAGAAGGATATATAAGGGGAATATGCCTCTAGATAGGGGGGGACGGAAAAATTGAGAGAAAAAAGAGAAAGAGAGAGAGAGAGAATGGTATTCACTTCTCCATAAATATTAAGCCTCTTCAGATTTGAGTATGATCCACTCTACAATTGTCTTTACATCATTTTATCCTTACTAGCATAAATGAATCGTTGCTAAATCCATAACCAGCCTAGCTTTTTCACCCACTCTCTACAAATTTATTGTTCTGGGTTCATTGGGCTCACAATCTGTAAAGTTTAGACTTGGCCTATCAAATTTGGACCTTATATTAATGATAGTGGCTGTTTATTAGGAAAAAAAATTTCAACGTAGTTGGTTGTTATTATTATTATTATTATTATTATTGGTTTGGGTTGATTTGGAGTGTTTTGGATTGATAAGGTAGAAGAGGAAAAATTGATAAGAATAATTAAGTTTTTATTTTTACACCTAATAAAAATAAAAAGATAAAAACAAAAATTTATTAACGTTTAATCATTACTTTTTTTAGATAAAAACGAAAAAAATTGTATTTTACGTCTTATGTATATCAATTAAGGACTTTTTTTTTCCATGGCACCTCACGGACTTTTTTTTTCCATATCAACTACTTCAAGAAGTTTAAGTGCATGTATATCAACGGATTTGGGCTTTGGTCATAGGAGGTTGTTTGACTATATTAAAGACTTGGGCTGGCTAATAATGGTCTATTAAAAGTCCATTTCTTAGATTCCGTAATCCAAGTGGAAGTGGATGGCCAGATATAAAAAACTGGGTGAGCAGTGATTGTAAAAAATGTTGCTCATAGGCTTTGTAGATTAGCCTAAAGTAATTTTAATGGGCTAGTCCTCCCATATGAGCCTCTCCAATGGAAGTCAGGCATACCCATGTGAATCTGTGGGTTTTTTTTTTTTTTTTTTAGTGAAAATAGAAGAAATGGAACTGACTGATGCTCAAATGTGGACTTGGAACTGGAACTGTGGAAGGCATTATTTTCTTAGTGTTTGATGCCCAAATGTACGTGGCTCTTAATCTTTAATTAAGACTACCGACGGAAATGGAATTGATAGCACTCATAAACTGTTTAGCAGAAGTGGGAACTAATGGAAATCCTATGCCACAAAGAAATCTTTTGGAAAAGTTAACGAAATTAAGGTAATTTTATGAAAGTCTTTTCAAATAAGATATTTTGAGTTTAATCTACATTTACACAAAAAATTAATTGATGTATTGGCCTATTGATAAAGAGCAATAATCATGAAGTGGACGGCATCTATTAAACACAATCATCAAAACAGACTGACAATGTTTTTCAATCAAAAGAGATGATTGCCGAGATTTTAAAATAAACACTTTACCTTGAAATGTTAATGAATTCAAGTTATTTTTTATTTTGAAGTTTTTAGCACGGCAACCTTTAAAGCTGGCTGATGTGAAGTTGTGAACCGATGAATACCAAATTTCTAAGTCTAAGTAAACGGTGGGGCTACAAACATTGCCGTGCTCTAGAGTGCATAGACTTCCCAACGAAAAACAGTGAGAGTCATCCATAGTGGGAATAAAGAAAGACTGATAAAGTTGTGGTATGGCGCGGTGCCTTTCATGCCGAAAGACTATATGACGATCGAGAACCGAAAGCTTCAAACCAGAGTGGGTCTACAAAGACCATTACACGGAATTGACAAGAGAAACATCGATGCTCAATCACGAAGGAACCTCTGATAACATAACATAATAAATTGAAGACATTGAAAAAGTTGGTTTACTAATTGTAATAGACTAAGAGCTTATAAAATAAGATCGTGGTGTAAAATTCAAGTTTTATACCCTACGGTCCTAACATGCCACATCATCATATTATATGTTATATAATAAATACAAATACATCAATAAATTCTAATACCTATATGAAAACCCAACCTAATTAGGAGTTTTTTGAGATGTTATTAAATGTAATAAGATGTATTAAATTTTAAGTAGAAAATTGATATAACAATCTCCTATTGAATAGTGTAAAACATGGGTCATGTTTTACACCTCATCATTACCAAATTCAAAAGCTTTATACCAAACATGAGTTTTACGCCAAAATTATCACTCAACAATGAAAAACATGATATTATGGTAAACTATTAAACAATTATGGCGATTCCTTTTCACCTAATAGGACTAATTAAGAAAGCATTCATAATTGAGTTGGTTGTTACCTTTGGGTATCCATTCCAATCTCAACCAAGAATACCCATCAATTATCCTATTCCAATTAATTAATCACTTAAAAGTGATGCACCTTTAGGCCAACCTAATAATTCTCGTGATCAAAGAATTGCAATATGAAAAGTCATTAATTATTAACACTAGGGAATAGGTGTTAATCTCAATTATTTGACTTGTTATCTGTGTCATTCCGGTTAGGCCACTTTGGTGACTAACAAACCGTACCATAATATAGATTCTAAATCAAGATTAATGACCTTGCCCATACATTAATCAACAGGGTATATTCAAAATAATATAGCCAATTATAGGCATGCCATTTAAATAATTTAAGCATTGTAAATGCTAAAGGAATAAAATCTGCTGAGCTTTAAAAAAAAAAAAAAAATGGGCCAAGCCGATCATTATGCCTTTTAAATAATATTAAAGGATTTTATATATAGAATTGAAACATGAAACCAATCTCATGTCAAACACAGTGATCCGGCCAAGTGTGCCTTGATATGCTTTAGATTCAATTTCAAACATTCAGTAAGTAGGACTGAGTAAGTGACCCGGCCCACCCGAAAACCCGACCGACCCGACCCAACCCGACAGGTTTTGGGCGGGTCTGAGAATATTCGGGTTGGGTTTCGGGCCTAAATTTCGGGTTATTTTCGGGTTCTGGTCGGTGTCGGGTGGGCGACGGGTCCTATAAATATACTACTTCAACCCGATTTTTTTTTTTTTTTGAAAAAAAACTCTACTTCTTGTTCTCTCTCCGTCTCCCTCAGAGAATGGTTGATGGTGGCGGGTCATATAAACGAAATCAGTGTCTGGCTCACCTGGGTATCCACAATTTTCATCTGGGTCTGCCTCCATGGCCTTGTTATCGCTGATGGTGGCGGTGTTGGCTCTATCACAAAAGAGGGAGCTTGATGAATTGGGTCAGGCTTATTACCACAACTTTCTGGTTTGTGATGACTTCTTCGGCTGAGTCAAGGAATGAGTACCTGTCAGAATCGTCACGGGTTGAGGACCAGGAGAGTTCTGGAGGGAATGTCGTGGCTCTGGTCGCTGTCACCGAGGAAGAGGAAGCTCTGATCGGCGCGCTGGATTTTCAGGCCGTCGAAGCCGGCCAAGGACGTATTGGCTCGGAGATTACCGTTGCGTTTCCAGATCTTGTACGTGTCGGAGGGAGCGATTTTACCGTCGCTTGTGCTTGTGTTTGTGCTTGTGCACTATTGAGTTGTGAAGTGAAATGGGTGGAAGGAAGGTATGTGGGTTTGGCTTGCTGGAGTTTTCTTTTTGTTTTGTTTTGTTTATTGGGCTTCTCTCTCTTTTTTTAATTATTTTATTTGATCTGTGGAGGCTGAGAGCCTGAGGCTGTATGGCTCAAATTGAGGCGTACAGATATTTCGCCTCGTAAAAAAAAAAAGAAAATGTCAAACCCGAAACCCGACCCAAGACCCGAAAAACCGACCCGATTACAGACCCGTTTTTTCGGTTCGGGTCGGGTTTCAGACAGCTAAACCCGATTTATATCGGGTCGGGTTTCGGGTCACAATAAATCCAACCCGTCCTGACCCAAACTCACTCCTATCAGTAAGTATACTTTGTAATACAAAAGGCAAATTAAATATTTAAACTTCACAGTAAAGCTTTGGGTTTGCTCTTTTAACGTTGAAATTGATAAACCTTCGCGGAAAGACAAAAAACAATCTAGGCATATAACTGGATCTGAATCAACGATCACGTGGATGAGACATTAGAAAAACTAGTCTCAGATCCACGCGTTGCGCATGATAATATTATTGTTTTAGTTATTATTTAGGATAAACTACATATTTAGTCCGTAACCTTTATGATGTATTTCAATTTTGTCCCTAACCTTTCAAATATGTCAATTTAGTCCCTAACCTTTTAATATTGTGTCAAAATGGTCATTGCCGTTAAGTAACAGATAAAAAATGCTAACTTGACTAATAGTGACAATAAAAAATTATTTTTATGCCATCCAGACTGCCATGTCGCCTGAATTAAAAAAAAAAAAAAATCCTAAACTAAAATAAACTAAACTAAACTAAACTAAATTAGCTTAAACAACCCTAAAACCCAGGTGAAGCTCATCATCTCTCAACCTAATTGAATCATACCTCTATGGCCGAACATTCAATGCTTTCACCGCTCACCACCGCCTTCCCGGTGATGGCCTTGAACTTGTCATCCCTTTGTCACTCCCTCTATTCCCACCCTCTCTCTCTCTCTCTCTCTCAAACCCAGATCAGTTAATCAGACCAGATTCTCTCACCTCTCAAACCCAGGAAGGACTCAGCTGGAACCACCGTTGTTTGCACTTATTTTTTGTTTGCGTTAGTTTTTGGGCTTGTATCAGAATTTGCGTTAACTCAGTCAAACAAGATAGGTTTTTGTTTTGTGGTTGATTGTGTAACTGGCTTTGTTTTTGTTGTGGGTTTTAAAATTGGTATGTGGTATACAATTGCGCTTCAGTTGTATTGTTGTTGGTATTGGCATTTGGGTTTGTATCAAAGTTGTGTGCAACGATATGAATATTTTAAATATGATATTCTAAATTGAATAAGGGAATTTATTAGTTGCTTTCAATTAGGCGAGCTTGGATTGAAAAGATACAATGATTTTTTGAGTAAATGATAGAAATTTTATTAAAATTGATCATGAGTATACAGAAGTCTTGGAGACACAAAACCAGCCCAGGTTTGGCATGTTTAGGATAATAACAAAACAGAGAATAAAAACAAATAGAAGGTTATAGGACCAGGAGTGTTGTTGGCTTACTGCTAACCTTTGATATTCCTCCAATAGTTTGGTAACTTCCTTGAAAATTACCGTTGGGTTTACTGTAGAATTCAATTTCCATATTGGACTTGAATGAGAAAGGAAACAGAGTTATAGAGAAGTAGCAACAACGATGGTCCAGTCAAGTCCTTCCTGAGTTTGAGCGAAGAGAGAGAAAGGGTGAGAATAAAGGGAGCGAAAATGGGGACGACGAGTTCAAGGCCACTGCCATGATGGCAGTGGAGACAGGTGAGAAGACCAAAGTATTGAAGGTTTAGCCATGGAGGTTTGGTTCAGTCAAATCGCGAGAGGGCTTTTAGCTTGGTTTAGCGTTTCAAAAAACGTTTCAAAGTGTTTAAGTTATTTTAGTTTTATTTTTTTTCTCCAAAAAAAAAAAGTTATTTTAGTTTTTTTAAATTAAAAATAAATGACATGGCAGTGTAGTTGTCCGTTTGACATGGAATTTTTTTTTTATTTTTTTTTATTTAGAACGTTTGCCACGTAAGCAATTTCTATCTAAGAGATAACGGCAGTGACTAAATTGACACGATAATAAAAATTTAGGGGCCAAATTGACACAATTAAAAGACTAGAGATCAAATTGAAATTGACACAATAATGCGAGGTTTTCCCCATTCGTAAACAAATCACCGTGTCTTTTATTTTCCGCTGCATAATTAGTTTATTGGTGATTTGTTTGTGCTACCACGCTTTGCATGATTAATTTGATTAATTAATAACTTGGCTAATTAATCAATTGATTTAATCACAAGGGGTCAATACGTTTGTGGCCTATCAAGTGGTATCAGAGCAGGCACACTCTGATTAGGTTTAATCTTTGCTGTGTTTGATCCATTGACTCCTGTTTGTTATGGATAGAGGACAGTCGTTAATTATACCTCCTTTATTTGATGGCACTAACTATACATACTGGAAAGTACGCATGAGAGCTTTCTTGCAGTCTTTAGATAAGAAGGTGTGGCAAGCTGTAGAGATTGGTTGGACTAAGCCATAAGAAGCACCAACCGATTGGGATGATGCCAAGATCAAGGCAGTAAACTTCAACAGCAGGGCATTGAATGCGTTGTTCAGTGCGGTCACCAATGAGGAGTTTAAAAAGATATCCTCAACTGAAACTGCTAAGGAAACTTGGACTATCCTCCAGACAACCTATGAGGGAACCAAGGCTGTCAAAGATTCAAAACTTTAAAGGCTCACTACAAGCTTTGAAGAGATTAAGATGGAAGAGGATGAGTCGTTTGATGAGTTCTATGGCAAGCTAAAGGACATAGTGAACTCTGCCTTCAATCTTGGGGAAACCATCCCTGAACCCAAGATTGTGAGGAAAGTGCTCAGATCTCTACCCGAGAGGTTCCATGCCAAGATTACGATGATAGAGGAATCAAAGGATATCGACAAAATTCCTTTAACTGAGCTGGTTGGAAACCTGCAGACCTATGAGCTAGGGTTGACCAGAATTGGCAAATCAGGTAAAGGAAAAAGCATGGCACTGAAGGCCAAGAACAGTGACACTGATGATTCTTCAGATGATGAAGAATCCAAGATGAAGTCCTACATCACCAGGCAGTTCAAGAAATTTATGAAGAATACCAATGGAAAGGGTTTTGACAAGAACCGAAAGCAATCAAGTTCTTTTCAGTTTAAGAACCAAGACAAAGGGAAGAAGGATGCTAAGGAAGGTGGTCAGTACAATATTCCCGCAGGACCTAAGTGCTTTGGGTGTAATGGCTTCGGTCATATGAAACAGGAGTGCCCTACATATCTCAAGAGCATTGGGAAGAGCAAGACACTTGTAGCTACCTTAAGTGAAACTGAGCTTGAGAATGATTCTGATAGTGAGGATGACGGAATCTTAAATGCCTTCACTACCACTGTCAATCCAACTGAAAGGATTATTGAGGAAGTGGAAGAAGAAGAAGAATTGGTGGAATCCAAGTTTGAGAAGATGGATGATCAAGATGATATCCATTCAGCCTATGAGGAACTGTATAAGCTTTCTAAGAAGCATGAGAAACTGTATAGGCTGGCCACCAAAAAGCTCAGTGATGTAGAACTTGATCATGAAGAGTTGTCCACTAAGTTCGATGAGGCAAATCAAACTATTGGAGCACTGAGGTTCAAGAACAATTTCTTGGCTGAGAAGACCAAGAAGTTTGAAGTGGAGTTGTTTCAAGTCAAAGCTTAATTGGAAAGGACTTCAAGTGAAAAACTTGATGAGATGCTTAGCATTCAGAAATCTGCTTCAGATTGAACAGGTTTAGGGTATGGTCTTTCTTCCACTAATATTGCTTCTACTAGTACTACTGTTTTTGTTCCTCCTGCTAATAATGCTAAAATTGAGAACAATGATGTTAAAACTGAATTAGCTACTGAGAACTTAGACAATGGTACATTTATTTTAGGAGCACCCCCTAAGCAAGATAAGAAAGATGTTAAAAACCCTAGAGCTAAGAAGGCTAACTCTCAAAAGCCTAAACAGAAGAAGCAGCATCTCTGTCATCATTGTGGAGCTACTGGTCATACTCGAGCAAATTGCTATAAGTGGTTAGCCACTCAACAGAGCAACGACATGATAGCATCTGGGAGCCAGAATCAGATTCAATCCTCTCTTGCTCCTCTTAGAAATCTTCTGAAAGCCCTCATGTTCCTTTCGAACTTAAACGATTTCAATTCTTTCCCCTCACCGCCGGTTCAAGGGTTTAATCAAAGGAAAGGTTCTTCCAAGATGTGGAAGAAAAAGGACTCTAAGTGATTATATCACTTTCTTCTATCTTTCTGTTTTTGTGTGATGCATTACTTGTGTGTTTTGCTTTTATTTTGAGTTAGTCTAGTTTTATGCTTTGCTTTGTTTAAACATGTTTTTGTTTATTATTTTCAGTTTTGTTTATTTTGTTTTTGAAATAAAAAAAAATTGAAAAATACAAAAATAGTGTGTGTTATGTGTACATTGGTACTTGTGTACCTTGGATGGCCATTGAAACAAAATTTTCTAAACTTTGTATCTTTTGTAGTTTAGATGAGTATCTTTATGCACAACTAAGCAAGTGAGTTTTGTGGCTCGTGTTTGTGATAAGTAAGGTTAAGTGATCTATTATACTTAACACTCATATCACTCTTTTTTACGGGTAGGACTAGAAAATCCTAAGAGAAAGGCATAAATAACCATCTCACCACTGTTGCCCGCCAATCATAAATGACACCTGTATGCTTCGGCATAGCAAAAGTACAGTGTCAATGACATTTGTGTGCTTTGGCATAGCAAAATTGGAATGTCAAATATCATTGGATATTTCTTTTCTATCTCTTATATGCCCATGCATGATATGCTAAATAAAAGAAAATGTGCAAAGAAAATTAAAAAGCAAAAAGATCAAAAATGCTTTAAATATGGTTGCAAGCGTGTATTCGAGGAGATGTGAGAGTTATAGGATGTACCTCGAAGGTGATAGTCCCCATCAAACAATTATAATTGTGTGTGAGTTAAAGTGATTTTCTCATATCTTAAATCGTCATAACATGTATACACTTATGCAATCTTGCGATGTTTTTCACACACAACACGCAATATTCTTTGCTACTCTTGATACATGTGCAGGTACAATGTGATTTAGCCATCACTAGGTTTACATGTGTTAATGTATGATCACTAAACTGTCTTGACTTGTTTTTGAAATATAAAATTGGTTAGACTTGTTTAGTGTGTGTGTGTGTTTTTGAGATCCATGTGCTTAAAATTATTGTTGAGAGATGATTTTGAGAGCTATATATGTTGATTGGATCATTGGTTGAGTTGCATGTTGGATTGCATTCATGTCTGTGTTTTTCACTTCTCGAAAAACTAGTTTCAAAAGCTTGCTCGACACCTCCTCGATACCTAGCTATCTATCGAGCTTCCCAAGCTTTTTCTTATCGCAATCCCGACACCTGCTCGACACCTGATGGATCGATCGAGAATTCTTCTGCCTCCTCGATAGCATCTCAACACCTTGTGGATCGATCGAGATTCTATTCTTGTGTTGATGTTTTGATCCTTAATACCTCCTCAACACCTGAATTTGTCCAAGACCATTTTTCTCGACACCTCCTCGACAAATGTCTTGACACCTCTCGATACCTCATCTGTTGAGATTTACTGAGGACTCTATATAAGCTCCTCGTGCGATCTGGTTCTCATTTTTTCGATCTCTCTTGATCTATCCGCACCTGTTCAACTCTCAAACTCTCTTTTCTCACTCAAAACCTTCAACCCACGTGATTTTCGGCCTTTCTTTGCTTTAAATCACTTGGTATGATCTCTTATCTCTTCATTCTTTATGCATTTCATGATTTTGAAACCTAGGTTTTGGGGTTTTTGAAAATTTTTGGGGTTTTTCAAAATTGATGAGTTATTGTTGAAATTTTGGGATGGATTTTCACTAAAATGAGTTTAAAATCTCATACATTGCATCACATATGCATTATAACAGTATTTCCATGCATTTAGATGTGTGCAAATTGATTGTGTGCTGGTAGGATTGGATTGAGATGAGCCCATGATGCAATTTGTTTTGCATGTCACATGTTCATGCATTTTCCATGCATACGTACTCTCTTTTCAATATACTTGTTATATTTGAAATGTTTGGAGCTTTTCTGATTGTCTCCTTCTCTTCCCCCTTCTCATTTTGTTTACGTTAGTTGCGTCTATGGCACCTAAGCGTAAATCAGCTTCGTCTCGGAACCCTCTTCGTTCCGAGGCATCGTTTTCTGATCCTACTCCTTTTAACATTCGGTTCCATGATGAGGATGCCCGTAAAGCTTTCTAGGAGAACTTTTCTCGACGAGGAGTTCATTCGGAACGCCAAGTCATTTTGGCGGACTTCGCCGACACTGACCTTCCTATTGTTATTCACAGTCGGGGATGGGAGTCACTGTGTGACATCTCGGTCACTTGTCCTCTCGTGCTTATTCAGGAGTTCTACTCCAACATGCACGGGATTGATCATTCAGTACCTCTTTTCTTCACTCGCATTCGAGGTACGCACATCCCTGTCACACCACAGCTTATTGTGGATGTGCTTCGGGTTCCTAGGATAGAGTTTCCTGACTATTCGGGTTGTGAGCGTCTGTGGACTGTGTCCAAGGATGATCTCATATCTGCTTTTTGTAAGCGTCCTTCTGAGTAGGGTAAGCATCAGTATACATAATGTCGATCTTTTGCTAAAGGTCCTAGATTCTTAAACATGGTGATGACCTTTGTACTCCATCCTCTCTCTCATTATAACTCTATTACAAAGCCTCGGGCTCGATTTTTGTTATCCCTCCTTGAGCATTTTACTATAGACTTCCCCTCTCACTTCATTTTATCTATTATAGATGTTCATTTAGATGCGGCGTCCCGTGATAAGTTTATCTTTCCTTCCGCTATCACGAGGATTCTACGCCATTTTTTTGTCACTTTTCCTGTGTCCGACCACTTTACACACATCTGTGCCATAGATGCCGCTACCGTAAAATATAGTGAGGCTCAGTTTAGGCCGTAACAGCCGGATTCCACTCCTCCCTCTTATTCGGCTCAATCTCAATCTGCTCCATCTACATCCGCTCCCTCTTCTTCTACGAGCGATGTGTCATTTGGAGACATCATGGCGCAGCTGCAGCGCATGGATGATCGCCTTGATACACTTTCTACGGAGTTGTATTAGGTGAACGTTCGTGTTGGTCGTATTGCACGACGGTAGGCAGCCATGGGTGGCTTTGCTTCTGAGGCTTCTCCTCCACCACTTCTTCTAGTGGCTTTTGATTCTGATGCTAAGGATAATGATGATGATGATGGTGATGACGATGATGCTTCTGATGATGATGATGGAGATGCTAACTTTACTGATGAGATGTCTACTTGACACTTTAACCCTTTGTCACTCGTGACAAAAAGGGGAAGTAGTTTTGGGATATGAGAGTAGTCATTCTTAGGGGGAGAGTTAGTGTAGGACATTTTTGTTAGGGGGAGTGTTGATATTTTTGAGGGATGTAGTGAGGATATGATGTATCTTTCTTTTCTTTCTTTTTAGATACATTGTTCATGTACATTGGGTCTTGTGACCATTTATTGACATACATTGTACTTATTTCTTTCTTTATGTGGATGTATGTTGTTTCTTTCACCTACCTCTTACATGTGTTGTTTCTTTTCTCCTCTTATACACATGCTTCTTATGCTTATATGCAATCTATTATTTTATGTTTCACACAAGATGCCTTGATGAGTTTTGTTTAAAGTGTTTCAGAAATACAGGTTGTCAAAGTCTACTTGCCATAAACTCTCTTCTTGCAAAGTTTTTCAAGAGTTTGTATTAGGATAGATTTTATTGTATTCAACAAATGAATATGAGTTGAGTGATTTATGGCTTCTCTCATATGTTCATTTGTTTGTTGTGGTTTTGTCACGGACTGCCAAAGGGGGAGATTGTTGGGACATATGTGATTCACTTATTAGGAACATATGTCATTCTTTTTATGTAATTGGCTAATCCTTTGACAAAACGCACTTTACTTATATTTGGGTAGATCTAGGATGTGTTGAAATACTTTAAGAAACCATGTTTCAAGATTAGTATGGAAGCCTTCAAGTCTGTCCAAGAAAACAAGCTGAAATTGCAAAATTACTAAAGCTCGACACCTGTCTTGACACATTCTCGACACTTTCTAGCTGTTGAGATTTATAAAATCAGAAATTCTGATATGATTTCTTGGGATCCGTGAATATGTCTTTAGGCCTTCTTTTCTCCTAACCCTAGATATATAAAAGGACTGTGTTAAGAGCTGTCAAAGAGTTCACAAGTTGGACAATCATTGAGCAAACTCTGTTCAAACAAATTGTGACCAGAGATGAAGTTCTTGACCTAGTTCATCTCTTCTGAAGAAGTTGCTGTGTATGTGCACCTTTGGGTTTTGCGACCAAGCATCTTCTTGATCTTCATAGTAGATGAACTGAAGAAATTTGCAGCCAACAATTCTTTCTAGTTGGTGATTGAAGTCGCGTACTGGATCCGCGCAATTGGTTAGTCACGTATTTGGGAGCCGTGCATTAAAAAGGGGAACTGTCACTACAGAACAAGTCCAATTGGGTATTGGGGTAAGGGTTTAACTGTAGGTTGGTAAGGTACTTGGGATTCTTTTACTTGTAACCGCTTGTTGTGATAATAGTGGAGTTTCGGGAGTGGTGACTTGAAAATCACTCGGTGGGGTTTTTGTCGCGAGGTTTTCCCCATTCGTAAACAAATCACCATGTCTTTTATTTTCCGTTGCATAATTAGTTTATTGGTGATTTGTTTGTGCTACCACCCTTTGCATGATTAATTTGATTAATTAATAACTTGGCTAATTAATCAATTGATTTAATCATAAGGGGTCAATACGTTTGTGGCCTATCAATTTGCATAACAAATACGTTAATATATATCAAAGTAGTTTGCTATCATAGACTCACAGTCACAGAAAAAATATTGTTCATTGATATTAGAATCAATGAAATTCAAAAATAATATATATATAAACCGAAGTGTTTGACTTTTTGTTGACCTCTCCAGAGCTTGCCACATCATTATCATTTTTTTTTAAAACAAAATTAAAAAAAAAAAAAATCAACAACCAAAGTCCAAACTTAACAAGGAGTAAAACTTTATCTCTCTAACAAATCAAACTTAAACTCAAACTCAAACATTGATAATTTATCTCCAAATTTGCGAGGTTAATCATGAACACTATAAAAGCAGTGCAAATCCCAATATATTTTTTTAATCCAAGTAGAGGTATAAGCTTTTCTTTTGTTATTTTCTTCTCCTCTACCTTGTTTTAAAAAAAAAAAAAAATTTATTTTATGGTTTTTCATGTATTTTTTAAAAAGTGATTTTCGTACATGAACCACCAAACCCTACGCCTGTGATTGTATATGATTTTTTTCATTGTTTAAAGTTTAGACCCGCTAAAACTTAAAACTTATTGCTACTTTATAGGTTCGTGTACTTTTTTCTTCTTTTTTTATTTTTTTTATTTTTTATATTTCTCTTTTAAATAGTCATATATTTTTTGAATTATTTCAATAACTTATTCTTTAATTATATATCTTTTTTGGCATTTTGGAAGTTTTAACATCTGAATTTGTGTTAGTTTTTGCAATATTTGAACATGTTTAGCAGATTTCAATGACTATACCATGTATTATTTTTTTGAAGGTAATTAATTTTTCTTTTATATTTCTCTATTGTGCAATCATATACATTTTGTTTTGTTTCAAAAATTTATAAGAAGTAAATCTTATGATTCTTTAATATTTTTTGGCCTTTCAAAAGTTTTAACATCTGAATTGTTCTTTTGATGTGAACACATCTTTCTCTTATATTTCTCTGTTGTGTAGTCACATATATATATATATATATATATTTTATCTATAATTTGTAAGATCTGAATCTTTTGATTTCTTTCAATAGTTATAGGGATGGATTATTCTTTTGAATGTAACCAAACTTTCTCTTATATTTCTCTATTGTTTAGTCATATATATTTTGTTTTGTTTCAATAATTTCTAAGCAGTGAATCATCTAATTCTTTAATATTTTTCAGAAGTTTTAATATCTGAAAATTCATCCTTGAAAATAACAAAATCCATGCAAACATTAAAATAAAAGTTAATGTTATATAATATTAAAAATTTACAGAGACAAATCATTTCGTTAACATAATAATAGAGAAGAACACCGTAAAATTTTGGATATTTCTTTATGCTTTAAACCGAACAACACATTTCTTTAGTCAGTGTTATTTTACAAAATTTTTATAAGCCATTGCACATTCAAGCAATGACTTCTTCATCAAATTGTAACACAAATTAAAGTCATACAGGAGCAAATCATGTAATTTTGTAGTTTCTTAATTAATTTAAGATTTTATAAAATTATTTTAGTCTACTTCACAAATAGGTAGGTTCCCATGCATAGAATGGGTTAGCGACTAGTAATTAATTAATTCTAAATCCAAGAGAGGAAGTAACAAAATCCATGCAAACATTAAAATAAAAGTTAATGTTATATAATATTAAAAATTTACAGAGACAAATCATTTCGTTAACATAATAACAGAGAAGAACACCGTAAAATTTTGGATATTTCTTTATGCTTTAAACCGAACAGCACATTTCTTTAGTCAATGTTATTTTACAAATTTTTTATAAGCCATTGCACGTTCAAGCAATGACTTCTTCATCAAATTGTAACACAAATTAAAGTCATACAAGAGCAAATTATGTAATTGTGTAGTTTCTTAATTAATTTAAGATTTTATAAAATTATTTTAGTCTACTTCACAAATAGGTAGGTTCTCGTGCATAACATCGGTTAGTGACTAGTAATTAATTAATTTTAAATCCATGAGAGGAAGTAACAAAATTTGAGATTAAAACTTTTAAATTTAATATATTTATTTATATTATTTCTTTTTTTTTTCTTTTAAAAAATCCCAAGGGACCGTGGCCCCTTTTGGTCTCCATTTTGAATTAGTTTTAGCAGCGTGAGGGTGCTTTTGAATGTAATTTTTGTTGAAAACTTATTTGTTTATTTGTTGAAAGCTAATTAAAGTACAGTTGTGCTTAAAAGAAAAAAAATATTTTAAAAAGAAATAAATAAACAAATAAGCTAAATAACTTAAAGAAAAAGTGGTTGCCAAACAAATACAATTTTTTTTTAAAAAAAAAAAGTCTTTAAATATTGAGATTCCTTTACACACTCGACCTAATAAGTCAAACAGGAGATCTTGCATCATTGCTCATTGCTCATTGTTTGCACGAAAGGTGTCTCCGTCCAATCGAATAGTAAATATAACATTTACCAAGTACAAAATGGGCTTTTGCCCTTTTCGAGCAAATTATATAGGGAAATGCCCATCTTTTAAAACTCGATTTATAATAAATCGAGTTAAAAAAAAAAAAAAAAATTTCTGAAGTCCTATAGTGGTGTTTTAAGGAGCTTATAGTGACGTTTTAAGGGCCTATAGTGACGTTTTTTAACTCGACTTCAATGAAATCTAGTTTTAGGTAAAAAAACACCGCTATAGGTCGATTTCATTGCCTATAACTCGATTTCATTGAAGTCGAGTTAAAAAACGTCATTATAGGTGTTTAAAACGTCACTATAGGCTCTTTAAAAACGCCACTATAGGGCCTAACTCGATTTATCATAAATCGAGTTTTAAAAGAGGGGTATTTCCTTATTTAGTTTGGGAAGATGGGTATTTCCCTATATAATTTGCCCAAAAAGGGCAGAAGCCCATTTTGTCCCATATACCAATACTATTTAATGCAAAAGTTTAATTCAATGAATTTCGACTTGACTATATTATATGAATTTCAACTTGGCTATATTATAAGTGTGTGCTATATATCCAAGAGTTAGACCATTTTGGATATACACCACTGTAAGTTTTTTTTTAAAAACTTTTTTCCATTCTTCCCGTGTGTGTTAAAAAATACTTAGTATTATAAAAAAAAATTCAAACAAGACAATAAATTGAATATAAAACCAGCTAAACACACACTTATCAAATAATGATTCTCTCTCTTAGCTCAAGATCAATTAGCAAATTATATCCTTTTAAGCCTATAACTTGGCCTTTGTTTTTGGAAGGATGCAGCGTAGAATACTGAGCCTATGACTTATCCTTTTATTTGTGAAAGATACAGCGTATAATATTAAGCCTATGACTTATCTTTCTCCTTCTTCTTCCTTTAAGGGAAGCTTATAACTTATCTTCTGTTTTTGCATAAGCAAACATTATGTACACTTCAAAACAAGAGGTTCAAACCATATTAAACACTTCATTTTCAAAATAGTGCATAGTTTATTTGGCTTTTTTAGGCTAAAATCACAATCATTATGGTCTCTTTACCTATTTTATAAGTTATAACCACCGACGTATCTTAATTCATGCATCAAAACTAATCACAGATATTGACTATCCAACAGCAGCAAGTCAAGACCACTTTTAACTTTTAAAAATAGAAATTAAAAAAAAAAAAAAAAAGTCAAGTGTAGGTAGGCTTTTCACTTTTGCCTCTGCTTTACATTTCAAGGATGCCGTGATGAAAAGGTTTCCGCGTTGAAAAAGTGAGAGAAAATAAGAAAAAAAATAAGCTTTTAAAAAGTTATACTAGGAAATTTTCCATTTTAAAAACAAAAACAAATACAAATCAAGAAGCAAGTAAAATGTTTTCAAAACGCTATCCGCACAGCACATGCTTTAAAAGTACTAAGCTTGCTGCTTTTAGGTTTGGATGTGTTTGTTTTTATCAGCTTCTTTTTAGGCTGTGTTTGGTTCCCGTAAAATATTTTTAAAAAAATAGTCTATTTTTTAGAAATGCTATTTTCGGGAAAGAAAAATATTTTCAAGTGTTTGGTTGCATAATGAAAATTGTTGTAGAAAATATTTTCATGTGTTTGGTTCTATTCTGAAAATGCTATTTTCCTACACATTTTTCACATTTTCACAGCTATTTTCTTAGCATCCAAACAAATTTTATTATAAAAAATTTCAAAATTACAGCCAATTCAACAACAAATTCCGGCAGCAAATTCCGGCAATCAAAAGCTACAATGACCAAAACATCACCACCACACCACCACAACAACAACAACAATCAAACTTTAAAAAAACAAAACTAAGAGATCGAGGAAGAGAGAGCGATGGGTCTGGGTCTGGGTTTGGGTCTACGATGAGATCGAGGTTCGTGGAAAGGCGAGATCGAGGAGGCGATGGGTCTAGGTCTGGGTCGAAGGCGATGGGTCTGGGTCTGGGTCTGGGTCAACAACGAGATCGAGGTTCGTGGATTGGCGAGATTGAGGAGGCGATGGGTTTGGGTCTGGGTCGAAGGCGATGGGTTTGGGTTGAAGGTCGAAGGCTCTGGGTTCGTCGGTTCGTGGGTCGAAGGTCGCCGGCGGTTACTCCGGGCTTGGAGCGGCGGTTCGAGCTCGCGGCTCGTGCTTTCTCTCTCTCTCTCTCTTCGTGCTCTCTCTCTCTCTTCGTGCTCTCTCTCTGTGTTTTCCAGAAAATGGCATTTGAAGTGAAAATAAAAGGAGAAAAGAATTTCACCCTTGACTCACGGTCAACTGAAATTAATTTCTGGAAATGCTATTTTTCATGCGCAACCAAACACCCGCATTTACAGAAAAGCATTTCCAGAAGTAGTTTTCATCCAAAACAAACGCAGCCTTAGTTTAATTTATTTTCTTTTGGAGAAAAACATTCTCTTTTCAGGTGAAAATAAACTCACTCAAAATGAAACTAATTTAGTTAAGTCAGTCTATGACACGGCAGCATGGCGTTCCAAACCAAAGCCTAAAAATAGGTGAGCGTATCTTACGCATGCATATACCAAAAGAAATCATATTCCTAAAATTGTAATTTTGTGGGTAAGCATTAATGTGTGCACGCCAATAGTTGGAGATTTCCAGTTGTTCAGGCATAATACAAATCCTATCACACTTTTCATATTATACTTTATACTCGACCAATTGTAATATGCCACTAGTCATGGTATGACTTGTGTTTTTTTTTAATTTTTTTTTATATTATTTATTTATAATTTTGGTTATTTTATAAAGAGAGTCAAATGAATACTGTGGGTGTGAAAGCCCAAAGCTACGTATTGGGCCTAGGGCCCAATTTAAGTATCACTGTTTTTCCGAAGAGGTAAAAGGGATCAGGGCTGAGTCCGTTTGGTGGAAATGCACTTGAAGAGGAATGATGGGATACGTTCGAAGACGGTCCTGTTGGTCCGAAGAGGTCCCTCTCATCGGATCATTAGAGAACTTGATCAAGCAAATATACTGAAGGTCTGAGCGACCTTCCCAACTGATTCCATGGTAAAGAGCAAACTCTGGGCATGCCTAGGGATGAGGAGAACATAAAAATATCTTAAAGGAAAAGCTGCTACCACCGCATTTAATGCACTGCAGCAACTTTCCTGGCCACATTTATGTGGAGAAGACAACTGAACAGTTCAACCTCAGCTACTACCACTCACGATAGACTAAACCAAACGTCTAATGTGACATGTATTCAAGTGAATGCTTGGATGAAGAACAAGTGTACGGTGAAGATGAGGAAGAAGGAGGATATATAAAGGGAATAGGTCACTGAGAAAAGGGGGGGGGGGGAGAAAATTGTATTTAGTCTTCTATAAATATTAAGCCTCTTCGGATTTAAGGGAGATCCACTTGATAATAGTCTGAACATCGTTTTATCCTGACTTGCATAAATGAATCGTTGCTAAATCCATAACCAGCCCAGCAATTTCACCAATTCTCTACAAATTTATTGTTCGGGGTTCATTGGGCTCACAATCTGCAAAGCCTGGGCTTGGCCTACCAAATTTGGACCCTACAATTGGCGCCGTCTGTGGGAAATAGCTTGAGTAAAGGTGGAAGCAACACCTCATAAATGGCTGAACCAAGGCAACGTCCAGCAGAGTCCAGGGCATTTCAACACGCCGATCCTTTCCTTCATCTGGAACGGAGTCGGGATCGCGAAGGTAGCGTACACACCGCAGATGATGATCGAAGTCAGTCGCATGGAGAAGGCCACATGTCCCATGCAGAGAAAAACCAAAGCATGCAGTTAGAAATTGAAAAGCTAAAGAGGGAACTATGCCATGCAAAGAGGAAACGCATTTCCTCGTACTCTGATGAAGATTCTGAGGACGAACAGGACGTTGTCTACAAGCAGAAACTTCGAACACCAGTTAGCGAGTCCTTTCCCTATGAGGAGATGCACCATCGTGAGAGGAATCCTCGGAGCCTTTTACCTAGGGGCGTAGGGAACGATGCTATGAGTAAAGCTCTGGATCAGATTTTCAGGTCTCCTTTTACACGTAACATCGAGAATGCAAGACTTCCTCGACGTTTTCACCAGCCTACATTCACCATCTACAACGGTCGGACAGACCCTATGGAACATGTGAGTCATTTCAACCAGAGGATGGCCGTTCACTCCAAAGATGAGGCCTTAATGTGCAAGGTCTTCCCGTCCAGCTTGGGATCGATCGCCATAAGATGGTTTGATAGTCTGAAAGCGAACTCCATAAGCTCTTTCCAAGAGCTAACTCAGGCATTTGGGTCGCGTTTTGTCACATATCGAAGGGTTTCGCAGTCCATGGCCTCCCTATTGTCCGTCAGCATGAGAGAGGGTGAAACTTTAAAGTCATATTCAGATAGATTCTGGAAAACGTATAACGAGATGGAGGAAGATTGTGACCTGGTGGCCATCAGCTCCTTTAAGCTAGGCCTTCCCACTGAACATGGCTTGAGGACGTCCCTAACGGGCAAACCTGCTACCAGTGTACGCCAGTTGATGGATAGGATTGACAAGTATAAAAGAGTTGAGGAAGACCAACAGCAGGGTAAAAGAAAGGATAAGGTTATCCCTCAGGAGAGGAGGGATTTCAGGTCAGACCGGCAGAACCATAACAGGTCGAGGAAGGATTGGGTCGGACAGGGTTCAGCGAGCCTTTAGACAGTCAATGCTGTGTTTCGTGAGCCAGTGCACTAAGTCCTGGAGAGAATCAAGAATGAGCCTTTCTTTAAGAGGCCAAACAAGATGGTTGGAAACCCTGAAAGGCGCAACCACAATCTCTACTGCCAATATCATCTTGATCATGGGCATACTACGGAGGACTGTAGGAGCCTGTGGGACCATTTGGATCAACTTGTCAGCGAGGGCAAGTTAAAACAACTTTTGCACCACTCCTATGGTCAGGGAAACCAGGCAAACGCAGGATCTTGGAGAGATGATTATGTAAAACCGTCTTTGGGCACGATAAATGTTATCTTTGCCGCACTAGGGAGGACAGGGTCTTGCCCATCCAGAATATTATCAGTCGCTCGGCTGCCCTTGGAGAGTGTTAACAGAGAGCCGAAGAGGCCTAGGATGAAGATTCAACCAGTTTTGGGCTTTTCGAACGAGGACAAAATCGGGACTATACAGCCGCATGATGATACTCTAGTGGTTACTCTCAGAATAGGTGGATACGACGTGAAGAGAGTGATGGTAGATCAGGGCAGTGCCGCAGAAATAATGTACCCATACCTTTATAAGGGGCTGAACTTAGCTTTCGAAGACTTAACGCCCTACAATTCCCCTTTGGTGAGTTTTGATGGCAAAGTGGTCATCCTGAAAGGCCAGATAAGACTACCTGTGCAGACCGGATCTGAGATGGTGGAGGTAGATTTTATAGTGGTGGATGCCTACTCACCCTACACTGCGATTGTGGCTAGACCTTGGCTTCATACCCTCGGGGCCGTATCCTCCACTCTTCATCAGAAGGTCAAATACCCGACTGAAGGGCGAGTCGAGGAGATCCGAGGAGATCAATCTACGTTCAGACAATGTCTAGTGGCAGCTATCCAGCACCAACCTCAGGTTGAGTCCTCGGACCGTAACGATGAAAGTTTATAGCAGTTAAAACCTTCAGTGCTGGATACCGAAATCTCGGCCGAAGGGGCAGAGTGTGAAAGCTTGGTAAGGATAGTTGTTGATAACGACCCAGAGAAGTTCTTTCAAGTCGGATCCATGTTGCCACCTCAGGAAAAGGAAGAGCTGATAGGGTTTCTTAGAACCAACGTTGATGTATTTGCATGGGACTTCGCAGAAGCCCCAGGAGTAAGCCCAGAGTTCATTTGCCACCATCTAAATGTTAATCCCACCATCGTCCCCAAGAAACAACCTCTCTGGCGTCCATCAAGGGAACACGCAAATGCGGTCAGGGAAGAAGTGATGAAACTCAAGCAAGCAGCGGCTATTAAGGAAATCTTTTAACCTGAATGGCTGGCTAACACTGTGGTGGTAAAGAAGAAAAGCGGAAAATGGCGGGTGTGCGTGGATTTCACTGACCTTAATAGAGCTTGTCCGAAGGATCCGTTTCCCATGCCGAAGATAGACCAACTAGTTGATGCTACCGTTGGACACCCTCGGATGAGTTTCTTGGATGCATTTCAAAGTTATCATCAAATACCACTGGCTCTCGGTGATCAGGAGAAAACAGCTTTCGTAACTCCTGTGGGGAATTACCACTACAAGGTAATGCCATTCGGCCTAAAAAACGCAAAGGCTACCTATCAAAGGATGATGACCAGAATGTTTGAGCCGCAGTTGGATAAAAACATGGAAGTTTATATTGATGACATGGTGGTGAAAAGCAAGGTTATAGCTGGGCACATTGGGGATCTCAGGGATGTTTTTGAAATTCTAAAAGGACACAGACTACGCTTAAATGCATCTAAGTGTTCGTTTGGTGTGGGGTCAGGCAAGTTCTTAGGATATATATGGTGACTCACAGGAGAATTGAAGTTAACCCCGATTAGATAAAGGCCATCAACAACTTACGAGCTCCTCAGAACCCCAAGGAAATTCAGAAGCTGACTGGGATGACTGCTGCCCTTAATAGGTTCATTTCCAGATCAGCAGATAGGTGTAGACCCTTTTTCTCATTAATCAACAAGTGGAAGGGTTTCGAATGGACTGAGGAATGTGCTGTTACTTTTCAGCAACTTAAGGACTACCTAGCTCGGCCTCCAATCATGTCCAGTCCTGAGCCAGATGAGGTCTTGTTTGCTTACATCGCTATAGCTCCTAATGCTGTAAGCTTGGTGTTGATATGGACAGACTGTGGTGTGCAAAAACCGATTTACTACGTAAGTATGTCACTACATGAAGTTGAAATTTGTTATTTGCCACTGGAAAAGGCCATCCTAGCTGTGGTGCTCGGTACGAAGAAGCTGCCTCATTATTTTCAAGCCCACACCGTTATAGTCCTCACCCAGCTCCCATTCAGGGCCATACTCCGAAGCGCCGACTACACTGGAAGGATTGCCAAATGGGGCACGATCCTAGGGGCTTTTGATATCAAATACATGCCTCGCACATCAGTGAAGGGCCAGATCCTTGTGGACTTGGTGGCCGAGTTCACGGAGCCCCATTTAGAAGAAGTAACACCAACACTGGGCCTGGATGGAAGGTCTGTTGGCATGGTTTCTCTACGAAGCCCTTTGCCCTAGGAAGTGTATGTAGATGGCGCATCGAATCAAAGAGGTTCAGGAGTGGGACTAATGTTGATATCCCCAAAAAGAATTGTCATTGAAAAAGCGTTAAGGCTGGATTTCTCGGCGACGAATAACGAGGCAGAGTATGAGGCTCTATTGATGGGAATGACGATGGTACGAAGGATGGGAGGAAAGTCACTTGAGATGTTCTCGGACTCAAGATTAATCGTTGGTCAAGTGCAAGGTGAATTCGAGGCAAAAGACAAAAGAATGCAGGGGTACTTGAGTCGAGCTAAATCCCTGCAGTCAGAATTTGAATCTTTTAACCTGCTACACGTCCCCAGAAGCGGTAACACGCATGCTGATTCTTTGGCCACGCTCGCCACCTCTTCGGCGTAAGAGTTACCAAGGGTTATCCTCATTGAGGACATGCATAGACCTACGGAATTAAGAAAAGAGGCAGTCCAGGTTCATCATATCAGGGCCGACCTAAGCTGGATGGATCCTATCATCAAGTTCTTGAAGGACGATGTATTGCCCGAAGAAAAAGGGGAAGCGGACAAAGTATGGAGGAAAGCTACTAGGTTCTGGTTGTCCGAGGACCATAAACTGTATAAGCGTTCCTATTTAGGTCCATACTTATTGTGCATGCATCCTGAAGCAGCTGAATCACTACTAAAAGAATTGCATGAAGGGATCTGTGGGAGCCATACTGGAGGTAGATCCTTAGCTCACCGAGCCATTACTCAAGGTTATTGGTGGCCGAATATGCAGAAAGAGGCTCATGAATATGTTAAAAAATGTGACCAATGCCAACGGTTTGCGCCGAACATACATCAACTAGGTGGCACCCTTAATCCACTATCCAGCCCATGGCCTTTTGCTCAATGGGGATTGGATATCGTGGGCCCATTCCCTAAGGCGGCAGGAAACAAGAAGTACCTTCTGGTCGGCACGGACTACTTCACTAAATGGGTCGAGGCTGAACCTCTAACAAACATCAGGGATGTAGATCTAAAGAAATTCATCTAGAAAAATATTGTCACTCGGTTTGGGGTCCCTCATACCCTCATCTCGGACAATGGGCTTCAGTTTGATAGTAAAGCCTTCAGGGGTTATTGTAGCAAATTGGGAATCACAAACAGATACTCCACCCCTGCTTATCCCCAGGGAAATGTGCAAGTGAAAGTTGTTAATAAAGTCATAGTTAACGGATTAAAGAAGAGGCTGGACGATGCGAAGGGTTGATGGGTGGAAGAATTGCCCCACGTATTGTGGGCATACAGAACTACGCCTCGCAGGTCTACTGGGGAGACCCCCTTTTCAATGACCTATGGGGCTGAAGCTGTTATACCTTTGGAGACTGGGTTCCCAACATACAAGACTAGCTCGTTTAATCCAATCGGCAACGATGGGCAGTTAAAAAAGAGTTTGGATCTAATTGAAGAAAGGAGGGAAAATGCAATGGTCCAACTGGCGCATTACCAACAAAAGCTCAAGCAAGGCTACGATGCCAACGTAAGACTGAGACCTTTAAAACCTGGTGATTTGGTGCTGAGGAAAGTGGTGGGTACTGCAAAGAATCCAGCTTGGGGAAAACTAGGACCAAATTGGAAAGGACCATATCGTATCACTTCAAGGGCTGGTATTGGAGCATATTTCTTAGAAGATCTGGATAATCATATAGTACCCCGGCCGTGGAATGTAAATAACCTCAAAAGGTATTATTATTGTTAGGACATATGTGGTTCACATGCTAAGAACATATGTCATACTTATTTATGTAAATTGGCTAATCCTTTGACAAAATGCACTCTACTTGTAATTGGGTAGTTCTAGGTGTTTTTAATACTTCAAGAAACAAGGTTTCAAGATCAAGTGTTGAAGTCATCAAGTCTGTCCAAGAAAAATCAAGCTGAAGTGCATTTTCATTAAAGCTCGACACCTGTTCGATAGCTCCTCGACACCTGCTATCTGTTAAGAATTAAAAAGTCAAATTTTATGATCTGATTTCTTGGGATCTGTGAATATGTTTTTGGGCCTTCTTTTCTTCTAACCCTAAACATATAAAAGGATTGTTTTAAGAGCAGTCGACAGAGACACAAGTTGTTAAAGCATTGAGCAATCCTTGTTCAAGCAAATTGTGATCAAAGAAGAAGTTCTTGACCTAGTTCATCTTCTCTGAAGAAGTTGCTGTGTATTTGCACCAAAGGGTTTTGTGACCAAGCATCTTCCTGATCTTCATCGCATAGGATGAACTGAAGAACTTTGCAGCCAACCCCTCTTTCTAAAGTTGGTGTTTGAAGTCGCATACTGGGATCCGCGCATCTGGTTAGTCACGTACTTAGGAGCCATGCATCAAAGGTGAAAATTGTCACTACAGATCAAGTCCAATTGGGTATTGGGGTAAGGGTTCAACTGTAGGTTAGTAAGGTACTTGGGATTCCTTTACTTGTAACCGCTTGATTTGATAATAGTGGAGTTTCGGGAGTGGTGACCTGAAAATCACCCGGTGGGGTTTTGCCATTAGGGTTTTCCCCATTCATGAACAAATCACCGTGTCATTTATTTTTCGCTGCATTTTTAGTTATTCGGTGATTTGTTTGTGCTGCCACGCAATTGCATGATAAATTAATTAATTAATAACTTGGTTAATTTAATTAATTGGTTTTATCACAAGGGGTCATTCAATTTGTGGCCTATCAATTATTAAGTGAATCCTTCCTTCAGTCAATGTACCATTTTATTATGCTAAGAACTCTCCCAAGTGTTTAAACTTAAATTCAATCATGCCTGTAGTCCTCGGATCAGATGATTTGGGTTAGTTAACACTCGTTTACAATTCTCCAAAGTGTTTAAACTTAAATTCAATCATGCCTGTAGTTCTCGGATCAGATGATTTGGGTTAGTTAACACTCGTTTACAATTCTCCCAAGTGTTTAAACTTAAATTCAATCATGCCTGTAGTCCTCGGACCAGATGATTTGGGTTAATTAACACTCATTTACAATTCTCCCAAGTGTTTAAACTTGAATTCAATCATGCCTGTAGTCCTCGGACCAGATGATTTGGGTTAGTTAACACTCGTTTACAATTCTCCCAAGTGTTTAAACTTGAATTCAATCATGCCTGTAGTCCTCGGACCAGATGATTTGGGTTAGTTAACACTCGTTTACAATTCTCCCAAGTGTTTAAATTTAAATTCAATCATGCCTGTAGTCCTCGGACAAGATGATTTAGGTTAGTTAACACTCGTTTACAATTCTCCCAAGTGTTTAAACTTAAATTCAATCATGCTTGTAGTCCTCGGACCAGATGATTTGGGTTAGTTAACACTCGCTTACAATTCTCCTGAGTGTTTAAACTTAAATTCAATCATGCCTGTAGTCCTCGGACCAGATGATTTGGGTTAGGTAACACTCGTTTATAATTCCTATAAGTGCTTAAACTTAAGTGGGCCTCATTTTACTAAGTAACTCCCCTATGAACAGTTTTTCTCAAGTATTAACTTAGATTGTCTACATCATCAGCATGGTACGATGGTTAGGTTTACAATTTCCCCAAGTGTTTGAATTTGAGCTAACTATGTCTATAATCATGGTATTGAGTGATTCTCATTTATCAAGCTATTGTTATTTGCTGTAATGATGCATCATGACATATACCGTAATGGCGATAAAGATAAAAAGGAAACCATTTCATTGATTAAAGAGAAATAACTTAGTCACAAAGCCAAAAAAAAAAAAAAAGGGGTCTAACTATTACAAGTAAATACAACGACAGCAACAAAAAATAACATGCTCGTAAAACCCCTAAACACCTAGGCCTTCTTCTGAGGCAATGGGTCAGTCATTTGGCCAAGCTAACCAGTAGCATCCGACCCCTGTACATCCTCGGACGGGTTGCCCACATCACCAGTCTGACTAGGTGCCTGGCTTGCCTCAGTAGAGTCTGGAAGGTTTTGGTCGGCCGCTGAAGGATCTAGGGTTTCTGGCAGGTCGCAGATGTCTGGGTGGTAGTAAATACTCCCAGGCTACCTCAGAGCAGACTCTGGGGGGACTCTAGTCGCATCAAGGCCTTTGCCCCACGTTATATCACAATACTCCCTGCAGAGCTTCGTGAACTCCTCGGTCAGCCTTATTTGGGTCTCTTTCACCTCCAGCATGTAGGCAGCTTGTTTTTCAGCCTCAAATGCCTCCTTGGCCAATTGAGCGTTCTCTTTGGCCAATTTAGCAGACTCCTTGGCTTTATCAAGCTTGGCTCGAAGACCCTTCACCAACGCTTTCTCAGTTTCCAGGTTGATCTCAGTAGTATACAGTTTCTGGCGTTGGTCTTCAGCCTGCCTTTCAGTGCTCTTAAGGCCCGCCTCCAGACTTTTTCTCTCCTTTGTCTCATCTTTCAGCTGCTCGGATACACGGGCATACTCATTTTTTAGGCTGCCTAATGCTTTCTCAGCCTCCGTCTGAGAGTGGACCTCCGCTTGGACTTCAATGTGGGCTTTCTTGTTCCATTCCTCAGCCACATATACTTGTTGAGCAATCTGCGTGACAGATTAAGAATTTTTTTAGTTTTGAACACAGAAAGAGTTGAGAAGATGGGTCAATTCTCTTACTATGGCTAAATCCCTTTTAAGGGATAGAAAGAGTTCCTGCTGGCTGAAGCGCCTGTAGGACTCCATGTCCTTCGGGAGGAGCAGAGGTTGCTCCAATGCCTCTGCGATATGGCCGGCTCTCCCTCCAGCATAATTTCTAAGGGAAGTATCATATGAGATGGCTGCACCATCCAATGTTAACTTTGGGGACCATATCCAAGCTCCTCGGCGTACGTCTGCGGCCAAAGGGTCTTCCCTACTCTCAGTAGACGAAGCCCTTCTGCTTCTAGTGTCGTGGGCCACTTTCTGTTGCTTGGGCCCCTTCGGAGGCGCCACCTCTTTTTCTTCAGTATCAGCCGCAATCCTTTTCTTTATTAGATCCGGCAGTGGCTTTAGGCCGAGATCTGAGGGAGCTTGAGGAGGGAGAGGAGGAAGAGTGACCGTTGGCTGAGATGTACCAGCACCTTTAGTCGTAGCCTTCGGCCTTCTGTTCTTCATCAGATCTGTCAAACTCTGCATGTCTTCGTCAGAAGAGTCATCTGGCACGTTTATTCTCTGTGGGAGAACAACGGATTGCCTATCAATCCCCTCGTCGGCATTCAAAATCTGAACCTCTTCTGAAGCTTCCCCTTCAAACCTGAACTGGTCAATCTGCTCGTCAAGTAAAGGGGTTGAAGAAGCAACTCTCTCTCCCTCTGCTGCCGGTTCAGGAGGAGCCTGCTGAACAGGTTGAACGAGCAATGGTATGCCCTGTGGGTTTGGGTGTGGCACAGGGGCAAGATCAAAGGGAGCTAAAAAATCCTTCCGAGCAACGTTGATACGGTTAATGCGGCGGTCTCTGAGTGTTATCGTGTTGCCGATTGGTTTAAAATCTTTTGACTTTGGGGTATAGCCGAGGATAAGGTGCACAACCCTAAGCTGCCCGTCTTCGCTTGCGAAAATTTCTGACCGAAGAAGGAAATTGAGCACTGCGGTGTTTGTAAGGCTGAGCCGAGGAGCAACGTGATTTCTATCTGTAAACATCACAATAAAACTGTTAGAAAACTTAAAATGTGATAGAAAGAGAAGGCCGAATCATTGAAAGCAAAAACCCTTAATCTATTGTTAGGAAACCTAAATCTGGGATATCCCACCTGGCTCTCCTGGTTGGGTTGGGCAATGAAGTCCGTCATGCCACGCGCCTGAGACGATCAGATAGTCGTCTTTCATCCCTTTGTTAGATTTGGGAAGACAGGAGATGAGCCTGACGATATCGAATCGGGATCTAAGATAGTATCCCGCTCTTGGTTTGGTACGACACTTGTACATGTGTACCACATCGAGCCCGGTGAGTCCCAATCCTAGATGTTGATTTAGATCATCGACTGCTCCTAAAATTCTAAACGTGTTAGGTGCGCACTGTTCAGGGCTAAGTTTATGGCCTCGGAGATAGTCTCTGGTAACGGGACCCATGGGGATGGTCATTCCTCCCTTTAGGAAGGCGATAATGGGGATTATAACTTCGCCCACTTCTCGGTTTGTTAATAACTCTTCCGGAGGGCAATACCTTAAGCCCACATCCTGGGGAATACGATACGTCGCTCTAAACTTCTCCATCTGGGAAGGACTACTCACTAGATATTTAAATCTGCCCATTTCAGTTAGGATAGAGGGGAAAGGTGTTAAACAGTGACTGGAGAGCAACTATCCAAAGGCCGAAGAGGTAAGTCGAAAAGAATATGAAAGTCTTGAGTGAGGAACTTATGCGGAATTAAATTGAAGAATGACCTTTGGGTTTGTAGAAAGATCGCAGCAGATCCTAGGATGAGTTGGAGTTGATGACAGGAAGGGCTTTGTGAGCGTGAGTGCCTACGTTCGCTGAGAGTCTGAGAATTTGCAAAGTAAAGGGGAAAATAACCCCCTTTGGGGGCTTTATATAGGAACATGCGAAATGGTGGGATTTATCCTGCCCAAATTTGGAGAAAAAAATCACATCCGTTGGATCAGAAACCCACCGTTAGATGCCAGAGACAAAACGCCGCCTGGAGCAATTAATGGCGCCTTGGAAACGGTGCAACAACAACAGCAATGATGAAGCGCCTAAATTTATGCGCATACAAGTGTGGATTCAGAGATTCGGTGATTTCAAAGCTTTTATTTCGCAACAGATCAAAATCCTATTTTTTCTCCTCGGATGCGAGGGAAAAATTAGAATTTTGAGGGGCTATTGTGGGTGTGAAAGCCCAACGCTACGTATTGGGCCTGGGGCCCAATTTAAGTATCACTGTTTGTCCAAAGAGGTAAAAGGGATTAGGGCTGAGTCCGTTTGGTGGAAATGCACTTGAAGAGGAATGATGGGATACGTCCAAAGACGATCCTGTTGGTCCGAAGAGGTCCCTCTCATCGGATCATTAGAGAACATGATCAAGCAAATATACTAAAGGCCTGAGCGACCTTCCCAACTGATTCCACGGTAAAGAGCAAACTCTGGGCATGCCTAGGGATGAGAAGAACATAAAAATATCTTAAAGGAAAAGCTGCTACCACCGCATTTAATGCACTGCAGCAACTTTCCTGACCGCATTTATGTGGAGAAGACACTTGAACAGTTCAACCTCAGCTACTACCACTCATGGCAGACTAAAGCAAACGTCTGATGTGACATGTACTCAAGTGAATGCTTGGATGAAGAACAAGTGTACGGTGAAGATGAGGAAGAAAGAGGATATATAAAGGGAATAGGTCACTGAGAAAAGGGGGGGGGGGGAGAAAATTGTATTCAGTCTTCTATAAATATTAAGCCTCTTCGGATTTAAGGGAGATCCACTCGATAATAGTCTGAACATCGTTTTATCCTGACTTGCATAAATGAATCGTTGCTAAATCCATAACCAGCCCAGCTATTTCACCCATTCTCTACAAATTTATTGTTCGGGGTTCATTGAGCTCACAATCTGCAAAGCCTGGGCTTGGCCTACCAAATTTGGATCTTACAAATACATAACAAGTTGTGATTAGTGAAACATAAAACAAAACACAAAAAGTGAAACAGCGGATTTGTATTTATAAATGCAAGAGATTGGGTGCGATGGGTGTCTAGGAGAGAGAGACCTAATTAAGCAGCCCTACAATGATTGAAGGCAGTCATACAAATACAATAGAGGGAGCCACAAGCCAGGGAGGTCATGCCTAAGTCCTAACCACATCCATAACTATTCTTGCCCACTTGCTAAACATTACAACAATTATTGACATGTAAAGACAATATTAAACAGTAGGAGGAACTATGTTGAGTCCAAAATGGTATTTTTTATCAAAAAAGTCCAAACTGATTTCAATAAGGGAGAAGAGAGACTGTGACTTGCCTCTTTCAGCCACTTGTTTTGCTTTGGTCGAGTCTAGACCCACCTTCACCAGTCATATGATTCATACGCAAACCATTTCTATCTGTCTTCTTGTGGTAGGTGACTCCCCCAAGTTGTGGCCTTGTGGGGCTTAGTTTTTTTTTTTTTTTTTTTTTTTTGGGAGTTAGCTAACAAAAGATGCTTCAATGGGTTTGCTTTTTACATTTGATCGAAAGCATATAATCATCAAAATCTAAAACAATATCAGAAATACAAAAACCATTACGGATAATTTGTCAAGTAGCCACCAACCTCTTGATCAAATATCTTTATGTAAAGGGAAGATGATATTGAACACTTTAAAAATGACAATATCACATTTATTATAAATATCATATGGGTCCACTTTGATTATCCAGTATCAAACACTCACCACTTACCTCCACTTTTTACGTTTGAAATTTCAACTTGGTAAATATGGAAATACTTTTTTTTTTTTGCAAATTTTAGTTTTACTTCTTATGATTGAGGAGTGGTTTTAAATTTAATCTTATCATTTCAAAATTTATATATTTATGGTCCGTTTAGATTGAGGGAGAAGAAAGAGGGTAGAGTAGAGTAGATAAGAATTGGCCTAAAATTAACCTATTTTCAGCCAATTATACTCTACTCTCCCTCCCTCCACTCTCAATCCAAACAGGCCCTTAAAATCTTAGAAATTGTTATCTCAAACTTCTACAAGCCGATAGAATCACGTTATGTTATTTTATCTGAAAGTCTTGTAACTCAATTAACACATTCAAATTTTACACAAGTACATTATCAAGCCATTTAATTTGGACGAGTGATCTAAACTCCCTAATTAAAGGCTTAGTAAAATATGAATTTATTTTTGAAACTCATATCAATCTTATTACTAAGCTTATAAATGAGTCTAAGCTCGACTTTTTTTAATTTTTTTATTGAGCCCTATTATTCATGAGAAGAATGCTTGTGTATAATTAATTTTGCTTAGACTAGCTCGTTTATTAAACAATCTTAAAACTAAAGTTCAAACTTAGCTTGTTTATAAATAAATAAACATGAAAGAATTTTTTATTAAGCCAAGCCCGAACTATTTTTGAATTACTTCATTTACCATCCTATTAATAATACAAAATTAATGCCGCCTTTTTGTATTTTGGCCTACATTATTATTATTTATTTATTTATGAAAAAGTGAGAAAACTAACGGGGTTTAACTGCTCCTAGCCACTTGCAAAGTTTGTCGCAGAATGCTGACTTGGACTGTTGCTGATGTGGATGAACCATTGGCTCTTGAGTGATAAGGTTAAAGTCTGTTAACAAATATCAGTAAGATATGTAGACTAAATTTTGGAGAAATTACACTTTACCACCATAAATTATACACCAGATTACACTTTGCACCATAAACTATTCGAATGCACACTTTGCACCATAAACTATCACACTTATCATACTTTGCACCCCGACATCACTTTTACTGTTAAATTAAACAGAAATTAAAATCACATGACTTGCACATGATTTTTTGCTTAGGTGGCATGTTGTTTAAAGACCAAAACACCCAAATAATTAAAAACAAATGCTTATTTCTCTCTTTTTTTCAGGTAACACACACTCCGACCAAGCCAAGCAAACCAATTCACTGTGATTTCGTTTCACTCCGAAAAATCTGTTACCCAAACAGTTAACAGAAGCCACTGTACAATGGAATTCATTCAAAACAAACAACCCCCAATCTCAACTCCAACAACGAATATTGCCCAAAACCCACGCGTGCTCTCCACTCGCTCCCAACCCAATTCCAGGTTCTGAATTTAATTAAATTATTTGAGTCATGTGTTTATTTTTCTAGGATTTAATTCTACAATATCAATTCTGGGTTTCAATAAAATTTTTAGCTTTATTTTTCTGCTAATAATAAAGTCAAAGTTTCTATTCAATCAAAGTGACTGTTCCTTTTCTAGTGGAACTGTGTTTCTTTTATTCTTAAACAATGTTCTTGTTTTATGTGTTTTCAGTCGAAGTTCCAAGCTTGAACTCAAGGATTTCTTAATTAATTTTTGTATTTATCTTTCTTGGATTTAATTCTACACTATCAATTCTGGGTGTCAATAAATTTTTTATCTTTAATCTCTGCTAACAATAAAATCAAAGTTTCTGTTCAATCAAAGTGGCACTGGGTTTCTAGTTTAGTGGAACTGTGTTTCTTTTGTTCTTAAACAATGTTCATCAACTACTATGCTTAGAAAGGGTCCAATTTTGTTGGGTTTTGAGGAGAAAAGCTGCTAGGCGAGAGAGAGGGGAAGACCTTACGCACGTGAGAGAGAGAGAAAGACCTGAAAAAAAGAAGAGAAAAAAAGAAATAAACATTTGGTTTTAGTTGTGTGAAAAGGGTGTTTTCATCTTTAAACAGTGTGCCACCTAAGCAAAAAATTATATGCAAGTCTTGTGATTTTAATTTCTGTTTAACTTAACAGCAAAAGTGATGTTGGGGTGCAAAGTGTGATAAGTGTGATAATTTATGGTGCAAAGTGTGCATTCAAATAGTTTAGGGTGTAAAGTGTAATCTAGTGTATAGTTTAGGGTGGTAAAGTGTAATTTCTCCCTAAATTTTATCACATAAAACAGTTTCACGTTATTTTGTAGAGAAAGTTTACGGAATAATGTTAGGACATATGTGTTTACATGTTAGGAACATATGTCACATTTTATGTAAATTGGCTAATCCTTTGACAAAACGCACTCTACTTGTAATTGGGTAGTTCTAGGTGTTTTTAATACTTCAAGAAACTATGTTTCAAGATCAAGTGTTGAAGTCATCAAGTCTGTCCAAGAAAAAGCAAGTCGAAGTGCAGATTTTATAAATCTCGACACCTGCTCGACACCTACCTCGACACCTGCTAGCTGTCGAGAATTACAAAAGTCAGAATTCTAATCTGATTTTCTTGGGATCCGTGAATGTGTTTTTAGGCCTTCTTTTCTTCTAACCCTAAACATATAAAAGGATTATTTTAAGAGCCGTCAACATAGACACAAGTTGCATAAGCATTGAGCAATCCTTGTTCAAGCAAATTGTGCTCTAAAGACAAAGTTCTTAACCTAGGATCATCTTCTTCAAGAAGTTGCTGTGTATTGTGCACCTTAGGGTTTTGTGACCAAGCATCTTCCTGATCTTCATGCATAGGATGATCTGAAGAACTCTGCAGCCAACCTCTCATTCTAAAGTTGGTGATTGAAGTCGCGTACTGGGATCCGCGCATCTGGTTAGTCACGTACTTGGGAGCCGTGCATCAAAAGGGGGAACTGTCGCTACAGATCAAGTCCAATTGGGTATTGGGGTAAGAGTTCAACTGTAGGTTGATAAGGTACTTGGGATTCCTTATTTGTAACTGCTTGATTTGATAATAGTGGAGTTTCGGGAGTGGTGACCTGAAAATCACCCGGTGGGGTTTTTGCCGTTAGGGTTTTCCCCATTCGTGAACAAATCACCGTGTTATTTATTTTCCGCTGCATATTTTGTTATTCGGTGATTTGTTTGTGCTGCCACGTATTTGCATGTTAAATTGATTAATTAATAACTTGACTTAATTAATTAATTAGTTTAGATCACAAGGGGTCATTCAGTTTGTGGCCTATCAAGTGGTATCAGAGCGGGCACACTCTGATTAGTTATTAATCTTTGCTGTGATTGATCCATTGACCCCTGTTTGTCATGGATAGAGGACAATCTCTTATTATACCTCCTCTATTTGATGGGACTAACTATGCCTACTGGAAAGTACGCATGAGAGCTTTTTTGCAGTCCTTAGATGAGAAGGTGTGGCAAGCCGTGGAGATTGGCTGGACAAAGCCAAAAGAAGCGCCGGCTGATTGGGATGAAGCCAAGATCAAGGCGGCGAACTTCAACAGCAGAGCGCTGAATGCTTTATTTAGCGCTGTCACCAATGAGGAGTTCAAGAAGATATCCTCAACAGAAACTGCCAAGGAGGCGTGGACCATCCTCCAGACAACCTATGAAGGAACAAAGGCTGTCAAAGATTCAAAGCTACAGAGGCTCACTACTAGCTTTGAAGAGATAAAGATGGAGGAGGATGAGTCGTTTGATGAGTTCTATGCCAAGCTTAAGGACATAGTGAACTCAGCCTTCAATCTTGGGGAAACCATCCCTGAACCCAAGGTTGTAAGGAAGGTGCTCAGATCTCTACCTGAGAGATTTCATGCCAAGATTACGGCAATTGAAGAATCAAAGGACATTGATAAAATTCCTTTGACTGAGCTGGTTGGGAACTTGCAGACCTACGAGCTAGGGTTATCAAGGATAGGCAAGTCAAGCAAGGGCAAGAGCATGGCCCTGAAGGCGAAGAGCAGTGATACCGATGAGTCTTCCGATGATGAAGATTCCAAGATGAAGTCCTACATTACGAGGCAGTTCAAGAAGTTTATGAAGAATGCCAATGGGAGGAGCTTCGACAAAGACCGAAGGCAATCCGGTTCTTCACAGTTCAAGAGCCAAGACAAAGGAAGAAAGGATGCCAAGGATGGCGGTCAGTACACTGTTCCGGCAGGACCAAAATGTTTTGGGTGTCATGGGTTTGGACACATGAAGAATGAGTGTCCCACATATCTGAAGAGCATTGGAAAGAGTAAGGCTCTTGCTGCAACCCTGAGTGACACTGAGCCTGAAGATGATTCCGATAGTGAGGATGACGGAATCCTAAATGCCTTCACTGCTTCAGTCAATTCTACTGATGGGATTGTTGAAGAAGAATTGATGGACACTGAATGTGAAAAGATGGATGACAAAGATGATATCCATTCAGCCTATGAGAAGCTTTACAAGCTGTCTGAAAAGCATGAGAAGCTATACAGGCTGGCCACCAAGAAGCTCAGTGATGTGGAACTCGATAGAGAAGAATTGTCCACAAAGTTTGATGAGGCGAATCAAACTATTGGTGCACTGAGGTTTGAGAACAACTTCCTGGCTGAAAAGACCAAGAAGCTTGAAGCTGAGCTATTTCAAGTTAGAGCTCAACTGGAGAGGACTTCAAGTGCAAAGCTTGATGAGATGCTCAGCAACCAGAAATCTGCTTCAGATCGAACAGGTTTAGGGTATGGTCTTTCTTTCTCTAACTCTGCTTCTACTAGCTCTACTGTTTTTGTTCCTCCTGCTGATACTGTTAAAATTGAGAACATTGATGTTAAAACTGAATTAGCTAGTGAGAACGTAGACAAGGGTAAATCCATCTTAGGAGCACCCCCTAAGTTAGAAAAGAAAGGTGCTAAACTTCCTAGGAATAAGAAGGCTAACTCTCAGAAGCCTAAACAAAAGAAGCAGCATCTCTGTTATCATTGTGGAGCTGCAGGTCATACTCGACCAAATTGCTACAAGTGGCTAGCCACCCAACAGAGCAATAGTATGACAGCATCTGGAAGCCAAAATCAGCTTCAATCCTCTCTTGCTCCTCTTGGAGATCTTCTGAAAGCCCTCATGTTCCTTTCGAACTTGAACGGGTGTAATCCTTCCCCCTCACCGCCGTTTCAAAGTCTTAATCAAAGGAAAGGTTCTTCCAAGACGTGGAAGAAAAAGGACTCTAAGTGATTTTATCACTTTCTTCTCCCTTCTTGTTTATCTTGTTTATTGCATTGCTTGTGTGTTTTGCATTTTTGCTGAGTCAGTCTAGTTTTATGCTTTGTTTTTGTTTTTCTTAACATGTCTTTGTGTGTTTACTTTCAGTTTTGTTTATTTTGTTTTTCATATAAAAATAAAAAAAAAAAATTGAAAAATTGAAAAATACAAAAACAGTGTGTGTTTTGTGTACTTTGATACTTGTGTACCTTAGATGGCCAATGAAACAAAGTTTTCTAAACTTTGTATCTCTTGTAGCTTAGATGAGCATTCCTATGCACAACTAAGCAAGTGAGCTTTGTGGCTCGTGTTTGTGATGAGTAAGATTAGGTTATTTCTTAGACTTAACACTCATATCACTCTTTTTGACGGGTAGGACTAGAAAATCCTAAGAGAAAGGCATAAATAACCATCTCACCACTGTTGCCCGCCAATCATTAATGACATCTGTATGCTTCGGCATAGCAAAAGTGTGATGTCAATGACATTTGTGTGCTTAGGCATAGCAAAATTGAAATGTCAAATATCAATGGGTATTTCTTTTCTTTCTCATAAGCCCATGTATGATATATGTAAAAAGAAAATATGCAAAGAAATAAAAAGCAAAAAGATTAAAAATGCTTTAAAAATGGTTGCAAGCGTGTATTCTAGGAGATGTGGGAGTTATAGGATGTACCTCGAAGGTGATAGTCCCCATCAAACAGTTGTGATTGTGTGTGAGTTAAAGTTATTTTCTCATATCTCAGATCGTCATAACATATATACACATATGCAATCTTGCTATGTTTTGCACACACAACACGCAATATTCTTTGCTACTTTTGATACATGTGCAGGTACAATGTGATTTGGCCATCACAAAGGTTTTACATGTGCTTTTGTATGCTCACTAAACTGTCATGACTTATTTTTGAAATATAAAATTTGTTAGACTTGTTTAGTGTGTGTGTGTGTTCTTGGGAGATCCATGTGCCTAAATTTTCATTGAGAGATGATTTTTGAGAGTTTTATATGTTGGTTGGATCATGTTTGAGATGCATGTCTTGATTGCATTCATGTTTGTGTTTTTCAAATCTCGAAAAACTGCATTTCATAGCTGTCTCGACACCTTCTCGATACCTCTCGACACCTGGTGGATCGATCGAGATTCTCTCTGTCTGGTCGATACCTTCTCGACACCATCTCGATCGATCGAGCTTCTGATGTTGGATGAGCTGTTTGGTACCTCGACACCTCCTCGATACCTTAGCTGTCGAAGGCATTTTCTCTCGATACCTGTCTCGACACCATCTCGATACCTCTCGACACCTTTGCTGTCGAGATTTACTGGAGATCCTATTTAAGCCTCTGTCGCGATTTTCTTCGCATTTCTCTCGATCTCTCTTCGATCTGTCCGAGGCGGTTCGTGTTCCTGAGCAGTTTTCTTCTCTCCAATCTTCATCCAACGTGATTTCTGGCACTTCCTTGCTTCGAATCACCTGGTATGATCTTGTTTTCCTTCATTCTTCATGCATTTCATGATTTGAAACTTAGGTTTTGGGATTTTCTTTGAAAACTTTGGGTTTTTCAAAATTATTGAGTTTTTATTGAAATTTTGGGTTGGGTTTTCAATAAACAGTGTTTAAAATGTCATGCATTGCATTCCATAAGCATTAGAATGATATTTTCATGCATTTAGTTGTGTGATTCTTGCTTGTGTGCTGCTAGGATTGGATTGGGCTGAGCCCATGATGCTTTTTATGTTAGCATGTCACATGATCATGCATTCCCATGCATACGTCCATTTTTGTTCAAGATATTGTTATATTTGAACTGTTTGGGACTTTTCTGATTGTCTCCCTCTCTATTTCTTTTCTCATTGTTTTACGTTAGTTGCATCTATGGCACCTAAACTTAAATCCACTCCTGCTCGGAACCCTCTGCGTTCTGGAGCTTCTTCATCTTCTGATCATGCTCCTCATAATCTTCGGTTCCGTGATGGAGATGCCTACAAGGCATTTACTGAGAACTTTTCTAAACGAGGTGTTCATTCGGAACGCCACGTCGTACTGGCAGACTTTGCCGACACTGACCTTCCCTCTGTCATTCACAGTAGGGGATGGGAGTCACTGTGTGACGTCCCGGTCACTTGTCCTCTCGTACTCATTCAGGAGTTTTACTCCAACATGTACGGGATAGATCGTTCAGTACCTCTCTTTCATACTCGCGTTCGAGGTACGCGCATTTCTGTCACACCGCAGCTGGTTGCGGATGTGCTTCATGTTCCTAGGATAGAGTTTCCTGACTATCCTACATGTGAGCGACTGAGGACTGTGTCCAGGGATGAGCTCATTTCTGCTTTTTGTGAGCGCCCTTCTGAGTGGGGTGAGCATATGTACACATCATGTAGACCTTTTGCTAAAGGTCCTAGATTCCTTAACATGGTGATGACTTGTGTACTCCATCCTCTTTCCCATTATAACTCTATCACCGAGCCTCGTGCTCGTTTCTTGCTTTCTCTACTTGAGCATCTCACGATAGATTTTCCTTCCCACTTCATTTTCTCTATCATAGATGTTCATTTAGATGCGGCGTCCCGTGATAAGCTCATCTTTCCTTCCGCTATCACGAGGATTCTACGCCATTTTTCCATCCCTTTTCCCTCGTCCGACCACTTCACACACATCTCTGCTATAGATGCCGCTACCGTAAAACGTAGTGAGGCACAGTTCAGGGCGAGACAGCCGGATTCCACTCCTCCCTCCCGTTCGGCTCCATCCAGATCTGCTCCATCTACATCGACTCCTCTTCCTTCCTCCAGCGATGTATCTCTTGGAGACATTATGGCGCAGCTGCAGCGCATGGATACTCGCCTCGATACACTCACCACTGAGTTGTATCAGGTGAATGTTCGTGTTGGTCGTATTGCACGACGGCAGGCGACCATGGGTGGTTTTGCTTCTGAGGCTTCTCCTCCACCACCTCCTCCAGTGGATTCAGATTCTGACTCTGAGGATGATGATGATGATGGTGATGACGATGATGCTTCAGATGATGATGATGGAGATGCTAGCTCTACTGATGAGATGTCTACATGACACTCTACCCTTTGTCATTCGTGACAAAAAGGGGGAGTAGTTTTGGATTATGAGAGTAGTCATCTTAGGGGGAGAGTTAGGATAGGACATTTTTGATAGGGGGAGTGTTCATACTTTTTGAGGGATGTAGTGAGGCTTTTGATGTATCTTTTTCTTTTCTAGTCTTATTAGATACATTGGCCTTGTATATCAGTTTACATACATTGTACTTATCTTCTATATATGTGGATGTATGTTTTTCTTTTTCATCTACCTCTTCATGTGTTGTTTCTTTTCCCTCTTTATACACATGTTCTTTATATTTGTATGCAATCTAATTATTTCTGTTTCACACAAGATGCCTTGATGAGTTTTTGTTTATAAGTGTTTCAGAAATACAGGTTGTCAAAGTCTACTTGCCATAAACTCTCTTTTTGCAAAGTTCTTCAAGAGTTTGTGTTAGGATAGATTTTATTGTATTTAACAAGTGAATATGAGTTGAGTGATTTATGACTTCTCTCATATGTTCATTTGTTTGTTGTGGTTTTGTCACGGATTGCCAAAGGGGGAGATTGTTAGGACATATGTGTTTACATGTTAGGAACATATGTCACATTTTATGTAAATTGGCTAATCCTTTGACAAAACGCACTCTACTTGTAATTGGGTAGTTCTAGGTGTTTTTAATACTTCAAGAAACTATGTTTCAAGATCAAGTGTTGAAGTCATCAAGTCTGTCCAAAAAAAAGCAAGTCGAAGTGCAGATTTTATAAAGCTCGACACCTGCTCGACACCTACCTCGACACCTGCTAGCTGTCGAGAATTACAAAAGTCAGAATTCTAATCTGATTTTCTTGGGATCCGTGAATGTGTTTTTGGGCCTTCTTTTCTTCTAACCCTAAACATATAAAAGGATTATTTTAAGAGCCGTCAACATAGACACAAGTTGCATAAGCATTGAGCAATCCTTGTTCAAGCAAATTGTGCTCTAAAGACAAAGTTCTTAACCTAGGATCATCTTCTTCAAGAAGTTGCTGTGTATTGTGCACCTTAGGGTTTTGTGACCAAGCATCTTCCTGATCTTCATGCATAGGATGATCTGAAGAACTCTGCAGCCAACCTCTCATTCTAAAGTTGGTGATTGAAGTCGCGTACTGGGATCCGCGCATCTGGTTAGTCACGTACTTGGGAGCCGTGCATCAAAAGGGGGAACTGTCGCTACAGATCAAGTCCAATTGGGTATTGGGGTAAGAGTTCAACTGTAGGTTGATAAGGTACTTGGGATTCCTTATTTGTAACTGCTTGATTTGATAATAGTGGAGTTTCGGGAGTGGTGACCTGAAAATCACCCGGTGGGGTTTTTGCCGTTAGGGTTTTCCCCATTCGTGAACAAATCACCGTGTTATTTATTTTCCGCTGCATATTTTGTTATTCGGTGATTTGTTTGTGCTGCCACGTATTTGCATGTTAAATTGATTAATTAATAACTTGACTTAATTAATTAATTAGTTTAGATCACAAGGGGTCATTCAGTTTGTGGCCTATCAAATAAGAACGTGACAACCACAAAAATGTCCCAATATTTTTATAAAATTCTTGTTTTTAGTTGCGGAAAATCCCTTTTCTCAAAAAAATAGTTGCGGTAAATCCTAGTATAATATTTTATTATTTAATTTAATTTTTTTTAGGCAAATTACAACTTACTCACTTATGATTGACCAAAATTTAAGTTGCCCGTAGATTTGAAATTTGACCTGAAGTTAACTTAATTAGATTTACTTAATCTACCTCTGTTAAAAACACGGTTACATATATAATCTTCCTCCACTTTTATATCTCTTTCCTCTAAAAACACAAAAAACATAAAAATACAATATCAAATAAGACAAAAAATAATCTAACAGAACATTTGTATCATGGGATTTCAAATCACAGCCACAGGTAGGCAACTTAAATTTTGGTCAAATATCAGATAAGTAAAGTGTCAAATTTTAAACCACTGGTGGGTAAAAGTAAAATGTCAAATTTTAAATCACAGGTAAACAACTTAAACATTAATTTTTTTTTATTTAAATTTAGTGTTTCTAAATGGACATTTGTTTTGTATTCCATTTTCCCTTTGATGCATTGGGTGTGAGAATAAATGTGTCCCTAACATTCCTCTACTTTACGAGAACAATTTTATTAATTGAATTTAAGTAAAATATTATATGTTTAATTTTTAAAAATAAATGAATAATAATATGTGAAAGATAAAACAATATTTTAATCTCACTAAGTTGAAGGTAGTATTCTATTCAATCATTTTGCCAAATTTTCGTATTAAAGTTATAGATTCTATCTTCTGATAAATGTTTGTGTTAGATGATTTATATATATAATCTGCTGTTCAAATTAAGAATTCTCTGTCATATGTTACTCTTTAAAGATATTACTACCTATATAGATGGTACTTTTGGTTGATGAGACAAGATCAACAAAACGTTATTTTATATAATTACATCTAGGCGATATTGCAATGTCATGATGGATAAATTGGTCTTATTTTACTATATAATCAAAGTAATCATGTGTCTTATGAATTTGAAGAGTTATATGTTGCGAGATTTATTCATATATTCATATGATGAAAAAAAAAATCCTTTTCATTTCATTTTACTTTATATTTGTACTTTATGATATATGATATATGATTTATTTTATTATTATTATTTTTTTAAGAAACAAACACACACACACACACAAGGGAGAGGGAAAAGGGGTTTTAACACAAAGGCACACCACAACTCGACTCAAAAGCCATGGTAACTTTTAAGAGAGGGTGGGGCAAGATATATTTAACACACAACACACTCTCTTAAGCAATGTGGGACAATTACCCATTCTTTTTTTTGAGAATATGATTTAATGATTGTGAGAAAGAAAGAGATGTTGATCTATGTTTTGGAGAAAAATATACCCATAAGAGTTTATTCGCATACATATTTATAGTATACAAGGTTATAAGTTAGTATAATAGTTCTCACACTATAAAATAGAAGATAACTTTTTTATTGCATTGTGTTTTCATACATATCTTACTATATATAATATTCGACTACAAAATATATTATGTTACACTACAAAAAAACTTCTAATAATAATAATTGAACGTATGGAGGATGTGGTTGAATTTAAATGTTGAATAAAATAATATGAGAAGAAAAAAAGTTAAAATAAAAGATATAACAATAAACACCAAATTAATTATCTCTAAATAAATACCAAATTATCCAAATCATGCTATGTAATATAATAATATTACATTCTTATATACTATCTTTAATTCTTTATAATGCAACATGATAAAATTTAACAATCAAAGTGAACAAAAAAACAACTTAAAACACAATTAAACTGCATCAAATTAAAGTAGAATTTTAAAAAACACAAAAATTTATCAACCTAAAGCAGAGATGCAAATAAAAAATAAATATCCACCAAAAATTGAGAGAGAAAGAGAGAGAAATAAAATTTTTTGTGAGGAAAAATTATGCATATAATGGAAGAGAGAATGTCAAATTTATACTAAAAGGATAATAATAAGAAGAAATAAAATAAATGAAGATAAAAGGAAATATTAAGAGTGATATTAAGATAGAGGGTAATGGGGAGATGAAAAGGTAAAGGGAAGGAGAAAGGTTGGAGAAATTGTAAATGTTAAAAAAATTAGTACAATTTTATTTATTTGAATTTAAATAAAATATTACATGTTTAATTTTTTAAAATAAAAAATAAGAGAAAATATAAATAATTTAATTATATGGAGGATGTGGCTGAGTTTAAATATTGAATAAAATAAGATGATAAGAAAAAAAAAAGTAAAAATAAAAGATATAACAATAAACACCAAATTACACAAATCATTTTATGTAATAAAATAATATATATATTATATTCTTATATATTATCTTTAATTTTTTATAATGCAATAGGATAACATTTAACAATCAAAGAGAACAAAAAAACTTAAAACACAAAACTAAACCACATCAACCCAAAATAGAGTTATAACGAACACAAAAATTTATCAACTTAAAGTAGAGATGTAAGAAAAAAAATACTCCAAAAAATATTGAGAGAGAGAGAGAGAGAGAGAGAGAGAGAGAGAGAGAAATAACATTTTTGTGAGGGAAAACTATGCAAAGAATGGAAAAGAGAATGACAAATTTATACTAAGATGGTGTGAATATGAAGAGACAAAATAAATGAAATGAGGAAAGATGAATATTGATATTAAGGTTGAGGGTAGTGCAGAGATGAAAAGGTAAGGGAATGAGAAAGGTTAGAGAAAGTGTAATTATTTAAAAAAAAAAAAAAGTAAATGTTAAAAAAAAATTATAGGAAAATTGGAAAGGAAAAAAATTATAGGAAAATTGGAAAGAAAAAAAATAATGATGTGGATGATGATGTGGCTTAACTGGAGCATAGCAATAATAAATGTTACGATTCAGCCTTTAGATGTATATAGACAATTGTAAATCACTTTAACGAATCCAAATCATAAGGGAATAAGAACATAATCATTCACCATATGGATACTATCACCACAAACATTTTTTAATCCTTTAATGGAAAAACATGATAATTCTAAAACACAGGCTCTGATACCACATGTAAAACTTAAAATACTTTATGTTTCTAAGCATTCAACAACTACTTTAACTTCAGGATCTAGAACTATCATGGATTTCACATAGATAGAAAACACAATAACATAGTTATGAGACTTACTTGGATCCATTGTTGCAATTCTCTTGAGATCCAGTGAATAATAATAGTTCTCTATAGGATTGGTTTCTCTCTCTTCACCCTTTTTGCTATTACGCTCAGTTCATTCAGATTCAGTCTACAATGGGAAAAACTGAATATCTTAATGGGTAGAGAAAGGACTAGTTTCCTAGTTGACTTTAATCTCCCCTTACAATTAAAGTTAGAGTCACGTTAGGAAACCACTTCTCTAATTGACCAATCAGATAAGACACTAACTGATATGTCTTTATATCTCATTAAACGTCTAACTTATCACATGTGCCTTATCATGTGGGCCACCAAACTAATTAATAAATTAATTTAGTCTTACAACTTTCTCAATTGAATTATATTATGTATCATACTTCTGAAATGTGTGAACTATAGTGTGTATAATACTTTCTCAATTGAATTATAAATGGAAAATTATGACACTAAACCATGGTTTTGAAACCCAGGCTGGAACAGACGGTCGACCCAGGTTAATCGAGAACCAGCCATCAGTCTAGTCTTTGAAACCTAAAAAATCATTAAAAAAAAAAATTTCCCTTGAACCTCTCGCCCGCAGCCCAAACGGCCGGTTTTTAGACTCGTGAGCAAGTCTGCCAGTTTTATCTGCCATTTCTACCCAACAAAACAGTGGTTGAAAGAACTATATCTGAAATGACAACTTCAACATAGACTTCGTTGTTTGCACTTTTGTAGCTTCATTGAGGATTGGATGACTTCTTACCTTGTAATTTTGGTGTTTAAGAGGAATAAGGACCAAAAGATTTAAAGGTATGAGAAATCGAGAACAGGGGATTCAAAGTTTAGAGCCTATTTGATAGTAGATTACAAGTATTGTTGTTCAAAATGATGTGAAAACTGTGGTTTAAAAAGTGTTGTGAAAACACGAGTTTAAATTACCCATAATGAAAAAAATGTGCTTGGTAACATATTTCTAATAACATATTTTTAAAAGTGAAAAAACATAATTGTGTGTTTGGTATGAGTGTGTATTTTTTTTTTTTTTTTTTGAAAAAGTGAGTATTTACATGTATAGTGATTTACTATTATTTTATTTGATGAATCCACAAAATCAAATCCACACTCTCTTGCTTATCGGAAAATAAAGAAAGAAATTAAATCAAATCCATGCCACAAAATCAAATCCACCCATGAAATCAATTCAAACTCATGCCACGAAATCAAATCTACCCATGAAATTATCAACCCATGCCAAAAAAAAAAACCAAGGGAAAAAAGGGACAATGGAGATATTTTGGCTTTGACATTGTTGGCAGTGTCATTGTCACAAAGAGAGAAAAGGAGAGAGAGATAAGGCTGGGACCAATGGTGTGACAAGGAACAAAAATAGAAAGAGAGATCTAATAGTGCACTATTGGAATGATGAGACAAATAGAGGCATTAGAGTGAAGAGAGAAAGAGCAGCGTGTTAGGTTTTTAGACCCCTTGTCACAATATGTTTAACCTAATATTAAGCCAATTTGATTAACAAGTTTGTTATTCAAGTCTAGGTTAAACAATTATGAGCAAAACAAATTTAATGCGCAAAGTAAAGAACACAAAGAATTGTTGACCCAGTAAAACCAAACCGGTAACAAACTTGGAGAGGATTTGACCTAGCTATCGTCAAGGTAAAAACAGATTCACTATGAAAGAATTGAAGTTTTACAAAAGGACTTAGACCACTAACATCCTAATGCTACCTCGTGTAGAAAACTTACTACCACGACCACGTGACAGCTCCGAGTCCATGGACTACTTCTTTATTTGAATTTACAACAAACACAAGTTCTCCTACTTGTGAACTTGTGACTTTGAGATTCCACTCAAAGGTTTTTTTTTGTTCCTTTAATGTTCTTTATACAGCAACTAAAACAACCATCAAGTTCTTGATGTGAATCTTGATCTTGATAGCTCTATGTGTGTGTTTGAAGATACAAACCTCTCAAATCTCACAAAAGACTCAACACACAACTCAACAAAGACTTCTAAAACGTAGCTAGGGTTTTTCCTTTTATACTAGGAGTGAAACATTTAACCCTACACATCATACAGGCTTGGGCTGCGTTTGAAATCTTTGCAGAATTTTTCTAATCTGCGATTCTCGATCGTTCGAGCCTTGCAGTTTTACACAATAAATTCCTGCAAAACACTCGATTCAAACTTATACATAAACAAACTTTGAGCAAGCCTAAACCTAGACTCATTGTTTTGATCATGGTTTGCCAACATATACAAAATGAAGTTCTAATACATTTAGTTCCTAAAGTCTTAGAACCTAACACAACGTTTGTGAAAGAAAGAGAAGAATGAAAGAGAGATAATACATCCAATATTTTCAGATAGTAAACATTTGCATGAATAATTTATAGGTTAATATAAGAGTTTTTTTTTTTTTTTTTTTTGCAGAATCAAATGCCGATTGAAAAAAGAGAAAAGAAACAAGCCCAGATAAATATTTATTTTTATTTTTAGAAGATAAGGTCAAACTTTGTTACTTGAGGCTTAGTGGCAGAGCTAGAAAGTTTTCTTTGAAGGGGCCACGATTAATATTAATATATGTGGGTACCTAGGCATGCATGCAACGTCCTCGATATGCATGGCAACGTCCTAGGCCGTCCTCAGCATGCATTGCAACGTCCTAGGCATGCATGGCAACGTCCTAGGCATGCTTGGCAACGTCCTCGGACGGTGTCCTAGGAGTCCCACATCGAAGGAAAACCCCCCCACTTGCTGCCTTATAAGCTGTGAAGCGAAGGGAGTAGTGCATTCGAATAACTAAACCGATGGTGCACTACTCCCTTCGCTTCACAGCTTATAAGGCAGCAAGTGGGGGGGTTTTCCTTCGATGTGGGACTCCTAGGACACCGTCTGAGGACGTTGCCAAGCATGCCTAGGACGTTGCCATGCATGCCTAGGACGTTGCAATGTATGCCGAGGACGGCCTAGGACGTTGCCATGCATGCCGAGGACGTTGCATGCATGCCTAGGTACCCACAATATATATATATATATATATATTCCATTATAAATTGTATCCACGTACTTTATATCTAAACAGCACAAAACTTAAAAGAAGAAGAAAAAAGTTCGTATCATTATAATTATATGTAATGTACTTTGAAGAATTCTTTTTATATTTTATGTTTCTATTTCAAATTATTTTTTAGATGTAAAAAAATACTATGAAATTGTATATTATGAACTCTATGATTTATAAGTTACCAGAATATTAAATTAAACACAATTTTTTTAACAACTTGCTGGCAGCCGAAGATTGTAATTAAATCAATTATAAATTATAGATATGTGGTTAAAATGATTGAAAATTACATGGAATAAGAAAAAAAATTATTACACTTGGAAAGATTTTATTACATTTTACACACCAAAAAATAAAATAAAAAACACTAATGCTTTTTACAACCTAATATATATCATCACTCTTGACATATATTATGAGAGAATTATTACTTAATTTATTTGTTTTTATGCTTACACAAAAAATAATTTAGATATTTAATAACAAATTGAAGGGGCCAATTTGTATTTTCCCAAGGAGCTACTTGTAAGTATAATTACATCCAGTGGCGGCGCCACGTGAAGCTTAGGGTGTTCTTTACCTGAAAAAAAAAATTTATATATAATAATTAAAATTTTTTATATTTAATCTGTATTAGGAACACCCTCAATCACAAAATTAGGAACACCCTAAAAAAAAAAAAAAAAAAAATTGTTCTACTTTCAAGCAAAAAAAAAAAAAAAAAAAAAAAAGGCCAAAAAAATTTTTGAACTAAAATATGGGAATTTTTTTTTTTTTTGTAACAAAACCAAGCCCACGACAAGCCCAACAGATTACAGAGGTACCAACCCACGGATTCTCAAAAAAAAAAAAAAAAAAAAAAACAAATCCCAATACAGAGCAAATCCCTAAATCAGAAATCACTAAAGGCCTAAAGCAAACCTAAAGAGTAAAGACAGAGCAACGTGCCAATGCCTTATAGGAGTTAGAGCAATGCCTCAGCTGGATCGCAGCTCGCTCATCGTCAGAGATCGGTCCAGTCCAGAGCACATCGTCTGAGATCGCTCGCTCGTCAGAGATCGCTCGTCACTGCCTCAGCGGCCTCAGCCTTCAGGCCTCCCTACTCAGCTACTCCGGTGCTCAGTGCTCCTTCCCTCAAGGTATTCTCTCTCTTTTTCTCTCTGACTCTCTCTCTCTTTATCTGAATCCACAAATGAAAACTATGAAATGAAATTAATGAATGAGAGTCTCTCTCTCTCTCTCTTTATCCTTTAAGAGTCTAACTTTCTCTCTTTTGAACTGTGAGTCTATGATTGGCTAGAGCCTGACCAAATCTTTACTCTTTAGCTTTATTAATATTTTGCTTTTTGCCTGTTTTTTTGTCTTTTTGAATTTGGCTTTATCTTATCCGTTGGTGTTGGTGTGTGTTGGTGTTGGTGTTGTGTAACTTGTGTTGGTGAGATATTAATTGTCTTTTATTGTAATGTGTATTGTGATTAATTGTCTTTTAGTGTAATGTGTACTGCGATTTGTGATTGTGAAATTTTCTGATTGGCAGTTGGCTCTTGTGATTGGGGGCATCAGGCATGAGGCATTGAGGCTTGTGCTTGTCTGTTGAGTGGGGTGGGGGTAGATGGGCACATAGGGTCGGGCAGCACAATAATTAAAGCAGTGTAATATGCAACACATTACACTGCTTTAATTATTGTGCTGCACATTGGATGTGTGGCTGGCTCTTTGTATAATGTGCACATGGCTGAGCTAAACAATATAACAATTTTTTTTTTTTTTTAGAAACAACAATATAACAAATTAAAGCAGTATAATTAATGACAAACAAATTAAAGCAATATAGTTTATTGTTAGGCCAAACAACAATAATTAAAGTAGTATAATTAACCAATACATTATAAAAGACAAACAAATTAAATTATGTTAGGCTAAACAACAATTAATAATTTTATAATTAATGAAACAACAATATAACAAATTATAGTTTATAAAAGATAAACAAATTAATGAAAAAACTAAACAACAATACATTTGGGAAAAATTCCTGGAGCTGCCATTGGAAAAAATTATGTTTATTAAAGAACACCCTGAGAAAAATTCTTGGATCCGCCACTGATTACATCATACGGTAAAACTTTTTCAAAATGTTTTGGGGGCCTTGGCCCTCTCTAGTCCCTTTGATCCTCCGCCACTGTTGAGGCTACTTATAGTTATAGGATTAGTGGGCCAAAAGATCAAGGCAATGATAGCGGAATAAATCATGAACTTAAATTATTAATTAATAATCATAAAAACTACGTTTATCTTGAATCTTAGACACAAACACGAAAGGGTTAGATAAGTGTGAAAGAAAGAAAGAAAGTGAGAGATGATAAAGATAAGTGTGAAAGAAAGAAAAAGAGAGACGATAAAGATAAGTGTGAAAGAAAGAAAGAAAGAGAGAAAGAGAGAGATGATAAAGATAAGTGTGAAAGTAAGAAAGAAAGAAACAAAGAGAGGGATGATAAAGATGAGTGTGATAGAAAGAAAGAAAGAACGAGAGAGAGAGAGAGAGAGAGAGAATGTGAAAGAAAGAGAGAGATAAACGGTTTAATGTGCTGTCAATTCAGTGGATCCTATACTTTTTAAAATATTTACAACAATGTCATTCTGTATGTTTACTTGAAAATTGATAGGAGGAGTTTTCTAAATTTAATGTTCAAATTCCCTAAAATGAGAAAAGTAACTCAAACACTTTTAAATAAAATCCTCTACTAAACATGTTGTGTTTTTTAAAGTCTACAATTTTCAATGTTTAGGGGGTGTTTGGTAGAGGAATTTGAGTAATGTTGTTTGAGTGTTTTTGATATACGTATGGATGAAAAAGTGTGTGAAAAAAGTGTGTAATATTGTTTAAAATGCTTAAAAGTGTGTTTGAACTTACCTGCTTAACCACTGAAAATGACTATTTAGAATGTCTTACCAAATAGGCCCATCCACAGCAGTGGAGCTAAAAATTTAGCTTTTTAACTCCACCAAAAGTTACTTTATCTATTTTATCTACACACATGCTACAGCAGTGGATCTATTTTAGCTTTCAACAAAATAAAATAATATATCCCCTACAATAAAATAATATATCCAACTACCCAATAAACATCCACAACACCAACCACAACCACCTCTACCATCAGCCATAGCCACAACCACCACCACCACCACCACCGGCCACTCTACTTTGGCAACCACAACATAACATAGAAAAAAAACAAAAAAAAAACAAAAAAACAAAACCACAACCACAAGCACAACCCCATCACCACCAGTCACCACAAACCACCAGCCATGACAACCAACCATGACAACCACAACCACAACCCACTGCCATTGCCACTGCCACAACTACAACCACAACCATAAATCACAAAACTCATAGCCAAAATCCACAAAACCCACTGCCAAAGCCAAAATCATCCACCACCACCACAACCAAAATTCACAAACCCACTGTCAAAATCATCCACCACCACTACCATAGCCAAAATCAACCACCACCACCACAGCCACCAAACCCATATAAAAATACATTAAAAAAAAAAAAAAAAAAAACTCAATCACAGCAAAGAGAATAGAGAAATGGGCGTTGACGGTGGCTTGCGGCTTGGGGAGGACAGTGTCGGCGTGGGTCTGATCAGCGGAAGAGAAGTGGGTCTGAGATGGATGGGTTTGATCGGCGAAGGCGTGGGTCGGAGGCGTGGATCGGTGGCTTAGGGCTTGGGCCGATGACGTTGAGGCCGGCGGAGGTGACGTTGACGATGAGCTTCAGACCGAAGTTGAGAGACCGGAGTTGAGAGAGATGAGCTTTAGAGATGGAGATGAGAGTGAATGAGAGAGAGAGAGGCACGGTGATAAGAGAGAGCAAGTGGGGAGAATAAAATAATATATATTTTTTTTTAGCTCTCATGAACAGTGCACATCTATCTATAGATGTGCACTGTAGCAACGGAGCTAAAATTTTTAGATTTAGCTCCACTATTGCAACAAGATTTTTGTGGTTTGTGGAGCTAAATTTTAGCAATATAGCAATATGCCTCCACTGTTGTGAGTGCTTAGAGAAAGAGGCCGAAATGGGTTCTGCAATACAGAGAGGACTGAGAAGTTTGTTTGTACAGAGAGGTGATAGGGTATTCCTTTTTTGTTTTTTAAAGGCAGTATTGTCATTTCATCTTTTGGACAACTGGCTTTCTTTTTAAAATCCACGGTCAAAAACTCATTGCCTAAAGCTAACAGCTATAGCCACCCTTTCAAACACAAGCTCTTTTAAAAATCATGTAAGAATTAAGTAAGATGAATTGTTGCAACTTTAAATTTAGACGCATCAGGCGCATCTTGTAATGCCTTGTGGAATAGCGTAAATTGTAACTTTGTAAGCACTGTACTATATATTGTTGTTCATAGGCTTTGTAGATGGACCTGATGAAGGTGAATTTTTAATGAACTAGACCTCCCTAAGTTCCTCTCCCTCTACAAGTCACATCTCTTATAAGAATGAAAATCACATAATAGTAGGGCTGTAAATTCAAGCTCAGCCCGAGAAAAAACATGTTTATGTTCATTTGTTGCTTAGGCTGTGTTTGTTTTGGGTGAAAAGCATTTCCGGAAATGCTTTTCTATAATTACGGGTGTTTGGTTGCGCACGAAAAATCAATTTTCCCGAAATTGATTTCCGTTGACCAGTGGTCAAAGGTGAAAACCAATTCAGTTTCTATTTTCACTTCAAACCCTATTTTCCGGAAAACTGAGAAACAGAGAGCACGAAGAGAGAGAGGGAGAAAGAAAGAGAGAGCCCAGCGCCATCGCCGATCCAAGCCCAGCGCCCATCGCCGGCGGCCACGAACCCACGAACCGCCGATCCAAGCCCAGAGACCATCGCCGGCGACCACGAACCCACGAACCCAGTCCCCATCGCCTCACCGCACCGAGCAGATCCAGTCGCACCTTCGATCGCACCGCGCCGTCGATCGTCGATCGTCGTCGACCCAAACCCATCGCTTCCTCTTCCTCGATCTCTCCGTTTTTTTTTTTTTTTTTTTTTTTTTTTTTTTTTTAAGTTTGATTGTTATTGTTGTTTTTTTTTTTTTTTTTTTTTTTTATGAATTAATTGTTGTTGTTGTTGTTGCCGGAATTTGCTGCCGGAAATTGTTGTTGAATTGGATGTGATGTTGAAATTTTTGTAATAAATTTGTTTAGGTGCTGAGTAAATGTGAAAAAATTTTCGGAAAATAGTATTTTCAGAATACAACCAAACACATAAAAATATTTTCTACAACAATTTTCATAATACAACCAAACACTTAAAAATATTTTCTTTTTTCGAAAAATAGCATTTCCAGAAAATATTTATTTTCCGGAAAACGTTTTACGGCAACCAAACACAGCCTTAGTAAACAAACCAAGTTCAAGCTTAACTTTAGGTTCAATTATTGAATGAGTCAACTATAAACATAATAATGTGTTCGTGAACATGAAAACTCGAATTAATTATATATAATATTATATATTTATATGTATACTTTTCTAGAAATATATTTATATAAACTTTATAATTGGGTTGTATAAGTTTGTAAATTGGTTTATATGATATAAAATTATTATTTTTAGTTTATTCATAACATAAACATTCCATTTGTAGTAAAAAATCATAGATTTGTGAAAGGGTACTACATTGTAATTATGGTTTTACTATATTTTGGAAAAGAATAAATTAATCAAGTAGCTTATGAACAATCTCGAGCTTGCTTGACAAGTAAATGAATAAATCTTGAACATGTAATCTTATTTGGGGTGAAAATGGGCTTTTGCCTTTCTCTTTTTTTTTTTTTTTTTTTTTTTTTTTTTAATTTAATTTAATTTATCAAATATCTAGCAAAATGCCCCATATCTGAAACTACTTAGGGAAATGCCCCTGTTTTGAAACTCGATTTTTGGACAAACGAGTTATAGCGAACTGAAAAATAAAAATAAATTTTTTTTTTCTGGAACTCGAGTTCCATGTGAAGTACTCGAGTTCAAGGAACTCGAGTTCCTTGAAAAAATTCAAGTGGAACTCGAGTTCCATGAACTCGAGTACTTTACATGGAACTCGAGTTCCAAAAAAAAAAAAATAAATAAATAAATTCTAAGTCCACTTTCGCTATAACTCGATGTTCCAAAAATCGAGTTATACATTTGAAACTCGATTTTTAGAAAATTGAGTTTCAAAACAAGAGCATTTCCCTAATTGGTTTCAAACACGGGACATTTTGCTAGATATTTTAAAAAGAAAGGACAAAAACCCATTTTCTCCTCTTATTTGGTGATAAGCTTGAGTTCGGCTCATGTTCAAAATAAAATTAAATGAACAAATTTGAACTTTTAATATTCAGCTCGGCTTGGCACAGCTTATTTACAACCCTAAATAATAGTAAAAGTTATTTGAATGAAATTAGTCTTTGGCTTCTATAACGAAAGTAAAAAAAAATATGTGTCGAGTGACTTTCACTCGGTATCTTTTAGGTTAATTCCTTTTAATTCTTGATAATTTCTAACCTTTATTTTGTCTTCCTTGAGAGGATTTCTTAGGGAGATGAGTTTATTTAACGATTGTAATTGTGTCATTGTGTTTCTTTCTTTATTTATTTTTTTATTATAAAAACTAATAAAAATAATTCAAATAATTTTCAGGAAAAACAAATCTCCATCAATTATTGTTTTCTTACCATTCACTTTCTTTGCAAATTCAATCGCTCCACTCTATATATAGAAAAAGTCTCTCCACTATTTCCTACTTTTATCCAAATTCAAAAACTACGTCTTACATCTCTCTCCCGTTATTCTGCTTCTTCTATCATCAAAAAAGAAAAAAAGAAAAAACTGTTCTTGGAGCGTCTTCAAATAACTATTTATACACCTGGCCCACCTGGGTCATCCCACAAAGACCATGGTCCATTACACAGAACCGACAATAGAAACTCAAACATCGATGCTCAATCATGACTGCACAGAGATAATGGAGACGACTTGACTTGTAAAGAGATTCCCCGGAATTGGGTCCACTCTAGGCCACTCAAATATATGTTAATATATGTTAGTATGTTATAGCCAGAACACGTGTGCCCTTACGTATTCATTTTGATAAATCATGACTTCAAATTTTTTTTTTTGTTGAGAATGAATCATGACTTCAATTCATATCTATATAAGCAATGTAATTCACTTCCTTGCAAATTTAAGTTAGTTGTTGAAGATACATTCTCAAAAAAAAAAAAAAAAAGCTGTTAAATATACATTATTAATGGCTTCATTCTTGTGTTACTTGATGTCCACACGCTTGCTATTTTTAATTCCACTATTGCATGCAATTGCCACGAACTGTTTTGCTTCCAGGCAGCCAGTACTCTGCCGTGATGATGAGAGCTCTGCCTTGCTGCAATTCAAACAAAGCTTTCACTGGAACCTGAATTCTTGCTCTGATCCTTCTGGTTATCCTCCTAAGATTTCATCTTGGAAAGTGGAAGGGGTAGACACAGATTGCTGCTCATGGGATGGTGTGGAGTGCAACGAGGAGACTGGTCATGTGATTGGCCTTGACCTCAGTAGCAGCTGTCTCTATGGTTCTATGCTCTCCAACAGCAGCCTCTTCAGCCTTGTTCATCTTCGAAGGCTTAATCTTGCTTATAACGACTTCAATTCCTCTCAGATCCCATCTGGTTTCGGCCATCTTTCTAGGTTGACATACCTCAACCTCTCCTTCTCATCGTTTTCTGGCCAAATTCCTTTAAATATTTCAGAGCTTTCCAAGTTGACATTCCTTGATCTGTCAAATAATTCTAAGCTACATCTCAGAAGTCTACAAGATTTAGTTCAAAACTTAACCAGGCTAAAAGATCTAAGTCTCAGCTACGTTCAGATATCATCTCCAGTGCCAGAAATCTTAGGGAATTTGTCTTGTTTGAGGACACTTAATTTGACTGGTTGCGGATTGCATGGAGAATTCCCACCCGGAATTTTCAAGCTACCGAATCTACAGGATCTTAGGGTGGGTTACAGTCCAGATCTCATGGGCTATTTGCCTGAATTCTACTCAAGCAGCCCCCTTAAAATTTTAAGGATCCACCATACTAGTTTCTCTGGGAAACTACCGGCTTCAATTGGAAACCTTAATTCTTTGAGGGATCTTCAGCTTCAGAGTTGTAATTTCTCTGGTCTCATTCCACCTACATTTGGTAATCTTACTCAGCTCACTATTTTGAATCTTTCTAATAACTCTATTGTGGGCCAAATACCTTCATCGTTATCAAACCTTATTTCCTTGAATAAATTAGCCTTAGTTTTTTGTCCACTCTCAGGCTCAATTCCACCTTTATTTGGTAACCTTACACAACTTACGTATCTAAATCTCCACCATAGCTTTATTAGAAGCTCAAACCCTTCTTCCTTGTCCTGGCTTGGGAAGTTGAGCAAACTTACTTTTTTAAGTCTTGAAGGAATCAATTTAACAATGGAGATTCCATCATCCTTTGCAAATCTAACCCAACTTAGTTATTTGGACATAGGCGATACTCAATTAATGGGTCGAATCCCTTCTTGGCTTGCCAACTTGACTCAGTTAACTACATTGCACCTTCAATTTAATAAATTACAAGGCTCAATTCCAATCTCAATTTTTGAACTCAGGAAACTTGAAAAACTCAACCTTTACTCCAACCACTTGAGTGGCACAGTGACTCTGGATATGTTGATTAACCTCAAATTTTTAACCTCACTACTTCTATCAATGAACAAAATATCATTCCTCACCAAAACCAGTACCAATGCAACACAAAATAAATTTGAGGTTTTAGGATTCGCTTCATGCAACTTGAGACATTTTCCAAATTTCTTACGCGAACAAGACCAGTTGCAATGGCTAGACCTATCCTACAACAATATTCGAGGCCAAATACCCAAATGGGTATGGAACACAAGTAAGGAAACTTTGTTGATTGTGAACTTCTCTCACAACTTTTTAACAGGCTTTGACCAGCATATGGACAATTTTTTTCCATGGCCTCAACTGCAGATTTTGGACCTGAGGTCCAATATGCTACAAGCATTACCCCTAATTCCACCACCATCCACCTTAGTTTATTTGGTTGCAGACAACATGCTCCAAGGAGAAGTTTCACCATTGATCTGCAAACTTAGTTCTCTTCATTCCCTTGATTTGTCCAATAACAAATTCAGGGGCACACTTCCACACTGTTTGAGCAATTTTAGCAACTCTTTGAGCATATTGAATCTTCAGGGCAACAACTTTCATGGCATGATTCCTCAACTATGTGCAAAGGGAAGTAGAATGAAGATGATTGACTTGAGCCAAAATCGATTTGAGGGGCTTCTACCAAGATCGTTATCAAATTGCAAAACGCTAGAGATACTAAATCTTGGAAGCAATCAGCTCAATGATGTTTTTCCCTCTTGGTTGGGTACACTTTCGGAACTCAGGGTACTAATTCTTCGACGTAATGAACTTTATGGTGTAGTGGGTAGTCCTACAACCATCTTTGCATCTCCCAATTTGCACATTCTTGATCTTTCCTCAAATAAATTTACAGGTAAGTTGCCATTTGAATATTTTCAAAGTTGGAAGTATATGAAGAAAATTAATGCAGATAACTTCACTTATATGCTGGAATTTACAAGTATTCAATCATGTGGTTTTACTGTGTACCAATATTACCCCTACTCGATGACAATAACAAGCAAAGGCAGGGAAATGATGTATTCAAAGATCATAGAAGTCTTCGCAGCTATTGATCTTTCAAGCAACAAATTTAGTGGAAAGGTTTCAGAATTCATTGGGAATCTAAATGGCCTTCAATTACTCAACCTTTCCAACAACAACCTCACTGGTCATATCCCATTGTCACTAGGAGACTTGACAACACTTGAGTCGCTTGACCTCTCTCAAAACAAGCTCTCGGGACGAATACCTTGGCAACTAACGCAGCTCACTTTCCTTGGATCATTTAATGTCTCACATAACCAACTTACAGGGCTTATACCTCATGGTAATCAATTTGATACATTTGAGAATAGTTCATTCGATGGAAATTTAGGATTATGTGGAAATCCATTATCAAAGAAATGTGAAAATCATGAGCAAGCGCCTCTACCCTCTTCAGGCATCAAAGAAGTTCAAGACTCTTGGTTTCACATTGAATTTGATTGGAAAATAATCCTCCTGGGATATGTTAGTGGTCTCATAATCGGGGTGGTTGTTGGAAACGTTGTGACTGAGAAGATGCAATGTTGGTTTGTAAGAACTTGAAGAAGGCAACTTAGAAGGTGAAGGCATTCACACGGGTTTGAATCTGTCGTGACGTGCTTCAAAGAATTTGATCTCTGTATTTACATGTAGCACTTTTGTTACTTTCTACCTTTCATTTTTCTTGAGTTTCCTTGTCCTCTTTTCTTGTGCATGTAACTTTTTGTCTTTCACTTTTCAGTTTTCACTTGTCGCAGTCGCTTGTTTTCTCTTTTCTTGTTGTAAAGACGTTCTTACTACCGTGTCTCCTACTCTCTTAAGAATATTTCTTTTACCAATTAAAATCGTTTCCAAGCACAAAGATCTATTTAGAAACATTGATTAGGGTCATTTGCCTCAATTTTTTGTAAAATCCCGTGAGCCCCACACATTGGTAGAACTCACAAACTGCCAGTGTCTCACTGCATACACTTGATATACATGAGACCCTCTTGAGAAGAGATTGTAAGTTAGGTTTCCTCATAGGCTTTGTAAATGGGCCTGAAGGTGTAATTTTAATGGGTTAGTCCGCCCTAATTGCCTCTCCCTATATAAATCATAGCTCTTGTATGGATGAAAATCACATAATAGTGAGCGTTATTTGAATGAAACCAGTCTTTGGGTTGTGAAACGAAAAGGAAAAAAATAGGTGGCTAGATAATCTTACTTTGTATCTTTTAGGTTAATTCATTTAAGCGGTAATCATTGCTTATAATTTATTATGTCTTCCTTGGGTGGATTTCTTATGGTGGTGAACTAATTAGTATGGAAAATTCCGGGCGGTTTTAGGCAAAATGTAATGGAATTAATAACAATGGTAAAATCAAGAAAAATTAATATTTTAATAAAATGTAGTATAAAATAGATAATCTGGTATAAGATATTTTAAAAAATAAATATACTAAAATTGACAGGAAGATTTGTATGAACAGATTCAAATGCTCTTATATGCCATCTATTTTTTTTCTTATTGCTAAAAGCTCCTAAGCCAAAAATGACGAGCTCATGAAGTTCAACGTATCTAGATGAAAGCTAATCAATGTGTAAACCTAGTGTCTATAAACACGAGTCTTTTGCTAATATAAAGCATCCCGTTTCCAATGGGAAACAAAGACAAAAGTTAGACAAGAAGGTTCAAAAGTTGCGACGATCATATTCACAATTTGAATGATGAAACTTAGCTGACAATCATGTCTCTCTCCCTTTCAATTGTCTCAGCCTTCCTATCCAGAGAGGATACAAAGTTAAGAAATTATTTTTATCTTATCAGACCGCTGAAATAATAAGTTAAGTTTTGAATGTTTCATCTCGGCCATTCATATGTATTGGGTGCAGTACAATATTCTATGATCTGAATACAGTGAGGAGAACGCGACTTTTGTGGTTTTCTTTATCTTTATGTTGAAAATTTTCTCTTATGTTGAACTAACTGGCCATTCAACTTTCCGTACTAGCAATAAAAATGACAACATTGATTGCAGTGATTTCATTTTGATTGTTAAACACCAAACACGATTGCCTTAACAGAAGCTGTTAATGTTGAGAAATGCATATTAGTCAGATTTTCTGTTGGATTTAAGATTAACGTCAAGGGATTTAGAGGGGATATATATAATTCGTTAGTTAGGGGAGGAAGAATTTGAACTCTATATAGATCTCTGTTGGAAACATCAAGGGTGTTAATTGAGTTACAAGTAAAGTAGTCAATTTTGTACCAAACCGGCCAATTCAATTGGTATTTGGAGTACCAGTACAAGGCAAGAAAATAAACACAGTTGTTTCTAATGGTATTAATATGAACCATACCAAGTCATAAACAAGGTCGAAAAAAATAAACAGCTTCATTCTCGCTCTTTCCTCCCATTGGTGTCGACTCCCTAATCAATTTCTTAGCCTCTTGCCGGCGTGGCTCCTCCCTTAAATTGCAAAACCTCCTTTTTCTTATAACTCTAAATTGTAGAATTGGCGTATCACTCCTCTCTCTCTCTCTCTCTCTCTCTCTCTCTTTTGGTTTTGAATAACTCTCAAGCTATTTTTTGGTTGAACTCTCAAGCTAATTTAAATCAATAAGTCTAGCGGCACAATAAAATTCATAAATATCAATGTGACAAATTTTTAATGGACAATAAAATAATTTCAGTAGTAAGTTGATGTAAGATGCGTAAGCGTAAAAAAGCAGAACACGTTTACTTCTAGAAAATAAGAAACAAAACACGTTTGCTTCAGAAGATAACATCGAATCCACGAGAGTTTCTTGGGAAAGGAATTCAATTTTTTTTTATAAAAAAAATAAAAATAAAATAACTTGGGAGTTATAAATGTCCGAAAAACCAACAGCAAGTAATTGAACTTGGTGAGACAAGAAAAGCCCAAAACCAAACAAAAACAAACGGTGAAATTCTAAATTCTAAATTCTAAATTCTAAATTCTAAATTCTACTCTCAACTAGAACAATCAAACACCAAATTCCAAACACACCTCCTCATAACCCTCCAAAACCCCCAAATTCCCAAACACCCCCCATTCTTTCTCTCCCTCTCTCTAAGCAAAACCCCCAAATTCCATGGTGAGTAGTGTTACCTTGAACAAGTATGATGGTATACATGGTATACAGTACAGGAACATGCATGCGGTAGATCACTTGCCATGGAATAAGGTGTAAATGGGATAGGCTTATATAGCTTATATAAGTTACTTTATTCTAAATGAATATGACATCAGGTTTCAAGTGCAAAACTGGTTTCTTATTTATCTATTTCCCTATTCCCTTCCTCTGGCAATTTGTGACCATTATCTTAAAATTTATCCCATCAGGAAAAAAAAAATCCAATTTAGTAACAACGACAGCAACAACAACAGCAACAGCAACAACAACAACAACAACAACAACAACAATAATAAGTATTAGGGAAGATGCAACTACATGTCCTATGTGTCTAGCAAACTGGGGTAGCATGTGAGACATTAAGAGAAGATATGTGTTTCCTCCTGCCTACTGGCGAAGAGAAAACTTGCATTTGACAAATACGACTAATGGAATTTTCTTTTAAAGCATGAAGAAACTAATAAACATTGAAACTATACCCGGTGCATGGCATAGATATAAACAATAGTATAAGGCCATTTCATTGTATTCATTAAAGAAAAAAAAAGGATTTCTCGATTATTGCAAGATACCTGGAAGGATAATAGTGTGGACATCTAACACTAAGATTAAGATTTTTTGAGACACATAGCACAAAATTGGGCTCCACTTATAGATTCTAAATAAATTTTATCTAAGTTTTGGCTTTTAATATATATAGATTATGGTTTAAATAAGTTTTATATCATAGTTCTAAAAGCTGGCCCAAACCAGCCGGTTCAAACAGGAAACGGGCACCAATCCGGTCCTGTAAAACCCCCCAAAATTGGTAAAAACCAGGAACAGGGAGCAAAAGCGGTTCTTTGATTGCACTAGTTTCAAACCATGGTTTATATATAAGTAAGGATATAGAATCAAACCTGGAAACCAAATCTGTAAATTTCATAATAGAGTATTAAATTTTTAATCTCTCAAGGGTTAATTGAAACTTTCTGGTTGAATCTTCAATTTCTTGTTGGAAGTTATACGAGCAAGGTCGTCATACTTACGCGATGAATAGAAGCTTCAAAATTTCAACCTTTATATTGCCCCTACAGATTACAATGTAACAACCCAAATTACAAATAAATTTGTTATGAAATGAGCCAAAACTATCAGAGAAATGAAGAATTTCTATCTTTCTCATTGATTAAAGAAAAAGAGATTACAACTCTATATATAGAAAAAAATGATCTAAAGCTATAAAACTGCTCTAACTAAATAACTGATGCTAACAAACTCAAATAACTAACTCCTACACGTGACAGCATACAAGCAAACTAACTCTCCCACGTGTGGATATTTACACAGTCAAAAACTAAGATTAAAACTACTTGTCGTTTGTACATAATGCCCAATCACTAAAACTGATGTCATTGTCGTTTATACAGTATTTTGTTCTTTACTCAGTTTTACTTTCTCATGCTCTGCTCTTGCTTCCTTATGATCATCTTCACCATTCTGATAAACACTAAAAATCATAACAAATTACCCCCTTGGAATATTATGACAGAACACCCTAATATGGACTCAAGTACAAATGCAAGCCTATGAAAGACAATGAACTCGACTTACACCTAAGCTAGAAACTGAGACATGATACTAGACGAAATACAAGTCTTAACTGGAATCAAGAACAAACCCCATTAAAAAAAACTCCTTAACGCATCAAATACAGAATATAAAAAGAAATAAAATGATCAAGCATACAATAGTTGAACCACAGAACTTGACTATACACTAATAGTCCTGATTTGACTAAACTGATCAATCAATCAAGGGATTCATCATACAAACATGTTAATTAATCAAGCACAACATTGTAATTAAATTCAACATGCTCAACATTAAAAAATGGTCACGCAACTCAGCAAGAGTCAAACCAAAATACATAAAATTGAAACATAAAAAATGTTTAAAGATTAAAAAAGTACATCATGTTAACCGGTAACGGTAACCCTCTAACAGACAAAGAAATATTTTGTCTCCCTTAATATATAGTTACATACTCCCCTTAACCTACATATTTAAAACAATCTAATCTATCTCCCCAAAAGTTACTTTTCCTCCCCATGTCACTTTAGTAAATTGTGGATATATGGACCAAGTTTTGACATTGCTTTTATTTCCACTACTCATAATATGTCACTTTGGTAAATTTTATGTTGGGCTCAACATTGCAAGTAATCCAATAGGTTTTCCTCATGACTACAAAATGTTTTTGATAAGTAATAAGTTTTAATGATATCAAAAAAAGAGAACCCTAATACACAGGGAGTGTACAACAGGTCAACAACTCAAGTACAAAAATTACAAGAATCAAGGAATTCAAAAAAAGAAGGGAATGATTGGTTTTGCATAGCAACCAATGAATCCAATAAAGTTCTAAAGAAAAATAATTTGAGGTCTGGTATGGATCTCTCAATATCCTTAAAACACCTATTATTTCTCTCCCTCCAAAGACACCGCATTAAGCAATGGGGTACAATTAATCAAATAAAACCATTTCGATGACAACCAAACCTACCTTGCCAACACTCTAAGAGCCCCAAAACGGATTGCGGCATAACCCAGCTTACTCCAAACAAACCCAAAACCATAGCCCACAGATCCATAGCAACCAAACAATGAAGGAAGGGATGGTCAACTGATTCACCATTACACTTGCACATGTAACACCAATCTAATATCTAAACCTTCCTTTTTGTAAGTTGTCAATTGTCAAGCATTTCCCTAAAGTAGAAGTCCAAACAAAGAAAGCTACTTGAGAATAAATCTTCTGTTTCCAAATGCTTTTCCAAGGAAAACAGAAGTTAGTAGAGCCCATTAAAATTCTATAATAATCATTAACCTTAAACCCCTTATCTCTAATAGGTTTCCAACACATCTTATCCTCATGAAACCCTCTTATTGAAGAACCATATATGGTATCCAAGAAGCCTAACATAGCCTCTAATTCCCGAGCATGCACACCCCTAAAGAAACTGACATCCCAAACGAGGATGCCATTGGTGTACTTCATAAGCGCAGCCACACTAGCCTCCTTATCCTTGCAAAATCTAAATAACTCAAGATAACTGATTGCAAGGGATGTCTCACCACACCATCAGTCTTGCCAAAATTTCACCCTAGACCTGTCACCAATATCATACAGAATATGGTGTGAAAAAGAAGGCCATCTCTGACTGATATTTTACATAAACCAACACCATATGGACCATTAATAGATCTGGTACACCAACCCTCCATACACATCTATATTTCACCTCTATCACTAGCCTCCAAAGGGCATCCTTCTCAATCCCAAATCTTCATAGCCACTTCCCAAGCAAAACTTCATTAAAAAGTCTTACCTTCCTTATCCCTAAACCACCCGAAGAAATGGGGGAACAAACAGTAGCCCATTTAACCAGATGAAATTTAGGTTCATCACTAATGCCACCCCATAAGAAATTTTGCTAAAGTTTCTCAATTTGGTTAACCACAGCAACAAGTATAGGAAAAAGAGATAGAAAATAAGTGAGTAAATTAGATAAAGTGCTTTTGATTAGAGTGACTCTACCTTCCTTGGATAAGTACAAATGTTTCCATCCCGCTAATCTCCTTTCCATCTTCTCTAGAATCGGGTTCCATATTGTCTTATCCTTGAATTTAGCACCCAAAGGAAGACCCAAATACTTCATTGGAAGAGTACCTTCCTTGCAGCCAAGTACAGTCAACAATAAGTCAATATTATGCACCATTCCAACAAGAACCAATTTGGAATTGCCCAAATTTATCTTTAAACAAATCAATGTTTGAATCAAATAACCTACTAAGAAGATTGCATAATAAGAAAGTTGCACGGTACAGTTATCTAGTAACATTTCCATAGCACAAGAGATCATAAATCTAGAGCTTTCAAAAAGTTATTTTAAAATCCAAATTTAGAATAGCCTTATCTAAACGAGAATAACTCATTCAAAAGCTACATGTTAAATGACTTGTGTAGGATGAAGGTTTATTGGAGGTAGCCATTGGAGATCAGGCTAAATACCTCTATGGTATATATTATCCTCCTAACTACATCACACATATATTTAGCTTCTCTGGTCTGAATGATCATCATGTGTTCATGGCCTCAGCAATAATTTTGGAATATCTTCAAAATACCATTTGGCCAACTTACATATACAGATACTCCTTTTGTGATGTATGTTACAAAACAAAGAAGGAGATTTCTCTTACATTTTCCTATCCCCTATGGAAGAATATTGTTTTCACTATCAAATAACATTTAGTACAAGCCCATCTTTTTTTCCGCAAACTAAATAAGACCTGTTGATTGGAGAAATGTTCAAAGACTAGAAGACATATAGATGGTACATTCAGCTACCCTATTTCTGATGTATTACAGTCATTCTAGTGACAGTGTTGGATACACCTCACAATAAATTTTTATTCTCAAAGGATATCTGTAGAATAACGAAAGATTATTTCATTCCTAACCATTACCTGATTGCATTGCACATGGTAGAAATAAAACATATTCCTTGTCAAATAAAATAATACTCCAGCAAATATGACAATGACCGCTATCATTGATGTCTAAGCACCAATCAATCTTACCATTCTACCCCAATCTATTGGGTCTGCATCACCCTATCCCTAATAAGTCCATAGGATTAGAAAAAAACAAGATATGTGAGAAAGTGCTTTACCACTATAGCATTCCAACGCCCATTGCACTTTCGATGCATCAGGATCGGGCAACTTCACACTTAAATTATCAATACTTGCAATAGGTGTCCTAAGAAGAGAACAAATGGCCTGGAGATGCCAGCAAGACTGATAAGTTGAAAAATCCCATTACAATATCTAACATGGTTAAAGAAACCACCTTACCTTCAAAAGCACACTGCATTGGACTTGGTTACCAGAAACTGTATAGACATCAAAGAAATCAGGCTTAAATGTAATGGACTGATAAGCTGACCGAGATGAATTGAGAGTGTGAAAAGCAAGCTGCAGGCAGAAAATAGTAACTACACAAATCAACTCAATTACTTAACACATGAATATGTGTGAGAGTGCCTTTTTTCTTCAGCACAATGGCCTAAAGATCCTGGGCCAAATAAATATTCTTGGTGGATTGGGCTCGGTTCACCGCAACTAAGAGGGCTGATTAAGAACTGAGTGGTGCACAAAACAAGCTTCCTACAATACAAATAACTAACAAGCAAAAATATCTGTATTGAATGACATTTTAACAGTAAAGGAATGCGTAACAAGTGAAATACCATGCAAGAAAAAGTTAGGGATCCTCGAATTAGTGAGGTGCATTTTATTAATTTTCTTTAGTTATTATTACAATGCTCACTAAGACGTGATACAAGGTTCAACTAAGTTCAAAAATCACAGACTTTGATAGCTATTTGAGCTTCGAAGACTTGCAAAGTTTGGATTTGTTGAATTCGAGCATGTGCTATAGGGGCTGCCTTTGAAATACCGGGAGCGGCTCCTTTGTTTTCTCTTAATCTTACAGAGCTCTTTCTATATTTTATGAGACTTTAAAAAACGACTATGAATGCCTCAAAAATCATGATCCCCAAAATGAATCCCCTCTCTCTCCTTTATAGCACAGCTTCGAGCTCCGGGGTACTAGTGATTTCCCCCTTTTGCCCCTTAGAGTTTGTGCCATGCTAGTTTGCTCAGGATTATGTCGTTTCCTTTTTCTCTCATAGTTTCTTGCTTTTGGTACGACCAAACGAAAGTCCCTTAGCTAGTTTTCTATTTCCAGACTTCTTCGTTGGCTGGTCTTCAGCTATTTGGCTTTTTCTTCTCAACACTTCAGCTTTTTCAGTTGTACTCTTTCTTGTCACTCTCTCCAAATGGTCGGAATCATGACTCCTGCGTTTTGCATCGTACCTCCTGGCTCCACTGCATGTTTGGAGCATGAGACCCGCATGCTCTTTGTCTGTTATCCCTCTTTGAATTTGCCTCAATCTTACTTCGCGCGTCCAGGAATCCCTGGACTCTGGTGACTTTTGGGATCCCGACCCAATTTTTCTTACTGGACCCCCTTTTGCTTATTGGCCCTGGCCGGTTTGGCCATTTTTCCTTTCTTTATGTCTTTTAAACTTTGTTCTTTCATGGGTCTTTGCATCCCAATCTTTTGGGCCTCTTGCCCTTTTCTTCTTTCTTTTCTCTTTGTTTATTTATTTATTATATTTTTTTTGTGAAATGAGCCCAACGTTTTATTTCTTTGGGCCTTAGTCTGTGACCAATTTTGAACCTCAACAATATGCAATATGGTACTTACAAATTATTAACTCATTTGTTACCCATCCTTATTTGCAGAAAACCAAAAGGGTAGTCCTAATTCTGCTAGATATAGTTGATGGAGATATTTCAGAAGGAAAATCCAACAAAACAAAACAAAAATTTCTAACCTCTTCTCATAACTTAAACTACATAAGACAAAAACCTCGAGCCCTCCACTCAGTTATAGCGAAATGCTTCTGCATAACATGTTTGAGGAAATCTCTTGAATTTTCAAATACCCAAAAAAAAAAAAAAAAAAAAAAAAATCAAGTCTAGACTTCAGAGCTTTAATTTTTTGAATATATATATATATATATATATTTTCCATTTTCTTGCCAACCAAACAGAGCTTCACTTGTGAATTTCTCACTCATCAAGCATGATTCATATAAATCTAGTCAAACATAACTCCTCACACCCAATTCCAGAACTAATAAAATATTATTCTATGAAAGCCTATTTATGCCCTTTTTTCCCCTTCATTTTCATACCATCCAAACAGAGCTTCCACTCACTGATTTTCTCACCTATCAAAGCATGATTCATATAAATCAAATCAAACAAAAATTCCTCACACCCAATTCCATGAATAACAAATAATTTTGATATAAACCCAATTTATATGCTCTTCTAAAACCCTAATTAAAATACACCAAATCCCTAATAATGAGTTACCAAATCAAAATGAACACAGAGTAAACTATATGAACAATTAAAATAAGTATAAATAAACTGATATGATTATTGATTAATAAATCAAACAAATTGGATTAAATTTTTTAAAAAATTAATGATAATTTTAGTTATTTAATCATATATGATATACCTGAAAAGGAGAGGCTTGAATTGCTAGCTTGTTGCCTACACGTGCGAGGCACGTGATGCACCGAGCAAAGGTCTTGATTGCATTCCCACTCAGACTCAGTTCCATTTTTGTCTCTCTCTCTCTCTCTCTCTCTGTGAAATCTGAAGAGAGAGAGAGAGAGAGAAGGCGCGCTTTGGCGGGAAGGGAGAAATGAATAGTGGGATTGAATAGGGGGCCGTCCACGTGGACTTATAGACGGTGTATTGATGGACCTGTTAAAAAGGGACCTGGATATAAGACCCATTCGAATTCGGTTAAAAAAAGTGGACCACAAACCATTTTGCAAGTCAGATTGTGAGTAGTTTATCTATTATTTACACATGAATTTACAATTTTTTTCTATACTACTCACACTTGGTCACATCATAATTATGGCAAGAAGTTGTAAAATAATTTATAATCTTAGATTTTTTAGCAAAAATAAAAAGGAATAAGTAATAGGAATATGAATCCATTTTAGTACGGAAAGTTTCTAACTCATATTAGAGTTTGATTCAACCTGGCCAAGTAAAATAAGTTTCTTTGAATTGGTTGCTCCTAGTCACTTTTATTTGCAACTAAGAAATGAGTACATTTCCAAATTTATATTTATCTATTTATAATATTTAAAAATTGAAGTAAAGCATTTATTGTGTCATGCTTTATTGAGCCAATCATTGTAGCATTTTGGTCAATTTCGGTCCATTTGGTCTATTTTGGTCCACTTCGGTTTATTTAGTCCAGTTTGGACCACTTTCGTCTATTTCAGTCCAGCTTGATACACTTCTGTCCATTTCAGTCTACTTCGTCCATTTCAGTCCATTCATTTCAGTTTGGTCCATTTTGGTCCAATAGGGTCCAAATTGGTCGAATCCAGTCGATTCAATCCATTTCGATCAATTTCAGTCTACTTCATTTCACTTCAGTCCATTTCGGTCCATTCAATTTACTTTAATCCATTTCGGTCCACTTCAGTCTAATTCGATGATGCTTTGGGAGGAGAGGTTTATGTAGAAAAGGAAACTGCTTAATTTAGTTAATAGACAATTATGTCACTTTTCATGTAATGTTATTTGGTTATCGATAAAATTACATTTTTATTATGTTATTAAATTATTGTATTTTTTAAAATATAATTGATGGATTTACTTACATATGTTTTTTTTAGGCCATTTAAAATGTATAGAGGATGAACTGTTTCTAAGGAGTACTAGAAAAAAAATTCTAACTACACATGACATTATTTACAAAATATATCACCCTATATAATAATTGAATGTAAAATGTATTATGTTTCCTTAAAAAAAATTACTAAATTTAAGACACTTTCAAATAATAAATATAAACAGCTTAATTTAGAAAATATAATATATTGTATCAAATATACTTTATTAGAAAATAATCACATTATTTAAAGAAGGGTTTGAGATTAACACTTATAAGTCTTAACAAGAAAACAAATTGTGAAATTGTTCCGCAGTGCAACTAGTTTAATATAATGATGTAGAAGTTCAATAAAAGATCTAAATTTGATTTTAATTATATTCTAATTTTCTGTCAAATATCATTCTAATTGGAGATCATGTACTCTAATTTTGTATCAAGTATCCTAATTGAAAGCTATTTTTAACCCACTTAAAGCTACTTGTTGATTTTTTGACTTTTAAGTCCAAATAAATTATTTCCAATCTATTAAAAAGCTATTTCCAACCCATTTGAAACTAATCAAATTTTCATACCAAAATGGATTAATTAGTGTCAACGAAAAATTTTACTTTGGTCTAAAAAATTGGCTGTTGCTTTAGAAAATTGGTATAGATTTTTATAATAACTTATTTTAAAATATAATTAAAATAAAAATTCATTGCATATTAACACAAATGAAAATTATGTCAAGAATTTAAAACTAAGTATATAAATTAATCACCAAACTATGTTTTTTTTTTCTTTAATAACTAATTAACATGGAGAAATCAATCATCAACAATTTGCATATTCCCCCAAATAATATTCTTACAAGTTTCTTTTAAGAGCTGACAAAATATTAATAATTAATCCTGATATTATTAAACTTAGGAATAAATGTTTAATTATATATTTAATAGTGTTTGTTATGTGCTCAAAAAAAAAAGAAAAAAAACTATATGTAGGGTATTTCAACTTAGTAAAATTAAATGAGGGTAAAACATAATATATTATCATTAAATTATAATTTAATTCATTATAACTCCCATAGTCCCATCCAAAATTGGTAAATAAAGCATGTTACAGAAGCCGTCAGATCTCGTGTGAACCACATAGTCATAAAAATAGAAGATGAAAGAGTTATTCAACAAAAAGAGATAATGGCAGAGTTTCCAGAGGAAACTATTTAAACTATTTAAGTCTACAAATATTACCGTGCAGAAGGGTGTCTAGACTTTCCTATACGAAAGGAGTGAGTAATCCAATTTGGGAAGAAAAGACTGATAATTCTATGGCATTGGTGATTCTGATGTTAATTGCACTACAAATATAATATAGTGCCAGAGGCTGAAACTAGAGTGAACCCACTGTTTGGGTCTTTTTCTTCGTGTTGTCATGTGTCGAGTTTGGATTGGCTTCACTTTTTGATCTAGGTTTAAGATAGCTAGGGGATTAAGTTAGCTATTCTCATCAACACGTACTATGATGGAGGATAATAGCGTAGTTTTAAGAACTGCACACAAATGGTTTAACTTATGAATAAAAGAATTTATGAAAAAATTACAACAAGCAAAGGCACCAAGCCTTAAAATCTGACAAAATTAGGAAAATTTAGAGCGATATGATATGGGAGAGAAAAGTATTCTCTACATGTGATCATGAACCCAAAAACTTGTTTTGGTGTGTTATATATGGCACAAAATGTTGTGTTTTGTGAGACAATAGTAAATTAAGTGATTTAAGCTTAGTGGCCCTTTGCAAAACCAAAAAATTGGTCCTCAATGCCCACAAAGCATCCGTTACACCCAAAAATTAGAAACTTTATATTTTTTTGAGATGATATGAGTGAGACAATAGTAAATGAAGTGATTTAAGCTTGGTTGGGCTTTTAAAATATGATAAAACATGGAAAATTCAGAGCAATATGATATGGGAGAGAAGGATTCTCTACATGTGATCATGGACCCAAAAAACTTGTTTTGGCTTATGTTATATATGGTACAAAATGTTGTATTTTGTGAGACAATAGTAAATGAAGAGATTTAAGCTTGGTTGGGCTTTTAAGTGGCCCATTGCAAAACAAAAAATTGGTCCTCAACACCCACATAACATCCATTACAAGTCAAAACTTAGAAACATTTTTATTTTTTGAGATAGTTACAATATGCTACTAACTCTACCGTTCGAATTTTGTCTTCCCTAGATTTTCAAGTACTTTGTATATGGAGATGTGTCAATTTAACTACAAGAGCCTTAGCAAAACCTAGAAGTACCAAACTAACTAAATAATGAGAGTCTTCACTAGCGTGTTGGCATGAGAGCACCAGTGCCATAAAATTATGAGTCTTGCTTTCCATGTTTGATGACTCACTTTTTTATTTCTTTTGGCAAGTCTAACACTCTGGACGCCATATCACGGCAATATTGGTAGGCCAACATTTAGCAAACTTGGAATTGAATTATGGACATGACAAGAGCATTAATATCGTAAGAAAGACGCTTGATTTGGATAGTTACCGTCAAGAGGCTTGGTCAAGTGGTACAACAAACTCCCCTTCATAGGTCAATTGCAGTGATCTTGAAATTATGGAGAAGACTTGACTTCTAGAGAGTTTCCCACTTTCCCAGTTTCCACAAGACAAAAGGATCGGGTACACTCTAGATCACTGTAATTGACTAATCATAAGTTCGGAACCCATGCACTTAGTTTCCACAAGACAAAGGATTGGGTACACTCTAGACCACTTTGGTCCATTCCATCTACTTCAACGATGCTTTGGGAGGAGAGGTTTGTGTAGAGAAAGGAAGCTACTTAATTCAGTTAATTGACAATTATGTCATATTCTTAGTGTAATGTTGGTTGGTTATCGATAAAATTACATTTTTATTATGTTATAAATATATATATATATATATATATAATTGATAGATTTAGTTATATATGTTTCCTTTTTAGGCCATTTAAAGTGTATAGAGATTAGAGGATAGACCATTTGTAAGGAGCACTAGAAAAAAGAATTCTAGCAACACATGCATTACGTTATTTATAGAATATATCGCCTTATATAATAATTGAATGTAAGGGAAATTATTGTGTACTCCCGGAGTACTATAAATGCGTACTCCCTCCTCTCACATGAATGATAGGTCCCACTAATTAAATTTATGGTGGGACCTACCATTTATGTGAGAGGAGGGAGTACGCATTTATGATACTCCGGGAGTACCTAATAATTTTCCTTGAATGTAAAATACATTATGTTTCCTTTAAAAAATTACAAAATTTAAAACACTTTCAAATAATAAATATAGATAGTTTAATTTAGAAAATATAATATATTGTATCAACAATACTTTATTAGAAAAAAAATCAAATTATTTTAAAAAGGGTTTAGGATTAACACTTATAAGTTTTAATAAGAAAATGAATTGTTAAATTTTGCCGCATTGCAACTAGTTTAATATAATGATGTAGAAGTTCAATAAAAGATCTAAATTTGATTTTAATTAAATTCTAATTTTCTTTCAAATATCATTCTAATTGGATTTTATGTACTCTAATTTTGTATCAGGTATAACAATTGAAAGCTATTTTTAACCCATTTAAAACTACTTATAGATTATTTGACTTCAAGTCCAAATAAATTATTTCCAATATATTAAAAGCTACTTCCAACCCATTTGAAACTAATCAAATCTTCATACCAAAATGGATTAATTAATTAGTGCCAACGAAAATTTTTACTTTGGTAAAAAAAATTGGCTGTTTCTTTGGAAAATTGGAATAGATTTTCATAATAACTTATTTTAAAATATAATTAAAAATAAAAATTCATTGCATTAACAAAATGAAAATTATGTCCAAGAATTTAAAACTAAGTATATAAATTAATCACCAAACTATCATTTTTTCTTTAATAACTAATATGGAGAAATCAATCATTAGCAATTTGCATATTCTCCCAAATAATATTCTACAAGTTTCTTTTAAGAGCTGACAAAATATTAATAAAGAATCCCGATATTATTAAACTTTAGATACAAATGTTTAATATATATCTAATAGAGTTTATTATGTGCTATAAAAAACTGTTTATTCTTAAATATGTCCATCCGCAGGTAATGTATTACAACTTACAAGTTAGTAAAATTAAATGAGGGTAAAACATAATATATTATCATTATATTACAATTTATCTTCATGATAAATCCCATAGTCCCATTCAAAATAATAAGCTGTTTCTTGCAAGAAATTCAAAATTTGTAAATAAAGCACGTTACAGAAGCCGTCATGGTCTCATGTGAACCACACAATCATTAACATAGAATATGAAAGAGTTATTCAGCAGAGAGATATAGTGGCAGAGTTTCAGAGGAAACTATTGAAACACTTATCTCTGAAATGTATACTTCAACTTCTTTCTGGTTTCAAAAAAAAAAAAAAACTTCTTTCTGATGATTCCGAAATTTTTAGCACGGCAAAATTATGATGGTTGATATTAATTAACTGTCTCTCTTACGATATTAATGTTCATTCCAAATGATTGTGCCTTTGAATTAGTTTTTACCAAAAATCTTATTAATTTGTTAAAAATTGACACAAGTATAAAATGTGGGTCTACAAACATTACCTGCAGGAGGGTGTCTAGAATTTCCTATACGAAAGGAGTGAGTAATTCAATTTGGGAAGAAAGAATGATAATTCTATGGCATTGGTGTTTCTTATGTCAAATGCACTACAAATCTACATCTACATATTACTAAAAGCTGAAGCGTAACATTTAATGTTGCTACGCTCACGTTGAGCCACATCAACGTCGTCATTTTTTTTGTTTCCAGTTTTTCTTATATATTTTTTTAAACATTGTCTCATTAAAGGTTACTTAAAAACTTCATTATTTAAAAATTAAAATATTTTTTAACCATTATTTTTATTATTAATTTTCCAAAACTTTCTCTCCCTTTTACCTCTTCATTTCCCCGCTACTTTCTACCTTAATATCATTATTTCTCTACATTTTTTTCTTCCTTTATTTTGACTTTTCTTATTCTCAACATCTTACTATAAATTTGGCATTTTTTTTTTCATTCTATGCATAGTTTTCTCACAAAAAAAAAGGTTACTTCTCTCTCTCTCTCTCTCTCTCTCTCTCTCTCAATTTGTTTTTCATTTTTTGTTTGATTTTTTTATTTTTGTTGCATCAATTCTTTAGGTTGATGAATTTTTGTGTTAATTAGAATTCTACTTTGGGTTGATGCAATTTAGTTTTGTGTTTTAAGTTGTTATCTTTTATATTCTCTTTGATTAAATATTATCCTACTACATTATACATATAGTATATAATAATATAGTGTTATTATATTACATAGAATGACTTGGATAATTTGATGCTTATTGTTATATGTTTTATTTTTACTCTTTTTTCCTCCCATCTTATTTTATTCAATATTTAAATCCAATCACATCCTCTATAATATTAAATTATGTAGCACGAATCAAGAAAATAGCTAGACACAAACTTGCCTTCCTTTAGCATACTGTAGACGACTAAATTTCTTGGTTCGAAATAAATCAAACAAGTAAAATAGTTTCACAAATGAGAATTTATATTGATGATTGTGCGGTACACTTCTCTGTGATTACAAAAGTGTGATCCTTTGATTCGATCTCCTTGCAAGACTTATTGATTTGGATTTGTGGTAATGTGATTATGACTTGAACACAAAATATCCTTCAATTTGGTTGAGGGATGGATCGAAGATTGCTAAAACAGAATTACAATGAATTTCTGGCTATGAGCTTGTTAGAAATCCTTTGTTCTTCCCGTTCTTCGTGTTCCTCGTGTGTTCTTCGTGTTCTTGGATTTGTGGTGGAAGTTTTTCGGAGCTTTAGAGGCTTGAATCTGTAGAGCTTCACTGATTTGTGGTTTGTTGATGTTTTCGGACACTTTAGGCTTGATTCCCGCAAACTTTTGGATCTAGGCAGATAGTTTGGATGATTCTGCTTTGAATGTTCTTCGATTAGAATGTTGAAGTTCTTGAAGTTCTTGGAGGCTTCGAGGTTTGATTCCTGCAGAGCTTCTCTACTTCTGTGCTTCAGATGGCTTGGTCCCCCTAAATGTCTCAGGAAGGCTTCTATTTATAGGAGTTTTGAGGTGGATGAGCGACACGTGGCGGAGTCTGACTGGTGACACATGTCTCAATCTGATTGGTCCGCTTGGGTCATTGCTTACACGTGCGAGGTTGCTTGGGTCATCGCTTACACGTGCGAGGTTGCTTGGGTCATCGCTTACACGTGCGCTGATGCATGATTGGTTTTTTTGCATGACACTTGGCAAATTTCCATTAGCTTCTGAATAGTAATAGTAAACCCTAGCAGCAATACGTAGCACTTTGTAATTGACTGTATTTTGTGAACTTGGTAGTGTGACGTATCAGCTTGTGATAGGTCGGGAATTTTCCCTCTCTACACATACATTGGGGGAATCAAAATATTTGTGCGATAAATGATCATATAATTTATAATTTAGATAGCACCCTTTGAATGTGTCTAGGCCCATAGATTGAGCAATTTGTAAACTTAAAAGGCTATTGAGAATGAACTTTTTAAATCAAGTCTAAAAAAGATATGAACTACTATATATTATTTAGATAAATACTTTTATCATAGATACATTAATATTTTTTTGCCACAAATTTAAATTACGCAAACTTAATAATTTTATATTATGTGTTAGCATTGTTTATGCTTCTTCTTCTTCTCAAAAATATTATGTAAAAGATGCCAACAGTAATGAGTCTTTACTAGCGTGTTGGCATGAGAGAGAACCAGTGCCATAAAATTATGAGTCTTGCTTTCAATGTTCGATGACTTGCTTTTAACTTTTGGCAAGTCTAACACCCTGGACTCCATAGCACGGCAATATTGGTAGGCCAACATTTAGCAAACTTCGAATTGAATTATGGACATGACAAGAGCATTAATATCGTAAGAAAGACGCTTGATTTGGATAGTTACCGTCAAGAGGCTTGGTCAAGTGGTACAATAAACTCCCCTTCATAGGTCAATTACAGTGATCTTGAAATTATGGAGAAGACTTGACTTCTAGAGAATTTCCCACTTTCCCAGTTTCCACGAGACAAAGGATTAATTGGGTACACTCTATAGCACTGTAATTGACTAATCATAAGTTGGTACGCATGCACTTAGGTACCCAATTAAGCATAGATCAGGACTTCGATTCATTAAATTCATGTCTATATAAGCAATATATGATGGGAATATATACGTAATTCCCAGACCTGTGAGATGCAAAAATAAAGAAAAATATATGTCAAAGAAAAATAATCACACACAAGACAGTATTTACGTGGTTTGGCAATTTGCTTACGTCCACGAAGTTGTAGGAATTTTACTATTCTCAAGGAAAAAATATAGAGTATGGCAATACAGTTTTCTCTCTCTCAAAAATCGACCAGCCCTAATCTCCAAAATAACAGTTTTTATATTTTGCGCACAGAATTCACAATGGGCTACAAAAATGGGCCAAAATTTTTTTTCAAGGGCGTTGCCCTCGACAAAAATGGCCCAAGCCTCCGCTTCATAGACTAAGCTTTAGAAAATCTCCCATTAAAAATTGTAACAATATTATTTCAGGTTAGGTTATATCCGAATCAAACACAACTAGACTCTACAAAGCCCAACAATATAGTTTCACTCCCTTTCATACTTAAGACTTAAGAGTGCTTAGTTGTTAAAGATTCAAATTACTATGGTGTCATTCTTGTGTTACTAGATGTCCACTCGCTTGCTTTTTATTCTTCCACTGTTTCATGCTATACCTACTAACTGCTTTTCTTCTACGCAGCTACTCTGCCATGACAATGTGACCTTTGATCAGAGTGTGTGCAAAAATATTTTTAAGGTAAATTAAACTATATATATATATATATATATATACACACATATGAAAAAAATCCAAGTAAGGGAGTTCATTTGAACCCCTGAAGAGAATGTAGAGCCGCCCATGCCTCCAAACTCCCGCCTCTCTCTTTCTTAATTTACAGCACTTTTGAAGAAAGTAACCTTAAAATTTTCCTATAACCATTTTAAAAACCCAATATGGCCGCAACCTAAAAAATTATAGATTTTTTCTTTTTTAATCTATATTTGTTTATTTATTTTAAATTTCATATTGCCAGTAGAGTAGAGGGGGAAGTGGGTGAACTAGATGGCAAACTGTTGATAATAGATAAAAAAAAATTAATGTCAATGGTGAATCCAGGTAAGAATTGGTAAAATCTTACTAGCTCAAATATTATGAAAAAAATTTGTGAAAATTGTTGTGTCTATCACATTGCTCAAACTGGAAAATGTCCTTGATGATAATCGAGCAGGGAGGACGAATTGTGTGATCTTGAATTGTTAAGGACTTGTGAGTTAGATATGGTGAGGTCATTGGGATTGTCTGACCAATTTGGGATCGGTTACCATAATCTGCACTTAATTTCTTGCTAACTAATTTATGTGTATTTTCTTCACACTTGAGATTATAAGAACATATTGGGACCATGGTTATGCATAATACATGGTTATCGGAAAAAATGGGCATTTGCCTCTAATTTACAATTTATGTAGCAAAATACTTCTATTTTGAAATTATTTAGCAAAATGCTTCTGTTTTTTAGACTTGATTTTAACAAAATCGAGTTATAGATAGAACTTGACATTAGCAATGTTGAGTTCTATGCATATTTTGCCACGCTAATGTCGAGTTCTATGCATATTTTGTCACTTAATTTTTTTTTGAAAATTTAAGTGAGACTTGACTTTGCTAATGTTGAATTCCATTTAAAAAAATACATAGAACTCAATTGTGAGGATATCGAGTTTTACACAAAACTTGATTTTGTTAAGATCGAGTTTCAAAAATAGGGACATTTTGCTAAATGTTTCAAAATAGAAATATTTTGCTGCATAATTTGTAAATTAAGAACAAATGCCCATTTTCCCCATGGTTATGCATGCAAACACACCCCAAAAAAAAAAAAAAAATACATGTGAGTGGCTGAGGGGGAAAAAAAGCCTCATATACAAACCACTGCACATTTTATATGTCAGAAATTATGAAGAAATTAAAAGGATGTGAAAATTATAGAAACACTTTGCCCTCATGCTTCTGCAGAATCTAAAACAATCAACAAAGAATACAATTATTTCAACCAAAGTTCTAGAGAAATTTAACCACCCATTAAGGATCCAGATCCTCTCCATTTCCCTTTGAAATGGAGAGTATCCATCTTACGGACAAGATCAATTTGAAATGAATCTAAGAGCGAAGGCTATGCCACCTCATTTAAAAGCCAATAACTCAACCCAACAACTTAACCCTAGCTAACTTTAACGGTGGTAATAAACTAACCTTTAAAAAAAAAAAAAAAAAAAAAAACATACTGTGTTAACTCTGCCGCAACCAAATTTGATCTGTGTCTCTTTGGGCTTTTTGCTCCTTTCAAATGTGCAATCTGTAAGGGGTTGGCTGACCGGCTGAGGCTAATGGTCGCGGTGGTAGGCTGTTGATGATGGTCGGGTGCCAGAGAGTGTAACAAACTTATCTTTTCATCTTCGTGAATTGTGATTTTGTCACCAAGCCATTTCAAGAAAAACAGATCTAGAAGAGCAGAGTTTAGAAAAAGCAGACAAAGTAGCCCAAGTGCTAACGTCGACGAAGAACAAGAAGAGGAAGATGAAAAGACTCTTTTTTCCCTCAAATTGAGTGTTCTGTTCGTAATGCATTAATTTTGTGCTTGTTCCTGCTTGTTCACCATAAATTTAAACAAAAAACAGATTCCCATTTATTGCATTTTTAATGAAACCGTTGAGGGTGATTTTTCAAGAGCAAGATCATCAGAAGCCATTTTAGAGCTGGATTCATTTATGTGACTGAAGCTCTACTTGATAGGAAAATCAAGGATTTGATTCTACTATTGCTTTGGGCAATGTGTGTTGAAAGTTGTCACTATAAATAACAATGGATTGGGAAAAGGGTCTTGAATTATTTTGTTAGTGCTACTACCAACAATGATCCAAAGATTGGCTATTTTCCTATAATGAATGGGAATTTTTTAATGGGTTCTCAGTTTTGAGAGCAAACGTAAAGCCCCTAAGAATTCTAAAAAAAACAAAATTTACCAAATTGCCGCTTCACATCACATAGCGGTTTATTAGAACTAGAAAGTAGTTCTCTGTTTCTTGTAATTTCAAAAATCAGAAGATTTTAAACTCAGAAGGGTAGAGGAACCAAAAAGAGGAAACCACCTTATATGTAATCAAACCAAATTTTTCCCCTAAAACTTAAGATGAACCCATTTCCAGGGAAACAAACACACACGCTAAGCTTCAAACTACGGCCGCCGCCCGACCATCATCAACAACCTACACTGCGACCATTAGCCTCAGCCGGTCAGCCTACCCCTTACGGACTGCACATTTGAAAGGAGCAAAGAACCCAAAGAGACGGAGATCAAATTTGGTTGCGGCAGAGTTAACACAATCTATGTTTTTTTTTTTTTTTTTTCTTAAAAGTTAGTTTATTACCACCGTTAAAGTTAGCTAGGGTTAAGTTGTTGGGTTGAGTTATTGGCTTTTAAATGAGGTGGCATAGCCTTCACCCTTAAATTCATTTCAAATTAATCTTGTCCGTAAAATGGATACTCTCCATTTCAAAGGGAAATGGAGAGGATCTGGATCCCACCCATCACCCATGAGAGCAATTTTTGTGATGGATGTGGTTGGCAGGTCTTTTAATTTGGGTGAAGGAATGGGGTTTTGAAGTTTTGGGCATAGGAATTTTTCTATTATAGTTTGGTTTGTTGCTGTTTATTATGCGTTGGTTTGTAGAATAGTTATTTATGATCATGGTTATAACAAAAATAATATTTACTCGGTTCAAGTTACTAACCTCATTAGAGAATCATGACTAATATGTTAGGTTTGTCGCAACCGCAAGGGCAGGGCTGACGTTTCCTTTATATATAGTTTGAGAGTTAATGTCATTTTGTGAAATCTTAACAGTGAGGTTCGTGTAATTTATCAAAAATTAAAGACATACCGTCAATCATGTTGGTCAAGTAATCCTAAGAGACAATCCACTCACAAATAACTAGACATGGCAAAACGGGTCAGAATTTTCTGACCCGACCCGACCCGAAAAATACCCGACCCGAACCCGATTTTTTTGACCCGAAGCAAAAACGGGTTGACCCGTGACCCGACCCGTGTTTTTTGCGGGTCAACCCGACCTGACCCGCGACCCGACCCGAACCCGAACCCGAACCATTTTTTTAAAACTTTTTTTTTTTAGTAAAAAAAATAGTAAAATTAAGACAATATTGGTTTAATTGTTTATTGTGAACTTTAAGGAAACAATTGATACATTTACATAACTACATGCAAATTAATTGAAAGATAAATGGTTGAACATTCTGTAATGAGTAAATATTTTTAAATATCAAATAGCAAAGTACATGCCAAGATAATCTAGTTATAGTAGAGTTAAAAACATAAATTTAAAATTGTAGACATATGAGAAACATTCACAAGTGTGAAAATAGTGAAGCTAAAGTATCAAATTAGCATAAATTATGAATACTTAGACCTATTTTTTAATAATTTATGTCCAAAATAAACGGCTTTTCAAAATAAATTATGATATTTCCTAGAGTGTGTGTTGCTTAACAATAATATGATATTCATAAAAGAGACCATGTATAAATAAGTAAGCAATTAAATTTTAAAGTATATCTCAAATTGAAATAAAGTGTCAACTACAACTGATAATAGATTATAAAAATAATTTTTAAGATTGTAAATTTCTTATATGTTTTTATTTTTTATCAAATGAGTTATCCAATAAGTCATTTGTAATTTTGTTTTATATTTTGAAATGTTGATGATGTGTAGAAATAAAACTTGTGTATTTGTTTTACATATCTTTGTGTTATTTTGTTTTAAATAGTAATGTTATAATTTGTATAATTTTAAAATTATTGAATAAGTATTAATAAGTTTAATTGAGTTCATGCTTGATATAAGTGGTGAATTCAAAATAATGCATTTTACATCAAGTAATTTGTTGCATAACTTTCCAAATGATAGATACATGTTGTTTTCTTTATAAAAATAAAAAATAAAAAATTTCATGTGAAAAATACGGGTCAACCCGACCCAACCCGCAACCCGATTGACCCGAACCCGATTTTGACCCGCTTAAAATGACCCGTTTTTGACCCGTGACCCGTTTGACCCGTAACCCGATTGACCCGACCCGAACCCGACCCGACTCGCCCGTTTTGCCATGTCTACAAATAACATAGAGAATTCATTTAGTCTACACCTAAAACCTTTTGAGGGAAACCTAAAGCTTTATTAGGTTACTGATGTTGATTTATTAGGCTACCCCTTAATTCTAATGTTGATTTATTTTCTAAATTCAAATAAGAAGTTGGTTACTGATGTGTCTTTTCACCGCACATGTATATTACTAAAATCTAATAGGTCTGTACTCGGTAGTATTCTCTATTTATCTTTTTTTTTTTTTTGATGAACACTCTATTTATCATCCATTAAGTAAATTATATTAAAAATATATATTAAATAATTGTGTCGTTCCAACCATTAGCTAGGTCTTCTAATGCAATCATGTTTCACAAAAAAAATGACAAAATAGATTTCAATGATTCCATTTCAGCTGTGAGATACGAGCATATGATTTTTTTTTTTTTTTTTTCCTCCTTAAAGACCTAATTCTAGCTTGGTTTGAACGGCTAATTATTTTAAGGGTTATGTTAAAGAGTACCGCACGGTGCCTATTAAGCACAAAATTTTTTACTTTTTCCTCACACAATTTATGTTTTTTTTTTTTTTTTTTTTTTTTTTTTTTCAATTTAGGTTAATTTTTCAGTTATGTAGGTACTGTTTGAGATTTTTTTTTTTTTTTTTTTTTCTGACAAATTATTTTTATCTTTTCTGCACTTAACCAGCACCAAGCGGTGCTGGTTCACATTCTCCTTATTTTAATTCTCATCCAATATCCTTGAATTTACGGTGACGACTTTGATTCTAAAGAGATTCCCAGCGTAGACAAGACAAGGGATTGGGTCCATTCAAGGCCACTGTCTTGATACAGTTTGATACATCAAGGATTCAATTCATGTCTATATAAGCAATATAGTTTCACCTCCTTGCATACTTGGGTGTGCAAATTCTTAGTTGTTAAAGATACATTCTAATGGCATCATTCTTCTGTTACTTGATGTCCATACGCTTGCTTTTTTTACTTTCACTGTTGCATGCTATTGCCACCGACTGTTCTGCTTCTAGTCAGCCTCTCTGCCATGATGATGAGAGCTATGCCTTGTTGCAATTCAAAGAAAGCTTTCCAAGGAACGTGAATGATTGCAATGATCCTTTTGCTTATCCTAAGATTGAATCTTGGAAACTGGAAGGGGTGGACAAAGATTGCTGCTTGTGGGATGGTGTTGAGTGCGACAAGAACACAGGTCATGTGATTGGCCTTGACCTCAGTAGCAGCTGTCTCTGTGGTTCTTTGGCCTCCAACAACAGCCTCTTTAGTCTTGTTTATCTTCAAAGGCTTAATCTTGCTTCTAACTACTTTAGCTTCTCTCACATCCCGTCAGAATTGAGCCAACTTTCTAGGTTGACATACCTCAACCTATCCAATTCATCTTTTTCTGGCCAAATTCCATCACAATTTTCAGAACTTTCCAAGTTAACATCCCTTGATCTGTCATATAATTCTATGTTACATCTCGTAAGTCTAAGAGGTTTAGTTCAAAACTTAACCAGCCTGACAGATTTATGTCTCAGTTACGTTCAAACATCATCTCCAATGCCTGAAATCTTTTCGAATCTCTCGGGCTTGACAACACTCCATTTGATTGGTTGCAGAATGCATGGAGATTTTCCTGTTGGAGTTTTTAAGCTACCGAAGCTAGAGGATCTCAGGGTGAGTGATAACCAAGATCTCATGGGCTATTTGCCTGAATTCTACTCTAGCAGCCCTCTTAGAATTTTATGGCTCCAGCGTACTAATTTTTCTGGGGAACTACCAGCTTCAATTGGAAACCTTGAGTCCTTGAATATACTCTCGATTGGGAGTTGTAATTTCTTTGGTCGCATTCCACCTTCCCTTGGTAACCTTAGCAGTGCCGGCTCAAAGGCCTAGGCAACTTGGGCCTAGGCCTAAGGCCCCACAACAAATAAAAAATTTTCCTATTAAAAAAAGGCCCCATCTCCCTTAGTAAAATGCCCAAAATTTTATAAAAATATAACATTTATTAAATAATTGGCACTTTTTTTTTAACATTTTTTAAATAATTGGTACTTGTTTTTTTTAAAAGTGATGTTAAAAATACTACAAATTTTATTATAAATTTAACTGACATATCACTAATTACATAAAAAAGTAATTCAAACACAAATAAATTAAGTTGTTGAAATTCATTAATTACAATCATAATCACATTTATTGTGAACATTTTGTAGTATTTTTAATATTTTTCATTTTTATTTCTAACAAGGCTTTTAAAATAAGAGACCAATAAAAATTTAACCCAATTGAAACCCTAAGATGTTTCAAATAAAATGCTGCAAATGTGATAAATCACCAATGATGACTAATCTCCTATTAAGCTACACACCAAATAATATCTATCCATCTCTTTCTCTTAAAAAGAATATATAAAATTTAAATTTAAATTACAATTGTACTTAACTATGCATAGTCATAGTTCCAAGTTAAAGTAAATTCCTTTTGATTCAACTATAATATTCAATCTTGTATTTGAAATTAACCTTAGTTTAGCTAGCATTATTCATCAAATTCTGTATTTACATCAAATTAGTCTTAATTTAATTAGTATTATATAATTTTATTTAATTAATGTTTACATATAAAAAGGTCCCATATAAAATTTTTGCCTTAGGCCCCAAATTTTGTTGGGCCGGCCCTGAACCTTACTCAACTTATTGCTTTGAAGCTTTCATATAGCTCTTTTACAGGTCAAATACCTTCCTCATTATCAAATCTTATTTCCTTGAATTATTTGGATTTCTTATACAGTCAGTTAACGGGACCATTTTCATCTGTCTTTGCTAATCTTACACAACTCACATTTCTAAAGCTTTCCCATAGCCTTATTAGAAGCACAGGCCCTTCTTCCTTGTCTTGGCTAAGTAAGTTAAGCAAACTTACTTCTTTGTCCTTTCAAGCAATCAATTTAACAATGGAGATCCCATCGTCGTTGTCAAATCTAACCAAACTTAGTTTTTTGGACATGGGCCTTAATCAATTAAATGGTCAACTCCCTTCTTGGCTTGCCAATCTAACACAGTTGACTGTGTTAAGCCTTCCGTTCAATAAATTACAAGGCCCAATTCCAAACTCAATTTTTGAACTTGAGAAAGTTGAAGAGCTTAATTTTTACTCAAACAATTTGAGTGGCACACTCACTCTCGACATGTTTCTTAAGATCAAAAATTTAACCAAATTGGTTTTATCACTTAACAATATATCATTCCTCACCAAAACCAATGCCAATGTTATAATAAGTTTGAGGTTTTAGCATTGGGTTCATGCAACTTGAGCCATTTCCCAGATTTCTTACAAAACCAAGACCGATTGCAAGGGCTAGACCTATCCTATAATAATATTCATGGCCAAGTACCCAATTGGGTGTGGGACACAAGTAAAGAAACTTTGATGTATCTGAACTTGTCTCACAACTTTTTAATGGGCTTTGGCCAGCATCTAGTCAATTTTCCATGGCCTCAACTACATATTTTGGATCTTAGCTTCAACAAGATACAAGCATTACCCCCAATTCCACTGCCATCCATCTTTGTTTATTCCGTTGCAAACAACTTGCTTGAAGGAGAAATTTCACCATCGATTTGTAACCTTAGTTCTCTTTATTCCCTTGATTTGTCAAATAACAAGTTCAGAGGCATACTTCCTCATTGTTTGAGCAACGTCAGCAACACTTTGAGTATATTGAATCTTCGAGGCAATGGTTTTCATGGGACGATTCCTCAATTATGTGCAAAGGGAAGTAGAGTGAAGATGATTGACTTGAGCCAAAATCAATTCGAGGGGGTTCTACCAAGATCATTATCAAATTGTGAAATGCTAGAGATTCTAAATCTTGGAAGCAATCGGCTCAATGATGTTTTTCCCTCTTGGCTGGGTACTCTTCCAAAACTAAGGGTACTTATACTACGACATAATGGATTTTATGATGTAGTGAGGAGTCCTACAACCATGTTTGCATTTCCAAAATTGCACATTCTTGATCTCTCTGACAATAAACTTACAGGTAAGTTGCCATTGAATACTTCAGAAATCGTAAGAGTGTGGAGAAAGTTGATGCAAATAGCTCACATATATGCAAGCATTTACAATTGTATTGCTGGCGGGTTATAATGTGCCTGAATATTACCCTTACTCGATAACAATAATAAACAAAGGTAAGGAGACAATATATGCAAAGATATTGGAAGTCTTTGCAGCTATTGATCTTTCAAGCAACACATTCAATGGAACGATTCCAGAATTTATTGGGGATCTAAACCGGTTCCAATTGCTTAACCTTTCCAACAATAATCTCATTGGTCATATCCCAATTTCTTTGGGAAACTTGACAACATTGGAATCACTTGACCTTTCTCAAAACAAGCTTTTAGGACAGATACCATGGCAACTAACACAACTTACTTTCCTTGAATCCTTCAATGTCTCACATAACCAACTTACAGGGCCTATACCGCATGGTAAACAGTTTGATACATTTGATAACAGTTCTTTTGACGAAAATTCAGGATTGTGTGGAAGTTCATTGTCAAAGAAATGTGAAGATCTTGAGCCTTCACCCACTGAAAGCATTGAAGAAGGGCAAGACTCATGGTTTCACATTGAATTTGATTGGAAAATAATCATGATGGGATATGGTAGTGGACTTGTAATTGGAGTTGTTGGAAACATTGTGACTGAGAAGAAGCAACATTGGTTTGTAAGAACTAGGAAGAGGCAACACAAAAGGGGAAGGCATCGACTTTATTAGAGACACCTTTTTTTTTCTTATCTTATTAAAGTAACAAGTTGTGAATGGTGAACACATCGAACTAATTTCAACATCAATTTTATAACCCACTACTCATATGTCACTTTAATAAATTATGAAAAAAGTTGTGTAAGTTGTGATTGGACTTTCTTAAGGGGAAGGCATTGAGATATATAGAATAAAATTTATCAAGACATGCTTCAAAGAATTTGATCTTTGTATCAAGTTGTAGCACTATTGCCTATTAGTACGTCTACCCTTTATTTTTCCTAACTGTCCTTGTTTTCTCTTTTCTTGGTGTAATGAAAGAGGTTTTCACTGCCCATTTTCCCTCATTTCCCCTTAGAAAATATTTCTTTAAATTATTGATAAAAATGGTTAAATTCCAAGCAAAAGGCGTAGACAAGAGGCTGGGTCTTGTCTCTTTATGGCGTTGAGAAGCATAGTGTTGTTAGTCACATACTTGGGATCTGTGCTAAGGGTTAGTTACAAATTGGAGGTTTGTGCATCAAGGGAAAGAAGGCTACTATAAGATCAAGTCCGATTGAGTATCGAAGCGAAGATTCAACTGTAGGTTGATATTTCTGGATAGGCCAAGGGTTGTTGGTAAGATTCCTTATATTTGTAACTGCTTGATTGTTAATTAGTGGATTCTTGGGAGTAGTGACCTTAAAATCACCTAGTAGGGTTTTTGCCTTACGAGGTTTTCCCCATTTATTAACAAATTACCGTGTTCAATTTATTTTCCGTTGCACTTAGTATTTTTGGTGATTTGTAGGTGCCTTCACATTTTGCATGCAATTGAACTTAATTAATCAACTTGGGTAATTGAATTAATTAACTGGGGTCAAGCTATCTTAACTCAACAGTAACGACCCATTTCTCTAATTCTTGCTGGCTCAATTTGGATTTGCATATGTTAAAACAAGAGAAAAAAGTCGATGGCCATATTGTTGCATTTTTGTGTTCTGCCTTGGAACATAGCCCATACGTTTCGTGGAAATGGACACTCCCACAATATATGACTTGCTGTTTCGGTCTATCGACAGCAAAGCTCACATTTAGGATCCACCCTCACTCGTCGCCGATGGAGGTTATCCTAGGTTGGTATACGTACTTTCAGTGGCATGTTACCTAAATTTTCACAATCACATTGATGGAAATTTAGACCCCTTAAACCACAATTAGATTGCGTAGCCTAGATTAATTAGCCAAGTTGTTACTTAGTCAAATTAACAATTCTAGGTTAAAACAATCAAACAATCATATCATGCATGTAAAACATATAAAGCAGCGGAATAATAAAAGAACACAAGATATGATCACCCAGGAAACCACACGGAAAAACCTGGGGAGGATTTTACCCACCGATCCTCAAGGCAAAACAGAATCCACTAAGAAAGAATTGAAGTTCTTACAAAAGGACTTACAAGCTCCCCGCTTGACTTCCTAATGCTACCCACCAGTAAAACTTCCTGACACGACCACGCGCACGCTCCGAATCCACGGACTACTTCTTTCTTTGTATTCCTTCAATCAGCTACAAGCTCCCCGCTTGTTTATCTTTAAGCTTCAATGGCAGCAACCAAGTTGATCATCAAGATGTAGAAGAATCTCAATCTTGAAAACCCTAAGCTTTGTGTAAAGGAAAGCTCCTCTAGATCTCACAAGAGATTTACACAAAACTGCAATGTATGAGCAACAATACAACTTGTGCAACCCTCAAAACGTGGCTAGGGTTTTGCCTTATATACCTAGGGCAAAAACATAAAACCCTAAACGTTTTAAAAGAGTTTGGGCTGAGCTGGAATTTCTGCAGAATCGCATCTGGGCCGATTTTCGATCGATCGAGAATTACATTCGATCGATCGAGCCAGGCCGAGAAGCCCCAATACTTCTGCAGTCACTCGATTCCAACTTTACAATATTTTACCAACTTTGAGCAAGCCTAAACTAGACTAAATACATTGTTTTGATCATGGTTTGCCAACATTACAAATTAGAGTTCTAAATACACAAAATCCTAAGACCTTAGAACCTAACACACATATATACACATGTTAGACAAAGAGATGGCATCTTCAATTAGAAATTCTAATTCCAAATAATGTTTGTAAATGGATATGTCAGTTGATATTTCAATGTGGTAAAAATCGCAAAACTAATGTATTCAGTCTCTTTGGGCAGTCTCCCCTCTTCACCCTTCTTTCATTCTAGGGTTTTTAATCCCAAAATTCTCTCACAGTTGTTTCTTGATTTTTATTTTTTATTTTTTTTTTATACATCGATAGTTGAGTATAGGGGCATTTAAATCATAGATATTTCTATTAAAAACACTTAAAGATGTTAATTAGTTGAGTTACAAAGCTCTTGACAATTGTTTTTTGATTTTGGTTTGATTGAGTTTTGTTTTTTTGCTTTTGAAAATTTTTAAGCCCCATTCAAAATAATATGCACTTTCATGCAATAAATTCAAAATTGGTTAAATCATGTTATAGAAGTGGTCATGACTCATCATGTGAACAACACAATCATGAAAATAGATTATGAAAGAGTCATTCAACAAAAAGAGATAATGGCAGACTTTTTGAAGGAAACTATTGAAATACTTTCCCATCAAATGATAATTACTTCAACTTCTTTCTAATTCCGAAGTTTGTAGTGTGGCAAACTTTCAAGAATCAGACTAATACGTTAACTGAAAAAAAGAAAAAAAGAAAAAAAAAGAGGTTAATCCAAAGGCACTAATGACTAATCTATATATAACTAAATTATACAATTTATTGTTGTAACGCTCTTGTTAAATCATATCCTAGTAGCATTCGGTTCACTTTGGTCCATTCAATCTAATTTAGTCCACTTTGGTCAAACTCAGTCCACTTGGTTTATTTCTATCCAATTTAGTCCACTTTGGTCCATTATTTTCATTTCGATCTAATTGGTTCATTTGGTCCATTTAGGACTAATTAAACCTTAAATTTATTCCTTTTATAGGTTGCATTTTCAGTATTTTATATAGTTATTGGCTAAAAAATACAAACAAAATAAACATTTGAAATTAGATATATGGGCCATAAAAAAAGGTAATGAAATGATAAATATTAAAAAAATGACCTTAAAATTTAAGTTTCAATAACATAGGCATTATACTTATATTTGGAAAGAAAAAAAAAATGTTACAATTTTTTTTTTCTTTTTCGTTTTTGAGAATATAAAAAATGCTACAACTCTAAACTTATGTAATGATTAAAACTTAATGTAACATGTTACATATGTTTCATGAAATTGAGGTATACATTTGTTTGTTTGTTTGTTTGTTTGTTTGTTTGTTTTTTTTTTTTTTTTTTTTTTTTTTTTTTTTTTTTTTTTTTTTTTTTTAATATTCTTGGATATATTCAAATTAGTCAACCAATTCACGCCAAAAAAATAAATAAATAAATAAATAGTCAACCGATTATGGTATATTTAAAATAAAAGTATTTTTTTATAACATCTTTTCCATTTATATAAAACAATATTATAATTATGTAATTTAATTGTTTTTATTAAATTATTTTTTTCATATATATATATATATATCTCACTGTGTATTGTTGTTGAACGCAAATATATTATATATTTCATTACATAAAACTTATAAATATATAATATACTTATAAATAACAAATGCACTATTTAATATTGAAAATTTAAATTATACTCTCATAAAATAATTATATGGGTGAGTTTTCTAATAGAATCTCATTAATAAATGAGGAAGAAAACACCAAGCCTTTCTCAAAATAAGAAAAAAGAAAAAATCAAACATCAACAAAATATTGATACCCACATATAGGATTATTACATGTTGCTACCAAACCATTAATATTGACACATTTTTTATCATTATTCAATATGGGACTTGACTGACACATGCATGTACACTCAACATAAATCTCACATTTCTCTTGTAGATATTTTATTTTTCATGATTCTTTATACTGCTTTCTAAACTTTTCCCTCTCTTGATATCATCAGAATAGCCTACGTTCTCTGAACATTAAAACTGCCGGTTATAACGTGAGGAAAGGTTTTTCCCAATTTATTGTTTGATGTATGCTTGATAGGACACATGCGATAGGTCAACATTGGCTTCTAGACTTCTTCGTTTGAAATTAGGACGTTACCTTCCCTGGATCATCAACTTGGCCATTTTATTTTTCTAAAGCAGGCAGAAAATCATCTCAAAACAAAACTGGAGACTAGCTAGTTGATAACATCAAGTCATTTATCAGCTTTTAATTTAGCTTGTCGCTTCATAATTTTGGATTTTGTTACCAAATTTTAAGGATAGATTTGATCCTCATGATGCCTCATAATGGATTGTTTGATGCATGTTAAATATTTAGAGGACACAAACTCAAAGGGTATAAGTCTTTCTTCAATTTAAATGGATAATTGGATTGAAATTTATAGATTTAAAATTGTATCTCTTTCGTATAAAATGTCAATAATGTTAAATACAAGAAGTAAAATCTAATCCGTTAAATAGTTGGAAATTAGGGAATGTTGGTCATTTATACGGGATCAATTTTCAACTAATTAATTATCACAGCCTTGGAGGTGATCAATAATCGCTTCTAGATTTCTGTAGCAATTTAATTTATATTGACTTTGGCCTAGCAACCTGCAAAGAAATATTTAAGAACAGCAACATCGTAATGTAAGAGTGAAAAGCAATATTATTGTCAATGAAGGTTTTTTTTTTTTTTTTTTTTTTTTTTTTGAGGGGGGTCAATGAAGGTTAAGGTGACAATGATATCATTATAAATAAAATATCATTTTCCATCACTTACAGAGTGCACAAAATTGTGGTAAAAGTTGTATCCGTAGACTTATCGATATATCTATCGTACCTTTTTTTTTTTTTTTGAGAAACTTATATCTATCGTACCTAATTCACAGACTTATATATGTTATGTACGTAATTAATGCAATCGCATTTTCGGTGATGGTTGGGGTGAGAAGAGATTATGATGAATGCGATAGAGTGATTGAGGCCTTGAGGACTGGAGTCTGGAAAGTAAAAAAAGAGGTCGTAGATCATAATAATAAGGGATACTAAACTATATTAAGATTGAAATTTTTGTACTTATTATATATTTAGTGTATTGGCTAATTAAGAAATATATTTAGAAAATTTTTATGGAAAAATAAATAAATTTTTTTTATTTTTTTATGGTTTTTTATATCATATCATATACTATACTATACTATATAATAAAATGTGGGTTCCAATTAGCTCAACTGGCAAAGTCTTGTTTCTCAAAAAAAAAAAAAAAAAAAAAAACTGGTAAAGTCTCTGATGGGTGAATAATAAAAGATTTAGGGTTCAATCCCCGCTTATATCAAAAATTAATTTATGTCTTGGTCTAATGATAATGAGGAATTATCAGCAGTAGATGCTTTAAGTTGAAACTTTTTCTTTAAAAAAAAAAAAAAATACTATATAATAAAACTTGAGTTTAAAAGTTGTAGTTATGCCAAATAGCTGTATCAAATTACAAAAAGAGCTTAGAAGTTGTGGTTGCAGTAAATGGTTACACCAAATTGTAGAAATTTTTAGATGAAAACAACACTTTATTTGTTCTTATTAATTTATTTGAATAAAATAATAGCAATTTTTTTAACAAAATATGCAACCTTCATAAAATTTAGATAAGAGATAAATTAATAAGTTGGTGCCATACAACTACATCCTACAATCGTGTCTATCTAAATATTATCAACAAATGGGTTCCAGTTAGCTTAACTAGTAAAGTTTCCGATAATTGAATAAGAGATCTGGGGTTCAATCTTCGTCTACACCAAAAACTGATTAGTGTCTTGATCTGATGATATAAAGTTTAAATTCAATAAGATAGAATTAAAAAAAAAAAAGATTAAAAAATAACATAAATACTAAATACTAGTATAGAATTTTTTTTCAAGTGATAAAAAAACGTAAAAGAAAATAATATAGATTTTTTAAAAAAGAAAAAAAAAAAAAAAAAGCAAATAAGATAGAGTTAAATACTATCATATATCAAGCTACGTTTTTGTTCTTTATTTAGACTACGGATTTATTTTTTTAGGATAAACATGATCTCATGCTATCTATCTATACTATTTATGCTCCTCAAATAATAAATATTTATATTATTTATAAGAGGATTTATCTCTTGAACTAGACTTTTATGTGATTCAAAAATACCCTTTGTAGGGACACATTTTGTAGTAGACCCTTAACAATAAAAATTTGTAGAATGTGGGTAAAAGGGCTTGGCAACATCGAAATGAACAACGGTTGATATGGAGTTTCTAACAAGTAATAGATGACATGAAATTCATAGGAATCCCCTCAAAGAAATTTGGCTAAGTGTTTTTGTAGGGAGTGATCATCACTTTGGGTGTGTTTATGAAGCATATTTGTCCTCGGCTCAGGCCGAGGATCTATTTTTCTTAGAGTTCATAGATTTTCTGTCCTTTTTCTTCGGACTGATTCATATCCCCCCCTATGTTGGGAATCCTCTTAGTTATATAATATTGTTTTAGTTAATCTCAGCCGTCCATCTGTCGGTTATGTGGTCACTGTGGATAAGGGTTTGTCCCATCATCTAATTTTGTAGGCTTTATGTTAGTTCTCAGCCGTTTTTGCAGGATTTCTATTAGTTGGAGTGACCAAGGCACCTGGGCTTGCTGGTCACATCGTCATTAAAGCAGTCAGAATGTTGGTGGGATATGTTTAAGGGATGAGGGATATTTTCCCTTTATCAATCATCGGTGCGCTGAGGAGGCGTGCATCCTCGGTGAGGCCTTTGGACGTCTTGGGTTTCTTCTCTTTTGTCCTCGGCACGGGCCTTGGGCCGGATACAGTGGGCCAGGGTGGTTGGTACTCGGTGCCCCCACAATAGCCCTTCAAAATTCTGCTGCACGTCTCCTTGGGCGGGGAGGAGGATTTTGACTTCCTCGACGTGTGTTCGTGCTCTGCTGAGCTTTACCTCTTTGTTATTGTTATCGTTATTTTAGTTGTTTTTGCGACTTTCTTTTGGTGCGAAAGGTCTGTTCGAGGAGTATTTCCTTGTTAGTTCCTCTAGGAGAGGTAGGATTAACTCCTATGGTGTTTTTAATGCCCGTCTTCGCTTGGTTTTCGTTCCTAGCAAGGTTTATCGTTTAATGCCCAAAGATTGGTTTTTGCCGAAGGTTTAGACCCATGGTTAGCACAGAGACCCTGGTTCTGTTTGTCGCGTATATCGCCCTACAGACTAATTTCCGCACAGTCCTGGGTCTGAAGACCATGCAAGACTTTGGCTTTTCTTAACACTTAGTATTTTATGAGGACGTGCTCTTCCTGTTGGTCTAAGCCCTTGGACCATACGGTGCACAAAATTTGTCTAACACTTAATTTTCTCATTCGAAGTTGCTGGTTTCACCAGAGGCTAGTGTCCGAAGACCATGCAATGCCTAGGTTCTGTCCAGTACCTAGTTTTCTTATTTTAAGTTTGTTAGTTTCCCCCGAGGCTGGTGTCCGAGGACCATACAATGCCTAGGTTCTGTCTAACACTTAATTTTATCATTCGAAGTAGCTGGTTTCACTAGAGGTTAGTGTCCAAAGACCATGCAATGCCTAGGTTCTGTCCAGTACCTAGTTTTCTTATTTTAAGTTTGTTAGTTTCCCCCGAGGCTGGTGTCCGAGGACCATACAATGCCTAGGTTCTGTCTAACACTTAATTTTATCATTCGAAGTAGTTGGTTTCACTAGAGGCTAGTGTCCGAAGACCATGCAATGCCTAGGTTCTGTCCAACACTTAATTTTATCATTCGAAGTAGCTGGTTTCACCAGAGGCTAGTGTCCGAAGACCATGCAATGCCTAGGTTTTGTCCAGTACCTAGTTTTCTTATTTTAAGTTTGTTAGTTTCCCCCGAGGCTGGTGTCCGAGAACCATACAATGCCTAGGTTCTGTCTAACACTTAATTTTATCATTCGAAGTAGCTGGTTTCACCAGAGGCTAGTGTCCGAAGACCATGCAATGCTTAGGTTCTGTCCAACACTTAATTTTATCATTCGAAGTAGCTGGTTTCACCAGAGGCTAGTGTCCGAAGACCATGCAATGCCTAGGTTCTGTCCAGTACCTAATTTTATCATTCGAAGTAGCTGGTTTCACCAGAGGCTAGTGTCCGAAGACCATGCAATGCCTAGGTTCTGTCTAGTACCTAGTTTTCTTATTTTAAGTTTGTTAGTTTCCCCCAAGGCTAGTGTCCGAGGACCATACAATGCCTAGGTTCTGTCTAACACTTAATTTTATCATTCGAAGTAGCTGGTTTCACCAGAGGCTAGTGTCCAAAGACCATGCAATGCTTAGGTTCTGTCCAGTACCCAGTTCGAAGTAGCTGGTTTCCCCAGAGGCTTGAGTCCGAAGACCATGCAATGCCTAGGTTCTGTCCAGTACCCAGTTCGAAGTAGCTGGTTTCCCTAGAGGCTTGAGTCCGAAGACCATGCAATGCTTAGGTTCTGTCCAGTACCCAGTTCGAAGTAGCTGGTTTCTCCAGAGGCTTGAGTCCGAAGACCATGCAATGCCTAGGTTCTGTCCAGTACCCAGTTCAAAGTAGCTGGTTTCCTCCGAGGCTTGAGTCCGAAGACCATGCAATGCCTAGGTTCTGTCCAGTGCCCAGTTCGAAGTAGCTGGTTTCCCTAGAGGCTTGAGTCCGAAGACCATGCAATGCCTAGGTTCTATCCAGTACCCAGTTCGAAGTAGCTGGTTTCCCCCGAGGCTTGAGTCCGAAGACCATGCAATGCCTAGGTTCTGTCCAGTGCCCAGTTCGAAGTAGCTGGTTTCCCCAGAGGCTTGAGTCCGAAGACCATGCAATGCCTAGGTTCTGTCCAGTACCCAGTTCGAAGTAGCTGGTTTCCCCCGAGGCTTGAGTCCGAAGACCATGCAATGCCTAGGTTCTGTCCAGTACCCAGTTCGAAGTAGCTGGTTTCCCCCGAGGCTTGAGTCCGAAGACCATGCAATGCCTAGGTTCTGTCCAGTACCCAGTTCGAAGTAGCTGGTTTCCCCCGAGGCTTGAGTCCGAACACCATGCAATGCCTAGGTTCTGTCCAGTACCCAGTTCGAAGTAGCTGGTTTCCCCCGAGGCTTGAGTCCAAAGACCATGCAATGCCTAGGTTCTGTCCAGTACCCAGTTCTTTGACTTTTACTAGCTTATCTATTTATCCGTAGCCATTTAATTTTACGTTGCTACAATCTACAATAAGCATTAAATAAATACACTTTTAAGCAAAATAATAATAAATGCGGGCTGGAGTCGGTGGAGGATAAGACCCTGCCCTATTCCATCTCTTCGTTTGATGGGACTATTCTGATTACGAGGCGTCTCTTGGGTTGTCCCAGTAACGTGTTGTGACGCTTCGGTGCCTTCTCGTTAATGAGGCGCCGCCTCATTAATGTCAGTCGTGGATCTGCAAGGATCTAACGACTGACAAGCCCCTTGGAACTTGGGGCGGTATTATTGCCTCTGAGAATCTCTCCCTGGGATTTATTGCAGAATGGCCCTCACCAACATTCCGCCTTCTATATAAGGTGTTTCTAGGGCAACCTTCTTCTTCACACTTGACAAAACACTCGTCCTAAATTTTTCCCAAAAATATTGCCCAAAAACTCTGCAAGACATAGCCATCTGAGCCCCTTCAAATGAATTGGCCCTGGGAAAGGGCGGTCTCGAGGATGCACAGCCCCCCTCAGGAGCCGAGGATGGCACTCTGACCCTGGACGTCTAGTTGGGGTTGGGGTAGGAGAGATCCGAAGATTCTCCTTCTTTTCAACCTAATCGGAGACGGAGCCCTCCTCGCTGTCTGGAAGAGGATCCATAGAGAACGTAACCTTCCTCCCTTGGGTTTGGATCTCTGACCCTCCAAGCTAGCCACGATGGGGGTGGGAGGGAAACCAGGCAGAACCCAAAAATGGAACCGTCCTGTGCCGCGGCCTCTTCCGCCTTCCATGTAGCTCTTCTTCCCTTTTTTTTCTTTTATCTCTTCCATTTCCTCTTCTCTTCCTTCACCCCCAGCCCCTTTTTTTTTTTTTTTCTTTTGTGTCTCTGCCAACTTTCTTTTCTATCTTTTGTTCCTCTGTCAGCTTTGTTAGCCGTCTGGATCTTGTAGTTAGCTTTTAGAACAAGCCCCACGGGCATCACTTGTAAGAGATGTAACTTTTTCTTCATATATTAATAAAGAAATAGACTTGTTTTGTATTATTTCTTTTTTTTTTTACTTTTCGCATACTCTTGTTTCTTGTGATTGTAGACCTCTGAACGAATGTTGTTACTGTAAACTGTGTTGTTCTTGATTGATTTTTTTTTACACCGACCGTCGCATTTGCTAGCGCACAAGTCCTCCCCACAGACGGCCCCAATTGTAGGGACACATTTTGTAGTGGACCCTTAACAATAAAAATTTGTAGAGTGTGGGTAAAAGGGCTTGGCAACATCGAAATGAACAACGGTTGATATGGAGTTTCTAACAAGTAATAGATGACATGAAATTCATAGGAATCCCCTTAAAGAAATTTGGCTAAGTGTTTTTGTAGGGAGTGATCATCACTTTGGGTGTGTTTATGAAGCATATTTGTCCTCGGCTCAGGCCGAGGATCTATTTTTCTTAGAGTTCATAGATTTTCTGTCCTTTTTCTTCGGACTGATTCATATCCCCCCCCTATGTTGGAAATCCTCTTGGTTATATAATATTGTTTTAGTTAATCTCAGCCGTCCATCTGTCGGTTATGTGGTCACTGTGGATAAGGGTTTGTCCCATCATCTGATTTTGCAGGCTTTATGTTAGTTCTCAGCCGTTTTTGCAGGATTTCTATTAGTTGGAGTGACTAAGGCACCTAAGCTCGCTGGTCACATCGCCATTAAAGCAGTCAGAATATTGGTGGGATATGTTTAAGGGATGAGGGATATTTTCCCTTTATCAATCGTTGGTGCACCGAGGAGGCGGGCATCCTCGGTGAGGCCTTTGGACGTCTTGGGTTTCTTCCCTTTTGTCCTCGGCACGGGCCTTGGGCCGGATACAGTGGGCCAGGGTGGTTGGTACTCGGTGCCCCCACACCCTTAAACCTTGTGTTTAATAGGAAAAAAACTTGAAAACAACTTGGTAAAAATATATCTTAAATTCCACTTAAAATGCCTACAAAATAGGGTACTCTTCTACTAATCCATGTTTTCAAAAAAACTTATCTAATTTTTTTTTTTTTTTAAAGGAAAATTATGACACTAGAATTTTTTTTTTATTTAAAAAAAGTCTCATTGCCCGCGCAAAGCGTGTGTGATGAAGGTAGTTTCCTAATAATAAAGTAGCAAAACACATAATTTGATTCTCACCTAAATTCATTTTTTTTATTCATATCAACTTCTACACAACTTAAAATTCTCTCTCACTCTATGTATACAAGATTTTTTGGTTTATTCTTCTTTCTACTTCTTACCTTACAATTTTTGCAATATTCCTTCATTCTCCTCTCTACCTTACTTACAATCTTGCAGGGTTTTTTTTTTTTTTTCCCCATCAAATTGAATAGATTTTGTGTATTTGTTGCCTTTTTATTATATACTATATGATTTTTATCTTCAATTTTTATAGATAGGTTGAAATTTCATGTTTAATTTACGGTATGATTATATGGAATTAAAGGTGAACTGAGATGGCAACTAAAGTTTATTAAAGATGAACTTACACAATTACACGGCCACTGAAAATATAAACTTTTGTCTCTCTTAGTTTTATTAGAGATGGCTTTTTTTCATATCTTATTAAAGTAACAAGTTGCAAATGATGAATACATGGACCTAGTTTTGACATCAATTTTATAACCCACTACTCATATGTTACTTTAATAAATTGTGAAAAAAATTGTGTAAGTTGTGATTGGACTTTCTTAAGGGGAAGGCATCGAGATTGAATAAAATTCGTCAAGACATGCTTCCAAGAATAAAAGCGAGCTACTTAATTTGACTATATATCATAAGCCACAGAGAGCAAACAATAAAATAAATGGTGTGTAGCATTAGATTGATGCGGAGGGTGATGACAGTGCTGGGGACAATCTTGTAATTAAGCTCCGTCCTCCAATTCTAGATTGGATTTGAAGAATTTGGAAAGTATATATTCATGAATTGAGTATTTCTTTCATTCTAGGGTTTTCAATCCCAAAATTCTCTCAAAATTGTTTCTTGATTTTTTTTATACATCGATATTTGAAGATGGGAGCATTTAAATCATGGATATTTTCATTAGGAACACTTAAAGATGTCAATTAGTTAAACTACAAGACTGTTGACAATTATTATTATTATTTTTTATCTTGATTTGAATGAATTTTTTTTTTTTTTTTTTTGCTTTAAATTTTGTTTAAGCCCCATTCAAAATAATATGCACTTTCATGGGCAAAATTTGCAGAAAAGCATCTGTTTGGAAAAAAACTAGCAAAAAAGCATGCGGTTGATAAATTTTAGTAAGTTAGACTGTTTTTTTTTTTTTTTTTTTAAAGTGGAACTCGAGTCTATGAAACTCGAGTTCCAAGATTTTTCACAAGGAACTCGAGTTTTCGAAACTCAAGTTCTGTTCAAATGGAAGTCGAGTTTCCTAGGCTCGATTTCCCCGGTTTTTTTCTTGGTCCATCTCAGACTTCATGCAAGAGGGAATTGGGTTGGAAATCGAGTTTGTTAAACTCGATTTCCAAAAACAGTCCAACTTACTAATATATTTCATCCGCATGCTATGCACCAAAAATTTTTCTAAAAAGCTACTATTTGGCAAATTTTGCCCACTTTCATGCAAGAAATTCAAATTTGGAAAATAAAGCATGTTACAGAAGCGGTCATGGTCACACATGACTCATCGAACAACACGATGAAAATAGAGTATGAAAGAGTCATTCAACAAAAAGAGATAATGGCAGACTTTTTAATTTGAAGGAAACTATTGAAATACTAATCCATCAAATGTTAATTACTTCAACTTCTTTCTAATTCCGAAGCTTGTAGTGTGGCAAACTTTTAACGAATAAACTAATAAGTTAACTGAAGAAAAAAATAAGTTAACCCAAAGGCACTAATGACTAATCTATATATAACTGAATTGTAGAGTTTATTTTTATAACGCTAATGTTAAGTTATATCTTTATAGCATTTTGGTTCATTTTGGTCCATTAGGTCTAATTTAGTCCACTTCGATCCACTCAATCCACTTTAGTCAAATTCAGTCTATTTGGTCTATTTCAATCAACTTTATTTCACTTTGGTCTATTCTGTTCATTTTGGTCCAATTCTATATACTTGGTCCATTTTGGACTGATTGGATTTTAAATTAATTATTGTTGTAGGTTGCCTTTTCAGTTTTTTAATTAGTTTTTGGCTAAAAAATACAAATAAAATAAACATTTGAAATTAGATATATGGGCTATAGAAAAGTAATAAAATGATAAATATTAAAAAAAAAAATTACCTTGAAATTCAAGTGTCAATAATATAGGCATTATACTTATATTTGAAAGAAAACAAAAAGCTACAATTCTAAACTTATGTAATGATATAAACTTAATATAACATGTTACATGTGTTCTATGAAACGGGGGTATACATTTTTTTTGACATTCTTGGATATATTCAATTTAGTCAACCGATTATGGTATATTAAAAATAAGCGTATTTTTTAAAAAACATCTTCTCCATTTATATAAAACAATATTATAATTATATAATTTTATTCTTTTTATTAAATTAAGTTTTTCATATATATATATATATATATCACTATGTATTGTTGTTGAATGCAAATATATTATATGTTTCATTACATAAAACTTATAAATATAAAAAATAATTTTAAATAACAAATGCGCTATTTTTAAGTTTGAAATTTTAAATTATATATATACTCTTATAAAATAATTATATGTTTAGGTTTGCGAATGGTATCTCATTAATAAATGAGGTAGAAAACACCAAGCCTCTCTCAAAATAAGTAAAAAAATAAAATCAAACATCAACAAAATATTGATAGTGGCATATAGGATTATTACATGTTGCTATCAAACCATTAACATGAAAAGAAAATACTTAAATATATCTATTCAATTAAAAAATTTATAACTCAATTCATACTTAGTTATTTTTCATCATTATTCAATATAAGACTTCACTTACACGTGTTTACTATACTCTCAACACAAATCCCACATTTCTCTTGCAGATATTTTATTTTTCATGATTCTTTATACTGCTTTCTAAACTTTTCCTTCTCTCAATATCATCAAAATAGCCCACGTTCTTTAAACATTAAAACTGGTGGTTATAACGTGAGGAAAGGTTTATCCCAATTTATCGTTTGATGTATGCTTGATAGGACACATGTGATGGGTCAACATTGGCTTCTAAACTTCTAGAGGTAACAAAGACATATACATCTTTGTTTAATTCTTTTACCAAAAAAAAAAAATCTTTGTTTAATTCGTTTGAAATTAGGACGTTACATTCCCTAGCCTGGGTCATCAACTTGGCCATTTTTCTTTTCTAAAGCAAGCAGACAATCAATGAAAATCATCTCAAAACAAAATTGGAGACTAGCTAGTTGATAAAATCAAGTCATTTATCAACTTTTAATTTAGCTTGTCGCTTCATAATTTTGGATTTCGTTACATAATTTTGAGGAGAGATTTGATCCTCATGATGCCTCATCTATAATGGATTTTTTGATGCATGTTAAAGATTTAGAGGACGCAAACTAAGAGGGGACTAACCGACTAAGACGTTCTTCAATTTAAAGTGATATTTAGATTGAATATAATTTATTTAAAATTGTATATAACACTGTTTCATTTAAAATTTTAAATAAAATGTAAATAATGTTAAATACAAGAAGTAAAATCTAATCCGTTAAATAGTTGGAAATCAGGGAATGTTGGTCATTCATACGGGATCAATTTTCAACTTTTTTTTTTTTTTTGCTAGGTAATTGGTTATTGTGGGGACTCAAACTCCTAAGCTAGCGGTTTCATGGTAAACCAGTACCACTTGGGCCGCAAGGCCCGGTGGTAGTTTCAACTAATTAATTATCACACAGCCTTGCAATTTAATTTATATTGACTTTGACCTAGCAACCTGCAAAGACATATTTAAGAAAGCAACCTCATAAAATGTACGAGTGAAACCCCTGACTCGAAATTTATATATATATATATATATATATAATATTTTTTTAAAAAAAATTGTTTTGAACCCCCTCAATACAAATTTGCACACCCTCACCATGTCCATGAACCTGATCCTTTTTTTTTTTTTTAAGCCCAACTTAAACTCCAGAAAAATAAGAAGTCCAACAAAAAATTTTGGTCTTTAATCTCAAAAATAAAAAGCCCATAAATCAAATTTTGAAAAATCATAAAAAAAAAAGGGTCAAATAAAACCTAAGAATTTGCAGCTGTTTAGCCTCTAAAATCTCTCACTATTTTCTTCACTCTCCAAACTCAAAGGAAAAAGGCTGCCTCTGCTTCACACACACAAAATCTGCCGCCGTGTAGACTCCACGATCTGTCGCCGTAGCCGCCGCTTGATCTGCCGTGCTTGATCTGGTTTTTCAACTTTCTATTTCTCTCTTTCTTTCACTGTGAGAGTGTGTTTATAGTGTTTTGATATACTCTTTCGCTGAATCTATGTGAGTGAATCACCATGTGTGTGTGGAGTTATACTGTTATGGTCTTTTTTGATTTTTTTTGTTTGAGTTTTGAATCTTTGAGACCGAGTGTGCGTGTTTGGGGGGCTGTGGGGTTATAGTGTTCTTCTGATTTTTGTGGTTGACTGGTTGAGTTTTGAGTCTTCGAGTGAGTCTGACCGTGTGTGTGGGTCTTGGGGGGGGGGGGGGTGTTAATGGGTTATAGTTTTTTTTTTTTTTTTTAAGCCATAGTGTTTTGAGTTTCTTTGCTGGTACTATAAATGTTTGGATTGATTTGATATAAAGTTATGAGTGTTAGGTTTTTAGACCCCTTAAAACAACAATTTGATTAACCTAGAGAGTTAGCCAAGTGAATAACTTAGTCAATTTATGCAATTCTAGGTTATCACAATCAAACAATCATATCAAGAATATATATAGCAGCGGAAAAATAAAGAACACAAGGTAAAAACCTGGGGAGGATTTGACCTAGCTATCCTCAAGGTAAACTTGAATCCACTATGTGAAAGAATCGAAATTCATACAATGAGACTTACAAGCACCCCTACTTGACTTCCTATTGCTACCCACCAGTAGAACTTATTGACACGACCACGTGCAAGCTCCGAATCCACGAACTCCTTCTTTCTTGGATTCTCCACAAGATACAAGCACTCCCGCTTGTGTTTCTTTAAGCTCCAATGGCAGCAACTGAGTTGATCATCAAGGTGTTGATAATATCTCTACCTTGAAAACCCTAATTTTATGTGAAGGAAAGTTCCTCAAGGATCTCACAAGAGATTCACATAAACCGCAAAGTATGAGCAACAATACAACTAGAGCAACTCTCAAAACGTGGCTAGGGTTTTGCCTTATATACCTAGGGCAAAAACATAAAACCCTAAACGTTTAATGAGATAGGGCTGAGTTGGAAATTCTACAGAAAAAACATTCTGGCCGACTTTCGATTGATCGAGTCTAACCTTCAATCGATCGAGCCAAGCCGAAATGCACTAATACATCTGCAGCCTCTCGATTCTAACTTTACATGAAATACACAACTTTGAGCAAGCCTAAACAAGACTAAACATATTGTTTTGATCATGGTTTGCCAACATAACATATTAGAGTTCTAAATACATAAAATCCTAAGTCTTTAGAACCTAACAATGAGCTTGTCTTTTGCACTTTGACTATTTGACTAAATTTGTGGCTTGTGAGTGGTTTTTTAATTTGGCTATACGTGACTTTTTTTTTTCCAGAGAAAGATGCTGAAAGTGTTATGTGATGGATGTTAAAGCATCTCTAATGGCTTCTTTAAAGCCAAATTTAGAGCATCAATACCCCCCAAAACCCACTCCAACAGCTTCTCTATCTCTATTTTTTAGAGTAGAGTTGCTATAGTGCTTTTCTATAAGTAGAAAACACTGTAGCTTTTACTATTCATCCTTCAAATATTTTTTCTATTATAATAATCAGGTATTGAACAAAAAAATGTTGGAAGATGTGTAGTTGTTAAAAAAAGAATAAAGAATGAATAAAGAAATAATATTTAAATGAGATAGAGAATCTGTTGAAAAGTATATTTGAAAAAGTGGGTAGTTAAAGATAAAATTCACTGTTCATTCTCCAAACAGTACAAAAATTTGAAGAATCTACTGGAGATGCTCTTAGCTATGTGAGTCGGTCATTAACACTAAAGGAAAATAAAAATATAAAACATTCAAAGAATTGTAAACTTATTAATTAAAGAATTGCAAAAAAATTATTTAACAACAACAATTAATATGTTACAGTGTATTAGAAAAAATATGTCAAATAAACTTATAGTTTGTTTTTTATTCTTTTGCTAGTGCTGTAGGAGATCAGTAGATGAATAATTATTTGACTGTGTACATTGAAAAAGATATAGCTCGTATGATTGATAATGAATCTATCATGCAACGATTTTAAAATATAAAACGTCGTAAAAGACAATTGTAGAATTTCATGTTTTTTTTTTAATATTGATATATTCAAGTCTCTTTTATTTTAGATTTTATATAATTTATATTTCTTATTGACCCTCCTGGACAAAAATCCTAGAGCCACCCCTGGTGAAAAGCAATATTATTGACTTATTGTCAACGAAGGTTAAGGTGACAATGATATCATTATATATATATATATATATATATATATATCTTTTTTCATCACTCACAGAGTCTATCGTGATTATTGTCAATGCACAAAGTCATGGTAATTATTGTCAATGAAGGTTAAGCCGTTAAGGTGACAATGATATCATTATAAATATTATTTTTCTTCGCTTACAAATATTGTGTACAAAATTGTGGTAAAAGTTATGTTCTTAGACTTAACAATATATCTATTGTACCTAATCCAGAGGCTTATTGGTATATGTTATGTACGTAATTAATGCAATCTAATACAAATGTAATGCAATCTCGTTTTCAGGGACAATTGGGGTGAGAAGAGAATATCTGATTATGATAAATGTGATAGAGTGATTAGGTGGGGGGGTACCGGCAGAGAGGAGAGTTAACTTGTTGAGGCCTTGAGGACTGGAGTCCAGAAAGTAAAAGAAGAGGTCTGGAATCATCATAATAAGGGATACTAAACTAAGTTAAGATTGAAATCTTTGTGCTATTGGTATTATTTCTTGGCAAAAAGTTAATGAATGCCTTAGTTGTATTGGTTTGAGAAATATATTTAAAAAACTTTACCACTGCACACCTTTGGTACAATGGTTACTCTACAAGTATAAGTGCTTGTGAGGTGTGGGGGGTAAGGGCCGGGTTTCAAGTCTCCAAGAGAGAGCTTCACACACATATACACTCAGATTAGGTTAGAGTAGAAATTTGATCTTAAAAAAAAAAAAAATTTATGTGAAAAGAAAAAAAATAATTGATTTTTTGGACAGTTTTTTATATCATACCATATACTATACTATATAATAAAAGTTGAGATTAAAAACCGTAGTTGTGCCAAATTAAAAGTTGTGGTTGTGCCACCAAATTGCAAAAAGGGCTTAGAAGCTCTGATTGCGCCAAGTGGTTACATCAAATTGCAGTAATTTTTAGATAAGAACAACACTTTATTTGCTCTTATCAATTTCTTTAAATAAATAATAGTAAGTGTTTTAACATAATATGCAACCTACATAAAATTTAGAGATTAAATTAGTTTGTTGGTGCCGTACAACAACATCCTACAACAATGTCTATCAAAATATTATCAACAAAGCTTAAAATTAATAAGATAGAATTAAAAAAAGAAAAAAGAAAAAAAAAAGAGAGATTAAAAAAATAATTTAAATACTAGTATAGATTTTTTTTTTAAAAAGAGATAAAAATAAAAACATAAAAGCAAATAATATATAGTTTTTAAAATAATATTGTGTATCGAGCTAATTTTTTGTTCTTTTTTTAGACTACGGCTTCATTTGGTTTTGTTTTGTTTTGTTTTTTTGGTTTTATTTTTTTTTAACGATAAACATGATCCTATGCTGTCTATTTCCTAATAATAAAGTAGCAAAAGATAGTGTTTGATTTTCACCTAGTTTTTTTTTTTTTTTTTACTTAAAATTCTCTCTGTTTATATATACACGATTTTTTTGGTTTATTCTTCTTTCTACTACATACCTTACAATTTTTTGCTGTATTCTTTCATTCTCCTCTCTACCTTACCTACAATCTTGCAAGTATTTTTTTTTTTTTTTTTTAATTATCAAATTGAATAGATTTTGTGTATTTGTTGCCTTTTTATTATATACTAAATGATTTTTATCTACAATTTTTATAGATAAATTGAAATGCTATGTTTAATTCACGATTATGCTTATCTGGAATTAAAGGTGAACTAAGACGGCCATTGAAGCTTATTAAAGGTGAACTTACATGGCCACTAAAAATGTAAACTTTTGTCTCTCTTAATCTTGTAGTCATTGCACCTTTTTGTTTTTTGTTTTATGTTATATAAGTTAGAGTTTATATTTTTGTTTATTTATTGGTAAGTTAGAATGTGTCACATGTGGATACAACATATGCCAATTCTATGCCTAAATGAGTGATATAACCATTTGAATAAAATCAATACTAAAAAAAATGATTAAAATATCAAAATAAAAATGAAAATGAAATTTCTTTTAGGTGTACAATACAATTAATTTTTTAATTTTAAATTTGGAATTAATTCTTTTAGGATAACCTTATTCATGCAAATATTAGAAAATATTTTACCGCCAGAGTTTAAATCACCCTCTTCTTTAATAACTAAGGAATTATAAAATAAATTAGAAAACTTTTTATTGATCATTTTGATTAGAGATATTATATATAAAGACAAATACACAAAATTATGCATTTTATTAGGAATTCATTATAAGTTATTATAATAATAATAAATTATTAGTTACATACGAGTTCTAAAATTATGTCATAATAATTCATTTAGTTAGTTTTTTTCAAAAAAACATATAAAGAAAATCGATGATTACTTAAAACCTTGCATTTCACCGGACTTTCACTAGTTTGTCATAAAAGTGTTACCAAAACTTTATTAAAATAGTTTATTAACAATTGTCTTAATGACATAATTTTTCCCAAATTTTGAATACAATTATATCTTTAAAACCTGATTTCAACATAGACTTGTTCAAGATGCTCTCTCTCTCTCTCTCTCTCTCTCTAAAGTTCATGTTTAACTTGGTCGCTTCAATAAGAATTTTTATGTGTTTAATTTAATGTTTTAAACTTAGCCACACATGTTAGAAGCATGTGGTTAAATGATTAAACTTATAATTCATAATAGTTTAAGTTTTTGGGATAATCGATAATTTAACATGTTACTAGAGCAGGAGGCCATGAGTTCGATTCATGTCTCATCTACTCTACCTCTTATTTACAATCCCACATGTTAGGCTCCACCTATTAAAAGGCAGGTAGAGCCCACATATGCCGAGAAATGTTAGAAGTGTGTGATTAAATACTTGAGAATTTGATTATGGTCTTTCCCTTTGTTCACTTTGAATTAGGGTTTATTTTCGTTCATATATCAATCACAAATGTAGGTTTGTTGCTAGCTACAAGAGGATAATTAAGAAAATCAAATATATAAAATTTTGCACAAATTTGCGAGATTGAGTTCTGGTTGAATTTTAGGGAACTTCTTTGTGTAATTGAAAATTAAATCCTGTCAGGCTTGCTCGAAAATTTGCCTGATACAAGAACCACTCTCGACCAAGATTCTAAGATTAACACTTGAACAGTTGAACCTTTTTCCAGCTCTTCAACCTGAATGACTTGATACAATGACATTTGAAATAAATTGAATACATATAAATTTAACAAATACATTTGAAATATCTGACACAGAATTTGTCAACACTTGCTAAAAATTGACTATCACTAAATAAAAATTACAACAAAAAATAAATAAATAAAAAATCAAACCATTTGAACTCATTGATCACAGATCTGGCATAAGTTTTCATAGTAGCACAAATCATAGGGCTTCTATTTCTTTTGCATCAAGAACTTGATGATCTCTTCAGTTGCTGCACAAAAAACTTTAAAAAAGATCTAAAACCTTTGAAAGGTGTCTTTAAGTCACAAGTATGAGAACTTGTGGTTGCTGTGGATCAAAGAAAGAAGTAGTCCGTGGACTTGAAGCTGTCACGTGGTCGTGGTAGTAAGTTTTCTACTCGAGGTAGTAATAGGATGTTAGTTGTCTAAGTTCTATTGTAAAAACTTCAATTCTTTCATAGTGGATCTATTTTTACCTTGAGGATAGCTAAGTTAAATCCTCCCCAGGTTTTTTACCCGTTAAATTTTCCTGAGTCATCATATCGTGGTGTACTTTATATTTCTTCTTTATTTGCATGATATGATATTATTGTGAACTGAATAATTTATCTAAGTAATCACTTGGCTAAATAACTAGGTTAAACAACTTGTGTTAAGGGGTCTAAAAATGTACAAGTGGTATCAGAACAGGTTAGCTCTTGTGTTTAAATCTTTTGATCTAAGAGTTGATCCTTGACCCCTGTTGTCATGGAACATGGTCACTCTCTTGTGATCTCTCCTCACTTTGATGGGAACAACTATGCCTACTGGAAAGTAAGGATGGAAGCCTTCCTAAAATCTATTGATGGGTGAGTGGTCAACATCTCAAAAAGAGACAGCCATTTTTTATAGCAAACCCATGAATGTTATTTTTGATGTCATTTTTATGGAGGAATTCAAGAGAATCTCAAATGTTGAGGTTGCTCATACTGCATGGAATATTCTCCAAATTGTGCATGAAAGCACAAAGACAATTAAAATTAATAAGTTGCAACAGTTAACAACTAGATTTGAAAGCATTAGGATGTCCAATGATGAGTGTTTTGATGAATTCTATGCTAAGCTTAATGATATTGTTAACTATGCTTATAATTTAGGTGAAATTTATGATCAACTTAAGATTGTTAGGAAGATTTTTAGATCCTTAATTAAGGACTTTAGATTCTTAGATCCTTAATTAAGGACTTTAGACCCAAAGTAACTGCCATTACTGAAAGCAAGGATGTGGACTCCATCCCTGTTGATGAGCTTGTAGGATCTCTCCAATCCTATGACCTAGACCTACCCAAAACAAACAAATCCAAATCAATGGATCTTAAGTCAGTTGATGATGTTAACGGGAATGGATTTAATGATAAACTCTCTTCTATAGAGATTACTTATCTTGCCAAGAACTTTAGAAACTTTCATGGGAATAACAATAGAAGGGCAAGAGGTAAAAACCGATAGGCCAAAAACGAATTGACCCCTTATAATAAATTAATTGATTAATTAGTCAAGTTTAATTAATTAATCAAATAAACATGCAAACGCGTGGTAGCACAAACAAATCACCAATAAACTAAGTATGTAGCAGAAAATGAATTGACACAGTGATTTGTTTACGAATAGGGAAAACCTACACAACAAAAACCCCACTAGGTGATTTTAAGGTCACCACTCTCGAGAATCCACTATTATCACAACAAGCGGTTACAAGTAAGAAATCCCAGTATCTTATTCTAACCTACAGTTGAACCCTTACCCCAATACTCAATTGGACTTGTTCTGTAGTGACAATCTCTCCTTGTAATGCACGGCTCCCAGTATATGACTAACCAATTGCGCAAATCCCAATAAGCGACTTTAATCACCAACTAGAGAAGGTTGTTGGCTGCAAAGTTCTTCAATTCATCCAGACGATGAAGATCAAGAAGATGCTTGGTAACAAAACCCTACAATGCACAAACACAGCAACTTCTTCACAAGAAAGATGAACTAGGACAAAACTGTGTCTCCGGTCATAATTTACTTGAACAAACTTTGCTCAACACTTATGCAACTTATGTCCACTTTGACGGCCCTTAAAATAATCTTTCTATATGTCTAGGGTTGTGAGAAAAGAAAGCTCAAACACATAATCATGGATTACAAGAAAATCAGATCAGAAATTCTTAAATTCTTAAATCTCGATAGATACCTATCTGTCGAGCTGCTGTCGAGCCATGGGGTTGAATAGCTCTTTAAACCTCAATAGATGGCTAACTGTCGAGCTTTAATGACAAACACTTTCTTGGCTTGAAACTTAGATAGACTTGCATGGCTTCAATACTTGATCTTGAAACAAAGTTTCTTGAAGTATTAAACACATCCTAAATCTACCCAAATACAAGTAAAGTGTGTTTTGTCAAATGATTAGCCAATTACATAAAATCATGACATATGTTCCTAACAAGTGAATCACATATGTCCTAACAAAGACAATGCTGAACCTAGGAATTTTAAGAAAAATGAACAAACTAAATTTAATAATGTTGATAAATCAAAAGAAAAAGTTGGTCAAACTTCTAGTAATTCACTAGGTCAACAATGTTTTGGTTGCCAAGGGTATGATCATGTAAAATCTGAATGTCCTACATTCTTAAAGTTAAAGGGCAAAGCTATGGTTGTTATCCTTAGTTATAATGAAGTTTCTGATCACGAGTTTGGTATTGATGAAGATGGAAACTTCTTTGCTTTCACAGCAATTGCTGTAATTGATGAAAGTGTTTTGGTTGAAGAGAACCCTTCTGATAGGAAACTCTCTGAGTGTGCTGATTTGCAAGAAACTTTTAATAAGCTGTGCAATGCAAAGGATGCAATGAGTGTAGACTTAGGTCTAAAGAAAATTGCTACTCTTGAACTTGAAAAGAAAAACTTATTACTGAATTTGCTTGATGCTAATAAATTGGTTAATAAGGTGAAGACTGAAAACATGATGTTGCTTGATAAGATTAAGAACCTAAAACTAGAATTATTTGTTGCTAGAGAACAAATTAATAGGTTTGCTAGTTCTAAACTAGATCACATGTTGAGTGTTCAAAAGTTTCCCTTAGATAAAACAAGTTTAGGTTTTGTTGATAGCATCTCTGTGTCTAAAACTCATTTCACGAATTTTATTTTTTCTTTTAAGCCTCCCAAGATTAAGATTGTCAAACTAGTAGAAGTTACACCACCTTCTAGGAAGATTAGGATTGATCTTAAACAGTCTAAGCCTAAGAATCCTAACCTCCCTAAGGATAAGAAACATGATAGATCTTCGTGGGTTTGTCATTTTTGTGGCTGGGCATACTTGCCCAAACTGTTTCAAGTTGCAAGCTACAAAGCAAGCAAATAAGCCAAGAGTACCTGTGCCTCAAGCACAAGATCCTATGGTACTTATTGGTGAAATAGTAAAGGCTTTAAACCTTTATACCAAACTTGGAGTTGCACATCATTTTAATATGAATAATAACTCCAAATCCAGAGTTGCATCTAAGAAGTTTTGGATGCAAAAGGCTCAATCTAATTGAGTCTTTCTGACATGGTCCTTATGCTTCATCTCAAAATTCTTTGTGACCATTCTTTTCTTGTTGTTTTTTTTCCTTTTTCTTATTCATGCATTTCATATTAGGTTGTTTTTGTTATTTCTTAAAAAATAAAAAGGAAAGAAGGATGTGTTTTGTATTATATATCTTGGATTTATAGTTGAGGTTGGACATATTTTGTTTCATAACATACTTATGTACCTTGTTTAGCTTGGATGAGCTTATTTTTTATGCACTTTGCTAATTTTAGCTATGTAGTACATGTTGTGTGGGAGTGTTTATAGTTTTTGATCACATGATTTTGATTTTGAAGTCACATGCTTTTCATTGTTAGGACTAGAAAATCATAAGAGAAAGACATAAATAACTATCTCACCACTAGTTACTAGCCAATCATGAACACCTTAGTACATATCGTATGATTTTGTGCTCAAGAAAGTGTAGCACATGCACAAAAAGAAAATAAGGCGTAGCCTTAGAATAATAATAAAATTGGTGTGTACATTATGTGGCTATAATAAAAATTACACAAAGAAATAAAAATGGTGTGTACATTATGAGGCTAAAAAAAAAAAAAAAAAAAAAAACAACAACAACAACACGATTGCAAGCTTGTTTTCTAGGAGATGTGAGAGTTATATGATGTAACTCTTTAGATGATAGTCACTTTCAAACTTATGTGATGAATAATGTAGAAATTGTAATTGATTACTATTTACATATCATCTCACATGTATCTCATGCTGTTACTAGTTGCACACACTACACAAGTTATTCTTTACTAAACTTAGTACATGAAATTGTTTGTGAAGTTTGGTTTGGCCATCCAAGATTATATGTATCTTGATGTTGATGCAAAATATGTTCATTGATTGATTTTTGGGGACAAAAAGTGTTACATTCTTGTTTTGGAAGATCAGGGTTGAATTCAAGTGTTTTTGAAAAACTTTTAAACTTATACCCATGCATTTCATTCATGCAATAAGTTGGTTTGAGTGTTTTCTACATAAAACTTCTTATGTTTTCAAAATTTTCTTTTTTCCAGATTTTCGATCGATCAAGGGTGTTTTTCGACCGATCGAAAATGCGTTAAAATTTTTGATTTGAATCTACCTGGTTCAATTGGTACTCAATCAATCGAATCTATTTTTCGATCAATCGAAACCCAATTTCAACCAACCGAATTTTGAAAGATAAGCCTTTTAAAAAGCTTCTCCCTCACATGTTCTTCATATTTTGAAAAGCTTTTCAAACTTTTTCACTTCAACCGATCCAATCTAAGTGTTTTTTTGTCATTTTCTTCCTCAAAATTCTCCAAGGTTTTTGTCCTCAAGCATTGGTAAGACATTTATACCCTTTCTTTTTCAATTTAATTACATGCTTCATGCATTTTCATGCATTTTTCTTGAAAATTTCGAACATAGAAATTTAGGGATTTTTTTATTTTTCAGTTGTTTTTAATCATTTTTGTTCATTGGCTTTTTGTTATAAACATGATTCCCATGCATTAATTTGATTAGTTTGGTGGTTTGAGGAGAATTGAAAATTCGAGGGCTTGGAACTTTAAGAAATTGGGATTTTGTTCAGTTGGACTATAATTGATGAAATTGACTTGTGTAATTGATGGATTAATTCATTATATGATATTTTATAACTAGTATAATGGTTAATTGATCAATTTGGTTTATTTTTTGAAATTGGATTTTTCAAAATTTGGGGTTTTTGGATTAAAACTCTATGTTCAAGTCAATTGTTGGTTTATAAAGTGAAATTGAACAAATCTTAATGCATTAGAGCATGCATCATACGTGCATTCATTACATGCATCATATAGATTGTTACTTGTTGCTATTTTTGTGCTCTAAGCCTCTCTAATGCAATCTGCCCTTGGTTTTCTATTTTGTTTTTGTTTTCCTTTCTTCTAAGCTCTTAGTATCATGGTTAGGAAGACTAGAGCTAAGAAAACCCCCACCCCATCTACTCCTAAGTTCCAGAGTGATAAGTTTAGGACCTTGAAAAACCAAGAAGCTTATGAGAAGCTTAATGTCTTTAGACCGGTGTGGGCTGAGCGTAGGGTTATCTTAGATGAGGTTGATCCTAAGATACGTAGGAATTTTGAGCATAGGGGCTGGTTACCACTCTTAGAGGTGGAGCATCCTTCTCCGGTTGCATTGATTAGAGAGTTCTATTCGAACCTCTCTGTCCACTCCGATGATTCCAACATTCAGTTTGTGAAGAGTTGAATTTGGGGTGAAGAGTATGTCATTACTCCTGAGGTAGTGGCTTCTGCTCTTGATGTACCTTTGTTATAGTAGCTTGTGTATCCTTACACAGAGTCTCCTCCCCTTGAGGACATCATGTCTCTCATCACAGGTACTTCCATTAGTTCAGGTACTGATCCTTGTGTCACCTCTCATGAGCTTATTGAGCTCAATTATTTGTTTTTCAGGATTTCTTGTCATTGCATTTGGCTTATATCTCATCTTCATACTATCCTTATTAAGAGATATGCATTCTTGTACGCTCTCATCACTAATGCTTCTATGAGTTTTGCCACCATTTTCATTCGCTCACTTGTTGAGGTTCATAGGAGTAGTGCCAAATCCCATGGCTTGTTCTTTCCGGTCTTTTTCCGCATCAAAGCCCGTACATATCATAGCTCCTATAGGTGCCACCTTCCTTAGGCAAAGAGCTGCTCAGTTGAAAGCAAGCTCTAAACGCCCTAGAGTTGAGTCTTCTACAGGTGATGCATCTTGACCTCCTCCTTCTGGTGATCCTTTTGCTGAGGTGTATGTAGACCCCATAGCTGCCGTGGATCCTCCACCATCTACATCGAGCGACTCTTCCTTGCGTGCTATGTTGGATAACATTTTGACCGTTCAGGCAGCGCATAGACAGATTCTATTGGATGTGCTCAATGAGGTTGCGGCCTTAGGACCAAATTTGGTGCATGCTAGAGATTCTACTCTATAGGCTCCACCCTCTGATGAGTCATGATTGCCCTTTGGCAATTCGTCACAAAAAGGGGGAGTACATATGGAGATAGGGGGAGATTGTAGATTGTATCTAGGAGTTTTTGATGTGTATTCTATTTATTTTGGCTTTGGTGCATTTCTTTTTATATGGGTTGTATATGTTAGGGGGAGACATTATGTTTATGTGTTTTTATATTTATTGTTTCACATATGACACATGGATTATTGATTTATATTATGAGGTTATTCATGGTATATGTCTTTCATTTTATGTTTTGTGAAATCAAGAAGTTTAATTTGTTTTACTTGTATTTTCCACACATGTGTTTATGTGTTTGTTGAGTGTTTCATGAATTTATAGGTTAATTCAGTCGTGATTGCTATCTACTTTAGCAACTGATAGATAGTGGTTTAGGTTGAATTGTAACTAGGGATTTTTAATTGAATGGGCTGTTTTTACTTTGAGCATTTTAATTTTTATGATGTGTTTTGTCGCGGATTGCCAAAGGGTGAGTTTGTTAGGTTCTAAGACTTTAGGAACTAATGTATTAGAACTTCAATTTTTAATATGTTGGCAAACCATGATCAAAACATACAGTCTAGGTTTAAGCTTGCTCAAAGTGTGTTTAACTGTAAAATTGGAATTGAGTGATTGCAGTAGTTATTGGACAAAATCTGCAAGGCTCGATCGATCGAAAATTAGACTCGATCGATCAAAACTTGTGCAGATTTAATTTTTTGCAGAATTTCCAATTCAGCCCAAGCCCATGTGACGTGTAGGGTTAAGTGTTTTACTTCAAGTATAAAAGGAAAAACCCTAGCTATGTTTTAGAAGTCTTTGGAAAGTTGTGTGTTGAATCTTCTGTGAGATTTAGAGGTGTTTACCTTCATACACACATATAAAGTTATCAAGATCAAGATTTGCATCAAGAACTTGATGATCTCTTCAGTTGCTGCACAAAGAACTTTAAATAAGATCTGAAACCTTTGAGAGGTGTCTCAAAGTCACAAGTAGGAGAACTTGTGGTTGCTGTAGATCAAAGAAAGAAGTAGTTCGTGGATTCGAAGCTGTCACGTGGTTGTGGTAGTAAGTTTTCTACTCGAGGTAGTAATAGGATGTTAGTGGTCTAAGTTCTATTTTAAAAACTTCAATTCTTTCATAGTGGATCTATTTTTACCTTGAGGATAGCTAGGTTAAATCCTCCCTAGGTTTTTTACCTGTTAGGTTTTCCTGGGTCATCATATCTTGGTGTATTTTATATTTATGCTTTTTTTGCATGATATGATATTATTGTGAACTGAATAATTTATTTAAGTAATCACTTGGCTAAATAAGTAGATTAAAAAACTTGTGTTAAGGGATTTAAAAACGTACATTATGAACTTGGAAGCCCATGCCTAGCTAACTTGGTCACTTCAATATGAATTTTGATGTGTTTATTGTTTCAGACTTGGCCATACATTCGGTCATAATTCTCAAATATATACCTATATGAGACTTATGTTTGATTCCATACTCTCTCTCTCTCTCTCTCTCTCTCTCTCTCTCTCTCTCTCTCTCTCTCTCTCTCTCTCTCTCTCTCTCTCTCTCTCTAGAGACATAATGGTGGTATTACCAATGTAACACTCCTTTAATTTCAACCATAAATAAAAATGATGCAAAATTCCATGTCCTCGTCAACTTATCTTTCTTTGCTATTTTAAAATTTAAAGAGAAGAAAATTATATGGATTAGAAATTTTCACAATGATTACATAACGTTAATGTAAATAGTGAAAACATTGTTTAGAACATAGTTCGGCTTGCTATTCTTTTTAATTGATCAAGAGTGAAAAACTGGATTGTTAATTAGTAAAATTTTTTTTTTTTTGAAAGCAAAATGGCATTTCATTCGTCATTCAAAAAATTGGCATCCAAGTACAAGGCTTTAAGGGCTTGGGGGGGGGGAGGGGTGTGGGATTCCTCAAGCCATACAAGTTCATCATCTAACTGACTAGCAAAACGTGCAAGGCTATGAGCCATGGAATTAGCACTTCTCTTAACACATCCAATAGTACAGCTTCTAAACCCTGTAGCTAGCGTGCGAATATCGTCGTATATGTGTCCTGGCTATGATCTGTCCAACCTTGGAGGAGTAATAGCCTTCATCATCGCTGCATTATCCCTTTCGGTCACCAGGTCCGTGAACCCCGCATCCATGGCAAACTCAACTGCTTTCCAACACGCTAACGCCTCTGCTTCTTCACTGTTTGCCACTGCTGGACCACGAGCTAACAGGCCAGCCATCACTTCTCCCAAGCTATTCCTCACGATAACTCCCACCCCAGATGATCTTGTACCATCAAAGACCGCCGCATCGAAGTTAAGTTTATACACCGAACCTATGGGAGGTCTCCAAACTTGCACCAATCCCGGTTTTGTCAAAACAGGCAACTGAGCCCGCGATCCCTTGAATTCATCCACATACTCCCTTGCGCATTTGTTTAAGAGTGTTGGGTTCTGCATTTTACCTCTATGTAGCACCGAGTTGCGTTGATTCCAAATAACCCAACACTGAACCCAAAATAATTCTTACTCTTCACTGGATAGATTGATGATAACCTTCACCACTAGGTGCATAAAGTTTGTTTGCCGGGTTTTAGCTTTCTACAACCTCCTCAAACTCCCAGCCCATACATCTTGCGCCACCCCGCACTATCATAGAACATGAAGAACAGACTCCGAGTTCCCTTTACAACAGTCATAGCCATCATCCATTATTGCTCTGCGCCTAGTTAGATTCTCCCGAGTTGGTAGCACATTTTGGCAGGCCTTCCACCCAAAGACTTTTATTTTGTTTGGGATATGTAGCCTCCACAAGTGCCTCCAAACCATGCTTCCATATGCTTCCCTAGAGCACTCCTCCATACCAGCCTCTTGTCTTGCTATTCCTCTAGCAATGTGATACCCCGATCTAACAGTATATTCTCCATCTTTTGAGTGCAACCACATGAGCAGATCAGCTGCATTTTTACGGCTTAATGGCATGCTTAAAATTTCTTTGGCATCCTTCATATGAAAATTAGCTTCAATAAACTCCCGGTCCCATATCTTACTCCTTCAATCAATAAGATCAGCCACTCTCTATTCCCACACCTCCTCCAAAGGTTGATAAAGAACCTTATTTGTGGGGTGATTTAGTATCCATTTATCCTTGTTGACCCGTATGGAAGACCCATCTCCAACTCGCCAACAACACCCATGTTTTAAGATAGGTTGAGCAGCCATTAAACTCTTCCATACATAAGAGCTCTTAGGCACATTTGAAACTTCAAGGAAGCTACACCGTGGGAAGTAACGTGCTTTAAAGCACTCATATAGCAAAGAACCTTGGTCTTGGAGCATTCTCTACCCTTGTTTTGCTAGCATCGCAAGGTTAAAATTTCTCAAATCTCTGAATCCATCTTACCTTCCTTTTTAGGTTTAGATAATGCACTCCAACTCATCCAATGAATTTTCTTCTCATCTCCAACCTGACCCTACCAAAACCTAGCACACATTGCATTAAGTTTATTGCAAAGCTTGACCAATAAAAGGAATACTCCCATTGTATAAATAGGGATTGATTGGGCAACCGTTTTAATCAATACTTCCTTACCAACTCTAGAGAGTAATTTTCCTTTCCAACCTTGAATCTTCTTCCAAACTCTATCCTTCAAGAAAGAAAAAGTTTGATATTTTGCCCTTCCAACCAAAGTAGGCAATCCCAAATAAGACTCAAACTGCTCAACCTCCTTTACCCTCAACTCCCTCTTTATTTGTTCTCTTACCTCCTCCTTCGTGTTATTGCTAAAGAAAATTGAGGATTTCTCAAAATTGATACATTGCCCTAGAAGTGGCTGCATATAACTAAAAAGTATCTAAAATACACCTCACATCATCCTGGTTGGCCTGACAAAACAGTAAGGAATCATCAGCAAATAAAAGGTGGGATATGGTTGGAGCTCTCTGACAAATCGAAACCCCATGAAGCCGTCCCTCTTCTTCTGCTCTATCCAGTAGTGCTATAAACCCCTTAGCACATAAAAGGAACAAGTAGGGTGAGAGGAGATCTCCTTGCCGTAGACCCCTTGTTGGGGTAATATGTCCATAAGCTTTGCCATTGATGAGAACTGAGAAGGATGATGAAGATACACAACACATCACCCTATCAATCCACACCTTTGGAAAGCCTAACCTGAGCATAATGTTCTTGAGAAAATCCCACTTAACTTGGTCATAAGCTTTACTAATATCCAGCTTTAGTGCAAGGGATCCTTTCTTTCCTGATTTCCTACAGTGCATAGAATGGAGTGTCTTGTATGCAACAAGCACATTATCTGTAATAAGGCGACCTAGGACAAAGCACTCTATGAAGGAGAAATCAACTGGGGAAGTATCTGTTTAAGCCTGTTAGCCATCACTTTGGACATAATCTTATAAATCACATTACATAGGCTAATGGGTCTATAATCCAACATTTTTTCAGGAGACTTAACTTTTGGAATGAGAACAATATGAGTATAATTCATTTCAGGATTCATGTTACTAGAATTTAAAAAGTCTAACACAGCAGCAATCAAATCATCACCAACCACATGCCAAAATTTCTGATAAAAAAGAGCATTCATACCATCGGATCTTAGTGCTTTTGTTGGCCCTATTTGGAACAATGCCACTCTGACTTTGTCAGCACTATACTCCCTGGACAGTACTTCCAGCATTTCTGAGGTCACCTTGTGTTGCATTGCACTGAGGCATTCTTCCATTCTGTCACATGAATCTGATTTAAAAATATTCTCAAAATATTCTGTCGCCACTCCAGTAATGTCTTCAATTTCTTCCACCCAATTATTTTGATGATCTCTAACACCCTTAATCATGTTCCTCTGTCGCCTTTGTAAGGCCTTGGAGTGAAAAAAAATTGGTGTTTTTATCACCATGCTTCAGCCATGATATCCGAGATCGTTGGGCCCAATAAATTTCTTATTTGAGAAGTAAATCATCAAGTTTCTTACTTACTCCCAACAAGGCAGAACCATTCTCCACCATTACCTCCCTCCTGTTGATCTCCTCAACTTGCTTTTGGAGCTTTTTTATTTCTTCAGTGGCTGGCTGTGTTTTTAATGCCCCCCAAGCTGCCAAGTACGCTCCATACTTGTTTATCTTCTCCTTTGTTCTATTAAGACCCGAGAGAGCACTTCCAACATTACCCCACGATTCTTGTACCATTTTTTCACAATCCTCCCAAAGCAACCACGCCTCTTCAAACCGGAAACCACGAGAGTTTCTATGTTGCTGCCTCCTCCCCACACTAGTATGTAACAACAACGGTCTATGATCAAAAGCATGAGAGTAGAGGTGTATCACCACGCTTGCATGGAATTTTTCTCTCCACCCCAAATTAGCTACAACTCGGTCCAACTGCATCCTTGTATTTGCATCACCCGAATGTTTATTATTCCATGTAAAAGGGTATCCAACAAACCCCAAATCTGCCAAATTACACTCATCCAAGGCCGACCTAAACTCATCCATCTGATTGAACTGGGGTGGGAACCTGCTTTGCTTTTCATTAGAGTGAAGAATAGCGTTAAAATCACCGATACAACACCAGGGCCCACTAACAAAAGTTGAGAGGTGGGATAACAGTGCCCATGACTTTTTTTCCTGGCTTGCCTCTGGCCACCCATAGAAGCAGGTCAGCCACCATTCAAACCCATTGTCTTCCACTACTTTCACTAGTATATGATGATCTGTGTAATTCACAACAGCCAACTGGACCTGTGTCTTCCATAATAAGGCTAACCCACCACCACTGTTTGGTTTCTTCAATATAAGCTTATTCTAAAACAGAAGTTCTCTACATTTTTCATTAAAACTATTCTTATCTAATCGTGTCTCCATTAAGAAGCACACAGCGGGAACTTGCTCCTTCACCAGATTATAAAGGCTACGAACTGTCCAAGAGTTCGTAAACCCTTAGCAGTTCCAAGCTAATAGCCTCATTGTGTTCGGCCAGGGTTTTCCAACACCCCTGCCGTTTCATTGTTTGAGCTTCATTCTGAGTCATGCTTCTCTTCTTATCGCTGCTTTCAGTTCCCACTACAGCTACGGCTTCCTCACATAGCATTGTTCTTTTGCCCAACATAGGTTTAGTGGTTGCACAAGTTGTATTCTTCAGCCCATAATCCATCCGTGCTACTCTTGTCCATGTGGGCTTTGTTTTAATTTCTTTCGGCCCATTTCCTGCATGCTCTTTAGTGACCACGTGCACAGAATGTGACATATTTAAGTTGGCTTCCACAAGCTTCAGTTCAACACAGACAGGTACGTTGACAAGATCTGACTCGGATCCAACTATAGTTGTAACCAATATAGGAATGTGCATGCTTTCCATAACTGGTCCTTTCGTTATGCTACCCACTCCCACCAAATCCGAAAAAATCCCATGCTTTATGTTATCTGTTCTTGTCTGACCCTTGGTTTCCATTTCATGGTGGTCCACGATACCGTCGTCTTCTTGTCGTCCACCGTTATTAGCCCATACTCCTTCAGGCTCGCCAGACTGATGCCCCTGTTTACCCATTGTTTTCCTTGGAAGAGACCCGTTTCGTCTTCCACTGGCCTTTAGCCAGTCACTGTATTGACATGTCACTTTGTTACTGTTCTTCTTCAGCACAAAGAACTTGGCATAGTGTTTGATATCATGCCCCAACAATCCGCAATAGTGACAAAACAGTGGTAGCCTCTCATACTTAAAGGACACCCACGTGCATTGTTTGTCCAAGCCACTTAAAAACGCACCTCTCCTTAAAGGTTTTGCCGTTGGTAGCGCCACCTTCACTCGCATGAAAAAATTCTGTGTGTCTTATGGCTTCCTTCTCTCCACTTCAACCACCTCACCCAATCTACCCTTTATCTCTGCCGCCACCTTTAGAGATGCCATATCAAATGGTGCTCCCCATATTTGAACCTATAAAGCCACAAATTCAATCTTAACATTGGCTGTCCTCATCCCCGGTTGCCACCTCTATAACATGAGAACTTGGTTATCAAAGGATCAGGGACCTCCACTATATATTCTGTCTAGGTCAAACTCATATTTGAACTTGAACTAGAACAGATTGGATCCTACTTCCACAATCTGGACTCCCACTTCCATTCCTCATGCCTTCTTTAATGTATTTTGCGCTGCCTTCTTATTGAATAGTTTGCATGTGAGGAATTTCCCTATAAGACTCAGCGACCAGTCAATTATTTCCTCCCTTCTCCCTTCTTCTAATATCTCTATTACCTCCTTTTCTTCTAATGTCAACGTCATTTTCTCCAAACTATTGATTACCTCTTCAGCCATAGTCACGAATCTGATTTAGTAAAAGACTAAAAGACAAACCCTCAGTAGACCTGAGGGAGAGAACACTCACAAGGAAACGAGAGGGAGTTAATTAGTCAATTTTCAATAAGTAACAATCATGGATAATCAATACATTAAATAAATCACCAACATACACATACAAAGACCAACATATTTTGACAAAAATGAAAAAAAAAAAAAAAAATCCTAGAAACTAGGCAAAACTCATTAAGGCCACACCCAATAATGCACCAACCGCTTCTCTTCAATAGTTTTCCAACAAATAATCCAAGTTGATCACCAATTTCAAATTTGATCTCTCAGACATGCCAATTGAAGATTTGATTACGACTTCTGCGGTTTCGGCAATCCAAAGACACTCATGGATACACAGGGTGATTAATTGGAAGTTGATCTCCTCTCAAATATGTATATTGGTTTGGAGTGGGTGAAGGTAGAGGGCTATAGCTGCATTTGAAAAACGCAGCTATAGCCCATAAAAACGCAGCTATAGCCTATAGCTGCGTTTCCATAACCGCATTTACAAACACAACCTATCCGGTGCGACTATAGCCCCCCTGTGGGACCTAGAGCTGCGTTTTTAAAAACGCAACCCAAACTGAGTCTATAGTTGCGTTTTCTACACCCTATAGCCGCGTTTTTTCACATTCACAAATGAGGGACCTATAGCTGCGTTTTGTAGAAAACGCAGCTATAGACCTGATTTGGGCTGCGTTTAAAACGCGGGTATAGGCTAAGGACCTATAGCTACGTTTTATAAAAACCACGACTATAGGTCCAACTTATAACTGCGTTTTAAACGCAGCCCAAACCATGCCTATAGCCGCGTTTTTTTTATAAAACGCAGCTATAGGTCCTGCTTCTGTGGATGTGTAAGAACGTAGCTATAGGGTGTAGAAAATGCCGTTGTAGACCCGGTTTGGGCTGCATTTTTTAAAACGTAGCTCTAGACCCCAACATTTTTTCTATAGCCACATTTTTAAAAACGCGGCTATAGGTTTTTTTTTTAAAAATATTTTTTTGTTCCGAAACACATCCCTGCCCAAAACAAAACCAATTGGAACCTGTACACTCAGATGCAACCAATTGGAACCAACAAAACAAATTGCCTACACTCAATAATTCCCAACCAATTGCCAGCAAACAAAAATTAATCATTGCCAAAAGATTAATTACATAAACAAATAATTACAAACAACTTCCCAACAACAGATTTTTACATCACAAAATCTCGGACCCCTCAAAGATTTTTTACATCACAAAAAATTGTCAGCAAGCATCATGGTACTTCAGCAGCCAATTTCCAGCAAGCATCATCGTACAACGCTGTGACAATGAGAACACCAGAAATAAGCTAACGTTTTAAGCTAGAACAAACAAACTCTAAACAAATAACCAAGTATTTTGCTCAGTCAGTCTAAAAAAAGGCCACAACAACATACTATATCCATATGACTACCGCGCTACAGTAATTATAGATACTACTATAGTAATCGTAGACCAAAGTCCAAGCATAGGATGTCAATAATTTTTAAGTAAATATACCTGTGTATGTGCCCATACACATCAAATCAGAACCAAAAATGTTTCAATTATTGCATTTTGCAGATTTCTAATGATGCAAATTGAGAGCTACTATGGAGGAAGAAGCGGACCTAAACCTTTGTTGCTCATGGCATGTACACAATGTAGTACACTTGACATATATTGTAACATTCATTTCAATTTTCTTTAAGAAATTTCTTTTTATAATTTTAGTCTGATTTTCCATTACATGCGCTTCTTTTTTTCCTTTTTTAATTTTTGTTAAAAAATATATTAGTCTTTAATCCCATTATTAATATCCAAAATAGATAGAATCCCTATAATTGAAAGAATGAAAACTAATCTTACTCCTAAAAGTGTCGGTTAATTTAGTTTGTTTACTTTCTGAGTTGTACCAAAATCTTATCATTCAATCTTTTCTTATTGATTGGGAAGAGTTAGAGATTAAGGAGTTTATAGTCAAAGGAGAGCCATCCTGTTAGGCAGCCTAGTGTTTTTGGGGTTGAAGAGAAGAAAATGAAAAAGATCACCCCGATACCTGTAGTTCTCTTTTGGACTTAAAAACACAGAAACAACTGAACAAGCAAATCATGTGACACATGCACAACTAGCTTGGCCAATAAAGTCTAGGTGCGTTCTAATGGTGCATTGACATTTTTTTGTTTTCAATTTTTTTTCTCAATCAAGAGTATAGACAGAACACACTGCTTGCCATCAAATTGACCCTGCAGGATTCTCTTCATTTCTTTTCTTTTTTTAAATGAATAAGACATTTTATTCAAACAAATGAGAAAAATATGATATAAAAAGAAGACATTAAAACTTTTAATATATCATATAAAATGAGAAAAATATCATATAAAAAAATATGATATAAAATATGATATAATTTTAGTCTAATATCTCCGGTGTGGAAGCTGGAGACATTCAAACTTTTGAAATAGTTTGTCTTTTTGTTTTCCCCTATGATATAGCTTGTACATATTGGGGTATTACAGTTTAGGACAAATGGAGTATGGTGAATTACCTCTTCTATTTTTTTTTTTACTTTTTTATTTTAATTTAGTTAGGCTCCTTTGTTCTTATCCCCTTGCCTGTTTGTCAGTTTTGGAAGCTATGGCTGTGTCTGCTTTTGAACAATAGAATTAGCCTAGCGTGAAGCATTTGTTTAGCTTTGATTGAGTAAATTCCTATTTTTGTTTAAACATACCCTACATGGTTTAGAATTAAAATTATTTAAAAAAAAAAAAAAAAAAAAAAAACACACGCGCACACAAACACAAAAAGGATGGTTGGGGTCATTAATTAGTTTTGACATCATGTTATTCCATACAAATGTAGTCGATCTAAACATTTTTCTATCACAGTAAGACTTCAATCGTTGAATTTTTTTTGTTATATTCAATCTAATTGTTACAGCATGTGGGAAAGGGGGAATTCAAATATTAGTTTTCCTCATAAAAGATACCAAATAATACTAATAAGCTACTTCAAGGTTAATTACAAACTCAAAGGAAATAAATTCGAAACTATGATAATTAATTACATGAAAAGTAAGCATTAAGGAAGATTACTTGCAAACAAAAAACATAATTAAACAATTACAATGGAAGCTAATTTAAAATAAAATGAGTAATTATAAAGATAAACAAACATAATATGAGTGTTGGTTGTCTTTTTTTTTCTTTTTCTTTTTTTCTCTGGCAATATCAAATCCTAATACTCCCTCCGTCCCATTTTTTTTGTCCTGTTTGAAAAGTCAAACTTTTTAAGGAAACATCATTTATTGTCTTGTCTACCTTTTAAAAATGTATAAGTTTCCAAAACTATCCTTAAAAAAATTTATCAAAAAATTAAATTAGTAAATTAATAGGGGTATAATAAGAACATTAGTAAATTAATGACTTTTATTTTTAGAAACAGGACAATATTTTGGGACATCTCAAAATGGAATAGAGGACAAAAAAAATGAGACGGAGGGAGTAATACTTTAGACAGGACATCTATTATAATGCCCTAACGATTCAAATTCAAAAAGTCCATATAACCTTCATTATGAAAAGTTGAAAACCCCAAAGCAAACTTCGTCTAAGTTAAAATCAACCATAGTAATCTGTCTAACCTCCAAAATAATCAAATGACTTAAATTGCACAGGGTTCGAACCAGGGGCAGCTCCAAGACCAACCCAGGGGTTCAAATGAACCCCCTGAACTGGTCCTTAAAAAAAAATTATATATAATTTTTTTTTACCCCTACAATAAAAATCTGAACACCCTAACTTTAAATTTTTTGTTAAACTCAATTGAAATAAGTTTGAACATGATCCTTAGTTTTTCTCTATGTTTGTTTTGTATTTATGTTTTATTAGTTTTTCTCTATGTCCAATCAAGTATTTTGATATAAGTGCTCTACACATTACCAAGTCCGAGAAATCTTTTACTGTTTACTCCAATTCCAAGAGAGTGACAGCGTGAATATTTAAAAAACCATGCACTTCATAAGCAAAATTTTATTACTAGAATATTATTTTTCTTAGTTTCATAGTTACTCCTAGGCCCCAGCCCTACTCCTAAGTGTGTTACTATTCTTATTTATTTAATATTTTTTATTCAATTGATATAACTTATAGATATAAATTATATAATAATTTATTATTAATTTTGATAAAACTGCATAATTAGTTATTTAATTCTATTCGTTTACGCATCCAATGATTTTTGTCTTAACGAACTTTTGAATGTTAATAATTTTTAAGATTATGGTACAATATAGTTGTGTTGTATATAACTTGAAAGTTATATATACAGAAAAAAAAAATTATTATTTTATTTTTTACCCATGCCTCTCCTGCCAATAAATTCATGGCTCTGCCATTATTGACCCCTCTAAATAAAAATCCTAGAGCCGCCACTGGTTCGAACTTAAATAATAATCTCAAATAACTCCTCACAGAAGTAAACATTTTAAATAATTAAAATAAATAAAAATTCTAACACATAACGAAATTCTTCTAAAACAACTATGTGCTCAAAATCTCAATAGTAGTCGACCTTCAGCAAAATGATTATGTCCTAACAACGATTATGAATTCGAGCAAATAATCCAGAAAAATATAGGAACGAGCAATGAGCTCAAAAGAGACACTATGTTCTTATGGAACAAGAGAATATAGAAAATCATTAAGGCTCGGTAAAATAAGGCAATAAATTCAATAGATCACAAACTACAAATTTTAGGTACAATAATGAGAACATTATAGTCGTGTATATAGAAACAATTGCTCAATTTATATGAATAGAAATGAATATGCACAATGTCACAAATATGATATGTCATGTTATGTGTATTTCCCTCACAAGAAAGATCAGACCCACGTATTGTCTCCATGGGAAAGTCCACTGAAAAATAATTAATCACCAATAATAGTCGTCACATCTACCTTACCAACAAACCCAATCTCCACCTTGCTAAATTACATAATCTAAAGTGTATTCAAAGTATATGTTCCTTAGGACAAAAAAAAGTAGATCTTTTTAATAGAAGTCTTCTTTGTTTTTATTTTGCATTTTAAGAATTAGAGGCAGGAACATTTTTGTGATTAGGATTTAGAGATTTTTATTACATTTATCTTATATCCATGAAAAAACTAAATTATATATTAAAATAAAAATTAAATCTACCTTGTTATCTCATGGAATTGAACTTATTTTCAAAATTCAAAAGGAGGGATAGGCCCCATAAAGAAAAAGAGAATGGCGCACATAGGAGATCAAGCGCACCTGGATTTGCCAACATTTGAAAAGTCAAGATTTTTGGCGATGGAAGAAGGTCAAAGAATTGATTCCCTTATCTTTTTTATCTCCCAACAATAAGATTCTGACACGTAAAAATGTCTAAAATGATTGTGAACCGTCTGATTGTCACTCTTCTCTTTGAAATGGTCCCCTAGCTAGGGCTGAAAAAGATCCATCACCGACCGTTTTACCAAAAGAAAAAAAATCAGGAAGGGATGGTTGGCCTTAAAAAATTCACAAAGGATAGTTGGTCTTACTTTAAGAAGAGCTTTTTATTATTATTATTATTTATTTTTTTCATCATTATAAAAAAAAAAATGCTTTTTCTTCAATATCATTCTTATTGCTGGTCCTTGAATATATATAGCTAGCTATCAGTGATCCACCATATCCATGCACGTAATTACACAGCTTTGTGTCTATACCATATTTATATAATAAGCCTAAATATTTGAAGTCATTGATACATGTGCCATACTTAGCTATTAGATTTAGAAAACAAAAAGAAAAGGAAAAAGAAAAAAGAAGTGTGTATAGCTATTAGCTATTGGAATCATGCCAAACATGAAATTGGAGGCAGGTCAGTTTTCAATACAACTTACGACTAGCCGTTGAGTCATGGTTGAACCATCAGGTTTTTAATATAACAAGTGTTATTAAATAACTTTTTGTAATTAAAGTATACGAATGATTACCAAAAAAAAAAAAAAAAAACAAAGAAGATAGCTTATGCATATCTAAAATATAGAGCTTTTGCAATTTTAATGATTATTTCTTTTGTTGTATAAAATTGTAGTTCTAAGAGCATTCCCACTTGTTCATCTACCACCCATTAAAATCTAAAATATTGCAAAATCTCCCCTACATCTATTATAATTTGACCTATTTCTCTCCTTAAAATCACGTTCTTTCACTGCCCTCTCTCTCATCTCTCTTTCTCCCGCCTAAAATCCTATCTTTGACCAAATCCTCCACTGCCAGAGAACCCTTTGATGGAGCCAGAAGGTGGAGAACGAATTTGAGGAAAAGGCACTTGCACAAGTGTTCAATCTTTGCATAGCAGCTTATTTCCCCATTGTCATGGTAGCGTTCATGCAATGGTTCTCACAAATTTGTTGAAGGTCTGATGATCACAGATTTTAGATGGATTGAGCTCCAATGCAATTAATTTTTTACATGCAATGGGGGTATTTTTGACTTGGTGCCCAGGCACGTCATACGTAGACACTGGTGACACCCACAGGTCCATCAATCACACACTAGCAGATGAAGGACCCAAAGTCAACCAAATATATGGGACCACGCTATAAAACTGACGGACGAAAATCCCAACAGACAAAGGAGAGGCCGACAGGGCAAGCAAAAACTTGACGGAGTGAGCATGAAGTTGACAAGTCCAATAGAGTCTTGGACCCCATGAAAATCCATAAGGAAATATCTTGCATATTGCCCAAGATGAATCTGCTACAAGGGCTCATCTTCCTCATATGGAAAGACACCCTGCAATCTTGGAAACCTTAAGATACCAAACCCCCTCAACAAGGAAAAATCCCTACTTTGAAGGGATTTCGATTCACCACTCACCACTATATAAGCACTAGACCACCGCTTTTCTCAGGTACGCAAAAAATCCTTAGCTCTCTCACTATAGAGTTTTAAGAGATTTCTCACTCATTAACTTGACCTTCGGAGGGTTTGTGGCCAGTACCACACTGGTGCCTTTTGTTTAGTCCATTTGTTCTTATTCTACAGGTACCCATTGGAGTGTTTTGGAACCTACAACTCACTGACGATTTTAGGACATCATCAGTTGGCGCCTGTAGACATCAGAATTTTTATGATGTATCCATAACCATCCAATTGATCATGATCGAGTATTTTTTATCAAATTAATTTCCAATCGATGATGTGGACAATCAGCAAATGAAATCAAGCCATGTGGCAACATCAAATGAAGAAAGATAGGTGGCAATGTTAGAAGAAAAGACTCATATGGAAGGTTCTTATTAAATGGAAAACCAAATTAATTTCATAATTACCTCTCAATAAATGTTGAGAGAAAATTCCAAATCAAATGCTATTAAGTTGCCTATAAATAGAGGCTTCTCATATGAGAAAAAGATGACAGAAACAAAGAGAAAAAAACCCTACTGACACTCCGCCAAAATAGAGAGTCATCTCTAAGTCCAAAAGAGTACCCTTGCTCCCTCAAAATCAAGCTCATTCCTACTTCTTCAAATAAAAGTAGCTAGGGATTTTCCTTCAATTTTGTTCGAGATCAAGCCAACGGCCCTTGAGTTCAAATCAAATACATCAAACCTCACATCCAACTTGGAGACATCAAGGCACGAGTCAAGATCAAGCTTCATAGCCCTTTGGATCGTAAAATTTCTTGGAGATCAAATCAGAGGAGTTTTATTGTATTCTTTCATTGTAAAGAGTCATACAGAGGATTGTACTCACATATATACAAATTAATATAAATTGATGATTTGTTACACTATTTCGTGATCGTGTGATTCATCTTTTACGAAATTTGTGTGTACAGTGCCGTTTGTGGGAAATACGACAACTTGATTAGCCATATCTCCGTCTCTGAGACGAAAGATTTGCATGGTCCAGACGCGTTCAATGGCTACCATTAACCAAGAAACAGGAAATCTAGCCAACACCTTGGAAAGACAAATGCAAACCTTGGCCGCAACGGTGGAGCAACTCACTTAGTGCAACCATGAGTTGGAACAACAACTAAACCAGAGGAACGAACAACGCCAAGAAGGCCCTCGCAATGAGAAAAATGTCAACGAGCAAAATGGTAGTCACCTACCTACAGGGGGCAGGCAAGAGGGGAGGACCAAGAAGAGAACAACATCCCCTACAAAAGAGACAGTTCAGAAGACACTAGCCATCCCTCTAAAATAGAAGCCAGTCCAATGCGTATGGCTTAGGATATGCAGATGATGAAGGAGAAGATGGACATGATGATGAATTCCATGAGGGGACAAGTATCTACCAACTTGGACAAGTTGGTCCATCAAACTGACTCTCTATTCATCGCTGAAATGACATCCTACCCCCTTCCAGCGAAATTTCAGATGCCACAAGTAGAAACAAATGACGGGTCAAGGGATCCACTCGACCATCTAGAATCATTCAAAACCCTCATGCACTTGCAAGGAGCCCCAGATGAGATCATGTGTAGGGCCTTCCCTACCACACTGAAAGGGCTAGCAAGGGTGTGGTTTAGCAAGCTTACCCCAAACACAGTCTCTACCTTCAAAGAATTGAATGGCCACTTTGTCACACATTTTATCGGAGGACAAAGACAGACAATCCTCCACAGCCATACTTAACATTAAGCAACGGGAAGACGAGAGCTCGAGGTTATACGTGACTCGTTTCAACATAGAGGCCCTCATGATCGATGAAGCTGATGACAAGGTTCTCGTCACTGCCTTCACTAATGAATTGAAGTGAGGGGAGTTTCTCTTCTCCATTTGTAAGAATGACCCAAAGACAATGGCCGAAGCACTATACAAAGCCACAAAATACATGAATGCCTAAAACACGATGATAGCCCGTAGAGATGGGTCGAGGAAGAAAGAAAGACAAGATGACCCTCACTCGGATAGAGGAAGGAAGTCGGCTTGAAGTACACGAAGGAATATGTAGGAACCATTCAGGAGCACGTTTACTGGTTCACAAACTAATACGGACTGGATACTACTGGCCCACTATGCAGAAGGATGCCTAATCCTACGTGAAGGAGTGCAACAAATACCAACGCTTCAGTAACATCATACGATAGCCAACTGAGGAACTTACTCCAATGAGCGCCCCCTGACCTTTCGCCCAATGGGGGTTGGACATAGTGGGTCCCTTCCCCATCGCCATACGACAGCTTAAGTTTTTCATCATAGGAATCGACTACTTCACCAAATGGGTTGAGACAGAACAATTGGCCACTATCACAGAGAAAAATGTCCAAAACTTTGTCTGAAAAAGCATCATTTGCTGCTTCAGGATCCCTAGGGTCATCGTCCTTGACAACAGAAAGCAATTCGACAATGACGCATTCAAAGATTTCTGCCAACAATTAGGGATCAAGAACCATCACTCCTCCCCTGCTCACCCCCAGGCCAACAGACAGTTTGAAGTCACAAATCGATCCTTGCTCAAGATGATCAATACTTGGCTTGAAGGGGCAAAGGGCATATGGCCAGAAGAGTTACCTGGTGTCTTGTGGGCATATAGGATGACGATTCGCACACCTACAGGAGAAACACCTTTCCGCATCGCATACAGGCATGAAGCCATCATCCCGACAAAAGTAGGGCTGACTAGTCACTAAGTATCGCACTATGATGAAGGAATGAATGAAGAAAGGATGCGCCTATAGTTAGACCTTCTTGATGAAGTCAAAGCAACGGCAGAACAGAGGATGGTTCGTTATCAGGACCTTATGGAAAAGCACTATAAGACCAAGACCAGGCCTCATAACTTTCAGGTCGAAGACCTAGTCTTAAGGAAGGTAACAATAGCCACCAGAGATCCCTCACAGGGAAAGCTGGGCCCTAACTTGGAAGGACCCTACAAAATCACTGACTGCCTTAGGAGGGGGACTTACTACTTGGAAACCCTCGACGGGCAGAAGCTCCATCACCCATGGAACACCGAGCACTTGAGGAAGTACTACCAGTTAGCTAAAAGACGTTGAGACTCTGAGGATGTTACATTTCTTTTTATGCTATTTTCATTATTAATAAGACTTGAAAGCATTATAAAAAACGTTGCTCTATTCTTTGCCCTTCAATGGACCATCTAAACCACCCTAAGACCTATGGGGTGGACAAACGACCACAGATACTGATGCATACTTGGTCTTGAAAATTATCTTAAGTCCTACCTACGGGGTGGACGGATGACCATGGATACCGACGGGTACCTGGTCTTGAAAATTATCTTAAGCCCTACCTATGAGGTGGACGAACGACCGTGAATACTGACGGGTACTTGAAAATTATCTTAAGTTTTACCTACGGGTTGGACGGACGACCATGGATACCGACGGATACTTGAAAAATTATCTTAAGTCTTACCTACGGGGTGGACGGACGACCATGAATATCGACAGGTACCTGGACTTGAAAATAATCCTAAATCCTACTTACGAGGAGGACGGACGACCATGGATACCGACGTGTCTTAAAAGTTATCCTAAATCCTACCTACGGGGTAGACAGACGGATGGAGCAAAACATTAATGATACAGATACGATGGGGGCATATTCCTAGTCAACCAATTAAATAAAACCACAAGTGCAAGCAACGGATAAAAATAGTAGATAAAAGCCTTGAGGGGTGAAATGTTTTACAAAAAATCCCAAAAACCAAAAGGGCATCAAAATAGGGTTGCGAGGTCTGGAACTCTGCCACAACTTCAGCTTTAGCTTTCTCCGTTTTCTCACAAAGAGCAGCCAGCTCCATCACCATATTGGTCCTCACCTTTTCCGCCTTAACCCATTGATGGGTCTCTTCCATAAGAGCAGCAATTTTCGTCGTAAGATCCTCATTAAGTGTGCAGACGGCTTCCGTGTACTGCACCCATTCCTTGAGTTGTATTTCCTAACGCTTATGAAACCATCGGATGATCCCTTCGTTGGCCACACACCTGTCTTGTAACGCTTTCATGCGCAGAAGTGCCTAAAATAAGAGCCAATGGTTAGAACGAGAACGCAAAAAATAAGTCAAGTACCATGAGCGACGGAAACATGCCCTGGACAGGTCGAAGAGACCGGAAGTGCCCAAGTCTTCTGATGAAAGCTCACCACAAGGATCTAAGTCTGTCTCCTTGATGATCAAGTTGACCATCTCAACAACGTAGTCCTTATCATGGATAGACAATTCCCTTTCTAGGGACCGAAGGGAATCTTCCTCAGGCTCACGCCTAAACAAATAGACCTCATTGTAGCCCGCACCCTCACAGACTAATGACTACAGTTCACTTGTCGCTTCCCTATCTAACATCTATCCACATACAAGCAACGAAGTTTTTCTAAGAATTTATTTGACGGGTCTCTAAAAACAAAAGACGACTAACCAGTAAAATAGAATAAGAAAAAGAAACTTATGAGAAAAAAATGGACGAAGGATCAAAGCTACAGTATCCTTGAAAGTAATAAGGTCATGAGCGATGGGCAATTTAAATGATGGTGCAACAGCTCGGGTCTCAAAGAAGCTCTCAAAAAGAAGTACATGAAAAATGAGGAGGCGGGTGAGAACTATTTATAAAATAAGGGGGCATGGCATACGAAGCAACAGCTTATGATTAGAAACGAGGCCAACCCGCTAGTGCCACATGTCACCTAGCATTTAAACTCAAAGTTGTTTAAGTCATTTAATGACACCTCCTTCGAGAAAAAACCATAATTAATGGCCATAAATACCCATAGTACTCCATGGCCCGTCAGCTAAGGCCAACAGAACCATGGAGTAGGGGGCAGCTAATGGGGGTATTTTTGACCTGGTGCCCAGGCATGTCATACATAGACACTGGCGACACCCATGGGTCTGTCAATCACACATTAGCAGATGAAGGACCCAAAGTCAAGCAAAGAGACGGGACCATGCTATAAAATTGAAGGACGAAAATCCCGACAGATGAAGGAGAGGTCGATGGGGCAAGCAAAAACCCAACGAAGCGAGCATGAAGTTGGCAGGTCCAACAGTGTCTTGGACCCCACAAAAATTCATATAAGGAAATATCTTGCGTATCATGCAAGATGAATCTGCTACGAGGCCGCATCTTCCTCATATAGAAAGACACCCTGTAATCTTGGAAACCCTAAGATCCCAAACCTCCTCAACAAGGAAAAATCCCTACTTTGAAGGGATTTCGATTCACCACTCATCACTATATAAGCACTAGACCACCGCTTTTCTCAGGTATGCAGAAAATCCTTTAGCTCTCTCACTATAGAGTTCTAAGAGATTTCTCACTCACTAACTTGACCTTCAGAGGGTTTGTGATTGATACCACATCGGTGCCTTCTGTTTGGTCCATTTGTTCTTTTCTACAGGTACCTATTGGAGTGCTTTAAAGCTTACAACTCACTAATGATTTTAGGACATCATCAGTTGGTTATTATTATTATTATTATTATTGGTTTGGGTTGATTTGGAGTGTTTTGGATTTATAAGGTAGAAGAGGAAAAATTGATAAGAATAATTAAATTTTTATTTTTACACCTAATAAAAAAAAATAAAAACAAAAATTTATTAACGTCTAATCATAACCTTTTTTAGATTAAAAAATATATATATTGTATTTTACGTCTCATTTATATCAATTAAGGACTTTTTTTTTTCCATGGCACCTCATGGACTTTTTTTCCATATCAACTTCTTCAAGAAGTTTAAGTGCATGTATATCAACGGATTTGGGCATTGGTCCTAAAGGTTTAGTTTTATAAGAGGTTGTTTGATTATATTAAAGACTTGGGCTGGCTAATAATGGTCTATTAAAAGTCCATTTGTTAGTTTCAGTAATCCAAGTGGAAGTGGATGGCCGGATATAAAAAAATGGGTGAGCAGTGATTGTAAAAAATGTTGCTCATAGGCTTTGTAGAATAGCCTAAAGTAATTTTAATGGGCTAGTCCTCCCATATGAGCCTCTCCAATGGAAGTCAGGCATGCCCATTCTGTGAATCTGTGGGTTCTTTTTTTTTGGTTAGTGAAAATAGAAGAAATGGAATTGACTAATGCTCAAATGTGGAAATGGAACTGGAACTGTGGAAGTCATTATCTGTATATATAATAATAGGTGAAGCAGAGAGAGTGTGAAATTGAATTCTAAATTAGAACTCTAATTTTATGCCACGTGTTCAGATTGCAATTTCAAATTAAAACTCTAATTTTGTTACACGCGTCTTTCTTCCGTCCGTCTAAAATTTAGTGGGATCAGATTATGCTGTGCTCTTCACACCCGCGTATTTTCAGGTTCACCTCCCCTTTTACAGTAATAACAAAAAAAAACCCAAAATCCTTCCTCTCCTTCAATATATAGCTCCCCTCTTCTTCAATTAATGCTATGGAATTTCAAAAGAATATCTCGGTATCAATGATGCATGCCTTTGGGTATTTCTGTATCTTATATAAGAAGAGGTTCTCCATCTATTTCGATTGTACTTTTCTTCACAATTTTAAAGGTCCTGCTCTGCAAAATGAATTCTTCCTAAGGTTTGATTACTCATTTCTTTCATCTGCCTATGCTTTCCTTCGTTTTTGTGAATAAGCAAATTAAAACACCCCAAAAAAGAAAAAACTAAATATCAGAGAGATGTACATAAATTTAAAGGGGAAAAAATCATATTCCCAAATAGAGAAAAAGATAGATGAAAAAGGAAGAAAATATACCTGAGAGTCTTGAGACTAAGAAGCTGATCCGTCAGCATGAGAAGCCTTAACCCATGGTGGACAGTGACGCAAAGCCGTGAGTGTGGTGATGAGGAGGCGGCGGCAACAGCTAGGGTTTGGATTGTGGAGGGTATGGAGTGAAGTCAGTGAAGGGTTGAGACTTGAGACTTGAGACTAGAGAGACTTGAGATTGGGAGTAGAGAGAACGGAGACTTATGAGATTGAGAGTGAGATTTTGATTTAATATTGAGAAGTGAGAACAGATCTGAGATGGGATTGAACTCATCGAAGACTGAGGCTTGCGTGTGGATTCTGTGGAACAGTGTTTGAGATGGGATTTCCATTTCAATTTTAGCAGTTCTGAGCTTCTGTCTTCTGCTGATTTGATCTTTGCTTTTGCTGATTTGATTTTTGCTTTTGCAAAGAAGGCTCTAGAGGCGTGTAGGTGTAGTTCTCAATTTACGGTTGCAAGATAAAAATAAAAAATAAAAAATATAGTACAAGGTAAATTCCAATTAGTCTTCGTCCAGTTGTATCATGTTTGACTCCCCTCAACCATAGTCTATAAGTGAACAGTAATTAATAATTATATATATATATATAAAATAAACAACAAGGCTTAACTTTATAACTTTATTTTGTCTTCATCAATTGCGAACTGCGTCAATCAGTTGGTCATTATATTTATCAAAATATGATATTGTTTTTATATAGTGGTTCGTTTCAGATATGATAGTGACCTATATGATAAAGGGTCTTTAAACAGCTTATTGTCTTAAGGAAGGTCATCTATGTTTTTACAGTTTATGTCTTTATTTGGTGTGGTCTCTTCCCTCCACAGGAGATTGTCATAAAATTGGGAAACTCTGTTGCCAACGAATTGAGGCTTTTTAGCTACTTATTTTCTTACCAAAGGTCAACTCTTTTTTATTGTTTATGTTATTATTATTGGCCAATTATTTGATAGGCTGTTCATATTCTATTTATTAGAGATATAAATCTAGACTAAATACGTGTTGTAGTGTAAAGTCAAAGGCCCCCGTTTGGTAGAGTAGCTTAACAACATATTTTCAATCTTTAAACAATATTACATGCATTCACACATTTTTTTACTCACACGTATTTCAAAAAAATACAAATAATATTACTAGAATAACGTTACCAAACGACTCCTACATCTGAAAGTCAAAACATCTATGTGGCATTATTAATATATATATATATATATATATAAACATGTGTAAACATCTATCCCAAATTCAATTGAATTGGAAATTGTGCTAAGTGTTCACGTGGTGGGAACCTCAAGAACCGAGAGATATATCTTTTTTTTTTTTTTTTTTTCCTTTACTCTTAAATTTTCGGTCAGGTCAGGTTATACAGATTTTCAAACCCTTAACCCACTGTCCAAACCGAATATTCAGGTTTACTAAGAAACAAACCAAATCCAATTGATCAGAGGCTTCGGGTCGACTCACTGGTCTAAGGGTCTATCGAATTCGGCCTTAAAACAAGCCCACCTCCCAATCAAAGCAAATTAAATTAATAAGATAAATTAAAGTCACAATATTGTTAAAAACATACTTCATAATTACCTTATTCATATGATAAGTTATTAACAGTAGTCAAGAAAGTAATGTTACTGTCCTAATGATGACTCTGAAAATCAATAACAATTTACTAACTCAACAATTGTAAAAAATGTTTATTGTGTAACATTGCTCTAATTTAATGAGAAAATTTTAATGATTCTTTTTTTTTTTGTTTCATAAAAAAAGAAAAATTATTGAATACATTGGGAATATCATAAAAATGTATTGCTAAGTTTTGTGAATGAAATTTTCTGGTTAATAATATGAATTTAGACTTAATTAAGCCTTTTAAACATGAATAAACTCATGATTAATAATATATCCACTCCTGTGCGGTAGCACGGGTTACATACTAGTTTTCTTAATGTTTGATGCCCAAATGTACGTGGCTCTTAATCTTTAATTAAGACTGCCGATGATTCTAAAAATAAAATAAAATAAAAAATAAGACTATCGACAGAAATGGAATTGATAGCACTCATAAACTGTTTATCAGAAGTGGGAACTGAGCGGTTTAGACCCCTTAAACAAACAACCAGATTGCGTAGCCTAGATTAATTAGCCAAGTTGTTACTTAGTCAAATTAAGCAATTCTAGGTTAAAGCAATCAAATAATCATATCAAAAATATAATGCAGCGGAATAATAAATAACACAGTGATATGATCACCCAGGAAACCACACGGAAAAACCTGGGGAGGATTTTACCCACCGATTCTCAAGGCAAAACGGAATCCACTAAGAAAGAATTGAAGTTCTTGCAAAAGGACTTACAAGCTCCCCGCTTGACTTCCTAATGCTACCCACCAGTAAAACTTCCTGACACGACCACGCGCAGGCTCCGTATCCACGGACTACTTCTTTCTTTGTATTCCTTCAATCAGCTACAAGCTCCCCGCTTGTTTATCTTTAAGCTTCAAAGGCAGCAACCAAGTTGATCATCAAGATGTTGAAGTAATCTCAATCTTGAAAACCCTAAGCTTTGTGTAAAGGAAAGCTCCTCTAGATCTCATAAGAGATTTACACAAAACCGCAATGTATGAGCAACAATACAACTTGTGCAACTCTGAAAACGTGGCTAGGGTTTTGCCTTATATACCTAGGGCAAAAACATAAAACCCTAAACGTTTTAAAAGAGTTAGGGCTGAGCTGGAATTTCTGCAGAATCGCATCTGGGCCGATTTTCGATCGATTGAGAATTACATTCAATCGATCGAGCCAGGCCGAAATGCACCAATGCATCTGCAGTCACTCGATTCCAACTTTACAATATTTTACCAACTTTGAGCAAGCCTAAACAAGACTAAATACATTGTTTTGATCATGGTTTGCCAACATTACAAATTAGAGTTCTAAATACACAAAATCCTAAGACCTTAGAACCTAACAGGAACTAATGGAAATCCTATGATACAAAGAAATCTTTTGGAAAAGTTAATGAAATTAATGTAATTTTATAAAGTCTTTTTTTATCAAATAAGAGATTTTGAGTTTAATATACATTTACACAAAAAATTAATTGGTATATTGGCCTATTAATAAAGAGCAATAATCATGAAGTGAACGATATCTATTGAACACAATCATCAAAACAGATTGACAATGTTTTTCAATCAAAAGAGATGATTGCCGAGATTGTAAAATAAACACTTTACCTTGAAGTGCTAATGAATTCAAGTTCTTTTTTATTTTGAAGTTTTTAGCACGGCAACCTTAAAAGTTGGCTGATGTGAAGTTGTGAACCGATGAATACCAAATTTCTAAGTCAGAGTAAACGGTGGGGCTGCAAACATTGCCGTGCTCTAGAGTGCATAGACTTCCCAACGAAAAACAGTGAGTCATCCAAAGTGAGAATAAAGAAAGACTGATAAAGTGGTATGGCGCGGCGCCTTTCATGCCGAAAGACTATATGACGAGAACCAAAAGCTTCAAACCAGAGTGGTCTACAAAGACCATTACACGGAATTGACAAGAGAAACATCGATGCTCAATCATGAAGGAACCTCTGATAACATAACATAATAAATTGAAAACATTGAAAAAGTTGGTTTACTAATAGTAATAGACTAAGAGCTTATTTTATAAGGTTGTAGTGTAAAATCCAAGTTTTATACCCTACAGTCCCAACATACCACATCATCATATTATATGTTAAATAATAGTTACAAATACATCAATCAATTCTAATACCTATATGAAAACCCAACCTAATTAGGAGTTTTTTGAGATGTTATTAAATATAGTAAGATGTATTGAATTTTAAGTAGAAAGTTGAGATGACAATCTCCTATTAAATGGTGTAAAACATGAGTCATGTTTTACACCTCATCCTTACCAAATTCAGAAGCTTTACACCAAACATGAGTTTTTCACCAAAATTATCACTCAACAATGAAAAACATGATGCTATGGTAACCTATTAAACAATGATGGTGATTCCCTTTTCACCAAATAGGACAAATTAATAAAGCATTCACAATTAAGTTGGTCGTTACCTTTGGATATCCATTCCAATCTTAACCAAGAATACCCATCAATTATTCTATTCCAATTAATTAATCACTTAAAAGTGATGCACCTTTAGGCCAACCTAATATTCTTGTGATCAAAGAATTGCAATATGCAAAGTCATTAATTATTAACACTAGGGAATAGGCGTTAATCTCAATTATTTGACTTGTTATCTGTGTCATTCCGGTTAGGCCACTTTGGTGACTTACAAACCGTACCATAATATAGATTCGAAATCAAGATTAATGACCTTGCCCATACATTAATCAACAGGGTACATTCAAAATAATATAGCCAATTATAGGCATGCCATTTAAATATTTTAAGTATTGTAAATGCTAAAGGAATACAATCTGCTGAACATAAAATAAATAAACAAATCGGCCAAGCCGATCATTATGCCTTTTAAATAATATTAAAGGATTTAAAATATAGAATTGAAACATGAAACCAATCTCAAGTCAAACACAGTGATCCGGCCAAGTGTGCCTTGATATGCTTTAGATTCAATTTCAAACATTCAGTAAGTATACTTTGTAACACAAAAGGCAAATTAAATATTTAAACATCACAGTAAAGCTTTGGGTTTGCTCTTTTAACGTTAAAATTGATAAACCTTCGCGGAAAGACAAAAAACAATCTAGGCATATAACTAGATCTGAATCAACGATCATGTGGATGAGACATTATAAAAACTAGTCACAAATTCGTGCGTTGCGCATGATAATATTATTATTTTAGTTATTATTTATTAACAGTTGGTTTTTCATTATCTTTTAAGTTAATAAAAACCATACATATATTTTTTCTTAAACCTTTATATACATATATTTTTTTTTATTTATTTAATGTGAATCTTTACATATATAAACCCTATATATTTCATTTCTTTTTATACGTAAAATCATAGATTACTACTCCATAATGATAGTGGTTAATTATTCTTATCATATATTTTTTCATAATCTCATTTTTTATCGTTTCTTACCATTATTATATATTTACTGACTGATGATTTGCATAACAAAGACGTTAAATAAGAGATAGCATCGTTTGTTAGATTTTCAAAAGTAAGGGTGAATGAAACTATATATATATATATATATATAGATTAAATGAAAAGTTGAAAAAGGGATTTTTTTTAATTTTATTTCTTATTTAATTTCTATTTTTACCGGAGAACATCTTTTTTTTAGTTATGATTGGAAATATGGTTTTCATAGTTAGAGTTTGATTAGTTTTAAGTTTAAATGTAGTATTGTATTTAATTGTTGATTATTGATTTAATTTTTTAACCAAAATTTGATGATGATTCTATTACATTAAATATGCATTATTAGTTTCTTTTTGCTATATTTGGTTTGATATCCTCATTAAATTTTTTTTTTTTTTTTTTAATTTAGTGTTTCTAAATGGACATTTGTTTTGTATTCCATTTTCCCTTTGATGCATTGGGTGTGAGAATGAATGTGTCCCTAACATTCCTCTACTTTATGAGAACAATTTTATTAATTGAATTTAAGTAAAATATTATATGTTTAATTTTTTAAAATAAATGAATAATAATATGTGAAAGATAAAACAATATTTTAATCTCACTAAGTTGAAGGTAGTATTCTATTCAATCATTTTGCCAAATTTTTAGTATTAAAGTTATAAATTCTATTTTCTAATAAACATTTGTATTAGATGATTTATATATATAATTTGCTGTTCAAATTAAGAATTCTTTGTCATATGTTACTCTTTAAAGATATTACTAGCTATATAGATGGTACTTTTGGCTTATGAGACAAGATCAACAAAATGTTATTTTATATAATTAAATCTAGGCAATATTGCAATGTCATGATGGATAAATTGGTCTTGTTTTACTATATAATCAAAGTAATCGTGTGTCTTATGAATTTGAAGAGTTATATGTTGCTAGATTTATTCATATATTCATATGATGAAAAAAATTTGTTTTTTCATTTCATTTTAATTTATATTTCCACTTTATGATATATGATTTATTGAATTGTGAGAAAGAAAGAGACGTTGATCTATGTTTTGGAAAAAAAATATACCTATAAGAGTTGATTCGCATATATATATTTATAGTATACAAGGTTATAAATTAGTATAATAGTTCTCACACTATAAAATAAAAGATAACTTTTTTATTGCATTGTGTTTTCATACATATCTTACTATATATAATATCCTACTACAAAACATATTATGTTACACTACAAAAAAACTTCGAATAATTGAACATATGGTTGAATTTAAATGTTGAATAAAACAATATGAGAAGAAAAAAAGTTAAAATAAAAGATATAATAATAAACACCAAATTAATTATCTCTAAATAAATACTGTAGGGTCACGTTTAGCGGCCCAAGCCCAATGAGTATGTGGTTATGGGTTAGTGAGCCCAATACAATAAATTTGTAAAGAATGGGTTGAAGAGCTGAGCCCTAGTTAGAGTTACAACGACTAGGATGGGGTTGTGAGATCATCACGCAAGAAAAAATGCATGGAAGGTTAGGTGAATGTGTTTTTCGAGGAGGCCAAAGTTCTTATAGTCCAAGGGAATTGATTACAAGTGTTATTCTCGTTAGTACAATGTTTTTTCTCAGTTTTTCAACCTCCCCTTCATGGAGGGTCTCCCACATTATATAGGTCCCTTCTGGTGATCCTGGCCTTCTACTTGTCGATCATCCAGACCACTACTTGAGTATCTGTCCCATCAAATATCCCTTCTGGCCTTTTATGAGTTGCAGTGGCCAAGGAAACACTGTACAAAGGTCTTCTCCACATAAATGCGGTCAGAAAAGTAGCTGCAATATATTTAATGCGGAGGTAGTAGCCTTCCCCTGGACGTTCCTGGGTTCTCTTCCTTCTCATGTATTTGCAAGGCACGCTCTTGATATTGGAACTTCTATGGAGGTCAATCTCATTGCTAGAATTCATATCTGAGTTATTCTAATCGTAACCGAGGAGGGATTCCTCCTCAGACCATCTTCCACTTCTCCCTTACTTACAAGATTTTTAAACTTGACTTCCTCAACTAATTATCCCTCATCGGACATATCAATGTCCTCGGATAGGCCCAAGGCCCAATACCCAATTTTGGGCCCTTATCCCCATAATAGCCCTAAAAAACTCCGGCTTTTCTCGTTTAATCCGAGGAGGAAAGGTGGGGTTTTGATTTTTATGAGACAAAATCATTTATTTCCTTGGTTCACGCGTGTGGAGTCTCCGTTTTGCGCGTTTCATGATTGTTACTGACGCTTCGTGCCTTGCAAGGCATCATTAATTGCTCCAGGTGGCTTGATGTTCCTTGCATCCAATGGCGAAACGCAGATCCAATGGCTAGCACTCGTTCTTGGGTTTTGAGCGGTGTAACTCCCATCCAACCTTGCCCCCTATATAAGTCACCCGGGGCATTCATTCCCCTCATTTTGCACCTTCAAGCTTTCCAGAGATCCCCAGTGCTTACATTCATAAAACTCTTTCAATTACTAAATGTCTTTAGAGCTTTTCCTTAAGAAATTTCCAAGGATTCTTCTTAAAGGTTTAGGGTTCAGTATACCCGTTCTCGTAAGTATTTATTTTTCTAGACTTTTTATTTCTACTTGGCCGGCTCCTCGGCTTTTTTTTTTTTTTTTTGAAAACTTTTCCCTTGTCATCTGCAATCGTGTAGATGGGTAGATTTAAACATTTGGTGGACTCCCCGTCCGGTATGAAGGGTTTTAGGGCCAAGTATCATAACCCGCAGGGAGTGGGCTTAGAGTACTATCCCCCGAAAAGGGTACTTATTGATAGAGAGGTGGGCCAAGTTGTCATTCCGATGATTGCTTTTATAGATGGAGGAATGACACTTCCCATAGGTAGGATAACTAGAGATTATCTGCTCAACCACAGGATATGCCCCCATCGGTGTTCTCCCAACACGTTTAAAGTCTTAGGGTGCGTAGATGCCCTAAACGACCAGATGAATTTGGAGCTGACATGGCATGACGTCTTTCATATGTACGAGCGTCATTTCCTTGCTATTGCGGGCTACTACCTTAAGTCTCGGTCCGAGGTCGTTAGGTTGATATCCTGCCTTCCCAAGTCCAATAAAAGCTTGAAGGAAGATTATCTGATTGCCTCCGGGGAGTGGCACAACGGTCTTCCTTGCCCAGCTCGGGCAGGAGAACCAGGTGGGGTACCCTAGGATTAGTCTCTTTGGGTAAGGGATTTAGCCCTTCTATTTTTATTATTATTATTATTTATCTTTTTTTTTTTTTTTTGATAATCTTCGTCATTTTGACCGCGATTTTCTTCTCGACTTTTTTTTGCAGATAAGAATCATGTCGCTCCGAAGCTTAGCCTAACCAACGTTCAGGCTCTTAACTATCTCCTTAGGTCAGAGGTGTTCGTGAGCAAGGATGAACAGCTATGCGCCGCTCATCTCATCTTGAACTACACCCCCTTGTCTCACATTTTTCAGGACACCGACTAGGCAATAAGGGCTGGAAGCTCTTGTTTAGCCAGAATAGACATTTCCAAGTCGAGCTTCTTGGCTCGGAAAGACCGCTCGTCTATTCCACTGCCCACACCGCGTCCCCTTCAAGTGGTAGCTACTCCGAGAGAAGAGGTAGCCTCTGTGCATTCGTCCCTTGACGCTGAGATCGATCGATTTCACTTTAAAGGGGACGAAGAAGAGAAAGTGACCCCTATAATCTAGCTTGAGGATTCCGAGGACGAGTTAGATAGGCACTCTGCTGCCCATTCCCCGAGGCTTGTCGTTACCCTTGCTGATCCCAGTTCCAAAGAGGAAGAACCAATGGATGTCAAGTTAAGGAAGGGGTTAAAGGGTCTTCTTACTGCTAAAAACTAAGGGGGATCGTCTAAAGATGTTCCTAAATCCCAACCTTTTGCCAGCCTCTCACCTCCCACTCCTCTCCCTATAACTGCGGTCAGATTGCATTCGAATTCGGACCTGAGGAAGAAAAGGAAGGAGCCAGAAGTGGCAGACGTGGAGAAGGGGGAGATGTTTCCTCCGAAGGGGGAAAAGCAGCAAAAGACCACCAGGGGAAAGAGAGGCTCCTCGGTGGAAAGCAAAGAAGACTCCTTTGAGGCTAACGTGCACCGCTTGCAGCGCACTTGGGCTCCAAGGTTGGAGGTGGATAGGGCCCCTATTCCCTGGGACGCCTTGGTCCACAATTTTCAAGGAGGTCATTCAGGCCATGTCGCCGAGGCCCTTAAGCAGCCGTTGCTTCTACCTAAGGACATGGACGCCTACAGGCATTACAAGCAGCCCAACCTCTTCCTGTCCCTAAAAAGGGATCTCGTCATGGTGAGCGCCTCAGCCTTCCTCTTTAGTTAAGCACTTAGCATTTTAGTCATTCTATCTCACTCATGTGTTATTTCTATGTAACTCGCCCAGCAAATTTTTGTGGCTGAAGAGTAGGTCAAGGACGCTCGCAATCAAACTAAGGTGGAGGCCTTTGCTCGGGCTGAGACCGAGAAGGAGCTGGGGGCTCTGAAGCAAGAACAGACTGAACTGTTCGAGAAGTTAAAAGAGGCGGATAAAGCTTGCCATAGCGCTGAGGTTGGATTGAAAACCGCAAAGAAACAGGCTGAGGATCAATGCCAAAAGTTACATATAACCGAGATTAACCTGGGCATTGAGAAGCAAACCGTGCTGGATCTGAAAGCGGAGCTACAGAAAGTAAAAAATGCAGCTAATGTGGCCAGGGAAGCCGCTGAGGCCACGGTGGTTGCATTCTACAAACGTGGGGTGGTCGACATGGAGAAACGGTTGGCGGAGAAAGTGGTAATAGTATGTAGGGATTACTGCGTCGAGTCATTGGGAATGGCCATGGATCGGGCGGGGGTCTCTGCAAACTCAGAGTTGAAGAGGACCGAAAACATTTTCTATCCTGTGGACATTCGTGAAGTCCTCGAAACGGACCCTCCTTAAGAGCAACTCCTTACCACCCCAGCTCTTCCATCTGATGTAGAGTTTGCTAAAGGGCCTAGAATGGGCGAGGAGGCTCAGCCGCTTGCCAAGGCCAAGTCCTCCGAGGACGCCTTCACCATCAAGGATATGGTCGCCTGGGCCAGGGATACGGAGGACAAATCTTAGGTTAGGGACTCTCAAACCGAGAAGGCTGATTCGAAGAAGCCTCTCCCGAAGACCTAGGCGTAGGACTTCTTTTGTAACAGTTTAGTTTAGTTAGCTAGTTTTTTTTTTTTTTTTTTTTTTTTTTTTTTTTTTTTTTTTTTTAAACGGCACTCTACCCTGCTTTGTAATGAATCTATTTTGATGGAATGAATAGACTTTTATTTCCATTCTTTGCGCTTTTATTTCATATACTTTCAGGCTTGTTATTATTGCAAATGATCTTAGACCGTTGCCATTTTAATTTTAGTAAAAACCAACATCAATACCCTGCTATCATCGCATGTAATTTTAACCAAGTGCCAATGAGTGTTAAATCTGACAAAGATAAATAGTGATTTAGTCAGAGTTATCAATACTTGAATAAATAATTAAGGACCTCATGCGAAGTTGCCGCTGAGTGTTAATTTCACCCAAATATGCGGTCCGAGAGACCTGACACAACTTAGGATCTGTTTAACACTTACAGAAATTTGTGACTTAGTGTTAACCTTCCCACATTATCTGGTCCAAGGACTTCAGGCATGACCGAGTTTTAGTTTAAACACTTGTAAAAATTTGGGACTTAGTGTTAACCTTCCCACATCATCTGGTTCGAGGATTTCAGGCATGACTGAGTTTTAGTTTAAACACTTATAAAAATTTGAGACTTAGTGTTAACCTTCCCACATCATCTGGTTCGAGGATTTCAGGCATGACTGAGTTTTAGTTTAAACATTTATAAAAATTTGAGAATTAATGTTAACCTTCCCGCATCATCTGGTCCGAAGACTTCATGCATGACCGAGTTTTAGTTTAAACATTTGTAAAAATTTGGGACTTAGTGTTAACCTTCCCACATCATCTGGTCCGAGAACTTTAGGCATGAGTGAGTTTTGGTTTAAACACTAATAAAAATTTGAGACTTAGTGTTAACCTTCCCACATCATCTGGTCCAAGGACTTTAAGCATGACTGAGTTTTGGTTAAACACTTATAAAAATTTGTAACTGAGTATTAACCTTCCCATATCATCTGGTCTGAGGACTTTAGATATGATTGAGTTTCAGTTTAAATACTTATAAAGGAGGGAAAACTGGAGGCGCAATGCCCTTACACAACAAATGAACATTTTTGACAAAGGAAACTTTCATTAATTAGTAGTAATACCTTTTTAGGTTGTTTACATTCCACAGGCATGGTATTACATGTTATTCTAGGTCTTCCAAAAAATACGCTCCTATACCAGCCATCGAGGTGATGCAGTATGGTCCTTCCCAATTAGGCTTCAGCTTTCTCTATGCTGGGTTCTTTGTAGTATCCTAAACCTTTCTCAACACTAGATTGCCAGGCGCCAATGGTCTTAGCTTCACGTTAGCGTCATAACCCTACTTGAGCTTGTGTTGGTAGTATGCCAATTGACCATTGTATTTTCCCTTTTTTCGTTGATTAGGTCTAGACTTTTTTCCAGTAGCTCGTCGTTAGTGGTCGGATTGAATGAGCTGGTTCTTAACGTTGGGAAACCAGTCTCCAAAGGGATAATAGCTTCGGCCCCATACGTCATTGAGAAAGGCGTCTCCCCCGTTGACCTGCGAGGTGTGGTCTGGTACATCCACAGGACATGTGGTAGTTCATCCACCCACTTTCCCTTTGCATCATCCGACCTCTTCTTGAGTCCGCTTAGAATAACTTTGTTGACAGCCTCCGCTTGCCTATTTCCTTGGGGGTAGGTTGGGGTAAAATACTTGTTTGTAATTCCTAAGCCACAGCAGTACTTCCTAAAGGATTTGCTATTGAATTAAATACCATTGTTTGAGATGAGAGTGTGAGGCACTTCGAATCGCGTAACAATGTTCTTCCATACAAACGTCTTGACATCCATGTCCCTGATGTTTGCCAGAGGCTCGGCCTCGACCTATTTAGTGAAATAGTCTGTGCTGACCAGTAGGTACCTCTTGTTTCCAGCTGCTTTGGGGAAAGGGCCCACAATGTCTAAGCCCCATTAAGCGAAGGGCCACGGGCTGGACATCGGATTAAGAACTCCTCCTGGTTGGTGTATGTTGGGCGCGAACCTTTGGCATTGGTCGCATTTTTTTACGTATTCTTGTGCTTCCTTTTGCATAACGGGCCACAAATAGCCTTGAGTGATGGCTCTGTGCACCAAAGATCGGCCTTCAGTGTGGCTCCCGCAAATCCCCTCATGCAACTCCTCTAGAAGTAATTCTATTGCCTCGAGGTGCATGCATAGCAGGTACAACCCAAAAAAGGAACGCTTGTATAACTTCTGGTCCTCGGACAGCCAGAACCGAGGAGCCTTCCTACGTATTTTGTTTGCTTCTGATTTTTCGTTGGGTAGGGTGTCTTCTTTTAAGAATAATGCTATAAGGTCCATCTAGCTAAGCTCCACCCTGACTTGGTGAACGTGAACCGCCCCTCTGTTCATCCCTGTGGGCTTGCATAGGTCCTCTATGAGGATGACCTAAGGTAAGCTCTATGCCGAGAAGGTTGCAAGTGTGGCCAAGGAATTGGCATAGGTGTTTCCGCTCCTGAGGATGTGCAACAAGCTGAAAGACTCGAATTTTGATTGTAGGCGCCTAACCTGGCCCAGGTATCCTTGCATTCTATCATCCCTCACCTTAAACTCTCCTTTGACTTGGCTGACGACTAAACTTGAGTCAGAGAACACTTTTACTGCATTTTTGCCCATTTTCCATTCCATGGTCATTCCCTCTAGCAAAGCCTTATATTCAGCTTTGTTAGTGGCTAAGAATCCTAATCTAAGTGACTTCTCAATGGTAATCCCATCAGGGGACACTAGCACTAACCCCACTTCGGAACCCTTTTGGTTTGTCACACCGTTGGCGTGCTCTTTCCACGATAGGGGGCCATGCTTGGTGATTATGCCAACTGATTTTCCATCCATGTGCTGTGCTTTCGCTTCTTCTTCTAACGGGGATTCGACGAACTCGGCCATTAGATCCACTAGGACTTGGCCCTTGATAGAAGTGCGAGGCATGTATTTGATGTTGAAAGCCCCCAGGATTGTGGCCCATTTAGTGATCTTCCCCGTATAATTAGCGCTTCGGAGAAAGGCCCTAAGCGAAAGTTAAGTTAGGATAATGATCGTGTGCGCTGAAAGTAGTGGGGGAGTTTATGTATGGCGTGTACTACTGCTAAAATAGCTTTCTCCAGCGGTAGCTAATGGATCTCAGCCTTATGTAGTGACCTGTTCACATAATAAACAGGCCTTTGCATGTCGTTGTCAACACGTATCAGGACCAAGTTTATAGCATAAATGGCCACAATGATGTAAGCGAACAAGACTTCGTCAACCTTAGGGCTAGACATGATAGGGGGTTGAGAGAGATAATCTTTAAGCTGTTGGAAGGCCAAAGCACATTCCTTGGTCCACTCGAATCCCTTCCATTTGTTCATCAATAGGAAGAAGGGTCGGCTCCTATCCACTGACCGAGAGATGAACTGGTTCAGGGCAGCAGTCATTCTTGTTAGCTTCTGGACTTCCTTAGGGTTCCGAGGTGGCTGCAAGCTGTTGATAGCTTTAATCTGGTCGGGATTAACTTCGATTCCCCTGTGGATTACCATGTAGCTTAGAAATTTTCCTGATCCTATGCCAAAGGAGCATTTGGAGGCGTTGAGGTGCAACTTGTATTTCCTCAGGACATCGAATATGTCTCTGAGGTCCTCTAAGTGCTCGAACATCACCTTGGTTTTTACCACCATATCATCTATATAGACTTTAATGGTTTTGCCTAACTGCAGCTCAAACATCCTGATCATCATCCTTTGATAGGTAGACCCCGCGTTCTTTAAATTGAACGGCATCACCTTGTAGTGGTAGTTTCCAGTGGGAGTGATGAAAGCGGTCTTTTCCTGATCTTCCAAGGTGAGTGGTATTTGGTGGTATCCTTAAAAGGCGTCTAGGAAGCTCATTCGAGAATAGCCTACGGTTGCATTTACCAATTGGTTTATTTTAGGCATAGGGAAAGGGTCCTTTGGGCAAGCCCTATTCAAATCTGTAAAGTCTACACACATTCGCCATTTCTCACTCTTCTTCTTCATCACCACGGTATTAGCCAACCATTCAGGGTAAAATACTTCCTTGATAGCCCCTGCCTACTTTAGTTTCTTCACCTCCTTTTTGACAGCATCAGAGTGTTCCCTAGATGAGCGTCGAGGAGGTTGTTTCTTGGGGACAATTGATGGATTGACATTTAGATGATGGTAGATGAAGTTCAGATCCACTCTTGGGGCTTCATAAGCACTCCATGCGAAGACATCGACGTTTCTTCTAAGAAACTCTACCAGTTCTTCCCTCTCTAGAGGAGGTAGTTGAGCCCCGATCTAGAAGAACTTCTCCAGATCGTCTCCAACAACGACCTTTACCAGATCCTCCCACTTCGCCTTATTAGCATGGGCCGAGGACTCGGTTTCGGGCTGATGCCGGATGGCAGCTACCAGGCATTGCCTAGCCACAAACTGATTTCCCAAGATCTCCTTAACTTAGCTCCTGGATGGGTATTTCACCTTCTGGTATAGAGTAGAAGAAACGGCCCCTAGAGTATGGAGCCAAGGCCTGGCCACAATGGCCGTGTAGGGTGAATAAGTGTCCACTACTATGAAGTCCACCTCCACTACTTCTGGACCTGTCTACACGGGCAGTCTAATTTGGCCCTTGGGTATGACGACTTTCCCATCGAAACTCACTAGGGGCGAGTTGTAAGGCATTAAGTCCTCTGGTTTTAGGTTCAGCCCCTTGTATAGGTCATGGTACATTATCTCAGCACCACTGCCTTGGTCCACCATTACCCTCTTCACATCGTATCCCCCAATCCTGAGGGTAACCACCAAAGCATCATCATGGGGTTGGATTGTTCCGATTTTATTCTCATCCAAGAAGCCCAAAATCGGTTGGATTTCTAGTCTAGCCTTCTTTGGTTCGCGCTTTGTGTCCTCAGCAGATAGCCAAGCCATAGACATCACTTTGGAAAGGCAAGATCTAGTTCTCCCCAAGGCAACAAAGATGACATTTATCATTCCTAAGGGAGGTCTCAAGGAGCTATCTCTTTGGGGCTCCGAGTTTGTCTGGCCCCCCTGACCACTGGAATGGAGCAAGAGTTGCTTTAGCTTTACTTCACAGACGAGTTGGTCCAGGTGGTCCCATAGGCTTCTGCAATCTTCTGTGGTGTGTTTGTGGTCTTGGTGGTACTGGTAATAGAGGTTATGGTTACGCTTCACGGGGTTCCCTACCATTTTATTTGGCCATTTAAAGAATGGCTCATTCCTAATCTTCTCCAAAACTTAATGCACTGGTTCTCAGAACACTGCATTAACTACCTGTGGATGAGCAGGCCCTGATCGTATGGTAAAGTCTCTTCGTGGTCGATCATTATTGTGCCAGTCCGACTTGAAATCCCTCATTTCCTGAAGGATAACTTTCTCCTTTTCTTTCCCCTGTTGTTGGTCTTGCTTGACCCTTTTATACTTATCAATTCGGTCCATGAGCTGGTGTACACTGGTGACTGGTTTGCCAGTAAGGGATTTCCTCAGATCGTGATCGGTAGAGAGTCCGAGCTTAAAGGTGCCAATGGCCACATCATCAAAGTCACCATCTATATCGTTGAACATCTCCCAGTATCTGCCTGAGTATGCTTTTAGTGTCTCTCCCTCTTGCATGCTTTGGGACAGTAGGGAAGCCAAGGACCGAGGGACCCTGCTACAGGTGATGAAGTGGGAGCAAAACACTTAAGTGAGCTTTTTGAAGGAACTTATAGAATTTTCTCTCAGGCTATCGAACCATCTCATCATGGTGGGCCCCAAGCTGGATGGGAAAACCTTACACATCAAGGCTTCGTCTCTGGAATGGACAACCATTCTTTGGTTAGAATAGCTCACGTGCTCCACAGGGTCTATCTTACCATTCTACACCGTGAAAGCAGGTTGGGTAAATCGTCGAGGAAGTTTAGCCCCCTTGATCTTGCATGTGAAGGGTGACCTGAAGATTTGGTCCAATGTCCTGCTCACAGCGTTGCTTCCCATGCCTTTATGAGGCGGGCTTTCGTTCCTCTATTCGCGATGGTGTTCCTCTTCGTAGGAGAAAGACTCGCTAGACGGGGTTCAAGACCTTTGCCTATAACTGATGTCCTTTTTGTCATCAGAAGAAGCGAGTTCGCCTTCGTCGTACATGGTGCAGTTCCCTCTTCAACATGTCAATTTCCAACTGCATGGCTTTGTTGGGCTAGTCTTGAGAAACATGACTTTTGACTCAAGTGTGACTCTTGGTCGTATGTGTAGTGTGCACGTTGCCTTCTCGATCTTCTTTCCGCTTATGGTTGGCGAAGGGGTTTTGGGGTGGCATGGATTCTGCCTGGTGTGGACCTGATCCTATCATCGTTCACCGCTGCACTTACTATCACATAAGCTCTTCCCATAAACGGCGCCAATTGTAGGGTCATGTTTAGCGGCCCAAGCCCAATGAGTGTGGGGTTGTGGGTTAATGAGCCTAATACAATAAATTTGTAAAGAGTGGGCTCAAGAGCTGTGCCCTAGTTAGAGTTACAACAACTAGGATGGCGTTGTGAGATCATCACGCAAGAAAAATGCACGGAAGGTTAGGTGAATGTGTTGTTCGAGGAGGCCAAAGTTCTTATAGTCCGAGGGAATTGATTACAAGTGTTATTCTTGTTAGTACAGTGTTCTTTCTCAATTTTTTGACCTTTCCTTAATGGAGGGTCTCCCGCATTATATAGGTCCCTTCTAGTGATCTTGGCCTTCTACTTGTCGATCATCCAGACTACTACTTGAGTACCTATCCCATTAGACACCCTTTCTAGCCTTCTACGAGTTGTGGTGGTCAAGGAAACACTGTTCAGAGGTTTTCTCCACATAAATGCGGCCAGAAAAGTAGCTACAGTGCATTTAATGCAGAGATAGCGGCCTTCCCTTAGAAGTTCCTGGGTTCTCTTCCTTCTCATGTGTTTGTAAGGCATGCTCTTGATACTAGAACTTCTATGGAGGTTAGTCTCATTGCTGGAATTCATATCTGAGTTATTCTAATTGTAGCCGAGGAAGGATTCCTCCTCGGACCATCTTCCACTTCTCCCTTGCTTATAAGATTTTTGAACTTGAATTCCTCAGCTAATTATCCCTCCTCGGACATATCAATGTCCTTGGATAGGCCCAAGGCCCAATACCCAATTTTGGGCTCTTATCCCCACAAATACAAAATTATCCAAATCATGTCATGTAATATAATAATATTACATTCTTATATACTATCTTATATTCTTTATAATGCAACATGATAAAATTTAACAATCAAAGTGAACAAAAAAACAAATTAAAACACAATTAAATTACATCAAACTCAAGCAGAGATGCAAAAAAAAAAAAAAAAAAAAAAAAGGAAGAGAGAATGTCAAATTTATACTAAAAGGATGATAATAAAAAGAAACAAAACAAAGTAAGATAAAGGGAAATATTAAGAGTGATATTAAGATAGAGGGTAATAGAGAGATGAAAAGGTAAAGGGAATGAGAAAGGTTGGAGAAATTGTAAATGTTAAAAAAATGAGTACAATTTTATTTATTTGAATTTAAATAAAATATTATATGTTTAAATTTTTGAAATAAAAAATAAGAGAAAATATAAATAATTTAATTATATGGAGGATGTGGCTGAGTTTAGATATTGAATAAAATAAGATGATAAGGGGAAAAAAAAAGAGTAAAAAAAAAAGATATAACAATAAACACCAAATTTTCCAAATCATGTTATGTAATAAAATAATATATATTATATTCTTATATATTATCTTTAATTTTTTATAACGCAATAAGATAACATTTAACAACCAAGGAGAACAAAAAAACTTAAAACACAAAACTAAACCACATCAACCCAAAGTAGAGTTATAACGAACACAAAAATTTATCAACTTAAAACAGAAATACAGGAAAAAAAATACTCCAAAAAAAATTAAAAGAGAGAGAGAGAGAGAGAGAGAGAAATAACTTTTTTGTGAGGGAAAATTATGCAAAGAATGGAAGAGAGAATGACAAATTTATACTAAGATGGTATGAATATGAAGAGACAAAATAAAGGAAGATGAAAGGAAAAATGAAAAGGTTGAGGGTAATGGGGAGATGAAAGGGTAAGGAAGGGAAAGATGAAGAGACAAAATAAAAGAAGATGAAGGGAAATATGAATATTGATATTAAGGTTGAGGGTAGTGGGGAGATAAAAAGGTAAGGGAATAAGAAAGGTTAGAGAAAGTGTAATTATTAAAAAAAAAAAAAAAAGAAGAAGTAAATGTAAAAAAAAATTATAAGAAAATTGGAAAGAAAAAAAATAATGATGTGGATGCTAATGTGGCTCAATTGGAGTGTAGCAACAATAAATGTTACGCTTCAGCCTTTAGATGTATATAGATAAACGTAAATCACTTTAACTAATCCAAATCATAAGGGAATAAGAATATAATCATTCACCATATGGATACTATCACCACAAACATTTATTCATCCTTTAATGGAAAAACATGATAATTCTAAAACACAGGCTCTGATACCATATGTAAAACTTAAAATACTTTATGTTTCTAAGCATTCAACAACTACTTTAACTTTAGAATCTAGAACTATCATGGATTTCACATAGATATAAAACACAATAAAATAGTAATGAGACTTACTTGGATCCATTGTTGTAATTCTCTTGAGATCCAGTGAATAATAATAATTCTCTATAGGATTGGTTTCTCTCTCTTCATCCTTTTTGCTGTTAGGCTCAGTTCATATTCAGATTCAGTCTACAATGGGAAAAACTAAATATCTTAATGGGTAAAGAGAGGAACAGTTTCCTAGTTTACTTTAATCTCCACTTACCATCAAAGTTAGAGTCATGTTAAGAAACCACTTCTCTAATTGACCAATTAGATAAAACACAAACTAATATGTCTTTATATCCCATTAAATCTCTAACTTATCACATGTGCCTTATCATGTGGGCCGCCAAATTAATTAATAAATTAATTTAGTCTTACAACTTTCTCAATTGAATTATATTGTGTATCGTACTTCTGAAATGCATGAACTATGGTGTGTATAATACTTTCTCAATTGAATTATAAATGGAAAATTATGACACTAAACCATGGTTTTGAAACCCGGGCTAGAAGAGATGGTCGACCCAGGTTAAACGAGAACCAGCCATCAGTCCGGTCTTTGAAACCTAAAAAATCATTAAAAAAAAAAAAAAAAAAAACTATTTTCCCTTGAACCTCTCGCTCACGGCCCAAACAGCCAATTTTTAGACTTGTGAGCGAGTTTGCCGGTCTTATCTGCCATTTCTACCTTGCAAAACGGTGGTCCAAAGAACTATATCTAAAATGACAACTTCAACATAGACTTCGTTGTTTGCACTTTTGCAGCTTCACCGTGGATTGGATGACTTCTTACCTTGCAATTTTGGTGTTTAAGAGGAATGAGGACCAAAACATTTAAAGGTATGAGAAATTGAGAATAGGGGATTCAAAGTTTAGGGCCTATTTGATAGTAGATTTCAAGTATTGTTGTTCAAATGACGTGAAAACTGTGGTTTAAAAAGTGTTATGAAAACACGAGTTTAAATTACCCATAATGAAAAAAATGTGCTTGGTAACATATTTCTAATAATATATTTTTAAAAGTGAAAAAACGTAATTGTGTGTTTGGTATGAGTGTGTATTTTTTTTTTGAAAAAGTGAGTATTTACATGTACATTGACTTATTATTATTTTATTTGATGAATCCACAAAATCAAATCCACACTCTCTTGCTTATCGGAAAATAAAGAAGGAAATTAAATCAAACCCATGCCACAAAATCAAATCCACCCATGAAATAAATCAAACTCATGCCACAAAATCAAATCTACCCATGAAATTATCAACCCGTGCCAAAAAAAACCAAGGGAAAAAAGGGATAATGGAGATATTTCGGCTTTGACATTGTCAGCAGTGTCATTGTCACAAAGAGAGAAAAGGAGAGAGAGATAAGGCTGGGACCAATGGTGTGACAAGGAACAAAGATAGAAAGAGAGATCTGACAGTGCACTCTTGGAATGATGAGACAAATAGAGGCATCAGAGTGAAGAGAGAAAGAGCAACGTTTGTGAAAGAAAGAAAAGAATGAAAGAGAGAAAATACATCCAATATTTTCAAATAGTAAGAGGGCGTTTGGTCACCCATTTTAAAACATAGCGTTCAGTGTTTAAACACTGAACACTAGTGTCCAAAAATAAAAAATTGCGTTTGGTGGACCATTCTTGTTCAGTTGATGTTTGAAAAACATTGTTCAAAAGCCCATGTTTTTAAAACATACTCCGGCCTGTTTTTAAAACAACAAACACTATGTTCAGTGGCACTTTGGCAATAAAATTGAAAACTATTATAGGCCCACCTGGTTAGCCTTATTTCAATTACTGTCTCCTCTTTTCCTCTCATCTCTTCACGCCGAATCAAGCACCTGATACCAAGATCTTCATCTCACCCACATAGTCAGAGCAAACCCAACAAAATTTATCTCACCCACCTCTATAACTCCTCTCACCGACCCAGCGCCATTAAACCCATTGCCATTAATCCTCACCAACCCACCATAAACGCATCTTCTCTACACACTTAGCTTACACCGCATCACCAACCATTTTAGTCAATCACATTAACCACTTGGAGTGATGGGTTAGCGGCAACAAAGCTCGATTAGTTGCTGGATCTTGGAGTGCTGATAGTGGAAATGAGATTCGAGGAACGTGAAACCCAGCCGTGGATCTTCTGAGGTGTTGATGGAGATGAGGACCGCGTGGGTTTGGTTTTCTGCTCTCAAGGAAGAGAAGGGATAAAGAAGGAAAGAAAGGAGCAACGGGAATAATGTATTCTCTCTCCTGATTTAAAAAATGTTATTTCGTACTTTGCTCAGCTTTTTTTTACAAAATTAAACACACATACCAAACCCATTTTTATGTTTTTTGAACACTGAAACATGTTATTTAAACCATGATACCAAACACATTTTTTTGTTTTATAAACACTGAAAACACGTTTTTCAACAACACTTTTTAAAGTACAATTTTCACATCTTTTTAAACAACAATTTTTGAACTATGACCAAACGGGCCCTAAACATTTGCATGAATAATTTATGGGTTAATATAAGAGTTTTTTTTTTTTTTTTTTTTTTTTTTTTTTTTTTTTTTTTTTTTTTTTTTTCTGCAGAATCAAATGCCTGTCAAGATTGAAAAAAAAAAAAAAAAAAGGGCCCGGATAAATATTTATTTTTATTTTTAGAAGATAAGGTCCAACTTTGTTACTTGAGGCTTAGTGGCAGAGCTAGAAAGTTTTCTTTGAGGGGGCCACGATTAACCTAAACTATATATATATATATATATATATACACACACAAATATATATATATATATATATATTCCATTCTAAATTGTATCCACGTACTTTATATCTAAACAACACAAAACTTAAAAGAAGAAGAAAAACGTTCGTATCATTATAATTATATGTAACGTACTTTGAAGGATTCTTTTTATATTTTATATATTTCTATTTCAAATTATTTTTTAGATGTAAAAAAATACTATGTAATTGTATATTATGAACTCTATGATTTATAATTTACTTGAATATTAAATTAAACACAATTTTTTTAACAACTTGCTGGCAGCCGAAGATTGTAATTAAATCAATTATAAATTATAGATATGTGGTTAAAATGATTGAAAATTACATGGAATAAGAAAAAAAAATTATTACACTTGGAAATATTTTATTATATTTTACACACCAAAAAATAAAATAAAAAACACTAATGCTATTTACAACCTAATATATATATCATCACTCTTGACATATATTATGAGAGAATTATTACTTAATTTATTTGTTTTTATGCTTACACAAAAAATAATTTAGATATTTAATAACAAATTGAAGGGGCCAAGTTGTATTTTCCCAAGGAGCTACTTGTCAGTATAATTACATCATACGGTAAAACTTTTTCAAAATGTTTTTTTTTTGGGGGCGGTGGGGTGGGGCGGGCGCTTGGCCCTCTCTAGTCTCTTTTGATCCTTTGCCACTGTTGAGGCTACTTTTAGTTATAGGATTAGTGGGCCAAAAGATCAAGGGAATGATAGCGGAATAAATCATGACCTTAAATTATAAATTAAAAATCATAAAAACTATGTTTATCTTGAACGTCAGACACAAACACGCCAAAAAATAAAAAAGGGTTAGATAAGTGTGAACGAAAGAAAGAAAGAGATGATAAAGATAAGTGTGAAAGAAAGAAAGAAAGAAAGAGTGAGATTATAAAGATTTTTTTTTTTTGAAAGAGTTTCAACAAAGAGATGATAAAGATAAGTGTGACAGAAGAGAGAGAGAGAGAGCATGTGAAAGGAAGAGAGAGATAAACGGTTTAATGTGCTGTCAATTCGGTGGATCCTATGCTTTTTAAAATATTTATAACAATATCATTCTGTATTATTACTTAAAAACTAAAAATTAGTGGAAGGAGTTTTCTAAATTCATTGTTCAAGTACCTTAAAATGAGAAAAGTAACTTAAACGCTTCTAAATAAAATCTTTTACTAAACATGTTGTGTTTTTAAGAGTCCACAATTTTGACCGTTTAAACACTAAAAACCTCTATTTAGAATGTGTTAGCAAATAGGCCCTACGAGAGAGAAAGAGGCCGAATTGGGTTCTGCAATACAGAGAGGACTGAGAAGTTTATTTGTACAGAGAGGGGATAGGGTATTCCTTTTTTGTTTTTTCAAAGGCAGTATGGTCATTTCACCTTTTGGACAATTGGCTTTCTTTTTAAAATCCACGGTCAAAAACTCATTGCCTAAAGCTAACAGCTATAGCCACCCTTTCAAACACAAGCTCTTTTAAAAATCAATAAATCATGTAAGAATTAACTAAGATGAACTGTTGCAACTTTAAATTTAGACGCAGCAGGCGCATCTTGTAATGCTATGTGGATTGGTGTAAATTGTAACTTTGTAATTACTGTACTATATATTGTTGTTCATAGGCTTTGTAGATGGACCTGATGAAGGTGAATTTTTAATGAACTAGACCTCCCCGAGTTCCTCTCCCTCTACAAGTCACATCTCTTATAAGAATGAAAATCACATAATAGTAGGGCTGTAAATTCAAGCTTAGCTCGAGAAAAAACATGTTTATGTTCATTTGCTGCTTAGTAAACAAACCAAGCTCAAGCTTAATTTTAGGTTCGATTATTGAATAAGTCAACTATAAATAGAATAATGTGTTCGTGAACATGAAAACTCGAATTAACTATACATAATATAATATATTTATATGTATACTTTTCTAGAAATATATTTATATAAACTTTAAAATTGGGTTGTATAAGTTTGTAAATTGGTTTATATGATATAAAATTATTATTTTTAGTTTATTCATAACATAAACATTCCATTTGTAGTAAAAATTCATAGATTTGTGAAGGGGCAGTACATTGTAATCATGGTTTTACTATATTTTGGAAAATAATAAATTAATTAAATAGCTCATGAACAATCTTGAGCTTGCTTGACAAGTAAATGAATAAATCTTGAACATATAATCATATTTGGTGATGAGGTTGAGCTCAGCTTGTGTTCAAAATAAAATTAAATGAATAAGTCTTAACTTTTAATATTCAACTTGGCTTGGCACATCTCATTTACAGCCCTACATAATAGTAAAAGTTATTTGAATGAAATTAGTCTTTGGCTTCTGAAACGAAAGTAAAAAAAAATGTGTCTGAGTGACTTTTACTCGGTATCTTTTAGGTTAATTTCTTTTAAGTCTTGATAATTTCTAACCTTTATTTTGTCTTCCTTGAGAGGATTTCTTAGGGAGTTGAGTTTATTTAACGATTGTAAGTCTCATTGTGTTTCTTTCTTTATTTTTATTTAAAAAAAAAATAATGAAAATAATGAAAATAATTTATAGGAAAAAAAAAATCTCCATCAATTATTGTTTTCTTACCATTTACTTTCTTCGCAAATTCAATCGCTCCACTATATATATAGAAAAAAGTCTCTCCACTATTTCCTACTTTTATCCAAATTCAAAAACTACGTCTTACTCTTACATCTCTCTACCGTCATTCTGCTTCTTCTATCATCAAAAAAGAAAAAATAAAAAACTGTTCTTGGAGCGTCTTCAGATAACTGTTTATACACCTGGGTCATCCCACAAAGACCATTACACCGAACCGACAATAGAAACTCAAACATCGATGCTCAATCATGACTGCACAGAGATAATGGAGACGACTTGACTTGTGAAGAGATTCCCAGGAATTGGGTCCACTCTAGGCCACTCAAATATATGTTAATATGTTATAGCCTGAACACGTGTGCCCTTACGCCTTCATTTTGATAAATCATGACTTCAATTCATGTCTATATAAGCAATGTAATTCACTTCCTTGCATATTTAAGATAGTTGTTAAAGATACATTCTCAAAAAAAAAAAAAGCTGTTAAAGATACATTATTATTGGCTTCATTCTTGTGTTTCTTGATGTCCACACGCTTGCTATTTTTAATTCCACTGTTGCTTGCTATTGCCACTAACTGTTTTGCTTCTAGGCAGCCAGTACTCTGCCATGATGATGAGAGCTCTGCCTTGCTGCAATTCAAACAAAGCTTTCACTGGTACCTGAATTCTTGCTCTGATCCTTCTGATTATCCTCCTAAGATTTCATCTTGGAGAGTGGAAGGGGTAGACACAGATTGCTGCTCATGGGATGGTGTGGAGTGCAACGAGGAGACTGGTCATGTGATTGGCCTTGACCTCAGTAGCAGCTGTCTCTATGGTTCAATGCTCTCCAACAGCAGCCTCTTCAGCCTCGTTCATCTTCAAAGGCTTAATCTTGCTTATAACGACTTCAATTCCTCTCAGATCCCATCTGGTTTCGGCCGTCTTTCCGGGGTGACATATCTCAACCTCTCCTCTTCATCGTTTTCTGGCCAAATTCCATTAAATATTTCAGAGCTTTCCAGGTTGACATTCCTTGATCTGTCATTAAATTCTATGCTACATCTCAGAAGTCTACAAGGTTTAGTTCAAAACTTAACCAGCCTAGAAGATCTCCGTCTCTGGGTCGTTCAGATATCATCTCCAGTGCCAGAAATCTTAGGGAATTTATCTTGTTTGAGGACACTCGATTTGAGTGATTGCGGATTGCATGGAGAATTCCCTCCCGGAATTTTCAAGCTACCGAATCTACAGGTTCTTTGGGTAGATTACAATCCAGATCTCATGGGCTATTTGCCTGAATTCTACTCGAGGAATCCCCCTAAAAGTTTGTCACTTTGGGGCACAAGTTTCTCGGGAAAACTACCAGATTCAATTGGAAACCTTAATTCCTTGAATGAACTATGGATTGGGGATTCTAATTTCTCAGGTCACATTCCATCTTCATTGGGTAACCTTACTCGACTCACTCTTCTGGTACATTATAATAACTCTTTTGTGGGCCAAATACCTTCATCGTTATCAAACCTTATTTCCTTGAATAAATTAGCCTTAGATTCTTGTCAACTCTCAGGCTCAATTCCACCTTCTTTTGGTAACCTTACACAACTTATTGTTTTAGATCTTTCCAGTCCCTGTTTTAGAAGCTCAAACCATTCTTCCTTGCCCTGGCTTGGGAATCTGGGCAAGCTCACTTTTTTGAACTTTGAAGGAATCAGTTTAACAACGGAGATCCCATCATCATTAGCAAATCTAACCCAACTACTTTATTTGAACATGAATGGTGGCAAATTAAGTGGGCCAATTCCTTCTTGGCTTGCTAATCTGACTCAATTAACTGTGTTGCACCTTTCTTTTAATATTTTAGAAGGCCCAATTCCAGTCACAATTTTTGAACTCAAAAAACTTAAGACTACTTAACCTTTACTCAAATAATCTGAGTGGCATTGTCACTCGAGACATGGTCCTAAAGCCCAAATATTTAACTTCACTGCTTCTATCAATGAACAATATATCATTTCTCACCAATACCAATACAAATGCTTCCCAAAATAAATTTGAGGTTTTAGGATTGGCTTCATGCAACTTGAGGCATTTCCCAGATTTCCTACGTGAGCAAGACCAGTTGCAATGGCTTGACCTATCCTACAACAATATTCATGGCCAAATACCTAAATGAGTATGGAACACAAGTAAGGAAACTTTGTTGATTGTAAACTTTTGTCACAACTTTATAACAGGCTTTGACCAGCATATGAACAATTTTCCATGGCCTCAGCTACAGATTTTGGACCTTAGGTCCAACATGCTACAAGCATTACCCCAAATTCCACCGCCATCCACATTGGTTTACTTGGTCGCTGACAACATGCTCCGAGGAGAAATTTCACCATTGATATGTAACATTAGTTCTCTTTATTCCCTTGATTTATCCAATAACAACTTCAGGGGCATACTTCCTGATTGTTTGAGCAACTTTAGCAGATCTTTGAGCATATTGAATTTTCGAGGCAACAACTTTCATGGCATAATTCCTCAACTATGTGAAAAGGGAAGTAGAATGAAAATGATCGACTTGAGCCAAAATCAATTCCAAAGGGTTCTACCAAGATCATTATCAAATTGCAAAATGCTAAAGATTCTAAATGTTGGAAGCAATCGACTCAATGATGTTTTTCCCTCTTGGTTGGGAACACTTCCGGAACTAAGGGTGCTTATTCTGCGAGAAAATGGATTTTATGGTGTAGTGGGGAGTCCTACAACCATCTTTGCATCTCCCGAGTTGCACATTCTTGATCTCTCCTACAATAAATTTACAGGTAGGTTGCTATTTGAATACTTCCAAAGTTGGAAATTTATGAGTAAAGTTGATGCAAATAACTTCGCATATATGCTGGAATTTACAAATATTTCCTCAAGTGGTTTTGTTGTGTTCCAATATTACCCTTACTCAATGACAATAATAAACAAAGGCAAGGAAACCGTGTATCCAAAGATCAAAGAAGTCTTCAAAGCTATTGATCTTTCAAGCAACAAATTCAATGGAAAGGTTTCAGAATTCATTGGGAATATAAATGGCCTCCAATTGCTCAACCTTTCCAACAACAACCTCACTGGTCATATCCCACTGTCACTAGGAGACTTGACAACACTTGAGTCGCTTGACCTTTCTCAAAACAAGCTCTCGGGACAAATACCTTGGCAACTAACGCAACTCACTTTTCTTGGATCATTTAATGTCTCACATAACCAACTTACAGGGCTTATATCTCAAGGTAATCAATTTGATACATTTGAGAATAGTTCATTCGATGGAAATTTAGGATTATGTGGAAATCCATTATCAAAGAAATGTGAAAATCATGAGCAAGCGCCCCTACCCTCTTCAGGCATCAAAGAAGTTCAAGACTCTTGGTTTCACATTGAATTTGATTGGAAAATAATCCTCCTGGGATATGTTAGTGGCCTCATAATCGGAGTGATTGTTGGAAATGTTGTGACTGAGAAGATGCAATGTTAGTTTGTAAGAACTTGAAGAAGGCAACTTAGAAGGTGAAGGCATTCATACGGGTTTGAATCTGTCATGATGTGCTTCAAAGAATTTGATCTCTATATTTGCACGTAGAACTTTTGTTACTTTCTACCTTTCATTTTTCTTGAGTTTCCTTGTCCTCTTTTCTTGTGCATATAACTTTTTGTCTTTCACTTGCCAGTTGTCAGTTGTTACTCGTTTTCTCTTTTCTTGTTGTAAAGACGTTATTACTACCGTATCTCCCACTCTCTAAAAAATATTTCTTTTACCAATTAAAATCGTTTCCAAGCACAAAAATCTATTTAGAAACATTGATTAGGGTCATTTGCCTCAATTTTTTGTAAAATCCCGTGAGCCCCACACATTGGTAGAACTCACAAACTGCTAGTGTCTCACTGCATACACTTGATATACATGAGACCCTCTTGAGAAGAGATTGTAAGTTATGTTTCCTCATAGGCTTTGTAAATGGGCCTGAAGGTGTAATTTTAATGGGTTAGTCCGCCCTAATTGCCTCTCCCTATATAAATCATAGCTCTTGTGTGGATGAAAATCACATAATAGTGAGCGTTATTTGAATGAAATCAGTCTTTGGGTTGTGAAACGAAAAGGAAAAAAAATAGGTGGCGAGATAATCTTTGTTTCTTTTAGGTTAATTCATTTAAGTGGTAATCATTGCTTATCCTTTATTATGTCTTCCTTGGGTGGATTTCTTATGGTGGTGGACTAATTAGAATGGAAAATTTCAGGCTGTTTTAGGCAAAATGTAATGGAATTAATAACAATGGTAAAATCAAGAAAAAATAATATTTTAATAAAATGTAGTATAAAATAGATAATCTAACGTAAGATTTTTTGAAAAGTAAATATACTAAAATAGACAGGAAAATTTGCAAGAGCATATTCAAATGCCCTTATATGCCATCTATTTTTTTCTTATTGCTGGAAGCTCCTAAGCCAAAAATGACAAGGTATCTAGAAGAAAGCTAATCAATGTGTAAACCCAGTGTCTATAGACACGAGTCTTTTGCTAATATAAAGCTTCCCGTTTCTAGTGGGAAACAAAAACAAGTTAGACAAGAAGGTTCAAAAGTTGCGACGATCATATTCACAATTTGAGTGATGAAACTTAGCTGGCAATCATGTCTCTCTCCCTTTCAATTGTCTCAGCCTTCCCATCCAGAGAGGATACAAAGTTAAGAAGTTATTATTTTTATCTTATTGGACCGCTGAAATAATCAATTAAGTTTTTAATGTTTCATCTCGGCCATTCATATTAATTGGGTGCAGTACAATATTCTATGATCTGAATACAGTGAGGAGAATGCGACTCTTGTGGTTTTCTTTATCTTTATGCAAAACATTTTCTCTTATGTTGAATTAACTGGCCATTCATCTTTCCGTACTAGCAATAAAAATTACAAAATTGACTATAGTGATTTCATTTTGATTGTTAGGGCTCGTTTGGTAATGTTGTTTTAACAACGTTGTTTAAGTGTTGTAGAAATATGTATGAATGAAAAAGTGCTGTGGAAATACGTACTGTGTTGTTTAAACAACAAAAACTATTGTTTAAACAACACTAACAAATAGACCCTTAAATACTAAACACAATTGCTTTAAGCCTTTAACAGAAGCTGTTAATGTTTGGAAATGCATATTAGTCAGATTTTCTGTTGGATTTAAGATTAACGTCAAGGGATATAGAGGGGATATATATAAATTGAAACATAAAAAAATGTTTAAAGATTAAAAAAGTACATCATGTTAACCGGTAACTCTCTAACATACAAAGAAATATTTCGTCTCCCTTAATATAGTTACATACTCCCCTTAACCTGCATATTTGAAACAGTCTAGTCTAACTATCTCCCCTAAAGTTACTTTTCCTCCCCATGTCACTTTAGTAAATTGAGGGTACATGTCACTTAAGTAAATTGTATGTTGGGCTCAACATTGCAAGTAATCCAATAGGTTTTTCTCATGACTGCAAAATGTACAATATGAAATTGTTTCAAATCAATGTTTGAATCAAATAATCTACTAAGAAGATTGCATAATAAGAAAGTTGCATGGTACAGTTATCTAGTAACATTTCCATAGCACAAGAGATCATAAATCTAGAGCTTTCAAAAAGTTATCCTAAAATCCAAATTTAGAATAGTCTTATCTAAATGAGAATAACTCATTCAAAAGCTACATGTTAAATGACTTGTGTAGGATGAAGATTTATTGGAGGTAGCCATTGGAGATCAGGCTAAATACCTCTATGGTATATATTATCCTCCTAACTACATCACACATATATTTAGCTTCTCTGGTCTGAATGATCATCATGGGTTCATGGCCTCAGCAATAATTTTGGATTTTCTTCAAAATACCATTTGGCCAACTTACATATACTCCTTTTGTGATGTATGTTACAAAACAAAGAAGGGGATTTCTCTTACATTTTCCTATCCCCTATGGAAGAATATTGTTTTCAATATCAAATAACATTTAGTATGAGCCCATCTTTTTTCCCCGCAAACTAAATAAGACCTGTTGATTGTAGAAATGTTCAAAGACTAGAAGACATATAGATGGTACAATCAGCTACTCTATTTCTGATGTATTACAGTCATTCTAGTGACAGTGTTGGATACATCTCACAATATATTTTTATTCTCATAAGATTATTTCATTCCTAACCTTTACCTGATTGCATTGCACATGGTAGAAATAAAACATATTCCTTATCAAATAAAATAATATTCCAGCAAATATGACAATGACCACTATCATCGATGTCTAAGCACCAATCAATCTTACCATTCTACCCCAACTATTGGGTCTGCATCACCCTATCCCTAATAAGTCCATAGGATTAGAAAAACACAAGATATGTGAGAAAGTGCTTTACAACTATAGCATTCCAATGCCCATTGCACTTTTGTTGCATCAGGATCAGGCAACTTCACACTGAAATTATCAATACTTGCAATAGGTGTCCTAAGAAGAGAACAAATGCTCTGAAGATGTCAAGTCAGTAAGACTGATAAGTTGAAAAATCCCATTACAATATCTAACATGGTTAAAGAAACCATCTTACCTTCAAAAGCACACTGCATTGGACTTGGTTACCAGAAACTGTATAGACATCAAAGAAATCAGGCTTAAATGTAATGGACTGATAAGCTGACTGCGATGAATTGAGAGTGTGAAGCTCTTCTGTCCATTTAGGTCTACTTGGTCCATTTCAGTCCATTCGTTTTAGTTTGGTCCATTTTCATCCGGTAGGGTCCAAATTGATCGAATCCAATCCATTCAATCTATTTCGATCAATTTCAGTCTACTTCATTTCACTTTAGTCCATTTCGGTCCATTCAATTTACTTTAATCTATTTCGGTCCACTTCGGTCTAATTTGATGACGCTTTGGGAGGAGAGGTTTATGTAAAAAAGGAAGCTACTTAATTTAGTTAATAGACAATTATGTCACTTTTCAGTGTAATGTTATTTGGTTATTGACAAAATTACATTTTTATTATGTTATTAAATTATTGTATTTTTTAAAAAATATAATTGATGAATTTACTTACATATGTTTTTTTAGGCCATTTAAAATGTATAGAGGATGAACTATTTCTAAGGAGTACTAGAAAAAAAATTCTAACTCCACATAACATTATTTACAAAATATATCACCCTATATAATAATTGAATGTAAAATGTATTATGTTTCCTTAAAAAAAATTACTAAATTTAAGACACTTTCAAATAGTAAATATAAATAGCTTAATTTAGAAAATATAATATATTGTATCAAATATACTTTATTAGAAAATAACCACATTATTTAAAATAAGGGTTTGAGATTAACACTTATAAGACTTAACAACAAAACAAATTGTCAAATTTTTCTGCTGTGCAACTAGTTTAATATAATGATGTAGAAGTTAAATAAAAGATCCAAATTTGATTTTAATTATATTCTAATTTTCTGTCAAATATCATTCTAATTGGGGATCATGTACTCTAATTTAGTATCAATTATCCCAATTGAAAGCTATTTTTAACCCACTCAAAGCTACTTGTTGATTATTTGACTTTTAAGTCCAAACAAATTATTTCCAATCTATTAAAAAGCTATTTCCAACCCATTTGAAACTAATCAAATCTTCATACCAAAATGGATTAATTAGTGTCAACGAAAAATTTTACTTTGGTCTAAAAAATTGGCTGTTGCTTTGGAAAATTGGTATAGATTTTTATAACAACTTATTTTAAAATATAATAAAAATAAAAATTCATTGTATTAACACAAATGAAAATTATGTCAAGAATTTAAAACTAAGTATATAAATTAATCACCAAACTATGTTTTTTTTTCTTTAATAACTAATTAACATGGAGAAATCAATCATCAACAATTTGCATATTCCCCCAAATAATATTCTTACAAGTTTCTTTTAAGAGCTGACAAAATATTAATAATTAATCCCGATATTATTAAACTTAGGAATAAATGTTTAATTATATATTTAATAGTGTTTATCATGTGCTCAAAAAAAAAAAAAAAAAAACTGTATGTAGGGTATTTCATGTTAGTAAAATTAAATGAGGGTAAAACATAATATATTATCATTAAATTATATTTTAATTCATTATAACTCCCATAGTCCCATCTAAAATTGTTAAATAAAGCATGTTACAGAAGCCTTCAAATCTCATGTGAACCACACAATCATGAAAATAGAAGATGAAAGAGTTATTCAACAGAAAGAGATAATGGCAAAGCTTCGGCATTCTTAAGAGGTGTGGTTTCGCCACCAGCCATGATCTCCCACAAATCTTGCCCTTGCAAGTATGACTCCATACAAGTCAACCATGTGTTGTAATTTTGGTTGTTGAGTCTTCTAATGCTGCTGACAGCTTGGAGGTCTACCATCACAACTTGGTGAAATCTCTCGCTCTACCAAATAAGCTTGGTCCCAGACCACAAGCTTCACAGTCCCAGTTTGTACACAAGCAGAATGAACACCTCCAAAAAATGCTGTCTTCGACACCATAAACACGATCCCTGACCGCCTCACTCTGATACTCGATTGATGAGTTAGTGGAAGATCTAACACTAGATTGTTAAACAAAAGACTGAACAAGGAGTTTTTATTAAAAAACTTGACTCTTTAAATTACAACACTTTACAAGCACTAATGCTTTGACTCACTAACGCTAGTGCACACAAAGCACCTTTCTTTCACTGCACACGGCACTGCCTCACTAAGTACACTTGCACACACCTCACTCTTTTAGACTCCTACTATTGACTTTCTTTTCTTCTCTTTACCTGCTTCACTTCATGTCACACACTTCACCTTACACACTACTTCACATTACCTCACTTCACACATGTCACAAGTCTCTCACACATCTCATGCCACAAGAGGGAACCAAAGGTTCCTATTTATACAAGCATGAGGTTGGTTAAGCAACCGACATTGAAGCTTCTAGCTTCATCTAATTTCTACCACCAGAGTTCTGGTAGTTCTAGACTTTATTTTATTATTATTTTAATATCTAGCCCATGACAGCCTCTAGACTATTCAACAATTTGTGGCTGAGTTGTACTTTTACATAGAAGTCTCTAGAGATATCTCATAGAGAAATCTGGAAAGAGCATCATGGAAAAATTTCTAGAACGCAAGAGAATTTTCTAGAGAATTCCGGAGAGAAGCAAATTGAGTGAAACTCTAGAAATTTCTAGAGACAAGAGAGTTAGTGTTGATTTCTAACAAGGTCCATTTATTTTAACTTTAATGATAACTAGTTGCAAACCCGCGCATTGGCGAGATAAATTTTTTTTTAGGGTGATCTTATTAAATATATTTGGGGTAATAAGTAATAAAACTCTCTCATTTTGTTTATATTAATAACAAAATATTTTAAATTTATTTAAGAATCTGTTTATAAATGTTTAATCATGGTTAGTAAAGACATTACTCATAACTTTAGAATTAAAATACAAATTTATAAAATACCAAAACATTTGAAATAACAAATCTCTCCATAACTCATTGGGAAAAGAAAAGGGGGGGGGGGGGGGGGGAGGGAAGCGAAATACATTACTTAATATTTTGAAATACACTTTAATTTAAAATTTTAAAATAAGAGAATTTAATTTTAAAATTAAGGATAATTTTGGAACCTAGCTTAAGCACAGGCAAGTTAGTACACAATATTTTAATATTAATTTGATAAATTTTGGTCAAACAAATGTAAAGGGTAAAAATATTTTTTCCTTTCAAGTTTGGGGTAGAGTGTCATTTCTTCAGGCCTCAAGGAAGGGGAATGTAATTACCCCTATATTATTATTATTGTTGTTGTTGTTGTTGTTCTTGTTAATAATAGATTTTTCATTTTCTTTTAAGTTAATAAAAACCTTACATATACCTTTTTATTTATTTATAGAAAATACATTATTTTAACCTTTACATAGCTTTTTTTTAATGTGAATTTTTACATATACCTTAAGTAAACTCTATATATTCCACTTTTTAAGACGTGTAAAATCATAGACTATTACTTCATAATGATAGTAGCTAATTAGTTTTATCATTTTTTTTTTCATAATTTCATTTATAACGTTTTTTTATTATTATTGTAAGGACTGGGTTCGAGCACCTCTACTGTTGGATGAGTGGACTCAGGCCCAATTAACCCAATACAATGAATTTGTAGAGAATGAGTTTAAAAACTAGGCCATAGTAAGGATTGCAACAACTAAACATGTTAGTGAATGCGTGGAATGACAAGAACATAGGCTAAAGTGTGAAATTTTGTTCCTTGGCACTCTCTTGAGGAACATGTAATTCGTATTATTTCTTCAGTGCTTGACTACAAAAGTTGAGAGAGTTCTACAAATTGCTATTGTATTTTCTACTTCTAATTGTTCCCCCCCATTTCCAGAAGGATTTCTTACATTATATACTCCATTTCATTTGATCTTAGCCCTTCATTTGTTGATCAAACAGGTCACTATTTGAGTGCCTGTCCCATCAACCGCCTTTCTATTCTTTTTGTGGGTTATAGCAACCAAGGCAGCACTGTTCAAGGGTCATTTCCTCATTAATGCGGCTAGAACGTTAGTTGTGGGCATTTAATGTGGAGGTGACAGTTTATCCTGGAATTGCTCTTCCACCATGCTTCCATGGCTGACACATTGTACTTGTTATTTCTCTTGGGATGCTCTGGGAGGCTGCCTTTGATGGCCTGTTGCTTCTTCCTCCTATGTTCTTGGTTGGCCGAGGATAGGATTGTCCTTGGTGATGTTCCTAGGCAATTTGGACTTTCTCACTTCGTCTTCGGACGTTTCCTCCTCCTCGGCGTGGGCCTTGGGCTTGGTATGAACTAGGCCGGGGTTGCCTAATTCTTTGGCCCCACAATAGCCCCTCGAAATCCTACTGTCTGGATCCTCGGACGAAGAGGAGGATTTTGATATCCTTGGGCTGTTGTCATGGCTTGTCACGTCTTGTCCTCCGACAGTGCCAGAGTCTTTTCACTTGTCCAAGGCACGTTCCTGGCGCTTCGGTATACGGAGCACGCCCTCATTAAATTCTGGCAGCTCTGTGCTCCCCACATTCAACGATGCGATGATAATCCTACGGTAAAGATTTTTTCAGCTTTATGAGCGGGAAAACCTGCACGGTTATCTTTAATTAGGGGTATAAATACCCATTCAAGCTGATTTGCCCCTTTACTTTCACAATCAAGAGTTCTTGCACGTATATCCTGAGCCCAGCCAAATCTCCAACTACACTCACGCTTCCCTTTAGCATAAAAAGCCTGTCCGAGGAGCTTTTCCTCATTTCCATAAGTCTTCTTCTCTCTCTAGCTCAAGTTTTCTCTCTGATTCCTCTCTTTCTTACGCCCTTTCTTGAGTCTTTAAGTCATTGCTAGGGATGGGTAGGTTTAAGAAGTTGGTTGAGTTTGAGAAGGCGATGGAGAAATTCATCGCCGATTATAGGATACCAAGTAATGTGAGTTTGAGATACTGTGAGGAAGGGGAGTGGCATATTAGGAGGAAAGAGGGTAAAGTGGTGATTCCCATAATCGCCTTCCTAGAAGGTGGTATGAGAATCCTTATGGGGCCGGTGACGAGGAGCTACCTTAGGCATTTTAGATTGGCTCCCACCCAGTGCGCCACTAACGTGTTCAGGATCCTGGGTTGTGTGGACGCCTTAAATGAGAAGATGGGATTGAGGTTAATCCACCATGATGTAAATTGGTGCTACAACCTCCAACACCTAAAGGGTAAGTCTTACTACATGAGGACGAAGGACGATAAGGTTCGACTTATTCAATGCCTCCCCGAGTCCAGCAAGGGGTTAAATAAGGACTTTCTCATAGTGTTCGGGAAGTGGCATGACGGCCTTCATTGTCCAACAGAGGAGGGGACACTTGGTGGGGTACTTAGAGTAGGAGAAGGCTTGATCTTTTTGTGTCGTTGCAGTTTGCATTGTTTGGTTGCTAATACTAACATGCTTTCTTTTTTGTAGATCCACATGCCTTTGGATGACACTTCCATTTGGTCAACAAGGAAGACTTGGAAACCGTACTTAGGGCAGAGATCTTTGTGAACGAAGCTGACAACCAAGTTAGAGTTGCTCACAAGATCCTCGGGTACGATCTGATCCGAAAGTCATTCTCGGCTCCAAAATACGTGATCAAAGCCCAAGATCCTAGGCTTCACAAAATCACTGTAGCGGAGCACGGGTTCTTGCTCCCTGAAGGATCTCTTATCCCAGAGGGCTTCCTGTTGGCAGGCCCTTCTTCATCCCATCAAGCTGCAGAGGCTAAGAGAGGAAGTCTAGAAAAAGAAGAAGAAGTTGCTGATTTAGGTCCATCCGAGGACGAATTTGGTGCGTTCGACCAAGTCCATCTATCCGAGGATCCCTTTGGTGACTTGGGTGACCCCAATTTGGCTGACGCAGACCTCTTATCAGTAGAAACTTCTCCTTGGGCTGAGATGGGTTTCAAGAGAAGACTTCAAACCAGCCTACTCGATCTGATTGAGGGCCAACCAGGGAAGGACGTGCCGAGGAAGAAACAATCCAAACTTCCTCCTCCTCCGCCCAAGCTTTCGCCGTTTCAGACCAGATCATCTTCCACCCAGTCAAAGCTTCCACCTCCTCCTCCTCAGCCAAATCTGCCCCTAAGGCCCGAGCCTACTGATCCCAAACATAAGAGGGATAGAGGCAAGAGACCCATAGAGGCTGACAAGTCTCATTCCTCCTAGGAGGAAGATGAAGCCCGACGGGCTTTAAAGCAATAAAAGACTAGGCACCATGGTCAAGAAGTCACCATATTGTTCGAGCCTCAGGCCTGGCTCCCTGCCCCAATGCTCCATGGGGAACCTTTGATGGACAATGCCTCCCTCAGGGATTTTCGAGGGGGTGAAGGCACTTATGTGGCCGACGCATTGGAGAGGGTCCTACTACTTACCGCCGATATAGTCCAGTTGGGGGATTTAAGGAGGCATGAGGTCGTCCTCAACCTCAAGAGGTACTTGGGTATGGTAAGACTTCTAACACTTGTGACTCCGTTGATTCGTTCTCTTTGGTTTCCAACTCATTGTGTGCTTGTTTCAATTGACAGGCTATCCAGGCTCCTTATAGGTTGGAAGAGGTGGCCAACAACCAGAGCAGGGCCATGGAGCTCGAGCGTGACAAGCGTTTCGACGCTGCGCAGACCTTCAAAAGCTTTAAGACCGATCTCGTGAAGGCAAATGAGGCCCTGAAAGAGATGACAAGGGCCAGAGATAGCGCCGAAGCAGGTTTGGCTGGCGTTCAAAAACAGGCTGCAGACCAGATGAGGCACCTTCTCGAAACTGAGGATTGCTAAGGAGCACGTCACTAATCTGAAGCAAAAGTTAACTGAGGTAGAGGGGCCAAAAACGTCGTAGAATGGGCCAAGGACAAAGCCTTGAGGGCTAAGGTAGAGGCAGAGTTTGCTCAGACAGAGGCTGAGTGCTCCAAGGAGAAAGCCGAGGAGGAGGCCTTTGACTTGGCAGTAGCTGAGAACCAGGCCACTCTCAAGGCTTAAATACCTAGGGTGTGCAGGGTCTACTGCTTCCAGGTCTGGAATGAAGCCCTTCAACGTGCTGGAGTTAAGGCTTCATCTGACCTTTGGAAGGTAAAGAATATTTACTACCCTTCTGCCATCCAAAAGTCAGGCCCTCCTAGCCCCGAGGCTGGTACTTCCCTCGAGGTAGTTGAGGTAGGACATCCTGAAGCTGCTCTTGCTTTAACCACTCCTGATGAGCCTGCCAAGGACACTGAGCCTTCTGGGGTGGCCGAAACAGACAAAGGCCCTGATCAGGAAGTGCCCCAAGATGCTGCAAAGCCCTCAGCTGAGGCCCAGGCCCCTCATGCCAAGGAGACGACCCTCTCTGTTGAGCCCATTCAGACTATTCCTCCAAGTAAGAGCTCCAAGGATCTTGAGACTGCTCTAACTCAGCCCCCCAAGGAAGGAATTAAGATAAAGCTGAAGAAATAGGCTATCTTGGTTGGCTTTTGTTTTAGTTTATCCCTCTTCTCTTTTGTTTTGAACATTGTAATGTTACCTTTAATTTGAATGAATGAAATTTCTTTCTTTTCATTATGTGTTTATTGTCATTATGATGGGTTCTGCTATTTATATAATCTGTGCTTTGATTATTAGCTAGACAATCTCGATAGTTCAACTTGTTTTCCATTTTGAATCAGCAGCCAAAAAATGTAAAATCCACAGTGATAGTTTCCACTTAGACTTTGGTTAATAATTGAGCCACCTTAATACCACGACTTGCTTTTGCTGAATTGAATACTAAAGGAATAACTTTACAATATTAATCCTGTTTCTCATGAATTGGGTACCATAAATGGTAAAAAATGCTAAGCACACAACATCCATGAAGATAAGTCTTTAAGTCCTAAGATCAAATACCACAGTACAAGGTACAAAGGTACTCATAAGTATGCTCTAAAAATTTACTGACCTTAAGAAAACAGTTAGCTGGTGATTATGTTGGGAAGCTAAGTTCAAGGTACTTCAGAATGCCTTAAGTGATGCTCGTGGGCTTGTGTTTGTTTATGTCTTTGCTGAATGTAGCTAGTTTCCCCAGAGGTCTAAGTTCGATGACCATGCAAGACCTTGGTTCTGTCCAGTACTTAGATTTTTCTTGAAGTAACTAGTTTCCTCATAGGTTTGAGTCCGAGGGCCATGCAAGACCTTGGTTCTGTCCAGTATTTAGATTTTTCTTGAAGTAACTAGTTTCCTCATAGGTTTGAGGCTGAGGACCATGCAAGACCTTGGTTTTGTCTAGTACTTAGGTTCTTCTTGAAGTAACTAGTTTTCTCATAGGTTTGAGTCCAAGGACCATGCAAGACCTTGGTTTTGTCCAGTACTTAGATTTTTCTTGAAGTAACTAGTTTCCCTATAGGTTTGAGTCCGAGGACCATGCAAGACCTTGGTTCTGTCTAGTACTTAGACTTTTCTTGAAGTAACTAATTTCCCTATAGGTTTGAGTCCGAGGAACATGTAAGACCTTGATTCTATCTAGTACTTAGATTCTTCTTGAAGTAACTAGTTTCCTTATAGGTTTGAGTCCGAGGACCATGCAAGACCTTGGTTCTGTCTAGTACTTAGGTTCTTCTTGAAGTAACTAGTTTCCCCATAGGTTTGAGTCCAAGGACCATACAAAACTTTGGTTCTGTCTAGTACTTAGGTTCTTCTTGAAGTAACTAGTTTCCCCATAGGTTTGAGTCCGAGGACCACGCAAGATCTTGGTTCTGTCTAGTAATTAAACTTTTCTTGAAGTAACTAGTTTCCCCATAGGTTTGAGTCCGAGAACCATACAAAACCTTGGTTTTGTCTAGTACTCAGGTGGTTATCAAAACATGAGACATATAATCATAATAGACTTAAAGTTCGAAATAGAGAAGTGCTTTCATTAATAATAATACATTCTCAGGTTATTTACATTCCATGGATGTGGTACAACTTTTTCGTCTAAGTCCTCCAAGTAGTATGCACCTACCCTTGCTACTGAAGTAATTCGGTATGGTCCCTCCCAGTTGGGTCCCAGCTTTCCATAGGATGGGTTCTTGGCAGCACCCACAACTTTCCTCAACACTAAGTTCCCTGGTGCTAGCGGTCTTAGTTTCACATTGGCGTCATATCCCTGCTTAAGCTTTTGGTGATAGTAGGCCAACTGGATCATTGCCTTTTCTCTTCGTTCATCAATTAGATCTAGATTCTTCCCTAACAGTTCATCATTACTGCTTGGAGTGAAGGAGCTCGTCCTTAGCGTTGGGAAGCTTGCCTCTAGAAGGATAACAGCCTCGGCCCCGTAGGTCATGGCAAAAGGTGTCTCCCCCGTTGACCGCCGTGGTGTAGTCCGGTAAGTCCATAGGATGTGTGGCAGCTCTTCTACCCATCTTCCCTTGGCGTAATCCAGTCTCTTTTTAAGCCCATTAATTATGACCTTGTTGACAGCCTCGGCTTGCCCATTTCCCTGAAGATAAGCCGTTGTTGAGTACTTGTTTGTGATCCCAAGCTCGCAACAGTATCTTCTAAAGGCTTTGTTGTCAAATTGGAGTCCATTATTTGAAATGAGGGTATGAGGGACCCTGAATCGCGTGACAATATTTCTCTAAATGAATTTTTTAGCATTCACATCCTTGATGTTGGCCAATGGCTCAGCTTCGACCCATTTGGTGAAATAATCTGTGCCAACCAGCAGATATCTTTTATTTCCCTGCGCCTTAGAGAAAGGACCTACAATATCCAGGCCCCACTGGGCAAACGACCATGGACTGGACAAAGAGTTAAGGACCCCTCTGGCTGATGAATATTTAGGGCAAACCTTTGGCATTGGTCACACTTCTTAACATACTCCAGGGCTTCCTTCTGCATTCTCGGCCACAAATATCCCTGGGTGATGGCTCGGTGCGACAGGGATCTTCCTCCTGTGTGACTCCCACTGATCCCTTCGTTCAGCTCTTCGAGCAGTAATTTTGATGCCTCAGGGTGAATACACAGTAAGTATGGTCTAGAGTAGGAACGCCTATACAATTTGTAGTCATCGGACAACCAGATTCGAGGAGCGTTTCTTCGTACTTTCTTAGCCTCTGACTTCTCCTTTGGCAGAACATCGTCCTTGAGGAATCTCGCTATAGGGTCCATCCAGCTAGGACCCACCCCAACTTGATGGATATGAACCATGCCCTTTGCCACCTCATTTGCTCTTTCCAGATGCTCAACAAGAATGATTCGAGGCAGATCTCCTGCCAAGGAGGTAGCAAGTGTGGCCAATGAATCCGCATGGGTGTTTCCACTTCTAGAGACATGTGACAAGCTGAAAAGGTCGAAGTCTGACTGCAAGCGCTTGACCTGGCTTAAGTACCCTTGCATCCTCGCATCTCTGGCTTCCAATTCTCCCTTTACCTGGCCCACCACCAATCTCGAATTTGAGAACATCTTCATTGCTTTTCCACCCATTTTCTACACCATGACCATCTCTTGTAACAAGGCCTCATACTGGGCCTCGTTATTTGTGGCCGAGAACCCAAGTTTTAGGGATTTCTCTATGACAGACTTCTTAGGGGATACTAGGACTAGCTCCACTCCAGACCCCCTCTGATTTGCTGCGCCATCGACGTACACTTTCCAACATGGGGGCCCTGGAATAGAGATTGCCCCAACTGATTTTCCATCCATGTTTTGCTTCTCTGCTACTGTTTCTACTGGAGGTTCAACAAATTCGGCCACCAAGTCAGCCAGGACCTGGCTTTTTATAGAGGTTTGGGGTATGCACTTGATGTCGAAGGCCTTTAGAATCGTGTTCCATTTGGCGATCTTTTCAGTGTAATCAGCAGTTCGAAGTACAGACCTTAAGGGAAGTTGGGTTAAAACAACAACTGTGTGGACTTAAAAATAATGGGGAAGCTTTTGTATAGCGTGGACCACGGCTAGTATGGCTTTCTCCAAGGGTAAGTACTTGACCTCAGCTTCGTGTAGCGACTTGCTCACATAATAGACTGGCTTTTGAATGCCGTTGTCATCCCATATTAGCACCAAGCTCACAGCATGAGGGGCCACGGTGATATACGCGTATAGGACCTCATCGGCTTCAGGATTGGATATGATAGGTGGCCGGGATAGGTACTCCTTAAGTTGTTGGAAGGCCACAATACAGTTCTCGGACCACTCAAATCCCTTCCACTTGTTAATCAAGAGATAGAATGGTCTGCATCTATCTGTTGACCTGGAAATGAACCGATTCAAAGCTGCGATCATTCTAGTGAGCTTTTGGACCTCCTTGGGATTTTGCAGAGGTTTTAGGATATTAATAGCCTTGATTTGGTCAGGATCAACCTCAATTCCCCTGTGGGTAATAATGTAGCCTAAAAACTTGCCAGATCCCACGCCAAATGAGCATTTGGAAGCATTTATGTGCAGCTTATGCTTCCTCAAGACATCAAAGGTGCAACTGAAGTCCCTCAAATGCTCGGACACCACTTTACTCTTTACCACCATATCATCTACATAGATTTCGAAGCTCTTGTCCAATTGTGGCTCAAACATTCTCGTCATCATCCTTTGATAAGTGGACCCTGCGTTCTTCAGACCGAACAATATTACTTTGTAGTGGTAGTTCCCAATGGGTGTCACAAAGGCTGTCTTTTCCTGATCCTCCAAGGCTTGTGGTATATGATGATAGCCCTGAAAGGGATCTAGGAAACTCATCCGAGGGTGGCTCGTTGTTGCATCCACTAGCTGGTCTATTCGAGGCATGGGGAACGGGTCTTTTGGACATGCCTTATTCAGGTCTGTGAAGTCCACGCAAACCCTCCACTTTCCACTTTTTTTCTTAACCACCACAGTATTGGCCAACCATTTTGGGTAAAAAACCTCTTTGATAGCCCTTGCACGCTAAAGCTTCTTCACCTCTTCTTTAATCGCATTAGCATGCTCTCTTGACGGGCGCTGGGGTGGCTGCTTCTTGGGAATTATGGACGGATTGACCTTGAGATGGTGATAGATGAAGGATGGATTAATCCCTAGGGCATCACAGGCATCCCATGCAAACACGTCAATATTTATTTTGAGGAACTCAATTAACTCCTCCTTCTCCTAGGGAGGCAGCTGAGCCCCGACTTGAAAGAACTTCTCTGGGTCATCACCAATGACCACTTTCTCCAGATCTTCACATTTCGCTTCCTCGGCAACTGCATTAGTAGGCGCCATCGGGGCCTTTGATTGCTATAAAATCTTTTCAGCAGAGGCCGAGGACTTCGCATCGAGCCGATGTGAAATGGCTGCCACCATACACTGCCTTGCTGTGGACTGGCAACCACAGATCTCAAAAACCTGGTCTCCTAACGAGAATTTCACCTTTTGGTATAAGGAGGAGGTAATAGCCCCCAAGGTATGGATCCAGGGCCTGCTGACGATGGCTGTATACGGAGAGTAGATGTCCATCACAATAAAGTTCACCTCCACTATCTCTGGGCCAGTCTGGACAGGTAGCCTAATCATGCACTTTGGGATAACAAGCTTCTTGTCGAAACTCATCAAGGGGGAGCTATAGGGCATCAAATTCTCTGGTTGCAACCCCAACCCCTTGTAGAGGTCAGGGCACATAATCTTGGCCCTACTGCTATCATCCACCATCACTTTTTTCACATCATAGTCTCTGATTCTGAGAGTGATCACCAGAGCATCATCATGGGGTTGGGTGGTCCCAATCTTGTCTTCCTTTGAAAAACTTAAGGTTAGGTGAAAATTCCTTCTGGCCCTCTTCGGCTCTGGCTGGGACTCCTCAGCAGGCAGTTGAGCTACAAACAACACTCGTGAAGGGCGCGTGCCTGTTCTTCCTAGCGCAGACAAGATTACATTGATCGTCCCTACGGGCAGTCTCAGCGTAGTGTCCCTCTGGGGCTCCTGATGGGTCTGGCCTTTATGACCACTGGACTGATGCAGAAGATGCTTCAGCTTTCCTTCTCAGACCAACTGGTCCAAATAGTTCTAGAGATTCCTGCGGTCCTCTGTGGTATGTCCGTGGTCCTGGTGGTATTGGCAATAAAGGTTCTGACTGTGCCTCGTGGACTCTCCCGCCATCTTATTCGGCCACCTAAAGTATGGCTCGTTCTTAATTTTCTCCAACACCCTGTGTACTGGCTCTCAGAATACAGCATTGACAGTCTGTGTGTTGGTTTCTCCGGATTGCCCCACGAAATCTCTCCTCAGGCAGCTATTGTTATATCGGCCCCACCTGAAATCCCTCATCTCCTGAGGGATAACCTTCTCCTTTCCTTTACCCTGCAGCTAGTCTTCCTCTACTCATTTGTACTTATCGATCTGATCCATTAGCTGGCGTATACTGGTGGCAGGCTTGCCAGTCAAGGACTTCCTCATGTCGTGCCCAACTGGGAGACCATTTTTGAAGGTGCTGACGGCGACATCATCAAAATTGCCATCCAGTTCATTGTACGTCTCCCAATATCGGTCCAAGTAGGTCTTTAAAGTCTCTCCATTATGCATGGATAAAGACAATAGTGCATTCAAGGGCCGATGAGCTCTGCTGTTTGTAACGAAGCGGGAGCCAAAGGCCTGGGTCAGTTGTCTATACGAATCTATGGAATTCGTCTTCAAGTCATTGAACCACCTCATCGCCACTAGACCCAAGCTAGAGGGGAAAACTTTACACATCAGCGCCTCGTTCTTAGAATGGATAGCCATCCTTTGGTTGAACTGGCTCACATACTCCACAGGGTCTGTTTTGCCATTATAGATGGTGAAGGTTGGCTGTTGGAATCGCCGAGGGAGTTTAGCTTCTTCTATGTGGCGTGTGAAAGGTGACTTGGAGAGTTTATCTAATGCCTTGCTTAGGGCATCGCTCCCCAAGCCCCTAGGAGATGGGCTTTTACGTTTATGCCTTCGGTAGTGCTCTTCTTCGTGAGAGAAGGTTTCGCTTGAAGGAGTTCTTGATCTCTGCCTATAGTCATCATCGCTTTCATCATCAGAAGGCATGTTAGGACTGGAACGAGACTACCTTCGCTGTGCATGGCGCAACTTTCTCTTCAAGTCGTCTATCTCCCGCTGCATGGTTAGCTTATCATTCTGTCTTTGGGATACGTGACTTCTAATTTCTTCTGATTACATGGCCTGGTTGTTATTTTGTCTCTGGAGCAGCAACTGCCCACTCGAGAGTGGCTTCTGCTGGTTTGAGTGGTGTCTTCCCTCTTGAAACCTTCCATTCTCTTCATTTCGATTGCGCTTAGGGTCGGCGAAGTTACCCTGATTCTGGGATTTAGCTGGTTCAAGCTGATGGGAGCCTACTTGATGAGGGCCTGATCCTACCATGCTTGATTATTGCCTTTACTAACACACAAGTTTTTCTCATAGATGGCGCCAATTGTAAGGACTGGGTTTGAGCACCTCTACTGTTAGATGAGTGGACTCAAGCCCAACTAGCCCAATTCAATGAATTTGTAGAGAATGGGTTTAAGAACTACGCCTTAGTGAGGATTGCAACAACTAAACATGGTAGTGAATGGGTGGAATGACAAGAACATAGGCTAAAGTGTGAAATTTTGCTCCTCGACACTCTCTTGAGGAACATGTAATTCGTATTATTTCTTCAGTGCTTGACTACAAAAATTGAGAGAGTTCTACAAATTGCTACTGTATTTTTTACTTCTAACTGTGCCCCCCCATTTCCAAAAGGATTTCTTACATTATATACCCCCTTTTATTTGATTTTAGCCCTACATTTGTTGATCAAGCAGGTCACTACTTGAGTGCTTGTCCCATCAGCTGGCCTTCCCATTCTTTCTGTGGGTTGCAGCAACCAAGGCAGCACTGTTTAGGGGTCATTTCCTCATTAATGTGGCCAGAACGTTAGTTGTGGGCATTTAATGTGGAGGTGACAGTTTATCCTAGAATTGCTCCTCCACCATGCTTCCATGGTTAACATATTGTACTTGTTCTTTCTCTTGAGATGCTCTGGGAGGCTACCTTTGATGGCCTGTTGCTTCTTCCTCCTATGGTCTTGGTTGGCCGAGGACAAGATTGTCCTCAGCGATGTTCCTGGGCAATTTGGACTTTCTCACTTCGTACTCGGATGTTTCCTCCTCCTCGGCGTGGGCCCTAGGCTTGGTACGAACTAGGCCGGGGTTGCCTAATTCTTTGGCCCCACAATTATCATATATTTACTGAACAATGATTTTCATAACAGAGGTGTTAAATGAGATGTAGCATCGTTTAATAGATTTTTAAATGTAATTGTGTATGAAGATTATATATATATATATAAAGTTAAATGATATGTCAAAAAAGGGATTTTAAAATTTTCTAACTTTATTTCTTATGTAATTTCTATTATTACATGAGAACATCTCCTTTTAGTTATGATTTAGAGTTTGATTAGTTTTAAGTTTAAATATATTGCTATGATTGTGTTTAATTATTGATTATTGATTCAAATTTTTAAGTGGATGTAACAGTTGATTTTACTGCAGTGTAAAGTTTTTAATGTTCTCTATATTGGTCATATTTATTTTTTTATTTTTGCTTCTCCTTACAACCCCTTTGTTTTCCAATTAATAGTTACTAATTGACATTTAATTTTTTTTTATTTTCCATCTCTCTCTCTCCCCCCATAGGCAACCTACTGTTTTCCAAAATTTGATGATGATTTTATTGCATTAAATATGCATTGTAGTTTTTATTATTATTATTATTTAATTTTGCTACCCTTAAGTTAGGATATCCATAACTATTAGTTTCTTTACATTATATTTGGTTTGATATCCTCATTATATATATATATATATATATTTAATTTAGTGTTTTCCAATTGGCATTTGTTTCGTATTATATTTTTCTTTGATGTATTGGGTTTGAGAATGAGTGTGTCCCTAGTATTACTCCACTTTATGAGGTCACTTTTATTTATTGAATTTAAGTAAAATTTTTAACTTTTTAGATAAAAAGGAGAGAAAATATAAATAATTTAATGATATAGAAGATGTGGGGAGATGAATAGTGATATTAAGATAGAAGGTAGTGGGGAGATGAAAGTTTTATTGATTTGAATTTAAATAAAATATTCCATGTTTAATTATTAAAAAAAGAAGAAGAGAAAATATAAATAATTTAATGATGTGAAAGATGTGATTGAATTTAAATGTTGAATAACATAAGATGATAAGAAGAAAAAAAGTAAAAATAAAATATATAACAATAAATACCAATAAAGAGAACAATTGCACATAAAAGATTTTTGTTCTTTCTTATAACTCTAATTAAGATTGATGGTTTTTTTTTTTAATATGTGTTTTAGTATTGTGTTTTTTTAATTTCCCACCAAAAAGTCTTTTCTTTCCCTTTTATAATTTTGATTGAATTTTGGTTTGGATTAATACTTAGTTGTTTTTGGAAATAGGAATTTGAATATGCCTACCAATTTTTTGACTAATGAATTATTATAAAATATATATATTTTTTTATTTCTTTGGTTTTATTTTAATTATGTTTAAGTTAACATTGTAATTTTGTGATGATTTTTTATTATTATGATAATTTCCTTATCTTAAGAGATGAGTTGTATATTAAGCAAATGTAACACACTACAACAAAGTTAGAAGAATATGGTTCACCTTAAAAAATATTAATGAAATACACAAAAAAATTTTAAAATGATATATTTGTAGAGGTAAAAAGATTAAAAAAAGAAAAGTGTAAAAATCTTTATTTTTTTTTTGAAAAAATGACAATGTTTGAAGTAATTGTTACTTTTTATATATTATACTTCATTGCATAATATTTATATTTTCACACATCGCGCGAGTTTGCGGCTAGTTTCCTATAAACACTAAATGATTCTACAAGTCTTCTATTATGAATAAATTCTAATCTTATGTTGCTAACTGCAAATGTAGTAGAAACATGGTGAGAGAGAAATATGGGTTGTGCTCATGGTTAGTGTAATAAGCATGTGTTATGATTGTGGGCTTCCTTTATAATAGGATCTTTTGTTACTCTTAGAGCAAACAAAATGATGCCCTTATCCCCACCCAAAATGTTTTCCTATAATGACAAGCTTTATCTTTTAATCTCTAAGAAATGCAATGCAATGGCCAAAGGATATGTCCCTTTAATATATTGTCTCTAATCAAATAAACAAAGGCTCCTGTCCCCTTTAGGTACAGGTTTATACAGAATTCAATTGTTTTCAATTGTTTTCTTTTCTCTATAAGAAAGAATCATCAGCCTTAACTAACCAAAAAAAAAAAGAACCATCAACATTAATTAGAGTTATAAGATGGAACAAAAATAGGATAACATTTAACAAATAAAGAGAAATTAAAAAAAAAAAAAAATCTAAATGGCATTAACCAATTTGGAGTTTTAAAGAACTCTTGGTTTACCTAGAATATAATAGAGAAAATAAAAATGAGACTAATACGAATTCTAGGAAACATATATAGAGAAATAGAAATAAGGATGCTAATTAATTGGCAACACCATCAATCCCGTTTGAAGCTTAATCATAGCTCAACTAATTTCCTGACTTTCAACTTTTGGTTGGTATATATTCAGGCGTTCTCCAATGCCGTAAAATTCCTTATTGTCTGGTTTTACTTGAATTCTACAAACTACCCGATTAAATTAAGTGAGAAAATGAGCATAATGATTCTAGTGTAGAAAAAAAAAAAAAAAGAATTCCCAAAGATTTTTAATTTGGCATAAATAGAAGAATGTATAAAAAAATCATCAAAAAATTGAGAGAGAAAGAGAGAGAGAACCTTTTTTTGAATTTCAGCAAACTACCTAATTAAATTAAGTGAGAAAATTAGCATAATGATTCTAGTGTAGAAAAAAAGAAAAGAAAAGAAAAGAAAAGAAAGGATTCCCTAAGATTAGTAATTTGGCATAAATAGAAGAATGTATAAAAAATTCATCAAAAAATTGAGAGAGAGAGAGAGAGAGAGAGAGAGAGAACCTTCTTTTTGTGAGAGAAAACCATGCATAGAGTGAATAAGAAGAGACAAAATAAAGGAAGATGAAGCAAAAGAAGAAGAATAATATTTATGTAGAGGGTAGTGGGGAGATGAAAAGAAGAAGAATAATATTTATGTAGTGGGTAGTGGGGAGATGAAAAGGTAAGGGTGGAGAAAGGTTGGAAAAAGTGAAAATATTAAAATAAAATAAAAAGTAAATGTTAAAAACAATTATAGGAAAATTGGAAAGAAAATGATAATGAGGAGGACGTTGATGTGGTTCAACTGGAGCTTAGCAACAATAAATGTTACGCTTCAATTTTTCAGATATATATAAATGAGTCCAATTGGATTGTTAACGGCCAAACCCGTTTAATTGAATAGAAGCTACAATCAGAAAATGCAAATGAAAGCTTAACACCTAGCATCCCTAGTTTGGTTCGGCTAGATAATTATTTCAGCTCAAAATCAAAATCCGTGAAATTTTTTAGAAGACTTTATAGAGAGATTCCCACTTTCCCAATTTCAACAAGACCAAGGATTGGGTTCAATGTTAGAGTCTAGCCCAGTGTAATTGACTAATTGTATACAGGTTCGGTACGCATGCAATTACGTATCCAATTTGCATAGATCAAGACTCCAATTCATTGCTCATGTCTATATAAACAATATATAGTTTCACTCCCTTCCATACCTAATTGTTAAAGATGATACATTACTATGGCGTCATTCTTATGTTACTTGATGTCCACTCGCTTGCTTTTATACTTCCACTGTTTCATGCAATTGCCACTAACTGCTTTTCTTCTATGCAGCCACTCTGCCATGATGATGAGAGTTCTGCCTTGTTGCAATTCAAAGAAAGCTTTGACACGAATGTGAAAGCTTGCAATGGTCCTTTTGATTATCCCAAGGTTGCATCTTGGAGACTAGAAGGTGCGGACAAAGATTGCTGCTCGTGGGATGGCGTTGAGTGTGACGAGGACACAGGCCATGTGATTGGCCTAAACCTCAGTAGAAGCTGTCTCTATGGTTCTATGGCCTCCAACAGCGGCCTCTTCCGCCTTGTTCATCTTCAAAGGCTTAATCTTGCTTATAATGACTTCAATTTCTCTCAGGTCCCAAATGGATTCGGCAATCTTTCTAGGTTGACATATCTCAACCTGTCCAACTCATTTTTTTGGGGCCAAGTTCCACCAAATAGAGCTTTCTAAGTTGTCATCACTTGATCTGACGCACAATTTTATGCTATAAGTCTGAAAAGTTTAGCTCAAAACTTAACTAGTCTGGAAAATCTACGTCTCAGTAATGTTCAGATATCATCTCCAATGCTTGAAATCTTATCAAATTTATCTGGTCTGACAACACTACATTTGATTAGTTGCAGATTGCATGGAGAATTTCCTGTTGGAATTTTTAAGCTACAGAAGCTAAAGGATCTTAAGGTGAGCAATAATCAAGATCTCACAGGCTATTTGCCTGAATTCTACTCGAGTAGCCCCCTCAAAAGTTTGTCGCTCAAGGGTACTAGTTTCTTCGGGAAATTACCGGCTTCAATTGGAAACCTTGATTCCTTAAATGAACTGAGTATTGGGAGTTGTAATTTCTCAGGTCTCATTTCATCTTCACTTGGTAACCTTACTCAACTCACTACTTTGGACCTTTTTAATAACTCTTTTATTGGTGAAATACCTTCCTCCTCAAATCTTCTTTTCTTGAATTATTTGGACTTATCTGGTAATCAATTATCAGGGTTAATTCCATCTTCATTTGGTAATCTTACACAACTTAATTTTCTAGACTTTTCTTATAACTCTTTTATGGTCCAAATACCATCCTCTTTATCAAACCTAATTTCTGTGAGTTACTTGGACTTTAGTCACTGTCAGTTATCAGGGTTAATTCCATCTTCATTTGGAGAACTTGTTTCCTTGTACTATTTGGACTTCTCTTACTGTCAGTTATCAGGGTTCATCCCATCTTCATTTGGTAACCTCACACAACTTCTTGTTCTAGACTTTTCTGTTAACTCTTTTATGGGCCAAATACCTTTGTCATTATCAAACCTTATTTCCTTGAATTATGCTTTCTCTAACAATCAATTCTCAGGGTCAATTCCATCTTCATTTGGCAACCTTACCCAACTAACTGTTCTAAAACTTTCTTATTGCTTTATTAGAAGCTTAAAACCTTCTTCCTTGTCCTTGTCTTGGCTTGAAAAGTTGGGCAAGCTTGATATTTTTTCCTTTAAAGGAATCAATTTAGAAACAGAGATCCCATCTTCCTTGGCAAACCTAACCCAACTTAATATTTTGAGCATGGCCTCTGATAACTTAACTGGTCAAATCACTTCTTGGCTTGGTAACCTGACACAATTAACTATGTTGATCCTTTTGTATAACAAATTACAAGGCTCAATTCCACTCTCAATTTTTAAACTTGAGAAACTTGAAATACTACCTTTGCTCAAATAACTTGAGTGGCATAGTGACTTTAGACATGTTTCATAGGCTCAAATATTTAACCGCACTGTGTCTATCACAGAATAATATATCATTCCTCTCCAAAACCAATAGCAATGCTACTCTAAATAATGTGGAAGTTTTAGAATTAGGTTCATGCAACTTGAGGCATTTCCCAGATATCTTACACAACCAAACTCAATTGCTATGGTTGGACCTATCCGACAACAATATTCATGGCCAAATACCCAAATGGGTGATGAACATAAGTGAAGAAACTTTAACAGTTGTAAACTTTTCTTACAACCTTTTAACAGGGTTTGACCAGAGAATGGTGAATTTTCCATGGTCCCAGCTACAAATGTTGGACCTGAGGTCCACAAATTACAAGCGTTACCCCCAATTCCACCACCATCCACCTTAGTTTATTTGGTTGCAGACAACATGATTCAAGGAGAAATTTCACCATTGATTTGTAAACTTAGTTCTCTTTATTCCTTTGATTTGTCTAATAACAAATTAAGAGGCATTCTTCCTACCTGTTTGAGCAACTTTAGCAGCTCTTTAACCATATTGAATCTTAGAGGCAACAATTTTCATGGAAGCATTCCTCAACTATGTGTGAAGGAAAGTAGAATGAAGATGATTGACTTGAGCCAAAATCAATTCAAGGGGGTTCTACCAAGATCATTATCAAATTGTAGAAAGCTGGAAATTCTAAACCTTGGAAGCAATAATCTCAAGGATGTTTTTCTTACTTGGCTGGGGCCACTTCCTAAACTAAGGGTGCTTATTCTGCGACATAATGGCTTGCATGGTGTAGTGGGGAGTCCTACAACCATTTTCGCTTCTCCTAAGTTACGCATTCTTGATATTTCCTCCAATAGATTTACCGGTAAGTTATCATTTGAATATTTTCGAAATTGGAAATTTGTGAATAAAGTTGATGTGAACGACTGCAGATACATGCTAGCATCTACAAGTTTTAATCCAAGCGGTTATGGTGTTGATGACTTTTACCCTTACTCGATGACAATAATAAATTAAGGCAAGGAAACAGTATATCCAAAGATCATCAAAGTTGTTAGGTTTTAGACCCCTTAAAACAACAATTAGATTAACCTAGTTAATTAGCCAAGTGATTTACTTAGTCCAATTCATGCAAATCTAGGTTAACACAATTAAATAATCATATCAAGATATATAAAGCAGCGGAATAATAAATAACACAAGATATGATCACCCAGGAAACCACACAGTAAAAACCTGGGGAGGATTTTACCCACCTATCCTCAAGACAAACCTGAATCTACTATGAAGGAATCGAAGTTCATATAAAAGGACTTACAAGCTCCCCGCTTGACTTCCTAATGCTACCCACCAGTAGAATTTACTGACACGACCACGTGCAAGCTCCGAATCCACGGACTCCTTCTTTCTTAGATTCTCTAATCAACTACAAGCTTCCCGCTTGTTTTTTTTTTTAAGCTCCAATGGCTGCAACCTTATTGATCATCAAGATGTAGATAATATCTCTACCTTGAAAACCCTAAGTTTATGTGAAGGAAAACTCCTCAAGGATCTCACAAGAGATTCACACAAACCGTAAATATGAGCAACAAAGACTTAGAGAGGTTTGGGTACAAAACCCTAAAAAATAAAAGGAGGCACAAGAGGCACTCTAATCTCTCTCTCAAAAGTCTCAAAAACGTTCTAGGGTTTCCCTTATATATATGAGAGTTTTACTTGAACCCCAAGATGTTTAAATAGAGTTTGAGCTGAGTTGGAATTCTGCAGAAAAAAGTTCTGGCCGACTTTCGATCGATCGAGTCTAATTTTCGATCGATCGAGCTAGGCCGAAAGTAACTAATACTTCTGCAGCCACTCGATTCCAACTTTACAATAATTAATCAACTTTGAGCAAGCCTAAACAAGACTAAATACATTGTTTTGATCATGGTTTGCCAACATTACAAATTAGAGTTCTAAATACATAAAATCCTAAGTCTTTAGAACCTAACAAAAGTTTTTGCAGCTATTGATCTTTCAAGCAACAACTTCAATGGAATGATTCCAGAATTCATTGGTAATTTAAATGGGTTCCAATTGCTCAACCTTTCCTACAATAATCTCACAGGTCATATCCCATTGTCATTAGGAAACTTGACAACATTAGAGTCGCTTGACCTTTCTCAGAACAAGCTCTCGAAACAAATACCTTGGCAACTAACGCAACTCACTTTTCTTGAATCATTTAATGTCTCACATAACCAACTTACAGGGCCTATACCGCATGGAAATCAATGAAGGTTAAGGTGACAATGATATCATTATATATATCTTTTTCCGTCACTCATAGGAGAAATTATAAGGTTCTTATGGTGAACAAGTAACGTGGTCCACTATTCTACTAAAAGACTCATGCCTATTTCAAATTGCTAAGCTAGAAATTTTTTTAAAATAGAAACTAATTACTGACTCAGCAATTTTAAATAAGTGAAAAATTTTTAATGAAATGGTAGACAAGTGACATGGTCCACCAGAGGACTGTATAATTTCTCCAATCATAGAGTCTATCGTGATTATTGTCAATGCACAAAGTTGTGGTAATTATTGTCAATGAAGGTTAAGTCGTTAAGGTGACAATGATATCATTATAAATATCATTTTTCTTCCCTCACATATATTGTGTACAAAGTCGTGGTAAAAGTTATATCCTTAAGACTTATTGATATATCTATTGTTCCTAATTCATAGACTTATTGGTATATGTTATGTACGTAATTAATGCAATCTAATACAAATGTAATGCAATCTCGTTTTCAGTGACGGTTGGGGTGAGAAGAGAATATCTGATTATGATAAATGTGAGTGATTAGGTGGTGCGTAACGGTGGAGAGGAGAGTTGACTAGTTGAGGCCTTGAGGACTGGAGTTTGGAAAGTAAAAGAAGAGGTCTGGGATCATCATAATAAGGGATACTAAACTAAGTTAAGATTGAAATCTTTGTGCTATTGGTATTATTTCTTGGCTAAAAGTTAATGAATGCCTTAAGCACATTGGTTTAAGAAATATATTTAGAAAATTTTTATATGAAAAGAAAAAAAAATTGATTTTTTATTTTTATTTTTATTTTTATTTTTTTATAGTTTTTTTTATATCATATCATATCATATACTATACTATATAATAAAAGTTAGGATTAAAAGCTGTAATTGTACCAAATAGCTGCACCAAATTGCAAAAAGGGCTTAAAAGTTGTGGTTGTGCTACCAAATTGCAAAAAGGGCTTAGAATTTATGATTGCGCCAAGTGGTTACATCAAATTGTAGTAATTTTTAGATCAAAACAACATTTTATTTGTTCTTATCAATTTCTTTGGATAAATAATAGTAAGTGTTTTAACATAATATGCAACCTACATAAAATTTAGAGAGTAAATTAGTTTATTGGTGCCGTACAACAACATCCTATAATAGTGTCTATCAAAATATTATCAACAAAGCTTAAAATTAATAAGGTATAATTAAAAAAAAAAAAAAAGAGATTAAAAAAATAATTTAAATACTAAATACTAGTATAGATTTTTTGTTTTTTTAGAAAAGAGATAAAAATAAAAACGTGAAAGCAAATAATATATATTTTTTAAAATAATATTGTATCAAGCTACTTTTTTGTTATTTTTTTAGACTACGGTTTGGTTTGGTTTAGTTCTGTTTTGTTTTTGTTTTTGTTTTTTTTTTTTAAGGATAAACATGATCCTATGCTATCTATTTCCTAATAATATAGCAAAAGATAGTGTTTGATTTTCATTTTTTATTTTTTTTTGTATTAACTTCTACACAACTTAAAATTCTCTCTCTCTCTCTCTCTCTCTCTCTCTCTCTATATATATATATATATACACGATTTTTTGGTTTATTCTTCTTTCTACTACATACCTTACAAATTTTTGTTGTATTCTTTCTTTCTCCTCTCTACCTTACCTACAATCTTGTTAGTATTTTTTATTTATCAAATTGAATAGATTTTGTGTATTTGTTTCCTTTTTATTATATACTATATGATTTTTATCTACAATTTTTATGGATAGATTGAAATTCTATGTTTAATTTACCATTATGCTTATCTGGAATCAAAGGTGAATTGAGACGACCACTGAAGCTTATTAAAGGTGAACTTACGCACAGCCACTGAAAATGTAAACTTTTGTCTCTCTTAATCTTGTAGTCACCGCACCTTTTTTGTTTTGTTTTTTGTTTTTATGTTGCTAGATTTTATATTTTTATTTATTTATTGGTAAGTTAGAATGTCACATGTGGATACGACATATGTCGGTTTTACGGCTAAATGAGCGATATAACTATTTGAATAAAATTAGCACTAAAGCAAATGATTAAAATATCAAAATAAAAATAAAAATAAAAATAAAATTTCTTTTAGGTGTACAAATACAATTAGTCTTTTAATTTTAAAATTGGAATTAATTCTTTTAGAATAACCTTAATCATGCAAGTATTAGAAAAGATTTTACCACCAGAGTTCAAATCACCCTATTCTTTAATAACTAAGGAATTATAAAATAACTTAGAAAACTTATTGATCATTTTAATTAGAGATATATATTATATATAAAGACAAATACACAAAATTATGCATTTTATTAGCAATTCATTATAAGTTATTATCATAATAATAATCAATTATTAGTTACATACAAGTTCTAAAATTATGTCATAATAATTCATTTAGTTATTTTTTTTCAAAAAAATATGTAAAGAAAATTGTTGATTACTTAAAACCTTGCATTTCACCAGACTTTCACTAGTTTGTCATAAAAGTGTTGCCAAAACTTTCCTAAAATAGTTTATTAACAATTGTCATGTTTTAGACTTAGCCGCACATGTTAGAAGTATGTGGTTAAATGATTAAACTTATATTTCCTAATAGTTTAAGTTTTTGGGATAATCGATAATATAACATGATACTAGAGCAGGAGGTCATGAGTTCGATTCACATGTCTCGTCTACTCTACCTCTTATTTACGATCTCATGTGTTAGGCTCCACCTATAAAAAGGAAGGTAGAGCCCACATATGCGGAGAAGTGTTAGAAGTGTGTGATTAAATACTTGAGAATTTGATTATGGTCTCTCCCTTTGTTAACATTGAATTAGGGTTTATTTTTGTTCATATATCAATCATAAATGAAGGTTTGTTGCTGGCTACAAGAGGATAATTAAGAAAATCAAATATATAAAATTTTGCACAAATTTGCTAGATTAAACTCTGGGTGAATTTTAGGGAACTTCTTTGTGTAATAGAAATTTGAATCCTGACAGGCTTGCTTGAAAATTTGCCTGATACAAGAACATCTCTCGACCAATATTCTTAGACTAACACTTGAACATTTTTCCAGCTCTTCAACCTGAATGACTTGATATAATGACAATTGAAATAAATTGAATACATATAAATTTTACAAATACATTTGAAATATCAGACACAGAATTTGTCAACACTTGCTAAAAATTGATTATCACTAAATAAAAATTACAAAAAAAAAAAAAAAAAAAATTCAGAAATCAAATCGTTTGAACTCATTGATCACATATCTGGCATAAATCTTCATAGTAGCACAATTCATAGGGCTTCTATTTCTTGTGAACTTTTGCAATTTTGAGAAGTTAACTTTTGCAATTCAATGCTATGAAATGTGTAAAGTTGTGATTTACAACTATTTTGTGTTGGCTTTAATTCTGTGCCAAATTTGATTGTAATTTTGTTCAATCTTTTATACCCTGTATTTTATGTGGAATTTCTTTGTAAGGGTTGTGTGTGAGAGAGAGTGTGAAGACTCAAGACAAATTGAAGACCAAAGAAGTTTTCGCAGATAGCTTGCAAGAAGCCTTCTTGCGAAGTGAAGCATGTGCTCAACACATGACTGGAATGTGAAGAGTCATGACAGATGGTGACAACCGGTTTTCGCGAGTGTCTCGCAGGTAAGGCATTCTTGCGAGATACCCACGAAACATTCTTTTTTGCCAATCTATCATATCTGATACACTAGGTCTCTACCCACACTATATATACCCACATTACCCACATATTGAGATGAGTGCTTTTCAGAGAGAAAACCCTAGCCATTACCTTTGAGAGTGAGAGATTGTCATACCCACAATCCTCTTCACAATCCATTATGGTTTTCCTCAACTCCTACCTCTCAATTTCCAAATCCTTGAGAGGTTGATAGCCCAAACACTTACCACACCCATCCTGAGTGTAAAGTGAGGTTTTGGTGCTACTATGAAGCATTGGAAGAAGCCATTTGTTTGGTAGATGCAATCAGGCTGAATTGTGTGATCCGGAGAGCTAAAGAAGACAAGGCTTCGTTAAGTCAGTTAGTAGCAGGAGCTTGGAGGGCTCGAGTACATGGGATAGACTAGGCTTGGAGGGTCTTTTGTTATTTGTGTACTCCACTTATTCTCTAGTGGATCGATTTACCGTTTGGAGGACGGCGGAGAGGTTTTTCGCCCAGTTCTTCAATTTCCTCTTCGATAACATATCGGTGTGTTATCTTGTGTTTGCATTCTTCTTCCCTACTCTTTTAGCTTTCATTTTACTGCTGTGATTTGATGAATATGGCTTAGAGTAGATATCTTGTTTGTTCGCTCGCATTTACTCTATTCCGCATTTAGTTTAAGTTAGAGTAAACTCAACCGAGCCGTAGTTTTAATTTGGGGGTCTAAACAGCTCTTGTGTTTTCATACAAATTCGAACTTTCAATTGGTATCAGAGTGAGTACACTTGCTGTGGTTTCATTACCAAAGTGTGATCCTAGACCCTATTTGAGATGACCGATCTCAATCACTTAATGCTCCTCCACACTTTGATGGAAGCAATTATGCTTTTTCGAAAGTCCGTATGAGGGCATTTTTATGTTCTATTGATGATAGTGTTTGGGATGCTGTCGAGGTAGGATGAACTAGGCCAAAGGCCGCCAAATCCACATGGGATAAGGCAGCTTTTACGGCAGCTAGTGCTAATAACAAGGATTTAATTGAAATTTTCTGTGGTGTTTCCCCTGATGAATTTTACAGGATCTCTCATGTTACAATTGCCAAAGAGACGTGGGAAATTTTGGAGACAACCTATGAAGGCACCAAAAAGGTGAAGGACACCAAGTTGCAAATGCTTACCACATGCTTCGAGGAGCTGAAGATGAGTGAAGACGAGTCATGTAACGTCCCAGTCCTAGTCAATTAGACCAAAAAAAAAAAAAGGAAGTCAGATTTTTATTGGACCACATGTGCCCCACCTAACCCAACTATCCCCCACCACTCATTTTCACTCATTCCTTTATCCCTTTGACGGCTCCTCACATCTCTTTTCTTTCTTTCATTTTCTTTCTTTTCTCTTCACTTAAACACATGCACACACACTTATTTTCCACACTTTCCCACCAGACTTCACTCTAAACCACCATCTTACCATCATTTTTTCGCAATGTCACCGGAAATCCTTAGGAACCTCTAAGCATCTTCATCTTTTATTTGAGGTAAAAGTTTCTAATCTTTTTGGAGGGTTTAAATGCTTTTGCTTGAGGTTATTTTTATCTAAGCTTTAATAATGACATCCATGTGATTTATGAGCATTGGAAGTAATATTTATGTGTTTATATGCATGGGTTTTGTATTGGTAGAATTATTTGATGAGTGGGTTTATGGTTTATGCTAATGATGACTACCTAAGGTTTATGTATGGTGGAAAATTTGGGGGTTTTGAGTTATAACATGTGATGGTTGGTAAATCTAATTTTTCCATTGTCATTGGGTTTATTTGGAGTTAGTTGAAGTTCTAAATTTCTTGTCTTGGAGGATATTTTGATTTTGCTTTATGGGTCTCTTAATGATTTAGTGTAAATTTTATGGAAGCTAGTCATGATGTTGGAGATGATATTAAATGGGTTAACTTTATAAATTGAAGTTTATGCCTTGTGAATCAATTTGTTGAGAAACTTTGGAAGTGGAATATATTATTATTGATGAGGTTAAATACTAGGCTTGCCTAATTAAGTGCTTATTTGGCAATTCCTAAATTGTAGCTAGATACAATTTTAAGCTTTATGCTTATTGTGTTAGGTTTGCTTGATATTGTTGAGGTTCTAGCTAATCTCCTTTGGAGCTTGGAGAATTAGGCTTTTGCAGTTGCAAGGTAAGTAGCTTTTTAATGAGATTTTTGAACAATAACCATGTTGCATAAATGTTGTTTTTGGGTTAGACACGTTTTTGAAAACTATTTATGGAAACTATATTTTCCTAAAAACTATTGTGTCGTAACCTTAATATATATATATATATATATATATGATTATATATGAAAATGCATCATATTTGGTATTGCATTTGGGGAAATGCATGAATTGTTGACATGGAAAATGAGCATCTTTTATTTAATCTTTGATTAGGAAATCATGGATTTTATGGTATATTATAAAATTTAAATATGCTTATCTTGTCTTGTTATGTGGGAAATTAATAGAAAATCTCTTGACAAGAGTAAAGTTGAAAACCTTACAAACTTTGTAGTGGTAAGATTATTTAAGGTTTTTCTGAAACTATCTGGATATAAACTATGTGTTTCAAAGTAATGTAACATGTGAGCTTATTTGGTTTTAACACCATGCCATGTGTGATTTCCCGGTGATCACCCGATTTGGTTTCCGTAGTCTTTGTGACAATGGAATCAAATCCAGGTCAGTGTCCTTTCACTTTGGATGATGAGTTCTTCCCTGTTGCCCATGGGGGATAGAGGTTTCTTGATTGTGTGTGGGTGAGGCTGCTACCCATGGGGCCAAGAGACCACATGCAAGAGAGGTCCTATTTGATGCGCTCTCTTTGCTGCCCATGAGGGGAGAGAAAAACCTTGAGGGTATAAGTGAGGCTGCTATCCATAGGGCTAAGAGTCTGCATACCAGAGAGGACAATATCATGCCAGTTGTAAATGGGTGGATCCCCTGACCGGTCTATGTGGTAGTGTGGTATAGTTGTAATAATGTACCTTATGTTAGATATTATGGCTTTGGAAATTATATTGTTGATGCTCACAGATTATAGTATATAGTTTCAAGGTATTTACTTTGAGAAACTTTGTGTTTCATTATTAAATCATTCTTGTCATATTATTATTATTGAAGATGTAACTTGCATTTCCCCCACCCCCATTAATTATGCTACTTACTGGGCTTTAGCTCATCCCAATCATCCCAATCTTTCATAGTCTTACAGATTAATTAGCTATATCATGGGAATGGAGCTTGCCTTATCGGTAGTGTTGGAGTTTTATGCTGAATTGGGAGACTTACATTACTAATGGTTGGTGATTCGATCTAGGTTTTTTTTTTTTTAATGGGAATCTAGTTGTTTTTTAAGGGAGCTTGCAGTAGTTGATTTTATTAGAAGTTAGGCTCTTGAGGATTGTTAGCTCAAGAGTTTTGTTGGGTTTGCATATTTTAGAGAACTTTGGGACTTTTCGTTTAAATCATTAGAGTTTTGTAATATATTCATGTATTATGTGGAGGCACATGAGTTTTAGTTATTGTTCGTAAATGTATTATAGAGCTCTGACTTGTGATGTTGAGATTTTAGTATGGTTATATATTCTTATCTTGTGGAAAAGAACGGAAAAGAAAGATCTCCTATAGTTTGATTTGCCAAAAAGGAAAAATCTACAGGTACCTTTGGGATGTATTTCTCATGCCTTGGACCCTTTTGGGTTTGGGGTGTGACAAGTCAGTGTGATTGGGAAATTCAACTTGGGAGAAAAGATGGAGGACTCCAAGATTGTGAGGAAGATTCTACGCTCATTGCCGGAGAGTTTCCATGCAAAGGTCACTGCTATCGAAGAGAGCAAAGACCTTGATGAGATTAAAATTCAAGAACTCATCGGTTCTCTTCAAACCTATGAGCTATCTCTACCATCTCAAAGGAATAAGAGCAAATTACTTGCTCTCAAGGCAGTCAATGAGAGATTAGAAGTTCAAGACTCATCGGATAAGTTTAAATATAATTATATATTTAAACCATCCATTAGAATACAAACACAATAATAATAAATTACAATTAATTATTACAATTTTAAAATTCCCTATTTAAGCTAAAAAAAAGTGTGAAATTTTTTTATTATGAAAATTTTTTGTATATTGCACAGGTTACCAACTAATTTTTATTATTAAAATAAGTTAAAATATGAAATAAAAAACAATTAATAATTGAAATAAATATTGTATAGGCAGACTAATACATTCACATTTTACATACAAATGACAAAAAATACTTCAATATATAATTCCATTAGGTTTGTTAAATAACAAATACATAGCTTATAGAAGCAAAAATGGTAATGTACATCAAGTCATCAACATTGTTGTTGTCGCTCTCTCTCTCTCTCTCAAACATCAAACACCTAACTATCTAGCTATCCCTAATTTGGTTTGAACAGCTAATTCAAACTCCTCGAAATTATGGAGACAACTTGACATTTAATGAGGATCCCATTGTCGACATTACGCATGCCCTTACGTATGTCTCAGTTCATGTCTATATAAGCAACCTTATAGTTTCGTTTCCTTGCACATTTAAGAGTTCTAAGTCTTTGTTGTAAAAGATACATTATTATGGCATCATTCTCGTTTAACTTGATCTCCATACGCTGGCTTCTTTTACTTCCACTGTTGCATGCCATTGCCATTGACGGTCTTGCTTCTAGGCAGCTACTTTGCCATGATTATGAGAGCACTGCCTTGTTGCAATTCAAAGAAAGCTGTCATAGCAACGTGAATGCTTGCATTGGTCCTTTTACTTATCCTAAGACTGCATCTTGGAAAGTAGAAGGGGTGAACAAAGATTGCTGCTTCAGGGATGGCGTTGAGTGCGATGTTGACACAGGCCATGTAATTGGGCTTGATCTCAACAGAAGCTGTCTCTGTGGTTCCATGATCTCCAACAGCAGCCTTTTACGCCTTGTTCAACTTCAAAGGCTAAATCTTGCTGATAACGACTTCAATTTCTCTCAGATCCCATCTGGATTCAGCAATCTTTCTAGGTTGACATATCTCAACCTCTCTCATTCATCGTTTACTGGCGACATTCCTTCAAAGTTCTTAGACTTTTCCAGGTTAATATCCCTTGATTTGTCAAATAATTCTATCCTACATCTCAAAAGCCTAGAAGGTTTAGTTTAAAACTAAACCCGCCTGGAAGATCTGCTTCTCAGCAACGTGCAAATATCATCTCCAGTGCCTGCAATCTTATCAAATTTATCTGGTTTGAGAACACTTGATCTGAGTCGTAACGGACTTTATGGAGAATTCCCAGTATAAATTTTTAAGCTACCAAACCTACAAGATCTTAGGGTGAATTACAATGCAGATCTCATGGGCTCTTTGCCTGAATTCTACTCAAGCAGTCTTCTTACATGATAAGGGTAAAATTGTGAATGTGAATACTCATGAATATAGTGTCACGAAGCGATGTTCAAAATAGACCCGTCAGCCTCACTTGTCATAAATGGCAGTCAAACAGCTTTAGGACGTCTACAACTTTAGGAAGATGGGGTTAACTTGTCATAAATGGAAAGCTGACACTACTAAGCTAAAGGGAATAGGCGAAGCTGACGACCCCGACATTGTAGTAGGCGAAGCTGACGACCCCAACGAGGGAGTAGGTGAAGCTAACGACCTCGACGAGGGAGTAGGCGAAGCTAACGACCCTGACGTGGCCTTGCTTGGTCTCCACGTTTGCATATATAAAGAAATATCTTGTGCCCCACACTTGGTGTTAATAAAAAAGACTCTTACAAGGAAAGGATTCCGAAAAATACGCTCATGAGGATTCCTATAAGGAAAAGAACTCTACACCAAGGAAGAGAGGTCAACCCTTTACTACTATAAAAAGCCCAAATACTCTCACAAACCGAGGTACGCATAATTGACCTCACTCTAGCACTTTAGAGTTGTGAGAAGTTCTAACTTGACCTTCGGAGGGTATTTGGCCAGCACCACACCAGTGCTCTCTGCGAGGTCTTCTCTTTTTGTTATGCAGGTGTTGTTTTGAGTATGCGAAAACCGTGTGGCTCACTGGTAATATTTTCGGCATCATCAGTTGGCGCCGTCTATGGGGAAACTCGTTTTGTGTTATTCTTAGCAATTTGAAAGCCATACGAATGCTTCCTAGACCAAGAGTTGCATTGTACTTACTCGCTCGATGGCGACCACCGATAACGTTCAGGGAGACAAACCACGCCTAACTGTCCTCAAGAGACAAATTCAAACCCTCACGCGGCCATGGAGCACCTTACTCAGCAAAGCCATGATTTGGAAGAGCAGTTATGCCAAAAGAACGCGGGTTACGGCACTCAACAAGAGGACCAAGAAGGTACCAGTGCCGAGCGAAGAGACTAAGAGGGGCCGGAAGGTAGTAATGCCTTAAGCAGAATAGAGCGACAAGATATGAGCCATCCATCCATCACTGATATGGCTCCACCCCACATTGTCGCGGAGATGTAGGCGATGAAGGAACAGATGGACGTCATGATGAACTCCCTCAAAGGACGAGTGTCCAGTGACCTTGATGATCTGGTCCACCGAACCGACTCGTCGTTCATCGCATCCGTCAACTCCTTCCCCCTTCCACCAAAGTTCCGTATGCCGCAGATGGAAAACTACGATGGAAACAAAGACCCTCTAGATCATTTGGAGTCCTTCAAGACCCTGATGCACCTTCAGGGGGTACTCGACGAGATCATGTGCAGAGCTGTCCCCACCACACTAAAGGGTCCCGCAAGAATATGGTTTAGCAGGCTAACGCCTAACTCCATCAGTACTTTTAAGCAGCTAAGCACCCAGTTTGCTTTGCACTTCATCGGGGGACACAGGTATAAGAAGTCTACAGCATGCATGATAAGCATCAAGCAGCGGGAAGATAAGACACTAAGGTCTTACATAGCACGCTTTAACAAAGAGGCGCTTTCAATTGATGAAGCTGACGACAAGATACTTGTAGCCATTTTCACTAATGGGCTGCAGAAGGGTAAGTTCCTATTTTCACTATACAAGAACGACCCGAAAACTATGTCGGACGTGCTTTACAGGGCAACCAAGTGCATGAATGCTAAAAATGCGCTTCTGACTTGAGAGAAGAGAGAAAGGTAAGAGGATACGCGACAGGCAGAGGGTAGAAGATGGCAAGAACTGGAGACGTTGGACAGACAGAAGCTACACCACCTGTGGAACACCAAGCACCTACAGAAGTACTACCAGTAAAAAGGATGGCACGAAGAGCAGCACCCCTTTATTTCTAGTTTACCTTAGAGAATTTTAGCTATACTCCTCAGTTTTTCTATTTACTTTAGTTTTTGCTACAATAACTCTTTTAAAGCCCAAAGGGCAGGTCTTCGTTTTCTTTTTAAGAACTACTTTTTCTACGAATGCATGGTTTTTTATAATAAGAGGAGTTTATTCAGACATGGCCAAAGTCGCCTATGGGTGGATGGTCACTACGCTAAGTCACCTACGGGTAGACGCATGGCCAAAGTCGCCTACGGGTGGACGGTCACTATGTTAAGTCACCTACGGGTAGATGCGTGGCCAAAGTCACCTACGGGTGGATGGTCACTATGTTAAGTCACCTACGGGTAGATGCATGACCGAAGTTGACTATGGGTGGATAATCACCATACTAAGTCGCCTACAAGTAGACGACCAAAAAGGTGACGAGGCACCAAAATTTAGTCACCTTAATTAGTCCATGACCCCAAGTGGACGACTCACAAGGTGACGAGGGTACCAACATTTAGTCACCTCTAAAGTCCACAAAGTGGAGAAATCCAAGTCTACAAAGTAGACGACCCAAATATGTAGTCCATCAAGTGGACGACCTCATCTCAAGAGGATGAAATGTTATCAAGTCCATAAAATGGACAAGCTTATTAAGTCCACAAGATGGACGATTTCATCCTAAGAGGATGAAAAAATTATGAAGTCCATAAAATGGACACAAAGCGGACAACCATGTGTTATTAAGTCCACAAGCTAGACAACCTTATTAAGTCCACAAGGTGGATGACCCTATTAAATCCATAAAGTGGACGACATTGATAAGTCCAAAGTGGACGACCTCATCCTAAGAGAATGAAAAATTATTAAGTCCACGAAGTGGATGAGTTTATCATTAAGTCTACAGATTGGACGAGTCAGTTAGTAATACCCACGAAATGGACGATTACGCTAAGTCCCCAAAGTGGATGAGCCCATAAAGCTGATGAGTTCGTCCACTAGAGGATATGACTAATATTACAAGACGACGGTTTTAACATAAAAGATAACGAGATGAACAAAGAGACGAGTTCGAATTGTCCAAATGAAAAGGACTTAAACTCCATAAACCTATCAGTTTAAGCTGACGAGATCATGGAGTGGGGGGCAGCTGATAAGGGTAAAATTGTGAATGTGAATACTCATGAATATAGTATCATGGAGCGACGTTCAAAATAGACCCGTCGCCTCACTTGTCATAAATGGCAATCAAACAGCTTTAGGACGTCTATAGCTTTAGGAAGACAGGGTTAACTTGTCATAAATGGAAAGCTGACATTACTAAGCTGAAGGTGAAAGGCCACAAACTGAATGACCCCTTGTGATTAATTAACCAATTAATTAGCCAAGTGAATTAATTAGGTTCAATTAACATGCAAACGTGTGGCAGCACAAACAAATCACTGAATAACTAAATATGCAGCGGAAAATAAATGACACGGTGATTTGTTCACGAATGGGGAAAACCCTAACGGCAAAAACCCCACCGGGTGATTTTCAGGTCACCACTCCCGAAACTCCACTATTATCAAATCAAGCGGTTACAAATAAGGAATCCCAAGTACCTTACCAACCTACAGTTGAACCCTTACCCCAATACCCAATCGGACTTGATCTGTAGTGACAGTTCCCTCTTTTGATGCACGGCTCCCAAGTACGTGACTAACCAAATGCGCGGATCCCAGTACGCGACTTCAAACACCAACTTTAGAAAGAGAGGTTGGTTGCAAAGTTCTTCAGTTCATCCTATGCGATGAAGATCTAGAAGATGCTTGGTCACAAAACCCTATGGTGCAAATACACAGCAACTTCTTCAGAGAAGATGAACTAGGTCAAGAACTTCGTCTTTGATCACAATTTGCTTGAACAAGGATTGCTCAATGCTTTTGCAACTTGTGTCTCTGTTGACAGCTCTTAAAACACTCCATTTATATGTTTAGGGTTAGAAGAAAAGAAGGTCCAAAAACATATTCACGGATCCCAAGAAAATCAGATTGAAATTCTGACTTTTTAAATCTCGACAGATAGCAGGTGTCGAGGTAGCTATCGAGCAGGTGTCGAGCTTTAAAAACTGTGCACTTCAGCTTGCTTTTTCTTGGACAGACTTGATGACTTCAACACTTAATCTTGAAACCTTGTTTCTTGAAGTATTAAAAACACCTAGAACTACCCAATTACAAGTAGAGTGCGTTTTGTCAAAGGATTAGCCAATTTACATAAACATTATGACATATGTTCTTAACATGTGAACACATATGTCCTAACAATCTCCCCCTTTGGCAATCCGTGACAAAACCACAACAAACAAATGAACATATGAGAGAAGTCATAAATCACTAAACTCATATTCACTTGTTGAATACAATAAAATCTATTCTAACACAAACTCTTGAAAATCTTTGCAAGAAGAGAGTTTATGGTAAGTAGACTTTGACAACCTGTATTTCTGAAACACTTTTAAACAAAACTCATCAAGGCATCTTGTGTGAAACAGAAATAATTAGATTGCATACAAGTATAAAGAACATGTATCTAAAGATAGAAAAAAAACAACACATGAAAAGATAGGTGAAAAAGAAACATACATCCACATATAGAGAAAAATAAGTACAATGTATGTAAATTGGTCACAAGACCTCATATACAAGATCAATGTATCTAATAAGAACAGAAAAGAAAAGATACAACAAGACTCACTACATCCCTCAAAAATAAGAACACTCCCCCTAACAAAAATGTCCTATACTAGCTCTCCCCCTAAGATGACTACTCTCATAGTCCAAAACTACTCCCCCTTTTTGTCACGAATGACAAAGGGTAGTGTGTCATGTAGACATCTCATCAGTAGAGCTAGCATCTCCATCATCATCATCTGAAGCATCATCATCATCACCATCATCATCATCATCCTCAGCATCAGAATTTGAAGCGACTGGAGGAGGTGGTGGAGGAGAAGCCTCAGAAGCAAAACCACCCATGGTCGCCTGCCGTCGTGCAATACGACCAACACGAACGTTCACCTGATACAACTCAGTGGTGAGTGTATCGAGGCGAGCATCCATGCGCTGCAGCTGCGCCATGATATCTCCAAGAGATACATCGCCTGAAGAAGAAGGAGGAGCTGATGTAGATGGAGCTGATCTGGATGGAACCGAACGCGAGGGAGGAGTGAAATCTGGCTGTCGCGACCTAAACTGTGCCTCACTACGTTTTACGGTAGCGGCATCTATGGCAGATATGTGTGTGAAATGGTCGGACACAGGGAAAGGGATGGAAAAATGGCGTAGAATCCTCGTGATAGCAGAAGGAAAGATGAGCTTATCACGGGACGCCGCAATCAAATGAACATCTATGATAGAGAAAATGAAGTGTGAAGGAAAATCTATCGTAAGATGCTCAAGTAGAGATAACAAAAATCGAGCACGAGGCTCTGTGATAGAGTTATAGTGAGAAAGAGGATGAAGTACAAAAGTCATCACCATGTTTAGGAATCTAGGACCTTTAGCAAAAGGTCTACATGATGTATACTGATGCTCACCCCAATTAGAAGGGCGCTCACAAAAAGCGGAAATGAGCTCATCCTTGGACACAGTCTTCAGTCGCTCACAAGTAGGATAGTCAGGAAACTCTATCCTAGGGACTCTAAGCACATCCGCAACTAGCTGCGGTGTGATAGGGATGCGCGTACCTCGAATGCGAGTGAAAAAGAGAGGTACTAAACGATCGATCCCGTGCATGTTGGAGTAAAACTCCTGAATCAGCACGAGAGGACAGGTGACCGGGACGTCACACAGTGACTCCCATCCCCTACTGTGAATGACAGAGGGAAGGTCAGTGTCGGCGAAGTCCGCTAAAATGACTTGGCGTTCCGAATGAACACCTTGTCTAGAAAAGTTCTCAGTAAATGCCTTGTGGGCATCTCCATCACGGAACCGAAGGTTAAGAGGAGCAGAATCAGAAGAAGAAGAAGAAGCTCCAGAACGCAGAGGGTTCCGAGCTGGAGTGGATTTACGTTTGGGTGCCATAGACACTACTAACGTAAAAGAATGAGAACGAGATAGAGAGGGAGACAATCAGAAAAGTCCCAAACAGTTCAAATATGATAATATGTCGAACAAAAAGTACGTATGCATGGGAATGCATGGACATGTGACATGCAAACTTAAAAAGCATCATGGGCTCAGCCCAATCCAAACCTAGCAGCACACATACAAGAAACACACATCTAAATGCATGAAAATATCATTCTAATGCACATGGAATGCAATGTATGACATTTTAAAAACATTTGAGTGAAAAACCAACCCACAATTTCAAGAAAAACTCATCAATTTTGAAAAACCCCAAAATTTTCAAAAACTTCAAAACCTAAGATTCAAAATCATGAAATGCATGAAGAATGAAGGATAAAAAGATCATACCAAGTGATTTGAAGCAGGGAAGGGCCGAAAATCACGTTGGATGAAGGTTTTGAGTGAGAAAAAATTGGTTTGGGAGAAGAAAAGCCTCGGACAGATCGAAGAGAGATCAAGGAAATGAGAGAGAAATCGCGACAGATCCTTATATAGGCACCTTAGTAATTCTCGACAGCTAAGGTTTCGAGAGGTATCGAGGAAACTGTCGAGGAAGGTATCGAGGAGAATAGCCTTCGACAGCTGAACGTGTCGAGGAGGTGTCGAGGTACAAGACCAATTTCAGAGATCAGAATCTCGATCGATCGACTAGGTATCGAGGAGGTATCGAGGAGACAGGAGAAATCTCGATCGATCCATCAGGTGTCGAGACAGGTGTCGAGATTGCAATTAGAAAAAGTTTGAGAAACTCGATAGATGATCAGGTATCGAGGAGGTGTCGAGCCAGCTTTTCAAAGCAGTTTTTCGAGAAGTGAAAAACACAAACATGAATGCAATCAAAACATGCACCTCAATCATGATCCAACTAACATAATAAGCTCTAAAAAATCATCTCTCAATGAAAATTTAAGCACATGGATCTCCCAAGAACTCACACACACACTAAACAAGTCTAACAAATTTTATATTTCAAAAATAAGTCATGACAGTTTAGTGAGTATACAAAAGTACATGTAAAACCTTTATGATGGCCAAATCACATTGTACCTGCACATGTATCTATTGCATGTTGTGTGTGAAAAACATCGCAAGATTGCATATGTGTATACATGTTATGACGATCTGAGATATGAGAAAATAACTTTAACTCACACAAAATCATAACTGTTTGATGGGGACTATCACCTTCGAGGTACATCCTATAACTCCCACATCTCCTAGAATACACACTTGCAACCATGTTTTAAAGCATTTTTAATCTTTTTGCTTTTTATTTCTTTGCATATTTTCTTTTTAAACATATCATACATAGGCTTATGAGAAAGAAAAGAAATACCCATTAATATTTGACATTTCAATTTTGCGATGTCTAAGCACACAAATGTCATTGACATCACACTTTTGCTATGCCGAAACATACAGATGTCATTAATGATTGGCGGGCAACAGTGGTGAGATGGTTATTAATGCCTTTCTCTTAGGATTTTCTAGTCCTACCCGTCAAAAAGAGTGATATGAGTGTTTAGTTTAAGAAATAACCTAATCTTACTCATCACAAACAAGAGCCACAAAACTCACTTGCTTAGTTGTGCATAAAGATGCTCATCTAAGCTACAAGAGATACAAAGTTTAGAAAACTTTGTTTCATTGGCCATCCAAGGTACACAAGTATCAAAGTACACAAAACACACACTGTTTTTGTATTTTTCAATTTTGCAAATTTTTTTTTTTATTTTATATGAAAAAAAAAATAAACAAAACTGAAAGTAAACACACAAAAACATGTTAAGCAAAGCAAAAACAATGCATAAAACTAGACTGACTCAGCAGAAATGCAAAACACACAAGCAATGCAACAAACAAAAAAAACAAGAAGGTAGAAGAAAGTGATAAAATCACTTTGAGTCCTTTTTCTTCCACACCTTGGAAGAACATTTTCTTTGATTAAATCCTTGAACCGGCGGTGAGGGGGAAGAATTAAAACCGTTCAAGTTCGAAAGGAACATGAGGGCTTTCAGAAGATCTCCAAGAGGAGCAAGAGAGGATTGAAGCTGATTTTGGCTTCCAGATGCTGTCATACTATTGCTCTGTTGGGTGGCTAGCCACTTGTAGCAATTTGGTCGAGTATGACCGGCAGCTCCACAATGATGACAGAGATGTTGCTTCTTTTGTTTAGGCTTTTGAGAGTTAGCCTTCTTAGCCCTAGGGTTTTTAGCATCTTTCTTATCTAACTTAGGGGGTGCTCTTAAGATGGATTTACCCTTGTCTATGTTCTTACTAGCTAATTCAGCTTTATCATCAATGTTCTCAATTTTAACAGCATTAGCAGAAGGAACAAAAACAGTAGAACTAGTAGAAGCAGAATTAGAGAAAGAAAGAACATACCCTAAACCTGTTCGATCTGAAGCAGATTTCTGGTTGCTGAGCATCTCATCAAGTTTTGCACTTGAAGTCCTCTCCAGTTGAGCTCTGACTTGAAACAACTCTGCTTCAAGCTTCTTGGTCTTCTCAGCCAGGAAGTTATTTTCAAACCTCAATGCTCCAATAGTTTGATTTGCCTCATCAAACTTTGTGGACAACTCTTCTCGATCAAGTTACACATCACTGAGCTTCTTGGTGGCCAGCCTGTATAACTTCTCATGCTTTTCAGAGAGCTTGTAAAGCTTCTCATAGGCTGAATGGATATCATCTTTGTCATCCATCTTCTCACATTCAGTATCCACCAATTCTTCTTCCTGTTTCACTTCTTCAACAATCCCTTCAGTAGGATTAACTGTGGCAGTGAAGGCATTCAAGATTCCGTCATCTTCACTATCGGAATCATCTTCAGGCTCAGTGTCACTGAGGGTTGCAGCAAGAGCCTTGCTCTTCCCAATGCTCTTCAGATATGTAGAACACTCATTCTTCATGTGTCCAAACCCCACTATTATCAAATCAAGCAGTTACAAATAAGGAATCCCAAGTACGTTACCAACCTACAGTTGAACCCTTACCGCAATACCCAATCGGACTTGATCTGTAGTGACAGTTCCCTCTTTTGATGCATGGCTCCCAAGTACGTGACTAACCAGATGCGCGGATCCCAGTACGCGACTTCAAACACCAACTTTAGAAAGAGAGGTTGGTTGCAAAGTTCTTCAGTTCATCCTATGCGATAAAGATCTAGAAGATGCTTGGTCATAAAACCCTATGGTGCAAATACACAGCAACTTCTTCAGAGAAGATGAACTAGGTCAAGAACTTCGTCTTTGATCACAATTTGCTTGAACAAGGATTGCTCAATGCTTTTGCAACTTGTGTCTCTGTTGACAGCTCTTAAAACACTCCATTTATATGTTTAGGGTTAGAAGAAAAGAAGGCCTAAAAACATATTCACGGATCCCAAGAAAATCAGATTGAAATTCTGACTTTTTAAATCTCGACAGATAGCAGGTGTCGAGGTAGCTATCGAGCAGGTGTCGAGCTTTAAAAACTGTGCACTTCAGCTTGCTTTTTCTTGGACAGACTTGATGACTTCAACACTTGATCTTGAAACCTTGTTTCTTGAAGTATTAAACACACCTAGAACTACCCAATTACAAGTAGAGTGCGTTTTGTCAAAGGATTAGCCAATTTACGTAAACATTATGACATATGTTCTTAACATGTGAACACCTATGTCCTAACAGAAGGGAATAGGCGAAGCTGACGACCCCGACGAGGGAGTAGGCGAAGATGACGACCCTGACGTGGTAGTAGGCAAAGTTGACGACCTCGACGAGGGAGTAGGCGAAGATGACGACCCTGACGTGGTAGTAGGCGAAACGTTTGCATATATAAAAAAATATCTTGCGCCTCACGTTTGGTGTTAATCAAAAAGACTCCTACAAGGAAAGGATTCCAAAAAATACGCTCATGAGGATTCCTATAAGGAAAAGAACTCTACACCAAGGAAGAGAGGTCAATCCTTTACTACTATAAAAAGTCCCAATACCCTCACAAACCAAGGCACGCATAATTGACCCTGCTCTAGCACTTTAGAGTTGTGAGAAGTTTTAACTTGACATTCGGAGGTTATTTGGCCGGCACCACATCGGTGCTCTCTGCGAGGTCTTCTCTTTTTGTTGTGCAGGTGTTGTTTTGAGTGTGCGAGAACTGTGTGGCTCACTAGTGATTTTTTCGGCATCATCATTACACATTTAGAGATTTGGGATACTGGTTTCTCTGGGGAACTGCTGACCTCAATTAGTAACCTTGATTCCTTGAATGTACTGTGGATTAGGAGTAGTAATTTCTCGGGTAGCCTTCCACCTTCAATTGGTAACTTGACTCAACTCACTCTTTTGGTCCTTTATAATAACTCCTTTATAGGAAAAATTCCTTCCATTTTATACAACCTTATTCCCTGGAAATTTTTTTAGATGTTTCTTTTTGTCAGTTCTCGGGGTTAATTCCAGCTTCATTTTGTAACCTTACTCAACTTATTTATGTAAACATTAACCAAAACTATATTAGAATCTCAAATCCTTCTTCCTTGTCATGTCTTGGAAAATTGAGCAAACTTATGTTTTTGGCCTTTGATGGAGTCAATTTAACAAGGGATATCCCATCATCATTGAAAAATCTAACCCAACTTCATTTTTTGGACATGAGCTAGAAATCAATTAACTGTTCCAGTCCCTTCTTGGCTTGCCAATTTGACTCAGTTAACTGTGTTACACCTTGCATATAATCAATTACAAGGCTCCATTCCAACCTCAATCTTTGCACTCAAGAAACTTAAAACTCTTGACCTTCTCTAAAAATTACTTGAGAGCATAGTGTCTCTAGATATGTTTCATAAACACAAATATTTAACCACATTACTTTTATCAATGAACAACATATCATTCCTCACCAAAATCAAAACTAATGTTACCCAACATAAGTTTCAGGTTATAGGATTGGCTTCATGCAACTTAAGTAATTTCCCAGATTTCTTAAGCAACCAAGACCAGTTACAATATCTTGACCTATTTGTTAGGTTCTAAGGTCTTAGGATTTTATGTATTTAGAACTCTAATTTGTAATGTTGGCAAACCATGATCAAAACAATGTATTTAGTCTAGTTTAGGCTTGCTCAAAGTTGGTAAAATATTGTAAAGTTGGAATTGAGTGACTGCAGATGCATTGGTGCATTTCGGCCTGGCTCGATCGATCGAATGTAATTCTCGATCGATCGAAAATCGGCCCAAATGCGTTTCTGCAGAAATTCCAGCTCAGCCCTAACTCTTTTAAAATGTTTAGGGTTTTATGTTTTTGCCCTAGGTATATAAGGCAAAACCCTAGCCACGTTTTCAGAGTTGCACAAGTTGTATTGTTGCTCATACATTGCGGTTTTGTGTAAATCTCTTGTGAGATCTAGAGGAGCTTTCCTTTACACAAAGCTTAGGGTTTTCAAGATTGAGATTATTTCAACCTCTTGATGATCAACTTGGTTGCTGCCATTGAAGCTTAAAGATAAACAAGCGGGGAGCTTGTAGCTGATTGAAGGAATACAAAGAAAGAAGTAGTCCGTGGACTCGGAGCCTGCGCGTGGTCGTGTCAGGAAGTTTTACTGGTGGGTAGCATTAAGAAGTCAAGCGGGGAGCTTGTAAGTCCTTTTGTAAGAACTTCAATTCTTTCTTAGTGGATTCCGTTTTGCCTTGAGGATTGGTGGGTAAAATCCTCCCCAGGTTTTTCCGTGTGGTTTCCTGGGTGATCATATCCTGTGTTCTTTATTCTTTCCGCTGCTTTTTATATATTTTATATGCATGATATGATTATTTGATTGTTTTAACCTAGAATTGTTTAATTTGACTAAGTAACAACTTGGCTAATTAATCTAGGCTACGCAATCTGGTTGTTTGTTTAAGGGGTCTAAACCGCTCACTATCCTACAACAAGATTCAAGGCCAAATACCAAAATGGGTGTGGAACACAAGTGCAAAAACTTTGATGTTTGTGAACTTTTCTCACAATTTATTAACAGGCTTTGACATGTATCTACCCAATTTTCCGTGGTCTCAATTGCAGATTTTAGACCTTAGGTTCAACAAGATACAAGTGTTACCCAAAATTCTACCACCATCCACCTTGGCTTATTTGGTCCCAGACAACATGCTCTAAGAAGAAATTTCATTGTTGATCTGCAACCTTAGTTCTCTTTATTCCTTTGATTTGTCCAACAACAAGTTCAATGGCATACTTCCCGATTGTTTGAGCAACTTCAACATCTCTTTGAGCATATTGAATCTTAAAGGCAACAATTTTCATGGCATGCTTCCCCAACTATGTGCAAAGGGAAGTAGAATGAAGATGATTGACTTGAGCAAAAATCAATTCACAGGGGTTCTGCCAACATGATTATCAAATTGTAGAATGCTAGAGATTTTGAATCTTGGAAGCAATCAGCTCAATGATGTTTTCCCTCTTGGTTGGAAACACTTCTTGAACTAAGGGTACTAATTCTACAGCAAAATAGCTTATATGGTGTAGTGGGGAGTCCTGCAGCCATGTTTATAGCTCCCAAGTTGCACATTCTTGATCTCTCCACCAATAAATTTACTGGTAAGTTGCCATTTGAATTCTTCCGAAATTGGAAGTCTATGAAGAAAGTTGATGCAAATGATTTCACACATATGACGGCACATAAGTTTTTTGGGTGGCAAATTTGGCCATGAATGAATATTATGTTTACTCAATGATGATAACCAACAAATGTAGGGAAACAATATTCCAAAAGATCAATGGAGCCTTGGCAACTATTGATCTTTCAAGCAACGAATTCAATGGAGAGATTTCAGAATTCATTCGGAATCTATACGGGTTCCAATTGCTCAACCTTTCCAACAACAATCTTACTTTTCATATCCCATTATCAGTAGGAGACTTGGCAACATTGGAGACTTGGCAACTAACGCAACTCACTTTCCTTGGATTCTTTAATGTTTCACGTAACCAACTTATAGGGCCTATACCACAAGGTAAACAGTTTAATACTTTTGAGAATAGTTCATTTGATGGAAATTCAGGATTATGTGGTGGACCGATGTCAAAAAAATGTGAAAATCTAGAGCCTTCACCTCTACCCACTTCAAACATTGAAGAAGATCAAGACTCATGGTTTCACATTAAATTTGATTTTAAAATAATCCTGATGGGATATTGTTGTGGACTTGTAATTGGAGTGGTTGTTGGAAACATTGTGACTAAGAAAAAGTACCATTGGTATGTAAGAACTAGGAATAGACAACATAAAAGGGGAAGAAGGCAACTTTACTAGAGACTAGAGACATAAAGTAACGATTTGTGATTGGTGGATACATCATGCATATACCTAGTTTTGGGGTCAACTTTATTTCCCGCTACTCACAACTGCCACTTTAATAAATTGTGGAAAGTTTTATGAAATAAATTTTCACTAAACTTTCTAGAGGGGAAGGCATCAGGATAGAATAAAGTTTGTAAAGACATTCTTGATGTTTTCATCTTTCTATCATACTGTAGCACTATTGTGCCTATTGGTACTTTCCACTTTTTATTTTTCCTAATTGTCCTTGTTTTCTCTTTTCTTGGTGTAAAGAGGCTGTCACTGCCCTTAAGATATTTCTTTCAAAACTAATTAAAATGTTTTCCAAGTAAAAGAGTAAGAAAAGTGGCCAAGTTGTTTATAACCCAAAACACGATATCAAGACTTGTTCAAGATTCTCTCTCTCTCTCTCTCTCTCTTCATTGTTTTCATTCCGTATCAAAGGAGCCCCATAAAAGTGATTTATAAAGTCGTGTCGAGGAAGTGCCTAGTGTTTAAGAGTTAAGACTAGTATGCACCATGCTTGTGTGTCAGGTTCTAAGACTTTAGGAACTAATGTATTAGAACTTCAATTTGTAATATGTTGGCAAACCATGATCAAAACATAAAGTCTAGGTTTAAGCTTGCTCAAAGTGTGTTTAGTTGTAAAATTGGAATCAAGTGATTGCAGAAGTTATTGGAAAAAATCTGCAAGGCTCAATCAATTGAAAATTAGACTCAATCGATCGAAACTCGTGCAGATTTGATTTTCAACAGAATTTCCAATTCAGCCTAAGCCCATATGACGTGTAGGGTTAAGTGTTTTACTTCAAGTATAAAAGGAAAAACCCTAGCTACGTTTTAAAAGTCTTTGGAGAGTTGTGTGTTGCATCTTCTGTGAGATCTAGAGGTATTTATCTTCATACACATACATAGAGTTGTCAAGATCAAGATTTGCATCAAGAACTTGATGAACTCTTCAGTTGCTGCACAAAGAACTTTAAAAAAGATATGAAACCTTTGAGAGGTGTCTCAAAGTCACAAGTAGGAGAACTTGTGGTTGCTGTAGATCAAAGAAAGAAGTAATTTGTGGAATCGAAGTTGTCACGTGGTCATAGTAGTAAGTTTTCTACTCGATGTAGCAATAGAATGTTAGTGGTTTAAGTTCTATTGTAAAAACTTCAATTCTTTTATAATGGATCATAATGAATCTATTTTTACCTTGAGGATAGCTAGATTAAATCCTCCCCAGTTTTTTATCGATTAGGTTTTCCTAAGTCATCATATCGTGGTGTACTTTATATTTCCACTGTATTTGCATGATATGATATTATTGTAAATTGAATAATTTATCTAAGTAATCATTTGACTAAATAACTACATTAAAAAACTTGTGTTAAGGGGTCTAAAAATGTACAAGTGGTATCAGAGCAGGTTAACTCTTATGTTTAGATCTTTTGATCTAAGAGTTGATCCTTGACCCCTGTTATTATGGAACACGATCACTCTCTTGTGATCCCTCCTCACTTTGATGGGAACAACTATGCCTACTAGAAAATAAGGATGAAAGCCTTCCTAAAATTTATTGACGAGAAAGTGTTGAACTCTGTTGAATACGGATGGGAGAAACCGACCACTCCTGTTGGTGAGTGGTCAACATCTCATAAAGAGGCAGCCACTTTTAATAGCAAAGCCATGAATTCTATTTTTAATGTTGTTTCTATGGAGGAATTCAAGAGAATCTCAAATGTTAAGGTTGCTCATATTGCATGGAATATTCTCCAAACTATGCATGAAGGCACGAAGGCAATTAAAATTAATAAGCTGCAGTAGTTAACTACTAGATTTGAAAGCATTAGGATGTTTGATGATGAGTGTTTTGATGAATTATATGCTAAGCTTAATGATATTTTAACTCTGCTTATAATTTGGGTGAAATTTATGATCAACCTAAGATTGTTAGGAAGAATGTTAGATCCTTAACTGAGGACTTTAGACCCAAAGTGATTGCCATTACTGAAAGTAAGGATGTGGACTCCATCTCTGTTGATGAGCTTGTAGGATCTCTCTAGTCCTATGAACTAGATCTACCCAAAATAAACAAATCAAAATTAATAGCTCTTAAGTTAGTTGATGATGTTGATGGGAATGGATTTAATGATGAATTTGTTAGGGTATGTGCCCTAAAATCCAATTTATAGGCATGTCATAAATAATTAAATTGTTTAATTATATGAGACTATTTATGAACTTATGGAACATTATCTTAGTCCATGAGATGCATAGTATGTGATTTATGTGAAAAGTCACAGAAAGATATAAATCACAAGTTCTTTGTAAACTCAGAATTTTAGTTCGTAGTCGGTGATGAAATTGGGTGTTTCATCTGCGAAGACTATAATATATCAACTACGATGATTTGTCTTGATCATGGAAGTGGAGACTTCTAGTTGGTATGTTGATATGTTTTAAGAGTTAAGACATATTGAATTGGACCGCTGTGAGATTTATTATTCTCCTAATGACTGTCAAATGAATAATAAATCTCACGACTTCTATTTACATCAACTCTAAATCCTGAGAGAATAATGAACCTGATCATGAGATGTAGGTTGCTTTGATATATCAGGAGTGAGATCTATTAGAACGGTTAAAACCTCAGTATGTTGGGCAATCACATTTAGTGTTGATGGAACATATATTCTCAAGATGGAATTCATAATCTCTTAACGGAGATATAAAATATTCTCTTGAGATAAGTTTAATGAGTTTGGTTATTCAGAGTGTTGGGCCCAACCACTTTAGTAAAGAGTTACTAAAGTATATATATTTGTGAAATTGGATTTCATAAATATATATTGAATAACATAAAGGATTAAACTGGGTACTCAAGGATTAAGATGTAGTAATCTACAAAGTGGCAGTCAACATTTAATGACTTTGTATTACTACGAATATTTTAATGAAGGGGTTGCATGTACAATAAAGTCTTGGGAAATAATTTATTGATAAGGCCTAGAGTGCAACTATATTTATATAGTGGTATTAAATATAGTTAATGGTAACTTTGGACTTGTCAAGAGTTGACAGAAAAGCCCAAGGCCCATTGGAGCTAATGTCTTATTGGTCCCTTTTGGTCCCACTCCAAGCCACACATTTAAGCCCAATTGGAAAGGCCCAAAAGGCCCACCCAATTAGATAATTGGTTAGATACAAAAGGGAAAAACGTTCAGAATATTTAAAAAAAAAAAAAAAAAAAGAAAGAAAAATATCATTGTAATGGTGTGGAAGAGAGTGAAAGTCACTCTCTAATAATTCCTTTTGTTACCAATTGAGAGACCACACATCTTGGGCATCACGTGGAATTGGAGTGAAGATTGAGAGTCTTCCCAAGAACGTTTGATCTTCGGTTTTGATTTTCACCACACCAAGGTACGCTTTCTTGTTCTCAAATTCTGAAACTTACATAGTGCTTGTTATCAATTGCGAATGAAGTAGATCCGTTAATTTAATTTTTTCCGCTGCGCACATCTATTTTTCCAACAAATGGTATCAGAGCGGTCTTCAATTTCGAATTGTATAACATGTTTTGTGAGTTTTAGAATTAGAGATGATAGTTTCATATTGTTAGAAAATTTTGTTTTTAATTTTCTGCATGTTGTTGAAACTATGATTTGATGAAAACTGAAATTGGTGTTACGATGTTGTTTAAATTTAAATTTAAGTATGTTAATTTGAATCTTAAGGCTATAGCATCAATAGATTTCAGTTTTGACATCAATCTCTGTCTGTAATGTTCATATGATGCATGTTTGTTCATGAAAAACCGTAGAAAACTGCCTTGGAAAATTTCTGGAAATTCGTGTTTCCCGATTTTCGATCGATCGAAAATCACTTTCGATCGATCGAATGAGACAGTGATCAGACTCTTTAGAACGATAGATTTTCGATTGCTATTCGATCAATCGAATCTGTTTTTCGATCGATCGAGAGGCGATCGAGTATCAATCGAAGGAGTCAGATGATCAAGTTCGAATTTTTTAATTTTTTCGATCGATCGAGGGACACATTCGATCGATCGAAAGAAGAAAAATCAGAATTTTTTCTAAGTGTTTTCAAGTTTTTTAAGAGCAAGGTTATGTGTGATTAGATTACACATAGTTCTAACTAAAAGACCTAATGAGATCAAAGGTATTAGTTAAATAGAACTCTTAGTCCTAAATAGTTTAGGACTTGTCTTTTAAGAAACATTCTAATGAGATTAGAATTGTTGTATGATTAAAAGTCTTGAACTTAATTTATTTTAATTAGAAGTTTTAATGAGATTAAAGCTTAATTAAAAGGTATGTAGTTTCTAATGAAACTAGAATGCTTAATCAAATAAGTTGAGAATAGAGTTCTATATAACTAATTTTTTGAATCATTAGTGTTTAAGAAATCCTAAATAGTTTAGGACTTCTATTTTAGTTAGTGATTCTAATGAGATTAGAGTCTTTAATAAGTGCAAGGTTGTTAGTTGTGATGGGATCACAATTACTTATAAGAAAAACCCAAATAATGAGTGGGAGCTCTTGAAATAACCCTTTTGTTAAGTTTATTGTAATGTGAGTAGATACCTCGTCTTGACTTCGAGTCTTGCATTCCATGCGGAGGGTATTTATTTCACGGATTACAAGGTTAAACTTCTTTGTGATTGCGCGAATGTTCGTTACGCTATTGTGACGTGACTTAGTAACATCACATTGAATTTAAACAATTAAACACATTTGATGTGTAGGGTTAAAATTGTGATTAGATCACAATGATTTCAAGACAATCCACTTGTTTTAAAATTTCTAGTGGGAGAGAGATACAAGGGTTGGATCTCACGGCCTCCATTGTTGGTTCATAGTGGTGTGGGGTAAACATCTCGTCTTGGCCTCGAGCCTTGCGTTCCATGCGGAGGATGTTTATTTCATGGTACTACAAGATTGAATTTCCTGGTTTATAGTGGTTTGATCAAACACCTTGTCTTAGCTTCGAGCTTTGCATTCCATGCGGAGGGTGTTTTTATCATGGTACTACAAAATAAGCCTGTTAAAGGGATGAAATGTGGTTACACATGATTCTAGACAATGGTGTACACTAGACTAAGTTTAATAGTATCCTCTATGCTGAGTTCTTGCTATTATTACTTAGAGGCCAAAGGAAGAGCGGCAAATTATTTTTGTTTGGTAAGAGTTACCATGATAGCATTAATAATGAGAATATTTCTCGCCTGATCATAGTGGTTGGTATTCACTCTATGCTGAGGAATATTAATTGCGGGATTAGGTTGTCGTTGCACCTAGTATAGTATGGTTTTCGGGTTCCATATTATATGGTTATGGATGCAAAATGATAATGTCCTAGTATTTAAGTTCATGGTCTCAATATGAAGTTGTCATAAATTTTGTCCTCTAGCTACTATTTTAGTTGAATCACATTAACTAAGAAATAATTTTGGACATGATGCTTAAAGGAGCTGAAGTACATTTTCATGTTTCGATTCAGCATTGTCATAATTTCCTATACATGATGCATTTATGGAAGATAGCTTATGATGTGATCATATTCTCCATTAAAATGCTAGTATGTTATATTGGCTTCTATCTCAATTGTGCTACAGCATGAGATGCAAGAGTTAGTACTAGACTTAGACTTTATATTAAGTCTAAATGAGATGTTTGGTATGAATCATATTGAGTGCTAAGAAAAGCTTAAGAATTTCCAATTCTATGTCATTTTATGAAAATATTTTATTTTTAAAATGAATTGGAATTCTTGGATGTTGAGATTAAATGTTAATCTCATGTGGATATGATCCACAAGTCCTTGTTAGATTTATTTGATCAATTCAGATTGTTTTGAAAATAATTCTTTTTATATTATCTGAATTGATGAGTGAGTTCTACACAACGGAAAACATCCTAAAAGCTAAGGCTAGGATCAATATGATTTAATTCAAATTCTTAGCCTGAACCGAAAGGTAAGGGTGATAAGAAGAAGAATTATAATACCAAACAGTTTGGCAAGCAAGTTGCCCTAGTAGTTGCCAAAAAGGAAATTAGACTTAAAAACATGACCAAAAAGAAATTGTTTCTGTTTTGGTTAAACTAAGCTTTGTCCATGATTGTTTTCTAGATGGATATTTACATGTTTTACTTTTTAAAGAGAAAGTTTCCATCCTTTGGTATTGTATGTTTTGGTACTTATGTCTAGATCTTATTAATCTAAATTGTATTCAAGATTGGTGAAAGATGGGCTTTTAAAACCATTATTTTGTAATATTCCCAATCTATGAATTCTATTTAGAGGATAATATGATCTAGAACTCCTTTATAGTAAAGGAATATAGTATTAATGACTTCTTTAAGTCAGTGCATACATAAAGGAGGAATAAGACTCTTTTAGAAATAGTAAAGTACATGATAAGTTTATCCATTTGCTTATTTCTTTTGGAGATATACTCTAGTTATTACTATGCATTTTCTAAATTTGATTTCAAAATTTTGTTCCTAGGACACTTGTCAAATTGTGGATTGGGTGAAAACCTAGTATATGATACTTCCACTTTTAGAGATGTCCGGCACTTGTGCTAGAAAGGAAGTCTGACAAATTGAAATCAAAAGGTAGAAAAATGTGTGATTATAATAAGTATCCAAAAGGATTTGCAGAAGATTGTTTTGGTAGTCATAAAAAATAACAAGATGTTTGTAATGTACAAATACAAAGTTCTTGATGATGACTACGTGAATAATCTTAAAGAATTGTTTTACAAGAGAAGTCAGAATTTTTGTAAGACAACTATAAAATACATTTAGAAATGAGATGGTTGTATTAGATACACCACAAGGCATTATTCTAGATATATAGCTAGTACACGGGTACAATATCGTAGTGGGAGGATTGTAAATTCATACTTTTGGGATAAACTTTTGAAGTCATTCCACAAGGATATGAATTTGATCCTTGGTCCTACGTAGAGGCCATAGATGATATAAATATGGGTTACTGGATCAAGGTTATGTGAATAGAATTAGATTCTATTTAAAGTCTAGAACTTGTAGAGGCGCTTAATTGCATTAAGCCTATTGTTTTCAAATAGGTCTACAAGAAATTGAGATTGATAGAATTGAAGGTGCAAACCTTTAAAGTCAAGACTAGTGGCGAAAAGATTTATTCAGAAAGAAATGGTTCGATTATGAAAAGATTTTTTCACCTATAGTCAAGTTTGACTCTATCTAGATTCTCTTATCCATTATATTTTTTTTGGATGAAATATGGCAATGGATATCAAGAAAGCTTCTTTTAGTAGCAATCTTGAGGAAGACATCTATATGATGTAACTAGACTTGTTCATAACAAAGAACCAGTAGAGTTTAGCATGCAAGTTCCTTAAAGTCCATTTATGGACTAAAACAAGCATCTAAATCATAAAATATCATCTTTGATCAAGAAATCAAATTGTTTGATTTTGATCAAGTATTTAAAGGCCTTATGTGTGTAAAAGTTATATAGAATAATAACTTTCTTAATGTATATTGATGACATTCTAATCATTTAGGATGAAATAGAGTTATTGTCATCAATAGAGTTTTGGTTGTCTAATCCAGTTTGATATAAAGTACTTGGGAAAAACCAGTCACATCCTAAGAATTATAACTTTGTTAAAATTCAGAAATTAGGATGTTGGGTCTATCTCAAACTGCTTAAATAGATTAGATTCTAGCCAAGTATAGCATGTAATACTTCCAGAAAGGATTCTTTCCTTTTAAGTTTGAACTTCCTTTATATAGGACTACGGTCCTTAGACATATAAAAGGAAGAGCATATCAAGACGGTTCCTTATATCAAATCGATAGGAAGTCTTTATGCTATGCTAAATACTAGGCTAAATATCTATTTTGTGGTGGGCATGGTAAGCAAATATCAATTGAATCAAAGATCACTTAATTTAGTGGGAGTAAAGCATATACTCATATATCTTAGGACAATGAGGGATTATATGTTTGTCCACAAAAGTGAAGTTTTGACAGTTACTGGATGTACAAATGTTGACTTGTAGTTTGATTGTGATTCATGAAGTTGGACTTCAAGATATGTGTTCATCCTAGGTGGTGAAGATACACATTAAGCTTAAGTATTATCTCATTAGAGAGATAAGAGTACTTAAAAAGTAGTAGTCGAAAAGATAATTTATGCAATAAATCTGACTGAAACTTATTTCCAAACCTTGCCTTAGAGTGATTTTGAATTTCTCTATAGGGAGATAAGTGTCGGATATATGGTAAATTGTCTTTGAGGGCAAGTGGGAGATTGTTAGGGTTTGTGCCCTAAAATCCAATTTATAGGCATGTCATAAATAATTAAATTGTTTAATTATATGAGACTATTTATGAACTTATGGAACATTATCTTAGTCCATGAGATGCATAGTATGTGATTTATGTGAAAAGTCACAGAAAGATATAAATCACAAGTTCTTTGTAAACTCAGAATTTTAGTTCGTAGTCGGTGATGAAATTGGGTGTTTCATCTGCGAAGACTATAATATATCAACTACGATGATTTGTCTTGATCATGGAAGTGGAGACTTCTAGTTGGTATGTTGATATGTTTTAAGAGTTAAGACATATTGAACTGGACCGCTGTGAGATTTATTATTCTCCTAATGACTGTCAAATGAATAATAAATCTCACGACTTCTATTTACATCAACTCTAAATCCTGAGAGAATAATGAACCTGATCATGAGATGTAGGTTGCTTTGATATATCAGGAGTGAGATCTATTAGAACGGTTAAAACCTCAGTATGTTGGGCAATCACATTTAGTGTTGATGGAACATATATTCTCAAGATGGAATTCATAATCTCTTAACGGAGATATAAAATATTCTCTTGAGATAAGTTTAATGAGTTTGGTTATTCAGAGTGTTGGGCCCAACCACTTTAGTAAAGAGTTACTAAAGTATATATATTTGTGAAATTGGATTTCATAAATATATATTGAATAACATAAAGGATTAAACTGGGTACTCAAGGATTAAGATGTAGTAATCTACAAAGTGGCAGTCAACATTTAATGACTTTGTATTACTACGAATATTTTAATGAAGGGGTTGCATGTACAATAAAGTCTTGGGAAATAATTTATTGATAAGGCCTAGAGTGCAACTATATTTATATAGTGGTATTAAATATAGTTAATGGTAACTTTGGACTTGTCAAGAGTTGACAGAAAAGCCCAAGGCCCATTGGAGCTAGTGTCTTATTGGTCCCTTTTGGTCCCACTCCAAGCCACACATTTAAGCCCAATTGGAAAGGCCCAAAAGGCCCACCCAATTAGATAATTGGTTAGATACAAAAGGGAAAAACGTTCAGAATATTTAAAAAAAAAAAAAAGAAAAAAAAGAAAAACATCATTGTAATGGTGTGGAAGAGAGTGAAAGTCACTCTCTAATAATTCCTTTTGTTACCAATTAAGAGACCACACATCTTGGGCATCACGTGGAATTGGAGTGAAGATTGAGAGTCTTCCCAAGAACGTTTGATCTTCGGTTTTGATTTTCACCACACCAAGGTACGCTTTCTTGTTCTCAAATTCTGAAACTTACATAGTGCTTGTTATCAATTGCGAATGAAGTAGATCCGTTAATTTAATTTTTTCCGCTGCGCACATCTATTTTTCCAACAGAATTTTCTTCTACAGAGATTGCTTATCTTGCCAAGAACTTTAAAAACTTTCTTAGGAATAACATCAGAAGGAAAAGAGGTAAAAACAATACTGAATCTAGGAATTTTAAGAAAAATGAACCAACTAAATTTAATAATGCTGATAAATCAAAAGAAAAAGTTGGTCAAACTTCTAGTAATTCACTAGGTCAACAATGTTTTGGTTGCCAAGGGTATGGTCATGTAAAATCTGAATATCTTACATTCTTAAGCTCAAAGGGCAAAGCTATGGCTGTAACCTTTAGTGATGATGAAGTTTCTAATCACGAGTCTGGTAGTGATGAAGATGGAAACTTCTTTGCTTTCACAGCTATTGCTGTAGTTAATGAAAGTGTTTTGGTTGAAGAGAACCCTTCTGATGGAAAACTCTCTAAGTGTGTTGATTTGCAAGAAGCTTTTAATAAGTTGTGCAAGGTTGCTACAAAGGATGCAATGAGTGTAGACTTAGGTCTAAAGAAAATTGCTACTCTTGAACTTGGAAAGAAAAAATTATTGCTGAATTTGCTTGATGTTAATGAATTGGTTAATAAGGTGAAGACTGAAAACATGATGTTGCTTGATAAAATTAAGAACCTAGAACTAAAATTATCTGTTGCTAGAGAACAAACTAATAGGTCTCCTAGTTCTAAACTTGATCACATGTTGAGTGTTCAGAAGTCTCCCTTAGACAAAACAGGTTTAGGTTTTGTTGATAACATCTCTATGTCTGAAACTCATTCCACAAATTTTGTTTCTTCTTCTAAGCCTCTCAAGATTGAGATTGTTAAACTAGTAGAAGTTACACCACCTCCTAGGAAGATTAGGGTTGATCTTAAAGAGTCTAAGCCTACGAATCCTAACCCCCCTAAGGATAAGAAGCATGATAGACTTTTGTGGGTTTGTCATTTTTGTGGAAAGGTTTGGCATACTTGCCCAAACTGTTTCAAGTTGAAAGCTGCAAAGTGAGCAATAAGCCAAGAGTACTTATGCCTCAAGCACATGATCCTATGGTACTTATTGGTGAAATGATAAAGGCTTTAAACCTTTATACCAATCCTGGAGTTGCACATCATTCTAATATGAATGATAACTCCAAAGCCAGAGTTGCATCTAAGAAGTTTTGGATGCAAAAGGCTCAATCTAATTGAGTCTTTCTGACATGGTTCTTGTGCTTAATTTCAAAATTCTTTGTGACCATTCTTTTCTTGTTGTTTTGTTTCTTTTTGCTTCTAGGATTTGCATTGCATTATATTCATGCATTTCATATTAGGCTGCTTTTGTTATTTCTTTAAAAAAAAAAAAAAAAAAACAAAACAAAAAAAAAAGGAAAGAAGGATGTGTTTTGTATTATATATCTTGGATTTATAGTTAAGGTTGGCCATATTTTGTTTCATAACATGCTTGAGTACCTTGTTTAGCTTAGATGAGCTTATTTTTTATGCATTTTGCTAGTTTTAGCTATATAGTGCATGTTGTGTGTAAGTGTTTATACTTTTTGATCACATGATTTTGATTTTTAAGTCACATGCTTTTGATTGTTAGGACTAGAAAATTCTAAGAGAAAGACATAAATAATAATCTCACCACTGTTTACTAGTCAATCATGAATACCTTAGTGCATATCGTATGATTTTGTGCTCGAGAAAGTGTAGTACATGCACAAAAAGAAAATAAGGTGTAGCCTTGGAATAATAATAAAATTGGTGTGTATATTATGTGGCTATTGATGGTGAACTAAAAATCGGACTATCTCCAGTTCGTCCATAGAGTTGTCTAAGACCAAGAAGGGTCGTCTAAGACTAGAAAGTTCGTCCAAGACCAGAAGGGTCATCCAAGACCAGAAAGGTCGTCCAAGACCAGAAGGGTCGTCCAAGACCAGAAAGGTCATCCAAGGCCAGAAAGGTCGCCCAAGGCTAGAAGGATTGTCCAAGGCCAGAAGGGTCGTCCATGTTGTCCAAGACCAAAAGGGTCGTCTAAGACCAGAAGGGTCGTCCAAGACCAGAAGGGTCGTCCAAGGCCAGAAGGGTTGTCCAAGACTAGAAGGGTTGTCCAAGACCACAAGGGTCTAGAAAGGTTGTCCAGGACTAGAAGGGTTGTCCAGGACTAGAAAGGTCGTCCAGCTCACAAAGTGACCTGGACGATCTCCCAACAGTTAGGAAATTTCTAGAAATGGATTTACCTATGTAAGTTTGAGATTCGAACCATGTGGTACTATTTTGTAACGCAAACAAGATTCTTATATATCGCTGTAACTTCTTATTAAGTACTTAACTTCCAATGGCAGTTATAGAAGATAAGATTGAACATTCTAACTTCTATAGCAGTTGTGAAAATTAAGTCTGAACCTTCTAACTTCCACAAATATTGGGAAAGTTACTAAAGAAGTAACCGCTCCAAAGCTCTCTATATAAGGACTCATCCACATCAAATCGAAGTAAGTTTCCACTACTCATAAAGTTAGAATTCTTAAGTTCTAGATGGAAAACTAACTTAAGCATCGGAGAGTTCTTGGCCGATTCACCCCGGTCACCTTTGATCTTATGTTTCTTTCTTTTCAGGCCTTCCAAGCAACCATTAGCCCATTGAAGCCCGGAGCATTCAGCTTACTGATTTTCTATGCATCATCAGTTGGCGTTGTCTGTGGGAAAGTTAAATTTGTATTTTGCAGTTTATCTTTCTTAGACAAAAGGTTGTATGGTCCGAACAAGGTCAATGGCCACTAGTCTAGACCACTAGAAGAGTGGGAACGCTTCCAACCACTAGAAGAGTGGGAACGCTTCCAGCCACCCCAACGCTCACCAGTCAACACCTATCATGCAACTGCCTTCCGTCCCACAAATACAGTCCATGGCAGTCGCCATGGCGTTAGAATCAAGAACTGACTTGAGAGATCAACCAAAAGAGGCAACATCATGAACGGTGCGCGGAAGGACAAGCTTAGAGTCAAGAACTTAGAGAAGGAGAAAATGTTATTCCCCTTTCATAGCTTCTATCAATAGTCATCCCCTACCTTCCAAATTCAAGATGCCTTCCTTGGATTTGTATGATGGAACGCGCAACCCATGTGATCACATTGCAACCTTCAAGACCACAATGCACCTTTAAGGAGTTCCAAATGAGATAATGTGTAAGGCCTTCCCAACCACCCTTAAGGGGCCAACATAAGTGTGGATCAGTAAAATACCTCCAAATACTATTGGTTCTTTCAAGGAGTTGAATAAGTTGTTCGTCAACAACTTTATTGGAGGACAAAGGCATAAACGCTCCTCACTCAGCCTGTTGACTGTAGAATAAGGAGAAAATGAGAGCTTGCAGTCCTTCATGACTTGCTTCAACAGGGAAGCCCTGACGGTAGACGAGATGGATGACAAGTTGCTGTTGGTAGCCTTCCACAATGGAGTTAGTTCAGATGTATTCATCCATAAGCTTTATGATTAGGAACCACAAACCATGGCTGAACTCGTCCATTCAGCCCAAAACTTTATGAATGCAGAGGATGAAATCATTGCCAAGAAGAGGAAGAGAGCAAATGGAAGCTGATCTCCCACGCCATCTAGACTAAGGCCTCGTCCAAAGAAGGCCTGGATGGGAGAGAAGAAAAACAACAAGAAGGTAGGTTTGTCTTTAGGAAGGAGTCAACACTACACGCTCTTGAATGTTCCACTTGATAAAGTGCTTATGCAAATCAAGGATGACCCATCCTTGAAGTGGTCAAAGAAGATGAAGGGAGATCCTAATAAGTGCAATAAGAACAAGTATTTCCGCTTTCACAGGGACCACGGGCATGACACGGACGAGTGCTATGACTTAAAGTAGCAGATAAAGAACCTTATCAGGCAAGGAAAGTTGAGGAATTTTCTTGGACGAGATCATAAAGACAAGAAGTTGAAAGGAAAGGTAGAAGAACCATCACGGCCCCCACTTGGAGAAATAAGAGTTATTGTAGGAGGAACTTCAGCAGGGCAATCTTCCAAGTCAAGAAAGACATACCTGAAGGTGGTGCAGAACATCCAGCTCTCTGGACGACCACTAAGGACGAGGGGGGTAGACGAGGAGAATGAAGAGCAACTTTGTCTTAACCTCGATCTAATAGACAAGGTAAGGATGGATGCAGAGCAGAGGACAACAAGATATAAAAATCTTATGGCTAGACAATATGATGCAATGGTGAAACCTAGGTATTTCAACATTGGCGACCTCGTCCTAAAAAGGGTCACTTTGGCAACTAGAAATCCAGCTCATGGAAAACTAGGGCCTAATTGGGAAGGACCCTACAAGGTTATCAATTGCAAAAGACAATAATCATACTACTTGGAAGCCCTGGATGGACGGAAGCTAGAGTACCTTTGGAATGTTGAACATCTAAGAAGATACTATCAATGAAGGATCAGCCTGGGCAAGCATCATCATGGACGAAGTTGGAGTTATGTGTTACTTCCTTCATTTTTATTTATGTTTATTGCTAGTACTTCATGTTTTTAATATTTTAATTCCCTAAAAAGTGCATTAGTTTCCAACTTTTGCGCTGTCTATGGACGAATTTGTGATGGACAAAGTCATGGACTTAGTCTGTTTGTACATAAGTATTTTTAATTCCCTAAAGGCACTAGCTTCTAAGCATGTGCCATGCTTGTGGACGATGTTTATGTTGTGTATATACAGTTTGGATTCCCAATGTATATAATGTTATGTGAATTCCTAATTTTCATGTTGTTTTCATTCAAACTAATCCATAGGAAGGCTAAAAGCCCAAGACGAGTAAAATCTCTAGACGCAGAGATGTAACGTCTATAAGCTTTCCTTAAAATAAGGATAAAGCAAAGAAAAATAAACCTAAGGTATATTTGTCTAATCAATGGACGAGGTAAAACCTAATGTGTATTCGTCTAACCAGTGGACGAGGAAAAACGTGCACGTAAAAATGTACAAAATCCATGGATGAATTTGATCAGCCAAATAGTCCAATCTTTGGAGGAGTAAATGCTAGCAACATCTTGCCCAAAGACGAGTAAAGGACCATCTAGCCTATGGACGAGGGATAATGCAAGCTATAAGTCAAATCTATGGACGAATAAAGCTAGCAAAAGAAATACCATTCAAAAGAATGGCAAAAGTGTTGAACATAAAAAATTATTCTAACATGGACAAGCTAAATGCCTTCGTGAATGGATGGACCACAATTAAAAACCATAAAAAACAGCATGGACAATGTAAACAAAGGAAAATTTGTTCATACATAAAGCATATAACATGTTCAACACCAAACGAAGAATGAAAATGGAAGTAAATATTCATTCATAAAACATAAAAAAGGGTAGACACCATCATCCAAAAACCCTTAAATTGTGCATGCCAATAAAGGCAGTTGTATCTGTTATCATACATCCATACATTTGGACGAGAAGATTGTACTTAGATAAAACTTAAAATAAGCCCAAAAAAAAAAAAAGGGCACCATGAACAATATATAAAAACAAAGTTAGATTGAAGATTACTTTGATAAACCACTGGGAGCATCCCTAGACTTTGGATCGTCCTTGGAAGGCTCAGGAACGGCATCGTCCATGATATTTACATCCTCAGAGCTCGTCTGAAGCAAAGAATTCTCAACAGCAGTTGGAACCTTGAAGACATTAAAGTCCATCTCAGGATAGGCTTCCTTAGCATCGGAGTGAAAATCCTCGTAGCCAGTAGCATGTTGCCCGTCTAGACGCCTAGTGAACTCGTCAAACGTTTTGAAGGCTTCAATTGCATTGTCCATTGCTTTCTCTAAGGACGAGGATAAGTCTTGGAATTTTTCCTTCAAGGTGACCAACACGAGTCTCCTTAAGCTCCTTAACTTGATTCCCCAGATCCTTCTCTACTGCCTGAAGACAAGTAAGCTCCTCGCCAAGCCTGATCCTCTCTTCCTTTTTTAGACAAAGCTCATCCTCCAGCTCCTTGTTCTTTTTGGCCAGAACCTTAACATCGTCACTCAACTCCCTGGCCTGCTAGGACGCAGCATAAAACTTTGCCATCACCTAACATAGGGATGGACGAGGAAGAATTAGAAATTTTATTTAAAAAAAAAAAACAACAAAGAAGATGCATGGCCTTCATCCAACACCAAGATAGGATAAGCCTAAACAAGAGTTGAAGGATGAGTCTTGCGAGGAGGTCTACCAACAAAAGGATGAAGAGCTTCAGTCTGGACAGCTGAAGGAGGAACTTTATGTTAGGACATATGTGTTCACATGTTAAGAACATATGTCATATTTTATGTAAATTGGCTAATCCTTTGACAAAACGCACTCTACTTGTAATTGGGTAGTTCTAGGTGTTTTTAATACTTCAAGAAACAATGTTTCAAGATCAAGTGTTGAAGTCATCAAGTCTGTCCAAGAAAAAGCAAGTTGAAGTGCAGAATTTTTAAATCTCGACACCTGCTCGATAGCTACCTCGACACCTGGCTATCTGTCGAGATCTTCAGCTGATTCTTATCGCAATCTCGATAGCTTCTCGATAGCTTGTCGATCGATCGAGAAAGTTTCTGTCCCCTCGACACCTTCTCGACACCTCCTCGATAGCTGCTATCTGTCGAGGTTACGAAAATTCAGCTTTTTGATTTTTGGGCCAGGCTTATGTATTTGTGTAGGGTTTCTTTTCCCACAACCCTAGACCTATATAAGGCTTATTTTAGAGCCGTTACATAAGAGAATAAGAGAATACAAGGAGAACATATGCAAAAGGGTTATTCTCTCTGAAAGAAGCTACTGCGTTTTTGCGCCTTAGGGTTTTGTAACCAAGTGCTTCTTGATCTTCATTCTTGATGAAGTGAAGAACTTTGCAGCCAACATCTTCTTTTAGTTGGTGATTGAAGTCGCGTATTGGGATCCGCGCAATTGGTTAGTCACGTACTTGGGATTCGTGCATTAAAGGGTGGCGTTCATATATTGAAGAGTTCAGAGGTTCTGAAGCGGTAGAAGGTTTCTGCTGTGAGTTCATCTACAGGGATTGTAGAGTCTAGGGACAAAGGTTTTGTACTAGATCTGAAACTTCTCTTTTCTATAGTGGATTGCTTTTCGGGAAGGTTTCCCCCCAGGTTTTTTACTGTGAAACTGGTTGGTTTCATTGGTTTTCCTGGGTCATCATATCTTGTCTTATTTACTTTTCCGCTGCATTTATTTTTGACATGATATTGATGTTTATTTGTTTTAACAAGTTTTATTGATAATAAATCTAATTAACAACTTGGATTTAAAACTTGTTAATTCTATCAACCGGGGTCTAAATTTCCCAACAAGTGGTATCAGAGCGGGTTCACTCTGATTGGATTAATTTCCTGAGTGTGATCCTTGACCCCCGTTGTCATGGATTCTCTTGATTGCTTTGATTTGCATGATCTTGTGTTGAATGATGATGATGATATTCAAGATGCCTATTTCAAGCTTTATAATTTTTGTATGAAGTCTCTTGAATGTTCTACAAAATTGAAAGCTAAATTTAAAAAGGTAAAACTTGAAAAAGATGATTTGATTGCAAAATTGGATGAAGCCAATAATTTGAATGAGAATTTTAAAAATCAAATTTCATCTCAGGTGGACAAAATAAAGAGTTTGGAAGAGCAACTAGTTGAATTTAAAACTGAAGTTGAAAAATTGACTAGTGCCAAACTTGTTGTTGAGCCTAACTCAAAAGAAAAGGAATTTTATATTCCTCCTTTTAAAAGGAAAAATCAAGAGTTGAAGGCTAATATTGCTAGGATAGACAAAGGTAAACAATCTGATGTTAATGTTGAAGTTTCTAAACCTATGTCTAAAACTCTTCCTAGGCTGAATGATAAATCTGAATTTGTCCCCATTTGTCATCATTGTCATATTGTTGGTCATATTAGGCCAAATTGTCCTAAGTTGAGGTCTCTGTCAACCTCCAAGGTTAGACCTCCTTCTTGGAAGCCGAGTAGTCCTAAAACTGCTCATGTTTGTCACCATTGTGGTGTTGCTGGACACATTCGTCCTAATTGCTTTAGGTTGTATCCTCATAAGCAATTGTCCAAACGGTCACAGGTTTCCTCTCAAGAACCTACACCTTTGTTTGGAGAGTTATTAAAAGTCTTGAGCTTTTTAACTCAATTTCAGGAGAATTCTAATTCTTCTATGTCCTTTAGTAGACATACTAGGACACATGCCTTTTCATCTTCACGGCCAAAGACTCGTGCTGTGTGGGTGAGAAAGGAGCCTAAGACTTAATTGTCTTTTCTGTTTGTCCTCTGCTTTAATTCTTTCTATCTAAAGTAGGACTTTCATTGCTTGATTTCTTATCTGTTTTTGAAATCATGCTTTCATGCATTTGCATCTTTCTATCATGCCTTCATGCATATATATATTTCTTTCTGCTTTCATGTTGTTTATCTGTTTTTGTTTGATTGTTTAGTTTTTATTTTGTTCTGTTTCCAAAATAAAAATAAAAAGGAAAAATCAGAAAAATACAAAAACAGTGTGTGTTTTGTGTACTTTGGTACTTGTGTACCTTGGATGGCCAATGAAACAAAGTTTTCTAAACTTTGTATCTCTTGTAGCTTAGATGAGCATTCCTATGCACAACTAAGCAAGTGAGCTTTGTGGCTCGTGTTTGTGATGAGTAAGATTAGGTTATTTCTTAGACTTAACACTCATATCACTCTTTTTGACGGGTAGGACTAGAAAATCCTAAGAGAAAGGCATAAATAACCATCTCACCACTGTTGCCCGCCAATCATTAATGACATCTGTATGCTTCGGCATAGCAAAAGTGTGATGTCAATGACATTTGTGTGCTTAGGCATAGCAAAATTGAAATGTCAAAATATCAATGGGTATTTCTTTTCTTTCTAATAAGCCCATGTATGATATGCTTAAAAAGAAAATATGCAAAGAAATAAAAAGCAAAAAGATTAAAAATGCTTTAAAATGGTTGCAAGCGTGTATTCTAGGAGATGTGGGAGTTATAGGATGTACCTCGAAGGTGATAGTCCCCATCAAACAGTTATGATTGTGTGTGAGTTAAAGTTATTTACTCATATCTCAGATCATCATAACATGTATACACTTATGCAATCTTGCGATGTTTTTCACACACAACACGCAATATTCTTTGCTACTTTTGATATATGTGCAGGTACAATGTGATTTGGCCATCACAAAGGTTTACATGTGCTTTTGTATGCTCACTAAACTGTCATGACTTATTTTTGAAATATAAAATTTGTTAGACTTGTTTAGTGTGTGTGTGTGTTTTTGGGAGATCCATGTGCTTAAATTTTCATTGAAAGATGATTTTTGAGAGATTTATATGTTGGTTGGATCATGTTTGAGGTGCATGTCTTGATTGCATTCATGTCTGTGTTTTTCACTTCTCGAAAAACTGCATTTCATAGCTGGCTCGACACCTTCTCGATACCTCCTCGATACCTGGTCAGCTGTCGAGCCTCTAAAGCATTTTTCTTATCGCAATCTCGACACTTCCTCGACACCTGGTGGATCGATCGAGATTCTCTCTGTCTGGTCGATACCTTCTCGACACCACGTCGATCGATCGAGACTCTGATGTTGGTTCAGCTGTTTGGTACCTCGATACATCCTCGATACCTCAGCTGTCGAAGGCATATTATCTCGATACCTACCTCGACAGCATCTCGATACCTCTCGACACCTCTGCTGTCGAGATTTACTGGAGATCCTATATAAGCCTCGTTCGCGATTCCTCTCTCATTTTCTCGATCTCTCTTCGATCTGTCCGAGGCGGTTCGACTTCCTGAGCAGTTTTCTTCTCTCCAACCTTCATCCAACGTGATTTCTGGCACTTCCTTGCTTCGAATCACCTGGTATGATCTTGTTTTCCTTCATTCTTCATGCATTTCATGATTTGAAACTTAGGTTTTGGGATTTTCTTTAAAAACTTTGGGTTTTTCAAAATTATTGAGTTTTTATTGAAATTTTGGGTTGGGTTTTCAATAAAAAGTGTTTAAAATGTCATGCATTGCATTCCATAAGCATTAGAATGATATTTTCATGCATTTAGTTGTGTGTTTCTTGTATGTGTGCTGCTAGGATTGGATTGGGCTGAGCCCATGATGCTTTTTATGTTAGCATGTCACATGATCATGCATTCCCATGCATACGTCCTTTTTTGTTCAAGATATTGTTATATTTGAACTGTTTGGGACTTTTCTGATTGTCTCCCTCTCTATCTCTTTTCTCATTGTTTTACGTTAGTTGCATCTATGGCACCTAAACGTAAATCCACTCCTGCTCGGAACCCTCTGCGTTCTGGAGCTTCCTCATCTTCTGATAATGCTCCTCATAATCTTCAGTTCCGTGATGGAGATGCCTACAAGGCATTTACTGAGAACTTTTCTAAACGAGGTGTTCATTCGGAACGCCATGTTGTTCTGGCAGACTTTGCCGACACTGACCTTCCCTCTGTCATTCACAATAGGGGATGGGAGTCACTGTGTGACGTCCCGGTCACTTGTCCTCTCGTACTCATTCAGGAGTTTTACTCCAACATGTACGGGATAGATCGATCAGTACCTCTCTTTCATACTCGCGTTCGAGGTACGCGCATTGATGTCACACCGCAGCTGGTTGCGGATGTGCTTCATGTTCCTAGGATAGAGTTTCCTGACTATCCTACTTGTGAGCGACTGAGGACTGTGTCCAGGGATGAGCTCATTTCTGCTTTCTGTGAGTGCCCTTCTGTGTGGGGTGAGCATATGTACACATCATGTAGACCTTTTGCTAAAGGTCCTAGATTCCTTAACATGGTGATGACTTTTGTACTTCATCCTCTTTCTCATTATAACTCTATCACAGAGCCTCGTGCTCGTTTCTTGCTTTCTCTACTTGAGCATCTTACGATAGATTTTCCTTCTCACTTCATTTTCTCTATCATAGATGTTCATTTAGATGCGGCGTCCCGTGATAAGCTCATCTTTCCTTCTGCTATCACGAGGATTCTACGCCATTTTTCCATCCCTTTCCCCTCGTCCGACCACTTCACACACATCTCTGCCATAGATGCCGCTACCGTAAAACGTAGTGAGGCACAGTTCAGGGCGAGACAGCCGGATTTCACTCCTCCCTCCCGTTCGGCTCCATCCAGATCTGCTCCATCTACATCGACTTCTCTTCCTTCCTCCAGCGATGTATCTCTTGGAGACATTATGGTGCAGCTGCAGCGCATGGATACTCGCCTCGATACACTCACCACTGAGTTGTATCAGGTGAATGTTCGTGTTGGTCGTATTGCACGACGGCAGGCGACCATGGGTGGTTTTGCTTCTGAGGCTTCTCCTCCACCACCTCCTCCAGTGGCTTCAGATTCTGACTCTGAGGATGATGATGATGATGGTGATGACGATGATGCTTCAGATGATGATGATGGAGATGCTAGCTCTACTGATGAGATGTCTACATGACACTCTACCCTTTGTCATTCGTGACAAAAAGGGGGAGTAGTTTTGGATTATGAGAGTAGTCATCTTAGGGGGAGAGTTAGGATAGGACATTTTTGATAGGGGGAGTGTTCATACTTTTTGAGGGATGTAGTGAGGCTTTTGATGTATCTTTTTCTTTTCTAGTCTTATTAGATACATTGGCCTTGTATATCAGTTTACATACATTGTACTTATCTTCTATATATGTGGATGTATGTTTTTCTTTTTCACCTACCTCTTCATGTGTTGTTTCTTTTCTCTCTTTATACACATGTTCTTTATATTTGTATGCAATCTAATTATTTCTGTTTCACACAAGATGCCTTGATGAGTTTTGTTTATAAGTGTTTCAGAAATACAGGTTGTCAAAGTCTACTTGCCATAAACTCTCTTTTTGCAAAGTTCTTCAAGAGTTTGTGTTAGGATAGATTTTATTGTATGTAACAAGTGAATATGAGTTGAGTGATTTATGACTTCTCTCATATGTTCATTTGTTTGTTGTGGTTTTGTCACGGATTGCCAAAGGGGGAGATTGTTAGGACATATGTGTTCACATGTTAAGAACATATGTCATATTTTATGTAAATTGGCTAATCCTTTCACAAAACGCACTCTACTTGTAATTGGGTAGTTCTAGGTGTTTTTAATACTTCAAGAAACAATGTTTCAAGATCAAGTGTTGAAGTCATCAAGTCTGTCCAAGAAAAAGCAAGTTGAAGTGCAGAATTTTTAAATCTCGACACCTGCTCGATAGCTACCTCGACACCTGGCTATCTGTCGAGATCTTCAGCTGATTCTTATCGCAATCTCGATAGCTTCTCGATAGCTGGTCGATCGATCGAGAAAGTTTCTGTCCCCTCGACACCTTCTCGACACCTCCTCGATAGCTGCTATCTGTCGAGGTTACGGAAATTCAGCTTTTTGATTTTTGGGCCAGGCTTATGTATTTGTGTAGGGTTTCTTTTCCCACAACCCTAGACCTATATAAGGCTTATTTTAGAGCCGTTACATAAGAGAATAAGAGAATACAAGGAGAACATATGCAAAAGGGTTATTCTCTCTGAAAGAAGCTACTACGTTTTTGCGCCTTAGGGTTTTGTAACCAAGTGCTTCTTGATCTTCATTCTTGATGAAGTGAAGAACTTTGCAGCCAACATCTTCTTTTAGTTGGTGATTGAAGTCGCGTATTGGGATCCGCGCAATTGGTTAGTCACGTACTTGGGATTCGTGCATCAAAGGGTGGCGTTCATATATTGAAGAGTTCAGAGGTTCTGAAGCGGTAGAAGGTTTCTGCTGTGAGTTCATCTACAGGGATTGTAGAGTCTAGGGACAAAGGTTTTGTACTAGATCTGAAACTTCTCTTTTCTATAGTGGATTGCTTTTCGGGAAGGTTTCCCCCCAGGTTTTTTACTGTGAAACTGGTTGGTTTCATTGGTTTTCCTGGGTCATCATATCTTGTCTTATTTACTTTTCCGCTGCATTTATTTTTGACATGATATTGATGTTTATTTGTTTTAACAAGTTTTATTGATAATAAATCTAATTAACAACTTGGATTTAAAACTTGTTAATTCTATCAACCGGGGTCTAAATTTCCCAACACTTTAGAAGAGACCAAGTTCACAGCCAGTTCATCTAGGCGTGTTGTCGCATCTTTGGATTTGGGGGCCTTGTACGAGGGGATCTTTGAAGGGGCCTTGTCAATTATGTGTGAGAGTCCATGTTCTCGGGCCCGGCCCGTTTTTTATGATGTTGGGCCAAACCCACTTGAATTGGTGGAGTCATGTTATTGCCTCTCAAAATGGAGGTTCGACTAGTTATATTTTCCCCTTTAGATTAAAGATTTTACAATGGAGTCGACACTTATTTAATTATTGGAAAAAATAAGAAAACTAAAATTGAAAAATTCCTCATTTTATTAATTTAAAATTGAATTTACATTGATCATAGGAAATTACATGGCTTTGGTCCTAGATACAATCTAAGATAAAGACATAGCTTTATTTCCTAGTTACAATCTAGAAATCCAAAATTATATGGATTAGCATTGATTTATCAACCCTTGATCTAAGTTCGGAGGCTATGTTACAAGGTGGGAAGATGTTAGGCACCCACCTTGCCTGGTGAAACCGGTCTTCTAGACTATGGTGACCAACATTCATATCACATCATCCAGTATGTTATCAAACAATTTGCATGTTGAATTTAAAGTGTGTGCATGTGATAAACCCTAATTCAATTTTTTAAGCATTTGATTTGGATTGAAAAATCAATTCTAGTGAATGTGTGTTGATGGTGATATCCTAGATTTAAGAATTTAAAAGAATTATTAAACAAACATATTTTTCATGTTTTTGATGTGGATTTGAGATCAAAACCAGTGTTATGCATGAACATGTGATGAACAACCAAGAACATGTGAAGAACATATAACAATTAAGGAAAGAGATTATACCTTCATGCAAGATCCATATGGTGAAGGAAGAGACTCTTGAGGGAGGTCCTAAGGGTGGAGGAAAAGAAGAGCTAGGAGAGGAATAATCAGTCTCAAGAAGATCAAGATATGACAAGACTACTCAACTTCACTAGAACTCAAGAAAGGAGAAAAGAAGGGAGTTTTTTTTTGTGTTTTGGAATGAAGGAGGGGCAGGGTTTATATAGTAGTGGTGGAAGAATATGAATGGAATACCATTTAATGAGGGTTGACAAAGAATCATGAACCTAGACCTCATTTTAGCCTTGGAGAAAATCTGGTGCATTAAATGGAAAGATTAGTGGGAGTGAGGAGCAAGCCAAAATTCGGTTTTCCCGTAGCTGCTGTAACAGCCTTTAGAGCCAACTTCAAAAAATCATATCTGACTCAATTCTGATCAGAATTGTCTTGTTATTATGCTCAAATTGAAGCCCCGGATGTCTAGTTTTTGGAAAAATTAACCTCATTCACAGATTCAAAATATTTTGAGAGATATCGATGAAATAGTGAGTAGAGGTCACTTGTTAGAAAATGGTTTCAGCACAATTAACATTAATAGGTCCCAAATTAGCTCCCAATTAACATTAAATAGCTCCAATCACTCCCATTTCAGACTCAATTGGTTCCAAATTTACTCTAATTAAAAGATAATTGCACAAATTACTCATTGAATAATTAATGTTTAACTATCTAATTAATTAGGTGAATGCAACCTCACCATAAAATGTAGTCCTAACCAATCAAATTATGACACATTATTAATCTCAAATTGATTATAATTATAACCAATTAGAATTAATTGTTCATAATCACATACAGTCGGACTCAATTTGTGATAGTGCATCTCAGCTATTAAAACTTGATTTGATGATAACTTTCAATCTAACGGTCCGATTAGGGCTTATGACCAGTCGATTTGATCGTTACAACATCAAGATCATTTTGGTGAAATGAGATTAAGGATCTAGTGACCGAACCAAAATGCATATTTTCAAGGTGAAAGTACCCTTTTACCTTCCATGTGAGGTTAAATGCAGGTTGTAAAATGCGGTGTCAATAGAATGCCCATCATTGGCAGAGCTTGAAAAGCGAATGTCAATGTATGAAAGAGACACCTAACTTTGCAATCAGTATTTAACCGTGGTGAATGTAGATAAGAATGCAGATCGTCATGTAATGGATCAAAATGTGGACCGAATCTCAGGGGAGATTGCCTATGTACCTCTTAGTGAGAGGATTAGGTCCAAACGTAGTTCATACATGCAGCTTTTTTTTTTTTTTTTGAAAAAAAAAATGAGTACAAGACATGCTTACCAGTGGTCACGACAAAATGAGGATTTCAGTCGTGCTTTCCAGAGGACCAACAATCTTGAATTTTGGACGTGCTTCCCAGAGGTCCAAGGATTTGAAGTTTGGACGTGCTTCCCAAAGGTCCAAGGATTTGAAGTTTGGACGTGTTTCCTAGAGGTCCAAGGATTGGAATTTTGGACGTGTTTCCCAGAGGTCCATTGAAATTGAATTTTGGACATGCTTCCCAGATGTCCAAGGATTTGAAGTTTGGACATGCTTCGCAGAAGTCCAATGGATTTGAAGTTTGGACGTGCTTCCCAGAGTTTTGATAGATTTGTGGAATGTGATATTTGTGCCAATGTGTATGGGTCCTTTACCCTAGTTCCTGTAAAATAAATATTTTCAATTAGTAACAGAGTTATTCATTGAAAGAAATTGGACATACCAAGCCAATGCCCCTAGTTTGGGACATCTTGCATGTTTTGATGAATGCTGAGTGTGGATAGCTAACTTGCTGTTGCGACCACTGGAGAATATGGAAGGAGATCGCAATCTGTCATTTGTTTTGAAGATCTTTCATTTGAAGCTATGCTTAAGAGATTTATCCTTTGAAGCTTTGACTCTGGAGATTTTTCCATTGAAGTTTTCAAAATTTTTAATGAAGATTTGTTCATTAAAGATTTTTCCTATGAAGATTTATTCATTGGAGATTTTTCCTTGAAAAATTGAGAAATTTTTTTTTTTTGAAGAGTTAATCTTGAAGATTTATCCTTTAAACATTTGAAAATTTAAAAAAAAATATTTATTCATGGAGATTTTTCCTTTGAAATATGGAGATTTTCCTTGAAGATTCATTTTGGAGATTTTTCCATTGCATTTTTTAAAAACTTTAATGAAGATTTGTTAATAGGAGATTTTTCCTTGAAAAATAGTTTTGGAGATTTTTCCTTTGATGATTTGAAAATTTTTAATGAAGATTTATTCATTTGAGATTTTTCCTTTTGAAGATTTGTTCATGGAAATTTTTCCTTGAAGATTTATTCTGGAGATTTTTCCATCGGATTTTTGAAAATTTTTTAAGAAGATTTGTTCATGGAGATTTTTCCTTTGGAATATGGTTTTGGAGATTTTTCCTTTTGAAGATTTGTTCATGGAGATTTTTCCTTGAAGATTTATTCTAGAGATTTTTCCATTGAATTTTTGAAAATTTTTAAGATTTGGTCATGGAGATTTTTCCTTTGAAAAATGGAGATTTTTCCTTTTGAAGATCTGTTCATGGAGATTTTTCCTTGAAGATTTATTCTGGAGATTTTTCCATTGAATTTTTGAAAATTTTCAAGAAGATTTGTTCATGGAGATTTTTCCTTTGGAATATGGTTTTGGAGATTTTTCCTTTGAGAAATGGAGATTTTGTTTATGATCAAAAAGTGAAGAAGATGAAGATGGACTAGAAATGATGAAGATTTATTCATGATGATTTTTTTTTTTTTTTAAACCTATCCTTTGAATGAGAACAATTTTGGCTGGAAGTTGATGTGGATTGCTGGATAAGTCCTTGCTTAATTCCTGCAAAAAGATAATTTCAATTAGCAATGGATTTATTTATTGAAATGAATTAGAAGTACTTACCCAATGCCTCTAGTTTGGGGCATATTCCATGCTTAGATTGAAACTGAATTCATTTGATGTTGTGACTATTGGGGAACATGAAAGAAGATCATGGTCTGCCATCCTTGGTTCCTACAAAAAAGGCTTTCTTTCTCTAACTTGTTAGAAACCATATATCATGAAAACTTGCACATAATATAAATAGGCCAATGCTGCAAGTTTAAATATGCTTAATACAAACAAATGGGCTTAACCTAACATGCACCCAAACAATTTTGTCACATTGTTTTGACTTTGTTCTCCAAGGTTGTTTGGGTGAATGGGATCGGGCCTCTGCAAGGCTGCCTATGTACCTCTCTCATAGAGGATCAGGTCAAGAAGTAGTTCAAGAGAACTGGATTTTGAAAAAGAATGATTTTTTTTTTCTTTTTTTTTTTTGGTGTGGAAATGAGATTTCTCTTTCTTTCTTCTTCTTTTTTTTAATTTTAATTTTTATGAACAAGAGGTGATCCTTTGAACAACCATTTTGGCAAATCAAAGTGTTTAAGAATCAAACAAATCTCTTTGATTAGGAAGGATCAAGATCATTAAACTCATGTAATCAAATTTGCTTCATCCTTTTGAACATCATCAGATTAAGTCTCCAAAGGCAATCAAGAAATGAAATGTGATAATATTTATGAATCACATTGTTGGGTGCAAACAAGGAGAGTGCTCTAGGTTTGGAAGTTCTTTTGAGTCATTTTGAGGATTTGAGAAAACTTGTCCTTGGACATATCATTCTGTGGGGTTTGACAATTTTAAGTATTTTTCCTTTTTAATTTAATAGAAAAATATTATTAGAGTTTAAGATGCGCCTACAATTAGCGAGACTTCAAGGAGGTCTTATTCATGGGTTGCAATGTAGGCCGAGCTTAGGTTATGAAAAGACTCAAAATTCCCTATGATGTTTCCCCAAGTATGCATTACTCAAAAATCAAGTATTGGAGGAGTTTTCTCATTTCTTCATTGTCATCTTCTCACTAGTCTTCATTGGTCACTTGTATCAACATTTGTTTTTATGCTCATTCATCTTGAATCATACCTTTGGACTTTCATCTTGTAAAATTCTTCTCTTTTTAGGTTGCATCCTCAAGTTTCCAACTTGGTTGAGTTTTCTAATTTTTTTCTTTTCTTCTTTTCTTTGGCCTTAACTTTTGCCTAGACCGCCCTTTTGGGTTTTCAGCCTAACGAGCTTTTTTTTTTTTTTTCTTTGTTTTTTTTCTTTTTGCTGTTGTCTTTCATCTCTTGATTGAATAAACTTTTGGTGACATTTTTCCCTCCTTGTTTTTCTCATATGATTTTTGGTCATTTTGATGCACTCTCTAGACTTCTTTCTTGCCTTGATGCACTTGCACCTTTCTGTGCTTGATGAATCTTTCATTTTTTGATGAAATTTCTTTTGGATGAACCTTCTACTCATTTTGGCATGATGAATTTTAGGTTCTTCAAACTTGATGCACATTTTGTTTTCTCTCTCATTGATGGAATTTCATTTCTCTTTCCTTGATTGAGTGAAAGCTCATTTTTCTTTGATGATCTCTTATCTTTAGCTTAATGAATTCTTTACTTGTCTTTCATGTCTTTTAGGAGAGCTTTATCAATTAGCTTGAAAGCTACAAGGTCGACTCCTCCTCAACATGAGATTTAAGCATGCATACTTTGAATTTTTCCTACCCCAGTTTAGATTTTAGTGGATTCATGCAAAAAATGGCTAAATGTTTGAAGGCTCAAATGGGTTAGCAATGGATGATGAACATTCTAGGTAATAGGAAATAATTTAGTTTAACCAAAGATAGCTTCCTATCCCTAGTAATGCTTGCTTGTGGGCACAGTGATTCAAGCTCTTTTAATAAATTCATCTTAAAAGAAAAGTATGAATGCTCTAATGATGTGAAACAAAAGACTTTTGAAAATTGGATCAAGGGCATGGATTCTTGGGATTTTCTGATTGATGGATTCTTTTTGATTGCCTTTTAAGACCATTTCTTCTTATATTCTAAGTCAAGTAGCAAAAGTCTTTACATGGATTAAATGAAATTAATCATTCCTTGGTACAAGTTGATTGCGCAAGCCTTTAAACATCAAGATTTAGAAAATGTTTTGTCCAAGGGATCCTCATTTACCATTTTGAAAAGAAGACCTTTTTATTTTTATTTTTATTTTTTAAATCTTGAAATCCTTGAAAAAAAATTGGGCCTTTTTGAAAAAGTCACTAGAAAAATTGGGCCTCAATATCCCCAGTGGAGTCGCCACTATGAGAGACCGCGCCCTCGGCTCCGGCCTGTTTTTTATGATGTTGGGCCAAACCCACGTGAATGGGTGGAGTCGTGTTATTGCCTCTCAAAATGGAGGTTCGACTAGTTATATTTTCCCCTTTAGATTAAGGGTTTTACAATAGAGTCGCCACTTATTTAATTATTGGAAAAAAATAAGAAAACCAAAATTGAAAAATTCCTCATTTTATTAATTTGAAATTGAATTTACATTGATCATAAGAAATTACATGGCTTTGGTCTTAGATACAATCTAAGATAAAGTTCATGGCTTTATTTCCTAGTTACAATCTAGAAATCCAAAATTACATGGATAAACATTGATCTATCAACCTTTGATCTAAGTTCAGAGGCTATGTTATAAGGTGGGAAGGTGTTAGGCACCCACCTTGCCCGGTGAAACTGGTCTTCTAGAGTATGATGGCCAACATTCATATGACATCATCCAATATGTTATCAAACAATTTGCATATTGAATTTAAAGTGTGTGCATGTGATAAACCCTAATTTAATTTTTTAAGCATTTGATTTGGATTGAAAAATAAATTCTAGTGAATGTGTGTGGATGGTGATATCTTAGATTCAAGAATTTAGAAGAATTATTAAACAAACATATTTTTCATGTTTTTGATGTGGATTTGAGATCAAAACCAGTGTTATGCATGAACATGTGATGAACAACCAAGAACATGTGAAGAACATATAACAATTAGGGAAAGGGATTATACCTTCATACAAGATCCATATGGTGGAGGAGGAGACTCTTGAGGGAGGTCCTAAGGGTGGAGGAAAAGAAGAGTTAGGAGAGGGAAAGTGAGTCTCACTCAATACCTTGAGTCTCAGGAAAACCAAGATATGACAAGACTACTCAACTTCACTAGAACTCAAGAGAGGAGAAGAGAGGGAGGTTTTTTTTGTGCCTTGGAATGAAGGAGGGGGAGGGTTTATATAGTAGTGGTGGAAGAAATATGAATGGAATGCCATTTAATAAGGGTTAACCAAGAATCATGAACCTAGACCTCATTTTAGTCTTGGAAAAAATCTGGTGCATTAAATGGAGAGATTGGTGGGAGTGAGGAGCAAGCCAAAATTCGGTTTTCCCGTAGCTGCTGTAATAGCCTGTAGAGCGAACTAAAAAAAAAATCATATTTGACTCAATTCTGATCGGGATTGTCTTGTTCTTGTGCTCAAATTGAAGCCCCAGATGTCTAGTTTTTGGAAAAATTAATCTCATTCACAGATTCAAAATATTCTGAGAGATATCATTGAAATAGTGAGTATAGGTCACTTGTTAGAAAATGGTTTCAGCACAATTAATATTAATAGGTCCCAAATTAGCTCCCAATTAACATTAAATGGCCCTAATCACTACCATTTAAGACTTAATTGATTCCAAATTTACTCTAATTAAAATATAATTACACAAATTGCTCATTGAATAATTAATGTTTAACTATCTAATTAATTAGGTGTATGCAACCTCACCATAAAATGTAGTCCTAACCAATCAAATTATGACACATTATTAATCTCAAATTGATTATAATTATAACCAATTGGAATCAATTGTTCATAATCACATATAGTCGGACTCAATTTGTAATAGTGCATCTCGGCCATTAAAACTTGATTTGATGATAACTTTCAATCTGATGGTTCGATTAGGGCTTACGACTAGTTGATTTGATCGTTACAACATCAAGATCATTTTGGTGAAATGAGATTAAGGATCTAGTGACCAGAATCAAGATGCATATTTTCAAGGTGAAAGTACCCTTTTACCCTCCATGTGAGGTTAAATATGGGTTGCAAAATGGGGTGTTAACATTATGACCTTTTTCAGATGTCGACGACTAGGAAGGCTTCCAAGGTCCACATCTTTGGAGATACCTTTCCTCTTCCCAGCATGAGGTTGGACGATGGGGCTCTGGACGACCAAAGGAATTGGTTTGTCCTAGAGGACTTGTGATGGAAATTTAGACCCCTTAAACCATACAGATTGAGTAGCCTAGTTAATTAGCCAAGTTGTTACTTAGTCAAATTAAACAATTCTAGGTTAAAAAAATCAAACAATCATATCAAGAATATATAAAGCAGCGGAAAATAAATAACACAAGATATGATCACCCAAGAAAACCAAACCGGTAAAAAACCTGGGGAGGATTTTACCCACCTATCCTCAAGGCAAACCTGAATCCACTATGAAAGAATCGAAGTTCATACAAAAGGACTACAATCTCCCCGCTCCACTTCCTAATGCTACCCACCAGTAGAACTTACTAACATGACCACGTGCAAGCTCCGAATCCACGGACTCCTTTTTTCTTTGAATTCTTCAATCAGCTACAAGCTCCCCGCTTGTTTTTCTTTAAGCTTCAATGGCTGCAACCTTGTTGATCATCAAGATGTAGATAATATCTCTACCTTGAAAACCCTAAGTTTATGTGAAGGAAAACTCCTCGAAGATCTCACAAGAGATTCACACAAACAGCAAATATGAGCAACAAAGACTTAGAGAGGTTTGGGTACAAAACCCTAAAAAATAAAAGGAGGCACAAGAGGGACTCTAATCTCTCTCTTCCAAAGTCTGAAAAACGTTCTAGGGTTTTCCTTATATATAGAAGTGTTTTACTTGAACCCCAAGACATTTAAATAGAGTTTGGGCTGAACTGGAACTCTGCAGAAAAATAAATCTGTACGTGGTTCGATCGATCGAGTCTAATTTTCGATCGATCGAGACTTACAAATTTAGTCCAATAAATTCTACAATCACTTGATTCCAATTTTACAAATAAACATACTTTGAGCAAGCCTAAACAAGACTAAATGTTTTGATCATGGTTTGCCAACAAAATACAAATTGAAGTTCTAATACATTAATTCCTAATTTCTTAGAAGCCAACAACTTGGACTTCCTCCTCCTCCTCAGTCCCACTGGCAGCATTCTTACCCTTGTTCTCCTTTATGGTGGCTAGCCCTATACTGGAGAAAGCATGAAGAATTAAACGACTAAAAAAATTTTTTGAAAGATGACTCTTACTACGATGAGTACTCTCCTCATGAATAAGATTCTCCTTAGCGGGCTCAAGACAACGCAGCGTTGCCAAATTATGGAAGGACCTATCAGGATAACTGCTAGCTCTTTCTATAGTCGTCTAAGTGCTAGCTCTTTCTATAGTCATCTAAGTGTGGACAAGTAACAGCTACATGGACGAGAAGAATTGTTAGATGAGGGAAAGAGAAAATGAAAAGACGAAGTAAACTTCAAAGAAAACATACCCTCAGGACGAAGACGACCTAGAGCACTGGTAAAAGGGGGGAAGGGAGTTCTATTTACATCAATTGGGTCCCTAGCCCAATTTCCAAAGACGAAGAAAAATTCCATCTTTCATAACCTATCAGAAGAACTACAACCCTAATCAACTATAGGTGACATTCTTCTCCTTGCCTTGAGAAGGAGTCTTGGATGATTCAGTCCTTTTTGACGAGCTAGCTCTAGAACTGGAAGTTGCCTTTCGCCTCATCTCTTCCTGGAAGACCTCCAAAGGAACTCCAGGAACCCTAGACGAATAATGCTCGTCTTGGGAACTAAAGCTACTGCTACTACTCTTGGTGCTACCGCTACTACCATTGGACTCATCCTAATACTTGTCTCTCTCACAGTATTACCACTAGACGAAGACATGATAGGAAAAATACTGAATTTTCTAAGGCAAACCTAAGGATGAAGAAAAATAAGAAGTACCTGATGAAAGCTTAAGGACGAGGATGACTAGACAAAGCTCCTAGGCGAGATGGCAGAGGAAAATATCAAAAAAATGAGAGGGCAAGAGAGAGATTGTACCTATTTATAGGCTCTAAGTCAACGGGTTGACGTGGACCAACTAGAAGCTGACATGTGGCAATCTCCTCGATAAACGAATCGACATAATAGGTTGACCAATGAGATCATGACACGTAGCATAATCTGAGGCATCGAAAACGGACCACAATAGTGACACCATGTGGCATGCCAATTGACCAATGAAATATCAACACATGCCAAAAATGAACAGTGAACAAGAATTTTGCTAAAGTGACCAAGATGACTCATGGACAAAGCGGGCAATTGATGGTGAACTAAAAAGGTCGTCCAAGACCAGAAAGGTTGCCCAAGACCAAAAGGGTTGTCCAAGACCAGAAGGGTCGTCCAAGACCAAAAGGGTCGTCCAAGACCAAAAGGGTCGTCCAAGACCAGAAAGGTCATCCAAGACTAGAAATGTCGTCCAAGACCAGAAGGGTCGTCCAAGACCAGAAGGGTCGTCCAAGCGCAGAAGGATCTAGAAAGGTTGTGCAGGACTAGAAGGGTTGTCTAGGACTAGAAAGGTCATCTAGCTCACAAAGTGACCTGGACAATCTCCCAACACTTAGGAAATTTCCAGAAATGGATTTACCTACGTAAGTTTGAGATTCGGACCACGTGGTACTATTTTGTAATGCGAACAAGATCCTTATTTATCGCCGTAACTTCTTAATTAGTACTTAACTTCCAATGGTAGTTATAGAAGATAAGATCGAAGATTCTAACTTCTATAGCAGTTGTGAAAATTAAGTCTGAACTTTCTAACTTCCACAAATATTGGGGAAGTTACTAAACAAGTAACCGCTCCAAAGCTCTCTATATAAGGACTCATCCACATCAAATCGAAGTAAGTTTCCATAACTCCTAAAGTTGGAATTCTTGAGTTCTAGAGAGAAAACTGACTTAAGCATCGGAGGGTTCTTGGCCGGTTCACCCCGATCACCTTTGATCTTGTGTTTCTTTCTTTTCAGGCCTTCCAAGCAACCATTAGCCCATTGAAGCCTGGAGCATGCAGCCTACTGATTTTCTGTGCATCATCAGCTATAGTAAAAATATCACAAAGAAATAAAAATGGTGCGTACATTATGACGCTAAAAAAAAAAAAAAAAAAAACATGATTGCAAGCTTATTTTCTAGGAGATGTGAGAGTTACAATATGTAACTCTTTAGGTGATAGTCACTTTCAAACTCATGTGATGAATAATGTAGAAATTGTAATTGATTACTATCGACATATCACCTCACATATATCTCATGATGTTACTAGTTGCACACACTACACAAGTTATTCTTTGCTAAACTTAGTATATGAAATTGTGTGTGAAGTTTGGTTTGGCCATCCAAGATTATATGTATCTTGATGTTGATACAAAATATGTTCATTGATTGATTTTTGGGGATAAAAAGTGTCACATTCTTGTTTTGGAAGATCTGGGTTGAATTCAAGTGTTTTTGAAAAACTTTTAAACTCATACTCATGCATTTCATTCATGAAATAAGTTGGTTTGAGTGTTTTCTACATAAACCTTCTTCTGTTTTTCAAAATTTTCTTTTTTTCCTGATTTTCGATCGATCGAAGGTGTTTTTCAACCGATCGAAAGTGCATTAAAATTTTTGGTTTAAATCTACCTGGCTCGATTGGTGCTCGATCAATCTAATATATTTTTCGATCGATCGAAACCCAATTTTGACCGATCGAATTTTGAAAGATAAGTCTTTTAAAAAGCTTCTCCTCTCACCTGTTCTTCATATTTTCAAAAGCTTTTCAGAATTTTTCTCTCTTTTTCTCTCTTTTTCTCTTCGATCGACCCAATCTAAGTGTTTTTTGTCGTTTTCTTCCTCAAAATTCTCCAAGGTTTTTGTCCTCAAGCATTGTTAAGACCTTTATACCCTTTCTTTTTCAATTTAATTACATGTTTCATGCATTTTCATGCATTTTTCTTGAAAATTTCGAACATAGGAATTTAGGGATTTTTTATTTTTCAGTTGTTTTTAATCATTTTTGTTCATTGGGTTTTTGTTCTTAGATGTTATAAACATGATTCCCATGCTTTAATTTGATTAATTTAGTGGTTTGAGGAGAATTGAAAAATCTAGGGCTTGGAACTTTGAGAAATTGGGCTTCTGTTCAATTGGACTATAATTGATGAAATTGACTTGTGTAATTGATGGATTAATTCATTGTATGATGTTTTATTACTACTATAATGGTTAATTAATCAATTTGGTTTATTTTTTGAAATTGGATTTTTCAAAATTTGGGGTTTTTGGATTAAAACTCTATGTTCAAGTCAATTGTTGGTTTATAAAGTGAAATTGAACAAATCTTAATGCATTAGAGCATGCATCATATGTGCATTCATTACATGCATCATATTGATTGTTATTTGTTGCTATTTTTGTGCTCTAACCCTCTCTATTGCAGTCTGCCATTGGTTTTCTATTTTGTTTTTGTTTTCCTTTCTTCTAAACTCTTAGTATCATGGGTAGGAAGACTAGAGCTAAGAAAACCCCCACCCCATCTACTCCTGAGTTCTAGAGTGATAAGTTTAGGACCTTGAAAAACCAAGAAGCTTATGAGCATTGTTATTAAATCTGTTCCGTTCCAGTTGAAATGGCTGGAATATTTCATACCGAGATGCAATCTGGAACGGTAATACCACCTGTTCCGCCTCGAGTCCAATTCCGGCTAGTTTCGAGTCATTCCGGCCAATTTCGGCCAAAAAAAAAAAAAAAAAAAAAAAAAAACTTAAACTAACAAACCTATCAGCACAACATGTTTCCACCTAGCACTGATCACCAGAAGAAGTTCAAATCATATCTGCTACGAAGCTACCAAATGATTTGAAAAAAAAAAAGGGGGAAGAAGAAGAGAACAGAAATTTAGAGCAAATGTGGAGGAAGCTCAAATTTTAGCTGCGTTTGAAACCTTCTTCTTCAGTCCTTCACTTAAACTTCTGGTCTGGGTCTTTGAAACTTTCCAAGAAGTACTTCTGTAAGTGTAAGTAACTGATGGGAATATGAAATGAAGAAGAAAGAGTGGAGGAGAAAGTGTAAGTCATTGCACGTGGGTGATGGAGTGGGATTAGGTGAAAAGGTGAAAGGGGGCTTCCTAGAAGCTTCCTATTTTATAAATATTAACATATTTATTTAAAAAAATACACAAATTTGAAATTTAAAATAATTAATCTAATCACTTTATTATTATAGTAATATTTCTTTTAAAACACTATTTTACATTCATCAAATGATGATATTACTTTTATAAAATTTGGCTTAAGAATGGCAATGAGTAAGAACATTTTTTTTATTAATTACTAATGTGTATATATATATATATATATATATAAAGTGGTAATTCCGAAGCGGTCTAAAACGGTACACCGAAATAGGCCGGTACCGAAATATTCCGTTCTAATAGACAAACGGGAACGGGCACCAAAATGGTATTCATAACATTGCTCATGAGAAGCTTAATGTCTTTAGACCGGTATGGGCTGAGCATAGGGTTATCTTAGATAAGGTTGATCCTGAGATACGTAGGAATTTTGAGCGTAGGGGCTGGTTACCATTCTTAGAGGTGGAGCATCCTCCTTCGGCTGCATTGATTAAAGAGTTCTATTCGAACCTCTCTGTCCACTCCGATGATTCCAACATTTAGTTTGTGAAGAGTTGGATACGGGGTGAAGAGTATGTCATTACTCCTGAGGTAGTGGCCTCCGCTCTTAGTGTACCTTTGGTACAGCAGCCTATGTATCCTTACACAGAGTCTCCTCCCATTGATGACATCATGTCTCTCATCACCGGTACTTCCATTAGTCAGGGTAATGATCCTTGTGTCACCTCTCATGAGCTTACTGAGCTCAATTATTTGTTTTTCAGGATTTTTTGTCATTGCATTTGTCCTATATCTCATCTTTATACTATCCCTATTGAGAGATATGCCTTATTGTACACTCTCATCACTGATGCTCCTATGAGTTTTCCCACCCTTTTCATTTGCTCACTTGTTAAGGTTCATAGGAGTAGTGCCAAATCCCATGGCTTGTTCTTTCCGGTCTTTATTCATAGGATTCTTTTGGACTTAGGATTAGAGGAGTTTCCCGCGCCCGAGCCCGTACATATCATAGCTCCTATAGGTGCCACCTTCCTTAGGCAAAGCGCTGCTTAGTTGAAAGCAAACTCTAAACACCCTTAAGTCGAGTCTTCTATAGGTGATGCATCTCAACCTCCTCCTTTTGGTGATCCTTCTACTGAGGCGTATGTAGACCCCACAGCTACCGTGGATCCTCCACCATCTACATCGAGCGACTCTTCCTTGCGTGCTATGTTAGATAACATTTTGATCGTTCAGGCGGTGCATAGACAAATTCTATTGGATGTGATGAATGAGGTTGCGGCCTTACGACCAGATTTGGCACATGCTAGAGGTTCTACTTCACAGGCTCCACCCTCTAATGAGTCATGATTGCCCTTTGACAATTCGTGACAAAAAGGGGAAGTACATATGGAGATAGGGGGAGATTGTAGATTGTATCTAGGAGTTTTTTATATGTATTCTATTTATTTTGGCTTTGATGCATTTCTTTTTATATGGGTTGTATACGTTAGGGGGAAACATTTTGTTTATGTGTTTTTATGTTTATTGTTTCACATATGGTACATGGATTATTGATTTGTATTATGAGGTTATTCATGGTATATGTCTTTTATTTTATGTTTTGTGAAACCAATAAGTTTAATTTGTTTTACTTGTATTTTCCACGCATGCGTTTATGTGTTTGTTGAGTGTTTCAGGAATTTACAGGTTAATTCAGTCGTGGCTGCTGTCTACTTTAGCAACTAATAGATAGTGGTTTAGGGTGAATTGTAATTAGGGCTTTTTAATTGAATGGGCTGTTTTTACTTTGAGCAATAAATTTTTGTGATGTGTTTTGTCACGGATTGCCAAAGGGGGAGTTTGTTAGGTTCTAAGACTTTAGAAACTAATGTATTAAAACTTCAATTTGTAATATGTTGGCAAACCATGATCAAAACATAGAGTCTAGGTTTAGGCTTGCTCAAAGTGTGTTTAATTGTAAAATTGGAATTGAGTGATTGTAGAAGTTATTGGACAAAATTTGCAAGGCTCGATTGATTGAAAATTAGATTCGATCGATCGAAACTTGTGTAGATTTAATTTTCTGCAGAATTTCCAATTCAACTTAAGCCCATACGACGTGTAGGGTTAAGTGTTTTACTTCAAGTATAAAAGGAAAAATCCTAGCTACGTTTTAGAAGTCTTTAGAGAGTTGTGTGTTGAATCTTCTGTGAGATTTAGAGGTGTTTACCTTCATACAGACACATAGAGTTGTCAAGATCAAGATTTGCATTAAGAACTTGATGATCTCTTCAGTTGTTGCATAAATAACTTTAAAGAAGATCTGAAACCTTTTAGAGGTGTCTTAAAGTCACAAGTAGGAGAATTTGTGGTTGCTGTAGATCAAAGAAAGAAGTAGTCCGTAGACTCGGAGCTGTCACATGGTCGTGGTAGTAAGTTTTCTACTCAAGGTAGTAATAAGATGTTAGTGGTCTAAGTTTTATTGTAAAAACTTCAATTCTTTCATAATGAATCTGTTTTTACCTTGAGGATAGCTAGGTTAAATCCTCTCTAGATTTTTTATTGGTTAGGTTTTCCTGGGTTATCATATCGTGGTATACTTTATATTTCCATTTATTTGCATGATATGATATTATTGTGTTAATCTAGAACTGAATAATTTATCTAAGTAATCACTTAGCTAAATAACTAGGTTAAACAACTTGTGTTAAGGAGTCTAAAAACGTGCATTATGAACTTGGAAGCCCATGCCTAGCTAACTTGGTCACTTCAATAAGAATTTTGATGTGTTTATTGTTTCAGACTTAGCCACACATGCATTCAGTCGTAATTCTCAAATATGTACCTATATGAGATTTTTGTTTGATTCCATACTCTTTCTCCCTCTCTCTCTAGAGACATAATGGTGGTGTTACCAATGTAACTCTCCTCTAATTTCAACCATAAATAAAAACGATGCAAAGTTCCATGTCCTCGTCAACTTATCTTTCTTTACTTTTTCAAAATTTAAAGAGAAGAAAATTATATGGATTAGAAATTTTCACAGTGATTACATAACGTTAATGTAAATAGTGAAAACATTGTTTAGAACATAGTTCGGCTTGCTATTCATTTTACTTGATCAAGAGTTAAAAACTGGATTGTTAATTAGTCAATTTTCAATAAGTAACAATCATGGATAATCAATACATAAATAAATCACCAACACACACATACAAAGACCAACATATTTTGACCCAAAAAAAAAAAAAAAAATCCTAGAAGCTAGGCAAAATTCATTGACGCCACACCCAATATTGCACCAACCGCTTCTCTTCAATAGTTTTCCAACAATATAATCCAAGTTGATCACTGATTTCGAATTTAATCAATAAAATTCAGACTTTTGTCTTTTTATTTTCTAGTGGATTCCAGACCCTTTCTCCTTGTGGATTCAAGGAACCCTCGTTAATTTGAGGTTATTTTCAAAAGTAAACGTATTTTGTTTCTTATTTTCTAGAAATAGACGTATTCTACTTCTTGACGCTTCCGCATCTCACATCACTACTAGTCTTATTTAGGCTAATGAGTAATGAGACATAATGACCTTTACTAGACCTAATTGGGCCAAGGGGGTAAACTACACCCTCCCCTAACCATGTGGCTCATGAGTAGGCCAGGAACTCTTATTTAATTTCTTGGTTTCTTCTCCCTTTTTATAACTCATTTTGATGAGCCAAATCGAGTTAAAACTTGATCTTTTGAGTCGATCCAAATATGCTATTATTTTTATGAAATTATAATATTTAGATTATGTTTGGGGCTAATTTTCTTACTAATCCCCTCCAAAAATTAAGTTACTAACATCCTAGATTCAATAATGTATCCCTAATGCCACTAAAACATTATGTTCAATAAAACTTGTTCGATAGTGAAAAAAATTCGGTTAAACAAAAATTTTATTCTATTGAAAATGACTGGGGAAAGTAGCCACTAGATACAATCATGGCTTTTAAACCCAATTTTTATTATATTATATGATTGTGGAAAAAAATTATAACGTAAGTTGACACTAAACTTTCTTGTGGGGCCGTTATCAAGAATTTAGAACACAAGTTGTCAAGACATGCTTCAAAGAATATGTTAGGTTTTAAGGTCTTAGGATTTTATGTATTTAGAACCTAATTTGTAATGTTGGCAAACCATGATCAAAACAATGTATTTAGTCTTGCTTAGGCTTGCTCAAAGTTGGTTTAATATTGTAAAGTTGGAATCGAGAGACTGCAGAAGCATTGGAGCTTCTCGGCCTGTCTCGATCGATCGAAGGATAGACTCGATCGATCGAATCTCGGGTCAGATGCGTTTTCTGCAGAGTTCCAGCTCAGCCCAAACTCTATTTAAACATCTTGGGGTCCAAGTAAAACTCTTATATATATAAGGGAAACCCTAGAACGTTTTTGTGACTTTTGTAGAGAGAGATTAGAGTGCCTCTTGTGCCTCCTTTTATTAGGGTTTTGTACCAAACCTCTCTAAGTCTTTGTTGCTCATATTTGCTGTTTATGTGAATCTCTTGTGAGATCCTTGAGGAGCTTTCCTTCACATAAACTTAGGGTTTTCAAGGTAGAGATATAATCAACATCTTGATGATCAACAAGGTTGCAACAATTGAAGCTTAAAGATTAACAAGCGAGGAGCTTGTACCTGATTGAAGGAAGACAAAGAAAGAAGTAGTCCGTGGATTCGGAGCCTGCGCGTGGTCGTGTCAGGAAGTTACTACTGGTGGGTAGCATTAGGAAGTCAAGCGGGGAGCTTGTAAGTCCTTTTGTAACAACTTCAATTCTTTCTTAGTGGATTCCGTTTTGCCTTGAGGATCGGTGGGTAAAATCCTCCCCAGGTTTTTTACCGGTTTGGTTTTCCTGGGTGATCATATCTTGTGTTATTTATTATTCCGCTGCTATATATTCTTGATATGATTGTTTGATTGTTTTAACCTAGAATTGCTTAATTTGACTAAGTAACAACTTGGCTAATTAATCTAGGCTACGCAATCTAATTGTGGTTTAAGGGGTCTAAATTTCCAACAAGTGGTATCAGAGCAGGTAGCTCTTCTTGTTGTAGATCTTTTGATCTAAGAGCTGATCCTTGACCCCTGTTGTCATGGATAATTTGAATTGTGTTTCTGATCATGTTTCTTCTAATGCTTCTGCTGATTTTTTTGATGCTTTCGAAACTCTTCGTAAGGAATTATCTAAATCTTTGAAAATTGCTAAGAAATTTAAAGAAGAGTTAAAATTGGCTAATCTTGAAAAAGAGGAATTGATTGTTATATTAGAGGAATCTAATAAAAAGAATGAGTTTTTGAGAAATCAAATTTCCTCTCAAGATGAGAAGATGAAAAGCTTGGAAAAAGAGTTAGTTGAATCTAAAGCTAAAATTGAAAATTTGACTTGTGCCAAGCCTGCTGATGATAACAGAAGTGTTTCTGTTTCTCTTAAGCCTAAAACTGAAAAAGTTTATATCCCTCCTTTTAAGAGGAATAATAAAGAAAAGGCTTATTGTGCTAGGTTAGACAAAGGTAAAAGTTCTGATGTTAACACTGAAGTTTCTAAACCTATGTCTAATCCTACTGTTAGAGAGCATAATAAATCTGTTTTTGTGCCTACTTGTCACCATTGTGGTGTTGTTGGTCATATTAGACCAAATTGTTCTTTGTTGAGGCAAAAACAAAAATCTGAGACTAGATTCGCTGTTAGGAATACTGATGTTCCTAAATTTGTTCCTGTTTGTCACTTTTGTGGTGTCTCCGGTCACATTCGTCCTAATTGTCATAAATTGAAATTTAAGCATTCTGTATGTCAATCTAGGATATGTGATGATATTTCTCCTGCCATAAGTCCATATAAATTGTTTCATATGCTTTTGAAAAATTTGAGCTTGTTGGCTTGTGAAAGAAATTTGCAGGATTTTAGTCTGTCTCAGAAGATTGGTGTAATTCCTCAAATACACTCTGTTTCTCATGGTTTTTCATCTACAAAGCCGAAGACTCGTGCTAGATGGGTGAGAAAAGATTCTCCAAGGTGAGTGTTGCTGACTTGTCCCTGTTTTAATTCTTTCTATTGTTTGTGGACATGTCTTGTTTTTGTTTTTGGTTGTTTTTTTTTTTTCTTTCTAGGTTGTTTTTTTTATTAAAAAAAAAAATCCAAAAACATTGAAAAATTTCAAAAAGACAAAAATATTTTATTTTGTGTCTTGTTTTATTTTTCTTGAGGATTACATGAATTTTAATATCTCTCTTGATTTAGAACATGCTTGACATTGTGGTGAAACTTGAATAGCATGTGTTTTAAATGTGCTAAGCTATTTTTGACTTTATGTACTAGTTTGTACATGTACTCATGGGTTAATTAAGAAATTGATATTTCTTGTTTGTGTACCCTCTATAGCTTAGTTAAGCACTGTCATGCATTGCATTTGCATTGATCATTTAGCACAATGTGTGTTTTTGTTTTTGGTCATAAATTTTTTTCAAAATCTCAACAAGTGGTTATAACATTTGTTAAAACCAAAAAGATTTTTGTGTTTTGTATTATAGATCTTGGATTTATAATCAAGGATTGGCCATATTATTTTTATATAACATGTTTATGTACCCTGTTTAGCTTGGATGAGCTTATTTTATTGCACTTTACTAGTTTGAGTTTTGTAGTGCATGTTGTGTGGGAAAGATGTTTATAGTGTTTATCACTTTGCCTTAATCATGAAGTCACATGTTCTTTGACTGTCGGACTTGATCCTTTTGAGAAAGGCATAAATAACCATCTCACCACTATTCACTAGCCAATCATGAACACCTTAGTGCATATCATAAGATTTTGTGCTCGAGAAAGTGTAGCACATGCACAAAAAGAACATAAGGTGTAGCCTCAATTAAATTAAAACTGGTGTGTACTATTAGGCTTGATGCCAATTCACTTAATTCAAACCGGTGTGTACTATTAGGCTGAATGCCAATTCATATATAAATAAGAGACAATAATGCAAGAAACTTACATGATTGCAAGCTTTTGTTCTAGGAGATGTGGGAGTTATAGGATGTAACTCTTTAGGTGATAGTCTCTTTTAAATTCTATGTGATGAATTGTGTAGACTTTGTGATTGATTGCTATTCACATATCACCTCACATGTATCTCAAGCTTTTGCTAGTTGCACACACTACACAAGTTACTCTTTGTTAAACTTGGTACATTATATTGTGTGTGATTTTGTTGTGGCCATCCAAGATTAAAAGTTCCTTGATTTTAATGCAAAATGTGTTTCAAGTTTGAAAATTTTGAAAATATCTTGAGATTTGTGCACAGCATATTTGTTGCTTAAGAAAATTCAATGGGAAGATGATTGAATCTTGTTTTTGAGAAAATTGGATTTAAAAATTTGGGTTTTTGAAAAAGCATTCCATCACATACTCATGCACTTTGATTTCATTGTTCAAATGCTTTGAGGAGTGTTTTCAAAATGTGCTTGTTGATTTTCAAAACCTGTGTTTTTCTCAAAATTTAGTGAGCCTCTGCCCATTTCGATCGATCCAACCTGATTTTCGATCGATCGAAAAAGTGCTCTCAATTGTCTCAAAATGATTGTGTCATTCGATCGATCGAATGTAATTTTCGATCGATCGAAGTTCGTTGAGAAGCTTTTTTAAAAAGGGTTTGTTCTTGATCCGAATTGGGGCTTTTGTGAAATTGAGTTGAATTTGATGAAATTGGCTTGTTGTTTTGATGAAATTAGGCATTATACTCTATGTGCTATGTTTAGTAATGCTAAATTCATCAATTTGTTTAAATATTTCAACAAGTGGTTTTCAATTTTTGGGGTTTTTGGTAGAAATTCCCTGCTTGAGCCAATTTTGTCAATATGACCTCAATTGAACTTAGTTTTACTACATTAGAGCATGCATCATGACATATTTTGTCTTGCATCTTTTATGTTTAAGATTCACATGCATTGCATTGATTTCTGTATCCATCTTGCAGTTTTGCAGTCATATCTCTCATTGTTTTCACACATAGCATGCATACACTTTGCTACATTGGGTACTCAACTTGATCAAAAAATTGATTGATTAATTTTTGAGCTATGTACTTTCTAGTATATGCCTTTTTTATGTGTGAACTATAGAAAATATTTTTCTTAAGAGATATGATGGATAATCAATGTGCAACTATTTTCTCTACTCATGCAAGTGTTTATGGGTCACATAATGCCATGTTTGCATTTTATTGAAAGAGAGAATATTTTTTCTTCATGTGTATCCTCACCTTAGTTTTTAACTTGGTTTGTGTGTTTTTAACTTTGGTCCTGCTGGTGAGGATGTTCCTGATCCTGTTGGTGACGCTGCTGCTGCTGCTGATTTTCCCCCAATCCCTTTATTTTTCCCCAAAACTGTTTTTCCCACAACTTGTTTTGTTTTTCCTATTTTTTTAGGGGGAGAAAAGTTTTTTTTTAACCTATGTTGTTCATAGGGGGAGCTGTCTCTATTTTCTATAGAGTTGAATTGTTCTGTGTTCCCCTTGATTCTCTGTTTTCTCTTATCCTTTATTGCGTATGTTGACTGTTTACTCTTTGTATGAGTTGTCTTTATCAATGCGTGACAAAAAGGGGGAGAAATTATTGATTTATGGGAATCATGTTTGTCTTGTTTAGGGGGAGCTGAAATTTTTTTTTGAAAGGGAAGAAAATAAGAACTTTTTGTTGTATCTAACTTAGGGGGAGAGTTAGTTTACTTATGTTTTTATTTCTGTTTCTTGTTCACTGCTCATTGATTTATATTTATGAGTTATTCATGATATATGTCTTTGTTTCGTGTTTTGTGAAGTCAAGAATTTATTTGTTGATTTACTGTTTTCTGTCACACATGCGTTTATGCGTTTGTTGAGTGTTTCAGGAATATACAGGTTGATTCGATTTTGCTGCTGTCTACACTTGCAACTGATGGATAGTAGTTAGGATTGAATTTGATTTATGAGCATTACTTTTTGTAAAGGGTTGTTTACTTGTAAACTTTGAGCTTTTAATTTGTGTTTTGTCATGGATTGCCAAAGGGGGAGTTTGTTAGGTTTTAAGGTCTTAGGATTTTATGTATTTAGAACCTAATTTGTAATGTTGGCAAACCATGATCAAAACAATGTATTTAGTCTTGCTTAGGCTTGCTCAAAGTTGGTTTAATATTGTAAAGTTGGAATCGAGAGACTGCAGAAGCATTGGAGCTTCTCGGCCTGTCTCGATCGATCGAAGGATAGACTCGATCGATCGAATCTCGGGTCAGATGCGTTTTCTGCAGAGTTCCAACTCAGCCCAAACTCTATTTAAACATCTTGGGGTCCAAGTAAAACTCTTATATATATAAGGGAAACCCTAGAACGTTTTTGTGACTTTTGTAGAGAGAGATTAGAGTGCCTCTTGTGCCTCCTTTTATTAGGGTTTTGTACCAAACCTCTCTAAGTCTTTGTTGCTCATATTTGCTGTTTATGTGAATCTCTTGTGAGATCCTTGAGGAGCTTTCCTTCACATAAACTTAGGGTTTTCAAGGTAGAGATATAATCAACATCTTGATGATCAACAAGGTTGCAACAATTGAAGCTTAAAGATTAACAAGCGAGGAGCTTGTACCTGATTGAAGGAAGACAAAGAAAGAAGTAGTCCGTGGATTCGGAGCCTGCGCGTGGTCGTGTCAGGAAGTTACTACTGGTGGGTAGCATTAGGAAGTCAAGCGGGGAGCTTGTAAGTCCTTTTGTAACAACTTCAATTCTTTCTTAGTGGATTCCGTTTTGCCTTGAGGATCGGTGGGTAAAATCCTCCCCAGGTTTTTTACCGGTTTGGTTTTCCTGGGTGATCATATCTTGTGTTATTTATTATTCCGCTGCTATATATTCTTGATATGATTGTTTGATTGTTTTAACCTAGAATTGCTTAATTTGACTAAGTAACAACTTGGCTAATTAATCTAGGCTACGCAATCTAATTGTGGTTTAAGGGGTCTAAATTTCCAACAGAATAGATTTAGAGAATGAAACTGTATGTTTGTTGCAACTTTAAAAAAAAAAAAAAAAAAAAAAAAACAACAACAACAACAAACAAAACAAAATAAAAATGTGAGGTGCAAGAGCGTTGTAGTATTGTATAGAAACATTATTCGTGAATATATATATATATATATATAAGTTTTGAAAGTATTTTATAATAGATTTTTTGTTGGAGTAGGATTTAAATTTCTAAAAATGAGATGATAAAACTTTAACTAAATTAAATTATTGTTAAATCTTATCACTTCATTTGAGGAAATTTATGTTAACAATTAATAAAAAAAATAATTTAATAATTAATGAATCATATGAAGCAACTGAGAAAAAAAAAAAACAGGGGTTTTGCATGCAATTTGAGGGCCAAAATGAGTATTTACCTCCAATTTGAAAATTATATAGCAAAATGCCCCTGTTTTAGAAAGTATTTAGCAAAATGTCTCTGTTTTTGAAACTTGATTTTAATAAAATTGAGTTATAGGTGGAAGTTGACATTAGCAATGTCAAGTTCTATACATATTTTGCTACTTAAATCTTTTTTGAAAATTTAAGTGAAACTCGACATTGTTAATGTCAAGTTCTACTTAAAAATATACATAGATCTCGATTTTGAGGATATCGAGTTTTATAAAGGCATTTTGCTAAATAGTCTCAAAACAGGGGTATTTTGCTACATAATTTTCAAATTAAGAGAAAATACCAATTTTCCCCATGATTTAAGTTTATAATTTATTTTTTTATTATTTTATTTAAGGAAGGATGTATAAAATTTTTTCATAATAGACTTTTAGTTTTAATAAAATTAAAAAAAAAATTAAATGATAAAGCTTTAACTAAATTTACTATTGTTAAATTTTTATCTCTTAATTTGAGGAAATATATCAAATAATTAATAAATAAATAATTTAATAATTAATGAGAGTGGTCGTTTATTAGGAAAAAATTGTTCAACGTAGTTGGCGATAGGGGTATTTCTGACCTGGTGCCCAGGCACGTCATACATAGACACTGGCGACACCCATGGGTCCATCAATCACACATTAGCAGATGAAGGACCCAAAGTCAAGCAAAGAGATGGGACCACGCTATAAAACTGAAGGACGAAAATCCCGACAAAAGAAGGAGAGGCCGATGGGGCAAGCAAAAACCCGACGGAGTGAGCATGAAGCTGACGGGTCCAACAGAGTCTTGGATCCCACGAAAATCCATATAAGGAAATATCTTGCGTATCACCCAAGATGAATCTACTACGAGGGCACATCTTCCTCATATGGAAAGACACCCTGCAATCTTGGAAACCTTAAGATACCAAACCCCCACAACAAGGAAAAATCCCTACTTTGAAGGGATTTCGATTCACCACTCACCACTATATAAGCACTAGACCATTGCTTTTCTTAGGTACATAGAAAATCCCTAGCTCTCTCACTATAAAGTTCTAAGAGATTTCTCACTCACTAACTTGACCTTCGTAGGGTTTATGGCCGGTACCACACTGATGCCCTCTGTTTGGTCCATTTGTTCTTATTCTACAGGAAATGTTGTGAAATTTTAAAGTACTCGCAAGTGTACGAACAATACCGAAGTATAGTTTGACAAGAACGAGGTCGAACCCACAGGGACTTGAATGAACGTAGGAAAATTAAATCAAATCTTAACCAAATTAATCCTAATCTAGTTTAATAAAAATTGGTTGTTTTGAAATTAAATAAACTAAGAAATTAATAAAATTAAGCAAATAGTTACACTAAGCAAAAGATATAAAGCAATAAAAAGATGTAAACAATCAAGGGAAAGGAATTAAGGTTTTGGAATCCACCTTGTAAGTTATATCAGCATATATTTATGATCATTAATTTTTCCCAACCACTACATGATAATCTAGAAATCAATCTTGCTATCATGGAAAATATTCTCATTAAAATCCTTATTTTAAAAATCAAAAGCATGTTCTTTTTCGCTTTTTCAGTATAAAATCAAATCATCAGTTGTATCCGTAGCCAAACAAATCACAAGATATATCCAATTCTAAAAATCAAATCATAAATTGTATCCATTGACAAACAAATCACAAACGATATCCAATTTTATAATCAAGAATTAATAAACCAAGCATTCAATTAATTAAGACAAATCCTAAATCATGAGAAAAACATGATTGAACTCATATCTAGAATCCCATCTTAGTCAATTGATATGAAGCAAGAACAATTTAAATCATTAAAGAACAATTATTGTGGGAAAAATCAAATCACATAAATATTACTGCTAATCTTTAACAAGGTTTCATTCTCAACCCTAATTATAAATTTAGCTACTCATAGTAATTGAAAGAAAACACAAGAATAAAATACTAAACATTAAACTAAACAAATAAAATAAAGAAAGAAATGGTCACAGTGCTATCATGGAGAAAAGCTACAGAGAAGCCACATGCGGCACTGCCTCTTGCTCCAATTTTTTGTTTTGCATCTCAGCCCTAGCACTAGCCTCCGCCCCTCTGAATTTTCCCTAGAGAGCCTTTAAATAGTTAAAGGAATCATATTACAAATTGAATTCCCGAAAAATCCCAGATTTTTTGGCTTCACTTAACCGACGATTTTGGCCCATTTAACGTCAGAATTCGGACTTTTGGTAAACTACAAAGTTGTAGCCCTTTAAGTTAACTTTCCAGACCGGCTTGAATCATCTCAATTGGACATCTGAGCCGAAAGTTATAATGAAAATACTAACTGATGTGCAGGCTGGAATCCTAATCCGAATTGGACTTGGATTTGGTGCAAATTTCTTTTGATTCCTTACTCCAATTGGACTTAAATTTAATTGGGTTGGTCTTCTCTTGAATGCATGCCTGGCTGGATGTAAGTTAGCTTGATTCAATTGACTTAGCCCCACTTTGTATGTAAAGCCCTTGTTACCTGCAACACAAAGATATTATATAATCAGTCACAAAATAACATAAAAGTAAGGCTAAATATGTAGATATGTGAGTACTTTATTATATATATTTCATGCACATCAAATACCCCCAAACCTACATTTTTCTAGTCCTTGAGCAAAACAGATAAAGACTAAAAGAAAACAAGGAAAATATCCTAATAAATCCACTTTCGCTGGAAATTTTGATTCCATTTAATGTATGTAACAAGCCTTTAAACCCCTAGCTTACACTAGTGGACGAGTTGTAGTCTCGTGAGGGTTTGCAGGGAATATACCCACAAAATTCTAAGAATGAATAGTAAAATAAACAAAACAAAGAAAATCAATTTTTTTTTTCAATTGCCTTGTGCCAAGAGGATTAGTTCAAGTTCAAAAACACTACAAATGCTAAAGAAATTTCTCATGCCATCAAAACTCAATGTGAGTGAAAAGTGGTAGCCAACCCAAACATACTCATAGTTTTAGAATAAATTTGACTCGAATCTCTATTTGAAAGTATGCTTCAACTCAAATCTTTCCAGTGTTATCACTCAACAAATGAAATCACTCTGAAATGGGGTGTAACACTCTCAACAATATATGTGAACGGAATAATGTAAGCAAAATCAAACACCTTACATATAAATCACATGAAAAACACTTAACCAAGAAAGAACAAGTAGTCTCATGAAAGGATGCCAAAAAGTATTTATACCACACTTTTTATTCAGTCATATCAATATTTGAACTACACAATCTTCAAGATCAAATAAGGACTTTATTAGGACGTAATGTAGGGTAAAAGCAAAGGGAATGAAATAAAAATGGGTGAAGGTAAATAATAAGAAGTGTTTTCAAGATTTGTCGGAATGCCAACTCTTTTTGGAATTTCCATTCAACATATATTTTTTTTTCACCTCTTCTTCTTCAAAGCAATACTCCTTCCTTCCATTTCACTTCTCAAAATTTGATAAGAACCCTTTTTATTTTCTTCTTTTTGACACTTTTCCTCTTTCTTTCTTTTTTTTTCTTTCAATTTTTTTTTTTTTGAATTTTTTTTTTCTTTCTTCTTTGAATACTCACACAAACCACTACATTGCTATGGATAAGGGCTTTAAGAAAGAAAGCCTACTTAAAAGGCTCAATGGGATGACTAGCGATAATGTATCAAAAAAAAAAAAAACACATATGGCTCAAAGTAGACAAAAATGGCCTAATCTCATCTCTCAAAAACTAGTATAGTTCATTCAACATCAATGACTTCAAAAGATTCAAGTGTGGCATAAAATCATTTTTTTTTTCTTGGCCAAAATAAAGAATAATGAGACTACAACAAGGGAAATATGTTACACACTTCCAAATAAACTTTAAGATTAGAAAAAAAAAAAAAAAAAAAAAAAAAAAAAAAAAAAAAAAGAACTCTCCAAAAATAATGATTGGCTCAAAACTCACAGGGGTTACAATCTCCACATTGTTATCATCAAGATTTTCTAATCATTTTTATCCTTCAACAACAAGTTGTGTCTAAGTGGCTACATGCATGTGCAATGAATTGAGCATGAAAGCAATGAAATTCTTTAAGCAAGAGTAGTATAACAAGCTCAAAACATAAACCTCAAGCTAGGCAAAAGAAATTTTTTTATTTATTTATTTTTTTTAACACAACTAAACAAAACAAAAAGATAGAAATCTATACACATCCCCCCCAAACCTAAACCAAACATTGTTCGCAATGTTAAAAATGATACTCTTAAATATATGTCTTGAATGAAAAGAGAGCAAGATATGAATATGCAACATGAAAATCAAGTAGGAAAAGTAAGGTAAGAAGAAAGAGGAGACATACCTGATCAAGCTTATTGGTATAAATTTTAATTTCTGTCAAACATCAGCGAGAACAAAAGAAAATAAAATGAAACAAGAAAATAAACACAAAGATTAATCTAAATCAAAAAATAAACAAAAAAAAAAAAGAATTTTTTTTTTTTGCAAAAAGATTTAACACATATGGAGATCAATCTTGATAAACAGGACCATCCAAACCCCAACAACACCATGGAGATAAATAATGCATATTATGAATGGACTAGTCCAATGATATTGTAACTTACCTGGGTCAAAAACATGTTGAGAAGCTTTTGCAGTGTCTTTCAAGTGAATTCTTTGCATAACCACAGAAGCACTAATATGCTTAATATCAGCAATTTTCCAACCTATAGCTTCCTTATGCTCTTGAAGTATACTTATCAATTGGTGTTCCCAAAAGTCATCCAACTTTGGTGGTTCTATAATAGATGGGAATGGGGATGAAGAAAGTGGAAAATGGACCACTTTTGGCTGCCAATTATCAATACTTAAGAGAGGAACAGAATCCAACAATGCATTGACCTCCTCAATTGATTTTTCAGTATCCAAACTGCAATCAAAACGGGTTAAGCAAGCCTTTAAGGGATCCTCACAACTTGATTGTAGGAAAGTATCATGGACTAAGCTCCCAATCATGTTAACCTCACATATATCCTCATTGTCTAGTACTTGCTTTTAAGGGATCCTCACAACTTGATTGTAGGAAAGTATCATGGACTAAGCCACATGCGGCACTGCCTCTTGCTCTAATTTTCTGTTTTGCATCTCAGCCCTAGCACCAGCCTCCTCCCCTCTGAATTTTGCCCTAGAGAGCCTTTAAATAGGTAAAGGAATCCTATTACAAATTGAATTCCCGAAAAATCCCAGATTTTTATACTTCACTTAACCGACGATTTTGGCCCATTTAACTTCATAATTCGGACTTTTGGTAAACTACAAAGTTGTAGCCCTTTAAGTTAACTTTCCAGCCCAACTTGAATCATCTCGATTAGACATCTGAGCCGAAAGTTATAATGAAAATACTAACTGATGTGCAGGTTGGAATCCTAATCCGAATTGGACTTGGATTTGGTGCAAATTTCTTTTGATTCCTTGCTCCAATTGGACTTAAATTTAATTGGGTTGGTCTTCTCTTGAATTCATGCCTGGCCGGATGTAAGTTAGCTTGATTCAATTGACTTAGCCCCACTTTGCATGTAAAGCCCTTGTTACCTGCAACACAAAGATATTATATAATCAGTCACAAAATAACATAAAAGTAAGGCTAAATATGTAGATATGTGAGTACTTTATTATATATATTTCATGCACATCAGGTAACCATTGGAGTGCTTTGGAGCCTATAACTCACTGACGATTTTAGGACATCAACAGTTGGCGCCTATAGACATCAAAATTCTTATGATGTATCCATAACCGTCCAATTGATCATGATCGAGTATTTTTTATCAAATTAATTTCCAATTGATGATGTGGACAATCAGCAAATGAAATCAAGCCATGTAGCAACATCAAATGAAGAAATACAAGTGGCAATGTCAGAAGAAAAGACTTATATGGAAGGTTCTTATTGAATGGAAAAACAAATTAAATTCATAATTAACTCTCAATAAATGTTGAGAGAAAATTCCAAATCAAATGCAATTAAGTTGCCCATAAATAGAGGCTTCTCATATGAGAAAAAGAGGATAGAAACAAAGAAAGAAAAACCCTACTGACACTCTGCCAAAATAGAGAGTCATCTCTAAGTCCAAAAGAGCACCCTTGCTTAGTGGCGTAGCTATTAAAGGACCGAGGGGGGCCTAGGGCCCCCCAAAATTTTTGAAAAAAAAAATTGGAAATATCTTAAATAATTTGAAAATTTTTAAATAACCTTATCATTTTGTCCCCCATACCTGATAATAAACATTGTTTACTCTTAAAAAAAGATTTGTAATCAACCGAAATTTTTTTTATGCCCAATAAAATTAAACTTTGGCCGATAATTTGGTCCACTCAACAATATATTAAGGCCTTTCAAGCAAAAAGAAAAAGCCCAAAAAAAATTTGCACATTACTATCCTACATTTCATACAAAAAATATATATATATATATATATGGCCTCCCCCAAAAATAAATTTCTGGCTCCGCCACTACCCTTGCTCCCTTAAAATCAAGCTTATTCCTACTTCTTCAAATAAAAGTAGCTAGGGATTTTCCTTCAATTTTGTTCAAGATCAAGCCAACAGCCCTCGAGTTCAAATCAAATACATCCAACCACACATCTAACTTGGAGACATCAAGGCATGATTCAAGATCAAGCTTCATAGCCCTTCGAATCATAAAATTTCTTAGAGATCAAATTAGAGGAGTTTTATTGTATTCTTTCATTGTAAAGAGTCATACAGAGGATTGTACTCACATATATACAAATCAATATAAATTGATAATTTGTTACACTATTTCGTGATTGTGTGATCCATCTTTTACGAAATTTGTGTGTACAACGCTGTCTGTGGGAAATACGACAACTTGATTAGCCGTATCTTCATCTCTGAGATGAAAGAGTTGCATGGTCCAGAAGTGTTTAATGGCTACCATCAACCAAGAAACAGGGAATCTAGCCAACGCCTTGGAAAGACAAGTGCAAACCTTGGCCGCAGCAGTAGAGCAACTCACTCAGTGCAACCATGAGTTGGAACAACAACGAAACTAGAGGAACGAACAACGCCAAGAAGGCCTTCGCGACGAGCAGAATGTCGACGAGCAAAATGGTAGTCACCTACCTACAGGGGGTAGGCAAGAAAGGGAGAACCAGGAAGAGAGCAACATCCCCAATAGAAGGGACGGTCCGGAAGACACTAGCCATCCCTCTAAAATAGAAGTCAGTGCAATGCGCATGGCTCAGGATATGCAAATGATGAAGGAGAAGATGGACATGATGATGAATGCCATGAGGGGACGAGTATCTACCAACTTGGACGAGCTGGTCCATCAAACTGACTCCCCATTCACCATTGAAGTGACATCCTTCCCCCTCCCAATGAAGTTTCGGATGTCGCAAGTAGAAACAAATGACGGGTCAAGGGATCCACTCAACCATCTGGAATCATTTAAAACCCTTATGCACTTGCAAGGAGCCCCATATGAGATCATGTGTAGGGCCTTCCCTACCATGCTGAAGGGGCCAGCAAAGGTGTGGTTCAGCAAGCTTACCCCAAACACAGTCTCCACCTTCAAAGAATTGAGTGGCCACTTTGTCACACATTTTATTGGACGAAAAAGACACAGACGATCCTCCGCAGCCATACTAAACATTAAGCAACGAGAAGACGAGAGCCTGAGGTCATACATAACCTGTTTCAACAAAGAGGCCCTCCTGATTGATGAAGCCGACGACAAGGTTCTCATCACCACCTTCACTAATGGATTAAAGCGAGGGGAGTTTCTCTTCTCCATCTGTAAGAATGACCCAAAGACGATGGTCGAAGCACTATACAAAGCCATAAAATACATGAATGCCTAAGACATGATGATAGCCCGTAGAGACAGGCTGAGGAAGAAAGAAAGACAATATGACCCTCACTTGGATAGAGGAAGGAAGTCGGCTCAAAGTACACAAAGGAATATGCCGGAACAATTCAGGGGCATGTTCACTGGTTCACAAACTTATATGAGCTAGATACTACTGGCCCACTATGTAGAAGGACGCCCAATCCTATGTGAAGGCATGCGACAAGTACCAATGCTTTAGCAACATCATACGACAGCCAATTGAGGAACTTACTCCAATGAGCGCCCCTTGGCCTTTCGCCCAGTGGGGATTGGATAGTGGGTCCTTTCCCTATCGCCATATGGCAGCTTGAGTTCCTCGTTGTAGGAATCGACTACTTCACCAAATGGGTCAAGATAGAACCATTGTCCACTATCACAGAGAAAAATGTCCGAAACTTCATCTGGAAAAGCATCATTTGCTGCTTCGGGATCCCCAGGGTCATCGTCTCTAACAACAGAAAGTAATTCAACAATGACGCATTCAGAGATTTCTGCCAACAGTTAGGGATCAAGAATCATTACTCCTACCTTGCTCATCCCCAGGCCAACAGACAGTTTGAAGTCACAAACTGATCCTTGCTCAAGATGATTAAGACATGGCTTGAGGGGGCAAAGGACATATGGCCAAAAGAGTTACCTGGTGTCCAGTGGGCATATAGGATGACGATTCGCACACCTATAAGAGAAACACCTTTCTGCCTCGCATATGGGCATGAAGCCGTCATCCCGACAGAAGTAGGGTTGACTAGTTACCAAGTATCCCACTATGATGAAGGAACGAATGAAAAAGGGATGCGCCTATAGTTAGACCTTCTTGATGAAGTCAGAGCAACAGTAGAACAAAGGGAACAAAGGATGGTTTGTTATCAGGACCTTATGGCAAAGCACTACAAGACCAAGCTCAAGCCTCATAACTTTCAGGTCAGGGACTCAGTCTTAAGGAAGGTAATAACAGCCACCAGAGACCTCTCACAGGGAAAGTTGGGCCTTAACTGGAAAGGACCCTATAAAATCATCGACTGCCTTAGAAGGGGGACTTACTATTGGGAAACCCTTGTCGGGCAGAAGCTCCATCACCGAGGAACACCGAGCACTTGAGGAAGTACTAATAGTGATAGTCGGACCCGCCTTATTTTATTGCTTTCTTTTTCATTTTTCCATTTTTATCAATAGTTAAAAGACGTTGAGACTCTGAGGATGTTATGTTTCTTTTTAAGCTATTTTCATTATTAATAAGACTTGAAAACATTATCAGAAACATTGCTCTATTCTCTACCCTTCAGTGGTTCGTCTAAACCACCCTAAGATCTACTGGGTGGACGGACAACCACGAATACCGACGCGTACCTGGTCTTGAAAATTATCTTAAGTCCTACCTACGGGGTGGACGGATGACCACGGATACCGACGGGTACCTGGTCTTGAAAATTATCTTAAGTCCTACCTACGGGGTGGACGGACGACCACGGATACTGACGAGTACCTGGTCTTGAAAATTATTTTAAGTCCTACCTACGAGGTGGACGGACGACCACGGATACCGACGGGTACCTGAAAAATTATCTTAAGTCTTACCTACGGGGTGGACGGACGACCATGAATACCAACAGGTACCTAGTCTTGAAAATAGTCCTAAATCCTACTTACAGGGAGGACGAACGACCACGGATACCGACATGTCTTAAAAATTATCCTAAATCCTACCTACGGGGTGGACAGATGGATGGAGCAAAACATTAATGATACAAATATGACGGGGGCATATTTCCAGTCAACCAATAAAATAAAACCACAAGTGCAAGCAACAGATAAAAACAGTAGATAAAAGCCTTGAGGGGTGAAGTGTTTTACAAAAAAGCCCAAAAACCAAAAAGGCATCAAAATAGGGTTGCAAGGTCTAGAACTCTGCCACAGCATCAACTTTAGCTTTCTCCATTTGCTCACGAAGAGCAGCCATCTCTATCACCATATTGGTCCTCGCCTTTTCCGCCTCAACCCATTGACGGGTTTCCTCCACAAGAGTAGCAATTTTTGCCGTAAGATCCTTATTAAGGTGCGGACGGCTTCTGCGTATTATGCCTGTTCCTTGAGCTGTATTTCCTGACGCTTATGAAACCATCAGATGACCCCCTTATTGGCCACACACCTGTCCTATAGCGCCTTAATGTGCACAAGTGCTTGAAATAAGAGCCGATGGTTAGAACAAGAACACAAAAAATAAGTCAAGTACCATGAGTGACGGAAACATACCCTGGATAGGTTGAAAAGGCCGGAAGTGCCCAAGTCCTCTGTTGAAAGCTCACCACAAGGATCTAAGTCCGTCTCCTTGATGATCAAGCTGACCATCTCAACTGCGTAGTCCTTATAAGTCATTAGCCTACGGACAGGGTCAAAAATAACGAGCCCTTTTTGCGTTATCAACCTTTTACCAGCTCCATTACGGGTGGGTAAAGGAGACAGAGACTTCTATTGATGATCCCCCATGGACAGGCCCATTCCCTTCTTAGGCAGACGGTCGTCCTTACCATCTTTACCATCATTTTTCCTCTTTATAGTGGCCTTAGTGGCCTCCTTAGGGGTCAACCCTGAAGCCTGCCCCTGTTGCTTGCACGCAGCAGTGACCTTCCTCACCAAATCTCTTTGTCTACCTGTGTCCATTTCTACAGAAAGACGACGGGGAACATTAGCAAGAAAGCAGACAGTTCGGAATGGATGATAAGTTCGAGACTTATGTTGACGGGAGAAGGCGTGTAGTCATCGAGTTACTGGCGTCAATTCGGGGCCACCATAATACGCGTAAAAGGTATCAAAGGTAACGAGGTCCTTCCACTTCCTTTGTTCAAGAGGAATCTCCAATATGTGACGGATGAAGGCCTTTTGTTTGTCGGTAATTTGCGGACGGACCTAGGTTGAAAATAAGAACAAGGGTGTTAGATGCATGACAAATTAGACGGATGGGTAAAATAAAATAAATGGACGGCTTACCTAACTCCTTTACAATTCCCTAAGTATTGTCAAAACCATTTGGCATAGTTTTGCACTCCTTAAGCATACAAACCAAATCCGTCCCTTGGACGAAGAAGTAACGATTTTTCCAGTTCCTATTGGAGTCAGGCATATCTGACACTAATCTAAGCGACATCTTCCTCGCTAGGAAATGGTAGATGCCCTAGGATGAAGAAATATGCTGGGGCTTGTAGCAGTAAAAGAACTTGTCGAGAGTAAGCCGACGGTTCCCACCACTAAACTGACCCCAGATCACTTTAGCTCTAATGAATATTTTCCAAGCATTGGGAGTGATCTGGCTGACAGAAAAACCCAAGTAGTTGGCAAGCTGATGGTTTGAGTCCGTCAAGGGCAGCCTCAGTCCTACAGCGAACATGGCATCGTATATGCCAACGTCCGCAATCCTCCTAGAGTAACACTTCTCAAAATTTTCGAGTAGATAGATTAGGATGCTCTCAGGGATCTGGTAGTGATCCAGAAGGGTATTGAAGACCTTATCCAACATTGTCAGGTTAAAATCGTTGACCGTCCATATTAAAGGAAGAATAAAAGGTCGGGTGCCCCCGTCCCTTTGACCTACTGTCTATACTCCTTTGGACGGATTCTCCCCATCTTGTTCATCCTCCTTATCTTCTTCATCCTCCTCGTCTTCTTCATCCTTCTCATCTCTCTCCTCATACTCATCTCCCTTGACGTTTCCTTCATCCTCTTCCTCTGGATTCTCCTCTTCATCATTAAGGGAATGGGTAGACGGTTCCCATTCTGGGGACCGAAGGGAATCTTCCTATGGCTCAGGCCCAAACGGATAGACCTCGTTGTAGCCCGCACCCTCACGAACTGACGACGACAGTTCACTCGACGCTTCCCTATTTGACATTTATCCACTTACAAGCGAAACAAAAGACGACTAACCAATAAAATAGAATAAGAAAAAGAAACTTATGATAAAAAAATGGACGAAGGATCGCAGCAACGGTTTTTGAAAGTAACGGGGTCACGAGCGACGGGCGATTTAAATGACAGTGCGATAGCTCGGGTCTCAAAGAAGCTCTCAAAAAGAAGTAAAGGAAAATGAGGAGGGTGAGAACTATTTATAGAACAAGGGGGCATGGCTTACGAAGCGACGCCTATGATTAGAAACGAGGCCCACCCACTAGTGCCACGTATCACCTAGCATTTAAACTCAAAGTTGCTTAAGTCATTTAATGACACCTCCTTCGAGAAAAAAAACGTAATTAATGGCCATAAATACCCATAGTACTCCATGGCTCGTCAACTAAAGGTGACGGAACCATGGAATAGGGGGCAGCTGATGGGAGTATTTTTGACCTGGTGCCCAGGCACGTCATACATAGACAATAGTAACACCCACGGGTCTATCAATCATACATTAGCAGACGAAGGACCTAAAGTCAAGCAAAGAGTCGGGACCATGCTATAAAACTGACGAACGAAAATCCTGACGGATGAAGGAGAGGTCGAAGGGGCAAGCAAAAACCCGATGGAGAGAGCATGAAACTGGTGGGTCCAACAGAGTCTTGGACCCCACGAAAATCCATGTAAGGAAATATCTTGCGTATCATGCAAGATGAATTTGCTACAAGGCCGCATCTTCCTCATATAGAAAGACACCTTGCAATCTTGGAAACCCTAAGATACCAAACCCCTTCAGCAAGGAAAAATCCCTACTTTGAAGGGATTTCGATTCACCACTCACCACTATATAAGCACTAGACCACCGCTTTTCTCAGGTATGTAGAAAAATCTCTAACTTTCTCACTATAGAGTTTTAAGAGATTTCTCACTCACTAGCTTGACCTTCAGAGGGTTTGTGGCCGGTACCACACCGGTGCCTTCTGTTTGGTCCATTTGTTCTTATTCTACAAGTACCCATTAGAGTGCTTTGAAGCCTACAATTCACTGATGATTTTAGGACATCATCAGTTGGTTATTATTATTATTATTATTATTATTATTATTGGTTTGGGTTGATTTGGAGTGTTTTGGATTGATAAGGTAGAAGAGGTAAAATTGATAAGAGTAATTAAATTTTTATTTTTACACCTAATAAAAAAAAAGGATAAAAACAAAAATTTATTAACGTCTAATCATAACCTTTTTTAGATTAAAAAAAAAAATTGTATTTTACGTCTCATGTATATCAATTAAGGACTTTTTTTTTTTCCATGGCACCTCATGGACTTTTTTTTCCATATCAACTTCTTCAAGAAGTTTAAGTGTATGTATATCAACGGATTTGGGCTTTGGTCCTAAAGATTTAGTTTTATAAGAGGTTGTTTGATTATATTAAAGACTTGGGCTGGCTAATAATGGTCTATTAAAAGTCCATTTGTTAGTTTCAGTAATCCAAGTGGAAGTGGATGGCCGGATATAAAAAACTGGGTGAGCAGTGATTGTAAAAAATGTTGCTCATAGGCTTTGTAGATTAGCCTAAAGTAATTTTAATGGGCTAGTCCTCCCATATGAGCCTCTCCAATGGAAGTCAGGCATGCCCATTCTGTGAATCTGTGGGTTGTTTTTTTGGTTAGTGAAAATAGAAGAAATGGAATTGACTGATGCTCAAATGTGGAAATGGAGCTGGAATTGTGAAGGCATTATTTTCTTAATGTTTGATGCCCAAATGTACGTAGCTCTTAATCTTCAATTAAAACTACCGATGATTCTCAACAACAAAAAAAAACAAAAAAAAAATTAAGACTACCGATAGAAATGGAATTGATAGCGCTCATAAACTGTTTATCAGAAGTGGGAACTAATGGAAATCCTATGACACAAAGAAATCTTTTGGAAAAGTTAACGAAATTAATGTAATTTTATAAAGTCTTTTGTTATCGAACAAGAGATTTTGAGTTTAATCTACACTTACATAAAAAATTAATTGGTGTATTGGCCTATTGATAAAGAGCAATAACCATGAAGAGGACGGTATCTATTGAACACAATCATCAAAACAGACTGACAATGTTTTTCAATCAAAAGAGATGATTGCCGAGATTGTAAAATAAACACTTTACCTTGAAATGTTAATGAATTCAAGTTCTTTTTTATTTTGAAGTTTTTAGCACGGCAACCTTTAAAGTTGGCTGATGTGAAGTTGTGAACCGATGAATACCAAATTTCTAAGTCTGAGTAAACAGTGGGGCTACAAACATTGCCGTGCTCTAGAGTGCTTAGACTTCTCAACGAAAAACAGTGAGTCATCCAAAGTGGGAATAAAGAAAGACTGATAAAGCTGTGGTATGGCGCGGTGCCTTTCATGCCGAAAGAATATATGACAAGAACCAAAAGCTTCAAACCAGAGTGGGTCTACAAAGACCATTACACGGAATTGACAAGAGAAACATCGATGCTCAATCATGCAGGAACCTCTTGTAGAGAGGGAAAATTCCCGACTTATCATAAGCTGACACATCATATTACCAAGTCCACAAAATACAGCCAATTACAAAGTGTCACGTACTACTATTAGGTTTTGCTATCACTACTTAGAAACCAATAGAAATTTGCCAAGTGCCATGCAAAAACCAATCACACATCAGTGCGTTTAAGCGATGACATAAGCAGTCCAGCTTGTGTAATCGATGACATATGCAATCCAGCACGTGTAAGCGATGACATAAGTGGACCAATCAGGTTGTGACATGTGTCACCAATTAGACTCCGCCACGTGTTGCTCACCCACCCCCAAACTCCTATAAATAGAAGCCTTCCTAAGGCATTTAAAAGAGACCAAGCCATCTAGAGCACAAGTAGCATCAGAGAAGATTTAGAAGCACTCTGAAGTACAGAAGCTCTGCAGGAATCAAGCCTCAAAGCCTTCAAGAACTTTAACCTCAAAATCGAAGAACATTTGAAGCAGAATCATCCAAACTGTATGCCTAGATCCTAAAGTTTGCCAGAATCAAGCTTAAAAGCCTCCAGAAACCTCAACAAGCCTCTAAAACACCGAAGAACTTCCACCATAAACCTTCAAAGACGAAGAATGCACCAAGAACACGAATAACATATGAAGAACACGAAGAACAGAGAATTTCTAACAAGCTCATAGCCAAAGATTCATTGTGATTCTGTTTCAAGGGTCTTCGATCCATCCTTTAGCCAAATTGAAGAATATTTGGTGTTCGAGTCAAAATCATAGTATTACAATTCCAATCAACAAGTCTTTCAAGAAGATCGAATCAGAGGATCACTCTTTTTTAATTTCAGAGAATTGTACCACATATTCATAAATACAAATTCACATTTGTAAAACTATTTTACTTGTTTGATTTATTTCAAACTAGAAATTTAGTCGTCTACAAATTCTGGTACGCTGGGTGGTACCTCTCTGCCTCTCATCTCTTTCTCCTTCAGAAATAAAAAAATTCGACATCATTTTGCTATCGGCTTCAATGGCCTCTAGCAAGAATGTCTGAAAACCAACAATTGATGCTTTCATTGCCGATGATTATGCCGGCCCAGTCACTCGCAGTCGATCCAAAACTCTTGATCGACTTCAACCCCAAACAACCAACCAAAGAAAGCAACCTTCATACTATCATCTCTCTAGACTTTCGGGCAAATAGGAAAGGTACCGCTAAGGATTCATGTATCTTGAAAGATTTGGAGATGAATAATGAATCATCCCTAACAAAGACCTTTTCTATCAACTCTTCACCCGTGATGAGAAACTTAAGAAATGAAGTATCTTTGACACATCATGTTTCATAATTTTCTCCATCATATCTAGAGATCATGACTAACACCTCTACCTTGGAAGAAAAGATGGCTGAAATGGAACAAAGGGTCATCCTTCTCACAAAAGCACTTGAGGATAAGGATGTCAAAATTGCAACCCTGATGAACAAACTAGAGGTACAAGATTCAGGTAAATCAAGTCTTGACCCTAAGCACCCACCTGGCTTTACCTTGAAAGGAGAAAACTCTAAGGTTGATAAAGGAAAAGGAGGTAAAGGCGCTTCTCAACACGGACATTCCACCTCAATGGCCTTGATATTTGTCCAACAACTACAAGACATGATAAGGAATATCATTCGAGAACAATATGGGGTTTCTTCTACTAGTTCCCTCATATATTTAAAACCCTACACAAAGTGCATCGACAACATGAGAATGCCAAATGGATACCAACCTCCTAAGTTCCTACAATTTGATGGGAAGGGCAATCCAAAACAACACATTGCCCACTTTGTAGAGACTTGTGAGAATGCAGGAACTCAAGGAAGCCTCCTTGTAAAACAATTTGTCCGTTCACTTAAGGGAAATGCGTTTGATTGGTACACTGATTTGCAAACTAAATCAATCGACAATTGGGAACAACTCGAAAGGGAGTTTCTTAACCAATTTTATATCACATGTCGCATGGTAGGCATGATGGAGCTTACTAATACCAAGCAATGGAAGGATGAGCCTGTTGTTGATTATATTAATCGGTGGCGTTCTTTGAGTTTAGATTGTAAAGAAAGACTTTCTGAAATCTCAGCTGTGGAGATGTGCATCTAAGGCATGAATTGGGGACTTCTTTACATCTTTCAAGGGATAAAACCCCAAACATTTGAAGAGTTAGCAACTCATACGCACGACTTGGAATTGAGTATCTCTAGCCATAGAAATACAAAACCTCCCGTACCTGAGGAAAGGAAAGAAAGACGGGAAATAAGGAAAAATGACAGGAATGCGAAAAGTAATATCAAAGACTTAATGAATATCAACCCTGCCCCAGTCAAAATTTCAACAAGAAATGTGAAGGCTAATGAGAAGAGCCCTGAGGGAGGCCAACAATGTGAGACACGTCGCTCATCACTTAAGGAATGGGAACAAAAGGTGTATCCTGTCCTAGATGTCGATATGCCTGAAATGCTAGAACAACTGCTCAAGTTGAAATTAATTGAATTGCCAGAATGCAGACGACCAGAAGAGATAGGAAAAGTTGATGACCTAAACTATTGTCAGTATCATCGTATCATAAGCCATACAATCCAAAAAAACTTTGTTCTTAAAGAACTCATCATGAAGCTAGCCAAGGAAAGGAAAATTGACTTGGATTTTAATGATGTTGCTCTGTCAAAGCTTGCAACATTTGCTTACGGGTTACCTAGTTGCATGTCTCCAACTACTAAGCAGGGGGCAAATGCCATGTTCATCCATTTTGGTTCTGTAGAACTTGTTCAAGTTCAACTCTCACAAGAAGCATCTGATTATAACTTAAATGATGATAAAAGGTCAACAATGGATAAGGAAGAGGGCTGGACGATGGTTACTCACAGGAGATGGAGAAAGAGATGAACATTCCCTCTTCATTTGATCACCCAAGAGTCCAGAAGAGCACAAAACTAGATTCAGCCTCGGTTAAGAGGAAGAAGCGATAAAAGGCAAGAAAAATTGGGAACAAAAATGTATGATGATTTGGCACCAACCCAAAAACCTCGAAATCTCATCACATTGGAAGAATTTTTCCCTAGATAATTCTTTCAAAATAACTCAGCAGAGGTCGTGCATACGGTCTCTCATTACGAAATTCATGATGAAAAAGAGGATGTTAACCATGGCGGTTCACATGAGACTTTGTCATTTTTGAAGGAACTCAAATCTCGGGTCGATGAAGTTGAACCCTTGCAATCTTCCACCTCACCAAAAGAAGTGCTCACCAAAGCTCTTGAAAAGCCAAAAATGTACACCCTTTCTACCAACACGCTTCAACAAACCCAGGAATATTATGCGTGCTCTCCAGACTTAACTTTCATTGATAAGGATTTGTTGTTAGGCTCTAGGCCCCACAATCGTCCACTTTATGTCTCTGGTTATGCTCGTGAACGAAAGATCGATCGTATTCTCATTGATGGAGGTTCAGCTGTTAATATACTACCAAAAATGGTGATGAGACAACTCAGTCTTACTATGGAGGAATTATCACATAGTTGTTTGGTCATTCAAGGTTTTAACCAAGGAGGACAACACGCAATCGACATGATACACTTGGAATTAATCATTGGAGAATTGACAAGCAACGTTTTGTTCCATGTCATTGATGCCAAGACAACCTACAACATGTTGTTAGGACGTCCATGGATCCATGGAAACGGAATAATGTCGTCAACATTGCATCAATGTTTCAAGTTCCTTCAAAGGGGAATAAAAAAGGTCAACGTCGACTTGAAGCCTTTCGCTGAGACTAAAGCTCACTTTGCTGATGCAAAGTTTTATGTAGAAGATGACATTCCAAATGAAATTCTCCCATTTGAGATCCCGTCCATGGAAAGCAAGCAGGGTGAAAAGGAGCATGTTAGATTCATCACTGGAAAGGATATTCCTTCCCCAAAGAAAGGTCCAGAATGTGGGAATGATCATTCTAGTGAATCTACTAGTAATTCAATGAGAGTGGAAATTTCAACGCTTTCCAACAACCCTCCATTCTTCCGTTATGTACCATTATCACACCGCAAGAAAGGACAATCACCATTTTGCAGAATGACTTCAATCTATAGCAGACATGGGAAGGCCTCCTACAAAGCTCACGATGGAGGATGTAGCCATATTGAAAGAAAATCATGCCATGCCTTTAACTTCGTCCACAAATCCTTTCCCCTCAAAGCCACTAAATGGATTGGTGAGGTCTTCACAAAGTTTGATAGAGTTTGGTGTTCTACCAAGTGAACGGACGAAAGAATGGTTCGACCCAAAGGCATATAGGCTGTTAGCCAAAGCAGACTATGATTTCTCGAAACAAGGCCACTTAGGGAAACTAATTCCAGAAGCCACCAGAGAAAAGATGCATGGCCTTAGCAAAACACAAAGGAAAATGCGGCTTGAAAGGCATGAAATTCCTATCCCAAAGACCAGACTAGGTTATATTCCAAAACAATTAGCTCAAATATGGATCAAGAAAAGAAGCAATGCTTCAAGTTCCCAATACATAACAGTGGAGGTCGGTGAAAGTTCAAATCAAAGCCAAGATCACTCTTCATCGTGCGTTTCGGTATTCGATCACATCGAGGCCTCATCGTCACGAATCACAGTGTTCGACAGGTTAAATATGGCTTGTTTAACACAAATTCGAGACCCTCTTACATATAGATAAGTTTTTGATTGATTGGGGGCAACGAAAAGGTCCATTGATAATTGCTCTCAAAACTCAATAAACTTTGAGGTTCAAAAGGAGGAGAAAGCTAATGATGAGATCCGCAGTAGCATTCCTTCGCGCATGAAACGTAACTTTACCTTAGATAGTACACACAAGTCAGTCACTCATCCACAATAAGCAAATTGAAGAGGTATCATCCTCGTTTCATATAACAGTAGAAGAGGATACAAAGTCAGATGCCGAAACAACCAATGAGGAGGTCGATGAAGCTCCTCCAGCCTTGGAAGATGGAGGATAGGTTGCAGTTGATGAACTTAAAGAGATCAATTTAGGAATTGCTGAAGAATCCCGGCCAACTTTCATCAGTACGCTTCTCACCCCTGAAGAAGAAGAAGGGTACCTCAAGCTCCTAGTAGAGTATAAAGATGTGTTTGCTTGGATTTACAAAGAAATGCCAGGGCTTAATCCAAGTATTGCTCTACACCATTTGGCAGTAAAGAAGGGCGTGCGCCTAGTCAAACAAGCCCAAAAATGCTTTCGGCCTGAGCTTATCCCCCAAATAGAAACTGAGGTCAATAAGCTAATTAAAGCAGGCTTCATTCATGAAGTACAGTCCCCAGAATGGATAGCTAACATCGTCCTTGTCAAAAAGAAGAATGGACAAATCCGAGTGTTCGTTGACTTCCGTGATTTGAACAATGCATGTCCCAAAGATGATTTTCCATTACCCATCAGTTGAAATCCCATTTTGCAACCCACATTTAACCTCACATGGAGGGTAAAATGGTACTTTCACCTTGAAAATATGCATCTTGATTCTAGCCATTAAATCCTTAATCTCATTTCACCAAAATGATTTTAATGTTGTAATAATCAAATCGACTAGTCATAAGCCCTAATCAGACCACCAGATTGAAAGTTATCATCAAATTAAGTTTTAATGGCTGAGATGCACTATCACAAATTGAGTTCGACTATATGTGATTATGAACAATTGATTCCAATTGGTTATAATTATAATCAATTTGAGATTAATAATATGTCATAATGTGATTGGTTAGGACTACATTTTATGGTGAGGTTGCATACACCTAATTAATTAGATAGTTAAACATTAATTACTCAATGAGTAATTTGTGCAATTATCTTTTAATTAGAGTAAATTTGGAACCAATTAAGTTTGAAATGGGAGTGATTAGAGCCATTTATTGTTAATTGGGAGCTAATTTGGGACCTATTAATATTAATTGTGCTGGAACCATTTTTCTAACAAATGACCTCTGCTCACCATTTCATCGATATCTCTTAGAATATTTTGAATCTGTGAATGAGGTTATTTTTCCCAGAAACTAGACATCCGGTGCTTCAATTTGAGCACAAGAACGAGACAATTCTGATCATAATTGAGTCAAATATGATTTTTTGAAGTTGGCTCTACATGCTGTTACAGTAGCTACGGGAAAACCGAATTTTGGCTTGCTCCTCACTCCCACCAATCTCTCCATTTAATGCAACAGATTTTTTCCCAAGGCTAAAATGAGGTCTAGGTTCATGATATTTTGTCAACCCTCATTAATATAGCCTTCCATTCATATTTCCTCTACCACTACTATATAAACCCTCCATCTCCTTCATTCCAAAGTACACAAAAACCCCCTCTCTCTCCTTTATTGAGTTCTAGGAAGTTGAGTAGTCTTGTCATATCTTGGTCTTCTTGAGACTCAAGGTATTGAGTGAGACTCACTCTTCCTCTCCTAACTTTTCTTTTCCTCCACCCTTAGGACCTCCCTCAAGAGTCTCCTCCTCCACCATATGGATCTTGCATGAAGGTATAATCTGTTTCCCTAATTGTTTTTTGTGTTTCCATGATGAGAGTTTAAGATTAAAGCATGATAGTAATCATTTAAATTCCTTTGAATATGTTTGAATGTTCTTAATTGTTCTTATATGTTCTTCACATGTTCTTGGTTGTTCATCACATGTTCATGTATATCACTAATTTTAATCTTAAATCCACATCGAAAATATGAAAAACATGTTTGCTTAATAATTCTTTCAAATCCTTGAATCTAGGATATCACCATCCACACATATTCACTAAAATTTATTTTTCAATCCAAATGAAATGCTGAATAAATGGAATTAGGGTTTATCACATGCACATACATTAAATTCAACATGCAAATTGATTGATAACATATTGGATGATGTGATATGAATGTTCACTACCATAGTCTAGAAGATCGGTTTCACCGGGCAAGGTGGGTGCCTAACACCTTCCCACCTTGTAACATAGCCTCCGAGCTTAGATCAAGGGTTAGTAGATCGAATGCTTATCCATGTAATTTTCAATTTTTAGATTGTAACTAGGAAACAAAGTCATGTACTTTATCTTAGATTGTATCTAGGACCAAAGCCATGTAATTTCCTATGATCATTGTAAATTCATTTTCAAATTAATAAAATGAGAAAATTTTCAATTTTGGTTTTCTTATTTATCCCAATAATTAAATAAGTGGTGACTCCATTGTAAAACCCTTAATAAAGGGGAAAACATAACTAGTCGAACCTCCATTTTGAGAGACAATAACACGACTCCACCCATTTACGTGAGTTTGGCCCAACACCTAAAAAAATGGGCTGGGGGAGTGGTTTCTCACACCATCACTGAGGTCATGGTTGACACCACTACTGGTCATGAAGCTTTATCTTTCATGGATGGTTTTTTAGGTTACAACCAAATTTGAATGAATCCAAAGGATGAAGAGCTTACAGCTTTTCCCACTCCTAAGGGCATTTACTGCTACAAAGTAATGCCTTTCGGACTAAAGAACACTGGTGCTACTTATCAACGAGCCATGCAAAAGATCTTTGATAATGTACTTCATAAATACATGGAGTGTTATGTCGATGATCTGGTGGTTAAAACAAAAAGGAGGGAAGACCATCTGGTAGATTTGCGATCCGTGTTCAATCGCCTAAGAAAGTATCAGCTTAAAATGAACCCTCGCAAATGCACTTTTGGCGTAACATCTGGGAAATTTCTTGGTTTCATTGTGAGGCACCGCGGTATTAAAATTGACCAGTCCAAAATTGTAGCTATCTAGAAAATGCCAGAACCCAAGGATCTACGAGAACTTAGAGGCTTGCAGGGAAAACTAGCCTACATACGACGATTTATCTCAAACTTGGCTGATCGATGTCAACCTTTCAATAGATTGATGAGGAAGGATGTGCACTTTGAATGGGATGAGACTTATAGCAATGCTTTTGTACGCATCAAAAGATACTTGCTTAATCCTCCAATTTTAGGTGCTCCTATCCCAAGAAAGCCTTTGGTGCTGTACATCGCAGCATCAGAAAAGCCTCTAGGTGCTCTTATTGCGCAAGAAAATAAAGAAGGGAAAGAAAGGGCCCTTTATTATCTAAGTCGAACTTTCAATGGGGCTGAATTAAATTATTCTCCTATCGAAAAGATGTGTCTTGCTCTTTTCTTTGCCATAGACAAGCTGGAGCACTACATGCAAGCATATACGGTCCGTTTGGGAGTTCTTCGATGATTTCCCGAATGAAGACGTGTTTTACATTGAAGTAATGCCACCATGGATGATGTTTTTTTATGGGGTTACACGTCGAGAAGGAGTGGGGGCAGGTGTAGTGTTTGTTTCTCCACAACGGCAAATACTTCTATACTTGTTCCCATTAAGCGAACTTTGCTCTAACAATGTAGCCAAATATCAAGCATTGATTGTTGGTCTACAAATGGCCATTATGATGGGCATATCGTAACTTGAGATCTTTGGGGATTCCAAATTAGTTATTAACTAAATCTTAGAGCAGTATGACATTAAGAAAGAAGACCTTATCCCTTATTGCAAATATGCGAAGAAGTTGCTAGCAAATTTTGAGGTCATCACATTGGAGCATATAACAAGGAAGGAGAATAGGTAGGCTGATACTTTAGCTAATTTGGCTACCACCTTAGCATTATCCCAGGAAGAGACAGCCAAAGTTGCTATTTCCCAAAGGTGGGTGGTACCTCTCGTGGTTGAAGAAGAAGAAGAAAAAGAGTAAGCTAACATTATTTCTGTATGCCTTATTGAGAAACAAGATTGGCAACAAGTGATCATTGAATACCTTCAACAAGGAAGACTCCCGGATGATAAACACAAAAAGACCGAAGTTTGGCGGAGGGCTACTCGATTCATTTACTATAAGGACACTCTCTTTCGCCGTTCATTTGATGGATTATTTCTCTGTTGCTTAGAAGAGGAGGAGGCTAAACAAGCCTTAGAGGAGGCTCATTCTGGAATATGCGGTACACATTAGTTAGGTCCTAAGTTACACTACAGGATCAAATGAATGGGTTACTATTGGCCTACGATGGTGCAAGATTCTATGGAGTGCGCTAAGAAATGTGAAGCTTGTCAATATCACGCAAACTTCATCCACCAACCGCCAAAACCTCTACACCCGCTTCTTGGCCTTTTGATGCATGGGGGCTTGATGTGATAGGACCATTACCAAAGTCATCCGGTGGCCATTTGTACATCTTAGCCGCAACTGATTACTTCTCAAAGTGGGCGAAAGTTGTGCCTCTTAGGAAGGTGAAGAAAGAAACGGTGGTCAATTTCATTTGAACTCACTTGATCTATCGGTATGGTGTCCCTCAATATATCGTAATTGATAATTGCAAACCATTTTACAATAGGCTGATGACGGCATTATGCGAGAAGTTTGCATTTAGACAATACAACTCCTCCATGTACAATGCCCCGGCAAATGGACTAGCTAAAGCATTTAACAAAACACTTGGCAGATTGTTGAAGAATGTGGTATCCAAGACAAGCGAGACTAGCATGAAAGAATCGGAGAAGCATTATGGGCATATCGAACAACATTTCGAATGCCTACTCAAGCAACGCCATATTCTCTTCTCTATGGAGTGGAAGCTGTCCTTCCCTTAGAATGCCAAATCCCATTATTGCGGATTGCCATTCAAGAAGGATTGATTGAAGAAGAAAATACCAAGCTCAGATTGCAAGAATTAGAGGCACTTGATGAAAAAAGGCTCGAGGCCTAACAACGCCTTGAATGCTATCAAGCTTGTCTTCCAAGCGCATTCAATAAAAGAGTCAAACCACGATCATTCCAAGTTAGTGACTTAGTCCTTGCCATTCGAAGATCTATCATCATAACTCATCACACAGGTAATAAGTTCACTTCAAAATGGGATGGACCTTATGTTGTGCAAGAAGTCTACACCAATGGAGCTTACAAGTTGATTGATCATGAGGGTGTAAGGATCAACCCCATCAATGGGAAGTTCCTCAAACGCTTCTATGCTTGAAAATCAAGGATTGCTCCTCGGTAAGAGTTTAAACTACCCATTGTAGCGCTGCAAGAGTACATGATGTCTTCCCATTACCTTTGAAAGCGTACCAAAAAGGAGAAATTAATCCCACTCTATGTCACCATTTGTGAGTGTGGCGTAATGGTTGGATGCCTTTGTCGCCCTTGAGGCCGAGGTCTCGGGTTCGATTAATGGTGATACCCACTACTACACAATTGGTACCCATGAAGTGCCGTGGGATGTGGGGCGAGGATTACACACGTGAGCCCTCCTTTTTACACCAAAAAAAACAAAACAAAACAAAACAAAGAAAAAATCATCCAAAAAAAAATCTGTTGAACTATGTAATGACTTGATCCCTCTCCAGGGTATGTAGGCAGCTTAGTACTTTTCACTAAGTTCAGTCACATGAAAAGAAGAAGGATTGCTAGTCTAGCTTGAAAAGTTTTCCAATGGTCATCAATATGCTTTTAAGGTCCCTTTGGTTGGCAAGGCATTGCTTAAAGACAGTCAACTGCTCAATAGGATGATCAAAGATTGTTGTAGTTGAAGATGAAGACTAAATGAAGTCTGCATGGTATTGCCCATCTTCTATGGACATTCTCCCATGTTTCTGAATTATGCTTTGCATCACTTATCTCTTGGAGGCATCTTCTTGTACCTTGCAAGTCTAAGCTACATCATCTCTCTTCTAGGTTGTGCCACTTCATAGCTCTGAAATTTGAACCACATTATCTCCCTTTTGAGTGGTGTCGTCTCACATCATGTCTCTGAAATCTAGACAATGTCAACTTCCTCTAAAATGATAATAGATCATGTATCTAAAGTCGGTGTTGCATCACCTTGCTTCTATGGGCATGTTCGTGCAATATCGAATTCTTGGTGGCATGTTCTGACATCTTCAAAGTCTTGGCAGCATACTCTGGCATCTTCAAAATATTGGCGTCATTTTTTCCCGCATCTTCAAGGTTTTGTTGGCATTTCCTTGCATTTTCAAAGTCTTGATAGGGACTCCTCGCATCTTCAAAGTTTTGTTGGCATTTCCTTGCATCTTCAAAGTCTTGATAGGAACTCCTTGCATCTTCAACGTTTTATTGGCATCTCTAAAATCTTGACGTCTGGCTACAGTGCTATGCACCCTTGATGTTTGAGCTATGTTGCCTCTAAATATTGGTGCTATTGTAGCTTTATTATAAAGGTCAATATTGGTGCAACTTCAATGCGAGTGCAAGTGCTAATGTGGAGTGTTGTCGTGGCTTCATGACAAAGATGAACGTTGGCATGACTTCGATGCAAATGAAGTGTTGTCATGGCTTCATGACAAAGATGAATGTTGGCACGGCTTCAGTGTGAATGAATTGTTGACGTAGCTTTATGGCAAAGATGGATGTTGGCACGACTTTAGTGCGAATGAAGTGTTGTCATGGCTTCATGGTAAAGACTCTTGATATGGCTACGTTGCAAAGACTCTTGAGATGGCTACGTTGAAAAGACAAGTGTTGGTGCAGCTTAATTGCCAAGACAAAGGCTGGTACAACTTCAAGGTCAAGTACTAGTAATAGCATCATTGTATCAGGAATACCGGTGATAACATTGTTGCCTAGATGACTACCGCTATGAGAACGTCAAGGATAGATATCGCTAAGAGATTGTTGTTTCAGGGCAATAATTTGATAATATGGAAACAAACATCACTGTAAGAACGTTGTGTTCAATAGAATGTAAAGTCGCCATATAAAGTTGGACATCAGGCTAAGAATGTTGATGTAAAGCTTGATGCTAAAGCCCAAAGAACAAGGAAAGCATGCTGCATAACAAAAACAAGCAACAACAAAGAACTTGTCAGAAGAAAATCTCATGGCACGTCTGAACTATAAAAAAATAAAAAATTAAAAAAATTAAAAAAAAAAATCGATAAAAAGAGAAAGCTTCAATTTTAATCTCTAGCCTGTTAAAAAAAAAAAAAGGTTAGTACAAACAAAGCATAAATTTAAAAAAAAAAAAAAAAAAAAGCATAATTTCTCGACAATTAGAATATCATGCTATGCACTTGAGACTATGCTTGTACAATTTAGTGCATACCTTGGATGGCTTTATATAGAAAACTTCTAAGATAACAGACAAAAAAAAAAAAAGAGGGAGAGTAGGCAAGCCATTAAATTATGCCACCAAACAAATAATGTTTAAAGTCAGACTTTGCAAGTGTCCATAAATGGGTCATGTTGTCAAAAAGAAACTATTGCACTTGGATGAAAGACAAAACCGACATCACAGAAGTCTTCTACAGCCTTCGATCTACCAAGCCTGAGAATTCTAGGTCTAGATGCCTAGCCACGCGCCGCCAAAAGCATCAAGGATCATGGCCTACTCTTTAAACATTCGTAAAAATCCAGACCTCACTTTACGAAGGTAGCATTACCACTCGATCCAACGGCCCTCAATCTACAAAACCCAGAAAGATCATCAACAACGGAGCCACCACGCTCCTAGCCGCCACAAACTCACGATGACCAAATGGCTTAGTCCCTCAAAACTAGGCAAATATGTTCACAATTTCACAAAACTGGCCCTACAGGGGTCTTCTACAACCTTAGAACTACAAAACTTGAAAATTTCAGGCCCAAAAAATGAAGCACGCACTACCAAAAGATCCAGCGGTGGCTGCCTTCATTAACACGCTCCAACACGTGCCGCTCATTTCTCCTATGCGCTCACACGCACTGGCACTTTCTCACGTACGTACACACGCCACATGTGGACATGCCTTCCAGCGCTATGACGTCACCCCCTACTACGGTCTGACTCATTTGTCCAGGCCGACCTGGTTTGACCCGCCTGTCCAAATCCGGCACAAATCTTTGACCTGGATCCAAACCAACTATAAAAAAAAAAGGGTAAATTACAAAATTGGTCCCTATCCTTTACACTATATCTCAATTTGGTCCTTAACCTTTCAATTGTATCAATTTGGTCCTCAACCTTTTAACTACTTTGTTAATTTAGTCCCTGCTGCTAACTTTTGGATAGAAAAAGTTGATGTGTCAAACAGAACAATAAAAACTTATTTTCCATGCCACATAATTGGTTGACTATACTGCCACCTCAGTTTAAAAAGAAAAAAACAAAAAAGAAAAAAAGAAAAGAGAAAGGTAGTCAATTCTCAATTACCAGAAGCATATGTTTGAAATCACGACAGATTAATCCAAATTATCTTCTTCAACAAGATTTAGGAAGGAATTAAGTAAATCGTTTCTTGCCTTAGAAACCTCTAATGAAGCTCTTAGTACTTGTTCATTGATGGTACCGTCAAAAATCTTGATCAATTTGCCAGAATAAATTGTCATCCTTCGTCGTGCACCTTATGGGTCAATTAAACAAAGTACTGGGAATTTTTATTTTTTTAGAAAATATACTGGGAAATAGTTTTCAATATTAAGCTTTCCGGCTAATTCCATGATAACACATACAAGCTCGTGGAAACCTTGAGCCAATAAATCTAAACTATAGGTGCCAAGTCAATGGAAAATTTTGATTTTGATATGACACTAATTAAGTACTGTAATAAAGGAAGCTCAACCAATATCAACCACTTTCCCACTTTTGCTGCAACAATGGTGATTAACGAGAGAGAGAGAGAGGAGTTAGGGATTTTAGGGATCTTGGTGGTCATGTGTTTCAGTTTTAATTTGGGTTTTTTTTAAGCTGATGTGGCAGTACAGTTAGTAAATGACATGACATGAAAAATAATCTTTTATTGTTTCATTTGACACATCAGCTTTTTCTATCCAAGAGATAATGGTAGGGACTAAATTGACACGACACTAAAAAACATGGAGACCAAATTGACACAATTAAAAGATTATGGACCAAATTGAAATTTTGTGTAAAGGATAGGGACTAACTTTGTAATTTACCAAAAAAAATTCAAAAAAAAGAGTTTGACCAGTCATTTGACTTTGACCAAAAAAGTCAAAATTTTCAAAAAGGACCTATCTCACTCAATTTTTCGCATACATTTTGATTCTAGGATCCATTTCTTTGTTCGAGACTCGGAAATTGCACAAATGGTCCAATTTCCAGAAGTTGACTTTCGCACAAATCTTGACCAAAAGTCAATATTTTCAAGAAGAACCTGTCTTGCTCAATTTTTCGCATAGATTCCAATTTTGGGGTCTATTTCTTCAATTGAGAATCCAAAAATGCTCAAATAGTGTGATTCTACAACTGTTGGCTTTGATGTGAACTTTGACCAAGAATCAAACTGTCCGAGCAAAGCTTGTCCTATTCAAATTTTCGCAAAGATTCTGATTTTGAAATCCTCTTATTTGTTTTGGACTTGGAAACCACCAATCTAACCCACTTCTCTGAAGTACTAGCAGTGTCCAAAACTTAAGCTCTCAAGATCAAAATTTGAGATTCATCCATTTGGTCTGGATTCCCTTAAGATTATTCTCCAGACTTCATCAAGGCTTCCCCTTCAAAGAACAAATGAACTCTCACAAGTGTGTCTTGAACTTGAAATTACATTGGGTCACTACTTCAACCTACCATTCCCGTTCGGCGCCTACCAGTCTCCCACCTACCATTCCCCTTTCGGTGCTAAACAGTCCCATCCACCATTCTCAACTACCCATCTACCGTTCTTCATCTCTTAGCTATAAATAGAAAGGTCAAATTCATTAAAGCTCATCAAGAAAAACACACTGAATCATGAAATGAAGATTTTGCTTCTTTCAAATTTTCAAACCCTCCTTCTCACAGCCATTTCTCGTTATAGCTTCATCATTCTCAATACCTAGCAACCAGCATTGCTTTGTAATCAGTTTGAAATCAACCTTCTCATGGTTCAGTAGAAACTCTTCTCACAACATCATTGTTGTTTTAAGATCCAAAAAAATTTTCTTTCCCCACTTAACGACCTCATTTGGCTATAAAGTTACTCATAACAAGGCCGATATTGTTGTTCCGTGCATCCTCGGACTTGGTTGACCAGGAAATCTAAGTCCAACAGTGACACTTGTTTCTAAGCTCAGGGACCTCGTAGTCTCTCTCCAATTGCTTGGTCTTCCAGCAGAAACAGCGGTTCGGAACAAACAGCAACTTGGCTGATTCCTAAAACCAGGATCACAAGTTAGCTTCATCTTTCATTTTCTGTGCTTTACCAACAAGTGGCATTAGGTGTAGGTGGTAAACAATGTTGGGGTATCCTACAAATTTTCCCCCATCCAACACTTACGATGACCTCCAATGTACCAACTCATCAGAAATCAACCTTTGGTGTCGGTAAATGGTCACCAAAGCCTCATTCCATGTTCCCACCAGCGTGGGACCCAAAGGTCATCATTGCTAGTACCTTAGAACACATTTTTCTAGAATTACTCTAACTTAAATTCTTCTTGAAATATTACAGAAAGTACTCTTCTTAAATTACTTCAACTTAACGTCCGTTGACATGGTCCTATCACACAGGCGCATTCAATGACTTGCCACCGGACCTCATTCAGCATGCAGTCATTCCCGTATCCCAAAGTATACTTCCCAGAAACATCTACACCAGAGGGTCCCCAACATACAAGGCCAGCGCCATGGTGTCGCATGTTTCACCCATTCACTTCATCTTCATCGCCTTCTTTTTCACCACCACCACCAGCATACCCAGAATCTATAAGCTTCTGAAATTACCTCAACTTAACTTGAGTGATACAATAACACATGCACATTCAACCACTTTCCCACATGTCCTCTGCGTAATCCGAAGTATATTCTTCCAAGATAACTTCACCAGGAGTTCCTAAAAACGCGAGGCCAACACCATGACTCTGTATGCTGTACCCAGCCAACATCCTCGCCTCTTCCCCATCTTCTACACCATGTGATCGCCGCCAATGATCCAAAATACTCTTCTGAAATTACCTCAGCTTAAACTCTATTAAAATGATTCAATCTCGCAAGTACATGTAACTTGCAAATAACTTTCAGCCTCACCACCCATTCCAAGTACCATGGAACACCCTTTTAAAATTCCTTCAACTTAACCTCTGTTGAGAAGGCTCGGTCACGCAAATACATTCAAACACTTGCAAACCCCTTTTTGATCTCATCAAAGCCTTTCATATGGGTGGGTCTACCCTTCGAAAATGATCTCATCCTGTTGAAAGCTTCACCACCTTCAACCACTGCACTTGAAGAGTCGAGTGACTAAATCCATTCTTTTCAAGACTTATTCCCTCACCACACTCTAAAACTGTGTACGTGAACGAGTCTTGAAGGGGCATTTGTAGAGAGGAAAAATTCTCGACCTATCACAAGCTGACACATCATACTACCAGATCCATAAAATACAGCCATTTACAAAGTGCCACGTATTGCTATTAGGTTTTGCTATCACTACTTAGAAACCAACAAAAATTTTCCAAGTGTCATGCAAAAAACCAATCACACATTAGCGCGTGTAAGTGATGACATAAGCAGTCCAGCACATGTAAGTGCTGACATATGCAATCCAGAACGTGTAAGCGATGACATAAGCAGACCAATAAGGTTGTAACATGTGTCACCAATTAGACTCTGCCACGTGTCGCTCACCCACCCCCAAACTCCTATAAATAGAAGCTTTCCTAAGGCATTTAAAAGCGACCAAGCCATCTAGAGCACAAGCAACATCAGAGAAGATTCAGAAGCACTCAGAAGTACAAAAGCTCTACAGGAATCAAGCCTCAAAGCCTTCAAGAACTTCAACCTCAAAATCGAAAAACATTCGAAGCAGAATCATCCAAACTGTATGCCTAGATCCTAAAGTTTGCCAGAATCAAACTTAAAAGCCTTAAGAAACCTCAACAAACCATAAATCAACAAAGCTCTATTGATTCAAGCCTCTAAAGCACCGAAGAACTTCCACCACAAACCTTCGAAGACGAAGAACGTACCAAGAACACGAAGAACAGGGAATTTCTAAAAAGCTCATAGCCAGAGATTCATTGTGATTCTGTTTCAAGGGTCTTTGATCCATCCTTCGGCCAAATTGAAGAATATTTGGTGTTCAAGTCAAAATCATATTATTACAATTCCAATCAACAAGTCTTTCAAGGAGATCGAATCAGAGAATCACTCTTTTTTTAATTTCAGAGAATTGTACCACATATTCATAAATACAAATTTGCATTTGTGAAACTATTTTACTTGTTTGATTTATTTCAAACTAGAAATTTAGTCGTCTACACCTTTGATAACATAACATAATAAATTGAAAACATTGGAAAAGTTGGTTTACTAATAGTAATAGACTAAGCACTTATAAAATAAGAGCTTATTTTATGACGTTGTGGTGTAAAATCCAAGTTTTATACCCTACAGTCCCAACATGCCACATCATCATATTACGTGTTAAATAACAAGTACAAATACATCATTCAATTCTAATACCTATATGAAAACCCAACCTAATTAGGAGTTTTTTGAGATGTTATTAAATATAGTAAGATGTATTAAATTTTAAGTAGAAAGTTGATGTGACAATCTCCTATTGAATGGTGTGAAACATGAGTCATGTTTACACCTCATCCTTAGCAAATTCAGAAGCTTTACACCAAAATTATCACTCAACAATGAAAAACATGATACTATGATAAACTATTAAACAATTATGGTGATTCCCGTTTCACCTAATAGGAAAAATTAATAAAGCATTCATAATTAAGTTGGTCGTTACCTTTGGGTATCCATTCCAATCTTAACCAAGAATTCCCATCAATTATCCTATTCCAATTAATTAATCACTTAAAAGTGATGCACCTTTAGGCCAACCTAATATTCTCGTGATCAAGGAATTGCAATATGCAAAGTCATTAATTATTAACACTAGGGAATAGGTGTTAATCTCAATTATTTGACTTGTTATCTATGTCATTCCAGTTAGGCCACTTTGGTGACTCACAAACCGTACAATAATATAGATTCCAAATCAAGATTAATGACCTTTGATAGGCCACAAATTGAATGACCCCTTGTGATTAAACCAATTAATTAATTAGCCAAGTTATTAATTAATCAATTTATCATGCAATTGTGTGGCAGCACAAACAAATCACCAAATAACTAAATATGCAGCAAAAATTAAATGACACGGTGATTTGTTCACGAATGGGGAAAACCCTAACGGCAAAAACCCCACCGGGTGATTTTCAGGTCACCACTCCCGAAACTCCACTATTATCAAATCAAGCGGTTACAAGTAAAGGAATCCCAAGTACCTTACCAACCTACAGTTGAACCCTTATCCCAATACCCAATTGGACTTGATCTAGTGACAATTTTCACCTTTAATGCACAGCTCCCAAGTACGTGACTAACCAGATGTGCGGATCCCAGTACGCGACTTCAAACACCAACTTTAGAAGAAGAGGTTGGTTGCAAAGTTCTTCAGTTCATCCTACACGATGAAGATTAGGAAGATGCTTGGTCACAAAACCCTTTGGTGCAAATACACAGCAACTTCTTCAGAGAAGATGAACTAGGTCAAGAACTTCGTCTTTGATCACAATTTGCTTGAACAAGGATTGCTCAATACTTTTGCAACTTGCGTCTGTGTTGACGGCTCTTAAAACAATCCTTTTATATGTTTAGGGTTAGAAGAAAAGAAGGCCCACAAACATATTCACGGATCCCAAGAAAATCATATCAGAAAACCTGATTTTTTAAATCTCGATAGATAGCAGGTGTCGAGGAGCTATCGAGCAGGTGTCGAGCTTTAATGAAAATGCACTTCAGCTTGATTTTTCTTGGACAGACTTGATGACTTCAACACTTAATCTTGAAACCTTATTTCTTGAAGTATTAAAAACACCTAGAACTACCCAATTACAAGTAGAGTGCGTTTTGTCAAAGGATTAGCCAATTTACATAAATAAGTATGACATATGTTCTTAACATGTGAAACACATATGTCTTAACAATCTCCCCCTTTGGCAATCCGTGACAAAACCATAACAAACAAATGAACATATGAGAGAAGTCATAAATCACTAAACTCATATTCACTTGTTGAATACAATAAAATCTATCCTAACACAAACTCTTAAAAAACTTTGCAAGAAGAGAGTTTATGGCATATAGACTTTGGCAACCTGTATTTCTGAAACACTTTAAACAAAACTCATCAAGGCATCTTGTGTGAAACAGAAATAATTAGATTGCATACAAGTATAAAGAACATGTGTATAAAGAGAGAAAAGAAACAACACATGAAGAGATAGGTGAAAGAAACATACATCCACATATAGAGAAAATAAGTACAATGTATGTAAAACTAATCACAAGAGCTCATATACAAGATCAATGTATCTAACAAGAATAAAAAAGAAAAGATACATCAACATCTCACTACATCCCTCAACATATCAACTCTCCCCCTATCAAAAATGTCCTATACTGACTCTCCCCCTAAGATGACTACTCTCATAACCCAAAACTACTCCCCCTTTTTTGTCACGAGTGACAAAGGGTAGAGTGTCATGTAGACATCTCATCAGTAGAGCTAGCATCTCCATCATCATCATCCGAAGCATCATCGTCATCACCATCATCATCATCATCATCCTCATCCTCAGCATCAGAATTCGAAGCGACTGGAGGAGGTGGTGGAGGAGAAGCCTCAGAAGTAAAACCACCCATGGTCGCTTGCTGTCGTGCAATACGACCAACACGAACATTCACCTGATACAACTCAGTGGTGAGTGTATCAAGGCGAGCATCCATGCGCTGCAGCTGCGCCATGATATCTCCAAGAGATACATCGCCTGTGGAGGTAGAAGGAGCAGATGTAGATGGAGCTGATCTGGATGGAGCTGAACGGAAGGGAGGAGTGGAATCCATCTGTCTCGACCTAAACTGAGCCTCACTACATTTTATGGTAGCGGCATCTATGGCAGATATGTGTGTGAAATGGTCGGACATAGGGAAAGGGATGGAAAAATGGCGTAGAATCCTCGTGATAGCAGAAGGAAAAATGAGCTTATTACGAGACGCCGAATCTAGATGAACATCTATGATAGATAGAATGAAGTGAGAAGGAAAATCTATCGTAAGATGCGCAAGAAGAGATAGCAAAAGTCGAGCACGAGGCTCTGTGATAGAGTTGTAGTGAGAGAAAGGATGGAGTACAAAAGTCATCACCATGTTAAGAAACCTAGGATCTTCAGCAAAAGATCTACATGATGTATACTGATGCTCACCCTAATCAGAAGGGCGCTCACAAAAAACAGAAATGAGCTCATCCTTGGACACAGTCCTCAGACGCTCACAAGAAGGATAGTCAGGAAACTCTATCCTAGGAACCCTAAGCACATCCGCAACTAGCTACGGTGTGACAGCAAAGCGCGTACCTCGAACGCGAGTGTGAAAAAGAGGTACTGAATGATCAAACCCGTGCATATTGGAGTAAAACTCCTGAATCAACACGAGTGGACACGTGACCGGGACATCACACAGTGACTCCCATCCCCTACTGTGAATGACAGAGGGAAGGTCAGTGTCGGCGAAGTCCACCAGAATGACTTAGCGTTCCAAATGAACACCTCGTCTAGAAAAGTTCTCAGTAAATGCCTTGTGGGCATCTCCATCACGGAACCGAAGATTGAAAGGAGCAGAATCAGAAGAGGAAGAAGCTCCAGAACGCAAAGGGTTCCGAGCTGGAGTGGATTTACATTTGGGTGCCATAGACACTACTAACGTAAACACAATGAGAAAGAGATAGAGAGGGAGACAATCAGAAAAGTCCCAACACAGTTCATATATGAAAAATATATTGAACAATAAGTATGTATGCATGGGAATGCATAAGTATGTGACATGCAAATCAAAAGGCATCATGGGCTCAGCCCAATCCAATCCTACTAGCACACATACATATAGCACACATCTAAATGCATGTAGATATCATTCTAATGCACATGGAATGCAATGTATGACATTTTAAAAGCATTTAAGTGAAAACCCAACCCAAAATTTCAAGAAAAACTCATTAATTTTGAAAAACCCCAAAAATTTCCAAAAATCCCAAAACCTAAGATTCAAAACATGAAATGCATGAGAAAGGAAGGGAAAATGAACATACCAGGTGATGGAAATCAAGGGAAGATCGAAAATGATGAAGATTTGAAGATTTGAGTGAGAGAAACTTGTTTGGGAGGTGAAAAGTCTTCGGATAGATCGAGAGAGATCGACAGAATGAGAGGAAAATCGCGATCAGCCCTTTTATAGACACCTCAGTAATTCTCGACAGCTGAGGTGTCGAGAGGTATCAAGGAAGGTGTCGAGGAAAGTGTCGAGAATTTTGCCTTCGACAGCTGAAGGTATCGAGAGTTGTCAAGGTGCAAGACCATTTTCAGATAAGAGAAGCTCGATCGATTGATAAGGTGTCGAGGAGGTATCGAGGAGACAAGAGAAATCTCGATCGATCCACTAGGTGTCGAGACAGGTGTCGAGATTGAGATAAGAAAAGGCTTGAGAAGCTTGACAGATAACTAGGTATCGTGGAGGTGTCGAGACAGCAGTAAAAAACATTTTTTCGAGAAGAGAAAAACATAAACATGAATGTAATCAAGCAAGCACCTCAACAATGATCCAATCAACATAAAAAGCTCTCAAAATCATCTCTCAATGAAAAATATAAGCACATGGATCTCCCAAAAACACACACACACTAAACAAGTCTAACCAATTTTATTTTTCAAAAGCAAGTCAGGACAGTTTAGTGAGCATACAAAAGCACATGTAAAACCTTAGTGATGGCCAAATCACATTGTACCTGTACATGTATCAAAAGTAGCAAAGAATATTGCGTGTTGTGTGTGAAAAACATCACAAGATTGCATATGTGTATACATGTTATGACGATCTGAGATATGAGAAAATAACTTTTAACTCACACACAATCATAACTGTTTGATGGGGACTATCACCTTCGAGGTACATCCTATAACTCCCACATCTCCCTGAATACACGCTTGCAACCATTTTTAAAGCATTTTGATCTTTTTGCTTTTTATTTTCTTTGCATATTTTCTTTTTAAGCATATTATGCATGGGTTTATGAGAAAGAAAAGAAATACCCATTGATATTTGACATTCCAATTTTGCTATGCCTAAGCACACAAATGTCATTAATGATTGGCGGGCAACAGTGGTGAGATGATTATTTATGCCTTTCTCTTAGGATTTTCTAGTCCTACCCGTCAAAAAGAGTGATATGAGTGTTAAGTTTTAAGAGGTAACCTAATCTTACTCATCACAAACAAGAGCCACAAAACTCACTTGCTTAGTTGTGCATAGAGATGCTCATCTAAGCTACAAAAGATACAAAGTTTAGAAAACTTTGTTTCATTGGCCATCCAAGGTACACAAGTACCAAAGTACACATAACACACACTGTTTTTGTATTTTTCTGATTTTTCAAAATTTTTTTATTTTTATATCAAAAACAAAATAAAGAAAACTGAAAGTAAACACACAAAAACATGTTAACAAAGCAAAGCATAAAACTAGACTGACTCAACAAAAATGCAATAAACAAGAAAAAAAACAAGAAGGGAGAAGAAAGTGATGAAATCACTTAGAATCCTTTTTCTTCCACACCTTGGAAGCACCTTTCCTCTGATTAAACCCTTGAACCGGTGGTGAGGGGGAAGAATTGAAACCGTTCAAGTTAGAAAGGAACATGAGGGCTTTTAGAAGATCTCCAAGAGGAGCAAGAGAGGATTGAAGTTGATTTTGGCTTCCAGATGTTGTCATGCCGTTGCTCTGTTGTGTGGCTAGCCACTTGTAGTAATTTGGTCGAGTATGACTGGCAACTCCACAATGATGACAGAGATGCTGCTTCTTTTGTTTAGGCTCTTGAGAGTTAGCCTTCTTAACCCTAGGGTTTCTAGCATCTTTCTTATCTTGCTTAGGGGGTGCTCCTAATATAGATTTATCCTTGTCTAAGTTCTCACTAGCTAATTCAGTTTTAACATCAGTGTTCTCAACTTTAACAGTATTAGCAAGAGGAACAAAAACAGTAGAACTAGTAGAAGCAGAATTAGAGAAAGAAAGACCATACCCTAAGCCTATTCGATCTGAAGCAGATTTCTGAATGCTGAGCATCTCATCAAGTTTTGCACTTGAGGTCCTCTCCAGTTGGGCTCTTACTTGAAACAGCTCCACTTCAAGTTTCTTGGTCTTCTCTGCCATGAAGTTGTTCTCAAACCTCAGTGCTCCAATAGTTTGATTCGCCTCATCAAACTTTGTGGATAACTCTTCACGATCAAGTTCCACATCACTAAGCTTCTTGATGGTTAGCCTATACAACTTCTCATGCTTCTCAGATAGCTTGTAAAGCTTTTCATAGGTTGAATGGATATCATCTTGATCTTCCATCTTCTCACACTTGGCATCCACCAATTCTTCTTCTTCATCCACTTCTTCAACAATCCCTTCAGTAGAATTGACTGTGGTAGTGAAGACATTTAAGATTCTGTCATCCTCATTGTTAGAATCTTCTTCAGGCTCAGTGTCACTCAGGGTTGCAGCAAGAGCCTTGCTCTTCCCAATGCTTTTGAGATATGTAGGACACTCATTCTTCATGTGTCCAAACCCATGACACCTAAAACACTTAGGTCCTGTGGGAACAGTATACTGACCACCTTCCTTTGCATCCTTCTTCCCTTTGTCTTGGCTCTTAAACTGAGAAGAACTAGATTGCCTGCGGTCCTTGTCGAAGGTCCTTCCATTGGCATTCTTCATAAACTTCTTAAACTGCCTTGTAATGTAGGACTTCATTTTGGAATCTTCATCATCGGAAGACTCATCTGTATCACTGCTCTTTGCCTTCAAGGCCATGCTCTTGCCTTTGCTTGACTTGCCAATCCTTGATAACCCTAGCTCGTAAGTCTGCAAGTTCCCAATTAGCTCAGTCAAAGGAATTTTATCAATGTCCTTTGATTCTTCTATTGCCGTAATCTTGGCATGAAATCTCTCAGGTGGAGATCTGAGCACCTTTCTTACAACCTTGGGTTCAGGGATGGTTTCCCCAAGATTGAAGCCTAAGTTCACTATGTCCTTAAGCTTGGCATAGAACTCATCAAACGACTCATTCTTCTTCATCTTAATCTCTTCAAAGCTAGTAGTGAGCCTCTGTAGCTTTGAATCTTTGACAGCCTTTGTTCCTTCATATGTTGTCTGGAGGATGGTCCACGCCTCCTTAGCAGTTTCTATAGAGGATATCTTCTTGAACTCCTCATTGGTGACTGCGCTAAATAGGGCATTTAACGCTCTGCTGTTGAAGTTTGCCACCTTGATCTTGACTTCATCCTAATCGGCCGGCGCTTCTTTTGGCTTGGTCCAGCCAATTTCAACAGCTTGCCACACCTTCTCATCTAAGGACTGCAAAAAAGCTCTCATGCGTACTTTCCAGTAAGCATAGTTAGTCCCATCAAATAAAGGAGGTATAATTAGAGATTGTCCTCTATCCATGACAAACAGGGGTCAATGGATCAACACAGCAAAGATTAAAACCTAATCAGAGTGTGCCTGCTCTGATACCACTTGATAGGCCACAAATTGAATGACCCCTTGTGATTAAACCAATTAATTAATTAGCCAAGTTATTAATTAATCAATTTATCATGCAATTGCGTGGCAGCACAAACAAATCACCGAATAACTAAATATGCAGCGGAAATTAAATGACATGGTGATTTGTTCACGAATTGGGAAAACCCTAACGGCAAAAACCCCACCGGGTGATTTTCAGGTCACCACTCCCGAAACTCTACTATTATCAAATCAAGTGGTTACAAGTAAAGGAATCCCAAGTACCTTACCAACCTACAGTTGAACCCTTACCCCAATACCCAATTGGACTTGATCTGTAGTGACAATTTCCACCTTTAATGCACGGCTCCCAAGTACATGACTAACCAGATGCGCGGATCCCAGTACGCGACTTCAAACACCAACTTTAGAAGAAGAGGTTGGTTGCAAAGTTCTTCAGTTCATCCTACACGATGAAGATCAGGAAGATGCTTGGTCACAAAACCCTTTGGTGCAAATACACAGCAACTTCTTCAGAGAAGATGAACTAGGTCAAGAACTTCGTCTTTGATCACAATTTGCTTTAACAAGGATTGCTCAATGCTTTTGCAACTTGTGTCTGTGTTGACGGCTCTTAAAACAATCCTTTTATATGTTTAGGGTTAGAAGAAAAGAAGGCCCACAAACATATTCACGGATCCCAAGAAAATCATATCAGAAAACCTAATTTTTTAAATCTCAACAGATAGCAGGTGTCGAGGAACTATCGAGCAAGTGTCGAGCTTTAATGAAAACGCACTTCAGCTTGATTTTTCTTGGACAGACTTGATGACTTCAACACTTGATCTTGAAACCTTGTTTCTTGAAGTATTAAAAACACCTAGAACTACCCAATTACAAGTAGAGTGCGTTTTGTCAAAGGATTAGCCAATTTACATAAATAAGTATGACATATGATCTTAACATGTGAAACACATATGTCATAACAACCTTGCTCATACATTAATCAACAGGGTATATTCAAAATAATATAGCCAATTATAGGCATGCCATTTAAATATTTTAAGCATTGTAAATGCTAAAGGAATACAATCTGCTGAACATAAATAATAATAAAATTCGGCCAAGCCGATCATTATGCCTTTTAATAATATTAAAGGATTTAATATGTAGAATTGAAACATGAAACCAATCTCATGTCAAACACAGTGATCCGGCCAAGTGTGCCTTGATATGCTTTAGATTCAATTTCAAACATTAAGTATATTTTGTAATACAAAAGGCAAATTAAATATTTAAACTTCACAGTAAAGCTTTGGGTTTGCTCTTTTAACGTTGAAATTGATAAACCTTCGTGGAAAGACAAAAAACAATCTAGGCATATAACTGGATCTGAATCAACGATCATGTGTGGATGAGACATTATAAAAACTAGTTGCAGATTTGCGCATTGCGCGTGATAATATTATTGTTTTAGTTATTATTTATTAATAGTTGGTTTTTTATTATCTTTTAAGTTAATAAAAACCATACATATACTTTTTCTTAAACCTTTATATACATACATATTTTTTATTTATTTAATGTGAATCTTTACATATATAAACCCTATATATTTCACTTCTTTATATACGTAAAACCATAGATTACTACGCCATAATGATATTGGCTAATTATTCTTATCATTTTCTTTTTCATGATCTCATTTGTATCGTTTTTTACCATTATTATATATTTACTGACTAATGATTTGCATAACAAAGACGTTAAATAAGAGGTAGCATCGTTTATTAGATTTTCAAAAGGGTGAATGAAACTATATATATATATATATATATTAAATCAGATTAAATGAAATGTTGAAAAAGGGATTTTTAAATTTTATTTCTTATGTAATTTCTATTTTTACCGAAGAACATCTCTTTTTTAGTTATGATTGGAAATATGGTTTTCATAGTTAGAGTTTGATTAGTTTTAAGTTTAAATTTAGTATTGTATTTAATTGTTGATTATTGATTTAATTTTTTAACCAAAATTTGATGATGATTCTATTACATTAAATATGCATTATTAGTTTCTTTTTGCTATATTTGGTTTGATATCCTCATTAATTTTTTTATTTATTTTTAATTTAGTGTTTCTAAATGGACATTTTTTTTGTATTCCATTTTCCCTTTGATGCATTGGGTGTGAGAATAAATGTGTCCCTAACATTCCTCTACTTTATGAGAACAATTTTATTAACTGAATTTAAGTAAAATATTATATGTTTAATTTTTTAAAATAAATGAATAATAATATGTGAAAGATAAAGTAATATTTTAATCTCACTAAGTTGAAGGTAGTATTCTATTCAATCATTTTGCCAAATTTTTCGTATTAAAGTTATAGATTCTATCTTCTGATAAACATTTGTGTTAGATGATTTATATATATAATCTGCTGTTCAAATTAAGAATTCTTTGTCATATGTTACTCTTTAAAGATATTACTAGGTATATAGATGGTACTTTTGGTTTATGAAACAAGATCAACAAAATGTTATTTTGTATAGTTATATCTAGGCGATATTGCAATGTCATGATGTATAAATTGGTCTTATTTTACTATATAATCAAAGTAATTGTGTGTCTTATGAATTTGAAGAGTTATATGTTGCAGGATTTATTCATATATTCATATGAAGAAAAAAAATTGTTTTTTCATTTCATTTTAATTTATATTTCCACTTTATGATATATGATTTATTGATTGTGAGAAAGAAAGAGACGTTGATCTATGTTTTGGAGAAAAATATACCTATAAGAGTTTATTCGCATACATATTTATAGTATACAAGGTTATAAGTTAGTATAATAATTCTCACACTATAAGATAGAAGATAACTTTTTTATTGCATTGTGTTTTCATACATATCTTACTATATATAATATCTGACTACAAAATATATTTTGTAAACTACAAAAAAACTTCTAATAATAATAATAATAATAATAATAATTGAACATATGGAGGATGTGGTTGAATTTAAATGTTGAATAAAATAATATGAGAAGAAAAAAAGTTAAAATAAAAGATATAACAATAAACACCAAATTAATTATCTCTAAATAAATGCCAAATTATCCAAATCATGTTATGTAATATAATAATATTACATTCTTATATACTATCTTTAATTCTTTATAATGCAACATGATAAAATTTAACAATCAAAGTGAACAAAAAAAAAAACTTAAAACACAATTAAACTGCATCAAACTGAAGTTGAGTTCTAAAAAAACACAAAAATTTATCAACCTAAAGCAAAAAAAAAAAAAAAAAAAAAAAAAAAAAAAAAAAAAAAAAATCCACCAAAAATTGAGAGAAAAAGAGAGAAATAAAATTTTTTGTGAGGAATAATTATGCATAAAATGGAAGAGAGAATGTCAAATTTATACTAAAAGGATGATAATAAGAAGAAACAAAATAAAGGAAGATAAAGGGAAATATTAAGAGTGATATTAAGATAGAGGGTAATGGGGAGATGAAAAGGTAAAGGGAATGAGAAAGGTTGGAGAAATTGTAAATGTTAAAAAAATGAGTACAATTTTATTTATTTGAATTTAAGTAAAATATTATATGTTTAATTTTTTAAAATAAAAAATAAGAGAAAATATAAATAATTTAATTATATGGAGGATGTGGCCGAGTTTAAATATTGAATAAAATAAGATGATAAGAAAAAAAAAAGTAAAAATGAAAGATATAACAATAAACACCAAATTACCCAACTCATGTCATGTAATAAAATAATATATATTATATTCTTATATATTATCTTTAATTTTTTATAATGCAATAGGATAACATTTAACAATCAAAAAGAATAAAAAAACTTAAAACACAAAACTAAACCGCATCAACCCAAAGTAGAGTTATAACGAACCCAAAAACTTATCAACTTAAATCAGAGATGCAGGAAAAAAAATACCCCAAAAAATATTGAGAGAGAGAGAGAGAGAGAAATAACTTTTTTGTGAGGGAAAATTATGCAAAGAATGGAAGAGAGAATGACAAATTTATACTAAGATGGTGTGAATATGAAGAGACAAAATAAAGGAAGATGAAGGGAAAAATGAATAGCAATATTAAGGTTGAGGGTAATGGGGAGATGAAAAGGTAAGGAAGGGAAAGATGAAGAGACAAAATAAAGGAAGATGAAGGGAAAGATGAATATTGATATTAAGGTTGAGGGTTGTCGGAAGATAAAAAGGTAAGGGAATGAGAAAGGTTAAAGAAAGTGTAATTATTAAAAAAGAAAAAGTAAATGTTTAGAAAAAATTATATGAAAATTGGAAAGAAAAAAAATAACGACGTGGATGCTGATGTGGCTCAACTAGAGCGTAGCAACAATAAATGTTACGCTTCAGCCCTTTAGATGTATATAGATAAACATAAATCACTTTAATGAATCCAAATCATAAGGGAATAAGAATATAATCATTCACCATATGGATACTATCACCACAAACATTTATTCATCCTTTAATGGAAAAACATGATAATTCTAAAACACAGGCTCTGATACCACATGTAAAACTTAAAATACTTTATGTTTCTAAGCATTCAACAACTACTTTAACTTCAGGATCTTGGACTATCATGGATTTCACATAGATATAAAACACAATAAAATAGTTATGAGACTTACTTGGATCCATTGTTGCAATTCTCTTGAGATCTAGGGAACAATAATAATTCTCTATAGGATTGGTTTCTCTCTCTTCACCCTTTTCGTTTTTAGGCTCAGTTCATTCAGATTCAGTCTACTGAAAGGCCACAAACTGAATGACCCCTTGTGATTAATTAACCAATTAATTAGCCAAATGAATTAATTAGGTTCAATTAACATGCAAACGCGTGGCAGCACAAACAAATCACCGAATAACTAAATATGCAGCGGAAAATAAATGACACGGTGATTTGTTCACTAATGGGGAAAACCCTAACGGCAAAAACCCCACCGGGTGATTTTCAGGTCACCACTCCCGAAACTCCACTATTATCAAATCAAGCGGTTACAAATAAGGAATCCCAAGTACCTTACCAACCTACAGTTGAACCCTTACCCCAATACCCAATCGGACTTGATCTGTAGTGACAGTTCCCTCTTTTGATGCACGGCTCCCAAGTACGTGACTAACCAGATGCGCGGATCCCAATACGCGACTTCAAACACCAACTTTAGAAAGAGAGGTTGGTTGCAAAGTTCTTCAGTTCATCCTATGCAATGAAGATCTAGAAGATGCTTGGTCACAAAACCCTATGGTGCAAATACACAGCAACTTCTTCAGAGAAGATAAACTAGGTCAAGAACTTCGTCTTTTATCACAATTTGCTTGAACAAGGATTGCTCAATGCTTTTGCAACTTGTGTCTCTGTTGACGGCTCTTAAAACACTCCATTTATATGTTTAGGGTTAGAAGAAAAGAAGGCCCAAAAACATATTCACGGATCCTAAGAAAATCAGATTGAAATTCTAACTTTTTAAATCTCAACAGATAGCAGGTGTCGAGGTAGCTATCGAGCAGGTGTCGAGCTTTAAAAACTGTGCACTTCAGCTTGCTTTTTCTTGGATAGACTTGATGACTTCAACACTTGATCTTGAAACCTTGTTTCTTGAAGTATTAAAAACACCTAGAACTACCCAATTACAAGTAGAGTGCGTTTTGTCAAAGGATTAGCCAATTTACTTAAACATTATGACATATGTTCTTAACATGTGAACACATATGTCCTAACAATCTCCCCCTTTGGCAATCCGTGACAAAACCACAACAAACAAATGAAAATATGAGAGAAGTCATAAATCACTAAACTCATATTCACTTGTTGAATACAATAAAATCTATCCTAACACAAACTCTTGAAAAACTTTGCAAGAAGAGAGTTTATGGCAAGTAGACTTTGACAACCTGTATTTCTGAAACACTTTTAAACAAAACTTATCAAGGCATCTTGTGTGAAACAGAAATAATTAGATTGCATACAAGTATAAGGAACATGTATCTAAAGATAGAAAAGAAACAACACATGAAAAGATAGGTGAAAAAGAAACATACATCCACATATAGAGAAAAAATAAGCACAATGTATGTAAACTGGTCACAAGACCTCATATACAAGATCAATGTATCTAATAAGAACAGAAAAGAAAAGATACAACAAGACCTCACTACATCCCTCAAAAATATGAACACTCCCCCTAACAAAAATGTCCTATACTAGCTCTTCCCCTAAGATGACTACTCTCATAGTCCAAAACTACTCCCCCTTTTTGTCACGAATGACAAAGAGTAGTGTGTCATGTAGACATCTCATCAGTAGAGCCAGCATCTCCATCATTATCATCCGAAACATCATCGTCATCACCATCATCATCATCATCCTCAGTATCAGAATCTGAAGCGACTGGAGGAGGTGGAGGAGGAGAAGCCTCAGAAGCAAAACCACCCATGGTCGCCTGCCGTCGTGCAATACGACCAACACGAACATTCACCTGATACAACTCAGTGGTGAATGTATCGAGGCGAGCATCCATGCGCTGCAGCTGCGCCATGATATCTCCAAGAGATACATCGCCTGAAGAAGAAGGCGGAGCCGATGTAGATGGAGCTGATCTGGATGGAGCCGAACGCGAGAGAGGAGTGGAATCCGGCTGTCGCGACCTAAACTGTGCCTCACTACGTTTTACGGTAGCGGCATCTATGGCAGATATGTGTGTGAAGTGGTCGGACACAGGGAAAGGGATGGAAAAATGGCGTAGAATCCTCGTGATAGCGGAAGGAAAGATGAGCTTATCACGGGACGCCGCATCTAAATGAACATCTATGATAGAGAAAATGAAGTGTGAAGGAAAATCTATCGTAAGATGCTCAAGTAGAGATAACAAAAATCGAGCACGAGGCTCTGTGATAGAGTTATAGTGAGAAAGAGGATGAAGTACAAAAGTCATCACCATGTTTAGGAATCTAGGACCTTTAGCAAAAGGTCTACATGATGTATACTGATGCTCACCCCAATCAGAAGGGCGCTCACAAAAAGCGGAAATGAGCTCATCCTTGGACACAGTCCTCAGTCGCTCACAAGTAGGATAGTCAGGAAACTCTATCCTAGGGACTCTAAGCACATCCGCAACTAGCTGCGGTATGACAGGGATGCGCGTACCTCAAACGCGAGTGAAAAAGAGAGGTACTAAACGATCGATCCCGTGCATGTTGGAGTAAAACTCCTAAATCAGCACGAGAGGACAGGTGACCGGGACGTCACACAGTGACTCCCATCCCCTACTGTGAATGACAGAGGGAAGGTCAGTGTCGGCGAAGTCCGCCAGAATGACTTGGCGTTCCGAATGAACACCTCGTCTAGAAAAGTTCTCAATAAATGCCTTGTGGGCATCTCCATCACGGAACCGAAGGTTAAGAGGAGCAGAATCAGAAGAAGAGGAAGCTCCAAAACGCAGAGGGTTCCGAGTTGGAGTGGATTTACGTTTGGGTGCCATAGACACTACTAACGTAAAAGAATGAGAACGAGATAGAGAGGGAGACAATCAGAAAAGTCCCAAACAGTTCAAATATGATAATATGTTGAACAAAAAGTACGTATGCATGGGAATGCATGGACATGTGACATGCAAACTTAAAATGCATCATGGGCTCAGCCCAATCCAAACCTAGCAGCACACATACAAGAAACACACATCTAAATGCATGAAAATATCATTCTAATGCACATGGAATGCAATGTATGACATTTTAAAAACATTTGAGTGAAAAACCAACCCCCAATTTCAAGAAAAACTCATCAATTTTGAAAAACCCCAAAATTTTCAAAAACTTCAAAAACTAAGATTCAAAATCATGAAATGCATGAAGAATGAAGGATAAAAAGATCATACCAAGTGATTTGAAGTAGGGAAGGGCCGAAAATCACGTTGGATGAAGGTTTTGAGTGAGAAAAATTGGTTTGGGAGAAGAAAAGCCTCGGACAGATTGAAGAGAGATCGAGGAAATGAGAGAGAAATCGCGACAGATCCTTATATAGGCACCTCAGTAATTCTCGACAGCTGAGGTGTCGAGAGGTATCGAGGAAGCTGTTGAGGAAGGTATCGAGGAGAATAGCCTTCGACAACTGAAGGTGTCAAGGAGGTGTCGAGGTACAAGACCAATTTTAGAGATCAGAATCTCGATCGATCGACTAGGTATCGAGGAGGTATCGAGGAGACAGGAGAAATCTCGATCGATCCATCGGGTGTCGAGACAGGTGTCGAGATTGCGATTAGAAAAAGTTTGAGAAGCTCGACAGATGATCAGGTATCGAGGAGGTGTCGAGCCAGCTTTTCAAAGCAGTTTTTTGAGAAGTGAAAAACACAAACGTGAATGCAATCAAAACATGCACCTCAATCATGATCCAACCAACATAATAAGCTCTCAAAAATCATCTCTCAATGAGAATTTAAGCACATGGATCTCCCAAAAACTCACACACACACTAAACAAGTCTAACAAATTTTATATTTCAAAAATAAGTCATGACAGTTTAGTGAGCATACAAAAGTACATGTAAAACCTTTATGATGGCCAAATCACATTGTACCTGCACATGTATCAAAAGTAGCAAAGAATATTGCATGTTATGTGTGAAAAACATCGCAAGATTGCATATGTGTATACATGTTATGACGATCTGAGATATGAGAAAATAATTTTAACTCACACACAATCATAACTGTTTGATGGGGACTATCACCTTCGAGGTACATCCTATAACTCCCACATCTCCTAGAATACACGCTTGCAACCATGTTTTAAAGCATTTTTAATCTTTTTGCTTTTTATTTCTTTGCATATTTTCTTTTTAAACATATCATACATGGGCTTATGAGAAAGAAAAGAAATACCCATTGATATTTGACATTTCAATTTTGCTATGCCTAAGCACACAAATGTCATTGAAATCACACTTTTGCTATGCCGAAACATACAAATGTCATTAATGATTGGCGGGCAACAGTGGTGAGATAGTTATTAATGCCTTTCTCTTAGGATTTTCTAGTCCTACCCGTTAAAAATAGTGATATGAGTGTTAAGTTTAAGAAATAACCTAATCTTACTCATCACAAACAAGAGCCACAAAGCTCACTTGCTTAGTTGTGCATAAAGATGCTCATCTAAGCTACAAGAGATACAAAGTTTAGAAAATTTTGTTTCATTGGCCATCCAAGGTACACAAGTACCAAAGTACACAAAACACACACTGTTTTTGTATTTTTCAATTTTTTTTCAAATTTTTTTTTTATTTTATATGAAAAACAAAATAAACAAAACTGAAAGTAAACACACAAAAACATGTTAAGCAAAGCAAAAACAATGCATAAAACTAGATGCAAATGCATGAGGAAGAAAAAGAAGAGAGGGAAATCAATCCATGGAGATAACACCAATGTTTTGACGAAGGAATTCAAAACGTTTGCTATCAAGAGGTTTGGTAAACAAATCATCCTTCTGATCATCGGTGTGAATAAACTCAAGAGTGAGAATACCATCTTCGACAAGCTCACTAATGAAGTGATGTCGAATCTCTATGTGTTTGGTTCGAGAATGTTGAACCGGATTCTTAGAGATATTTATGGCACTGGTATTGTCACAATAGATAGTGAGATGATCTTGACAAATACCATAATCATGAAGGAGTTTTTGCATCCAGAGGAGTTGTGTGCAACAGCTACCAGCAGCAATGTACTCAGCTTCTGCAGTGGATAAGGAGATGGAGTTCTGCTTTTTGCTCATCCAAGAGACGAGATTGTTGCCTACATAAAAACAACCCCCTGAAGTACTCTTCCTATCATCAGCATTCCCAGCCCAATCCGCATCGGAATATCCAGCTAAGACATTATTAGTGTCCTTGCTGTACCAAACACCGAACTCAGCGGTAGTTTTGACATACTTTATAATTCTTTTTAAAGCAGTCATATGTGATTCCTTGGGATTAGCTTGATATCTAGCGCACACACCAACACTGTAGCTAATGTCAGGTCTACTAGCAGTAAGGTAAAGAAGACTACCTATCATGCTTCTATAGAGAGAAGGATCAACACTCTTACCTAACACATCTATAGTGAGTTTAACATTAGGGCTCATAGGGGTACGAACAGAACTAGCAGATTCCAAGCCAAATTTTTTCACAAGATTCTTAGCATACTTAGATTGAGATAGGAATATACCTGAATCTTGTTGATGAATCTGCAATCTGAGGAAGTGAGTCAGCTCTCCAATCATGCTCATCTCGAACTCGGCTTGCATGAGCTTTGAGAAGTCATGAGCAAGTTCATCCTTAGTCGACCCAAAGATGATATCATCAACATACACTTGAGCAACCATCAATTCGCCATCTTCCTTTTTGATGAAGAGAGTTTGGTCAGCTTTTCCTCTTGTGAACCCATGTGACACCAGATATTGGGTGAGTCTGTCATACTAAGCTCTAGGGGCTTGCTTCAACCCATAAAGTGCCTTTTTGAGATATAACACATGATCCGGAAAGTGTAGATCAATGAATCCTTTTGGTTGAGCCACATAGACATCCTCTTTAAGCAGCCCATTCAAAAAGGCAGTCTTTACATCCATCTGATAAAGTTTGAATTTCAGGTGACATGCTAGGGCAAGCAGAATTCTGATGGACTCCATTCTAGCAACTGGGGCAAATGTTTCATCATAGTCCACTCCTTCCGTCTGAGAGTATCCTTGAGCCACAAGCCGAGCCTTGTTTCAAATCACATTGCCTTCTTGAACTACCTAGTAATGTAGGACTTCATCTTGGAATCTTCATCATCGGAAGACTCATCTATATCACTGCTTTTTGCTTTTAGGGCCATGCTCTTGCCCTTGCTTGACTTGCCAATTCTTGATAAACCTAGCTCATAGGTCTGCAAGTTTCCAACTAACTCAGTCAAATGAATTTTGTCAATGTCCTTTGATTCTTCTATTGCCGTAATCTTGGCATGAAATCTCTCGGGCAGAGATCTGAGCACCTTCCTTACAACCTTGGGTTCAGGGATTGTTTCCCTAAGATTGAAGGTTGAGTTCACTATGTCCTTAAGCTTGGCATAGAACTCATCAAACGACTCATCCTCCTCCATCTTTATCTCTTCAAAGCTAGTAGTGAGCCTCTGTAGCTTTGAATCTTTGACAGCCTTTGTTCCTTCATAGGTTGTTTGGAGGATGGTCCACACCTCCTTAGTAGTTTCTGTTGAGGATATCTTCTTGAACTCCTTATTGGTGACAGCGCTAAATAGGGCATTCAACGCTCTACTGTTGAAGTTTGCCACCTTGATCTTGGCTTCATCCCAATCGGCCGGCGCTTCTTTTGGCTTGGTCCAGCCAATCTCAACAGCTTGCCACACCTTCTCATCTAAGGACTGCAGAAAAGCTCTCATGCGTACTTTCCAATAGGCATAGTTAGTCCCATCAAATAAAGGAGGTATAATTAGAGATTGTCCTCTATCCATGATAACAGGGGTCAATGGATCAACACAGCAAAGATTAACCTAATCAGAGTGTGCCTGCTCTGATACCACTTGAAAGACCACAAACTGAATGACCCCTTGTGATTAATTAACCAATTAATTAGCCAAGTGAATTAATTAGGTTCAATTAACATGCAAATGCGTGGCAGCACAAACAAATCACCGAATAACTAAATATGCAGCGGAAAATAAATGACACGGTGATTTGTTCACGAATGGGGAAAACCCTAACGGCAAAAACCCCACCGGGTGATTTTCAAGTCACCACTCCCAAAACTCCACTATTATCAAATCAAGTGGTTACAAATAAGGAATCCCAAGTACCTTACCAACCTACAGTTGAACCCTTACCCCAATACCCAATCGGACTTGATCTGTAGTGACAGTTCCCTCTTTTGATGCACGGCTCCCAAGTACGTGACTAACCAGATGCGCGAATCCCAGTACGCGACTTCAAACACCAACTTTAGAAAGAGAGGTTGGTTGCAAAGTTCTTCAGTTCATCTTATGTGATAAAGATCTAGAAGATGCTTGGTCACAAAACCCTATGGTGCAAATACACAGCAACTTCTTCAGAGAAGATGAACTAGGTCAAGAACTTCGTCTTTTATCACAATTTGCTTGAACAAGGATTGCTCAATGCTTTTGCAACTTGTGTCTCTGTTGACAGCTCTTAAAACACTCCATTTATATGTTTAGGGTTAGAAGAAAAGAAGGCCCAAAAACATATTCACGGATCCTAAGAAAATCATATTGAAATTCTGACTTTTTAAATCTCGACAGATAGCAGGTGTTGAGGTAGCTATCGAGCAGGCGTCGAGCTTTAAAAACTGTGCACTTCAGCTTGCTTTTTCTTGGATAGACTTGATGACTTCAACACTTGATCTTGAAACCTTATTTCTTGAAGTATTAAAAACACCTAGAACAACCCAATTACAAGTAGAGTGCGTTTTGTCAAAGGATTAGCCAATTTACATAAACATTATGACATATGTTCTTAACATGTGAATACATATGTCCTAACATCTACGATGGGAAAAACTAAATATCTTAATGGGTAGAGAGAGGACCAGTTTCCTAGTTTACTTTAATCTCCACTTACCATCAAAGTTAGAGTCATGTTAGGAAACCACTTCTCTAATTGACCAGTTAGATAAGACACTACCTAATATGTCCTTATATCCCATTAAACCTCTAACTTATCACATGTGCCTTATCATGTGGGCCGCCAAATTAATTAATAAATTAATTTAGTCTCACAACTTTCTTAATTGAATTATATTGTGTATTGTACTACTGAAATGCGTGAACTATAGTGTGTATAATACTTTCTCAATTGAATTATAAATGGAAAATTATGACGCTAAACCATGGTTTTGAAACCTGGGCTAGAACAGATGGTCGACCCAGGTTAATCGAGAACCGGCCATCAATCTGGTCTTTGAAACCTAAAAAAATCATTAAAAAAAAAAAAAAACAATTTTCCCTTGAACCTCTAGCTCGCGGCCCAAACAGCCGGTTTTTAGACTTGTGAGCGAGTCTGCCGGTCTTATCTGCCATTTCTACCCCACAAAACGGTGGTCCAAAGAACTATATCTAAAATGACAACTTCAACATAGACTTCATTGTTTGCACTTTTGCAGCTTCACTGTGGGTTGGATGACTTCTTACCTTATAATTTTGGTGTTTAAGAGGAATGAGGACCAAAAGATTTAAAGGTATGAGAAATCAAGAATAGGGGATTCAAAGTTTAGGGCCTATTTGATAGTAGATTTCAAGTATTGTTGTTCAAAATGACGTGAAAACTGTGGTTTAAAAAGTGTTGTGAAAACACGAGTTTAAATTGCCCATAATGAAAAAAATGTGCTTGGTAACATATTTCTAATAATATATTGTTAAAAGTGAAAAAAACGTAATTGTGTGTTTGGTATGAGTGTGTATTTTTTTTGAAAAAGTGAGTATTTACATGTACAGTGACTTACTATTATTTTATTTGATGAATCCACAAAATCAAATCCACACTCTCTTACTTATTGGAAAATAAAGAATGGAAATTAAATCAAACCCATGCCACAAAATCAAATCCACCCCTGAAATCAATTCAAACTCATGCCACAAAATCAAATCTACCCATGAAATTATCAACCCATGCCAAAAAAAACCAAGGGAAAAAAGGGACAATGGAGATATTTTGGCTTTGACATTGTCGACAGTGTCATTGTCACAAAGAGAGAAAAGGAGAGAGAGATAAGGCTGGGACCAATGGTGTGACAAGGAACAAAGTAGAAAGAGAGATCTGATAGTGCACTCTTGGAATGATGAGACAAATAGAGGCATTAGAGTGAAGAGAGAAAGAGCAGCGTTTGTGAAAGAAAGAGAAGAATGAACTCTATGATTTATAAGTTACCTGAATATTAAATCAAACACAATTTTTTTAACAACTTGCTGGCAGTCGAAGATTGTAATTAAATCAATTATAAATTACAGATATGTGGTTAAAATGATTGAAAATTACATGGAATAAGAAAAAAAAATTATTACACTTGGAAAGATTTTATTATATTTTACACACCAAAAAATAAAATATAAAACACTAATGCAATTTACAACCTAATATATATATCATCACTCTTGACATATGTAAGGGCGAGTTTTGGATCCTTGGCCCAAGGTATGATTGGATCCAAGCCTAATACAATGAATTTCTAGAAAGTGGGTTGGAAAATTAGGTTTTAATAAATGGGATAATGGTTAGAATGGATTTTAAAAGATAATCAAATAGAAATGGACTGAAGTTGTCTAAGTAAATTTGTCCTCGGCACAATCCGAGGACGTATGTTTTAGTATATATTGATAGAGAATGGTTACAGATATGGTTCAAACTGCTACTGTGCTTTCTCTTACAAATTTTCGATCCCTTCTCCATGGAGGGCCTCTTATGTTATATAGTTCCCTTTGAACAATCTTGTTCCTACACTTGTTGATCATTTAAGCCACTACTTGAGTGCTTGTCCCATCGACCACCCCCTCAGGCCCTCTGTAAGTTGGGGTAGCCAAGGCAGCATTGTTTAAGGGTCTTTTCTACATTAATGCAGCCAGAAAGTTAGCTACAAAACATTTAATGCAGTGGCAACAACCTTTTCTTAGATATTTCCGAGCTTCCATCCCTATTGTACGTTCATAATGCACATCCCTATCAATGGAAATTCCCTGAAAGGTCACCTTGAACATTATGATATATATTTGACCTGTGCTTGGCTTATTCGAGAAGATATTCCTCCTCGGCCTACCTTCCCACTTGTAACCTACTCATGGGACTTTGAACTTAAATCATCCACTACTATTTATTCGTCCTCGGATCACCCCATGTTCTCGAATAAGGCCCAAGGCCCAATATACAATTTGGGCTTTTATTCCAACAATAGCCCCTCAAAACTCTAGTTTTTTCCCTTTCATCAGAGGAGAAAAAGTGGGGTTTTGATTTCTTAAGAGATAAAATTATTTATTCCTTTGATTTACACACGTGGGAGAACCATTTTGCGCTCCCCATAACTGTTACTGACGTTTCGGAGCCCGTGATGCGTCATTAATTGCTCTAGGCAGCATTTTGTTCCCCACATCCAACGGTGAGGCGCAGATCCTATGGTGGATATTTCTTCTTGAATTTTAAGCAGGATAACTCCCACTCAATTTCGCCTCCTATATAAAGTACCCGGGGAAATCATTTTTCCTCATTTCATAAGTCTTCAAGCTTTCCAGAGATCCCAAACACTCAGACCTTCAAAGCCCTCTAAGTTCCTGAATCTTCTGACCCCTTTTCTTAAGAAATCTTTGAATCTTTTAAAGGTTTAGGGATCAACATATGCACTTGTTTTTGTAAGTTTCTAATTTTTAAAGCTTTTTTCTCCTCGGCCAATCTCTTCGACCTTTTATTCTTTGCTTCCTTCTTTTAAAAATTTCTTTCACATTCCCTTAGTTTGCTCAGATGGGTAGGTTCAAACACCTCGTAGATTTTGGTGCCGGTATGGAGGGTTTCAGGGCTAGGTACCACATTCCGCAGGGAGTAGCCCTGCAATATTGTGCCCCAGACCAAATTCTTATAGATAGGAAAGAAGGTGAAGTCGTCATTCCTATGATCGCCTTCATAGAGGGAGGAATGACACTTCACATGGGTAGGGTAACCAGAGATTACCTAATCAATCATAAACTGTGTCCCCATCAGTGCGCTCCCAACCTATTTAGAGTTTTAGGGAATGTAGATGCTCTGAATAAGCAAATGAATTTAGGGCTCACATGGCACGACGTTGTTCACATGTACGAGTGCCATTTCCTTGCCAGCGCGGGATTTTATCTTAAGTCCCAGTCCAACATTGTTAGAATGGTATCATGTCTTCCTAAGTCCAACAAGGGCTTAAAGGATGATTACTTGATCGTCTCCGGGGATTGGCACGACGTTTTTCACTACCCAACTCGGGAGGGAGAGCCAGGTGGGGTACCCTAAGATTAGGTCCCTCGGTAAGGGATTTAGCCTTTTTAGCTTTATTTCCTTTTAGTTTTAACACTTCACCTTCCTCTGATGATAATTTTCATTGATCTAACCATGATTTCCTCCTCTGATGTTTTTGCAGATAAAAGGCACGTTGCCTCGAAACTCAGCCTGGTTAACGTTCCGGGTCTTAACAAGTTGTTGAGGTCGGAGGTATTTATAAGTGAAGACATGTAGCTGCGAACCGTCCACTTGATACTTGACTACAAGCCTTTGTCGAGAATATACCAAGACGCGGGCCAAGCAATAAGAGCTAGACATAGACAATTTTGTGCCTGGCTTTTTGGCTCAGAGAGATCTTCCACTAGTTAAGTTGCCTCTTCAATGCTCTCCCCAAGAAGTAGCTGCTTTGAGGGAGGAAATAGCTTCCTCACGTCTATCTCTTGAGGCCGAGATTGACCAATTTCGCCTTGAAGAAGAAGAAGGAAAGGCACTAGAAAGGCCTATGGAGCTCTCAGATTTAGAGGCAGAATTTGATAGATTTTCTGTGGCTCATTCTCCTAGACTCGTGGTTACCCAAGTTAATACCAGCTTCGAGGAAGAAAAGGACATGGCCTTGAACCATAGGAGAGGCCTAAAAGACATCCTTGCCGATAGGAACAAGGGCTCCTCATCCAAGGAAGTCCTAAAGATTCAACTGCCCCCCAGTCTTCCTTTTCCCCCTCTTCCTTCTCCTCTCATCCTGCACCCTAACCCAAACTTGCAAAAGAAAAAGAGGAAAGAGAAGGAAATTGAGGAGGGGGAGATTGCCTTACTAAAGGGTCCAAAGCAGCAGAAGGTGACCAAAGAAAGAGCACGGGACACTTCGGGGGATAGCAGGGAGGTCGAGCACTCGGCCAATGTACGCTATCCAGTTTAGAACCCCAAGTTAGAACTAGATGGCGTGGCATTGCCCTGGAATTCCTCCATCAGGGAATTCCAAAGAGGCCATGCCTATCATGTGGCCGAGGCTTTAAAGCGTCCCCTATTGCTTTCCAAAGACATGGATGCCTTAAAGAAAGTAAGGCAGCCTGAGCTCTTCCTGTCCCTAAAAAGGGACCTGGCCATGGTGAGCCCCGAGGCACGCTTCACTAGTTTCTTTTCCCACTCTGTTATTTTGCTCTAACACATTTCCTTTTTGCTTTTGTGTAGGTTATCCAGGAAGTTTCTGTGGCCGAGGAATGGGTCAATGACGCCCGGAACAAAGCCAAGTTTGAGGCCAACCTCCGCACCGAGGCCAACAAGGCCTTGGGTGTGTCCGAGCAGAAAAACAAGGAGCTTAAGAACAAGCTGATTGAAGAGGGAAGGGCACGTTTGAGTGCCGAGGCGGGTCTAAAGACCATTGAGAGGCAGGTTGAGGACCAATGCCAAAAACTTCACATTACTGAGATAGAACTGGCCACCCAGAGGCAGTTGATTCTGGATCTCAGGGCCGAGTTGCAAAAGGCCAAAGAAGCAGCTCGGATGGCCAAGGAAGTTTCTAAAGCCGTGGAGATGGCGTCCTACGAATGGGGGGTGCAAGAAACAAAGGTGTGGCTGGTAGAAGAGTTGACGGTGGTGTGCAGGAACTACTGCAGTAAGGTGTATGTGGAGGCGCTCAACCGAGCAAGAGTCCCTGCTACTTCTAAGTGGAGGCTAGCTGAGAATATCTACTACCAGGAGGACATCCGAGAGGCTTTAGCTACGCTTCCTTCTCTTGCTGCTCTTGCCCTTCCCCTTTTGGAACAGCCCTCTACCACTCAGACCTCCTTTCCTCCTCTTGAGGTAGTTGGTGGGAATAAGGCTGGTTAGGGGGGACCTCAGCCTAGGGACAAAGGCAAGGATAAGGAGACCAAAGCCATGCCAAAAACCAAAGATAAAGAAGTTGCCCTCCCATCTAAAGGTGCTGATCCCAAAGCCAAAGGGGCTGCTGCTAAGGCTAAGGAAGTCGATACCAAGGCCAAGGGAGTTAACCCCAAGTCCAATGAAGTTGCTGCCAAAGATGACCCTCTTCGCACCTAGGCGTAGCTCTAGGATTTTTGTTTTTCTGTACTTCTTTTTGTTATGGTAATTAGCCACCATTTATAATGTACTTTTCTTTCAATCAATGTAAAAACTTCACTTTTCATTTAATGAATCTTTCTATTTCTCAGTAATTTTTACTCTCGGATTGATGTAGTTATTGTTTTGCCCTATAATGAAACTTAGGGCTAATAAGGTTGTTATCAGTAATGGATTGTTTTTACTCATGCTTTAATAGAAGTTAATAGTAGTGCATTATTGCTAATTCAAGTAAATTGAACAAGTGTCAGTGATAAAGAGAATTGTCACATACTTGAATTGAGAGTTGGGCCTTCTACAAGGAAGGCTGGACCTTATGGAGAAGAATAATATATCTTGTAAAAACTAAACAGGTTAGACAACCCTTATTCTGCTCAACACTTATATAAACATCCAAGAATGTTAACTTGGTTAAAGCCACTGATCCGAGAAGTTGGGTATAACTTGGGATCTATCTTGACACTTAGAAAAATAACTAGAAAGTGCTAAAGTATTAATTTCCCCAAAGTATGTGGTCCGAGAGACCAGGCATGACTGAGGTTCTGTTTAATACTTAGTGAGATAAACTGAAGTATTAATTTCCCTAAAATATGTGGTCCGAGAGACCAGACATGACTGAGGTTCTGTTTAATACTTAGTGAAATGAACTGAAGTATTAATTTCCCCAAAGTATGTGGTCTGAAAGACCAGACAGGAGTGAGGTTCTGTTTAATACTTAGTGAAATGAACTGAAGTATTAATTTCCCCAAAGTATGTGGTCTGAGAGACCAGACATGACTGAGGTTCTGTTTAATACTTAGTGAGATAAACTAAAGTATTAATTTCCCCAAAGTATGTGGTCCGAGAGACCAAGCATGATTGAGGTTCTGTTTAATATTTAAAAAAATGATTGTAAGATATCAATTTTCCCAAGGTATGTGGTCTGAGGATCCAAGCATGATCAAGGTTCTTTTTGATATTCAACAAATAGTAGAACGCATGACAAATAATATGATATAACCAAAAATATGGCAAAGATTGCTCTCATTAATAATAATAATACCTCCTCAGGTTCTTTACATTCCAGGGACGGAGTACAGTATTTTCATCTAGATCTTCCAAATAATATGCACCTATTCCTGCCACTAAAGTGATGCGATACGGTCCTTCCCACTTAGGCCCCAGCTTTCCCTAGGTTGAGTTCTTAGTAGTACCCAAGACTTTTCTTAACACCAAGTCTCCTGGTGCTAGTGGTCTCAGCTTCACATTAGCATCATACCCTTGCTTGAGCTTGTGTTGATAATAGGCCAATTGGACCATTGCATTTTCTCTTCGTTCCTTAATTAAGTTCGGGCTCTTCCCTAACAGCTCATCATTGTTGCTCAGAGTGAAAGAACTCATCCTCATTGTTGGGAATCCAGTCTCCAAAGGAATAATGGCCACGGCCCCATACGTCATTGAAAATGGTGTCTCTCATGTTAACCTGCGAGGCGTAGTCCGATATGTCTAAAAGACATGTGACAACTCTTCCACCAATTTTCCCTTTGCATCATCCAGCCTCTTCTTAAGTCCATTTACTGTGACTTTATTGACAGTCTTGGCCTGTCCATTCCCTTGGGGGTAAGCTGGGGTGGAATATCTATTCGTAATCCTCAAGTCATAACAGTATTTCCTGAAGGCCTTACTATCAAATTGCAGGCTGTAGTCCTAGATAAGGGTATGAGGGACCCCAAACCGAGTCACAATATTCTTCCAAACAAATCTCTTGGCATCCACATCTCTGATGCTAGCCAATGGTTCAGCTTCAACCCACTTGGTGAAGTAATCTGTGCCAACCAGCAGATACATTTTATTCCCTACCGCCTTAAGGAAAGGACCTACAATATCCAAGCCCTATTGAGCGAATGGCTAAGGGCTGGACAGAGGATTAAGGACTCCTCTTGGTTGGTGGATATTTGGTGCAAATCTTTGGCATTGGTCACACTTCTTCCCATATTCTTGTGCTTCCTTTTGCATGCCTGGCCACCAGTATCCTTGAGAGAGGCTCGGTGAGACAAAGATTTGCCTCATGTATGGCTCCCATAAATCCCTTCATGTAGCTCCTCAAGGAGTAGCTCTGGTGCTTCAAGATGCATACACAGCAAGTATGGTCCAGAAAATGAGCGCTTATACAATTTTTGGTCCTCGGACAACCAAAACCGAGGAGCCTTTCTTCGCACCTTTTCAGCTTCTGACCTCTCCTCGGGTAGGATATCCTCTTTGAGGAACAGCATAATAGGATCCATCCAGCTGGGCCCTACCTTGACTTGATGGATTTGGACTATGTTCCTCTCTACTCCAGTAGGCTTGCACAAGTCCTCAACAAGTATGACCTGAGGTAAATCATGTGTTGAGGAGGTTGCTAGAGTGGCCAGAGAGTCTGCATGTGCGTTTCCACTCCTAGGGATATGTAACAAGTTAAAGGATTCAAATTGTGATTGCAAGTGCCTAACCTGATTCAAATATTCCTGCATTCTCACATCTCTAGCTTCTAACTCCCCCTTCACCTAGCCTATGACCAATCTTGAATTCGAGAACATCTTTATTGCCTTTCCGCCCATTTTTCACAGCATGGCTTCCCACCAACAAAGTCTCATATTTAGCCTCATTGTTTGTGGCCAAGAAGTCCAGTCTCAATGATTTCTCAATGGTAATCTTCTTAGGAGATATTAGAACTAGCCCCACCCCGGATCCCCTCTGATTTGCTGCTCTATCAACGTATACTCTCGAGGATAAAGGATTTTGTAGGGAGATCATGCCAACTGATTTTTTATCCATGCCTTGCTTCTCTACTTCTATTTCTAACGGGGATTCAGCAAACTCGACTACCAAATATGCGAGGACTTGACCCTCTATAGAGGTACGAGGCATGTATTTGATATCAAAAGCTCCTAGGATTGTACCCCATTTAGCTATCCTCCCCGTGTAATCAGCACTTCAAAACAGAGATCTAAGCGGAAGCTGAGTTAGGACAACAACTGTGTGTGCTTGAAAGTAGTGGGGGAGTTTACGTGTAGCATGTACCACCGCCAAAATGGCCTTCTCCAGTGGTAGATAACGGTCTCATGTAGTGATTTTCTCACATAATAAACTAGCCTTTGTATGCCACTATCAACTCCTACCAACACCAAGCTTACAGCATGAGGGGCCATGACAATATAAGCAAACAGGACTTCATCCATCTCAGGACTAGACATGATAGGTAGATGAGAGAGATATTCCTTAAGCTGCTGGAAGGCCAAAGCACACTCCTCGGTCCACTCAAATCCCTTCCGTTTATTCATCAATAGGAAGAAGGGTCTGCATCTATCCACTGACCAAGAGATAAACCAGTTAAAGGCAGCAGTCATTTCGGTTAGCTTCTGGACTTCCTTGGGATTCTGAGATGGTTGTAAACTGTTAATTACCTTAATCTGATCGGGATTAACCTCAATTTCCTGGTGAGTTACCATGTAGCCCAGAAACTTGCCTGATCTCACACCAAAAGAGCACTTGGAAGCATTAAGGCGTAACTTATGTTTTCTCAGAATTTCAAAAATGTTCCCGAGGTCTCCCACATGCTCGGACACCACCTTACTCTTCACCACCATATCGTCTATATAGACCTCAATACTCTTGCCAAACTGTGGTTCAAATATCCTAGTCATTATCCTTTGATAGGTAGACCCTACATTTTTCAAACCAAATGGCATCATCTTGTAATGGTAGTTTCTAGTGGGAATGACAAAAGCTGTCTTTTCTTGATCACCTAGGGCTAGTGGTATCTGGTGGTATCCTTGAAAGGCGTCCAAGAAACTCATCCAAGGATGGCCTACAGTTGCATCCACCAGTTGGTCTATTTGAGGGATAGGGAAGGGATCTTTTGGGCAAGCCCTATTTAGATCTATGAAGTCCACATACACTCGCCACTTCCCATTCTTCTTCTTCACCACCACAGTATTGGCCAGCCACTCAGGGTAAAATACCTCCTTAATAGCCCCTGCTTAAGCTTCATCACCTCGTCTCTAACAGCATTAGAATGATCCTTAGATGAGCGCCGAGGTGATTGCTTTTTGGGGGTGATAGATAGATTAACATTTAGATGATGGCAGATGAAGCACGGATCCATCCCTAGGGCTTCTTAAGCGTTCCATGCGAACACATCAACATTTTTCCTAAGGAACTCTATTAGATCTTCCTTCTCTTGAGGAGGCAGTTGAGCCCCGATCTGAAAGAACTTCTCTGGATCATCACCAACAACTAAATCTTTACATTTCACCTCCTCGACTGATCCATTGATAGGCGATGCTGGAGTTTTTGATTGCTACAAGCCCCTTTCAGTAGAGACTGAGGACTCAACTTCAGGCTGATGTAAGATGGCAGCCACTAGGCACTGCCTAGCCGTGGACTGACTCCCAACAATCTCTTTAATCTAGCCCTCCGATGGGTATTTCACCTTTTGGTGCAGAGTAGAAGAGATGGCTCCAAGGGCATGAAGCTAGGGTCTCGCCATAATGGCCGTGTAGGGGGAATAAGCATCCACCACGATGAAGTCCACCTCCACCACTTCTAAACCAACCTGCATAGGTAGTCTAATCTGACCCCTTGGAATGACAACCTTCCCATCAAAACTCACCAAAGGAAAATCGTAGGTTGTTAAGCCCTTGGGTCTCAAGTTCAGCCCCTTGTACAAATCAGGGTACATAATCTCAGTACCACTACCTTGGTCCACCATCACCCTCTTCACATCATACCCCCCAATCCTGAGCATGACCACCAAAGCATCATCATGAGGCTGTATGGTCCCAATCTTATCCTCATCCAAAAAACTTATTGTCGGTTGGATATCTACTCGAGCCCTCTTTGGCTCCGAATTAGTGTCCTCGGCGAACAGCCGAGCCACAGACATCACTCTAGAGGGACAAGAACCGATCCTCCCTGGGGCAGTAAAGATGACATTTATCATTCCCAAGGGAGGTCTTAAAGAAGCATCTCTTCGGGGTTCTGAATTTGCTTAACCCTGCAGACCACTGGAATGATGCAAAAACTGCTTCAAATTTCCTTCTCGGACCAGTTGATCCAAATGATCCCACAAATTTCTACAGTCTTTTGTGGTGTGTCCCTGGTCCTGGTGATACTGGCAATTAAGGCTCTAATTGCGCCTCATAGGGTTTCCTGCCATCTTATTTGGCCATTTGAAGAATGGCTCGTTCTTAATCTTCTCTAGAACCTGGTGCACCGGTTCTTGGAATACCGCATTAACCACCTGAGCACTAGCAGGCCACGATTGCCCCGCAAAGTCTCTCCAAGGTCGGTTGTTCTTGTATCGGTTCGACCTAAAATCCCTCATCTCCTGAGGGATAACCTTAGCCTTTCCTTTCCCCTACTGCTAGTCTTCCTCCACCCTTTTATACTTATCAATCCGGTTCATGAGTTGGCGCACATTGATGAGAGGTTTTCAAGTCAAAGATTTCCTTAAACCATGCTCGGCTAGGAGGTCGACCTTGAAAGTGCTGATGGCCACGTCATCAAAGTCACCTTCTATCTCATTGAACATCTCCCAATATCTATCCGAATACGTTTTCAAGGTTTCACCCTCTGGCATGGACATGGATAATAGAGAATCTAAGGGTCGAGGAACCCTGCTGCATGTAATGAAACGAGAGCCGAATGCTTAGGTGAGTCCCTTAAAGGAATTTATGGAATCTACCCCCAGGCCATCAAACCATCTCATCACCATGGGTCCTAGACTGGATGGGAACACCTTACACATCAAGGCCTCGTTCTTGGAATGGACGGCCATTCTTTGGTTGAAATGGCTCACATGCTCCACAGAATCCATTCGACCATTGTATATGGTGAACATTGGCTGATTGAATCACCGAGGAAGTCTTGCCCCTTCAATCTTGTGTGTGAAGGGCAACTTGGAAATCTGATTCAACGCCTTGCTCATAGCGTCATTTCCCAGGCCTTTGCGAGGCGGGCTCTTATACTTACGTTTGTGATGGTGCTCCTTTTCGTAGGAGAAAGACTCGCTAGATGGGGTTCTTGATCTTCGCCTATAACTAGCATCCTCTCCATCATCGGGGGAGACGTCAAAGTTGGAGGGGGTCCGCTTTCGCTGTGCATGGCGCAACTCCTTCTTTAAACAGTCAATCTCTAGTTGCATGGCTCTATTATTCTGCTCTTGAGAGACGTGACTTCCAACTCGAGAATGGCTTCTACTTGTATGTGTAGTATGCACGCTACCCTCTCGATCTCTCATGTGTTCAAGATTGAGGAAATTATCTTGTTGTTGGGACACCATGGACTCCTGCTAATGGGGACCTGATCCTACCATAGTTAACCGTTGCACTCACTATCACACAAGTTTCCTCCCACAGACTACGCCAATTGTAAGGGCGAGTTTTGGATCCTTGGCCCAAGGTATGATTGGATCTAAGCCCAATAAGCCCAATACAATGAATTTGTAGAGAGTGGGTTGGAAAACTAGGCTTTAATGAATGAGATAACGGTTAGAATGGATTTTAAAAGATAATCAAATAGAAATGGATTGGAGTTGTCTAAGTAAATTTGTCCTTAGCATAATCCGAGGACATATGTTCTAGTATATATTGATAGAGAATGGTTATAAATATGGTTCAAACTGCTACTGTGCTTTCTCTTACAAATTTTCTATCCCTTCTCCATGGAGGGTCTCTTATGCTATATAGTTCCCTTTGAACGATCTTGTTCCTACACTTGTTGATCATCTAAGCCACTACTTGAGTGCTTGTCCCATTGGACAGCCCCTCAGGCCCTCTGTGAGTTGGGGTAGCAAAGGTAGCACTGTTCAGGAGTCTTTTCTATATTAATGCAGCCAGAAAGTTAGCTGCATAACATTTAATATGGTGGCAGCAGCCTTTTCTTAGATATTTCCGAGCTTCCATTCCTCTTGTACATTCATAATGCACATCCCTATTAGTGGAAATTCCCTGGAAGGTCAACTTGAACATTATGATATATATTTGACCTGTGCTTGGCTTATTCGAGGAGATATTCCTCCTCGGCCTACCTTCCCACTTGTAACCTACTCATGGGACTTTGAACTTAAATCATCCACTACTATTTATTCGTCCTCGGATCACCTCATGTTCTCGAACAAGGCCCAAGGCCTAATATACAATTTGGGCCTTTATCCCTACAACATATATTATGAGAGAATTATTACTTAATTTATTTGTTTTTATGCTTACACAAAAAATAATTTAGATATTTAATAACAAATTGAAAGGGCCAAGTTGTATTTTCCCAAGGAGCTACTTGTAAGTATAATTACATCATACGGTAAAACTTTCAAAATGTTTAGGGGGGCCTTGGCCCTCTGTAGTCCCTTTGATCCTTTGCCACTGTTGAGGCTACTTATAGTTATAGGATTAGTGGGCTAAAAGATCAAGGGAATGATAGCGGAATAAATCATGACCTTAAATTATTAATTAATAATCATAAAAACTGCGTTTATCTTGAACGTTAGACACAAACACGCCAAAAAATAAAAAATTATCACTACAGTATCCTACTCTGTCCTCATTAATGGTGTTGCTTACGGTAGTATAATTCCCACTAGGGGTCTCTGCCAAGGAAACCTGAATGTTCAATATGTGTGTAAAACACTATGAACGTTTAGACCCCCAATTTACAAATTACCAATTCAAGCTTAATATCAAACAATGTATGTGCGGAAAATGAACATAAGCTTATAACAGAATTGATAAACAATCTAAACCAATTAAAATCACATCCACAGCAGAAATTAAATGGCAAAGATTAAAGGAAGAGAGATGCAAACACAAGGACAACATAACGATGTGTTATCGAAGAGGAAACTAAAGCCCTCAGCGTAAAACCACTTCGCTACCCTCCAAGCGGTCAATAATCCACTAGAAAATGAAGTTGGGATACATGAACAGCAAAAGACCCTTCAAGCCTAATCTACCCAGTGTACCTAAGCCCTCTAAGCTTCTTGCTCCAATGAGGTTATGCCGAACCTTTGTCTTTTCTAGCTTACCGGATTCCGCTATAGCCCATAGCATCAACCAATAACCATTGGTCCCTTCCTAACTGCTTCCCAAGCCCCAAATAACCTCCTCACAGATGTGGGTATGGTGAGAAAATGATTTGGCCAAGAACCTCTCAAGGATGTAACAATGGAGAGGGTAAGAGTAGAGGAATTTGAAGAGTCACTATGTGAAGATTATGGATGAGTCAATCTTGTTTTTCTCTAGGGTTTTTCTCTCAAAATTCTCTATGGAAGCTCTCTACATTTCGTGGGGTATAAGGGTCTATATATAGTGGTGTGTGTTTGAAATGTGAAGAGTTATTTTTCCAAAACAAAGCTGGCTGGCGACTTGGCCTCGCGACTTAACTAAGTCGCGAGTTCAAGCCGCGAGCTAACTAAATGGTCAGTCTGGACTTTTTGTCTTGTAGTGCTACAGTTGGTAGACGGTTCAGCTTTTTTACACGCTTCACTCATGTGCATCTTCTGGCGGCTTGCAAGCCGCGAGCCACTCGCGAGTCCTTACTTCACTGCACAATCTTGAGCATATCTTCACACTCTCTCACACACTACCCTTACATGATTCCCACCTAAATATAGGGTTTCTAAATGCTGAATTACAAGCAAATTTGGCACGGAATAAAGCCAACAAGATGGTTGATTAAATTCAACCTTACAAGACCCAATTTCACATTATATCTTTCTATTGTGTGCAGATGGTTTTTCTTTCCTTATTAATGATGCAGCCAGGAATCAAAGAATTAGTGGGGTATCAATATGTAAAGGCAGCCCCAAGATCACACATCTGTTCTTCGCAAATGACAGCCTATTGTTTTGTAAAGCAAATAACCAAGAATGCCAAAATCTTGTTGATATTCTCCAGCTATATGAAGCTGCTTCGGGTCAAAAAATCAATGCGGATAAGTCTTCAGTCTTTTTCAGTGATAATACCCTAGATGATAGAAGATGTGAAGTGTTGGATATGTTGGATCCAATGCAAGATACCCGACATAACAAATACCTAGGCCTCCCCTTAATCATTGGCAAGTTAAAAGTTGAAATATTTGCAGAAATTAAAGAAAGGGTGGAGAAAAAACTATTGGGGTGGAAGGAGAAAATTCTCTCAGTGGGTGGCTGAGAGATCCTTATCAAAGCTGTTGCCCAAGCAATTCCAACATACACTATGAGTTGTTTCCAGATCCCAAAAAGTCTTTGTGACGAGATTGAAGGTATGATGAGAAAATTCTGGTGGAGTTAAAGGGGTCAAGAATCAAAAATTGCTTAGGTAAGCTGGAAGAAAATGTGTAAGTCAAAGCTGAATGAAGGAATGGGATTTCGAAATTTACATGCTTTCAACCTTACTATGCTAGCTAAGCAAGGTTGGAGGTTAATCTCGAATCCTAACTCTTTGGTGGCCCAAATCTACAAAGCTATATATTATCCGCATGGTGATGTTTTTAGAGCAAAACTTGGACCCAGCCCTTCCTATGCTTAGAGAAGCATCTTGAATGGGTCGGAAGTTGTGAAGAGAGGTACTCGTTAGTGAGTTGGCAATGGCAATAGGATACACATTTGGGAGGATAAGTGGCTGCCTACTACAAAAACGTACAAAATAATCTCCCCCCCCCCCCCCCTCCCCCAAAAAAACCCTTTGATGATTATCCTAGGGTCTCGGTGATGATTGACAGAGGTACGAGGAGGTGGAAAGCTGATGTAGTAAGATCCTTGTTTTTGCCTTTTGAAGCAAGGACTATTCTGAATATTCCTCTCAGCCACAACCTTCCGGAAGACCAAATCATATGGGTGGGTAATAAAAGGGGAGAATTCACTGTGAAAAGTGCCTATTATATTGTTGTTGGGGTATTAGATACAATGGAAGAAGGTGAAAGCTCTTCTGGTGATCCAATGAGTCCTCTATGGAAGAAGTTATGGCATTTAAACATTCCATCCAAGATGCGAATCTTTGCTTGGAAAATGTGTATGAATGCTCTTCCAACACTTGTGAACTTGTAAAGAAGAGGAGTTAATCTATGTGAAATCTGTCCTGCTTGTGGGAAGGAGCCAAAATCAATTTTCCATGCTCCAGTCAGGTGTTAAGTGGCTAAGAGAGTGTGGAAATGTTAGGTGGATGGCCCCATAGACTTACTGAATGTAAACATGGATGTTATAGACATTGCAATGCAAATATATAAGTCCGGTACGCTATGAGACTTGGAAATTTTCTTTGGAGTTGCATGGGCAATCTAGTATAACAGGAACAGAATAGTGCACAAGTCCTCAAGTTAGCTTCCTGATCGTATTTGGAGCTTTGCTAAGAGATATATACAAGAATTCAAGAGTGCCTCACTAGCATGCTCTTAACACTTGCCTCTGACAGAAAAGAAGTGGACAATGCCTCCTCTGGGGGTTTTCAAGATCAATGTTGATGGTGCAACACCTGAAAATGAAAGGAACTTAAGCGTGGGAGTTGTTATAAAAGATGCAACTGGTACAGTTCAAGTTGCTTGCTACAAATATCTTCAGGGACAGTACTCGATGGAAGAAATTGAAGCGTTGGCTATAAAGTGTGGTTTACTTCTTGCCAGAGAGCAAAAGCTGCCTAAAATCATTATGGAATTTGATGCCTTAACAGCTGTTCAAAGCGTCACAACAGCTGAAACAAATGGCAGTCTTGGTCATGTGTATCAAGGAATCCTTAATTTGCTTTCTTCTTTTAGCAGCTGGTGAATCAAACATGTGAAAAGGGAATACAACAAAGCAGCCCACGAGCTTACGCAGTATGCAAAGCAAAATGAAGTTTCTCAAGTCTAGAAAGGGGTCTGTCCTCCTATGGTGCAACATGTTATCCAGGCAGATTGTACTTAGGATTGTACCGTGTTGAGCTTCTTTTCTATTTGCTTTGTTGTACTCCCTTTTCTTTTGGCAATGATATTCTAGTTTGTGTTAAAAAAAAGGGTTAGATAAGTGTGAAAGAAAGAAAGAGAGAAATGATAAAGATAAGTGTTAAAGAAAGAAAGAGATGATAAAGATAAGTGTGAAAGAAAGAAAGAAAGAGAGAGATGATAAAGATTTTTTTTTTTTAAAGAGTTTCAACAGAGAGATGATAAAAATGAGAGAAAGAGAGAGAGAGAGAGAGAGAGCATGTGAAAGGAAGAGAGAGATAAACGGTTTAATGTGCTGTCAATTCAGTGGGTCCTATGCTTTTTAAAATATTTATAACAATGTCACTCTATATTGTTACTTAAAAATTAAAAACTGATAGGAGGAGTTTTCTAAATTTAGTGTTCAAATACCTTAAAATGAGAAAAGTAACTCAAACACTTCTAAATAAAATCCTTTACTAAACATGTGTTTTTAAAAATCCACAATTTTCACTATTTAAACACTGCAAAAAGCTATTTAGAATGTCTTACCAAATAGGCCCTAAGAGAGAGAAAGAGGCCGAAATGGGTTTTGCATTATAGAGAGGACCATAGTTTTAAAAACAAGACCGGACCGGCCGGTCCAACCGGTTCAACCAAGAATCAGCCTTCAATCCAGTCTGGCTATGGCAAAAAACCAAAAATAGCCTAAAAACTGGTAAATAGTGCAAACCGGCCGGTTCAACTTGAGAACCAGAAACCAACGTGGTTAAACCGGTTTTGCTCCTCAAAATAAACTACGTCATTTTTGGCTTTTTGCTCCTCAAAATTAACTCTAAAGACTCACGCCTAACTCCTAAACACTCTCATCTGTTATCGCACACCTTACTCTCTGAAAGCAAGCTCTCTGCCTCTCTGCCTCACTCAAGCTCTCTCAAGCTCACCCTCTCAAAAATCTTGAATATCCCTCACTCTCTCTACCTCACTCTCACGATCTCACCTCTGAAATTTTTTTTCCTTTCTCATCGTTCCTCTTGGCGTCTGAAGCTGTGTTCTGGGTTTTTTTTTTCTTTTTTTTCTTTTTTCCCTTCGCATAATCGGTCTCGCCCTCGCCCTCTCTGCTCTCTGCTTCTCGGCATCTGAAGGTAATATTCTTTTCTTTTGATTACTTCATTTTGATTTTGATTTTGATTTTCTTGGTTCTGTTTTTTTTTTTCATTTCTCTCGGCTTCATCAGGTAATGTAATAATTAATATTCTTTTCTTTTGATTTTGATTTTGATTACTTGATTTTGATCATTTTCTCTCTCATTTTTTTTTTTTCCATTTCTCTCGGTTTCATCTCAGATTCTCAGTTCAAGTTCTCGACTTCATCTCAGGTTCTCCTTCCGTGACTTCACAGATAGAATTCTCAGTTCATGTGAAGTCATTCTTTAATAAGTCACGGGTTTTAATATTCTGTAATGTTCATGGGTTTTGCTTGGGTTTTAATAAGTCACAAATAGAATTATTTAAAAAGACTTGTTTGGTTTGGACTTGTTAACTCTGATATGAGATAGGTTTTGCTTGGTTGTTAATTCTTAATCTGTTTTTGTATTGCTTAAACATATAGTAATCTAGATGACTGGAATATGAGATTATGGATGTAATTCTTTGATTTTGATTTTTGATTTCCTATAAATTTCTTCTTCTTTTTTTTTTTTTTTTGGGGGTGAATTTCCTTATTATAGTTGATTTTTGAAGTTTTTGACTTTGATATTGGTTGGGTTTTGCTCAATCTAAATCTGGGTTCTATTTGAAAGTTAATTGAGGATTGGAAAATTTTTGTCTGCGTAATGGTTTCTTCTAAGCTTAGGCACCTTATTATTTATTGATTTACATGCTTTATTTCAATTTGTTTTGCTCTGTTCTAGGCACCATATTATTTATTTATTTACACCCTGCCTGTATAATTGTGTTTGGATTTGAAAGTTAATCATTAAGTATCATCAATGACCACTGTTTGTTTAGTGTTTTATTTTCTGTTTGTTGTTAAACTTAGTAGTTGTTTGCCATTTGGATGTAAATGTAATGACTAATGAACTTATTTATTTGGTTTTGTTGAAAGTTTATTATGTTAAGGATGATTTTTTTGTAATGTTATTATGTTAAATTCTTTAAAAAGATGTTATATACTTATATACTTGTATTTTTTTTTTAAAGGAAACATATTTATTACTATTGGATTGTTAGTTTTAGTATATTAAAAAATTATTAATTATTTATATAATTTAAATAAATAAATAATTAAATTATTTTTAACGTCACTGGTTCGACCATTGGTCGGACCCCGGTCCGATCATAAAACCAATAATGGGCTCATTTTTCGGTTCTTTCACTGTACCGGTTTTTAAAACCATGGGAGGGACTGAAAAGTTTGTTTGTAGAGAGAGGTGATAGGGTATTCCTTTTTTGTTTTTTTAAAGGCAGTATTGTCATTTCACCTTTTGGACAATTGGCTTTCTTTTCAAAATCCACGGTCAAAAACTCTTTGCCTAAAGCTAACAGCTATAGCCACCCATTCAAACACCAGCTCTTTGAAAAATAAATAAATCATTTAAGAATTAACTAAGATGAATTGTTGCAACTTTAAATTTAGACGCATCAGGCGCATCTTGTAATGCCATGTGGAATGGTGTAAATTGAAACTTTGTAATTACTGTACTATATATTGTTGTTCATAGGCTTTGTAGATGGACCTGATGAAGGTGAATTTTTAATGAACTAGACCTCCCTAAGTTCCTCTCCCTCTACAAGTCACATCTCTTATACGAATGAAAATCACATAATAGTAGGGCTGTAAATTCAAGCTCAGCTCGAGAAAAAACATGTTTATGTTCATTTGCTGCTTAGTAAACAAACCAAGCTTAAGCTTAATTTTAGATTCGATTATTGAATGAGTCAACTATGAATAGAATAATGTGTTCGTGAACATGAAAACTCGAATTAACTATATATAATATAATATATTTATATGTATACTTTTCTAGAAATATATTTATATAAACTTTAAAATTGGGTTGTATAAGTTTGTAAATTGGTTCATATGATATAAAATTATTATTTTTAGTTTATTCATAACATAAACATTCCATTTGTAGTAAAAATTCATAGATTTGTGAAGGGGTAGTACATTGTAATCATTGTTTTACTATATTTTGGAAAAGAATAAATTAATCAAGTAGCTCGTGAACAATCTCGAGCTTGCTTGACAAGTAAATGAATAAATCTTGAACATGTAATCTTCTTTGGTGATGAGCTTGAGCTCGGCTCGTGTTCAAAATAAAATTAAATGAACAAGTCTGAACTTTTAATATTCAACTTAGCTTGGCACAGCTCATTTACAGCCCTACATAATAGTAAAAGTTATTTGAATGAAATTAGTCTTTGGCTTCTGAAACGAAAGTAAGAAAAATATTTGTCAAGTGACTTTTACTCAGTATCTTTTAGGTTAATTTCTTTTAAGTCTTGATAAATTTTAACCTTTATTTTGTCTTCCTTGAGAGGATTTCTTAAGGAGTTGAGTTTGTAAAGTTGTAATTTACAACTATGTTTTGTTGGCTTTTATTCCGTGCCAAATTTGATTGTAATTATGTTCAATCGTTTAAAACCCTGTATTTGTTGTGGGATTTGTTGTAAGGGTTGTGTGATAGAGAGAGTGTTTGAAGACTCCAGCATTTGAAGAATTGAAGGATTCTCGCGGGTATCTCGCGACCTAGCATCCCGCGAAGTGAGCCATGTGCCAGGCACATGTTGGAATGCGAACAGTCAGGCCAGGTGGAGACAGTTGTGTCTCGCGAGTATCTCGCGGGTAAGGCCTTCCCGCGAGACACCCGCGAGACTAGCTGTTCTGCCAGCCTGGAATTTTTGAGTCACACCTTTTGCACCTCTCCTATATATACCATCATTACCCACAATTGTTGAGGAATGCTTCAGAGAGAAAACCCTAGCCAAACACATTGGTAATTAGAGATTGTCTTCCCCACCTTTCTCTATACATTTGTTTGTGGTATTTCCTCAATCCTTCCCTCTCCATCATCTATATCTTTGAGAGGTTGATAGCCCAAACACTTACCACACCTTGTGAGTGCTGTGTGACGTTTTGGTGCTGCTGGGAAGCATTGGAAGAAGCGTTGAATGGCAGATGCAACATGGAGCTTGTTGCGGGATCCGGATAACTAGGACAAGACACGGTTCCGAGAAGCCTTGTTGGAGTAGGAGCTTGGAGGGCTTAGGTACAGCGGGTAGACTAGGCTTGGAGGGTCTTTTGCTAACCCATGTATCCCAACTGATTGTCTAGTGGATCGATTTCCGCTTGGAGGGCGGCGGAGAGGTTTTTCGCCGAGTTCTTCGGTTTCCTCTTCGAGAACACGTCTCGGTGTTTTCTGTGTTTGCATCCTTCTTCCCTACTCTTGTTTAATTCCATTATACTGCTGTGTTGCTTAGTTTATGGATTAGAGTAGCTTAATTGTTCATCCGCTCGCTTTTACACTATTCCGCACTTTGTATAAAAGTTGTGTAAAATCTATTGAGCCGTAATTTTAATTTGGGGGTCTAAACCGCTCGTGTGTTTTCAACACGTTTTAGAGCTTTCAATTGGTATCAGAGCGGGTACACTTGCTGAGGTGTAATTACCTAAGTGTGATCCTTGACCCCTTGGTGTTGTTTGGATAGTGTCTTTGTTAAAATCAACATGAAGGGAAGCAAAGGTGTTTGTGATAAAGACTCTGTCAGTAATTCTGAATTCTGTTCTAGTAATGTGGTTTTAGAGTTTTTTAAGACAAAGAAACATGCTAGAATTTTCTGTCACATGCTAAGATCACTAGTACATAGAAACCATGATATTCATAATAGCTTGTGTGAGTCAAAGGCTTTAGTCTATAAATATGAGAGAAGAAATAAACAATTGTGTGATGAACTTGATCATCTAAGAGGAAAACTTCACTCATCCTTGAACGAAATAAAAGAAAAAGAGTCTTGCTTCGAGGGCCAAGAGTGTCTCTCTCATGCGTGTCTTTTTGTTCACACCGCTTTGAAAGTTTTTAATTCATGTTTGTGGTACCTTGACAGCGGTTGTTCAAAACATATGACTGGAGATAAGTCTTTGTTCAAAACACTTAAAGAGAAGGAAGATGGCTTTGTGACGTTTGGAGATGGTAGTCACTCACAAGTTCTTGGAAAGGGAACGGTGGACATTCCGGGGCTGCCACTGCTGAATGACGTGCTGTACATTAAGGGATTGAAGGTGAACTTGCTGAGTATCACTCAAATCTGTGATGATGACTTCTTAGTTCAATTCTCCAAGAAAGGATGTCTAATCTTGAATGAAGAAGGTGTTAAAATTCTGAAGGGGCTTAGAACCACCGACAACTGTTATGGGGTCATTCCCAAACCAAGCATAGCATGTCGGAGTGCCTGGGTAAATCTCTTGGAGTTGTGGCATCAACGTCTTGGACATGCCAATTATAAACAAGTGGCCAAAGTCTCAAAGCTTGAAGCAGTGGTTGGTCTACCAAAGTTTGGGAAAATTGAGAAGAATATTTGTGGTTCATGTCAATTAGGAAAACAGACAAAGTCAAGCCATCCGAAAGTGAGTGTGATTGCAACATCTCGCCCGTTAGAGTTACTGCATGTGGATCTCATGGGTCCAACAAAAACAGAAAGCATGGGTGGAAAACGATATATTATGGTGGTGGTCGACGATTTCTTAAGGTATTCTTGGGTGGACTTTCTTAGGGAGAAATCAGAGGCATGTGATAAGCTGAAAAAATTGTGCAAGAGGCTGATTAATGAAAAAGGAGTACCTATTGTCAAGATCAGGAGTGACCACGGGAAGGAGTTTGAAAATGCGAAGTTTGATGAATTTTGCAATGAACAAGGCATCATGAAAGAATTCTCAGCCCCAAGGACTCCACAACAAAATGGAGTAGTAGAAAGGAAGAACCGAGTAATTCAAGAAATGGCTTGAGTAATGTTACTCAACAAAAACCTTCCACAGAAATTTTGGGCTGAAGCGGTGAATACGTCATGTCATATTGGCAATAGGATCTACTTCCGAGCTGGAACGAAGAAGACATCTTATGAAATCTGGAGAGAAAAGAAACCAAAGGTTAAATACTTTCGTGTCTTTGGGAGCAAATGCTATATTCTTAATGACAGAGAGAACCTTGGAAAATTCGATGCCAAGAGTGAAGAAGGGATCTTTCTAGGCTACTCTTTAAACAGCCGAGCGTATAGAGTGTTCAACAAACGCACCAAGACTGTGATGGAGTCCATAAATGTGGTTATCGATGACACCATAACTGAAAGGAATATTGATGAGGGTGAAGGATCTGACCACAAGAAGGGGGATGGTGAGGACAACATGTCACAAGCTGATGATATTGAGAAAGGATCACCGGAAAAAGAGACCACACCAACCATACCAAGAAGGGAGACTAGATTAGCACAAGGGCCTCCTAGTCCTCTTACCCCTCCGGAAGTTCAACCTCCAATCTCTCGAGATGAAGAACCTTCTACCTCCAAGAGACCGTCGTCAAGGGTAATTCTTAATCATCCATCCAGCAACATCATTGGTGATGCCAATGAAGGACTTCGGTTGAGAAAAGGACCAAAATACAGTGCAAATCATGTGACATACAATTGCTACCTTGCTCAATTCGAACCTAAGAAGGTAGAGGAAGCTCTTAATGATGAGAACTAGATAGAATCTATGCATCAAGAGCTACATCAGTTTGTTAGAAATGATGTATGGGAATTGGTTCCAAGGCCAAAAGATACTCATGTGATCGGCACCAAGTGGATCTTCAAGAACAAAACTGATGAAGACGGTGAGGTTGTTCGAAACAAGTCCAGGCTGGTAGCTCAAGGATATACCCAAGTGGAAGGCATAGATTTTGATGATTCGTTTGCACCAGTAGCAAGAGTAGAGTCGATTCGAATTCTATTGTCCATCGCTTGTGTTATGGATTTCAAACTATACCAAATGGATGTGAAAAGTGCATTTCTGAATGGGTTTCTAACTGAAGAAGTATTCGTTGAACAACCAAAGGGATTTCAAGATCCTCATTTTCCAGACCATGTACTGAGGTTGAAAAAGGCACTGTATGGGTTAAAGCAAGCACCACGAGCATGGTATGATCGTCTCACAACATACTTGTTGGATCATGGATTCATAAGAGGTCAAGCTGATCGAACGTTGTTTGTAAAGAGAGATGAGAAGTCGCTCCTGGTTGCTCAGGTATATGTGGACGACATTGTGTTTGGATCTACACTTGATCATTTAGCTCTTGAATTCTCCAAAGAAATGAAAAAGGAGTTTGAAATGAGTATGGTGGGGGAACTAACCTATTTCCTAGGACTTCAAGTGAAGCAACGGAGAGATGGGATATTCATATCTCAAGAAAAGTACGCCAAAAATCTCGTTAAAAGATTTGGTCTAGACTCCAAGAAGCACACCTCCACCCCAATGAGCTCCTCGTCAAAGCTAAGTAGGGATGCTGCAGGTGTAGAAGTGGATCCAACACTCTATCGGAGCATGATAGGAAGTCTCTTATATCTCACTGCCAGCAGACCAGACATTGCCTTCAGTGTCGGCGTATGTGCTCGATTCCAGGCAGCCCCCAAAGAGACACATTTAACAGCAGTCAAAAGAATCATCCGATACATAAATGGGACATCTGATTATGGAATTTGGTACTCAAGAGATTCAAATGAATGCCTAGCCGGATATTCTGATGCTGATTGGGCCGGTTGTGTTGATGATAGGAAGAGTACCTCCGGTGGGTGTTTCTATCTTGGGAACAACTTGGTGTCATGGATGAGCAAGAAGCAAAATTCAGTCTCTCTATCGACAGCCGAAGCTGAATACATAGCTGCTGCAAGTGCTTGTGCTCAATTACTGTGGATGAAGAAGCTCCTTCATGATTATGGAATCACTCAAGACACGATGTGTGTGTACTGTGATAACACAAGTGCCATAAATTTGTCAAAAAATCCAGTTCAACACTCGAAATCAAAGCATATCGAAATCCGGTATCATTTTATTCGAGACTTGGTGGACGAAAAGATTGTGCACTTTGAGTTTGTAAACACTGACAATCAGAAGGCAGACATATTCACAAAACCTCTCGATGGCCCTAAGTTTGAGTCTTTGCGTAAGACCATCGGCGTCGGTATCATTCCTTGAACTCTATCTCTTGTGTGAACCTACACTGCTCTTGGTTGCATACTTGTTAGTATGGTTTCACATATTTTGTTTTAGATGTTTATGTTTCTTGTTTTGGTCCACATTTATCTGTTGGTCTTATTCTTCTTGTTCTGTTTTGGGTGTGTTTCAAAACTTCAAAAACCCATAAAAATTATAAAATCTAAAAAGTTTGATCACTTTGTTGAGTTTTGTCTCAAAACATGTTTTTGCCTTGTACCTTTGTACTTATGGCTTTGTGCATTTAACGAGCTTAGCTTGTCCCTCATGCACTCATATCATAGTGGAAGAAATTCTGAAATCTATGTGACGGTTGTAAATAGATCTTCAACCTTGTCATGAATGATTAGTGAATGGTTGTGTTGATCTTGATACATGCATAGACTCATGCCTATATATCTTCCCACTTTTATTTTTCTTGCTTAAAAGAGCTCTCTAAATGTAAATCTCCAAATGAAAAAGAGATATAGAGCTGCAAAAGCCTGTCGCACAAACTAGTATTCGACTAGGAAAAAGGGAAAGCAACCAAAATAAAATGTATGATGCCCAAAAAGCCAAAGGCTATCTCATAAAATGAAATATCAAAAATTTCAGGCATCTTTCTCTAAATGTGATTCTCTTTGCTCAAAAGTTGCAAATGAAGTGTTAAGAATGGAGCCAAATGAAAAGCTTCAATGAATTGTTATCAAGTACGTGTGGGAGGTCATATATGCATGTTTCCATAATTGAGATAGGTCACATAATCTAGTGCTAGTTGTGTATGCCTTGATTGAATTGATCATTGAAGCCTCACATTGGACTAAGGACTATCTCATTTTTGATATCCACACACAACACACAAGTCTATGTTCTATGAATGTCATAATCATTTGTGTGATTGTACTTGATTAAATGTGTTTCACATGCTCAATCTTTGTTGATCAAATCCAAAAAGATTTTTGTGAGTTTTATTTGTTTTCGAAAGTGATTTTAGACTTTCTTGTGTTTCTTTTTGGTCAAAATGCATTTTGTGTGTTTTTCTTCAGAAAACTGGTTCAGGGGTTATTTCGCGAGAAGCTCGCGACTAAGCTGCTTCCCGCGAAAAGATTTGAGGGAAAAATTTTTCATCATCCTGTCACACAGAGAATTTCGCGACTGTCTCGCGACTGTCTCGCGACTAACAGCTTCTCGCGAAATGCTGTTTGGCCAAAACTGGAGTTTTCCAAAATTCAGACAGAGATTATCGCGACTGTATCGCGACTGTTTCACGACTTAGCGCTTCTCGCGAAAATTTTGTGCTTCAGTGGCACCTTTCGCGGTTGTCTCGCGACTGTTTCGCGACTCCCGTACCCGCGAAAATCGCGTGTTTTCAGTTTTATAGGGCTGATGTGATAGTTGTTTCAAAACATAAAAAAACTTCTCTCCCTAAAAACTCTTTTCGAACCTCTCTCAACCCAACTCACTATTTCATCATATCCCCTTCCAAATCAAGCATTTTTCTGCCTTTTCTTCTTCAAGGTATGTTAATTAACCATTTCCTTCTAAGTTTCTACTTAGATTTTGCAGAATTTGTGGTTAGGGTTTTGTTTATTGGGTATTTTCGTTTCTTTGGGTTGTTTTACAAAATTGTGTGAAGTTTGTGTCTTATTTTTGATTGGGTTCTGTTGCATTTGATCTTGTTGCATCTGTGTTGGCCCCTTGTGGCATTTTATCATGTTTTTAGGCACGATTTTACCATGTTCATGCATTGCTCACACTTAAAGTGTTCTTTTGCACATCAGGTGTTTGATAAAATGTCCGATTGACATTTTTGTGCCTAATTGAAATCATGTGATTTCAATCTGTGGATTCTCACTCCATTTGGTCATTGAGTGTGTGTGTCTAACACTTTACTCATTCTGCACTTTCCTAGGCACACTGAGACACTCCCCATGCATATCACCTACACACACATGCCCAGTTACTTAGGTTTATGCACTGTGTGTCTGTCAATCATCATACACGGCACTACATTTGTCTTGGAACTAACTTGAATCTAATCAAACTCTGTGCTATGTTTTGTGTGCTGTGCACATGTTTCCTGGTATCTTTGGGTGCTCTTTTGCACAGATGTCTCCGTTCAAGACTTCAGCTGTGAAAGGTGGCAGCAACAAAGGGAAAGAACCAATCATCGATGTTGATGAAGACTCCCCGAGACCAAAGAGAGCTCGTGCTTCAACTGGAACCTTTGATCCTAGCCTGTTTCGCTCTCATGCTGCTTTTGAATCGTATAAAAATCTCTTCCGAGATGCTCCTTTGTTGGTTGAAAGAGCTGTGGATCAGTCATCTCTGTTGGATACTCAAATTCCCACTTGGTTCGCCACCAAAGACTGGAATTTTCTTCTCTCCGATCTTGAAGATGCATATGAGAACATGGTGAAAGAGTTCTATGCAAATGCTGTGGTTGAAGGAGAAGTGATCAAGTGCTGGGTTAGAGGAAAGCGGTTCTCCATCACCCCGGTTTATCTTTCCGAGATTCTTCACATCAACCGGCCCATACTTCCAATCCCACCCGTATATGATGAGCTGGTTCCATCTGAGGGCACGCTTCGGAGAGCATTAGGAGATACTTTAGAGTTCTCCTCCAGCAGATCATCAATCAATGTGGCCTCACTTTCTCCAGAATTAAGGCTTCTGTCAATGATCATGTGCAACAATCTCTATCCGTTGTCAAGCACAGGTTATATTAACCTTGGTCGAGCATTATTTCTTCATGATCTGGTATCTGATGAGGAAATTGATGTATGCTCCCACATCTTCCACATACTAGCTAAGACGGTGAACCGAACTGCCTCAAGGAATTGCATTCCCTTTGGTCGTCTTATTTCTCGGATTTTAAAACTCAAAGGTGTGCGTCCCTCTGCTGATGAGCACACTTTTCCTAGGCCAAGTCCAATTAATGGTCGTACTCTTCAAGCAAGTCTGAGCCATACCAAGAAGAATGTAAAGCAAGAACATCATGCTCCCGCAGGAAGCTCGAGTTCTACCTCTCATCCCTATGATGAAAAGTTTGACACCATCATGGTTGCACTTCAGGATCTAAGCACCAAACTTTCAGGACTTACTCAGATCATGTACTGCCAACACTCCCGTCTTGATAAACAATTGACCTCTCTTGAAACTCAAATGGATGAAATTCAAAGAAAGTTGGAAGCGAATGACAACTAGCTATTCCATGACAAAAAGGGGGAGATGATGTCATCGACAGGGGGAGTGTAATGATAGGGGGAGATGATGTCTTTTTGTTTACTAGCTAATCTTAGACTTTATTTCAGTATATTTTCAGAACTGTGTGTTTACTTTCTATGCTTTGTGGCATATATGCTATGTGGCACTTTTATGTTTATATGTACCCATGTTGCTTATGTAAGCTTTAAGGGTTTGTTTCATGCATGATTTGTAGGTCTTTGTGGTTTGTGCCATGCATTTGCAATACCTTGCCTATGCAACCTTCATGCATGTTTGCTTGTTGTTCAATGTCATGCATTCTACTTCAAGTGATGAACACTCTTGTGCCCTAGTAGGATTGTTCCTAGATGCAAATACTTCGTGTATTTCGCATTGGTTGAGTGTTGGAATTGCAAGTGACTCTCTTCATTTGAGCTTATCATCTTGCAGACCCGGATGTTCATTCCATGTGTGAATGAGCATAGTAATTGCTTTTGTATAAGTGATTACTTGGTTGATCGTGCCATGATCTAGTGTTTCTATTTCATTTTGCTCGATCATGTTATTATTGCTCCATATGCTTTTCAAGTTTTCTGCATACAATGATGTTATTGTGTTGTTGTGTTTCAGGAGTTACTTGTTCATATGTTTCAAGAGCTTATCAGAATCTAGAATTAGGTGTGAGTGAGTTTTGCCTTTGTTCCCAAACTCACGGTTAAGTCTAGAGTCTGTTTTAGGGTTTTGTCACGGAATAGCCAAAGGGGGAGATTGTAAAGTTGTAATTTACAACTATGTTTTGTTGGCTTTTATTCCGTGCCAAATTTGATTGTAATTATGTTCAATCGTTTAAAACCCTGTATTTGTTGTGGGATTTGTTGTAAGGGTTGTGTGATAGAGAGAGTGTTTGAAGACTCCAGCATTTGAAGAATTGAAGGATTCTCGCGGGTATCTCGCGACCTAGCATCCCGCGAAGTGAGCCATGTGCCAGGCACATGTTGGAATGCGAACAGTCAGGCCAGGTGGAGACAGTTGTGTCTCGCGAGTATCTCGCGGGTAAGGCCTTCCCGCGAGACACCCGCGAGACTAGCTGTTCTGCCAGCCTGGAATTTTTGAGTCACACCTTTTGCACCTCTCCTATATATACCATCATTACCCACAATTGTTGAGGAATGCTTCAGAGAGAAAACCCTAGCCAAACACATTGGTAATTAGAGATTGTCTTCCCCACCTTTCTCTATACATTTGTTTGTGGTATTTCCTCAATCCTTCCCTCTCCATCATCTATATCTTTGAGAGGTTGATAGCCCAAACACTTACCACACCTTGTGAGTGCTGTGTGACGTTTTGGTGCTGCTGGGAAGCATTGGAAGAAGCCTTGAATGGCAGATGCAACATGGAGCTTGTTGCGGGATCCGGATAACTAGGACAAGACACGGTTCCGAGAAGCCTTGTTGGAGTAGGAGCTTGGAGGGCTTAGGTACAGCGGGTAGACTAGGCTTGGAGGGTCTTTTGCTAACCCATGTATCCCAACTGATTGTCTAGTGGATCGATTTCCGCTTGGAGGGCGGCGGAGAGGTTTTTCGCCGAGTTCTTCGGTTTCCTCTTCGAGAACACGTCTCGGTGTTTTCTGTGTTTGCATCCTTCTTCCCTACTCTTGTTTAATTCCATTATACTGCTGTGTTGCTTAGTTTATGGATTAGAGTAGCTTAATTGTTCATCCGCTCGCTTTTACACTATTCCGCACTTTGTATAAAAGTTGTGTAAAATCTATTGAGCCGTAATTTTAATTTGGGGGTCTAAACCGCTCATGTGTTTTCAACACGTTTTAGAGCTTTCAGAGTTTATTTAACTATTGTAAGTGGGCAAAAATAGCCAAATTCCACTATTTTTCGAAATTATTAGTGTTTTACCACTGTTTAAGAAATATCTAGCAATCTACCACTTTTTTAAAACTCGAGTTTGATATGGAACTTGAGTTTAAAAAAATCAAATTTCGTAAAAAATGCCACACGGAACTCGATTATGTGGAACTTGAGTTCGTTGCAATGTGTTTTATTTTTTTATTTTTTTATTTTTCTAATTGGCACTCACACAGCAGCCACACTTGAGTTTATATGCTTTTGTTGCTTCTGAATAGAATTGGACCCAACAAATTTCTCTCTAACGGAAATATGATGACACCTATTATGCGCCAATAATAATTGCTGTATTGATGCACTCAACAAAATTATAGAAATTTTTAAATGTCAATGCCCCAGACAGGGACGGATTTACACCAAGGGGGCATGGCCCTCCTAGCCGAACTTTTTGACCCAATGAATTTCTCTCTAATAGAAGTACGATGACACTTATTATGCGCCAATAATAATTGCTGTATTGATACACCCAACAAAATTATAGAAATTTTTAAATGTCAATGCCTTAGACAGGTACGGATTTACACCAAGGGGGCATGGCCCTCCTGGCCGAACTTTTTGAAATGTTGCATACTCATCTTGACCACCTCAAATAATTCCGTATTACAAAAGATTCTCCCTAAAAAAAAAATAAATAAATGGTAATTTCTCTGCATTCAATCATGCCCTCTCAATGTGTTACTCGAGTTTAGTACAGGTAACATGTAAAAGAAACACAGCACTCGCACAGCCACAATTATTGACTTATCTAATTTTTTTTTTTTTTTCTCATTGACTTTCAGTTTTGTTTCTTATTCTTCCAGTTGTTGGTTTCTCTTTTTTCTTTCTTTTGTCAGGGTCACGTTGGATGGGAGGCCACAATTGTTGACTTATCTTTTTTTTTTTTTCATTGTTTAAACACAGGTAAATAGTTTTCTCATTGGCTTTCAATTTTGTTTCTTATTCTTTCAGGTGTGAGTTTCTCTTTCTTCTTTCTTTTGTCAGGATCACGTGGGATGAAAGGCCACAATTGTTGACTTTTTTTTTTTTTTTTGATTAAACATAGGCAAATAGTTTTATCACAAGGAACTCGAGTTCTAAGGGAACTCCTTGAGTTTCTAAAAAGCAGTATATTACTAGATATTTTTTAAATAGTAGTAAAATATTAATAATTTAAAAAAATAGTGGTATTTGTTATTTTTGCCGTTGTAAGTGTCTCATTGTGTTTCTTTCTTTATTACTATTATTTTAAAAAAAACTAATAAAAATAATTCAAATAATTTAATAGTGGTATTTGCTATTTTTGCCGTTGTAAGTATCTCATTGTGTTTCTTTCTTTATTACTATTATTTTTTTTTATAAAAACTAATAAAAATAGTTCAAATAATTTTCAGGAAAAAAAAATCTCCATCAATTATTGTTTTCTTACCATTCACTTTCTTTGCAAATTCAATCGCTCCACTATATATATATATATATATATGGAAAAAAGTCTTTCCACTATTTCCTATACTTTTATCCAAATTCAAAAACCACGTCTTACATCTCTCTCCCGTCATTCTGCTTCTTCTATCATCAAAAAAGAAAAAATAAAAAACTGTTCTTGGAGCGTCTTCAAATAACTGTTTATACACCTGGGTCATCCCACAAAGACCATTACACCGAACCGACAATAGAAACTCAAACATCGGTGCTCAATCATGACTGCACAGAGACAATGGAGACGACTTGACTTGTAAAGAGATTCCCAGGAATTGGGTCCACTCTAGGCCACTCAAATATATGTTGATATGTTATAGCCTGAACACGTGTGCCCTTACGTATTCATTTTGATAAATCACGACTTCAATTCATGTCTATATAGGCATTGTAATTCACTTCCTTCCATATTTAAGTTTGTTGTTAAAGATACATTCTCAAAAAAAAAAAAAAAAAAATGCTGTTAAAGATAAATTATTAATGGCTTCATTCTTGTGTTACTTGATGTCCACACGCTTGCTATTTTTAATTCCACTGTTGCATGCTATTGCCACTAACTGTTTTGCTTCTAGGCAGCCAGTACTCTGCCATGATGATGAGAGCTCTGCCTTGCTGCAATTCAAACAAAGCTTTCACTGGAACCTGAATTCTTGCTCTGATCCTTCTGATTATCCTCCTAAGATTTCATCTTGGAAAGTGGAAGGGGTAGACACAGATTGCTGCTCATGGGATGGTGTGGAGTGCAACGAGGAGACTGGTCATGTGATTGGCCTTGACCTCAGTAGCAGCTGTCTCTATGGTTCTATGCTCTCCAACAGCAGCCTCTTCAGCCTTGTTCGTCTTCGAAGGCTTAATCTTGCTTATAACAACTTCAATTCCTCTCAAATCCCATCTGGATTCGGCCATCTTACTAGGTTGACATATCTCAACCTCTCCAATTCATCTTTTTCAGGCCAAATTCCATCAAAATTTTCAAAGCTTTCCAAGTTAACATCCCTTGATCTGTCATATAATTATGAACTACATCTCAGAAGTCTACAAGGTCTAGTTCAAAACATAACCAGGCTAAAAGATCTAAGTCTCAGGTACGTTCAGATATCATCTCCAGTGCCAGAAATCTTAGGGAATTTATCTTGTTTGAGGACACTTTATTTGACTGGTTGCGGATTGCATGGAGAATTCCCTCCAGTAATTTTCAACCTACCGGATCTACAGGATCTTAGGGTGGTTTACAATCCAGATCTCATGGGCTATTTGCCTGAATTCTACTCAAGCAGCCCCCTTAAAACTTTATCACTTGCTGGTACTAGTTTCTCGGGAAAACTGCCAGATTCAATTGGAAACCTTAATTCCTTGAATGCACTATGGATTGGGGATTGTAATTTCTCAGGTCACATTCCATCTTCACTGGGTAACCTTACTCAACTCACTCTTTTGAATCTCTCTTGTAACTCTTTTGTGGGCCAAATACCTTCCTCGTTGTCAAATCTTATTTCCTTGAATTATTTAGTCTTCTCTCATTGTCAATTATCAGGGTCAATTCCACCTTCATTTGGTAACCTTACACAACTTAAATTTCTAAATCTCCAACAGAGCTTTATTAGAAGCTCAAACCCTTCTTCCTTGTCCTGGCTTGGGAAGTTGAGCAAACTTACTTGTTTAGTCCTTGAACAAATCAATTTAACAATGGAGATTCCATCATCCTTTGCAAATCTAACCCAACTTAGTTTTTTGGACATGAGTAGTACTCAATTAGTGGGTCGAATCCCTTCTTGGCTTGCCAACTTGACTCGGTTAACTGAGTTGCACCTTGCGTTTAATAATTTACAAGGCTCAATTCCACTCTCAATTTTTGAACTCATGAAACTTGAAAAACTCAACCTTTACTCCAACCACTTGAGTGGCACAGTGACTCTGGAAATGTTTATTAACCTCAAATTTTTAACCACACTAATTCTATCAATGAACAAAATATCATTCCTCACCAAAACCAGTACCAATGCAACACAAAATAAATTTGAGGTTTTAGGATTGGCTTCATGCAACTTGAGACATTTCCCAAATTTCTTACACAAACAAGACCAGTTGCAAATGCTAGACCTATCCTACAACAATATTCGAGGCCAAATACCCAAATGGGTATGGAACACAAGTAAGGAAACTTTGTTGATTGTGAACTTCTCTCACAACTTTTTAACAGGCTTTGACCAGCATATGGACAATTTTCCATGGCCTCAACTACAGATTTTGGACCTGAGTTCCAATATGCTACAAGCACTACCCCATATTCCACCACCATCCACCGTGGTTTACATGGTCGCTGACAACATGTTCCAAGGAGAAGTTTCGCCATTGATCTGCAAACTTAATTCTCTTCATTCCCTTGATTTGTCCAATAACAAATTCAGGGGCACACTTCCACACTGTTTGAGCAATCTTAGCAACTCTTTGAGCATATTGAATCTTCAAGGCAACAACTTTCATGGCATGATTCCTCAACTATGTGCAAAGGGAAGTAGAATAAAGATGATTGACTTGAGCCAAAATCAATTTGAGGGGCTTCTTCCAAGATCATTATCAAATTGCAAAATGCTAGAGATTCTAAATCTTGGAAGCAATCAGCTCAATGATGTTTTTCCCTCTTGGTTGGGTACACTTTCGGAACTCAGGGTACTAATTCTTCGACGTAATGGACTTTATGGTGTAGTGGGTAGTCCTACAACCATCTTTGCATCTCCCAAGTTGCACATTCTTGATCTTTCCTCGAATAAATTTACCGGTAAGTTGCCATTTGGATATTTCCAAAGTTGGAAGTATATGAAGAAAATTGATGCAGATAACTTCACATATATGCGGGAATTTTCGAGTATTCTATCATGTGGTTTTCATGTGCCCCAATATTACCCTTACTCAATGACAATAATAAACAAAGGCAGGGAAATAATGTATTCAAAGATCATAGAAGTCTTTGCAGCTATTGATCTTTCAAGCAACAAATTCAATGGAAAGGTTTCAGAATTCATTGGGAATCTAAATGGCTTCCAATTGCTCAACCTTTCCAACAACAACCTCACTGGTCATATCCCACTGTCACTAGGAGACTTGACAACACTTGAGTCGCTTGACCTTTCTCAAAACAAGCTCTGGGGACGAATACCTTGGCAACTAACGCAACTCACTTTCCTCGAATCATTTAATGTCTCGCATAACCAACTCACAGGGCTTATACCTCATGGTAATCAATTTGATACATTTGAGAATAGTTCATTTGCTGGAAATTTAGGATTATGTGGAAATCCATTATCAAAGAAATGTGAAAATCATGAGCAAGCGCCTCTACCCTCTTCAGGCATCAAAGAAGTTCAAGACTCTTGGTTTCACATGGAATTTGATTGGAAAATAATCCTCCCGGGATGTGTCAGTGGCCTTATAATCGGGGTGGTTGTTGGAAACGTTGTGACTGAGAAGATGCAATGTTGGTTTGTAAGAACTCGAAGAAGGCAACTTAAAAGGTGAAGGCATTAATTCGGGTTTGAATCTGTCATGATGTGCTTCGAAGAATTTGATCTCTGTATTTGCATGTAGCACTTTTTTTACTTTCGACCTTTTATTTTTCTTGAGTTTCCTTGTCCTCTTTTCTTCTTGTCTTTCACTTTTCACTTGTCACTTGTTTTCTCTTTTCTTGTTGTAAAGACGTTATTACTACCGTATTTCCCACTCTCTTAAGAATATTTCTTTTACCAATTAAAATATTGTTTCCAAGCACAAAGATCTATATAGAAACATTGATTAGGGACATTTGCCTCAATTTTTTTGTAAAATCCCATGAGCCCCACACATTGGTAGAACTCACGAACTGCCAGTGTCTCACTGCATACGCTTGATATACATGAGACCCTCTTGAGAAGGGAAAAATACACCCTGTTACAAGCGTATACTTTCTCACACTCACAGCTGGTGGGTCCCACTAGCTGTGGGATCCATACAACTATGAGTGGGAGGAAGTATACACCCGTAACAGGGTATACTTCCTCCTTGAGAAGAGATTGTAAGTTAGGCTTCCTCATAGGCTTTGTAAATGGGCTTGAAGGTGTAATTTTAATGGGTTAGTCCTCCCTAATTGCCTCTCCCTATATAAATCATAGCTCTTGTATGGATGAAAATTCCATAATAGTGAGTGTAATTTGAATGAAATCAGTCTTTGGGTTGTGAAACGAAAAGGAAAAAATTAGGTGGCGAGATAATCTTACTTTGTATCTTTTAGGTTAATTCATTTAAGCGGTAATCATTGCTTATCCTTTATTATGTCTTCCTTTGGTGGATTTCTTATGGTGGTGAACTAATTAGAATGGAAAATTCCGGGCGGTTTTAGGCAAAATGTAATGGAATTAATAACAATGGTAAAATCAAGAAAAATTAATATTTTAATAACATGTAGTATAAAATAGATAATCTGATGTGAAATGTTTTTAAAAATAAATATACTAAAATAGATAGGAAGATTTGTATGAACTGATTCAAATGCTCTTATATGCCTTCTATTTTTTTTTTCTTATTGCTGAAAGCTCCTAAGCCAAAAATGACGAGCTCTTGAAGTTCAACGTTTCTAGATGAAAGCTAATCAATGTGTAAACCTAGTGTGTATAAACACGAGTCTTTTGCTAATATAAAGCATCCCGTTTCCAATGGGAAACAAAGACAAAAGTTAGACAAGAAGGTTCAAAAGTTGCAACGATCATATTCACAATTTGAACGCTAGAACTTAGCTGACAATCATGTCTCTCTCCCTTTCATTTGTCTCAGCCTTCCTATCCAGAGAGGATACAACGTTAAGAATTTATTTTTATCTTATCGGACCGCTGAAATAATAAGTTAAGTTTTTAATGTTTCATCTCGGCCATTCATATGTATTGGGTGCAGTACAATATTCTATGATCTGAATACAGTGAGGAGAACGCGACTTTGGTGGTTTTCTTTATCTTTATGCAGAAAATTTTCTCTTATGTTGAATTAACTGGCCATTCAACTTTCCGTTCTAACAATAAAAATGACAAAATTGATTGCAGCGATTTCATTTTGATTGTTAAACACTAAACACGATTGCTTGAACAGAAGTTGTTAATGTTGAGAAATGCATATTAGTCAAATTTTCTATTGTATTTAACATTAATGTCAAGGGGTTTAGAGGGGATATATATAATTAATGTCAAGGGGTTTAGAGGGGATGCCCAAAAATCACTCATCTCTTCTTTGCTGATGACAATCTCTTTTTTTGCAAAGCAAAGGGGATATATATAATTCTTTAGTTAGGGGAGGAAGAATTTGAACTCTATAGATCTCTATTGGAAACATCAAGGGTGTTAATTGAGTTACAAGTAAAGTAGTCAATTTTGTACCGAACCGGCCAATTCAATTGGTATTTGGAGTACCAGTACAAGGCCAGAAAATAAACACAATTGTTTCTGATGGTATAAATATGAACATTACCAAGTCATAAACAAGGTCGAAAAAAATAAACAGCTTCATTCTCGCTCTTTCCTTCCCATTGGTGTCGACTCCCTGATCAATTTCTTAGCCTCTTGTCGGTGTGGCTCCTCCCTTAAATTGCAAAACCTCCTTCTTCTTGTAACTCTAAATTGTAGAATTGGCATATCACTCCTCTCTCTCTCTCTATCCCTCTTTTGGTTTCGAGTAACTCTCAAGCTAATTTGAATCAATAAGTCTAGCGGCACAATAAAATTCATAAATATCAATGTGATGGACAATAAAATAATTTCAGTAGTAAGTTGATGCAAGATGCGAAAGCATAAAAAAGCAGAACACGTTTACTTCTAGAAAATAAGAAACAAAACACATTTGCTTTTAAAAATAACAACGAATCCACGAGGGTTTCTTGGAATAGGAATTCAATTCTTTTAATTAAAAAAAAAAAAAAAAACCCAACTTGGGAGTTATAAATGTCCGAAAACCCAGCAGGACTTGGCAAGACAAGAAAAGCCCAAAACCAAACAAAAACAAACGGTGAAATTCTAAATTCTAAATTCTACTCTCAACTAGAACAATCTAACACCAAATTCCAAACACGCCTCCTCATAACCCTCCAAAACCCCCCAAATTCCCAAACACCCCCCATTCTTTCTCTCTCTCTCTCTCTCTCTCTCTTAGCAAAACCCTCAAATCCCATGGTGAGTAGTGTTACATTGAACAAGTATGATGGTATACATGGTATATAGTACAGGAACATGCATGCGGTAGATCACTTACCATGGAATAAGTAAATGGGATAGACTTATATAGCTTATATAAGTTACTTTATTCTAAATGAATATGACATCAAGTTTCAAGTGTAAAAATGGTTTCTTATTTATCTATTTCCCTTTTCCCTTCCTCTGGCAATTTGTGACCATTATCTAATTTATCCCATCAGGAAAAAAAAAATCCAATTTAGTAACAACAACAACAACAACAACAACAATAATAATATTAAGTATTAGGGAAGATGCAACTACATGTCCTATGTGTCTAGCAAACTGGGGTAGCATGTGAGACATTGAATTCTAAGAGAAGATATGTGTTTCCTCCTGCCTACTAGCGAAGAGAAAACTTGCATTTGACAAATACGACTAATGGAATTTTCTTTTAAAGCATGTAGAAACTAATAAACATTGAAACTATACCCGGTGCATGGCATAGATATAAACAATAGTGTAAGGTCATTTCATTGTATTCATTAAAGAAAAAAAAAAGGATTTCTCAATTATTGCAAGATACTTGGAAGGATAATAGTGTGTACATCTAACACTAAGATTAAGATTTTTTGAGACACATGGCACAAAATTGGGCTCCACTTATAGATTCTAAATAAATTTTATCTAAGTTTTGGCTTTTAATATAAATAGCTTATGGTTAAAATAAGTTCTATATCATAGCTCTAAAAGCTGGGCCAAACCAGCCGGTTCAACCAGGAAACGGGCACCAATCCAGTCTTGTAAAACCCCCCAAAATTGGTAAAAACCAGGAACAGGGAGCAAAAGCAGTTCTTTGACTGCACTAGTTTTTAAACCATGGTTTATATATAAGTAAGGATATAGAATCAAACCTGGAAACCAAATCTGTAAATTTCATAATAGAGTATTAAATTTTTAATCTCTCAAAGATCAATTGAAACTTTCGGGTTGAATCTTCAATTTCTCTTGATCGATTGTTGGAAGTTATACGAGCAAGGTCTTTATACTTACACGATGAATAGATGCTTCAAAATTTCAACCTTTATATTGCTCCTACAGATTACAATGTAACAACCCAAATTACAAATAAATTTTTTTATGAAATGAGCCAACACTAAAAATCATAACAAATTGCCCCCTTGGAATATTATGACAGAACACCCTAATATGGAATCAAGTACAAATGCAAGCCTATGAAAGACAATAAACTCAACTTACACCTAAGCTATAAATTGAGACATGATACTAGGCGAAATACAACTCTTAACTGGAATCAAGAACAAACCCCATAAAAAAAAACTCCTTAACGAAATTCTGTTGTTTGTCCTCCCCAAAATAAATAAATAAAACCCTCCTTAAACGCATCAAATACAGAATATAAAACGAAATAAAATGATCAAGCATACAATAGTTGAACCACAGAACTTGACTATACACTAAGCATGTGTTTGGATCCGGATGAACATGCGCCTGGCGTTTTGCCTGCACACGTTTCAGCTTTAGGGACAAAGTGCACTATTCATGCACTGTTCACACATTGTTTATGTACTATTCATGGGTCCTATGACACTATTCACACATTTAAAATTTATTTTGCTATAGTATTTTCAGTTTTCAATTTTCAACAAAATAAGTTGTATCAAAATGGACCCTAATAGTCCTGATTTGACTAAACTGATCAATCAATCAATCAAGGGATTCATCATACAAACATGTTAATTAATCAAGCACAACATTGTAATTAAACTCAACATGCTCAACATTAAAAAAAGGTTACGCAACTCAGCAAGAGTCAAACCAAAATACATAGAATTGAAACATAAAAAATGTTTTAAGTACATCATGTTAACCGGTAACGCTCTAGCAGACAAAGAAATATTTCGTCTCCCTTAATATATAGTTACATACTCCCCTTAACCTGCATATTTAAAACAATCTAATTTAACTATCTCCCCTAAAGTTACTTTTCCTCCCCATGTCACTTTAGTATATTGTGGATATATGGACCAAGTTTTGACATTGCTTTTATTTCCACTACTCATAATATGTCACTTTGGTAAATTTTATGTTGGGCTCAACATTGCAAGTAATCCAATAGGTTTTCCTCATGACTACAAAATGTTTTTGATAAGTAATAAGTTCTAATGATATCAAAAAAGGAGCACCCTAATACGCAGGGAGTGTACAATGGGTCAACAACTCTAAGTACAAAAATTACAAGAATCAAGGAAATCAAAAAAAAGAAGGGAAGGATTGGTTTTGCATAGCAACCAACGAATCCAATAAAGTTCTAAAGAAAAATAATTTGAGGCCTGGTACAGATCTCTCAATATTCTCAAAACACCTACTATTTCTCTCTTTCCAAAGACACCATATTAAGCAATGGGGTACAATTAATCAAATAAAACATTTCGATGACGACCAAACCAGCCTTGCCAACACTCTAAGAGCCCCAAAACGGATTACGGCATAACCCAGCTTACTCCAAATAAACCCAAAATCATAGCCCACAGATCCACAGCAACCGGACAATGAAGGAAGAGATGGTCAACTGATTCACCATTACACTTGCACATGTAACACCAATCCAATATCCAAACCTTCATTTTTCGTAAGTTGTCAATTGTCAAGCATTTCCCTAAAGTAGCAATCCAAACAAAGAAAGCTACTCAAGAAGGAATCTTCTGTTTCCAAATGCTTTTCCAAGGAAAACAGAAGTCAGTAGAGCCCACTAAAATTCTATAATAATAATTAACCTTAAATCCCTTATCTCTAATAGGTTTCCAACACATCTTATCCCTACAAAACCCCCTTATTGAAGAACCATATATGGTATCCAAGAAGCCTGACAGAGCCTCTAATTCCCAAGCATGTACACCCCTAAAGAAACTGACATCCCAAATGAGGACGCCATTGGTGTACTTCATAAGCGCAGCCACACTAGCCTCCTTATCCCTGCAAAATCTAAATAACTCAGGATAACTGACTGCAAGGGATGTCTCACCATACCAACAGTCTTGCCAAAATTTCACCCTAGACCCGTCACCAATATCATACTGAATATGGCATGAAAAAGAAGGCCATCTCTGACTGATATTTTTCCATAAACCAACATCATATGGACTATTAATAGATCTGGTACACCAGCCCCCCATACACACCCATATTTCACCTCTATCACTTGCCTCCAAACGGCATCCTTCTCAATCCCAAATCTCCATAGCCACTTCCCAAGCAAAACTTCATTAAAAAATCTTACCTTTCTTATCCCTAAGACACTTGAAGAAATGGGGGAACAAACAGTAGACCATTTAACTAGATGACATTTAGGTTCATCACTAATGCTAGCCCATAAGAAATTCCACTAAAATTTCTCAATTCGGTTAGCCACAACAGCAGGTATAGGAAAAAGAGATACAAAATAAGTGGGTAAATTAAATAAAGTGCTTTTGATTAAAGTGACTCTACCTCCCTTGGATAAGTACAAATGTTTCCATCCTGCTAATCTCCTTTCCATCTTCTCTAGAATCAGGCTCCATATTGTCTTATCCTTGAATTTAGCACCCAAAGAAAGACCCATATACTTCATTGGAAGAGTAACTTGCTTGCAGCCAAGTACAGTCGACGATAAGTCAATATTATGCACCATTCCAACAGGAACCAATTTGGACTTGCCCCAATTTATCTTTAAACAAATCAATGTTTGAATCAAATAACCTACTAAGAAGATTGCATAATAAGAAAGTTGCATGGTACAGTTATCTAGTAACATTTCCATAGCACAAGAAATCATAAATCCAGAGCTTTCAAAAAGTTATTTTAAAATCCAAATTTAGAATAGTCTTATCTAAACGAGAATAACTCGTTCAAAAGCTACATGTTAAATGACTTGTGTAGGATGAAAGTTTATTGGAGGCAGCCATTGGAGATCAGGCTAAATACCTCTATGGTATATATTATCCTCCTAACTACATCACACATATATTTAGCTTCTCTGGTCTGAATGATCATCATGGGTTCATGGCCTCAGCAATAATTTTGGATTTTCTTCAAAATACCATTTGGCCAACTTACATATACTCCTTTTGTGATGTATGTTACAAAACAAAGAAGGAGATTTCTCTTACATTTTCCTATCCCCTATGGAAGAATATTATTTTCAGTATCAAATAACATTTAGTACAAGCCCATCTTTTTTTCCGCAAACTAAATAAGACCTGTTGATTGTAGAAATGTTCAAAGACTAGAAGACATATAGATGGTACATTCAGCTACTCTATTTCTGATGTATTACAGTCATTCTAGTGACAGTATTGGATACATCTCACAATAAATTTTTATTCTCAAAGGATATCTGTAGAATACCATAACATTACTTCATTCCTAACCTTTACCTGATTGCATTGCGCATGGTAGAAATATAACATATGACAATGACCACTATCATCGATGTCTAAGCATCAGTCAATCTTACCATTCTACCCCAATCTATTGGGTCTGCAGTACCCTATCTCTAATAAGTCCATAGGATTAGAAAAACACAAGATATGTGAGAAAGTAATTTACCACTATAGCATTCCAATGCCCATTGCACTTTCGATGCATCAGGATCAGGCAACTTCACACTTAAATTATCAATACTTGCAATAGGTGTCCTAAGAAGAGAACAAATGGCCTGAAGATGTCAAGTCAGCAAGACTGATAAGTTGAAAAATCCCATTACAATATCTAACATGGTTAAAGAAACCACCTTACCTTCAAAAGCACACTGCATTGGACTTGGTTATCAGAAACTGTATAGACATCAAAGAAATCAGGCTTAAATGAAATGGACTGATAAGCTGACCGTGATGAATTGAGAGTGTGAAAAGCAAGCTGCAGGCAGAAAATAGTAACTAAACAAATCAACTCAATTACTTAACACATGAATATGCAATATGGCACTTACAAATTATTAACTCATTTGTTACCCATCCTTATTTGCAGAAAACCAAAACGGTAGTCCTAATTTTGCTAAAGTTTGATATAGTTGATGGAGATATTTCAGAAGGAAAATCCAACAAAACAAAACAAAAATTTCTAACCTCTTCTCATAACTTAAACTACATTAGACAAAAACCTTGAGCCCTCCACTCAGTTATAGCGAAATACTTCTGCATAACATGTTTAAGGAAATCTCTTGAATTTTCGTATACCCAAAAAAAAAAAATTTCAAGTCTAGGCTTCAGAGCTTTAATTTTTTGAATATATATATTTTTTTCCATTTTCTTGCCAACCAAACAGAGCTTCACTTGTGAATTTCTCACTCATCAAGCATGATTCATATAAATCTAGTCAAACATAACTCCTCACACCCAATTCCAGAACTAATTAAATATTATTCTATGAAAGCCTATTTATGCCCTTTTTTCCCCTTCATTTTCATACCATCCAAACAGAGCTTCCACTCACTGATTTTCTCATCTATCAAAGCATGATTCATATAAATCAAATCAAACAGAAATTCCTCACACACAATTCCATGAATAACAAATAATTTTGATATAAACCCCATTTATATGCTCTTCTAAAATCCTAATTAAAATACACCAAATCTCTAATAATGAGTTACCAAATCAACATGAACACAGAGTAAACTATATGAACAATTAAAAAAAGTATAAATAAACTGATATGATTAACAAATCAAACAAATTGGATTAAATTTTAAGAAAAAAATTAATGATAATTTTAGTTATTTAATCATATATAATATACCTGAGAAGGAGAGGCTTGAATTGCTAGCTCGTTGCCTACACGTGCGAGGCACGTGATGCACCGAGCAAAGGTCTTGATTTCATTCCCACTCAGACTCAGTTCCATTTTCCTCTCTCTCTCTCTCTCTCTGAAATTTGAAGTGAGAGAGATAGAAAGAAGGCGCGCTTTGGCGAGAAGGGAGAAATGAATTTGTAATGGGATTGAATGGGGGCCGTCCACGTGGACTTATAGACGGTGTATTGATGGACCTGTTAAAAAGGGACCTGGATAAGACCCATCCGAATTCCGTAAAAAGGAGCGGTTCTAGGACCACAAACCATTTCGCAAGACAGTCTTTCAGTAGTTTTTCTATTATTTACATATGAATTTACAATTTTTTTTCTACACCACTCACACTCAGTCACATTATAATTATGGCAAAAAGTTACAAAATAATTTATGATCTTAGATTTTTTAAAGGAAAAAAATGGAATAAGTAATAGGAACATGAATCCACTTTAGTAGGATAAGTTTCCAACTCATTTTAGAGTTTGATTCAACCTAACCTGACCAAGTAAAATAAGTTTCTTTGAATTGGTTGCTACTAGTCACTTTTATTTGCAACTAAGAAATGAGTACATTTCTAAATTTATATTTATCTATTTATAATATCTAAAAATTTAAGTATAGCATTTATTATGCCGTGCTCTATTGAGCCAATCATTGTAGCATTTTGGTCAAGTTAAGTCTATTTGGTCTATTTTGGTCCACTTTGGTTTATTTAGTCCAGTTTGGACCACTTCGGTCTATTTCGGTCCAGTTTGATGCTTTTCTGTTCATTTAGGTCTACTTGGTCCATTTCAGTCCATTCATTTTAGTTTGGTCCATTTTTCTCCAATAGGGTCCAAATTGGTCGAATCCAGTCCATTCGATCCATTTCGATCAATATCAGTCTACTTCATTTCACTTCAGTCCATTTCGGTCCAATCAATTTACTTTAATCTATTTCGGTCCACTTTGGTCTAATTTGATGATGCTTTGGGAGGAGAGGTTTATGTAAAAAAGGAAGCTACTTAATTTAGTTAATAGACAATTATGTCACTTTTCAGTGTAATGTTATTTGGTTATTGACAAAATTACATTTTTATTATGTTATTAAATTATTGTATTTTTTAAAAAATATAATTGATGGATTAACTTACATGTTTTTTTAGGCCATTTAAAATGTATAAAGGATGAATTGTTTCTAAGGAGTACTAGAAAAAAAATTCTAACTCCACATAACATTATTTACAAAATATATCACCCTATATAATAATTGAATGTAAAATGTATTATGTTTCCTTAAAAAAAATTACTAAATTTAAGACACTTTCAAATAGTAAATATAAATAGCTTAATTTAGAAAATATAATATATTGTATCAAATATACTTTATTAGAAAATAATCACATTATTTAAAATAAGGGTTTGAGATTAACACTTATAAGTCTTAAAAACAAAACAAATTGTCAAATTTTTCCGCTATGCAACTAGTTTAATATAATGATGTAAAAGTTAAATAAAAGATCTAAATTTGATTTTAATTATATTCTAATTTTCTGTCAAATATCATTCTAATTGGAGATCATGTACTCTAATTTTGTATCAATTATCCCAATTGAAAGCTATTTTTAACCCACTCAAAGCTACTTGTTGATTATTTGACTTTTAAGTCCAAACAAATTATTTCCGATCCATTAAAAAGCTATTTCCAACCCATTTGAAACTAATCAAATTTTCACACCAAAATGGATTAATTAGTGTCAACGAAAAATTTTACTTTGGTCTAAAAAATTGGCTGTTGCTTTGGAAAATTGGTATAGATTTTTATAATAACTTATTTTAAAATATAATAAAAATAAAAATTCATTGCATTAACACAAATGAAAATTATGTGAAGAATTTAAAACTAAGTATATAAATTAATCACCAAACTATGTTTTTTTTTTCTTTAATAACTAATTGTGGGTGTGAAAGCCCAACGTCAGGTGTTGGGCTTAAGGCCCAACTCGAATATCATTATAGGTCTGAAGAGAAGAGCGGGGTTAGGAAGGAGTCCTGGTGGAAGAAATGTACCTGGAAGTGAACGAGAGGGGCAGTCCGAGGAGATCCCTATTGGTCCGAAGAGGTAATTCTCCTCGGATTCCAAGGGGACTCGATCAAACAAATATGCTGAAGGTATGAGTGATCTTCCCAACTACTTCCAGGACAAGGACAAGCTTGGGGCATGCCTAGGGATGATAAAAACAGAGAAATATCTAAAGGGAAAAGCTGCTACCACCACATTTAATGCATTGCAGCAACTTTCCTGGCCGCATTTATGTGGAGAAGCCCTCTAAACAATGTAATCTCAGCTACCACCACTCATGGAGAAGTAAAGTAGATATCTGACATGATCTGTACTCAAGTGAAGGCTTAAATGAAGAACAGATGGATGGTGAAGATGGAGGAAAAGAAGAATATATAAATGTAATAGGCCTCTAAAGAAATGGGGGGAAGAGAAAAAGGAGAGAGAGAGAGAACTGGGAAAAATTGTATTCACCTTTTAATCAAGAACAATCCTCTTCGGACTTGTGATTATTTTACTTTCAAGCGTGTTCTTATGTCAATTGATTGTTGCTAGATTCATAACCAGCCTAGCGTTTTCACCCATTCTCTACAAATTCATTGTTCTGGGTTCGTTGGGCTCATAATCCAAACCTTTTGAGCCACAAAATTTGGACCTTACACTAATTAACATGGAGAAATCAATCATCAACAATTTGCATATTCCCCCAAATAATATTCTTACAAGTTTCTTTTAAGAGCTGACAAAATATTAATAATTAATCCCAATATTATTAAACTTAGGAATAAATGTTTAATTATATATTTAATAGTGTTTATCATGTGCTCCAAAAAAAAAAAAAAAACTGTATGTAGGGTATTTCAAGTTAGTAAAATTAAATGAGGGTAAAACATAATATATTATCATTAAATTATAATTTAATTCATTATAACTCCCATAGTCCCATCTAAAATTGGTAAATAAAGCATGTTACAGAAGCCGTCAGATCTCATGTGAACCACACAATCATGAAAATAGAAGATGAAAGAGTTATTCAACAAAAAGAGATAATGGCAAAGCTTCGGCATTCTCAGGAGGTGTGGTTTCGCACCAGCCATGATCTCCCACAAATCTTGCCCTTGCAAGTATGACTCCATACAAGTCAACCATGTGTTGTAATTCTGGTTGTTGAGTCTTCTAATACTGCCGACAACTTGGAGGTCTGCCATCACAACTTGGTGAAATCTCTCGCTCTACCAAATAAGCTTGGTCCCAGACCATAAGCTTCACAGTCCCAGATTGTACACAAGCAGAATGAACACCTCCAAAAAATGCTGTCTTCGACACCATAAACACAGTCCCTGACCGCCTCGCTCTGATACTAGATTGATGAGTTAGTGGAAGATCTAACACTAGATTGTTAAACAAAAGACTGAACAATGAGCTTTTATTAAAAAACTTGACTCTTTAAATTACAACACTTTACAAGCACTAATGCTTTGACTCACTAACGCTAGTGCACACAAAGCACCTTTCTTTCACTGCACACAGCACTGCCTCACTAAGTACACTTGCACACACCTCACTCTTTTAGACACCTACTATTGACTTTCTTTTCTTCTCTTTACCTGCTTCACTTCACGTCACACACTTCACCTTACACACTACTTCACATTACCTCACTTCACACATGTCACAAGTCTCTCACACATCTCATGCCACAAGAGGGTACCAAAGGTTCCTATTTATACAAGCATGAGGTTGGTTAAGCAACCGACATTGAAGCTTCTAGCTTCATCTAATTTCTACCACCAGAGTTCTGGTAGTTCTAGACTTTATTTTATTATTATTTTAATATCTAGCCCATGACAGCCTCTAGACTATTCAACAATTTGTGACTGAGTTCTACTTTTACATAGAAGTCTCTAGAGATATCTCATAGAGAAATCTGGAAAGAGCATCATGGCGAAATTTCCGAAATGCAAGAGAATTTTCTAGAGAATTCCGGAGAGAAGCAAATTGAGTGAAACTCTAGAAATTTCTAGAGACAAGAGAGTTAGTGTTGATTTCTAACAAGGTCCATTTATTTTAACTTTAATGATAACTAGTTGCAAACCCGCGCATTGCGCGAGATAAATTTTTTTTAGGGTGATCTTATTAAATTTATTTGGGGTAATAAGTAATAACACTCTCTCATTTTGTTTATATTAATAACAAAATAATTTAAATTTATTTAAGAATCTGTTTATAAATGTTTAACCATGGTTAGTAAAGACATTACTCATAACTTTAGAATTAAAATACAAATTTATAAAATACCAAAACATTTGAAATGACAAATCTCTCCATAACTCATTGGGAAAAGAAAAGGGGGAGGGAAAAGCGAAATACATTACTTAATATTTTGAAATACACTTTAATTTAAAATTTTAAAATAAGAGCAATTAATTTTAGAATTAAGGATAATTTTGGAACCTACCTTAAGCACAGGCAAGTTAGTACACAATATTTTAATATTAATTTAACAAATTTTTGTCAAACAAATGTAAAGGGTAAAAATATTTTTTCCTTTCAAGTTTGGGGTAGAGTGTCATTTCTTTAGACCTCAAGGAAGGTGAATGTAATTACCCCTATATTATTATTATTATTATTATTATTATTGTTGTTGTTGTTGTTGCTGTTGTTCTTGTTCTTGTTCTTGTTAATAATAGATTTTTCATTTTCTTTTAAGTTAATAAAAACCTTACATATACCTTTTTATTTATTTATAGAATATACATTATTTTAACCTTTACATATCTTTTTTTTTTAATGTGAATTTTTACATATACCTTAAGTAAACTCTATATATTCCACTTTTTAAGATGTGTAAAATCATAGACTATTACTTCATAATGATAGTAGCTAATTAGTTTTATCAATTTTTTTCATAATTTCATTTATAACGTTTTTTTATTATTATTGTAAGGACCGGGTTTGAGCACCTCTACTGTTGTCCAAAGTCGCAATGGGCACCAGGGTCAAGAAGTCGCCACATTGTCCGAGCCCCAGGCCTGGCTCCTTGCCCCAATGCTCCATGGGGAACCTTTGATGGACAATGCTTCCCTCAGGGATTTCCGAGGGGGTGAAGGCACTTATGTGGCCGACGCATTGGAGAGGGCCCTGCTACTTCCCGCCAATATAGCCCAGTTAGGGGATTTGAGGAGGCAGGAGGTCGTCCTCAACCCTAAGAGATACTTGGGTATGGTAAGACTTCTAACACTTATGACTCCGTTGATTCGTTCTCTTTGGTTTCCAACTCATCGTGTGCTTGTTTTAATTGGCAGGCTATCCAGGCTACTTATAGGTTGGAAGAGGTGGCCAACAACCAGAGCAAGGCCATGGAGCTTGAGCGTGACAAGTGCTTGGACACTGCGCGGACCCTCAAAAGCTCCAAGATCGATCTCGTGAAGGCAAATGAGGCCTTGAAGGAGATGACAAGGGCCAGAGATAGCACCGAAGCAGGTTTGGCTGGCGCTTAAAAACAGGCCGCAGACCAGACAAGGCACCTTCTCGAAGCTGAGGATTGCTAAGGATCATGTCACTGATCTGAAGCAAAAGTTGACCGAGGCAGAGGGGGCCAAAAACGTCGCAGAATGGGTCAGGGACAAAGCCTTGAGGGCTAAGGTAGAGGCAGAGTTTGCTCAGACAGAGGCTGAGTGCTCCAAGGAGAAAGCCGAGGAGGAGGCCTTTGACTTGGTAGCGGCTGAGACCTAGGCCACTCTCAAGGCTTAAATACCTAGGGTGTGCAGGCTCTACTGCTTCCAGGTCTGGAATGAAGCCCTTCAACGTGCTGGAGTTGAGGCTACATCTGACCTTTGGAAGGTAAAGAATATTTACTAACCTCCTGCCATCCAAAAGTCAGGCCCTCTTAGCCTTGAGGCTGGTACTTCCCTCGAGGTAGTTGAGGCAGAACATCCTGAAGTTGCTCTTGCTTCAACCACTCCTGATGAGCCTGCCAAGGACACTCAGCCTTTTCGGGTGGCTGAAACAGACAAAGGCCTTAATTAGGAAGCGCTCCAGGATGCTGCAAAGCCCTCAGCCGAGGCCCAGGCCCCTCATACCAAGGAGACGACCCTCTCTGTTGAGTCCCCTCAGACTATTCCTCCAAGTGAGAGCTCCAAGGATCTTGAGATCGCTCCAGCTCAGCCCCCCAAGGAAGGAATCAAGATAAAGCTGAAGAAATAGGCTATCTTGGCTGGCTTTTGTTTTAGTTTATCCCTCTTCTTTTTTTTTTTAACATTGTAATGTTACCTTTAGTTTGAATGTATGAAATTTCTTTCTTTTCATTATGTGTTTATTGTCATTATGATGGGTTCTGCTATTTATATAACCTGTGCTTTGATTATTAGCTAGACAATCTCGATAGTTCAACTTGTTTTCCATTTTGAATCAGCAGCCAAAAAATGTAAAATCCACAATGATAGTTTCCACTTAGACTTTGGTTAATAATTGAGCCACCTTAATACCACGACTTGCTTTTGCTGAATTAAATACTAAGGGAACAACTTTACAATATTAATCCTGTATCTCATGAATTGGTTACCATAAATGGTAAAAAATGCTAAGCACACAGCATCCATGAAGATAAGCCTTTAAGTCCTAAGATCAAATACCATATCACAAGGTACAAAGGTACTCATAAGTATGTTCTAAAAATTTACTGACCTTAAGAAAACAGTTAGCTGTTGATTATGTTGGGAAGCTAAGTTCAAGGTACTTCAGAATGCCTTAAGTAATGCTCGTGGGCTTGTGTTTGTTTATGTCTTTGTTGAATGTAGCTAGTTTCCCCAGAGGTCTGAGTCCGAGGACCATGCAAGACCTTGGTTCTGTCCAGTACTTAGATTTTTCTTGAAGTAACTAGTTTCCCCATAGGTTTGAGTCTGAGGACCATGAAAGACCTTAGTTCTGTCTAGTACTTAGGTTCTTCTTGAAGTAACTAGTTTCCTCATAGGTTTGAGTCCGAGGACCATGCTAGACCTTGGTTCTGTCTAGTACTTAGATTCTTCTTGAAGTAACTAGTTTCCCTATAGGTTTGAGTCCGAGGACCATGCAAGACCTTGGTTCTGTCTAGTACTTAGGTTCTTCTTGAAGTAACTAGTTTCCCTATAGGTTTAAGTCCGAGAACCATGTAAGACCTTGGTTCTGTCTAGTACTTAGGTTCTTCTTGAAGTAACTAGTTTCCCCATAGGTTTGAGTTCGAGGACCATGCAAGACCTTGGTTCTATCCAGTACTTAGACTTTTCTTGAAATAACTAGTTTCCTCATAGGTTTAAGTTCGAGGATCATGCAAGACCTTGGTTCTGTCTAGTACTCAGGTGGTTATCAAAACACAAGACATACAATCATAATAGACTTAGAGTTCGAAATAGAGAAGTGCTTTCATTAATAATAATACATTCTTAGGTTATTTACATTTCATAGACGTGGTACAGCTTTTTCGTCTAAGTCCTCCAAGTAGTATGCACCTACCCTTGCTACTGAAGTAATTCGGTATGGTCCCTCTCAGTTGGGTCCTAGCTTTCCATAGGATGGGTTCTTGGCAGCACCCACAACTTTCCTCAACACTAAGTCCCCTGGTGCTAGCGGTCATAGTTTCACATTGGCGTCATATCCCTGCTTGAGCTTCTGGTGATAGTAGGCCAACTGGATCATTGCCTTTTCTCTTCGTTCATCAATTAAATCTAGATTCTTCCCTAGCAGTTCATCATTACTACTTGGAGTGAAGGAGCTCGTCCTTAGCGTTGGGAAGCTTGCCTCTAAAAGGATAACAACCTCAACCTCGTAAGTCATGGCAAAAGGTGTCTCCCTTGTTGACTGCCGTGGTGTAGTCCGGTAAATTTATAAGACATATGGCAGCTCTTCTACCATCTTCCCTTGGCGTCATCCAGTCTCTTCTTAAGCCCATTGACTATGACCTTATTAACAGCCTCGGCTTGCCTGTTTCCCTGAGGATAAGCCATTGTTGAGTACCTGTTTGTGATCCTAAGCTCGCAACAGTATCTTCTGAAGAATTTGCTGTCAAATTGGAGTCCATTATCTAAAATGAAGGTATGAGGGACCCCGAATCGCGTGACAATGTTTCTCCAGATGAATTTTTTAGCATCCACATCCCTAATGTTGGCCAATGGCTCAGTTTCGACCCACTTGGTGAAATAATCTATGCCGACCAGCAAATATCTTTTATTTCCCGGCGCCTTGGAGAAAGGACCTACAATATCCAGGCCCCACTAGGCAAACGGCCATGGACTGGACAAAGGGTTAAGGACCCCTCCCGGCTGATGAATATTTAGGGCAAACCTTTAGCATTGGTCACACTTCTTAACATACTCCAGGGCTTCCTTTTGCATTCCCGGACACCAATATCCCTAGGTGATGGCTCGGTGCGACAGGGATCTTCCTCTTGTGTGACTCCCATTGATCCCTTTGTGCAACTTTTCGAGCAGTAATTATGATGCCTCAGGGTGAATACACAGTAAGTATAGTCTAAAGTAAAAGCGCCTATACAATTTGTAGTCCTCGGACAACCAGAACCGATGAGCGTTTCTTCATACTTTCTCAGCCTCTGATTTCTCCTTTGGCAGAACATCATCCTTGAGGAATCTCACTATAGGGTCCATCCAGCTGGGACCCACCCCAACTTGATGGATATGAACCATGCCTTTTGCCACCTCATTTGCTCTTTCCAGATGCTCAACAAGAATGATCCGAGATAGATCTCCTGCCAAGGAGGTAGCAAGTGTGGCCAATGAATTTGCATGGGTGTTTCCACTTCTAGAGACATGTGACAAGCTGAAAAGGTCGAAGTCTGATTGCAAGCGCTTGACCTGGCTTAAGTACCCTTGCATCCTCGCATCTTTGGCTTTCGATTCTTCCTTTACCTAGCCCACCACCAATCTCAAATCCGAGAACATCTTCATTGCTTTTCCACCCATTTTCTGCACCATGACCATCTCTTGTAACAAGGCCTCATACTCGGCCTCGTTATTTGTGGCCGAGAACCCAAGTCTTAGGGATTTCTCTATGACAAACTACTCAGGGGATACTAGGACTAGCCCTACTTCAGACCCCCTCTGATTTGCTACGCCATCAACGTACACTTTCCAACATGAGGGCCCTGGAATAGAGATTGCCCCAACTGATTTTCCATCCATGTTTTGCTTCTCTGCTACTGTTTCTACTGGGGGTTCAACAAATTCGGCCACCAAGATAGCCAAGACCTGGCTTTTTACAGAGGTCTGGGGCATGTACTTGATGTCGAAGGCCCCTAGAATCGTGTTCCATTTGGCGATCCTTCCAGTGTAATCAGCAGTTCAAAGTACAAACCTCAAGGGAAGTTGGGTTAAAACAACAACTGTGTGGGCCTGGAAATAATAGGGAAGCTTTCGTATAGAGTGGACCACGGCTAGTATGGCTTTCTCCAAGGGTAAGTACTTGACCTTAGCTTCGTGCAGCGACTTGCTCACGTAATAGACTGGCTTTTGAATGCCGTTGTCATCCCATATTAGCACCAAGCTCACAGCATAAGGGGCCACGGCGATATACGCGTATAGGACCTTATCGACCTCAGGATTGGACATGATAGGTGGCTGGGATAAGTACTCCTTGAGTTGCTGGAAGGCCACAATACAGTCCTCGGACCACTCAAATCCCTTCTGCTTGTTAATCAAGAGATAGAATGGTTTGTATCTATCCGTTGACCTGGAAATGAACCGATTCAAAGCCGCAATCATTCTAGTAAGCTTTTTGACCTCCTTGGGATTTTGTGGAGGTTTTAAGTTATTAATAGCCTTGATTTGGTCAGGATCAACCTTAATTTCCCTGTGGGTAATAATGTAGCCTAAAAAATTGCCAGATCCCATGCCAAATGAGCATTTGGAAGCGTTTAGGTGCAGCTTATGCTTCCTCAAGACATCAAAGGTGCAGCCAAGGTCTCTCAAATGCTCAGACACCACTTTACTCTTCACCACCATATCATCTACATAGATTTCAATGCTCTTGCCCAATTGTGCCTCAAACATTTTCGTCATCATCTTTTGATAAGTGGACCTTGCGTTCTTCAGACCGAACGGCATTACTTTGTAGTGGTAATTCCCAATGGGTGTCACAAAGGTTGTCTTCTCTTGATCCTCCAAGGCCAGTGGTATTTGATGATAGCCCTAAAAGGCATCTAGGAAACTCATCCGAGGGTGGCTTGTTGCTGCATCCACCAGCTGGTCTATCCGAGGCATCGGTAACGAGTCTTTTGGACATGCCTTATTCAGGTCTGTGAAGTCCACGCAAACCCTCTACTTTCCACTTTTCTTCTTGATCACCATAGTATTGGCCAACCATTTGGGGTAAAAAACCTCTTTGATAGCCCCTGCACGCTAAAGCTTCTTCACCTTTTCTTTAATCACATTAGCATGCTTTCTTGACGGGTGCCAGGGTGGTTGCTTCTTGGGAATTATGGACGGATTGACCTTGAGATGGTGATAGATGAAGGATTGATCAATCCCTGGGGCATCACAGGCATCCCATGCAAACACGTCAATATTTCTTTTGAGGAAATCAATTAACTCCTCCTTCTCTTGGGGAGGCAGCTGAGCCCCGACCTGAAAGAACTTCTCTGGGTCATCACCAATGACCATTTTCTCCAGATCTTCACATTTCGCTTCCTCGGCAACTGCATCAGTAGGCACCACCGGGGCCTTTGATTACTATAAGTTCTTTTCAGTAGAGGCCGAGGACTTTGCATCGAGCCGATGTGAAATAGCTGCCACCATACAATGCCTTGCTGTGGGCTGGCAACCACGGATTTCAAGAACCTGGTCCCCTAATGGGAATTTCACCTTTTGGTACAAGGAGGAGGCAACAGCCCCTAAAGTATGGAGCCAGGGCCTGCCAATGATGGTTGTGTACTGAGAGTAGGTGTCCACTACGATGAAGTTCACCTCCATTATCTCTAGGCCAGTCTGGACTGGTAGCCTAATCATGCCTTTTGGGATAACAAGCTTCCTGTCGAAGCTCATCAAGGGGGAGTTATAGGGCATCAAATCCTTCGGTTTCAACCCCAGCCCCTTGTAGAGGTCAAGGCACATAATCTCGGCCCCACTCCCATCATCCACCATCACTCTTTTCACATTATAGTCTCTGATTCTGAGAGTGATCACTAGAGCATCATCATGGGGCTGAGTGGTCCCAATCTTGTCTTCCTCTGAAAAACTCAAGGTTAGGTGAAAATTCCTTTTGGCCCTCTTCGGCTCTGGCTGGGACTCTTCAGCAGGTAGCTGAGCCACAAACAACACTCGTGAAGGGCACGTGCCTGTTTTTCCTAGCGTAGCCAAGATTACATTGATCATCCCTGCAGGCAGTCTTAGCGCAGTGTCTCTTTGGGGCTTTTGATGGGTCTAGCCTTAATGACCACTAGACTGATGCAAAAAGTGCTTCAGCTTTCCTTCTCGGACCAACTGGTCCAAATAGTTTTAGAGATTCCTGCAGTCCTTTGTGGTATGTCCGTGATCCTGGTGGTATTGGCAATAAAGGTTCTGATTGTGCCTTGTAGACTCTCCCGCCATCTTATTCGGCCACCTAAAGTATGGCTCGTTCTTAATTTTCTCCAACACCCTGTGTACTGGCTCTCGGAATACAGCATTGACAGTCTGTGTCTTGGTTGCTTCGGATTGCCATTGGACCCAAGCTAGGGGGGAAAACTTTACACATCAGCGCCTCGTTCTTAGAATGGATAGCCATCCTTTGGTTGAACTGGCTCACACGCTCCACAGGGTCTGTTTTGCCATTATAGATGGTGAAGGTTGGCTGCTGGAATCGCCGAGGGAGTTTAGCTTCTTCTATATGGCATGTGAAAGGTGACTTGGAGAGTTTGTCCAGTGCCTTGCTCATGGCATCGCTCCCCAAGCCCCTAGGAGATGGGCTTTTACGTTTACGCCTCCGGTAGTGCTCTTCTTCATGAGAGAAGGTCTTGCTTGGAGGAGTTCTTGATCTCTGCCTATAGTCATCATCGCTTTCATCATCGGAAGACATGTCAGGACTGGAACGAGTCTGCCTTCGCTGTGCATGGCGCAGCTTTCTCTTCAAGTCGTCTATCTCCCGCTGCATGGCCAGCTTATCATTCTGTCTCTGGGATACGTGACTTCTAACTTCTTCTGATTGCATGGCCTGGTTGTTATTTTGTCTCTAGAGCACGCGACTACCCATTCGAGAGTGGCTTCTGCTAGTTTGAGTGGTGTGCACACTTCCCTCTTGAAACCTTCCATTCTCTTCATTTCGATTGCACTTAGGGTTGGTGAAGTTACCCTGATGCTGGGATTTAGCCGGTTCAGGCTGATGGGAGCCTACTTGATGAGGGCCTGATCCTACCATGCTTGATTGTTGCCCTTACTAACACACAAGTTCTTCCCACAGACAGCGCCAATTGTAAGGACCGGGTTCGAGCACCTCTACTGTTGGATGAGTGGACTCAGGCCCAACTAGCCCAATACAATGAATTTGTAGAGAATGGGTTTAAGAACTAGGCCTTAGTAAGGATTGCAACAACTAAACATGGTAGTGAATGGGTGGAATGACAAGAAAATAGGCTAAAGTGTGAAATTTTGCTCCTCGACACTCTCTTGAGGAACGTGTAATTCGTATTATTTTTTCAGTGCTTGACTACAAAAGTTGAGAGAGTTCTACAAATTGCTATTGTATTTTCTACTTCTAACTGTGCCCCCCCATTTCCAGAAGGATTTCTTACATTATATACCCCCTTTCATTTGATCTTAGCCCTACATTTGTTGATCAAGCAGGTCACTATTTGAGTGCCTGTCCCATCAGCCGCCTTCCTATTCTTTCTGTGGGTTGCAGCAACCAAGGCAGCACTGTTCAGGGGTCATTTCCTCATTAATACGGCCATAACATTAGTTGTGGGTATTTAATGTGGAGGTGACAGTTTATCTTGGAATTGCTCCTCCACCATGCTTCCATGGCTGACACATTGTACTTGTTCTTTCTCTTGGGATGCTCTAGGAGGCTGCCTTTAATGGCCTGTTGCTTCTTCCACCTATGGTCTTGGTTGGCCGAGGACAGGATTGTCCTCGGCGATGTTCCTGGGCAATTTGGACTTTCTCACTTCGTACTCGGACGTTTCCTCCTCCTCAGCGTGGGCCCTGGGCTTGGTACAAACTAGGCCGGGGTTGCTTAATTCTTTGGCCCCACAATTATCATATATTTACTGAACAATGATTTTCATAATAGAGGTGTTAAATGAGATGTAGCATCGTTTATTAGATTTTTAAATGTAATTGTGTATGAAGATTATATATATATATATATATATATAAAGTTAAATGAAATGTCAAAAAAGGGATTTTAAAATTTTCTAACTTTATTTCTTATGTAATTTCTATTATTACATGAGAACATCTCCTTTTAGTTATGATTTAGAGTTTGATTAGTTTTAAGTTTAAATATATTGCTATGATTTTGTTTAATTATTGATTATTGATTCAAATTTTTAAGTGAATGCAACAGTTGATTTTATTGCAGTGTAAAGTTTTTAATGTTCTCTATATTGGTCATATTTATTTTTTTATTTTTACTTCTCCTTACAACCCCTTTGTTTTCCAATTAATAGTTACTAATTGACATTTAAATTTTTTTTTTTATTTTCCATCTCTCTCTCTCCCCCCATAGGCAACCTACTGTTTTCCAAAATTTGATGTTGATTTTATTGCATTAAATATGAATTGTAGTTTTTATTATTATTATTTAATTTTGCTACCCTTAAGTTAGTATATCCATAACTATTAGTTTCTTTATATTATATTTGGTTTGATATCCTCATTATATAAATATATATATATATATATATTTAATTTAGTGTTTCCCAATTGGCATTTGTTTCGTATTATATTTTTCTTTGATGTATTGGGTTTGAGAATGAGTGTGTCCCTAGTATTACTCCACTTTATGAGGTCACTTTTATTTATTGAATTTAAGTAAAATTTTTAACTTTTTAGATAAAAAGGAGAGAAAATATAAATAATTTAATGATATAGAAGATCTGGAGAGATGAATAGTGATATTAAGATAGAAGGTAGTGGGGAGATGAAAGTTTTATTGATTTGAATTTAAATAAAATATTCCATGTTTAATTATTAAAAAAAAAAAGAGAAAATATAAATAATTTAATGACGTGAAAGATGTGCCTGAATTTAAATGTTGAATAACATAAGATGATAAGAAGAAAAAAAGTAAAAATAAAATATATAACAATAAATACCAATAAAGAGAACAATTGCACATAAAAGATTTTTGTTCTTTCTTATAACTCTAATTAAGATTTATGGTTTTTTTTTTTAATATGTGTTTTAGTATTGTGTTTTTTTAATTTCCCACCAAAAAGTCTTTTCTTTCCCTTTTATAATTTTGATTGAATTTTGGTTTGGATTAATACTTAGTTGTTTTTGGAAATAGGAATTTGAATATGCCTACCAATTTTTTGACTAATGAATTATTATAAAATATATATATATATATATATTTTTTTTTTATTTCTTTAGTTTTATTTTAAGTATGTTTAAGTTAACATTGTAATTTTGTGATGATTTTTTATTATTATGATAATTTCCTTATCTTAAGAGATGAGTTGTATATTAAGCAAATGTAACACACTACAACAAGGTTAGAAGAATATGGTTCACCTTAAAAAATATTAATGAAATACACAAAAAAATATTAAAATGATATATTTGTAGAGATAAAAAGATTAAAAAAAGATAAGTGTAAAAATCTTTATTTATTTATTTATTTTTTAAAAAATGACAATGCTTGAAGTAATTGTTACTTTTTATATATTATACTTCATTGCATAATATTTATATTTTCACACATCGAGCGAGTTTGCGGCTAGTTTCCTATAAACACTAAATGATTCTACAAGTCTTCTATTATGAATAAATTCTAATCTTAGGTTGCTAAATGCAAATGTAGTAGAAACATGGTGAGAGAGAATAATGGGTTGTGCTCATGGTTAGTGTAATAAGCATGTGTTATGATTGTGGGCTTCCTTTATAATAGGATCTTTTGTTACTCTTAGAGCAAACAAAATGATGCCCTTATCCCCACCCAAAATGTTTTCCTATAATGACAAGCTTTATCTTTTAATCTCTAAGAAATGCAATGCAATGGCCAAAGGATATGTCCCTTTAATATATTGTCTCCAATCAAATAAACAAAGGCTCCTGTCCCCTTTAGGTACAGGTTTATACAGAATTCAATTGTTTTCAATTGTTTTCTTTTCTCTATAAGAAAGAATCATCAGCCTTAACTAACCAAAAAAAAAAAGAACCATCAACATTAATTAGAGTTATAAGATGGAACAAAAATAGGATAACATTTAACAAATAAAGAGAAATTAAAAAAAAAAAAAAAAATCTAAATGGCATTAACCAATTTGGAGTTTTAAAGAACTCTTGGTTTACCTAGAATATAATAGAGAAAATAAAAATGAGACTAATACGAATTCTAGGAAACATATATAGAGAAATAGAAATAAGGATGCTAATTAATTGGCAACACCATCAATCCCGTTTGAAGCTTAATCATAGCTCAACTAATTTCCTGACTTTCAACTTTTGGTTGGTATATATTCAGGCGTTCTCCAATGCCGTAAAATTCCTTATTGTCTGGTTTTACTTGAATTCTACAAACTACCCGATTAAATTAAGTGAGAAAATGAGCATAATGATTCTAGTGTAGAAAAAAAAAAAAAAAGAATTCCCAAAGATTTTTAATTTGGCATAAATAGAAGAATGTATAAAAAAATCATCAAAAAATTGAGAGAGAAAGAGAGAGAGAACCTTTTTTTGAATTTCAGCAAACTACCTAATTAAATTAAGTGAGAAAATTAGCATAATGATTCTAGTGTAGAAAAAAAGAAAAGAAAAGAAAAGAAAGGATTCCCTAAGATTAGTAATTTGGCATAAATAGAAGAATGTATAAAAAATTCATCAAAAAATTGAGAGAGAGAGAGTGAACCTTCTTTTTGTGAGAGAAAACCATGCATAAAGTGAATAAGAAGAGACAAAATAAAGGAAAATGAAGCAAAAGAAGAAGAATAATATTTCTATAGAGGGTAGTGGGGAGATGAAAAGAAGAATAATAATATTTATGTAATGGATAGTGGGGAGATGAAAAGGTAAGAGTGGAGAAAGGTTGGAAAAAGTGTAAATATTAAAATAAAATAAAAAGTAAATGTTAAAAACAATTATAGGAAAATTGGAAAGAAAATAATAATGAGGTGGACGCTGATGTGACTTAACTGGAGCTTAGCAATAATAAATGCTACGTTTCAATTTTTAGATATATATAAATGAGTCCATTTGGATTGTTAACCGCCAAACCCGTTTAATTGAATAGTAGCTACAATCAGATGATGTAAATGAAAGCTTAACACCTAGCATCCCTAGTTTGGTTCGGCTAGATAATTATTTCAGCTCAAAATCAAAATCCGTGAAATTTTTTAGAAGACTTTATAGAGAGATTCCCACTTTCCCAATTTCAACAAGACCAAGGATTGGGTTCAATCTTAGAGTCTAGACCACTGTAATTGACTAATTGTATACAGGTTCGGTACGCATGCACTTACGTATCCAATTTGCATAGATCAAGACTCCAATTCATTGCTCATGTCTATATAAACAATATATAGTTTCACTCCCTTCCATACCTAATTGTTAAAGATGATACATTATTATGGCGTCATTCTTGTGTTACTTGATGTCCACTCGCTTGCTTTTATACTTCCACTGTTTCATGCAATTGCCACTAACTGCTTTTCTTCTATGCAGCCACTCTGCCATGATGATGAGAGTTCTGCCTTGTTGCAATTCAAAGAAAGCTTTGACACGAATGTAAAAGCTTGCAATGGTCCTTTTGATTATCCCAAGGCTGCATCTTGGAGACTAGAAGGTGTGGACAAAGATTGCTGCTTGTGGGATGGCGTTGAGTGTGATGAGGACACAGGCCATGTGATTGGCCTAAACCTCAGTAGAAGCTGTCTCTATGGTTCTATGGCCTTCAACAGCAGCCTCTTCCCGCCTTGTTCATCTTCAAAGGCTTAATCTTGCTTATAATGACTTCAATTTCTCTCAGATCCCAAATGGATTCGGCAATCTTTCTAGGATGACATATCTCAACCTGTCCAACTCATTTTTTTGGGGCCAAGTTCCACCAAATAGAGCTTTCTAAGTTGTCATCACTTGATCTGTCGCACAATTTTATGCTATAAGTCTGAAAAGTTTAGCTCAAAACTTAACTAGTCTGGAAAATCTACGTCTCAGTAATGTTCAGATATCATATCCAATGCTTGAAATCTTATCAAATTTATCTGGTCTGACAACACTACATTTGATTAGTTGCAGATTGCATGGAGAATTTCCTGTTGGAATTTTTAACCTACAGAAGCTAAAGGATCTTAAGGTGAGCAATAATCAAGATCTCACAGGCTATTTGCCTGAATTCTACTCGAGTAGCCCCCTCAAAAGTTTGTCGCTCAAGGGTACTAGTTTCTTCGGGAAATTACCGGCTTCAATTGGAAACCTTGATTCCTTAAATGAACTGAGTATTGGGAGTTGTAATTTCTCAGATCTCATTCCATCTTCACTTGGTAACCTTACTCAACTCACTACTTTGGACCTTTTTAATAACTCTTCTATTGGTGAAATACCTTCCTCCTCAAATCTTCTTTTCTTGAATTATTTGGACTTATCTGGTAATCAATTATCAGGGTCAATTCCATATTCATTTGGTAATCTTACACAACTTAATTTTCTAGACTTTTCTTATAACTCTTTTATGGTCCAAATACCATCCTCTTTATCAAACCTAATTTCTGTGAGTTACTTGGACTTTAGTCACTGTCAGTTATCAGGGTTAATTCCATCTTCATTTGGAAAACTTGTTTCCTTGTACTATTTGGACTTCTCTTACTGTCAGTTATCAGTGTTCATCCCATCTTCATTTGGTAACCTCACACAACCTCTTGTTCTAGACTTTTCTGTTAACTCTTTTATGGGCCAAATACCTTTGTCATTATCAAAACTTATTTCCTTGAATTATTTGGCTTTCTCTAACACTCAATTCTCAGGGTCAATTCCATCTTCATTTGGCAACCTTCCCAACTAACTGTTCTAAAACTTTCTTATTGCTTTATTAGAAGCTTAAAACCTTCTTCCTTGTCCTTGTCTTGGCTTGAAAAGTTGGGCAAGCTTGATATTTTTTCCTTTAAAGGAATCCATTTAGAAACAGAGATCCCATCCTTGGCAAACCTAACCCAACTTAATGTTTTGAGCATGGCCTCTGATAAATTAACTGGTCAAATCACTTCTTGGCTTGGTAACCTGACACAATTAACTATGTTGATCCTTTTGTATAACAAATTACAAGGCTCAATTCCACTCTCAATTTTTAAACTTGAGAAACTTGAAATACTACCTTTGCTCAAATAACTTGAGTGGCATAGTGACTTTAGACATGTTTCATAGGCTAAAATATTTAACCGCACTGTGTCTATCACAGAATAATATATCATTCCTCTCCAAAACCAATAGCAATGCTACTCTAAATAATGTGGAAGTTTTAGAATTAGGTTCATGCAACTTGAGGCATTTCCCAGATATCTTACACAACCAAACTCGATTGCTATGGTTGGACCTATCTGACAACAATATTCATGGCCAAATACCCAAATGGGTGATGAACATAAGTGAAGAAACTTTAACAGTTGTAAACTTTTCTTACAACCTTTTAACAGGGTTTGACCAGAGTATGGTGAATTTTCCATGGTCCCAGCTACAAATGTTGGACCTGAGGTCCACAAATTACAAGCGTTACCCCCAATTCCACCACCATCCACCTTAGTTTATTTGGTTGCAGACAACATGATTCAAGGAGAAATTTCACCATTGATTTGTAACCTTAGTTCTCTTTATTCCTTTGATTTGTCTAATAACAAATTAAGAGGCATTCTTCCTACCTGTTTGAGCAACTTTAGCAGCTCTTTAACCATATTGAATCTTAGAGGCAACAATTTTCATGGAAGCATTCCTCAACTATGTGTGAAGGGAAGTCGAATGAAGATGATTGACTTGAGCCAAAATCAATTCAAGGGGGTTCTACCAAGATCATTATCAAATTGTAGAAAGCTGGAAATTCTAAACCTTGGAAGCAATAATCTCAATGATGTTTTTCCCACTTGGCTGGGGCCACTTCCTAAACTAAGGGTGCTTATTCTGCGACATAATGGCTTGTATGGTGTAGTGGGGAGTCCTACAACCATTTTCGCTTCTCCTAAGTTACGCATTCTTGATATTTCCTCCAATAGATTTACCGGTAAGTTACCATTTGAATATTTTCGAAATTGGAAAATTGTGAATAAAGTTGATGTGAATGACTGCAGATACATGCTAGCATCTACAAGTTTTAAGCCAAGCGGTTATGGTGTTGATGACTTTTACCCTTACTCGATGACAATAATAAACAAAGGCAAGGAAACAGTATATCCAAAGATCATAGAAGTTTTTGCAGCCATTGATCTTTCAAGCAACAACTTCAATGGAATGATTCCAGAATTCATTGGTAATCTAAATGGGTTCCAATTGCTCAACCTTTCCTACAATAATCTCACAGGTCATATCCCATTGTCATTAGGAAGCTTGACAACATTAGTCGCTTGACCTTTCTCAAAACAAGCTCTCGGAACAAATACCTTGGCAACTAATGTAACTCACTTTCCTTGAATCATTTAATGTCTCACATAACCAACTTACAGGGCCTATACTGCATGGAAATCAATTTGATACATTTGACAATAGTTTGTTTGATGGAAATTCAGGATTGTGTGGATATCCATTGTCAAAAAAATGTGAAAATCATAAGCTTTCACCTCTACCTAATTCAAACATTGAAGTATATCAAGACTCGTGGTTTCACATTCAATTTGATTGGATAATAATCCTAATGAGCTATGGCAGTGGGCTTGTAATTGGAGTGGTTATTGGAAAAATTGTGACTGAGAAGAAGTAACATCGGTTTGTAAGAACTAGCAAAGCGCAACATAGGCAACTTTGCTGGGGAACAACTTTCTTCTTAACTTGAGGTGATAAGTTGAAAGTGGTGGGAAATCACCTGTTCAAAGTGGAGATATTGTTACAATATTGATTTTAAAAGGTTGTTGCTGTTGTTGTTTTTTTTTTTTGGGTCGTGTTATGATGAGATTATATTTATTCTTTGAGAGTTATTTTAATTTTTTTTTTCTTTTCAATTTATAGCGATTTCAAGTTTTGGACATAAACTTAAGCATTGTAATATCTATTTATTATAGTAAATTGATTGGATTTGTCCCGTGGTTTTTCCTCTTTATATTGGAGGGGTTCCCACGTAAATTTGTCTTTTTCTTGTGTGGTTTGTTTTCTTGGTGCTAGCTTTTATGGTTTTTATTTCACTATTGTTTAGTTTTATAAATTTTGATTCACATGTAATGGTAATTTGGCCCAAAAAGTGATACTGTAAGGACCATATTTGAGTTTCTTGTCCAAAAGTTGATGGACTTAGGCTAAAAAAACCCAAAACAATGAATTTGTAGAGAATGGGTTGAAAAAACTGGGATTTAATGAATCAGACAATCACTGAAATGAGTTTAGCTCACAAGAGAATGAAAATAAACGAGTTTATACTAAAGAAAATTGTCCTCGGCACAGTCCGAGGAGATCAATTCTTATATATTTCTTTCAGGTTTGATTACAAAATCAGTTCTTGACGCTACAATGTTTTTCTCTTAGTTTCTCGATCTCCTTCTCCCATTACTTCCTTCTTCTTTTATACTATATTCCTCTTTCATCTCTACTCCCCACGTGCTGGTCAGATGGTTGGTATTGATACTTGTCCCATCAACACCTTCCTAAAGTCTTCATGTAGTAGTTGTAAGGCTGAAAATCACTGTTCAGATATCACTTCTACATTAATGAGGCCAGAGAGTTAACTATAGAGCATTTAATATTGTGGTAGTAGCTTTCTCTTTAAATATTTTAGGATTCCCCTCTGTTCTACGTTTCTGCAATGCTTATCTGTACCAATACTCCCTGGAACATTCCCTTGGATGACAGACCACCTATTCAGACCTCGACTTTGGTTAGCCGAGGTGACATTTGTCCTCGGCCTACCTTCTTGTACCATTATGACCAAAACTGACCTCTTCATCTACTAACACGGATTCCCTTGGTAATGTTTACTCTTCCTCGGATGACTTCTAGTCCTCGGTTTGGGCTTTAGGCCCAATATATACATAGATAATGAGCTCCTGGGCCTAATACCCCTATAGATACAATACAAGAAAAAAGGTTTTTTCAATGAAGTATTTTTGCTGAAAAAAACCTCAAAGGCATAGCAATAAGCTTTTATAGCCAAAAAAAAAAAAAAAAAAACTCTGTGCGGCATTGTAATAAAGTTTGTGGCTATAGGTTCTTTCCACCAAAAAATTTCATTGTTATAAGTAAGGGTGTCCATGGAAACCGGCAACCCGTCCGACCTGCTGGCATCCGACCCGCCGCCACCCGATCTGACGACTCCGTTGATGAATGCGGGTTTCGACCTCACTAACCTGACCCCAGCGGGTCAGTTGTCGGTTTTTAATTTCGAAACCCTTGAAAACTGACCCAAACCGATACCTTTAATGTTTCTGGCGAAATATTAAGCATCCTAAGCCAAATCTCCGATACCTTTGACATTTCCAGCGAAATATTAAGCATCCTAGGCCAAATCCGGCGAGATCTCGTCGTTATCCAACGAAATCTAAGCCAGATCTCAACGGATCCGGTCAGATTTCGGCCAGACCTCGACGGATCCAGCTAGATTTCGGCCAAACCTTGACGGATTTGGCCAGATTTCGACTAGACCTTGATGGATCCGGCTAGATTTAGGCTAAATCTCAACGGATCTGGCCAGATTTCGGCCAGAACTCGCCGAATCCGGCCAAAAATCGTTCTCGGTGGTGAAACCCGATACTTGAACCGATACAACCCAAAACCGACGAGACCCGAACCGAAAAACCAGACCAGATCATCGGGTCGGTTTCAAGCCATATATTCATCCACCCAAATAATATGGGTCGGGTCCAGGTTGGGCACAAACCCGACCCGTGGACACCCCTAGTTATAAGTGTGACCTATGATCAAAATGTTTTAAGCCATAGTGTGCAAAAATATTTTTAAGGTAAATTAAACTAATATATATGTGTGTGTGTGTGTGTATATATATATATAAGAAAAAAAAAAATCTAAGGGGGTTCATTTATTGAACCCCCTGAAGACAGTGTACAGTAGAGCTAGCCACCCTTGCCTCCATACCCCCACCTCTCTCTTTCTTAATTTACAACACTTATGAAGAATATAACCTTAAAATTTTCTTATAACTATTTTAAAAACCCAATATGGCCACAACCTAAAAACTTAAAGATTTTTTCATTTTTAATATTTATTTATTTTAAATTTCATATTGCTAGTAGAGTAGAGGGTGAAAGTGAGTGAACTAGATAACAAACTGTTGATGGTAGATAACAAAATTAATGTTAGTAGTGAATCCAAGTAAGAACCAATATCTTACCAGCTCAAATATTATGAAAAAAAATTTGTGAAAATTGTTGTGTGTATCACATTGCTCAAATTGGAAAATGTCCTTGATGATAATAGAGCAGGGAGGACGAATTGTGCGATCTTGAATTGTTAAGGACTTGTGAGTTGGATATGGTGAGGTCATTGCGATTGTCTGACCAATTTAGGCTTGGTGACCATAATCTACACTTAATTTCTTGCTAACTAACAGTGGCGGCTCCAGGAATTTTTTTTAGGGGGTCATTTAAACAGTTAGATTAAACAAAATTTAATAAAAAGAAAATTTAAATTATTTAGTTATTGACAAAACAAAAACTTGCAAATACATAAAATGTTATAATATCATTCTATGAGTTTTCATATTTCGAAATCATTACATGATAATTCATTATCAATTGTTATTATCTATTGTCAATGTGGGTAGATATAGCCATTTTATTTTATTGAGTTTGTATAACATTTTTATGCAATTGTCACTATCTATTTGTCATTGTTTTTATAAAAATATTTTAAACTAAATGGCAAAACTCATCCCACTTGCACTATATGAATTATTGACTCACACAACTACACACATCCATACATCAATAATACACTAAGTGTCTCACTACAACAAAATGTATTTTTAGTGACGAAAATTAGTGAGGAAATATTTTCGTCACTAAAAATACAGCTTTAGTGACAAAATATGAATTTCGTCACTAATAATGAAAAAAATTATAATATTTAGTGACGAAAAATAAATTTCGTCGCTATTGTGATCTGAAAAATGGGCGCTAGTGGAGGGAAACTTTGGCGCGAGTTTAATTAATCTATAGTGACGAAATATTTCGTCACTAAAAGTTGAAATTTTTAGTGACGAAATATTTCGTCACTATAGGTGTTACTATGGATAGTATTAGTGACGAAAATCCTTTCGTCACTATAAAGAAGAATTAGTGACGAAAAATATTCATCACTAAAAATAATAATAGTTTATACTTATATGTTTTTAGTGACGAAATCATAATTCGTTACTAAAAGTATGATTTAGTGACGAAATATGAATTTCGTCACTAAAAATATTAACAAAGCCTGGTCTTTAGTGACGAAAAATTTGTCACTAAAGACTTAAAAAGTATAATTTGAATACCCAGAGAGCCATTTCAATACATAAACATTTCATTACACATTTCAAGCCATTTCGGTCAAAAAAAAAAAAAAAAAAAAGCAAAGAGCTCCCACCGTTGCCGAAAAAACCCAAACCACCGTCGCCATTGAGCTCCACCGTCGCCGATTAACCCCAGTCGTCGCCGATGAAGTTCAAACCGTCGCAGATGAAGCTCCATTAAGAGCCAATCGTTGCCGATTAACCTCAACGGCGACGCTTCAACTTGTCGTTGCAACCCACACCGATACCCACTCCAAATCGCACTGGCAACCCTTTGACTTCCTTCAAATCGGCGACCCTTTGCCTTCCCGGCAACCGTTCATCTCCTTCGAATCATGACCCTTCGCATTCCCTCTTCCCGACGACCGTTCGTCTCCTTCGAATCGCGACCATTCGCCTTCCCTCTTCCTGGTGACCGTTCGTCTCCTTCGAATCGTGACCGCTCGCCTTCCCTCTTCCCGGCGACCGTTTGCCTCCCCTCTTCCCGACGACCGTTCGTCTCCTTCAAATCGCGACCGTTCGCCTTCCCTCTTCCCGGCGACCATTCGTCTACTTCGAATCGCGACCGTTCGCCTTCCCTCTTCCAGGCGACCATTCGCCTTCCTTCGAATCGGCGACCATTCGCCTTCCCGGCGACTGTTCGCCTTTCTTCGAATTGGCGACTGTTCGCCTTTCTTCGAATCGGCGACCGTTCACCTCCTTCGATTCTCAATCCGTTCCCAGGTTTAGATCGGTTTTTTTTTTCTTTCTTTTTTTATTTATTTATTTTTATTTTTATAATTTCTTGCAGTTAGTTTTTTAATTAATTATTTTTTCTCTGCTTTTTTAATTAATTAGTACCTTATAATTCGAAGGAGTTTCGTGGCTCATTCAGCGGTACAATCTTGGCGTCAACGTTAATCTCGGTACGATTTTCACTTTCTCAACTTTTTACCGTGTTTAGTTGCTGAGAAATCTTGAGTAAAAGTAAATGAAAGTTGTGATTATGGACATTGCAATGGTTTCTTTTTTATTTTGCTAATTTTAATTTTAAACAATTAAAAAAATATTGATTATGGACATTGCAATTGAATATCTTGTTGCTCTGGATTAACTTGTGATTTTTGCTTTTAGTAAAGCAAATGATGAATTATCCAACAAAAAAAAAAAAAAGAGAAAAAAAGTTTGTGGTTTTGGTTCCTCTGGATTAGAAAAAAAGCTTATTATTATGCTTTGGTGAGGTTGCTGTGTAGTTGGTGTTGATTATTTCTTTGTTTATGCAAATTGAGTGTATTTGATTTCATGGATTTGTAATAGTTGAGCTTGCACTGTCTTCCATGGCTGTTATAGTGATGCTTTAGATTGCATTGAAACTTTTGATACCATGCTACTTGAATTACCATTGGGTGAACATTTCTTTTCCCAGATTGCTAAGAAACTTGGTAAGTATCGAAAGTTAGAACTTGCAACTGGACAAGAGAAACTGTGGTACTTTGGGTAGACAATTAATCTAATAGCTTAGACTAGAGTAGACTGCGTTTGTGTAGGGTTTTGTAGGATTGTTATTTGTCTTTTGTTTCATTGAACAATAGTTAAAGATGCAAATTGCTATCTTATTGTTAGGTTGGGTAATTATTGACCTTTGTTGTGGATGCAGCACTTTATTACAATGTTGCTATATTTATGATTACATGCTCTAAAAGGAAAAGTTTAGATTCATTTCCTTGTGTGTTTATATTTGTAGAACTTCTTGATAGGAGGGTAGTTTAACACCTTTAGTTACTATAACATTGTGTTTCCTTCTTTATTGAAATTCTTACATTGTCTCCATCAAGAGGTAAAGCTGCACTTATCTATGTGTTGCATGCAGGTAAAGCTTCACTCATCTTCTTGTGCTTATCATTGGGTCTACTTAACTGTTCACTAAAAGCTATCTTTCTTTTATTTTCAGCTCTCTCTTTTGTGGCTGAAGAAATTGTGAGGGACAAGGTGAAGAACACAAGTTAACTTTGGATTTTTCTAAAAGTTGTAAACTTAGCTTGAGCAAAGTAAGTATATTCTAGTTAAAAACTTATAAAACTCTATATATACTTGTGATATTGGAAATTTGTTTTGTGGTCGGTTGTTGTGTTAGAGCAAGCGGGTGGCTTGCATGGTGTTATAAGGTGGCTTAAATTCATATTGGGAGTGTTTTTAATTTCTTGCAAATGTGAATGAAATTTGTTGATTAGTAGCAATTGTGTTCCTTTATTCAATTTCAATACTTGTAAGCATTATAGTTGTGATGTTGGAAATTTGTTTTGTGGTGGGTTGTTGTGTTGGAGCAAGCAGGTGGCTTGCATGGTGTTATAAGGTGGCTTAAATTCATATTGAGAGTGTTTTTAATTTCTTGCAAATGTGAATGAAATTTGTTGATTAGTAGCAATTGTGTTCCTTTATTCAATTTCAATACTTGTAAGCATTATAGTTGTGATGTTGGAAATTTGTTTTGTGGTGGGTTGTTGTGTTGGAGCAAGCGGGTGGCTTGCATGGTGTTATAAGGCGGTTTAAATTCATATTGGGAGTGTATATTTGTGTGTGCAATGTATATTTATTTAAGTATTAACATAAACTTGTGCATTCATGAATAGGATAGAACTTTATCTAAGTAGCTTATAGATTTAGATGTTAGAATACATTATGCATGAGTTGTCCTTATTTTACTAAAGTAGCATTCATCTTGTAATTGTAGTCAAACATGGATAAAAGTTCGATGACAATGGATAAGACACCCGATGGCAGGTTAAGTCATCGATATATTGAAGGGGTCAATGCATTTATTAATTTCGCAAGAGCGGTTGTGGACTTGAGTGGTAATATTCCGTGTCCGTGTATTCACTGTGTGAATTGCTATCGACAATATTCTCAAACTGTGCATATCCATTTGCTTCATCGTGGAATTATGCAATCTTACATTAATTGGTATAATCATGGAAAAGCCCGTGTATTGAACGAGAACATTCATGATAATGAAATGTCGGATGGTGATCATATGGATGGTATCGATGCCTTGGTAGATGACCGAATTAGAAGGGAACCAAGAAATGCAACCGAAGATGAGGAGGTGCGTCATTTTGACAAACTTGAGGAAGATGCAAAGCGTGAGTTGTATCCGGGTTGCACTGATTATAGTATCTTGAAATTTGTTATTGAGATGTTGAATGTAAAGGTAATGACCAACTTGAGTAATATGGGACTTGATATGATGCTAGAATTGCTGACAAAGGTTTTACAGAAAGGTAACTTGGTTCCAAGGTCAACTTATGAAGCAAAGAAGATATTACGTGACTTGGGCATGTCATACAAGTATATAGATGCATGCAAAAATGATTGTGCACTATTTTGGAAGGAAAATGAAAACCTTGATAAATGTCCAGTGTGTGAGGTGCCTAGGTACAAAGATACACGTACCTAAGGTAAGAAGATTCCTCACAAGGTATTGCGTTGCTTCCCGTTGACACTGAGACTAAGGAGATTGTACATGTCAGGCCAAAGAGCTAAGGACATGAGATGGTATATAGACAAACGTGTGGATGATGGGATAATGAGGCATTCGGCTAATAATGAGGAGTGGAAGGAGTTTGATTTACAACATCCTGATTTTGCCCTTAAACCTTGCAATGTAAGGTTGGGGTTGGCTACAGATGGATTTAATCCTTTTGGGAATATGAACAACAACTATAGTATGTGGCCTGTCATACTTATCCCCTATAATCTACTGCCTTGGTTGGTTATGAAGGAGCCGTATTTTATGTTGTCCTTGCTTATTCCTGGTCCCCATCAACCGGGGAATGAGATTGATATTTATTTGAAACCATTGGTTGATGAGTTGAAGGAGTTGTGGGAAGAAGGTGTAAAAACTTATGATGCTTATAGTAAAGAGCATTTTTAGATGCGTGCAACTTTGTTGTGGACAATACATGACTATCCTAGATTTGGTAACGTGTCCAGGTGGAGGACAAAGGGTTATCATTCTTGTTACACTTGCAATGATCAACCATATTCAGAAGCTTTGGAAAGTAAAATTGGATTCATTAACCATCGAGCTTAGTTACCTATGGAACATCGTTGGAGACATAGTCGGTTGCATAATGGTTTACCAGAGATACGGAAGAGATCTTTAGAGTTACAAGTGGAAAAGATACAAGAGCAGCTAGATAGAATGCCAAATATAATTTTAGGAAAGCATCCAAATAACAAGAAGAAACAACTTATTGGGGAGCCAAATTGGTCAAAGGCAAGTATTTTGTATAAGGTTCCATATTGGAAAAATAAGAAGCTTAAGCACAACATTGATGTCATGCATGTGGAGAAGAACATTAGTGAGAGTACTTATGGTACTTTGTTGGGCATTGAGGGGAAAAACAAGGACACTGACAAGGCTCGGATAGACTTGCAAAATATGAACTTCAAGCACACGTTGCATTTGAAACAACATCCTGATGGATCATATGACAAGCCTCGAGCTTTCTTTTCATTAATTCCCAATGAAAGGGATGGTTTTTATGACTTTTTGAAATCAGTCAAGTATTCGGATGGCTATGTAGCCAACATATCAAGGTCAGTGAATGCAAAAAATGGTAGATTATCTAGTTTGAAAAGTCACGACTGTCATGTGCTACTACAACGAATTCTTTCAATTAGATTGCGAGGGTTTGCAGATAAAGATATTAGTATTGTATTGTTTGAGTTGGGCAACTTCTTCCAAGACTTATGCTCAAGGACCTTAAAGCGAAGTGAATTGGAGAAACTAAAAGAACGTATAGTTCTTATACTATGCAAGCTTGAGAGATTCTTTCCTTCAACATTCTTTGATGTTATGGTCCATCTTGTTGTTTACTTGCCTCGAGAAGCAATTCTAGGAGGCCTGGTACAATATCGGTGGATGTATCCAATTGAAAGGTAACTAGATCTTTTGATGCATTCATCAATTGCATTTTTCCCACATGGTATAAAATCACATTCTGTGTGTATTTTTTTCTCGTAGGTACCTTGGAAAATTGAAAAGATACGTTTCCAACCGAGCTCGACCAGAAGGTTCGATTGCAGAGGCTTACATTTTTAAAGAATGTATTAACAACTGGTCTTTGTATATTGATGGGATCGAAACTGTGCATAACCGAAGAGAAAGAAATGAAGATTTTGGTGAATCTAGCAAAGGATTGATAGTTTTTTCACAGACTGCCCAACCTACAGATGGTAGGCGGAATGATGCTGACTTGTCTCGTGCATTGCTTGATACTGCTCATTGGTACTTGCTGTATAATAGTCCTGAGCTAGAGCCTTATTTAAAGTATGTGATTTCATATGCATATATTGTTTAATCAAGTTTTGAATATTATTTGCAATGCTTAGCTGAAAATAAATCACTTCATTTTTAACAGCGAACACAAAAACATATTGCATAATCTTACTGGAGAAGCTATAACTCAAATCCAACGACAAGAGTTTCCTAAGTGGTTCAGAGAATGTGTAAGACATTTGAAATTTAATCACACACTAATAAATTTAAACATTTAAATTTATTCGTCATTGCTTATTACTAATAGGATATCATTTGTTGTATGTCATTATAGATGAATAGATTGAAAGTTAACGAGTCATCAAAAGCTACTAAACAGTTATGGTCATTAGCAAACGGTCCTAAGCCGTATGTGAAGGAGTACACCGTTTGTATGGTTAATGGTGTAAAGTTCCATACAAGGGACCTAGACAATTGTCGTGTAACCCAAAACAGTGGTGTATGTACCGAAGGGGACCATGAGCGAGAAATGCACGACTTCTATGGTCATGTGTGCAAAATTTGGGAATTAGAGTATATGTTTCGCCATAAAGTTGTTTTGTTCCAGTGTGAATGGTATAATACTAGTACTAATGGTCGAAGGAGAACGATAAGAACCGATGCACACTGCACAAGCATTGATGTTACAAGTCGATGGTATCAAAATGATCTTTTTATACTTCCTAGTCAAGCGAAACAAGTTTTCTACCTTCAAGATACGAAATTGCGTGACCCTTGGAAAATTGTGCAATGCATCCAACATAAGGGAGTGTTTAATGTCCCAGAAGTCGGGGGTGGAGAATCTAATGATAATACAGAAGATAGTGACGCAATCCAACAAGAAGCAATTGTTGATATTGTCCCTATCAATGTTGAAGACAATATTATTGAGTATTATATGGGTGATGTTGAAACTAAGGTTATTGTTGAAGGTGGAAACTTCAAGAGACACTAATCAAAATGAAGAGCATGACATACCTGATGTTGATCTTGATATGGATTATGATATGTAGAGTTCATAACAATTGTTTTAAATGTTATGTGATTGTCTTAAAGTTTTATGCTTGTCTTAAATTTTTATGCTTGTCTATGTAGCAATTGTTATTGAGATGTTTTGTGCTTATCTTAAACTTGATATGGATATTGATGTGGTCATTTGTTGTGTTGAGTTAGTAACAATTGTGTTCAAATTTAGCACTTGTGAATTGCTTGATATGGATAATGGTATGGACTATCATATGTAAAGTTAGTAGTAATTGTTATTGAGATATTTTATGCTTATCTTGAACTTGATATGGATATTAATGTGGTCATTTGTTGTGTTGAGTTAGTAGCAATTGTGTTCAAATTTTGCACTTGTAAATTGCTTGATATGGATAATAGTGTGAACTATAATGTTAAGTTAGTAGCAATTGTACTTATCTTTCATGTCAATACATAGTTTAAAAAAATGCCCAAAAAGGCCAAATACACTCATAATATACCGAGGTATGAGATGGCAAGATTGGATAGAATGAGGCAAAACCAAGAGATAATTGATGCTTTGGGATTGAAGCACATCTCAACTTCTCTAAAGGATTCTGCTCAGTCCAATTGTGCAAAAGGGAAAAGAAATAGAGTTAGTGTTGTTGTAGATGATGATTATGTACCACCTATTGGTGACGATGAGAATGATGTTGAGTCATCTAACTTTTTAATCCATAAGGTACAATAGATGTTCCATAGGGTACAATAGATAATAACTTTGTTATTCTATTATTTGTAATGACTTTGTTGTTCCATTATATGTATGTTTCTAGTTACAGATGGCACCAGGACAACTTACACACTCGCGAGGTGAGGCATCTATCCCGGTGGTCCAATCTACGGTCCAATCTACGGTTCAATCTATGGAAACACCTCTTGAAGCAAATCCTCCTACCCAAAGTTCTTCGAGTGTGGAAGCTACCGACGCATTAACTAGCACGACTGGTAATTACATAGAACATACTTAATTGCAACTGCACCTTGTCTTTACTATTGAGATTATACTTAATGTACATAGAATGTATAATTTTATAACATTGATAATTTTTAAATAGGATCTGCTAGCAGAAATACTCGTTGAACAACACGTGGTATAGCAGTACGGGTACTTGTTGAAAAAAGTGGTAAACTACCAGTACGTATAGCTGCAGAGTATGATGCTCCTGTTAGGAAGAATGCGTGCAAGCTTGTCAATCAAATTGGCGTACAAGTGCGAAGTAATTTGCCTAGTTACAACGTAAAAAATTGGAAAAGTGTTGATGCTGTTACTAGAGATGTGGTGCTTCAAAATAACGCGGTAAATTTATATTAATAACGTCTAACTCGTCTTTGTTGTCACTAAGTATATTAATTCATATAATAATTTTTTATAATACATATATACTTCATTTTACAGGATCAGTTTGAGCTTGAAAGAGATTCCAACTTAGTAACAAAAATAGTAAATACAAAATGTGGAAGATTATTAAGTAGCGACTCTAACAAGTTGTATCAGACTTATAAGAAGCTAGTACAATCTCATGATGAAGACTATGCAAAAAGCCACCCGCCAAAGAATGTCACACTTGAGCAGTGGACTGGACTCATTGAAGGGAGATGGACCAATAAGGGCTGGCTGGTAAATTATTTATGCGTATATTATTATTATCCAATATTTATTATATTATGTTGTCAAATGATTAGATTAATACTTAGATGAAGTAAATGTATACTTAATTTATTCATGATCTAATAAATATCTTGAATGTTCTTTATTAGGAAAAATCAAGAATTAATTCTGAAAATAGAAGCAAAACTTCAGGCAAACATAGATGCGAGACAAAGGCACTTGCTGTTAGGGTTGATGAGGAGGTGCGTGTTTTTTCATTTTCTTAAACCTTAGTATATTACATGTTGTGATTAATTAACTATAAATAACTAACACTCGAATGTTAATTAATTAGACAAATAATAATGGCGGTCAAGTTCCTGAATTGGCAAAAGTTTACAAAGATGTTCATTTTAATCCAAACACAAATAAGTGGATACACCATGACGATGAAGCGACATATGTATGTGTATCATTCCATCCCTATTATTCCATTCTTTTCATGTTTGTAAAGTTATTACATATGTAGTATTAATGTTGTGATTGTTGTTGTTGTTGTTGTTTTTTTTTTTTTTTTTTTTCCTCTTTCAAATGGTAGGAAACTATTCTCAAAGTGCAAGAGGATCATTGTCAAGATCCTAATGCAATTCCCCTTACACAAGAGGAAATCTCAAACTTGGTTTTTAAGAAAAAATCTGGTATTGTAAAAGGACTTGGCATGAGACCTTCTTCTTCTCTAGTAACTACTGCCTCATCTAGTGCCTCGGTAGAGTATATTCATCGGTTAGAAAATGAGATAATTGAGCTCAAAGAGGCAAGAGTTAGGGATGAAGAGGAGCGAGTTAAGGAGCAAGAGGAGCGAGCTAAGGAGCAAGAGGCGTGAGCTAAGCAAGATGAGATCCAAAAGAATATTCTTAATTTTTTGAGGAGCAAGGTTATGATGACGGTTTTAACTATGGGGGTGGTTCATCTTCAAGTTAAATCACTTATAGGTAACACTTCATTTTTTATGTATCATTTAAAACTAATTGTTAGAAATTTTTTTATAACATAGTTAATGTTTTTACTTTACGATTTTAATGTAATAGTGTTTTTATATTTGTGCAGATTTCTTATTGGTGGCTTTAGGGGATTACTTTCGGCATTATTTGAAGAAATATGAGGACATCTTTTGGCTTTAGGGGGTTCTAATTATATTATGCTACATTTCTTGTATTGTTATAAAACATTTTAAGTTATTGTATGTGTTGCAAACAATTATTGTATGGAAGGGGTTTGAATTTGATACTTGTTTTAATTTTAACTTATGGAATGTATGGATCGATTTTTTATAAATGTGTTGTTGAAATAAATGTGTTAATCAAATGTGAGGTTTGAATAATGTAATGATAGGTTACAGGTTAATATCAACGTCATGAAAATAATAAAAACAGAAAATATGTTTTAATGACGAATTTTTTCGTCACAAATATGGCAACAAAAAATTGTTTTAGTGATGAAATATTTCGTCACTAAATGCATTGGAATTTTGTAAAAAATGGTTTTAGGGACGAAAATTTTCGTCACTATATGTGCATGGATTTTCTTAAAAATAGTTTTAGTGACGAATATTTTCGTCACTATATGTGCATGGATTTTCTTAAAAATAGTTTTAGTGACGAATATTTTCGTCACTATATGTACCCGAAAATAGTTTTAGTGACAAAATTTTTCGTCACTAAATATGATTTAATAAACTGAAATGGTTTTAGTGATGAAATATTTTTGTCACTAAATACTGTTTTTAGCAAGGTAAACATTTAGCGACGAAACGTTTTCGTCGCTAAAAGTTTTTTTTTTTTTTTTTTTTTTTTACGAAATTGGACTTTTAGTGACGAAATTTTTCATCGCTAAAAGTCGCCAAGACTTTTAGCGACAGGGCTACAACGACGAAACGAATTTCGTCACTAAAAGTCCAATTTCGTCACTAAAGGTTCTTAGTGACGAAAAACTGGACTTTTAGTGACGAAAAAATTTTCGTCACTAAAAATACATTTTCTTGTAGTGCTCTACTTAACTAATCAAATGCTTGAATATCTCTCATGAATCTCATCTCATCTCTATTCTCTATTTGACTATCTCGATATCTTTGATTCTAAGAGTAAAGAGTGGGTGTTTGTTAGTTGTGCGTATGTGTCTGATATGTGCATTATTATTATTATTATTTTGTTATAAAGTAATTTGTGTGAATATGTGCATGTATAATGTAAATATAATATAACTTAATATAATTTAATAATCAGGAAATACAGAGGGTTTGATACATGTACGTGTATTGTTATTATGTTATAATAATTTTTAGTTATAAAGTTAGTGATTTGAAGGGAAAAAAAAAAGTGAATATGTGATTAGGGTGTGCAAGATTTAAGCCAAAGTGTGCAAATATATTTTTAATGATAAATTAAACAAGTAAAAAATATTTTATATATATATATATATATATAATATTTTTTTAATAAAAAGTCAGGGAGTTCATTAATTTGAACCCTCCTGAAATACATCTAGCGCCGCCCATGCTAACTAATTTATGTGTATTCTCTTCACACTTGAGATTATAAGAACATATTGGGACCATGGTTATGTGTAATACATGGTTATGCATGCAAACACACCCCAAAAAAAAAAAAAAAAAAAAATACATGTGAGTGGCTAGGGGGAAAAAAAGCCTCATATTCAAACCACTGCGTGTTTTATATGTTAGAAATTATGAAGAAATTAAAAGGATGTGAAAATTATAGAAACACTTTGCCTTTATGCTTCTCCAGAATCCAAAACAATCAACAAAGAATACAATTATTTCATGCCAAGAATGAAGGCACTTATAATCATGAGAAGCAAGATCTGAATTCGCACAATCACATATATACATATGTCAGACAATGAGATAGCATCTTCGATTAGAGGTTCTAATTTCAAATAATGTTAATAAATGGATCAATCAGTTGATATTTCAATGTGGTAATAATCGCAAAACTAATTTATTCGGTCTCTCTGGACTGTCTCCTCTATTCACTACCCTTCTTTCATTCTAGGGTTTTTAATCCCAAAATTCTCTCACAATTGTTTTTTTAATTTTTTTATTCATCGATAGTTGAGGATGAGGGCATTTAAATCATAGATATTTTCATTAGAAACACTTAAAGATATCAATTAGTTAAGTTACAAGGCTCTTGACAATTGTTTTTTGTTTTTGGTTTGATTGAATTTTGTTTTTTGCTTTTGAAATTTTTTAAGCCCCATTCAAAATAATATGCAGTTTCATGCAAGAAATTCAAATTTGGTAAATAAAGCATGTTGCAAAAGTGGTCGTGACTCATCATGTCAACAACACAATCATGAAAATAGATTATGAAAGAGTCATTCAACAAAAAGAGATAATGGTAGACTATTTGAAGGAAACTATTGAAATACTTTAATTTCCATCAAATGCTAATTACTTCAACTTCTTTCTAATTCCGAAGTTAGTAGTGTGTCAAATTTTCAACAAATAGACTAATAAACTAATAAATTAATTGGAAAAAAAAATTTAAGCCAAAGGCGCTAATGACTAATCTATATATGATTGAATCGTACAATTTATTGTTGTAACGCTCCTGTTTAGTTATATTCTCGTAGCATTTTGGTTTACTTTGGTCCATTCAGTCTAATTTAGTCCACTTTGGTTCGCTTTTGTCAAACTCAGTCCACTTAGTTTATTTTGATCCAATTCAGTCCACTTTGGTCCATTTTGTTCATTTCGGTGCAATTGGTCTATTAAGTTGGTCCATTTTGAACTAATTGGACCTTAAATCGATTCCTTTTATAGGTTGTCTTTTCAGTTTTTTATATAGTTTTTGGCTAAAAAACACAAACAAAATAAACATTTGAAATTAGATGTATGGCCCATAAAAAGGTAATAAAATGATAAATATTCAAAAAAATTACCTTAAATTTCAAGTTTCAATAATATATAGGCATTATACTTATACTGGGAAAGAAAAAAAATGCTACAATTTTTTTTTTTTTTTTTTGAGAATATAAAAAATGCTACAATTCTAAACTTATGTAAAACTTAATATAACATGTTACATGTGTTCCATGAAATGGAGGTATACATTTTTTTTTTTTTTAATATTCTTGGATATATTCAAATAAGTCAACCGATTATGGTATATTTAAAATAAAGTATCTTTTATAACATCTTCTCGATCCATTTCTATAAAAAAATATTATAATTATGTAATTTAATTGTTTTTGTTAAATTGCATTTTTCATATATATATATATATATAATATATATATATAATATTATATATATATATATAATATAATATATATATATATATATGTGTGTGTGTGTGTGTGTTCCATTATATAAAACTTATAAATATAGAAAATACTTATTGTTAGGTTCTAAGGTCTTAGGATTTTGTGTATTTAGAACTCTAATTTGTAATGTTGGCAAACCATGATCAAAACAATGTATTTAGTATAGTTTAGGCTTGCTCAAAGTTGGTTAAATATTGTAAAGTTGGAATCGAGTGACTGCAGAAGCATTGGGGCTTCTCGGCCTGGCTCGATCGATCGAATGTAATTCTCGATCGATCGAAAATCGGCCCAGATGCGATTCTGCAGAAATTCCAGCTCAGCCCAAACTCTTTTAAACGTTTAGGGTTTTATGTTTTTGCCCTAGGTATATAAGGCAAAACCCTAGCCACGTTTTGTGAGTTGCACAAGTTGTATTGTTGCTCATACATTGCGGTTTTGTGTAAATCTCTTGTGAGATCTAGAGGAGCTTTCCTTTACACAAAACTTAGGGTTTTCAAGATTGAGATTCTTCTACATCTTGATGATCAACTTGGTTGCTGCCATTGAAGCTTAAAGATAAACAAGCGGGGAGCTTGTAGCTGATTGAAGGAATACAAAGAAAGAAGTAGTCCGTGGACTCGGAGCTTGCGCGTGGTCATGTCTGGAAGTTTTACTGGTGGGTAGCATTAGGAAGTCAAGCGGGGAGCTTGTAAGTCCTTTTGTAAGAACTTCAATTCTTTCTTAGTGGATTCCGTTTTGCCTTGAGGATCGGTGGGTAAAATCCTCCCCAGGTTTTTCCGTGTGGTTTCCTGAGTGATCACATCGTGTGTTCTTTATTATTTTCGCTGCTTTATATGTTTTACATGCATGATATGATTATTTGATTGTTTTAACCTAGAATTGTTAATTTGACTAAGTAACAACTTGGCTAATTAATCTAGGCTACGCAATCTATTTGTGGTTTAAGGGGTCTAAATTTCCATCAAGTGGTATCAGAGCGGGTTGCTCTTTTGTTTGAGTTTGTTTTTCTCTGAGCTAATCCTTGACCCCGGTTGTCATGGAGCATGGACACTCTCTGTTTGTTCCTCCTCACTTTGATGGGAACAACTATGCTTACTGGAAAGTAAGGATGAAAGCATTCCTGAAATGCATTGATGAGAGAGTGTGGAACTCGGTTGAATATGGTTGGGAGAAGCCCACTACTCCTGTGAGTGAGTGGCAAACTTCTCAGAAAGAAGCAGCTGCATTTAATAGCAAAACTATGAATGCCATTTTTAATGCTGTTTCAATGGAGGAATTTAAGAGGATCTCTAATGTTGAGGTTGCTCATACTGCTTGGAAAATCCTCCAAACTGTGCATGAAGGCACAAAGGCTGTTAAGATAAACAAATTGCAGTAATTAACTTCTAGGTTTGAAAGCATTAGAATGTCTGATGATGAAACCTTTGATGAGTTTTATGCTAAACTCAATGATATTGTTAATTCTGCTTATAATTTGGGTGAAGTCTATGATCAACCTAAGATTGTTAGGAAGATACTTAGATCCTTAACTGAAGACTTTAGACCCAAAGTGACAGCCATTACTGAAAGTAAGGATGTTGACACCATCCCTGTGGATGAACTTGTAGGATCGCTTCAGTCCTATGAGTCTGACCTACCCAAGACTACCAAATCCAAATCAATGGCTCTAAAGTCTGTTGATGATGTTGAGGCTGGTGGATTTGATGATGAGCTCTCTCCTACTGAGATAACTTACCTTGCCAAGAATTTTAAAAATTTCCTTAGAAACACTAATAGGAAGGCAAGGAATACCAACACTGTTGAACCTAGGAACTTTAGGAAGAATGATCTCACTAAGGTTAATAATTTTGAAAAACTTAGAGAACAAGTAGGTCAATCTTCAAATAACTCTTTGGGTACTCAGTGTTTTGGTTGTCAAGGGTATGGTCATGTCAAATCTGAATGTCCTACTTTCTTGAGAAATAAGGGTAAAGCTATGGCTGTAACCCTTAGTGATAATGAGGTTTCTGATGATGAGTCCGGTTGTGACGAGGATGGAAACTTCATTGCTTTCACTGCTACTGCTGTAGTCAATGAAAGCATATCTGCTGAGGAGAACCCTGCTGATGAGGAACTCTCTGAAGATGCAGATCTTCAAGAGGCCTACAACAAACTTTGCAAAATTGCTGCAAAGGATGCTATGAAAGTTGATCTAGGCCTGAAGAAAATTGATGCTCTTGAGCTTGAAAAGAAGAATTTGCTTGTCAAATTGTTTGATGCTAATGAACTTTTGAATAATATGAAATCTGAAAACATGCTTTTGCTTGATAAAGTTAGAACTTTGGAACATGATTTATCTGTTGCTAGATCTGCTAGTTCTAAACTTGATCACATGCTGAATGTTCAAAAGTGTTCTTCTAATAAATCTGGGATTGGATATGTTGAAAGCATCTTTGATTCTACACCCCATTCCACTGTCTTTATTCCTGCTTCTTCTTTTGTACCTTCTGTGAGTGAGGTTGTGTGTGAAACTGTTAAACCCCCTGTGAGTGAGGTTGTTAAACCGGTAGAAGTTTCACCACCTAAGAAGATTAGGGTAGACTTAAGGGAATCCAAACCTAAGGAGCCTACCAAATCCAAGGACAAGATGCATGGTAAACCTGCTTGGGTGTGTCATTATTGTGGTAAGTCTGGACATATCCGTCCTAACTGTTACAAGCTTCAAGCTGATAAAAGAGCAAAGAAACCAAAAGTGCCGTGCCTCAAGCACAAGATCCTATGGTACTAATTGGTGAATTGATAAAGGCGTTAAACCTTTATTCCAATCCTGGAGTTGGGAATCACTCTAAAGTGAATAAGAACTCCAATGCTCGAGGTGCATCTAAAAAGTTTTGGATGCAAAAGACTCGAAATAACTGAGTCTTTCTGACATGGTCCTTATGCTTCATTGCCCTATCCTTTGTGACCATTGTTCTTTGTTTTTTTGTGTCTTTTTGTTCTAGGACTTGCATTGCATTACATTCATGCATTTCATTCTAGGATTTATTTGTTTTCTCTTTTAATAAAAAAAAAAAAAAAAAAAAAAAAAAAGGGAGAAAGCAAAAATTATGTTTGACACTATTTTTTCGTGATTTCTGAAAACAATGTTGGTCAATCTTTTTACACATGTCATGTCTTGTGTACCTTGTTTAACTTGGATGAGCTTATTTATTGCACTCTACTAGTTGAAACTTTGTAGTGCATGTTGTGGGGGAAGATGTGTGTGGTTTTTAATCACTTTGTCTTAATCTTGAAGTCATATGTTATTTGACTGCTGGACTTGATCCTTTTGAGAAAGACATAAATAACCATCTCACCACTTTTCACTAGCCAATCATGAACACCTTAGTGCATATCATAAGATTTTGTGCTCGAAAAAGTGTAGCACATGCACAAAAAGAACATAAGGTGTAGCCTCATTTAAAATTCAAACTGGTGTGTACTATTAGGCTTGATGCCAATTCACTTAATTCAAACCGGTGTGTACTATTAGGCTGAATGCCATTTCACATAAATAAGAGGCAAAAATGCAAGAAACTTACATGATTGCAAGCTTTTGATCTAGGAGATATGGGAGTTATAGGATGTAACTCTTTAGGTGATAGTCTCTTTTAAATTCTGTGTGATGAATTGTGTAGACTTTGTGGTTGATTACTATTCACATATCACCTCACATGTATCTCAAGTTTTTTGCTACTTTCACACACTTCACAAGTTACTCTTTGTTAAACACTGTACATGCTAGTGTGTGTGTTTTTTGGTCTGACCAACCAAGTTTAAAAATATCTTGAGATTTGTGCACAACATAATTTGGCTTGAGAAAATTAAATGGGAGGATGATTGGAACTTGTTTTTGATGAAACTGGGCTTGAAAATTTGTGTTTTTGAAAAAGCATTCCATTTCATACTCATGCATTTTGTTTTTCTTTAATCAAATGCTTTGAGGAGTTATTTTTAAAATTGGGCTTGCATTTTTCAAAACTGTGTTTTTCCCATAATTTTTGTGAGTTTCTGCCCATTTCAATCGATCGAATGTATTTTTCGATCAATCGAAAAAGTGCCCTGGATTGTTCTAAAATGACTGGAACATTCGATCGATCGAATGTATTTTTCGATCGATCGAAGATCGTGGAGAAGCTTTTTAAAAAGGAAGAAATCTGACTTTTTCTAAGAACTATTCAAACTTTTTCAAACTTTCCTTTTCTCTCTCCGACGAGGCAAGCATCTCTGTCAATTTTTTGTCGTTTTCCTCCGGATTTTTTGCAAGAAATCTCTTTCCTCAAGCTGGTAAGTCTATTTTGCCCTTCCTTTTCAATTTATTTTCACATTTACATGCATTTTTTCATGCATTGAAGGGAGATTTTCGAACTTTTCTTTATGGGATTTTTGATTGATTCACGACTTATTTTTAGCAATTGATCAATGGGTTTTGATGGGGACACGTCACATACTAGTTCCTTGATGATTAATTTGATCAATTTTGAGTTTGATGAAAAATTGAAAATTCTAGGGTTCCTATTTGATCCGAATTGGGGCTTTTTGTGAAATTGAGTTTAATTGATGAAATTGGCTTGTGTAATTGATACAATTAGTTATTATCTTCTGTTTTCAACGTTGTGTAATGATTAATTCATCAATTTGTTGCAAAATTTATCAAGTGGTTTTCAAATTTTTAGGGTTTTTGTTAAGAAACTCTATGATTCAAGCCAATTTTGTGTAATTGAATTTAATTTGAATTGTGATTACTGCATTAGTACATGCATCATAACATTGTTATTGTTCATGCATTATATAGATTTGTCATTCTATTGTTTTTGTGCTAACTTGTAGTCTGCCCTTGGTTTTGTTGTTTTTGTTCTTTTGGTTTTGTCCTTGTGTCCTTGTCCTTTCCTTAGCACCATGCCTAGGAAGACTAGAGCTCGTAGGACCATTCCCTCTCGTTCTCCTTCCCCCCCTTCCTTTGACCGTGAGAAGTTTCCGAGCGAGAAAAACCAAGAGACCTATGAGAAGCTCAATCTTCAGAGGAAGATTTGTGCTGAGGGATCTGTCATTCTAGATGAGTTAGATCCTGCCATTAGGGCAAACTTTGAGCGTCGAGGATGGTTGCCTCTGTTAGATGTGTCTGACCCTCCTCCTCCGGCTACCTTGATTAAAGAGTTCTACTCGAACATCTGTATCCGCGTCTATGATTCCAACACTCTTGTTAGGAGTTGGATACGAGGCGTAGAGTACTCCATTACTCCTCAGGTAGTGGCTGATGCTCTAGGGGTACCGTTGGTTCGTGAGCCTGTCTATCCTTATTCTGAGTCTCCCGAGTTGAGCGATGTTTTGTCTTACATCACTGGGACTACTGTCCAGTGGGGTTCTGATCCTAGGATCACTTCTGCTAAGCTCTCCGGGTTACATTATCTTTTCTTTAGGATAGCCTGTCATTCCCTCTGGCCCATCTCTCATGTTCACACCATTCCTCTCGAGAGGTGTGTATTTTTGTACGCCTTAGTCACAGATGCTCCTATTAGTTTTCCTCATCTTTTTCTTCGTTCTTTGAACGAAGTTTATAGGAGTTCATCTACTGCTCATGCCCTTGTTCATCCTATTTTCATTCATAGGATTTTGCTGTATCTTGCTCTTAGTGACTTCCCCTCATCTGAGCCTGTTCATGTTATAGGTCCTATAGGTGCGTCTTTTCTTAGACAGAGGGCCACTCATCTTCGAGCTGGTTCTAAACATCCTAGGTCTGAGCCATCTTCTAGCGCTCCTCCTCCTCCTTCATCTTCTACAGGTCCTACTGGTGAGGATATTCCTGATCCAGTTGGTGATAATGCTGATGCTGCTGCTGCTGCTGTTCCTCCACCTCCTTCGGCCGACTTCGATGTTCGTCGTACTTTGGAGACTGTCATGACCGTTTAGGCGGCTCATGGTCAGATTTTGATGTACTTGTTCGATGAGATTCGAGCGTTGAAAGCAGATTTGGCGCGTCTAGATGCACCTTCACCACCACCTTTTGATGGCGACTCTTGATTGCCCTTTGGCATTCTGTCACAAAAAGGGAGAGTGGATATATTAACTGTAGAGGAGTTTTGACTTTTTGAGGAGATTTTGTAGTTAGGGGGAGATATTTTTTGTGGCATGAGATTTTGTTTTGTGGAGTTTATTAGATTGTATCTAGGTGCTTCACTTTGTATATCATTTTTGGGGATATTCATGTTAGGGGGAGTAACATTGATATATTGATATACATGTTTTTCTTTGATTCTTGTTGTCTCATGATTCACTGCTTATTGATTTATATTTATGAGTTGATTCATTGATATATATCTTTATTGTGTGTTGTGTGAATCTCACAAGAATATTATACCTGTTTATATACTATTTTCTGCCACACATGCGTTTATGTGTTTGTTGAGTATTTCAGGAATATACAGGTTGATTCAACAAAGCTGCTGTCTACACTTGCAACCGATGGATAGTAGTTAGGGTTGAATTTGAGTTTATGAGCATTATTTATGTAAAGGGCTTTTCAATTGTAAACTTTGAGCTTTTAATTTGTGTTTTGTCACGGATTGCCAAAGGGGGAGTTTGTTAGGTTCTAAGGTCTTAGGATTTTGTGTATTTAGAACTCTAATTTGTAATGTTGGCAAACTATGATCAAAACAATGTATTTAGTCTAGTTTAGGCTTGCTCAAAGTTGGTTAAATATTGTAAAGTTGGAATCGAGTGATTGCAGAAGCATTGGGGCTTCTCGGCCTGGCTCGATCGATCGAATGTAATTCTCGATCAATCGAAAATCGACCCAGATGCAATTCAGCAGAAATTCCAGCTCAGCCCAAACTCTTTTAAACGTTTAGGGTTTTATGTTTTTGCCCTATGTATATAAGGCAAAACCCTAGCCACGTTTTAAGAGTTGCACAAGTTGTATTGTTGCTCATACATTGTGGTTTTGTGTAAATCTCTTGTGAGATCTAGAGGAGCTTTCCTTTACACAAAGCTTAGGGTTTTCAAGATTGAGATTCTTCTACATCTTGATGATCAACTTGGTTGCTGCCATTGAAGCTTAAAGATAAACAAGCGGGGAGCTTGTAGCTGATTGAAGGAATACAAAGAAAGAAGTAGTCCGTGGACTCGGAGCCTGCGCGTGGTCGTGTCAGGAAGTTTTACTGGTGGGTAGCATTAGGAAGTCAAGCGGGGAACTTGTAAGTCCTTTTGTAAGAACTTCAATTCTTTCTTAGTGGATTCCGTTTTGCCTTGAGGATCGGTGGGTAAAATCCTCCCCAGGTTTTTCCGTGTGGTTTCCTGGGTGATCATATCGTGTGTTCTTTATTATTTCCGTTGCTTTATATGTTTTACATGCATGATATGATTATTTGATTGTTTTAACCTAGAATTGTTAATTTGACTAAGTTACAACTTGGCTAATTAATCTAGGCTACGCAATCTATTTGTGGTTTAAGGGGTCTAAATTTCCATCACTTATAAATAACAACTGCACTATTTATTATTGAAAATTTAAATTATACTATCATAAAAAAATTATACCTGTGGGTTTGCCACTAGTATGATCTCATTAATAAATGAGGAAGAAAACACCAAGCCTTTCTCAAAATAAGTAAAAAATTAAAATCAAACGTCAACAAAATATTGATATATACTTGCATTTACATGTTTGCAAACCATTAACATGAAAAGAAAATATTTAAATATATATGTTTAATTTATAATTTTATAACTCAATTGACACTTATTTTTTTTTTATCATTATTCAATGTGAGACCACACTCCCACATTTCTCTTGCAGATATTTTATTTTTCATGACTCTTTACATTGCTTTCTAAACTCTTCCCTCTCTCGAGATCATCAAAATAGCAAAACTGCTGGTCATAACGTGAGGAAAGGTTTATCCCAATTTGTTGTTTGATGTATGCTGGATGGGTCACATGCGATGGGTTAACATCGGCTTCTAGACTTCAAGAGGTAACAAAGACATATACATCTTTGTTTAATTCGTTTGAAATTAGGAAGTTACATTCCCTGGTTCATCAACTTGGCCATTTTATTTTTCTAAAGCAAGCAGAAAATCAATGAAAATCATCTCAAAACAAAACTGAAGACTACCTAGTTAATAAAATCAAGTCATTTATCAACTTTTAATTTAGCTTGTCGCTTCATAAGTTTGGATTTTTTTACCAAATTTTGAGGATAGATTTGATCCTCATTATGCCTCATAATGGATTGTTTGATGCATGTTAAAGTTTTAGAGGACACACGCTCAAGGGGATAAGTCGTTCTTCAATTTAAATGGATATTTGGATTGAATATTATAGATTTAAAATTGTATCTGTTTCATATAAAATTTTAAATAAAATGTCAATAATGTTAAATACAAGAAGTAAAACCTAATCCTTTAAATAGTTGGAAATTAGGGAATGTTGGTCATTCATACGGGATCAATTTTCAACTAATTAATTATCACAGCCTTGGAGGTGATCAATAATGGCTTCTAGATTTCTGCAGCAATTTAACTTGTATTGACTTTGGCCTAGCAACCTGCAAAGAAATATTTACGAGCAGCAACCTCGTAATGTAAGAGTGAAAAACAATATTATTGTCAATAAAGCTTAAGGTGACAATGATATTTGTATAAATATCATTTTCCATCATTTACAGAGTGCACAAAGTCATGGTAAAAGTTATGTCTATAGACTTATCAATATATCTATTGTACATTTATAATTTTCAATCACTCACAGAGTCTATCATGCACAAAGTCATGGTAATTATTAACTGTCAATGAAGTTTATTAAGGTGACAATGATATCAATATAAATATCATTTTCCATCACTTACAGGTTGCACAAAGTCATGGTAAAAGTTATGTCTGTAGACTTATCGATATATCTATTGTACATTTATAATTCTCAATCACTCACAGAGTCTATTGTGCACAAAGTCATGGTAATTATTGTCAATGAAGTTTAAGATGACAATGATATCAGTATAAATATCATTTTCCATCACTTACAGAGTGCACAAAGTCATGATAAAAGTTATGTCTGTAAACTTATCGATATATCTGTTGTACATTTATAATTTTCAATCACTCACAGAGTCTATCGTGCACAAAGTCGTGGTAATTATTGTCAATGAAGTTTAAGGTGACAATGATATCAGTTTAAATATCATTTTCTGTCACTAGAGTGCACAAAGTCATGGTAAAAGTTATGTTTGTAGACTTATTGATATATCTATTGTACATTTATAATTTTCAATCACTCACAAAGTCTATCATGCACAAATTCGTGGTAATTACTGTCAATGAAGTTTAAGGTGACAATGATATCAATATAAATATCATTTTCCATCACTTACAAAGTGCACAAAGTCATGGTAAAAGTTATGTCTATAGACTTATCGATATATCTATTGTTCCTAATCCATAGACTTATCGGTAGATGTTATGTATGTAATTAATGCAATCAAGTACAAATGTAGTGCAATCTCGTTTTCAGTGACGGTTGGGGTGAGAAGTGATTATGATGAATGTGATAGAGTGATTGAGGCCTTCAGGACTAGAGTTTGGAAAGTAAAAGAAGAGGCCTGGGATCATAATAATAAGGGATACTAAAATAAATTAAGATTGAAATCTTTGTGCTATTGGTATTATTTCTTGGTGAAAAGTTATCAACGAATGCCTTAAGTTTATTGGCTTAAGAAATATATCTAGAAATTTTTAATGGAAAAAGAAAAAAAAACAATTAATTTTTTTTATCATATTATATAATATACTATATAATAAAAGTTGGGTTTAAAAGCCGTAGTTACGCCATATAACTGTACCAAATTGCAAAAATGGCACATAAATCGCGGATGCGCCAAATGATTACACCAAATTGCAATAATTTTTAGATAGAAACAACACTTTATTTGTTTTTATCAATTTATTTAGATAAAATAATAATAATTGTTTTAAGAAAATATGCAACCTACATAAAATTTAGATAAAAGATTAAATTAGTTAGTTGTTGCCATACAACTACATCCTACAATCGTGTCTATCTAAATATTATCAACAAAGCTTAAATCAATAAGCTAATATTAAAAAAAAAAAGATTAAAAAAATAATGTAAATACTAAGTACTAGTATAATTTTTATTTTTATTTAAAAAAAAAAGAGATAAAAATGTATTTGGTACTATAATGCAAAAAATGTGTTTGGTATTATATTTCTAATAATGTCTTTTCAAAAGTGAAGAAAGTGTTGTAATTTAAGAAAGTGTTGTGAAAACACGTATTTAAAGTACTCATAATGCAAAAAATGTGTTTGATATTATATTTCTAATAATGTCTTTTTAAAAGTGAAAAAACATAATTGTGTGTTTGGTATGTGTGTGTGTGTGTGTATTTTTTTTTTTTAATTTTAATTTTAATTTTAAATGGGACCTATAGTTTATAAAATATTTACAAAAGAGTTATTAAATAACGCTGTTTAGAAATTGCAAACTAGTAAGAAGAGTTTTCTAAATTCAATCCTAAAAATACATTAAACTGAGTAACGTAACTTAGATACTCCAGTGAAAAATACTCCTACCAAATGGGTTGTTTTTTTAAGGACCTACAATTTCCAGTGTTTAAAAACATTGAAACTATCGTTTAAACACCCTAACCAAACATAGGAAGAAAGAAAGACTGGGTCATCCCACAAAAACCATTACACGGGATTTGGATCCGTTGCAGTACCTAGAGTATTGCACTAGGTGCAATACCACTAATTCATCTCACATTAATTTTTACCATCTTGTTTTTTTAGCTTTAACTTTTTAACACTTTTTTTTAATTCAATGGTTAAGATTGAAAGTTGAAAATTCAACTTTCAATCTTAGCAATCCAATGTTTTTGCACCCGGTGCAATACCTACGTGACTGCACAAAGATAATGCAGACGACTTGACTTGGAAAGTGATTCCCAGTTTTTGGGGTCCACTCTAGGCCAATCAAATATATGTTTATATGTTATAGCCTGAACATGCGTGCCCTTACGTGTTCATTTTGATAAATCAGGACTTCAATTCATGTCTATATAAGCAATGTAATTCACTTCCTTGCATATTTAAGTTAGTTGTTAAAGATTCATTCTCAACAAAAAAAAAAAAAAAAGGCTGTTAAAGATACATTATTAATGGCGTCATTCTTGTGTTACTTCTTGTCCACACGCTTGCTATTTTTAATTCCACTGTTGCATGCTATTGCCACTAACTGTTTTGCTTCTAGGCAGCCAGTACTCTGCCATGATGATGAGAGCTCTGCCTTGCTGCAATTCAAACAAAGCTTTCACTGGAACCTGAATTCTTGCTCTGATCCTTCTGATTATCCTCCTAAGATTTCGTCTTGGAAAGTGGAAGGGGTAGACACAGATTGCTGCTCATGGGATGGTGTGTAGTGCAACGAGGAGACTGGTCATGTGATTGGCCTTGACCTCAGTAACAGCTGTCTCTATGGTTCTATGCTCTCCAACAGCAGCCTCTTCAGCCTCGTTCATCTTCGAAGGCTTAATCTTGCTTATAACGACTTAAATTCCTCTCAGATTCCATCTGGTTTCAGCCGTTTTTCTGGGTTGACATATCTCAACCTCTCCGCTTCATCATTTTCTGGCCAAATTCCATTAAATATTTCAGTGCTTTCCAAGTTGACAGTCCGTGATCTGTCAAATAATTCTCAGCTACATCTCAGAAGTCTACAAGGTTTAGTTCAAAACTTAACCAGGCTAAAAGATCTAAGTCTCTGGTACGTTCAGATATCATCTCCAGTGCCAGAAATCTTAGGGAATTTGTCTTGTTTGAGGACACTCGATTTGAGTGATTGCGGATTGCATGGAGAATTCCCTCTGGGAATTTTCAAGCTACCAAAGCTACAGGTTCTTTGGGTGGCTAACAATCCAGATCTCATGGGCTATTTGCCCGAATTCTACTCAAGCAGCCCCCTTAAAATTTTGGTAATTTGGGGCACAAGTTTCTCTGGCAAACTACCAGATTCAATTGGAAACCTTAATTCCTTGAATGAACTACGGATTGGGAATAGTAGTTTCTCAGGTCACATTCCATCTTCACTGGGTAACCTTACTCGACTCACTCTTTTGGGTCTCCCTTATAACTCTTTTTTGGGCCAAATACCTTCCTCGTTGTCAAACCTTATTTCCTTGAATTATTTAGTCTTCGCTAATTGTCAATTATCAGGGTGGTAACCTTACACAACTTACATTTCTAGATCTCCAACAGAGCTTTATTAGAAGCTCAAACCCTTCTTCCTTGTCCTGGCTTGGGAAGTTGAGCAAACTTACTTCTTTATCCCTTTAAGGAATCAATTTAACAATGGAGATTCCATCATCCTTGTCAAATCTAACCCAACTTAGTGTTTTGGACATGACCGGTACTCAATTAATGGGTCGAATCCCTTCTTGGCTTGCCAACTTGACTCAGTTAACTGAGTTGCACCTTGCGTTTAATAAATTACAAGGCTCAATTCCAATCTCCATTTTTGAACTCAAGAAACTTGAACGACTCAACCTTTACTCCAACCACCTGAGTGGCACAGTGACTCTGGAAATGTTTATTAACCTCAAATTTTTAACCTCCACTACTTCTATCAATGAACAAAATATCATTCCTCACCAAAACCAGTACCAATGCAACACAAAATAAATTTGAGGTTTTAGGATTGGCTTCATGCAACTTGAGACATTTCCCAAATTTCTTACACAAACAAGACCAGTTGCAAATGCTAGACCTATCCTACAACAATATTCGAGGCCAAATACCCAAATGGGTATGGAACACAAGTAAGGAAACTTTGTTGATTGTGAATTTCTCTCACAACTTTTTAACAGGCTTTGACCAGCATATGGACAATTTTCCATGGCCTCAACTACAGATATTGGACCTGAGTTCCAATATGTTACAAGCACTACTCGATATTCCACCACCATCCACCGTGGTTTACACGGTCACTGACAACATGTTCCGAGGAGAAGTTTCGCCATTGATCTGCAAACTTAATTCTCTTCATTCCCTTGATTTGTCCAATAACAAATTCAGGGGCACACTTCCACACTGTTTGAGCAATCTTAGCAACTCTTTGAGCATATTGAATCTTCAAGGCAACAACTTTCATGGCATGATTCCTCAACTATGTGCAAAGGGAAGTAGAATAAAGATAATTGACTTGCGCCAAAATCAATTTGAGGGGCTTCTTCCAAGATCATTATCAAATTGCAAAATGCTAGAGATTCTAAATCTTGGAAGCAATCAGCTCAATGATGTTTTTCCCTCTTGGTTGGGTACACTTTCGGAACTCAAGGTACTAATTCTTCGACGTAATGGACTTTATGGTGTAGTGGGTAGTCCTACAACCATCTTTGCATCTCCCAAGTTGCACATTCTTGATCTTTCCTCAAATGAATTTACCGGTAAATTGCCATTAGAATATTTTCAAAGTTGGAAGTATATGAAGAAAATTGATGCAGATAACTTCACATATATGCTGGAATTTTCAAGTATTCCATCATGTGGTTTTAATGTGCCCCAATATTACCCTTACTCAATGACAATAATAAACAAAGGCAGGGAAATAATATATTCAAAGATCATAGAAGTCTTCGCAGCTATTGATCTTTCAAGCAATGAATTCAATGGAAAGGTTTCAGAATTCATTGGGAATTTAAATGGCCTCCAATTGCTCAACCTTTCCAACAACAACCTCACTGGTCATATCCCACTGTCACTAGGAGACTTGACAACACTTGAGTCGCTAGACCTTTCTCAAAACAAGCTCTCGGGACAAATACCTTGGCAATTAACGCAGCTCACTTTCCTTGCATCATTTAATGTCTCGCATAACCAACTCACAGGGCTTATACCTCATGGTAATCAATTTGATACATTTGAGAATAGTTCATTTGCTGGAAATTTAGGATTATGTGGAAATCCATTGTCAAAGAAATGTGAAAATCATGAGCAAGCACCTCTACCCTCTTCAGGCATCAAAGAAGTTCAAGACTCTTGGTTTCACATTGAATTTGATTGGAAAATAATCCTCCCGGGATATGTTAGTGGCCTTATAATCGGGGTGGTTGTTGGAAACGTTGTGACTGAGAAGATGCAATGTTGGTTTATAAGAACTCAAAGAAGGCAACTTAAAAGGTGAAGGCATTCATACGGGTTTGAATCTGTCATGATGTGCTTCAAAGAATTTGATCTCTGTATTTGGATGTAGCACTTTTGTTACTTTCTACCTTTCATTTTTCTTGAGTTTCCTTGTTCTCTTTTTTTGTGCATATAACTTCTTGTCTTTCACTTTTCACTTGTCACTTGTTTTCTCTTTTCTTGTTGTAAAGACGTTATTACTACCGTATTTCCCACTCTCTTAAGAATATTTCTTTTACCAATTAAAATATTGTTTCCTAGCACAAAGATCTATATAGAAACATTGATTAGGGTCATTTGCCTCAATTTTTTTTGTAAAATCCCGTGAGCCCCACACATTGGTAGAACCCACAAACTGACAGTGTCTCACTGCATACGCTTGATATACATGAGACCCTCTTGAGAAGGGAAAAATACACCCTGTTACAAGCATATACTTTCTCACACTCACAGCTGGTGGGTCCCACTAGCTGTGGGATCCATATAGCTGTGAGTGGGAGGAAGTATACACCCGTAACAGGGTATACTTCCTCCTTGAGAAGAGATTGTAAGTTAGGTTTCCTCATAGGCTTTGTAAATGGGCCTGAAGGTGTAATTTTAATGGGTTAGTCCTCCCTAATTGCCTCTCCCTATATAAATCATAGCTCTTGTATGGATGAAAATTCCATAATAGTGAGCGTAATTTGAATGAAATCAGTCTTTGGGTTGTGAAACGAAAAGGAAAAAAAATAGGTGGCGAGATAATCTTACTTTGTATCTTTTAGGTCAATTCATTTAAGCGGTAATCATTGCTTATCCTTTATTATGTCTTCCTTGGGTGGATTTCTTATGGTGGTGAACTAATTAGAATGGAAAATTCCGGGCGGTTTTAGGCAAAATGTAATGGAATTAATAACAATGGTAAAATCAAGAAAAATTAATATTTTAATAAAATGTAGTATAAAATAGATAATCTGATGTGAGATGTTTTTAAAAATAAATATACTAAAATAGACAGGAAGATTTGTATGAACTATTCAAATGCTCTTATATGCCTTCTATTATTTTTCTTTATTGCTGAAAGCTCCTAAGCCAAAAATGACGAGCTCCTTAAGTTCAACGTATCTAGATGAAGCTAATCAATGTGTAAACCTAGTGTCTATAAACACGAGTCTTTTGCTAATATAAAGCATCCTGTTTCCAATGGGAAACAAAGACAAAAGTTAGACAAGAATGTTCAAAAGTTGTGACGATCATATTCACAATTTGAATGCTAAAACTTAGCTGACAATCATGTCTCTCTCCCTTTCAATTGTCTCAGACTTCCTATCCAGAGAGGATACAACGTTAAGAAATTATTTTTATCTTATCAGACCGTTGAAATAACAAGTTAAGTTTTCAATGTTTCATCTCGGCCATTCATATGTGTTGGGTGCAGTACAATATTCTATGATCTAAATACAGTGAGGAGAACGCGACTTTGGTGGTTTTCTTTATCTTTATGCAGAAAATTCTCATAATGAATTAACTGGCCATTCAACTTCCCGTACTAGCAATAAAAATGACAAAATTGATTGCAGTGATTTCATTTTGATTGTTAAACACTAAACACGATTGCTTGAACAGAAGCTGTTAATGTTGAGAAATGCATATTAGTCAAATTTTCTGTTGGATTTAAGATTAATGTCAAGGGATTTAGAGGGGATATATATAATTTGTTAGTTAGGGGAGGAAGAATTTGAACTCTATAGATCTCTGTTGGAAACATCAAGGGTGTTAATTGAGTTACAAGTAAAGCAGTCAATTTTGTACCGAGCCAGCCAATTCAATTGGTATTTGGAGTACCAGTACAAGGCCAGAAAATAAACACAATTGTTTCTAATGGTATAAATATGAACCATACCAAGTCATAAACAAGGTCGAAAAAAATAAACAGCTTCATTCTCGCTCTTTCCTCCCATTGGTGTCGACTCCCTGATCAATTTCTTAGCCTCTTGTCGGCGTGGCTCCTCCCTTAAATTGCAAAACCTCCTTTTTCTTGTAACTCTAAATTGTAGAATTGGCATATCACTCCTCTCTCTCTCTCTATCCCTCTTTTGGTTTCTAGTAACTCTCAAGCTAATTTGAATCAATAAGTCTAGCGGCACAATAAAATTCATAAATATCAATGTGATGGACAACAAAATAATTTCAGTAGTAAGTTGATGTAAGATGCGAAAGCGTAAAAAAGCAGAACACGTCTACTTCTAAAAAATAAGAAACAAAACACGTTTGCTTCTAAAAATAACATCGAATCCACGAGGGTTTCTTGGAACAGGAATTCCATTTTTTTAATTTATTTAAAAAAAAAAAAAAAAAAACCCAACTTGGGAGTTATAAATGTCCGAAAACCCAGCAGCAAGTAATTGAACTTGGCAAGACAGGAAAAGCCCAAAACCAAACAAAAACAAACGGTGAAATTCTAAATTCTACTCTTAACTAGAACAATCTAACACCAAATTCCAAACACGCCTCCTCATAACCCTCCAAAACCCCCAAATTCCATGGTGAGTAGCGTTACATTGAACAAGTATGATGGTATATGAAGAGGGAAAAATATTTATGGAATGGGCCTAACGGATCTTCCTCTTTTGGTCTGTAGTGGACGGGCCCAGTAACCGCAATCTTGTGAACGGACACAGCTTGGACGGGCATAATGGTGACGAGTCCGAATACCAGTATGAAGACCCTTGCTATAAAATACTTGCGACACACTTGAAGGAATCCCAAGATTAAAGGGATTCTATTAATGAAAGGATTCTAGAAGATATGTATAAGGAAATGTTTTGTCCAACACGTTTGGGATTCTACGAAGAAGAGTCCTATAAGGAAAAGACTTCTACTCCAAGTTAAAGAGGTCTACCTACTACTATAAAAGCTCCAATACCCTCGTTAATCAAGGGACGCATATTTTACCCACTCTAGCAGTCTAGAGTTATGAGAATATTTCTGACTTAACCTTCAGAGGGTATTCGGCCGGCACCACACGGGTGCTCTTTGCAAGGTTTTCTCTTCTCTTTGTTATGCAGGTTCACACTCGAGCGCGCAAGTATCGTGTGGCTCACTGGTGAAATTCTTGACTTCATCAGTTGGCGCCGTCTGTGGGAAATCCTTAGTTGAGATTCATAAGCCATACTATTGTTTCCCGGACTAAAGGGCTACATGGTACTCACTCGCTCGATGGCAACTACTAACGACGTTCAAGGAGACGAACCACCCACGACTGCCCTCGAAAGACAAGTTCGAACTCTTGCGGCCGCCGTGGAACGCCTAACTAAACAAAACCTCGACTTGGAAGAACAGTTGCGCCAGAAGAATGCAGCACTGAATGAACAACGAAAGGACTAAGAAGGGACCAGCGCTGCAAGAAAAGACCAAGAGAAACCTAAAGGTAGCCATGCCCTAAGAAGACCAGAGAGGCAGAACTTGAGCATGCCATCCCTCACGGATGTGACTCCACCACACATTGTCGCAGAGATGCAAGCTATAAGAGAACAAATGGAGGTTATGATGAACGCACTCAAGGGCGAGTTTCCAGTGACCTTAACGATCTAGTCAACCGCACTGATTCGCATTTCACTACAGCCGTGAACTCCTTCCTCCTACCACACAAGTTTCGAATGCCACAGATCGACAGTTATGACGGAATAAAAGACCCTCTAGATCACCTAGAGACGTTCAAAACCTTGATGCACCTTCAAGGGGCCGCGGATGAGATAATGTGCAGGGCTTTTCCCACCACGCTAAAGGGAGCCGCAAGGATTTGGTTCAGTTGGTTGACACCAAATTCCATCAGCACTTTCAAGGAATTAAGCGCCCAGTTCACGTCTCACTTTATCAGGAGACATAGGTACAAGAAGTCAACGGCGTGCCTGATGAGTATCAGACAATGGGAGGACGAGACGCTGAGATCCTACATAACCCGCTTCAATAAAGAAGCACTTTCAATCGATGAGGCCGATGATAAGATACTGGTAGTAGCCTTCATAAATGGGTTACGAAAGGGTAAATTTTTGTTCTCTATATACAAAAATGACCCAAAAACCATGACGGAGGTCCTTTACAGGGCTACCAAGTACATGAATGCAGAAGACACATTGCTGGCCCGGGATGACAAGCCAAGGAAGAGAGAGCGATTGGAAGACACCCGGCAGGACCAAGAACGCAAAAGACTCAAAACTAGAGACCGAAGGGACGACCGGCGGCCTAAACCCCCAGGAAGAAGGTTTACAAGTTTCACTCCGTTGAATACCCCAATAGACCAAGTCCTAATGCAGATTAAGGACGAAGGGGCTCTAACCTTCCCAGGAAAACTCAAGAGTGATCTGAGCAAGCGGTCCAGAGACAGGTACTGCTGTTTCCACTGCGACCACGATCATGATACGTCTGATTGCTACGACTTGAAGTAACAGATTGAGGTCCTTATCAGACAAGGAAAATTGCAAAAGTTTATCAAGAAAGAAAGGACGGATCCTCCACCTTAAGAGCAGCAACCTCGAAAGGAGAATGAACGTCCTAGACCCCCAATCGGAGACATAAGGATGATTGTGGGAGGAACAGCGACAGCAGGCTCATCCAAGAAGGCCCGAAAAACTTACCTCCGAGTGGTTCAGAACGTCCAGCTGATGGGCTCGGTTCTAAAGATAGCCCAAAGGGATAGCCCAATAATTGGGTTCTCAGAAGAAGATGCACGACGACTTCATCATCTGTATGACGACGCACTGGTCGTCACCCTACAAGTCGAGGAGTATAACATGCACCAAGTGTTGGTTGACAATGGTAGCTCAGCGGATATCCTATATTATCCCGCATTCTAGCAAATGATGATTAATAAGGAACAACTGATACTAACAAACGCCCCGCTGGTGGGGTCTGGAGGAACGAGAGTATTCCCGTTGGGTGCGATCATGCTTTCAGTGACGGTAGGAGATTACCCTCAGTAGATCACTCGAGACGTGACATTCCTCGTAGTTGACTGCTCGTCTGCATATAACACTATCCTTGGACGACCAACTCTTAACGCATGGAAGGCAGCAACCTCAACGTACCACCTGATGATTAAGTTCCCTAAGGAGTATGGGGTCGGGGAGTTACGGGGGAATCAGGTGGCTGCCCATGAATGCTACTTAGCCATGTTGGAGATGGAGGATCACCAGCAAATAATATGCATAGAAGAACAACGAATCACTGCTGAACCAGTCGAGGAACTGGAAGAAATAGTTCTAGACGAATCAAAGCCTGAACGAACGACTAGGATAGGGACATCGGCCAGCCAACCCATACGGCAGGCCCTTAGAGCGTTCCTCAGGATAAATCAGGATGTTTTCGCTTGGAGCCATGAAGACATGCCCGGGATTAGTCGCTCGGTCATGACTCACAAGCTAAATGTGAACCCTAAGTTTTCACCCGTAAGACAGAAAAAGTGAGTATTTGCTCAAGAACGGGACAAGGCAATAGCAGAAAAAGTAAAAAAGCTACTCGAGGCAGACTTCATCTGAGAGGTATATTACCTCGACTGGTTAGCAAACGTGGTGATGGTCAAAAAAGCTAACGGGAAGTGGCGAATGTGCGTCGACTTCACGGACCTCAATAGAGCATGCCCAAAAGACAGTTATCCGTTACCTCGGATTGATACACCGGTAGACTCAACGGCGAGGCATCAACTCTTGAGCTTCATAGATGCCTTTTCAGACTACAATCAGATCAAGATGGATGAAGCCGATCAGGAGAAAGCCTCTTTTGTTACAAGCCAAGGGCTTTTTTGTTACAAAGTAATGCCGTTTGGGCTCAAGAATGCAGGAGCAACATACCAAAGATTAATGAACAAAATGTTCACGCACCAGATTGGGAGGAATGTACAGGTGTACGTCGATGACATGCTTGTAAAAAGCCTTCTGGAACAGGACCACCTAAGAGACCTACAAGAGACCTTCGACACTCTCAGATCGTATAATATGAAGTTGAAACCGAACAAGTGCGTATTCGGAGTAACGGCGGGAAAATTCTTGGGATTCATGGTATCCCAAAGAGGAATCGAGGTCAACCCAGAGAAGATACGGGCCATCATGGAGTTAAAACCACCGGAGACAGTGAAAGAGGTGCAGAGCTTGAATGGCAAAATTGAGGCTTTAAACAGATTCGTTTCTAAAGCAACGGACAAATGTCTACCGTTCTTCCGCACCTTGAGAAAATCTTTCAAATGGACGGATGAGTGTCAGAAAACATTCGAGGACCTAAAGAGATACCTGGCCTCCCCACCGCTTCTCAGCCCAGCCGAACCAGGGGAAGAGCTCTACCTATACTTAGCGGTTTCGCAAGCAGCGGTAAGCACAGCCTTAATAAGAGAAGAACAAGGAACTCAACTACTCGTCTATTTCATAAGTAGGGGTTTCCGGGGGGCAGAAGAAAGATACCCCCGGATGGAGAAGTTGGCCTTCGCACTTGTAACTGCAGCCCGAAAGCTCAAGCCATACTTTCGGGCCCATGCCATCATAGTCTTGATGGATCAGCCTCTAAAGAGAGCCATGAGCAGCCTTGAAGCTGCCGAACGGATGGCTTTATGGGCAATAGAACTAAGCGAGTTTGATATATAGTATCACCCGTGAACTGCAATCAAGGGCCAAGCCGTGGCAAACTTCATCACCGAATATACCCCATTAGAAGGCAAGGGGGCAGACACACTCAGAGAATGAAGCATCTACACGGACGGATCTTCAAACAGGCAAGCTGGAGGAGCTGGAGTGGTGATTCACACCCCAGACGGGGATAAAATCGAGTGCATGGTCTGATTGGATTACAAAACGACAAACAACGAGGCCAAGTATGAAGCACTAGTGGCAGGATTGGACCTCGTGATGGCAGCAGGTGCTGAAGTCATGGTCGTACATTGCGACTCCCAGGTAATAACAAGTTAAATTAACGGCATCTACAAGTGCAAAAATGAAAGGATGAAGAAGTACCTAAAAAAAGTCAAGAGTCGGATTGACGGCCTCTAAGTGCGATTCATTCAAATTCCAAGGGAGGAGAATGAATATGCCGACCGACTGGCAAAAGTAGTCTCAGCAGAATCTATGCTAGTTCCTGATCAAGTATTGTCATTTGTCCAAACGTCCTCAATTATTGATGACGGAACAGAAATGCATGAAGTAGATTCTAAGAACGATTGGACCACACCACTATTAGCCTACTTGAGGACAGGCACACTACCAGACGGAAAAGAAGCAGCCAAAAAACTGAAAGTCCAAGCCTCACGATTTGTGCTGATCAATAACCTTTTACACAAAAGGGGATTCTCACGACCATATCTGAGGTGTTTGAATCACGACGAGGCAGACTACGTAATGAGAGAAGTCCATGAGGGCATATGTGGAAAACATTCAGGGGCACAATCCTTAGTACATAAATTGATCCGAGCAGGGTACTACTGGCCTACGATGCAAAAGGACGCACAAGGCTATGTCAAGACGTGTGACAAATGCCAGAAGTTCAGTAATTTAATCAAGCAACCAACCAAGGAACTGACACCCATGACGGCTCCTTGGCCATTCGCCCAATGGGGACTAGACATCATGGGCCCCTTCCCAACCGCGGTAAGGCAACTAAAATTTTTGGTAGTTGGTATCGATTACTTCACCAAGTGGGTGGAAGCAGAGGCCCTGGCCACTATCACAGAGAAAAACATTCGAAACTTCGTTTGGAGGAATATTATCTGCAGGTACGGGATACCAAGAGTGCTTGTCTTCGACAATGGAAAGCAGTTCGACAACAGTGCATTTAGGAGCTTCTGTTCAGAGCTGGGTATCAAGAATCATTATTCCTCACCCGCACACCCGCAAGCCAACGGACAAGTCGAAGTTACAAACCGAACCCTGCTCAAGATAATCAAGACTCGGCTCGAGGGGGCAAAGGGTATCTGGCCTGATGAACTACTAAGCGTCTTGTGGGCATATCGTATAACTGTAAGAGTAACTACTGGAGAAACACCGTTTCGGCTGGCATATGGGACTGATGCGGTCATACCAGCAGAGGTAGGGCTTACAAGCTATCGCGTGGAGAACTACAACGAGGATAAGAACGAAGAAGCCATGCGGCTCCAACTAGACTTGGTGGACGAAGTCCGGGCTACAGCAGAGCAGAGGTTAGCACGATACTAGAACCTAATGGCAAAATATTACAACTCCAATTTCAGACATAGAGACTTTCAGATCGGGGATCTTGTGCTATGAAGAGTAATGGGAGCTGCCAGAGACCCCTCTCAAGGAAAGCTCGGCCCCAACTGGGAAGGACTATACAAGATCTCATCCTGGCAAAGGAAAGGGACCTACCACCTTGAAACTCTGGACGGACAGAAGCTACAGCACCCGTGGAACACAGAGCACCTACGGAGATACTACCAATAGAGAAGACATAGAGGGCATCAACACCCCCCAATTTTCCAGTTTATTTCTAAGTTTTCAGTAGTTTTTTAATTCGAATAGCTGAATATTGTTTTACTTTTCTTTGAACAATTCTTTCTACAAGTGCCTTTTTAAGCCCAAGGGGGCAGGCACCTCTTTCCTATATAATTTCTTTCAGACTCTATTGAATTTTTTCTACTTAATCTACTTAGTTCAATATCGGACGGTTAAATCTAAGGTCCACATGATGAATGGATCATCCCAAGAGGATGAAAATCTTAAGTCCTATGGAGGACGGATATAAACTTAGTTTACATGATGGATGGATCATCCCAAGAGGATGAAAATCTTAAGTCCTATGGTGGACAGATAAAAACTTAGTCCACATGATGGACGGATCATCCCAAGAGGATGAAAATCTTAAGTCCTATAGAGGACGGATAAAAACTTAGTCCACATGATGGACGGATCATCCCAAGAGGATGAAAATCTTAAGTCCTATGGAGGACGGATTAAAACTTGTTCCACAAGATGGACGGATCACCCTAAGAGGGTTAAGATCTGAAATCCACAAAGTGGACGGGTCACCCCATGAGGGTTAAAAATTACGAGTCCACAGAGTAAACGGAGTCCAGAAAATGGACAAAGTCCACAATGTGGACGGATATCCCTAAGAGGATTAAAAATCTCAAGTCCACATAGTAGACGGAGTCCATAAAGTGGATAGGCCACCCTCAAGAGGGATAAAAATTTTACGTCCATAAAGTTGACGGAGTTTGTAAAAGAGGTTTGGAAATTACAAGTCCGAAAGAGGACGGATCATCCCAATAGGATAAGATTCCTCTCCTCAACCTGAACGGATACATCATCTGGCCCACTAAATGAATTGATCATGCTAAAAGGCCGAGGTCTTCACTAGACGGACTAAGCATACAAAGCACCTCAATCCGAGAGGCCCAAAGGCGGACGGTATAATTCATTAACCAAATTAAATAAGATAAACAGATGAATTATAAGCAACGGAATAAATAAACCAAACGAATACAATGACGGATTAAATTCCAATAAAAAGGAAGTGTTAACAACAAGTACATGATGGTGTCATAAATTGTTCTCTAAATAACTTTACATAAAACAGTAATATAATTAAACTACGTTCAGGACGGTGGTTTCCTTCTCTTCACTATGACGGGCCTCGCCATCCTTCGGATCACTTTCAACAACTTGCTGATCCACCTGAGCAGTGACGGGTGGGTTTTCACCGAAGAGCTCGTTAGTGTCCTCAGATTGTGCAGGACGGGTGGAAGTGAGCTCAGAGGCATTGATATTGACGGAGGAAAGATCAAGGGCAGGATAAAGCACCTTCACTTAACGAATAGCCTCGTCAAAACCGTCACCGTATGAGTCCCCGAGCTTGCTTAAAAGGGCGTCGGAGTCACGGTACTCCCGGACAGCTGTATCCTTGGCCTGACGGATCTCATTATCCTTCTCTGAAATAACTTGTTTCAGCTCCTCCGTCAGGTCGTAAAGCTACTTGCTCGCATCTTCCGCCATCTTGAGTTTCTTCTCCTAAGCTACTTTCCAAGCCTGAAGCTCGAATAGCTGATCCTCTGTCAACCTCGCCTTCTCCCGTAAACGGCCCAAGGTCGTCTCCTGGTTCAAGCATCGTCCCATCAGACCCTTCGCCATTATCATAGCCTGAAAGATTGATAATAATTCAACTTCAAGTAGAAGTACATACAAAAGGAAAGTAGACGGACAAATAGTGGACGGATAAAGTTACCTGAGCAATGCTAAACAAGGCCATCTCACCCATGGCTTCCGTCGAGTGATTACCTAGATCTTCGTAATCCTCAGTAGTGATAATGGAGGAGAGCTGCTCCAGGGCATATATAGGGTTGTCACGAAGAAGGGGCGGCGGTTTCTTGAGGCCAGAGGATGGACCCGTCATCAGGCCCTTACCAGCCCCATGTTTTATTGGGGTAACTGTCCTGGCGCCTTTAGCCATTAGTCCCATGACGGGTTCCAAAGGAACCTTGGGCTTCTTAGGTGGACGGTCACCTTTGGACGGCAGTTTTCTCTTAGAAGAGACTGTCTCTTTGGGGTTTGTAATACCGGCCTCTTTATTTTTGGCAACGGCCTCTTTGTTTTTGGCAGCATTGGCCTTGATCAGTGCTCTTCTCTTAGCATCGTCCATTTTTGTAAAGATGAACGGGTGAAAGTTTGTTTAAAATAAAACAGAAGTATCTATCAATCAAACAAAGTTGATCGACGAACTTACGTTGACGGGTCTTGGTCTCGTATTTAATTGCGGCTGGGGATGGTTTTGGACCGTCATAGTACCAATGGATGGTCTTGAGGTTCACCAGTTTAGCCCAGGTCCTCTCCTCCGGCGTAGTCTTGCTGAAAATATTTTCTAAGAAACCAAACTACTCAATGCTAACTTGTGGCCGTCGTCGAACTGCAAGAAAGAGGAAGGACGGTGAAAAAATGGCATGATTTATGTGTTAAACTGAACGATAAATGGAAGGGCCTCTACACATTAGGACAGACCCATCCTAACCTCTGACAAAATGCCTCAGGTAGTATCAACGGGCATGTATTCTGTATCACCAGGACGACTCATCGACTCGTCACCCTCTAAGAAAAAATAGCGACTCTTCCAGTCTCTGTTGGAGTCTAGGGTCTCGTATATAACCTTTAACAAAGGACTTCTAGCTACAAAACTGTATATCCCCCTAGATTTATCTATCTCATCCGGACGGTAGCAATGCAAGTACTCTCTCACCGTCAATCTCCTAGCCCCGTTGGACCAAGCCTCATAGAGTATCTCCATAGCTATGAAGACCCTCCAGGCATTGGGGGATATTTGGTTGACGGATAACCCTAGGTATTTGAGCAATTCACGGTGAAGGGTGCTCAATGGAAACCTAAGTCCTGCCTTCAACATCTGCTCGTACACCCCGACGCCCTCCACCCCTTCATAGTAGCATTTTTCTGATTTGTAGGGCAGACGCATGGGAATGTTGTCTGGAATCTGGTAATTAACCCTAAGTGTTTTGAAATGGGTCTCCTTGATAGTAGACGTGAAGTCGTTCACCGTCCACTCTGGCAGCATGATGAACTCCCTTGGTCCATCAGCTCCTACGACGGGTCCTACTTGTTCCTCGTCATCCTCGGACCTCCCTCTAATTCAACCAATTCTATATCCTCGTTTGTTGAGGACGGAGAAGAGGCAGACGGACTCCTATCTTCACTTTGACTCTGTGGGTCGTTGTGACCTAACGGGTATACCTCCTCGTAATCCGCCCCGTCACGGACGACTGACTGATTACTCAACGCACTAGACATTTCCTACATATGACGACGAGACCTAAGACTCCGACGGGTCTATAAATGGGTAATAACAGTTTTATAAAGTAATATGACGGTTGAAAAATGAGGCGAGTTAGAGCTTACCAATTTTATGTGAACGGAGGAAAGATGATGATGACGGATACAAGTGGTGGTAGGAGTTGGCCTGACAGGATTGACGGATCTCGCTTTGACAAGTATGTATTGTTGCAAAATAGGAAAATGAGAGGCGAAAGTTTGGTATTTATAGAGGAAGTGCACGGAAGACGAAGCGACGCCTCGATCCAAAACAACAGTCAATGAACGAGTGACACGTGTTATATTCCTTGATATCAGAATTTTTTGCCATGTGACAACGACGACCCCCAGACCTCTGAACCGTCACCTCATAATTACAAACCGTCACCCCATGTGTCCTAAAAGTCATTACGGGCCCATAGGGTGATGGGGGCAACTAAAAAGGGAAAAATATTTATGGAATGGGCCTGACAGATCTTCCTCTTTTGGTCTGTAATGGATGGGCCCAGCAACATCAGTCTTGTGAATGGACACAGCTTGGACGGGCATAATGGCGACGGGTCCAAATACCAGTATGAAAACCCTTGCTATAAGATACTTGCGACACACTTCAAGGAATCCCAAGATTAAAGGGATTCTATTAATGAAAGGATTCTAGAAGATATGTATAAGGCAATGTTTTGTCCAACACGTTTGGGATTCTACGAAGAAGAGTCCTATAAGGAAAAGACTTCTACTCCAAGTTAAAGAGGTCTACCTACTACTATAAAAGCTCCAATACCTTCGTTAAACAAGGGACACATATTTTACCCACTCTAGCACTCTAAAGTTGTGAGAATATTTCTGACTTAACCTTTGGAGGGCATTCGGCCAGCACCACACCGGTGCTCTTCGCAAGGTTTTCTCTTTTCTTTGTTGTGCAGGTTCACACTCGAGCGCGCAGGTATCGTGTGGCTCACTGGTGAAATTCTTGACTTCATCAATATACATGGTATACAGGACAGGAACATACATGCGGTAGATCACTTACCATGGAATAAGGTGTAAATGAGATAGACTTATATAGCTTATATAAGTTACTTTATTCTAAATGAATATGACATCAAGTTTCAAGTGTAAAACTGGTTTCTTATTTATCTATTTCCCTTTTCCCTTCCTCTGGCAATTTGTGACCATTATCTAATTTATCCCATCAGGGAAAAAAAAAATCCAATTTAGTAATAATAACAACAACAGCAACAACAACAACAACAACAACAATAATAAGTATTAGGGAAGATGCAACTACATGTCTTGTGCCTAGCAAACTGGGGTAGCATGTGAGACATTGAATTCTAAGAGAAGATATGTGTTTCATCCTGCCTACTGGTAAAGAGAAAACTTGCATTTGACAAATACGACTAATGGAATTTTCTTTTAAAGCATGAAGAAACTAATAAACATTGAAACTATACTCGGTGTATGGTATAGATATAAACAATAGTATAAGGTCATTTCATTGTATTCATTAAAAAAAAAAAAAGGATTTCTCAATTATCGTAAATACTTGGAAGGATAATAGTGTGGACATCTAACACTAAGATTAAGATTTTTTGAGACACATGGCACAAAATTGGGCTCCACTTATAGATTCTAAATAAATTTTATCTAAGTTTTGGCTTTTAATATAAATAGATTATGGTTAAAAAAAGTTTTATATCATAGTTCTAAAAGCTGGGCCAAACCAGCCGGTTCAACCAGGAAACGGGCACCAATCTGTTCCTGTAAAACCCCCTAAAATTGGTAAAAACCGGGAACAGGGAGCAAAAGCGATTCTTTGACTGCACTAGTTTTTAAACCATGGTTTATATATAAGTAAGGATATAGAATCAAACCTGGAAACCAAAGCTGTAAATTTCATAATAGAGTATTAAATTTTTAATCTCTCAAGGGTCAATTGAAACTTTCTGGTTGAATCTTCAATTTCTCTTGATCGATTGTTGGAAGTTATACGAGCATGGTCTTCATACTTACACGATGAATAGATGCTTCAAAATTTCAACCTTTATATTGCCCCTACAGATTACAATGTAACAACCCAAATTACAAATAAATTTTTTTATGAAATGAGCCAACACTAAAAATCATAACAAATTGCCCCCTTGGAATATTATGACAGAACACCCTACTATGGACTCAAGTACAAATGCAAGCCTATGAAAGACAATAAACGCGACTTACACCTAAGCTAGAAACTGAGACATGATACTAGGCGAAATACAAGTCTTAACTGGAATCAAGAACAAACCCCATAAAAAAAAACTCCTTAGCAAAATTCTGTTGATTATCCTCCCGAAAATAAATAAATAAAACCCTCCTTAAATGCATCAAATACAGAATATAAAAAGAAATAAAATGATCAAGCATGCAATAGTTGAACCACAAAACTTGACTATACACTAAGTATGTGTTTGGATTCAGATGAACCTGCGCCTAGCGTTTTTCCTGCATGTGTTTCAGCTTTAGGGACAAAGTGCACGGTTCACACATTGTTTATGTACTGTTCACGCACTGTTCACGGGTCTTATGACACTATTTACACATTTAAAAATTATTTTGCTATAGTATTTTCAGTTTTCAATTTTCAGCAAAATAAGTTGTATCCAAATGGACCCTGATAGTCCTGATTTGACTAAACTGATCAATCAATCAATCAAGGGATTCATCATACAAACATGTTAATTAATCAAGCACAACATTGTAATTAAACTCAACATGCTCAACATTAAAAAATGGTTACGCAACTCAGCAAGAGTCAAACCAAAATACATAGAATTGAAACATAAAAAATGTTTAAGTACATCATGTTAACCGGTAACCCTCTAGCAGACAAAGAAATATTTCTTCTCCCTTAATATATAGTTACATACGCCCCTTAACCTGCATATTTAAAACAATCTAATCTAACTATCTCCCTTAAAGTTACTTTTCCTCCCCATGTCACTTTAGTATATTGTGGATATATGGACCAAGTTTTGACATTGCTTTTATTTCCACTACTCATAATATGTCACTTTGGTAAATTTTATGTTGGGCTCAACATTGCAAGTAATCCAATAGGTTTTCCTCATGACTACAAAATGTTTTTGATAAGTAATAAGTTTTAATGATATCAAAAAAGGAGCACCCTAATACGCAAGAAGTGTACAACGGGTCAACAACTCTAAGTACAATTATTACAAGAATCAAGGAAATCAAAAAAAGAAGGGAATGATTGGTTTTGCATAGCAACCAACGAATCCAATAAAGTTCTAAAGAAAAATAATTTGAGGACTGGTAGGGATCTCTCAATATCCTCAAAACACCTACTATTTCTCTCCCTCCAAAGACACCATATTAGGCAATGGGGTATGATAGGGTTTAGACCCCTTAAACCACAAACAAATTGCGTAGCCTAGATTAATTAGCCAAGTTTTTACTTAGTCAAATTAAGCAATTCTAGGTTAAAACAATTACAAAATCATATCATGCATGTAAACATATAAAGTAGCGGAATAATAAAAGAACACACGATATGATCACCCAGGAAACCACACCGGAAAAACCTGGGGAGGATTTTACCCACCGATCCTCAAGGCAAAACGGAATCCACTAAGAAAGAATTGAAGTTGTTACAAAAGGACTTACAAGCAACCCCGCTTGACTTCCTAATGCTACCCACCAGTAGTAACTTCCTGACACGACCACGCGCAGGCTCCGAATCCACGGACTACTTCTTTCTTTTGTCTTCCTTCAATCAGGTACAAGCTCCTCACTTGTTTATCTTTAAGTTCCAAAGGCAGCAACCAAGTTGATCATCAAGATGTAAAAGAATCTTAATCTTGAAAACCCTAAGTTATGTGTAAAGGAAAGCTCCTCTAGATCTCACAAGAGATTTACACAAAACCGCAATGTATGAGCAACAACACAACTTGTGCAACTCTGAAAAACGTAGCTAGGGTTTGCCTTATATACCTAGGGCAAAAACATAAAAACCTAGACGTTTAAATAGTTAGGGCTGAGTTGGAATTCTGCAGAAAAACGCATCTGGGCCGATTTTCGATCGATCGAGAATTACATTCGATCGATCGAGCCAGGCCGAGAAGCTCCAATGCTTCTGCAGTCTCTCGATTCCAACTTTACAAAATTAAACCAACTTTGAGCGAGCCTAAACAAGACTAAATACATTGTTTTGATCATGGTTTGCCAACATTACAAATTAGGTTCTAAATACATAAAATCCTAAGACCTTAAAACCTAACAAACTCCCCCTTTGGCAATCCGTGACAAAACACAAATCAAATGCTCAAAGTTTACAAGTATAAAAGCCCTTTACAAAATAATGCTCATAAACAAAAGTTCAACCTAACTACTATCCATCGGTTGCAAGTGTAGACAGCAGCTTTGTTGAATCAACCTGTATATTCCTGAAATACTCAACAAACACATAAACGCATGTGTGGCAGAAAATAGTATATAAACAGGTATAATATTCTTGTAAGATTCACACAACTCAAAATAAAGATATATATCAATGAATCAACTCATAAATATAAATCAATAAGCAATGAATCATAAGTCAACAAGAATCAAAAGAAAACATGTATATCAATATATCAATCAATGTTACTCCCCCTAACATGAATATCCCCAAAAATGATATACAAAGTGAAGCACCTAGATACAATCTACTAAACTCCACAAAAAAAAAATATCCCATGCTAAACATATGTCTCCCCCTAACTATATGTCTCCCCCTAACTACAAAAGTTCCTCAAAAAGTACAAAACTCCTCTACAAGTCAAAAGAAAACTCCTCTACAAGTCAAAAGTATCCACTCCCCCTTTTTGTGACGGAATGCCAAAGGGCAATCAAAAGTCGCCATCAGAAGGTGGTGGTGAAGGTGAATGAAGACGTGCAAGATCAGCTCGCAGAGCACGCATCTCGTCCAGCAAGTCCACCAAAATCTGACCATGAGCCGCCTGAACGGTCATGACAGTCTCCAAAGTACGACGAACATCGAAGTCAGCCGCAGGAGGTGGAGGAATAGCAGCAGCAACAGCAGCATCATCACCAACTGGATCAGGAATATCCTCACCAGCAAGACCTGTAGAAGATGAAGGAGGAGGAGGAGCGCTAGAAGAGGGATCAGACCTAGGGTGTTTAGAACCAGCTCGAAGATGAGCAGCCCTCTGTCTAAGAAAAGACGCACCTATAGGACCGATGACATGAACAAGCTCAGAAGTAGGGAAATCCTCTAAACCTAGATACAATAAAATCCTATGAATGAAAATAGGATGGACAAGAGCATGAGCAGTAGATGAACTCCTATATACTTCGTTCAAAGAACGAAGAAAAAGATGAGGAAAACTCATAGGAGCATCTGTAACAAGAGCGTACAGAAAAACACACCTCTCAAGAGGAATGGTGTGCAGATGAGAAATGGGCCAGAGTGAGTGACATGCTATCCTAGAGAAAAGATAGGTAGTCCCAGGAAGCTCAGCAGAAGTGATCCGAGGATCAGAACCCCACTGGATAGATGACCCAGTGATGTAAGATATGACATCACTCAACTCAGGTGACTCACCATAGGGATAGACAGGATCCCTAACTAAAGGTACCTCAAGAGCATCAGCCACTACCTGAGGAGTAATGGAGTACTCTACGCCTCGTATCCAACTCCTAACAAGAGTGTTGGAATCATAGACGCGGATCGAGATGTTCGAATAGAACTCTCGAATCAAGGTAGCAGGAGGAGGAGGGTCAGACATAGCAAACAAGGGAAGCCAACCCCTACGCTCAAAATTTGCCCTAATGGCAGGATCAAGCTCATCTAAAGAGACAGACCGCTCAGCCCATATCTTCCTCTTAAGGTTTAGAGTGTCATAAAGCTCTTGGTTTTTCTCACTAGGGAACCGCTCACTATCAAAGGAGGGAGGGGAAGGAGTAGGAGTGGGAAGAGTCCTACGTGCTCTAGTCTTCCTAGGCATGGTGCTAAGGAAAAGGACAAAGACACAGAGAGAAAACCAAAAAGAACAAACACAAAAACCAAGTGCAGACTGCAAGTTAGCACACAAAAAAATATAGAATTAAAATTCTATATGATGCATGAACATTAACGATGTTATGATGCATGAACTAATGCAGTAATCAGGATCAAATTAAGTTCAAATTCATAAAATTGGCTTGAACATAGAGTTTCTTAACAAAAACTCAAAAAATTTGAGAACAACTTGAAAATTTTTGTACCAAATTGATGAACCAATCATTATAAACTATTGCAAACAATTTATAATAACCAATTGCATCAATTACACAAGCCAATTTCATCAATTAAACCCAATTGCACAAAAAGCCCCAATTCGGATCAATTATAAACCCTAGAAAATTAAGTTTTTCACAAAACACAAAATTGATCAAATTAATCACTCAAGAACATGTCTAGAGGGTGTCCCCAACAAAACCCAATGATCAATTGCAAACATAATGGTCCGAATCAACAAAAATCCCAAAAAGAAAGGTGCCGAAAATCTCCCTAAAAAATGCATGAAAAATGCATGAAAACTTGAAAATAATTTGAAAAGGAAGGGTAAAAATGACATACCAGCTTGAGAAGAGAGAGATTGTGCAAAAAATTCGGAAGAAAAAGACAAAAACTTGAATCTTTTTGGGCTGCCTTGTCGGAGAGAGAAAGGAGTTTGAAAAAGATTTTGAATAGTTCTTTGAAAAAGTCAGAATTCCTCTTTTTAAAAAGCTTCTTCACGATGTTCGATCGATCGAAAATTATATTCGATCGATCGAATGTGACAGTCATTTTAGAGCTTTCTGAGGCACTTTTTCGATTGATCGAAGAATACATTCGATCGATCGAAATAGGCAGAGGCACACTAAATTTTGGGGAAAAACATAGTTTTGAAAAATTGCAAACCCAATTTTGAAACAACTCCTCAAAGCACTTGTTCAATGAAAACAAAATGCATGAGTATGAAATGGAATGCATCTTCAAAAACCCAAAATTTTAAACCCAATTCTCTCAAACACAAGTTTCAATTGTCTTCCAAATTAATTTTCTCAAGCATCAACTAAGTTGTGCACAAATCTCAAGATATTCTTAAACTTGGTTGGTCAGACCAAGGACACACACACTAACATGTACAGTGTTTAACAAAGAGTAACTTGTGAAGTGTGTGAAACTAGCAAAGACTTGAGATACATGTGAGGTGATATGTGAATGGCAATCAAGCACAAAGTCTACACAATTCATCACATAGAATTAAAAGAGACTATCACCTAAAGAGTTACATCCTATAACTCCCACATCTCCTAGAACAAAAGCTTGCAATCATGTAAGTTTCTTTCATTATTGACTCTTATTTATATATGAATTGGCATTCAGCCTAATAGTACACACCGGTTTGAATTAAGTGAATTGGCATCAAGCCTAATAGTACACACCAGTTTTTAATTTAATTGAGGCTACACCTTATGTTCTTTTTGTGCATGTGCTACACTTTCTCGAGCACAAAATCTTATGATATGCACTAAGGTGTTCATGATTGGCTAGTGAACAGTGGTGAGATGGTTATTTATGCCTTTCTCAAAAGGATCAAGTCCGACAGTCAAAAACAAGTGACTTCATGATTAAGGCAAAGTGATTAAAAACCACACACATCTTTCCCATACAACATGCACTACAAAGTTTCAACTAGTTAAGTGCAGTAAATAAGCTCATCCAAGTTAAACAAGGTACACTAGACATGACATGTGTAAAAAGAATGACCAACCTTGTTTTCAAAAAATCAAGAAAAATAGTGTTCAACAAAGATTTTGCTTTCCCTTTTTTTTTTTTTTTTTTTTTTTTTTTTTTTTTTTTTAAAAGAGAAAACAAATAAATCCTAGAATGAAATGCATGTATGTAATGCAATGCAAGTCCTAGAACAAAAGAAAAACACAAAAACCAAATAACAATGGTCACAACAGAATAGAGCAATGAAGCACAAGGACCATGTCAGAAAGACTCAGTTAGTTCGAGTCTTTTGCATCCAAAACTTTTTAGATGCACCCCGAGCATTGGAGTTCTTATTCACATTAGAGTGATTCCCAACTCCAGAATTGGAATAAAGGTTTAACGCCTTTACCAATTCACCAATTAGTGCCATAGGATCTTGTGCTTGAGGCACAGGCACTTTTGGTCTTTTTGCTCTCTTATCAGCTTGAAGCTTGTAACAATTAGGACGGATATGTCCAGACTTACCACAGTAATGACAAACCCAAGCAGGTTTACCATGCATCTTGTCCTTAGGTTTGGTAGGCTCCTTAGGTTTGGATTCTCTTAAGTCTACCCTAATCTTCTTTGGAGGTGAAACTTCTACAGGTTTAACAACCTCACTCACAGGGGGTTTAAAGGTTTCACTCACAACCTCACTCACAAGAGGTTCAGAAGAAGAAGAAGAAGGAACAAAGACAGTGGAATGGGGTCCAGAATCAAAGATGCTTTCAACATATCCTAACCCAGCTTTATCAGAAGGATTCTTTTGAACATTCAGCATGTGATCAAGTTTAGAACTAGCAGACCTAGCAACAGATAAATCATGTTCCAAAGTTCTAACTTTATCAAGTAAAAGCATGTTTTCAGATTTCACATTATTCAAAAGATCATTAGCATCAAAAAGTTTTACAAGCAGATTTTTCTTTTCAAGCTCAAGAGCATCAATTTTCTTCAGGCCAAGATCAACTTTCATAGCATCCTTTGCAGCAATTTTGCAAAGTTTGTTATAGGCCTCTTGAAGATCTGCATCTTCAGAGAGTTCCCCATCAGCAGGGTTCTCCTCAGCAGATAAGCTTTCATCAACTTCAGCAGTAGCAGTGAAAGCAATGAAGTTTCCATCCTCGTCACAACCGGACTCATCATCAGAAACCTCATTATCACTAAGGGTTACAGCCATAGCTTTACCCTTATTCCTCAAGAAAGTAGGACATTCAGATTTGACATGACCATACCCTTGACAACCATAACACTGAGGACCCAAAGAGTTATTAGAAGATTGACCTACTTGTTCTCTAGGTTTTTCAAAATTATTAACCTTAGTGGGATCATTCTTCCTAAAGTTTCTAGGTTCAGCAGTGTTGGTATTCCTTGCCTTTCTGTTTGTATTTCTAAGGAAATTTCTAAAGTTCTTGGCAAGGTAAGCTATCTCCGTAGGAGAGAGCTCATCATCAAATCCACCATCTTCAACATCATCAACAGACTTAAGAGCCATTGATTTGGATTTGGCAGTCTTGGGAAGGTCAGACTCATAGGACTGAAGAGATCCTACAAGCTCATCCACAGGGATGGAGTCAACATCCTTACTTTCAGTAATGGCTGTCACTTTGGGTCTAAAGTCTTCAGTTAAGGATCTAAGTATCTTCCTAACAACTTTAGGTTGATCATAGACTTCACCCAAATTATAAGCAGAATTAACAATGTCATTGAGTTTAGCATAAAACTCATCAAAGGTTTCATCATCAGACATTCTAATGCTTTCAAACCTAGAAGTTAATTGCTGCAATTTATTTATTTTAACAGCCTTTGTGCCCTCATGCACAGTTTGGAGGATTTTCCAAGCAGTATGAGCAACCTCAACATTAGAGATCCTCTTAAATTCCTCCATTGAAACAACATTAAAAATGGCATTCATAGCTTTGCTATTAAATGCAGCTGCTTCTTTCTGAGAAGTTTGCCACTCACTCACAGGAGTAGTGGGCTTCTCCCAACCATATTCCACAGAGTTCCAAACTCTCTCATCAATGGATTTCAGGAATGCTTTCATCCTTACTTTCCAGTATGCATAATTGTTCCCATCAAAGTGTGGGGGAACAAACAAAGAGTGTCCATGCTCCATGACAGCAGGGGTCAAGGATCAGCTCAGAGATGAAAATCTCAAACAAAAGAGCAACCCGCTCTGATACCACTTGACAGGGTTTAGACCCCTTAAACCACAAACAAATTGCGTAGCCTAGATTAATTAGCCAAGTTTTTACTTAGTCAAATTAAGCAATTCTAGGTTAAAACAATTACAAAATCATATCATGCATGTAAACATATAAAGCAGCGGAATAATAAAAGAACACACGATATGATCACCCAGGAAACCACACCGGAAAAACCTGGGGAGGATTTTACCCACCGATCCTCAAGGCAAAACGGAATCCACTAAGAAAGAATTGAAGTTGTTACAAAAGGACTTACAAGCAACCCCGCTTGACTTCCTAATGCTACCCACCAGTAGTAACTTCCTGACACGACCACGCGCAGGCTCCGAATCCACGGACTACTTCTTTCTTTTGTCTTCCTTCAATCAGGTACAAGCTCCTCACTTGTTTATCTTTAAGTTCCAAAGGCAGCAACCAAGTTGATCATCAAGATGTAGAAGAATCTTAATCTTGAAAACCCTAAGTTATGTGTAAAGGAAAGCTCCTCTAGATCTCACAAGAGATTTACACAAAACCGCAATGTATGAGCAACAACACAACTTGTGCAACTCTGAAAAACGTAGCTAGGGTTTGCCTTATATACCTAGGGCAAAAACATAAAAACCTAGACGTTTAAATAGTTAGGGCTGAGTTGGAATTCTGCAGAAAAACGCATCTGGGCCGATTTTCGATCGATCGAGAATTACATTCGATCGATCGAGACAGGCCGAGAAGCTCCAATGCTTCTGCAGTCTCTCGATTCCAACTTTACAAAATTAAACCAACTTTGAGCGAGCCTAAACAAGACTAAATACATTGTTTTGATCATGGTTTGCCAACATTACAAATTAGGTTCTAAATACATAAAATCCTAAGACCTTAAAACCTAACAGGGTACAATTAATCAAATAAAACCATTTCGATGACGACCAAACCTGCCTTGCCAACACTCTAAGAGCCCCAAAACGGATTACGGCATAACCCAACTTACTCCAAATATACCCAAAACCATAGCCCATAGATCCACAGGAGCCGGACAATGAAGGAAGAGATGGTCAATTGATTCACCATTACACTTGCACATGTAACACCAATCCAATATCCAAACCTTCCTTTTTCGTAAGTCGTCAATTGTCAAGCATTTCCCTAAAGTAGCAGTCCAAACAAAGAAAGCTACTCGAGAAGGAATTTTCTATTTCCAAATGCTTTTCGAAGGAAAACAGAAGTTAGTAGAGCCCACTAAAATTCTATAATAATAATTAACCTTAAACCCCTTATCTCTAATAGGTTTCCAACGCATCTTATCCCTACAAAACCCCCCTTATTGAAAAACCATATATGGTATCCAAGAAGCTTGACATAGCCTCTAATTCCCGAGCATGCACACCCCTAAAGAAACTGACATCCCAAACGAGGACGCCATTGGTGTACTTCATAAGCGCAGCCACACTAGCATCCTTATCCTTGCAAAATCTAAATAACTCAGGATAACTGACTGCAAGGGATGTCTCACCACACCAACAGTCTTGCCAAAATTTCACCCTAGACCCGTCACCAATATCATACAGAATATGGCATGAAAAAGAAGGCCATCTCTGACTGATATTTTTCCATAAACCAACATCATATGGATTATTAATAGATCTGGTACACCAGCCCCCCATACACATCCATATTTCACCTCTATCACTTGCCTCCAAACGACATCCTTCTCAATCCCAAATCTCCATAGCCACTTCCGAAGCAAAACTTCATTAAAAAGTCTTACCTTTCTTATCCCTAAGACACTCGAAGAAATGGGGGAACAAACAATAGCCCATTTAACCAGATGACATTTAGGTTCATCACTAATGCCACCCCATAAGAAATTCCGTTGAAATTTCTCAATTCGATTAGCCATAGCAGCAAGTATAGGAAAAGAGATACAAAATAAGTGGGTAAATTAAATAAAGTGCTTTTGATTAAAGTGACTCTACCTCCCTTGGATAAGTACAAATGTTTCCATCCTGCTAATCTCCTTTCCATCTTCTCTAGAATCGGGTTCCATATTGTCTTATCCTTGAGTTTAGCACCCAAAGGAAGACCCAAATACTTCATTGGAAGAGTAACTTGCTTGCAACCAAGTACGGTCAACGATAAGTCAATATTATGCACCATTCCAACAGGAACCAATTCGGACTTGCCCCAATTTATCTTTAAACAAATCAATGTTTGAATCAAATAACCTACGAAGAAGATTGCATAATAAGAAAGTTGCATGGTACAGTTATCTAGTAACATTTCCATAGCACAAGAGATCATAAATCCAGAGCTTTCAAAAAGTTATTTTAAAATCCAAATTTAGAATAGTCTTATCTAAACGAGAATAACTCATTCAAAAGCTACATGTTAAATGACTTGTGTAGGATGAAGGTTTATTGGAGGCAGCCATTGGAGATCAGGCTAAATACCTCTATGGTATATATTATCCTCCTCCTAACTACATCACACATATATTTAGCTTCTCTGGTCTGAATGATCATCATGGGTTCATGGCCTCAGCAATAATTTTGGATTTTCTTCAAAATACCATTTGGCCAACTTACATATACTCCTTTTGTGATGTATGTTACAAAACAAAGAAGGAGATTTCTCTTACATTTTCCTATCCCCTATGGAAGAATATTGTTTTCAGTATCAAATAACATTTAGTACAAGCCCATCTTTTTTTCCGCAAACTAAATAAGACCTGTTGATTGTAGAAATGTTCAAAGACTAGAAGACATATAGATGGTACATTCAGCTACTCTATTTCTGATGTATTACAGTCATTCTAGTGACAGTGTTGGATACATCTCACAATAAATTTTTATTCTCAAAGGATATCTGTAGAATACCATAACATTACTTCATTCCTAACCTTTACCTAATTGCATTGCACATGGTAGAAATAAAACATATTCCTAATCAAATAAAATAATATTCCAGAAAATATGACAATGACCACTATCATGGATGTCTAAGCACCAGTCAATCTTACCATTCTACCCCAATCTATTGGGTCTGCATCACCCTATCCCTAATAAGTCCATAGGATTAGAAAAACACAAGATATGTGAGAAAGTACTTTACCACTATAGCATTCCAACGCCCATTGCACTTTTGATGCATCAGGATCAGGCAACTTCACACTTAAATTATCAATACTTGCAATAGGTGTCCTAAGAAGACAACAAATGGCCTGAAGATGTCAAGTCAGCAAGACTGATAAGTTGAAAAATCCATTACAATATCTAACATGGTTAAAGAAACCACCTTACCTTCAAAAGCACACTGCATTGGACTTGGTTATTAGAAACTGTATAGACATCAAAGAAATCAGGCTTAAATGCAATGGACTGATAAGCTGACCGTGACGAATTGAGAGTGTGAAAAGCAAGCTGCAGGCAGAAAATAGTAACTACACAAATCAACTCAATTACTTAACACATGAATATGCAATATGGCACTTACAAATTATTAACTCATTTGTTACCCATCCTTATTTGCAGAAAACTAAAACGGTAGTCCTAATTCTGCTAAAGTTTGATATAGCTGATGGAGATACTTTAGAAGGAAAATCCAACAAAACAAAACAAAAATTTCGAACCTCTTCTCATAACTTAAACTACATAAGACAAAAACCTTGAGCCCTCCACTCAGTTATAGCGAAATACTTCTGCATAACATGTTTGAGGAAATCTCTTGAATTTTCAGACACCCAAAAAAAAAAAAAAAATCAAGTCTAGGCTTCAGAGCTTTAATTTTTTGAATATATATATATTTTTCCATTTTCTTGCCAACCAAACAGAGCTTCACTTGTGAATTTCTCACTCATCAAGCATGATTCATATAAATCTAGTCAAACATAACTCCTCACACCCAATTCTAGAACTAATTAAATATTATTCTATGAAAGCCTATTTATGCCCTTTTTTCCCCTTCATTTTCATACCATCCAAACAGAGCTTCCACTCACTGATTTTCTCACCTATCAAAGCATGATTCATATAAATCAAATCAAACACAAATTCCTCACACACAATTCCATGAATAACAAATAATTTTGATATAAACCCCATTTATATGCTCTTCTTAAACCCTAATTAAAATACACCAAATCCCTAATAATGAGTTACCAAATCAACATGAACGCAGAGTAAACTATATGAACAATTAAAAAAAGTATAAATGAACTAATATGATTAATAAATCAAACAAATTGGATTAAATTTTTTAAAAAAATTAATGATAATTTTAGTTATTTAATCATATAAAATATACCTGAGAAGGAGAGGCTTGAATTGCTAGCTCGTTGCCTACACGTGCGAGGCACGTGATGCACCGAGCAAAGGTCTTGATTGCATTCCCACTCAGACTCAGTTCCATTTTCGTCTCTCTCTCTGAAATCTGAAGAGAGAGAGAGAGAGAGAGAGAAGGCGCGCTTTGGCGGGAAGGCAGAAATGAATTTGTAATGGGATTGAATGGGGGCCGTCCACGTGGACTTATAGACGGTGTATTGATGGACCTGTTAAAAAGGGACCTGGATAAGACCCATCCGAATTCGGTAAAAAACTAGCGGTTCTAGGACCACAAACCATTTCGCAAGATAGGCTGTGAGTAGTTTGTCTATTATTTACATATGAATTTACAATTTTTTCTACACCATTCACACTCGGTCACATCATAGTTGTAGTAAGACGTTGCAAAATAATTAATGATCTTAGATTTTTTAGAGAAAAAAAAATGGAATAAATAATAGGAACATGAATCCATTTTAGTACTATAAGTTTCCAACTCATATTAGAGTTTGATTCAACCTAACCTGACCAAGTAAAATAAGTTTTTTTGAATTGGTTGTTACTAGTCACTTTTATTTGCAACTGAGAAATGAGTACATTTCCAAATTTATATTTATCTATTTATAATATCTAAAAATTGAAACATAGCATTTATTGTGCCATGCTCTATTGAGCCAATCATTGTAGCATTTTGGTCAAGTTCGGTCCATTTGATCTATTTTGGTTCACTTCGGTTTATTTAGTCCAGTTTGGACCACTTTGGTCTATTTCAGTCCAGCTTGATACACTTCTGTCCATTTCGGTCTACTTTGTCCATTTCAGTCCATTCATTTTAGTTTGGTCCATTTTCGTCCAATAGGGTCCAAATTGGTCGAATCCAGTCCATTCAATCCATTTCGATCAATTTCAGTCTACTTCATTTCACTTAAGTCCATTTTGGTCCATTCAATTTACTTTTATCCATTTTGGTCCACTTCGGTTTAATTCGATGATGCTTTGGGAGGAGAGGTTTATGTAGAAAAGAAAGCTGCTTAATTTAGTTAATAGACAATTATGTCACTTTTTAGTGTAATGTTATTTGGTTATTGATAAAATTACATTTTTATTATGTTATTAAATTATTGTATTTTTTAAAAAAATATAATTGATGGATTTAGTTACATATGTTTTTTTTTAGGCCGTTTAAAATGTATAGAGGATGAACTGTTTCTAAGGAGTACTAGAAAAAAAATCCTAACTACACATGACATTATTAATTGAAAGTAAAATGTATTATGTTTCCTTAAAAAAAATTACTAAATTTAAGACACTTTCAAATAATAAATATAAATAGCTTAATTTAGAAAATATAATATATTGTATCAAATATACTTTATTAGAAAATAATCACATTATTTAAAGAAGAGTTTGAGATTAACACTTATAAGTCTTAACAAGAAAACAAATTGTCAAATTTTTCCGCAGTGCAACTAGTTTGATATAATGACGAAGAAGTTCAATAAAAGATCTAAATTTGATTTTAATTATATTCTAATTTTCTGTCAAATATCATTCTAATTGGAGATCATGTACTCTAATTTTGTATCAAGTATCCTAATTGAAAGCTATTTTTAACCCACTTAAAGCTACTTGTTGATTTTTTGACTTTTAAGTCCAAATAAATTATTTCCAATCTATTAAAAAGCCATTTGAAACTAATCTAATTTTCATACCAAAATGGATTAATTAGTGTCAACGAAAATTTTTACTTTGGTCTAAAAAATTGGCTGTTGCTTTGGAAAATTGGTATAGATTTTTATAATAACTTATTTTAAAATATAATTAAAATAAAAATTCATTGCATATTAACACAAATGAAAATTATGTCAAGAATTTAAAACTAAGTATATAAAATTAATCACCAAACTATGTTTTTTTTTTCTTTAATAACTAATTAACATTGATGGGACTGACGAATTCATTTACCAGAGACAATCTCAACGATACAGGCGAGGACATACTTGGACGAGAAAAAAACAAATACCCTCGTCACTGACGAGGGCAAGTAGGCCATTCAATGCGACCCAATTATACTCAGAGCGGTTACAGGGCCAACTGTACAAACCGTTGGAGCACATTGAAGCCACATTACACAGCATACGTTATCAAGAGGGACATTAAGACCTCCATAACTACCCCAATGGCTAGAAGCTATGAAAGCATATATAAGGCCCTCACGATGTCAAGGCAAGGTACAAAAAAGAACTAAGAAAATTCTATTGTTATTATGCTGTTTTGTTTTAATTTACTAAAACCTCCATTGTACTAACTTTGGCATCGAAGACGTTGTGGCAGACACCACACTGGTGACCATCTTTGAGAATATATTCATACGGGCTGAATGTTGGTTCCATCTGACAACTTTGACTAACGAACTTACACTTCATCAAACATGGAGAAATCAATCATCAACAATTTGCATATTCCCCCAAATAATATTCTTACAAGTTTCTTTTAAGAGCTGACAAAATATTAATAATTAATCCTGATATTATTAAACTTAGGAATAAATGTTTAATTATATATTTAATAGTGTTTGTTATGTGCTCAAAAAAAAAAAAAAAAAAAAAACTGTATGTAGGGTATTCAAGTTAGTAAAATTAAATGAGGGTAAAACATAATATATTATCATTAAATTATAATTTAATTCATTATAACTCCCATAGTCCCATCCAAAATTGGTAAATAAAGCATGTTACAGAAGCCGTCAGATCTCATGTGAACCACACAATCATGAAAATAGAAGATGAAAGAGTTATTCAACAGAAAGAGATAATGGCAGAGTTTCCAGAGGAAACTATTTAAACTATTTAAGTCTACAAATATTACCGTGCAGAAGGGTGTCTAGACTTTCCTATACGAAAGGAGTGAGTGAGTAATCCAATTTGGGAAGAAAAGACTGATAATTCTATGGCATTGGTGAATACGTGTTGATGAGAATAGCAACCTTAATTAATCCCCTAGCTGTCTTAAACCTAGACCAAAAAGTGAAGCCAATCCAAACTCGACACATGACATAACGAAGAAAAAGACCCGAACAGTGGGTTCACTCTGGTTTCAGCCTCTGGCTCTATATTATATTTGTAGTGCATTTAACACGTCGTATTGTGATGGACGATAATAGCGTAATTTTAAGAACTGCACACAAATGGTTTAACTCATGAATAAAAGAAGTTATGACAAAAATACAACTAGCAATAGAAAATGCACCAAGACTTAAAATATGACAAAATAGGGAAAATTTAGAGTGATATGATATGGGAGAGAAAAGTATTCTCTACATGTGATCATGAACCCAAAAACTTGTTTTGGTGTGTTATATATGGCACAAAATGTTGTGTTTTGTGAGACAATAGTAAATTCAGTGATTGAAGCTTAGTGGCCCTTTGCAAAACCAAAAAATTGGTCCTCAATGCCCACAAAGCATCCGTTACACCCAAAAATTAGAAACTTTATATTTTTTTGAGATGATATGAGTGAGACAATAGTAAATGAAGTGATTTAAGCTTGGTTGGGCTTTTAAAATATGACAAAACATGGAAAATTCAAAGCAATATGATATGGGAGAGAAGGATTCTCTACATGTGATCATGGACCCAAAAAACTTGTTTCGGCTTATGTTATATATGGTACAAAATGTTGTATTTTGTGAGACAATAGTAAATGAAGTGATTTAAGTTTGGTTAGGCTTTTAAGTGGCCCATTGCAAAACAAAAAATTGGTCCTCAGCACCCACATAACATCCATTACAAGTCAAAACTTAGAAACATTTTTATTTTTTGAGATAGTTACAATATGCTACTAATTCTACAGTTTGAATTTTGTCCTCCCTAAACTTCTGAGTACTTTGTATATGGAGAGGTGTTAATTTAACTACAAGAGCCTTTGCAAAACCTAGAAACATAAATATACCAAACTAACTAAATAATGAGAGTCTTCACTAGCGTGTTGGCATGAGAGCACCAGTGCCATAAAATTATGAGTCTTGCTTTCCATGTTTGATGACTCACTTTTTTATTTCTTTTGGCAAGTCTAACACTCTGGACTCCATATCACGGCAATATTAGTAGGCCAACATTCAGCAAACTTGGAATTGAATTATGGACTTGACAAGAGCATTAATATCGTAAGAAAGACGCTTGATTTGGATAGATCGAGTTACCGTCAACAGGCTTGGTCAAGTGGTACAACAAACTCCCCTTCATAGGTCAATTACAGTGATCTTGAAATTATGGAGAAGACTTGACTTCTAGAGAGTTTCCCACTTTTTCACTTCCCAGTTTCCACAAGACAAAGGATTGGGTACACTCTAGACCACTTTGGTCCATTCAATCTACTTCCATGATGCTTTGGGAGGAGAGGTTTGTGTAGAGAAAGGAAGCTACTTAATTCAGTTAATTGACAATTATGTCATATTCTTAGTGTAATGTTGGTTGGTTATTGATAAAGTTATATTTTTATTATGTTATAATATATATATTTTATATATAATTGATGGATATAGTTATATATTTTTCCTTTTTAGGCCATTTAAAGTGTATAGAGATTAGAGGATGGACCATTTGTAAGGAGCACTAGATTGATAAAAGCATTCTAGCAACACATTACATTATTTACAAAATATATCGCCTTATATAATAATTGAATGTAAAATACATTATGTTTCCTTTAAAAAAATTACAAAATTTAAAACACTTTCAAGTAATAAATATAAATAATTTAATTTAGAAAATATAATATATTGTATCAACAATACTTTATTAGAAAAAAATCAAATTATTTTAAAAAGGGTTTAGGATTAACACTTATAAGTTTTAATAAGAAAATGAATTGTTAAATTTTCCCGCATTGCAACTAGTTTAATATAATGATGTAGAAGTTCAATAAAAGATCTAAATTTGATTTTAATTATATTCTAATTTTCTTTCAAGTATCATTCTAATTGGATTTTATGTACTCTAATTTTGTATCAAGTATACCAATTGAAAGCTACTTTTAACCCATTTAAAACTACTTATAGATTATTTGACTTCAAGTCCAAATAAATTATTTCCAATATATTAAAAGCTACTTCCAACCCATTTGAAACTAATCAAATCTTCATACCAAAATGGATTAATTAATTAGTGCCAACGAAAATTTTTACTTTGGTCAAAAAAATTGGCTGTTTCTTTGGAAAATTGGAATAGATTTTCATAATAACTTATTTTAAAATATAATTAAAAATAAAAATTCATTGCATTAACAAAATGAAAATTATGTCAAGAATTTAAAACTAAGTATATAAATTAATCACCAAACTATCATTTTTTCTTTAATAACTAATATGGAGAAATCAATCATTAGCAATTTGCATATTCTCCCAAATAATATTCTTACAAGTTTCTTTTAAGAGCTGACAAAATATTAGTAAAGAATCCTGATATTATTAAACTTTAGATACAAATGTTTAATATAAATCTAATAGAGTTTATTATGTGCTAAAAAAACTGTTTATTCTTAAATATGTCTATCCATAGGTAATGTATTACAACTTAAAAGTTAGTAAAATTAAATGAGGGTAAAACATAATATATTATTATTATATTACAATTTATCTTCATGATAAATCCCATAGTCCCATTCAAAATAATAAGCTGTTTCTTGCAAGAAATTCAAAATTTGTAAATAAAGCACGTTACAGAAGCCGTCATGATCTCACGTGAACCACACATTAATCATTAACATAGAATATGAAAGAGTTATTCAGCAGAGAGACATAGTGGCAGAGTTTCAGAGGAAACTATTGAAACACTTATCTCTGAAATGTATACTTCAACTTCTTTCTGATTCCAAAATTTTTAGCACGGCAAAATTATGATGGTTGATATTAATTAACTGTCTCTCATACGATATTAATGCTCTTGCCGTGTTCATTCCAAATGATTGTACCCTTGAATTAGTTTTTACCAAAAATCTTATTTATTTGATAAAAATTGACACAAGCATAAAATGTGGGTCTACAAACTTTACCGTGCAGGAGGGTGTCTAGACTTTCCTATATGAAAGGAGTGATTAATTCAATTTGGGAAGAAAGAAAGATAATTCTATGGCATTGGTGTTTTTTTGATGTCAAATGCACTATAAATCTATATATTACTAAAAGTAGAAGTGTAGTATTTAATGTTGCTACGCTCACGAGCCACATCAACGTCATCATTTTCTTGTTTCTAGTTTTCTTATATATTTTTTTAAACATTGTCTCATTAGAGGTGACTTAAAAGCTTCATTATTTAAAAATTAAAATATTTTTTAACTATTATTTTTATTATTAATTTTCCAAAACTCTCTTTCCCTTTTACCTCTTCATCTCCCCACTACTTTCTACTTTAATATCATTCTTTCTCTACGCTCACATTGAGCTACATCAACGTCATCATTTTTTTGTTTCCAGTTTTTCTTATATATTTTTTTAAACATTGTCTCATTAAAGATAACTTAAAAGCTTCATTATTTAAAAATTAAAATATTTTTTAACTATTATTTTTATTATTAATTTTCCAAAACTCTCTTTCCCTTTTACCTCTTCATCTCCCCACTACTTTCTACCTTAATATCATTCTTTCTCTACCTTTTTTGCTTTATTTATTTTAATTTTTATTATTCTCAACACCTTACTATAAATTTGACATTTTCTTTTTCATTCTATGCATAGTTTTTTTACAAAAAAAAAAAAGAAAAAAAAAGGCTACTTCTCTCTCTCTCTCTCTCTCTCTCTCTCTCTCTCAATTTGTTTTTCATTTTTTGTTTTATTTTTTTTTAATTGTGTCAATTCTTTAGGTTGATGAACTTTTGTGTTAATTAGAATTCTACTTTGGGTTGATGCAATTAACTAGTTTTGTGTTTTATGTTGTTATCTTTTATATTCTATTTGATTAAATATTATCCTATACTACATTATACATATAGTATACAATAATATAGTGTTCTTATATGACATAGAATGACTTGGATAATTTGATGCTTATTGTTATATGTTTTACTTTTACTCTTTTTTCCTCTCATCTTATTTTATTCAATATTTAAATCCAATTACATCCTCTATACTATTAAATTATGCAGCACGAATCAAGAAAATATATAGCTAGACACAAACTTGCCTTCCTTTACCATACATTGGGGGAATCAAAATATTTGTGTGATAAACAATCATATAATTTATAATTTAGATAACACCCTTTGAATGTGTCTAGGCCCATAGATTGAGCAATTTGAAAACTTAAAAGGCTATTGAGAATGAACTATTTAAATCAAGTCTAAAAAAGATATGAACTACTATATATCATTTAGATAAATACTTTTATCATAGATACATTAATATTTTTTTGCCACAAATTTAAATCACGCAAACTTAATAATTTTATATTATGTGTTAGCATTATTTCTGCGGCTTCTTCTTTTTCTTCTTCTCAAAAATATTATGTAAAAGATACCTACAGTAATGAGTCTTTACTAGCGTGTTGGCATGAGAGAGCACCAGTGCCATAAAATTATGAGTCTTGTTTTCAATGTTTGATGACTTGCCTTTTTACTTTTGGCAAGTCGAACACCCTGGACTCCATAGCACGGCAATATTGGTAGGCCAACATTTAGCAAACTTCGAATTGAATTATGGACAGACAAGAGCATTAATATCGTAAGAAAGACACTTGATTTGGATAGAGTTACCGTCAAAAGACTTGGTTAAGGGGTACAATAAACTCCCCTTCATAGGTCAATTACAGTGATCTTGAAATTATGGAGAAGACTTGACTTCTAGAGAATTTCCCACTTTCCCAGTTTCCACAAGACAAAGGATTGGGTACACTCTAGAGCGCTGTAATTGACTAATCATAAGTTCGGTACGCATGCACTTAGGTACCCAATTAAGCATAGATCAGGACTTCAATTCGTTAAATTCATGTCTATATAAGCAATATGTGATGGGAATATATACAAAATTTCCAGACTTGTGAGATGCAAAATAGAGAAAAATATACGTTAAAGAAAAATAATCACACACAAGACAGTATTTACGTAGTTTGGCAATTTGCCTATATCCACGAAGTTGCAGGGATTTTACTATTTTCAAGAAAAAAATATAAAGTGTGGCAGTACAGTTTTCTGTCTCTCAAAAACCGACTAGCCCTAATCTCCAAAATAATAGTATTTATATTTTGCGCATAGGATTCACAATGGGAAAAAAAAATTTTCGGGGGCATTGGCCTCGACAAAAATGGCCCAAGCCTCCGCTCTATAGACTAAGCTTCAAAAAATCTCCCATTAAAAACTATAACAATATTATTTCGGGTCAGGTTATAATCCGAATCAAACACAACTAGACTTCACAAAGCCCAATAGTATAGTTTCACTCCCTTTTATAATATTATTACTAAAAACTGAAGCATAGCATTTAATATTGCTACAATTACATTGAGTTACATCAATAGTCACGTCATCATTTTTTTGTTTCCAGTTTTTATTATATATTTTTTTAAACATTGTCTCATTAAAGGTGACTTAAAAGCTTCATTATTTAAAAATTAAAATATTTTTTAACCATTATTTTTATTATTAATTTTTCAAAACTCTCTCTCTCTTTTACCTCTTCATCTCCCCACTACTTTTTACCTTAATATCATTCTTTCTCTACCTTTTTTTCTTCATTTATTTTGACTTTTCTTATTCTCAACACTTTACTATAAATTTGACATTTTCTTTTTCATTCTATGCATAGTTTTCTCACAAAAAAAATGCTACTTCTTTCTCTCTCTCTCTCTCTCTCTCTCAATTTGTTTTTCATTTTTTGTTTGATTTTTTTTTTTTATTGCATCAATTCTTTAGGTTGATGAACTTTTGTGTTAATTAGAATTCTACTTTAGGTTGATGAATTTTTATTTTTTTTAATTTTAATGTGATGACCTATAGTCTAATAAGTGGGACTTACCGTTCATAAAATATTCACAAAAGTGTTATTAAATAACATTGTTTAAAAACTGAACATTAGTACGAAGAGTTTTCTAAATTCAATACTTAAAAATAACTTAAACTAAGTAACGTAACTTAGATACTCCAATAAAAATTACACATACTAAATGGGTTGTTTTTTTAGGACCTACAATTTTCAATGTTTTAAAACATTGAAACTATTGATTAAACACCCTAACCAAACATGGGAAGAAAGAAAGACTGATATATTTGTAGGTCATCGCACAAAAACCATTACACAGAGGATTTGGATCCGGTGCAGTACTTAGAGTATTGCACTAGGTGCAATACCACTAATTCATCTCACATGAATTTTTACCATCTTATTTTTTAACTTTAAATTTTTAACACTTTTTTAAAATTTTTTTAATTCAATGGTTAAGATTGAAAGTTGAAATTTAACTTCTTTTTTTTTTTTTTTTTTGGTTAAGAGGAACTTATATTAAACTTCGGAAGCCAAAAAAGGCGAAATAGAGGCTGTGCGCCTAATACAGTACAAACCAGCAGCATCAGTGCTTAACATATTACACAAAACATCAGAAGCTGGTGTTTCTAATACAACAAAATCTTCAGCAAGTAAGCAGCCAGCACGAGCGAGATGATCCGCACATCTATTCGCCTCCCTCAAGATATGTATGACGTTGACCGTTCAATGCTATTGCACTAGGTGCAATACGTAGTGCACCAACAAGTGAAACATCGATGCTCAATCATGACTGCACAGAGATAATGGAGACGACTTGACTTGTAAAGTGATTCCCAGTTATTGGGGTCCACTCTAGGCCAATCAAATATATGTTAATATGTCATAGCCTGAACACGCGTGCCCTTACGTATTCATTTTGATAAATCATGGCTTCAATTCATGTCTATATAAGCAATGTAATTCACTTCCTTGCATATTTAAGTTAGTTATTAAAGATACATTCTCAAAAAAATAAAAATAAGTAAAAAACTGTTAAAGATACATTATTAATGGCGTCATTCTTGTGTTACTTGATGTCCACACGCTTGCTATTTTTAATTCCACTGTTGCATGCTATTGCCACTAATTGTTTTGCTTCTAGGCAGCCAGTACTCTGCCATGATGATGAGAGCTCTGCCTTGCTGCAATTCAAACAAAGCTTTCACTTCAACCTGAATTCTTGCTCTGATCCTTCTGATTATCCTCCTAAGATTTCATATTGGAAAGTGGAAGGGGTAGACACAGATTGCTGCTCATGGGATGGTGTGGAGTGCAACGAGGAGACTGGTCATGTGATTGGCCTTGACCTCAGTAGCAGCTGTCTCTATGGTTCTATGCTCTCCAACAGCAGCCTCTTCAGCCTTGTTCATTTTCGAAGGCTTAATCTTGCTTATAACCACTTCAATTCCTCTCAGATCCCATCTGGTTTCGGCCGTCTTTCTGGGTTGACATATCTCAAACTCTCCTCTTCATCGTTTTCTGGCCAAATTCCATTAAATATTTCAGAGCTTTCCAAGTTGACATTCCTTGATCTGTCAAATAATTCTGAGCTACATCTCAGAAGTCTACAAGGTTTAGTTCAAAACCTAACCAGGCTAAAAGATCTAAGTCTCAGGTACGTTCAGATATCATCTCCAGTGCCAGAAATCTTAGGGAATTTGTCATGTTTGAGGACACTTTATTTGATTGGTTGCGGATTGCATGGAGAATTCCCTCCCGGAATTTTCAAGCTACCGAATCTACGGGATCTGTGGGTAAATGACAATCCAGATCTCATGGGCTATTTGCCTGAATTCTACTAGAGCAACCCCCTTAAAATTTTATCACTCGGTGGTACTAGTTTCTCGGGAAAACTGCCAGATTCAATTGGAAACCTTAATTCCTTGAATGAACTACAGATTTGGGATTGTAATTTCTCAGGTCACATTCCATCTTCACTAGGTAACCTTACTCGACTCACTTATCTGGTACTTTCTAATAACTCTTTTGTGGGCCAAATACCTTCCTCGTTGTCAAACCTTATTTCCTTGAATCACTTAGACTTCTCTTATTGTCAATTATCAGAGTCAATTCCACCTTCATTTGATAATCTTACACAACTTACATATCTAGATCTCACCAATAGCCTTATTAGAAGCTCAAACCCTTCTTCCTTTTCGTGGCTTGGGAAGTTGAGCAAACTTACTTATTTACGTCTTGATGGAATCAATTTAACAATGGAGATTCCATCATCCTTCGCAAATCTAACCCAACTTAATTATTTGAGCATGTATGATACTCAATTAATGGGTCGAATCCCTTCTTGGCTTGCCAACTTGACTCAGTTAACTACCTTGTCCTTTTCGAATAATAAATTAGAATCTCAATTTTTGAACTCAAGAAACTTGAACGACTCTTGCTTTCCGGCAACCACTTGAGTGGCACAGTGGCTTTGGAAATGCTTAACAACCTCAAATTTTTAACCATGCTATTTCTATCAATGAACAAAATATCATTCCTCACCAAAACCAGTACCAATGCAACACAAAATAAATTTGAGATTTTAGGATTGGGTTCATGCAACTTGAGAAATTTCCCAAATTTCTTACGCTATCAAGACCAGTTGCGATGGCTAGACCTATCCTACAACAATATTCAAGGCCAAATACCCAAATGGGTATGGAACACAAGTAAAGAAACTTTGATGATTGTGAACTTCTCTCACAACTTTTTAACAGGCTTTGACCAACATGTTGAAAATTTTTCATGGCCTCAACTACAAATTTTGGACCTTCGGTCCAATAATTTACGAGCATTACCCCTAATTCCACCACCATCCACCGTTGTTTATTTGGTTGTAGACAACATGCTCCAAGGAGAATTTTCACCATTGATCTGCAAACTTAGTTCTCTTCATTCCCTTGATTTGTCCAATAACAAATTCAGGGGCACACTTCCACACTGTTTGAGCAATTTTAGCAACTCTTTGAGCATATTGAATCTTCAAGGCAACAACTTCCATGGCATGATTCCTCAACTATGTGCAAAGGGAAGTAGAATGAAGATGATTGACTTAAGCCATAATCAATTTGAGGGGCTTCTACCAAGATCATTATCAAATTGCAAAATGCTAGAGATTCTAAATCTTGGAAACAATCAGCTCAATGACGTTTTTCCCTCTTGGTTGGGTTCACTTTCGGAACTCGGGGTACTAATTCTTCGACATAATGGACTTTATGGTGTAGTGGGTAGTCCTACAACCATCTTTGCATCTCCCAAGTTGCACATTCTTGATCTTTCCTCAAATAAATTTTCTGGTAAGTTGCCATGTATATTTCCAAAGTTGGAAGTATATGAAGAAAATTGATGCAGATAACTTCACATATATGCTGGAATTTACAAGTGCTCTATCATTTGGTTATGATGTGTACGAATATTACCCTTACTCGATGAAAATCATAAACAAAGGCAGGGAAATTATGTATTCAAAGATCATAGAAGTCTTCGCAGCTATTGATCTTTCAAGCAATGAATTCAATGGAAAGATTTCAGAATTCATTGGGAATCTAAATGGCTTCCAATTGCTCAACCTTTCCAACAACAACCTCACTGATCATATCCCACTGTCACTAGCAGACTTGACAACACTTGAGTCGCTTGACCTTTCTCAAAACAAGCTCTCGGGACGAATACCTTGGCAACTAACGCAACTCACTTTCCTCGCATCATTTAATGTCTCGCATAACCAACTCACAGGGCTTATACCTCATGGTAATCAATTTGATACATTTGAGAATAGTTCATTTGCTGGAAATTTAGGATTATGTGGAAATCCATTATCAAAGAAATGTGAAAATCATGAGCAAGCGCTTGGCATCAAAGAAGTTCAAGACTCTTGGTTTCACATTGAATTTGATTGGAAAATAATCCTCCCGAGATATGTTAGTGGCCTTATAATCGGGGTGGTTGTTGGAAACGTTGTGACTGAGAAGATGCAATGTTGGTTTGTAGGAACTTGAAGAAGGCAACTTAAAAGGTGAAGGCATTCATACGGGTTTGAATCTGTCATGATGTGCTTCAAAGAATTTTGATCTCTGTATTTGCATATTTGTATGTAGCACCTTTGTTATTTTCTACCTTTCATTTTTCTTGAGTTTCCTTGTCCTCTTTTCTTGTGCATACAACTTTTTGTCTTTCACTTTTCAATTGTCATTTGTTTTCTCTTTTTTTGTTGTAAAGACGTTGTTACTACCGTATCTCCCACTCTCTTAAGAATATTTCTTCTACCAATTAAAAAATCGTTTCCAAGCACAAAGATCTATTTAGAAACATTGATTAGGGTCATTTGCCTCAATTTTTTGTAAAGTCCCGTGAGCCCCACACATTGGTAAAACTCACAAACTGCCAGTGTCTCACTGCATACACTTGATATACATGAGACCCTCTTGAGAAGAGATTGTAAGTTAAGTTTCGTCATAGGCTTTGTAAATGGGCCTGAAGGTGTAATTTTAATGGGTTTGTCCTCCCTAATTGCCTTCCCTATATAAATCATAGCTCTTGTATGGATGAAATCAATCCTTGGGTTGTGAAACGAAAAGGAAAAAAATAGGTGGCGAGATAATCTTACTTTGTATCTTTTAGGTTAATTCATTTAAGTGGTAATCATTGCTTATCCTTTATCATGTCTTCCTTGGGTGGATTTCTTATGGTGGTGAACTAATTAGAATGGAAAATTCTGGGTAGTTGTTGGGGACGTTCTGCGACAAGGGCCGAAAATGCGAAAACAGCCCAAATCTCCCCTTGGGTTCTTTAGAAGTGTTTATTGGTGGAGAATCAAGCCCAAAATTTCAAATGTATAGTTAACAAAAGGCTAATGGTGCTTTGACAAGAGAGAATCAAAATGCTCATAACAAAAGTGTTGAAAACCATAAAAACATAATAGGTTTGAAACTTCAACCCACAGTCACACAGAAGAGGGAATTGAGAGCGGTTATTAGGAAGAGAGGGAAGGTTCCCCTGTACCCATATTTCCACCCCCAAGTTTCGGAATTGTGAAATTGTTGACTGGCTGAATGGGGTTTTTCTCTAAAGTTTTAAGTATATGAGTAGAACGTCATTGGTTGTTTTTTTAGTTGAAGAAAGACCCTTGTATTGAGCTTGGGGTGTTACTCTCAGAGTAAAACGTCCTCCTTTGTTTTGAATCTGATTGTGGAATTTATATTGAGTTTGGGGCGCTCTAAGTGACTGGTTTTTGGTCAATAGAAAAGGCTTTGGACCCCAAGGTGTTAAGCAAGTAGTAATTTTCAGGTTTGCTTTTGTTTGGATAAAAGGAAGGATTACTTTTATCATCATTAAGGGAAATGCTTGACTAAACCCTCATTGGCTCCTCATTTTCAATTGTTTCAGACCATTGGGAGGCTCAACTAGATGAGAGCTAGCAGCTGAAGTTGGCCAATGAGAGCCAACCATTTTTAAAGGAAAAAAAAGGTTCGGACAGAAACTTTGAGCCACAGTCACATAGAGCATAAAAGCTGTTTTGGGATGAAAATTTTGGATACAAGACCTCTTCCATGAGCCTGAGGTGTTACTAGTGTCCCTTGCCACTTGGTAGCACGCATTGGCTAGGCTCATGCAAAAGATCCGAAAGGAACCGACTCATACCCTCTAAACCACACTTCCTCAATTTCCCCCATATGTCGCATGGGCTTGGGCTATGCTTAAAAGAATAAATAAAATATAATACATGAATCGAGTCCATAAGGAAGTCAAGCTTGGTTGAATCGGGCTTGTACGAAATGTGTCTCGAAAATGGGTATTTTGGCAAAATGTAATGGAATTAATAACAATGGTAAAGTCAAGAAAAATTAATATTTTAATCAAATGTAGTATAAAATAGATAATTTGATGTAAGATGTTTTGAAAAGTAAATATATTAAAATAGATAGGAAAATTTGCATGAGCGGATTCAAATGCTCTTATGTGCCATCTATTTTTTTCTTATCGCTGGAAGCTCCTAAGCCAAAAATGACGAGGTCATGAAGTTCAATGTATCTAGAAGAAAGTTAATCAATGTGTAAACATAGTGTCTATAAAAACGAGTCTTTTGCTAATATAAAGCTTCCCGTTTCCAGTGGGAAACAAAGACAAAAGTTAGACAAGAAGGTTCAAAAGTTGCGACGATCATATTCACAATTTGAATGATGAAACTTAGCTGACAATCATGTCTCTCTCCCTTTCAATTGTCTCAGCCTTCCTATCTAGAGGGGATTCAAAGTTAAGAAGTTATTATTTTTATCTTATCGGATCGCTGAAATAATAAGTTAAGTTTTTAGTGTTTCATCTCGGCCATTCATATGTATTGGGTGCAGTACAATATTCTATGATCTGAATACTGTGAGGAGAACGCGACTTTTGTGGTTTTCTTTATCTTTATGCAGAAAAGTTTCTCTTATGTTGAATTAACTGGCCATTCATCTTTCCGTACTAGCAATAAAAATGACAAAATTGACTACGGTGATTTCATTTTGATTGTTAAACACCAAACACGATTGCTTTAACAGAAGCCATTAATGTTGGGAAATGCATATTAGTCAAATTTTCTGTTGGATTTAAGATTAACGTCAAGGGATTTAGAGGGGATATATATAATTTGTTAGTTAGGGGAAGAAGAATTGAACTCTATAGACCTCTGTGGGAAACATCAAGGGTGTTAATTGAGTTACAAGTAAGGCTGTCAATTTTGTACCGAACCGGCCAATTCAATTGGTATTTGGCGTACCAATACCAGGCTAGAAAATAAACACAGTTGTTTCTAATGGTATAAATATGAACCATACCAAGTCGTAAACAAGGTCGAAAAAAAAAATAAACAGCTTCGTTCTCACTCTTTCCACCCATTGGTGTCGACTCCCTGATCAATTTCTTAGCCTTTTGCCAGCGTGGCTCCTCCCTTAAGTTGCAAAACCCCCTTCTTCTTGTAACTCTAAATTGTAGAATTGGTGTATCACTCCTTTCTCTCTCTTGGTTTCGAGTAACTCTCAAGCCTTTTTTTGGTTGAACTCTCAAGCTAATTTAAATCAATAAGTCTAGCGGCCCAATAAAATTCATAAATATCAATGTGACAAATTTTTAATGATGGACAATAAAATAATTTCAGTAGTAAGTTGATGCAAGATGCGGAAGCGTCAAAAAGCAGAACACGTCTACGTTTAGAAAATAATAAACAAAACATGTTTGCTTCTGAAAATAACCTCGAATTCACGAGAGTTTCTTGGAACAAGAATTCAATTTTTTTAATTAAAAAAAAAAATCTAACTTGGGAGTTATAACTATCCGAAAACCTAGCAGCAAGTAATTGAACTTGGCGGAGACAAGAAAAGCCCAAAACCAAACAAAAACAAACAGTGAAATTTTAAATTCAAAATTCTACTCTCAACTAGAACAATCTAACACCAAATTCCAAACATACCTCCTCATAACCCTCCAAAACCCCTAAATTCCCAAATAGCCCCATTCTCTCTCTCTCTCTCTCTCTCTCTCTCTCTCTCTCTCTCTCACAGAGCAAAACCCCCAAATTCAATGGTGAGTAGTGTTACCTTGAACAAATATGATGGCATACAGTACAGGAACATGTATGTGGTAGATCACTTAGGCTTTGTTTGAGAGTTCATAAGAGAATAGAATAGAATGGAATGGAAATGAATGATTATAAGAGAATGGAAAGGAATGGAATGTATTTAAGTAAGGGAAAGAAATGGAATGAAATGGAATTAAGTAACCTTGATTGGATGTTTTAAAATTAATGAATGAAAAGGTATGAAAATGAATAGAATGTAAGTAATATTGTTTGGGAGTAACAGAGAGAATGAAATGGAATCTTTTTATGACAATATTACTATTAGACCCATATTTTAAAATAAAAGGTTGAATATATAGGGGTATTTTGAGAGTTTTAGTAAAAAATTCATTAAATCTAATTCTATTCCCTCTCATTTCTCCCAATTTTGAGGGGAATGAAAATTTGAGATTTTAAGAGAATAGAGAGGAATGAGTGTTTTCTCCTACCCATTCCATTCCCTCCCACTTAAACTCCCAAACAAAAGAATGGACGTTCCATTCCCTCCATTAAAACTCCCAAACAAGGGAAGGGAAGAATATTCTAAAATTAGTCTTTTCATTCATTTCCATTTCATTCCATTCCCTCCTCCCAAACGAGGCTTTACCATGGAATAAGGTGTAAATGGAATAGGCTTATATAGCTTATATAAGTTACTTTCTTTTAAATGAATATGACATCAGGTTTCAAGTGTAAAACTGGTTTCTTATTCATCTATTTCCCTTCCTCTGGCAATTTGTGACCATTATCTAATTTATTCCATCAGAGAAAAAACAAAATTCCAATTTAGGAACAATAACACCACCAACAACAACAACAATAATAGAAAGTATTAGGGAAGATGCAACTACATGTCCTATATGTCTAGCAAACTGGGGTAGCATGTGAGACATTGAACTCTTAGAGAACATATGTGTTTCCTCCTACCTACTGGCGAAGAGAAAACTTGCATTTGACAAATACGACTAATGGAATTTCTTTTAAAGCATGAATAAACTAATAAACATTGAAAGTATACTTGGTGCATGGCATAGATATAAACAATAGTATAAGGCCATTCATTGTATTCATTAAAAAAAAAAAGATTTCTCGATTATTGCAAGATGCCTAGAAGGATAACTATAGTGTGGACATCTAACACTAAGATTAAGATTTTTTGAAACACATGGCGCAAAATTGGGCTCCAATTATTGATTCTAATTAAATTTTATCTAAGTTTTGGCTTTTAATATATATATAGATAGATTATGGTTAAAATAAGGTTTATATCATAGTTCTAAAAACTGGGCCAAACCAGCCAGTTCAACCAGGAACCGGGCACCAATCCGGTCTTGTAAAACCCCCCAAAATTGGTAAAAAATGGGAACCAGGAGCAAGAGCGGTTCTTTGACTGTACTAGTTTTTAAAACCATGGTTTATATATAAGTAAGGATATAGAATCAAACCTGGAAACCAAATCTGTAAATTTCATAATAGAGTATTAAATTTTTAATCTCTCAAGGGTTAATTGAAACTTTCTGGTTGAATCTTCAATCTCTCTTGATTGATTGTTGGAAGTCATATGAGCAAGGTCTTCATACTTACACGATGAATAGATGCTTAAAAATTTCAACCTTTATATTGCCCCTATAGATTATAATGTAACAACCCAAATTACAAATAAATTTGTTATGAAATGAGCCAACACTAAAAATCATAACAAATTGCCCCCTTGGAAATTTTAAGACAGAACACCCTAATATGGACTCAAGTACAAATGCAAGCCTATGAAAGACAATAAACTCGACTTACACCTAAGCTAGAAACCGAGACATGATACTAGACGAAATATAAGTCTTGCCTGGAATCAAGAACAAAATGAACCACAGAACTTGACCATACGCTAATAGTCCTGATTTTACTAAACTGATCAATCAATCAAGGGATTCATCATACAAATATGTTAATTAATCAAGCACAATATAGTAATTAAACTCAACATGCTCAACATTAAAAAACGGTTACACAACTCAGCAAGAGTCAAACCAAAATACATAGAATTGAAACATAAAAAATGTTTAAAGATTAAAAAAGCAAATCATGTTAACCGGTAACTCTCTAACATACAAAGAAATATTTTGTCTCCCTTAATATATAGTTACATACTCCCCTTAACCTGCATATTTGAAACAATCTAATCTAACTATCTCCCCTAAAGTTACTTTTCCTCCCCATGTCACTTTAGTAAATTGTGGATATATGGACCAAGTTTTGACATTGCGTTTATTTCCATTTCTCATAATCTGGAAAGCACGGGTGTGGTGCCAGAGGCGCCGCACCCGCGTCAGATGCGTACCGACGCGGCGACGTGCATCGGACATCGTCGACCGCGTGTCCGTGCCGCATCGGGCTACGTGGCGAAGTCGACTCGTGCTGATGCGGCTCAAATTGGGCCCATTCGGCTCGATTCAGGCCGTTTCGGCCGTATCGGCCGAAACTGCCGATATGGCCAATTCAGGCCAAAATTCAAAAAAAAAAAAAAAAAAAAAAAAAAAAAGGTGTAAAACGCACCATTTGACTTAACCTAAAACCTAACACTCTCTCACGTACTCTCACTTTGTCCAGAAACTCCAAAGACCCTCCGTCCCTCACTCCATCTCCATCGCTCTCCATCGCTCTTCTCTCTGTGTTTGATAGTTGCTGGGCTGCTCAGTGCTCACTCCCTCCCTCACTCCAAACTCCATTGCTCGTCTCTCTCTTCTCTCTATGCTCTCTGGTTGCTCGGCTGCTTCACTGACTCACTCCCTCCCTCACTCCAATCTCCATCACTCGTCTCTCTCTTCTCTCTGTGCTCTGGCTGCTCGGTTGCTTCACTGACTCACTCAGTCCGTGCATCCCAGCCACTCTAGAGTCTAGACACAGCCACTCAGCCACACAGCCATTCAAACTTCAGCTCTCTCTCACGCATTCTCAACTCAGGTACCTTATTCAATCTTAGTTTGATTTGTGATTTGTTAGTTAATAGTTATTATTAGTAGGTTAAATTTGTTTGTTATTATTTGTTAGTTAATAGTTTGATTTTTGATTTGTTAGTTAGTTTGATTTGTGAGTTGTGATTTGTGATTTGAGTTCTGTGAACTGGGTTTGATTTATTACTAATTTATTTAGTTAATACTTAATAGGTTAAATTGAATCTATTGAATTTGCAATGGACGAAGTTGCTAGCACAGAAACTTCACCTTCATCTAATCAAGAAGTGCCAAATGACGAATCTCCTCTTTGGCAGTATGTGACTAAAGTAGAAAAACCACCTAGTGCCTCTGTTAAATCAGGTGGAAACACATACTTTAAGTGTAACTACTGTGATAGTATTTTTGTAGGATCCTATTCTAGGGTTAAGGCTCATTTATTAAAAATTTCTGGCAAAGGAATTAGAGCATGCCCTAAGGTGACACCGAGCCATAGGCTGGAAATGCAGCGAATGCATGACCAAGTTGAGAATGATAAGTTAGAGAGGGATCGAAGAAGTCAAATTCCCTTACCCCCACCTCCCCCAGGCCGTGGGCCTGCACCTATTTCCCCATTTCGGAGATATGAAGGGAGTGATAGTACAAATTCACGTGATGGTAAGAGAAGAAAGATGATGAATTCTACTTTGGAGAAAGCATTCCAAAATAATGCTAGACAAGATTTGGATAGCAGAATTGCTAGGATGTTTTACACTGGTGGGCTTTCCTTTCATTTTGCAAGAAACCCATATTATCGTAGTTCCTATGCATATGCTGCTACCCATAACATTCCGAGTTATGTTCCTCCTAGATACAATGCCTTGAGAACAACCATTTTGCAAAAAGAAAGAGCTCATGTTGAAAGACTTTTGAAACCAATTAAGGACGCTTGGCTTGAAAATGGTGTAAGTATAGTTTCTGATAGATGGTCAGATCCACAAAGGAGGCCTCTTATTAATATTATGGCTGTATCAGATGGGAGTCCAGTGTTTATAAAGGCAATTGATGGGTCAGGTGAGTTCAAAGATAAACATTATATTGCTGGGGTGTTGAAGGATGCTATAAAAGAGATTGGACATGAAAAAGTTGTCCAAGTCATCACTGATAATGCTAGTGTGATGAAGTTTGCTGGAGCTCTTATTGAAGGTGAGTATTCTAAAATATTTTGGACACCCTGTGTTGTCCACACTCTCAATCTAGCTTTGAAGAATATTTGTGCAGCAAAAAACACTGAAAAGAATGAAGTTACATATGAGAAATGTAGTTGGATTACACGTATTGCTGATGATGTATCCTTCATACGTGTTTTTATCATGAACCATTCAATGAGATTGGCAATTTTTAATGAATTTTGTCCATTAAAATTGCTCCAAGTTGTTGATACTAGATTTGCTTCAGTTGTTGTAATGCTGAAAAGGTTGAAGTTGATAAAAAGATGCCTTCAAGCCATGGCTATTAGTGACCAATGGGCTTCTTATAGGGAGAATGATCTTGGAAAAGCTCAAAAGGTGAAAGATTTGATTCTAAGTGATCTTTGGTGGGATAATATTGATTATATCCTTGAATTCACAGCACCCATTTATGATATGCTACGCATAGTCGACACAGATAAGCCTTGTCTTCATCTTGTGTATGAAATGTGGGATTCAATGATAGAGAAGGTGAAGGCAGTAATATATCAGCACGAAGGCTTGGAAGATGATTAGTATAGCTCATTTTGGGCTGTGGTGTATGATATACTCATTGATCGATGGACTAAAAATTGTACGCCACTACATTGCTTGGCTCATTCCTTAAATCCTAAGTAAGTACATTTATTTTATATTTTCCTTACTTCACCCTTCTAGTAAAACCCATGTTTCATCTATATTTGTTTTTTAATCTTTAACTAGGTATTACTCCATTGAATGGCTTTCGGAGAATCCAGAACGCATCCCTCCACATCGGGATCATGAAATTTCTATGGAAAGGAGCAAGTGTTTGGATCGATACTTTCAAGATGAGAATGAATTAAAGCCGGTGGTGAAGTCTGAGTTTGCTACATTTTCAGGAGGGAGGTTTCCTTCACTAGAAGCCTTGACAGATAGGTGGACCTTACAACCTTTGATTTGGTGGCAATGTCATGGCTCCGCATTTCCAACTTTTCAAACCCTTGCCCTTAAACTTCTTGGACAACCTTGTTCATCCTCATGTGCTGAGAGGAATTGGAGCACATACAAATTTATTCATTCCTTAAAAAGAAACAAAATGACTCCTGCACGCGCTGAGGATTTGGTATATGTGCATTCTAATCTTCGACTCTTGTCAAGGCGCAATGAGGAGTACGTACATTCAGCAACAAAGATGTGGGATATTGCTGGAGACTCTTGGAATGAGAGCGACATGCATGGAGGAGCAGGAATTCTTGAGAATACAGCCCTTACACTCGATGAGCCAGAGTTGGAGGTCGTGGTTATTGGGAATGCTAGCACTAGTGTTACTACTAGTGAAAGTGAAGTTCGAAGTGAAGCAATTGATATTGAGGATGATGATGTTGGTATTTGATTGTCTTGTTGATTATCTTTTATTTTGTTTTAGTTTCAAACTGGTGAGTTGTATTCTAATTTTCAAACATCATGGAATGTTTTAGACTTTTAATTTTAATCTTGTGGGTTGTATTTAATTTATGAATATCATGTTTTAGTTATTAAATTTGGTATATGTTTATATAATGTGAAAAATTATGCTTAGCAATATATTAAAAATATAAATAAAAATATTTTTAATAATTTTTTAATCGCCGAGTCTTGCCGCACCCGCACCCACCTTTTTCAAAAATTGCCGAGTCCCGCACCCGTACCCGCACCCGCACCCGAATCCCGAAACGCACCCGTGCTTCTTAGCTCATAATATGTCACTTTAGTAAATTGTATGTTGGGCTCAACATTACAAGTAATCCAATAGGTTTTCCTCATGACTACAAAATGTACAATATGAAATTTTTTCAAATCAATGTTTGAATCAAATAATCTACTGAGAAGATTGCATAATAAGAAAGTTGCATGGTACAGTTATCTAGTAACATTTCCATAGCACAAGAGATCATAAATCTAGAGCTTTCAAAAAGTTACCCTAAAATCCAAATTTAGAATAGTCTTATCTAAAGAGAATAACTCATTCAAAAGCTACATGTTAAATGACTTGTGTAGGATGAAGGTTTATTGGAGGTAGCCATTGGAGATCAGGCTAAATACCTCTATGGTATATATTATCCTCCTAACTACATCACACATATATTTAGCTTCTCTGGTCTGAATGATCATCATGGGTTCATGACCTCAGCAATAATTTTGGATTTTCTTCAAAATACCATTTGGCCAACTTACATATACTCCTTTTGTGATGTACGTTACAAAACAAAGAAGGGGATTTCTCTTACATTTTCCTATCCCCTATGGAAGAATATTGTTTTCAGTATCAAATAACATTTAGTACGAGCCCATCTTTTTTTCTGCAAACTAAATAAGACCTGTTGATTGTAGAAATGTTCAAAGATTAGAAGACATATAGATGGTACATTCAGTGACTCTATTTTTGATGTATTACAGTCATTCTAGTGACAGTGTTTGATACATCTCACAACAAATTTTTATTCTCAAAGATATCTGTAGAATACCTTAAGGTTATTTCATTCCTAACCCTTACCTGATTTCGTTGCACATGGTAGAAATAAAACATATTCCTTATCAAATAAAATAATATTCCAGCAAATATTACAATGACCACTATCATCGATGTCTAAGCACCAATCAATCTTATCATTGTACCCCAATCTATTGGGTCTGCGTCACCCTATCCCAATAAGTCCATAGGATTAGAAAAACACAAGATATGTGAGAAAGTACTTTACCACTATAGCATTCCAACACCCATTGCACTTTCGATGCATCAGGCTCAGGCAACTTCACACTTAAATTATCAATACTTGCAAAGGTGTCCTAAGAAGAGAACAAATGGCCTGAAGATGTCAAAGACTGATAAGTTGAAAAATCCCATTACAACATCCAACATGGTTAAAGAAACCACCTTACCTTCAAAAGCACACTGCGTTGGACTTGGTTACCAGAAACTGTATAGACATCAAAGAAATCAGGCTTAAATGTAATGGACTGATAAGCTGACCGTTCTGAATTGAGAGTGTGAAAAGCAAGCTGCAGGAAAAAAATAGTAAATAAACAAATCAACTCAATTACTTCAAACATGAATATGCAATATGGTACTTACAAATTATTAACTCAATTGTTACCCATCCTTATTTGCAGAAAACCAAAAGGGTAGTCCTAATTCTGCTAAAGTTTGATATAGTTGATGGAGATATTTCAGAAGGAAAATCCAACAAAACAAAACAAAAATTTCTAACCTCTTCTCATAACTTAAACTACACAAGACAAAAACCTTGAGCCCTCCATTCAGTTATAGCGAACTACTTCTGCATAACATGTTTGAGGAAATCTCTTGAGTTTTCAGATACACAAAAAAAAAAAAAAAAAAAAATCAAGTCTAGGCTTCAGAACTCTAATTTTTTGAATATCTCTCCCCCCCCCCCCCCCCCCCAATTTTCTTGCCAACCAAACAGAGCTTCACTTGTGAATTTCTCACTCATCAAGCATGATTCATATAAATCAAGTCAAACATAACTCCTCACACCCAATTCCAAAACTAATTAAATATTATTCTATGAAAGCCTATTTATGCCCTTCTTTTTCCTTCATTTTCATACCATCCAAATAGAGCTTCCACTCACTACTTTCTCACCCATCAAAGCATGATTCATATAAATCAAATCAAACACAAATTCCTTACACCCAATTTCATAAATAACAAATAATTTCAATATAAATCCCATTTATACTTTTTTAAAACCCTAATCAAGATACACCAAATCCATAACAATGAGTTAACAAATCAACATGAACACAGAGTAAATTATATGAGCCATTAAAAAGAAAAAGTATAAATAAGCTGATAATTAAAAAATCGAACTAATTGGATTAGATTTAAACAAATTAATTATAATTTTAGTAATCTATTCATATATAATATACCTAAGAAGGAGAAGCTTGAATTGCAAGCTCGTTGCCGACACGTGCGAGGCACATGATGCATCGAGCAAAGGTCTTGATCGCATTCCCGCTCAGACTCACCTCCATTTTCGTCTCTCTCTCTCTCTCTCTCTGAACTCCGAAGTGAGAGAGAGAGAAGGCGCGCTTTGGCGGGAAGGGAGAAATGAATTTGTAGCGGGCTTGAATGGGGGCCGTCCACGTGGACTTTTATTCAAAACTTTTTTTTTGCCACAGTTCACTTACACAGACCCATTATTTTTACTTTACTACTCTACCAATTGTAGACGTGGCAAAACGGACAGGTCAAGTTGGGTTTGGATTGGGTCAATTAGGTTTGCGGGTCGATCGGGTTGCGAGTCGGGTCGAGTTGACCCGTATTTTTCAAACAAGTTTTTCTTTTTCTTTTTTTTGAAATAGATGCAATCTATCAATTGTTTATGAGTTTCTTAACTGTAATTAGATTTTCATTGGTGATACTGTTATCACTTACTAATTACCACTAAACACTTGATACCCAAATTTGGTGCAACTCTTGTTCCAGCTTTCTAGAAGCTAATCTTGGTATAATCTTCGATCTGTTTAAAGTAGGAAGAGAAAATGAAGGTGACAAGTAAAGAATGACAAACTATAATGGAGTACATAACATATTAAGTAAAGAAGAATAAGTAAATATTTTATAAGAATTACACCTCAATCTCAATCTACTCAACGTTGGTAGACGTGGCAAAATGGGCGGGTCGAACGGGTCACAGGCAAATCGAGTTGCGGGTCGATCGGGTCTGGTCAGAAAATTCTAACCCGTTTTGCCATGTCTAACCAATTGTGACAAGAAGTTATGAAATAATTTGTGGTTCTAAATTTTATTTTTTTTCTTTGAGAAAACATAAAAGGTGTAGGAACCTAAATCCATTTTAGTATGATAAGTTTCTAACTCATGCTGGATTTTGATTAGACCTAACCAAGTTAAATAAGTTTCTCTGTTTTGGTTGCTAGTCACTTTCAGTTGTAACTAAAAAAAGTACATTTCCAAATTTATATCCATTTAGATACAAATCTAAAAACTGAAGCGCAATAATTATTGTTACCATGTTTTTGTTGAGCCACATTAATGTAGCATTTTAGTTTATTTTGGTCTAGTTTTGTTCAATTCGGTCAATTTGATCAATTTGGTTCAGTCGGACCAGTTCGGTCCATTTTCGTACAGTTTGGTCTAGTTCGGTCCATTGGGTCCATTTCGGTCTAGTTTCATCCATTTGGTCTTCTTCGGTTAACTTCAGTCTATTTAGTCCATTTTGATCTATTTCAATCCATTTTGGCCCACTTCAATCAATTCAGTCCACTTCAATGATGCTACTTGATTGACAATTATGTTACATTCTTAGCGTAATTTTGGTTAGTTCTTGATAAAATTACATTTTTCTTATGTTATAAAAATCTTATATTTTATTTTTAAATATAATTGCTGAATTTACTTAAATATGCTTATTCTTTAGGTTATTTAAAACATATAGATGATCAACCGTAAGTAAGGAGCACTAGAAACAAATTTTAACCATATATTACATTATTTACAAAATATCTTGAATTATATAATTATTGAATGTAAAATGCATTATATTTCCTTAAAAAATTACTAAATTTAAACCATTTTCAAATAACAAATAGAGATAGCTTAATTTAGAAAATCTAATATATTATATAAACTATATTTTATTAGAAAATAATCACATCATTTTAAGAAGGGTCTGAGTCTAACACTTATAAGTTTTATCTATTATTCTCATTTTTCACTTAACCAAAAAAAAAAAAATCGTCAAATTATTTGGCACTATGACTAGTTTAATATAATGACGTAGAAGTTCAATAAAAGATCTAAATTTGATTTTAATTATATTCTAATTTGCTGTCAAGTATAATACTATAATTCTAATTGGATTTTATAAATGTACTCTAATTTTGTATCAAGTATGCTTATAATTGAAAGCTATTTTTAACCCATTTAAAGCTACTTATAGGTCAACTTTAGTCCAAATAAATTTTTTCCAAGCTACTTCCAATCCATTTGAAACTAATCAATTTTTTCATACAAAAATCGATTAATTATTGTCAACAATAAGTTCTACTTTGGTCTAAAAATTTGGCTGTTGCTTTGGAAAATTGGAATATATTTTTATAACAACTTATTTTAAAATATAACTAGTATGTAGCCCTATGCTACCACACGGGAATGGATATATTATTAATCACGAATTTATTCATGTTTAAAAGGCTCAGTTAAATCTAAATTCATATTATTAACCAGAAAATTTCATTAACAAAACTTAGCAGTATATATATTTTACACAGAAAGATGAACCTTGGTGACAATGTTTATCCAAAAGATCCATTCACGCTTTTGAATCTTCAATCTCTATTGATGATTGAAATTTTCATAGCTTAAAAATTTTTAAATTAAAAAAAAAAAAAAAAAACCCTCAGAGTTGTACTCATTTTGTAGTTTTACGATGGGTTATTTTGTAACATGATGGGCATTTGTGTGAAGAAAAAACATCTGAAGTTCCATGGCTGATAAAAGGAATTCTCTCCAATCTCTTTTTATAGAGAGATGGGTTTGTGTGTGTTTTTATACATCCTTCATAGTTGTATTATCACGAAGCAGGTCCAATGGATTTAGATTGGTACTATCGATTCCCAAAGCATGAGTGTTTAATGTGTTATTAATTTCATCTCATTAGCTTCTACACATGACAGCAAAATTAAAAATAATTAGATTGTACACATGTATAGTAAAATTGGACTTCAATTTCAAATTCTAATTGAACAATTGGAATGATAATATATGATAGTAACAACAGGAAAATTCAAATAAAATTTCGGATTAAATTGTAACAATCTAAATAAAAAATTCCAGTAGAAAGACAGGGTGGAGTGATCCACTCCAGGAAGGCGACCAAACTTGCGTAAATATAGAATAATAAATCTCTCTCCAGAAAATTTACATTGTTCATAACCTTTACCTTCATTGAAAATTTTAAAAACATAGTCACTCACATCTGCCATCCAGACATCTACAGCCAGGTCCTCTCCAATTCGCGTGAGATTCCATTGATCACTAAGTTCCTTTGTAGCCTGCAAAAAGTATCATCCATCGGTCCACAACAGTGCTGTCTTCATTGTTATAGGTGCCAAACCTGAACAAAAAGCCAAATATAAGGATCGTGAATTTTAGGCATAATGTGCATCTAATCACATATTAGCAATTTATAACAAATGTAAAGATGCAAACTTTGTAAGTAAATAGTAAACAAAACTCAGTGTCAGAACCAAGAAGAAAGCACTTTAATCCGAAACTCAGTGCAAATGTAAAAATGCAAACTTTGTAAGCAATTTATAACAAAGATGCAAACTCTGGCTTTGCTATCTTTTTGGAAATTATGCAATGTACCCAAACCAAGTTCTTATCACCGATATTAATCTCTTTGGTTTTCACGTTTGATTGCAAAATCAAGAAAAAACTTAATTAGTACAGTAACTCACTTGACCCGATACATAGGAGTGGTTTTAATGAGAATGAGCCCACATACATTTAGCCACATGATGCAAAATTCAACTTCAATTTCACTGATATTAATCTCTTTGGTTTTCACGTTTGACTGCAAAATCAAGAAAAAACTTAATTAGCACAGTAACTCACTTGACGCGATACATAGAAGTGGTTTTAATGAGAATGAGCCCACATATATTTAGCCACATGATGCAAAATTCAACTTCAATTTCAGATTCTAGACACATGGCACAAAATTAGAACTCTAATTAGGAATTCTAATTTGGTGTGTACACGTGGCACACAATTAGAGTTCTAATTTGGAATTCAATTTCACACTCTCTTTGCTTCATCTATTATTATATATATAGATTAAAAATAAATTCATTGTATTAAAAAAATGAAAATTATGTCAAGAATTTAAAGCTATGTATATAAATTAATCACTAAACTATCTATTTTTTCTTTAATAATTAACATGGAGAAATCAATCATTAGCAATTTGCGTATTTTCCCAAATAATATTCTTACAAGTTTCTTTTAAGAACTGAAAAAATATTAATAATGAAGCCCGATATTATTAAACATAGGTATGAATGTTTAATACATATATCTAATAGTGTTTATTATGTGCTTAAAAAAAAAAAGCCGTCATGATCTCATGTGAACCACACAGAAGATGAAAGAGTTATTCAGCAGAAAACGATAATGGCTGAGTTTTCAGAGGAAGCTATTGAAAGTTTGAAACACTTGCTATTGTGTATTTAAAATAAAAGGAGATTTTCAATTAAAAAAATACTGGAGGTAAGCCAAACGCTTTGAAATGTATACCTTAACTTCTTTCTGATTCCAAAGTTTTTAGCATGGCAAACTTATGATTGTTGATATTAGGCATAAATGCACTTTTAGTCGCAAAATTTTGACTTTTATCCATTTTAGTCCCTACATTTTATTTTTACCACTTTTAGTCCCTAAATCAATTTACGCCTTCCATTTAAGTCCTTGAAGCTACCTTCCATCACTAATCTAACGGGCAAACTAACGGATGAATAAAATAATATTTTAAAATATTAGATTATAATTTAAAATATTTATTTTTCAATTTTGACAAAAGAAAAAATATGAGTTAAAAATTAAAAAGAAAAGAAAAGAAAAAGAACACACCAGAAACATAAGAACAAGAACAACTTATTCTCGACCCTCTGGACCACAACGTCCCATGAGGAAACAGACCTGGGCGCACACATTAGGGTAGAGAGGATGGTGTCAGTGGCAAAGATGGTGGCTTTGTCCTTGTTGGCGAGGCGGCGGATGACAGGGTCATCAATGGTGGTAACCTTGAAGAAATTACGGTTTTTGAAGCGTTCAAGACGGCGCTCATTCTTGGGAGTGATGCGGTCAAAAGATCAATCGTAGAACTCGAGAGCATTGTAGAGGAGGAGGTCCTCGAGTTCAGGGACAGAGAAGGAGAGCTTGGAGAAGGTGGAGAAGGGGATCTGGTCTAGCATGTTCCATTCGGGTACATCGCCGCTGCGATCGAGTACATCGTTGTCACAATTGAGTGCATCGCCGACTTGAAGCATGGTCGTTAACCCGTCAGTCCAATCGCCAAAGTCGTTTATGTCGTAACGCTTGCTTCAACTTCTCCAAATTGCCGTGGAGATCGTCGATCGCAACGAGTTGACCCGTTGACACGTTGAGCTTGTTGTGGGTTTTTCCATTGTGAGATTTTTTTTTGTAGTTTAGGTGTTTGTGTTTTTGTCTAGAGAGACTATGGAGACGAAATTTTTGTCCAAATTTTTATTCTTTCATTTTCTTGGCAACCAAGCAAAGAATGAAAAAGAACTGAGAAATGATTTTGCTTGGGTTTGAGGATGGGGGCTTTGGAATTTATGATTTTTTTTTTAACGGTGTTTTTATGCTGAATTTTATGGGTTTATGAATTTGGTTTCTGGGTTTATGAATTTTATTTGCTGGAGGTTTCATTGTTGATTGAAAGATGAGAAAATCTGGGTTTGAGTTGAGATTTTGTATATCTGGGTTTTGTGGTTTGAGAAAATCTGAGAAGATCTGCTGCTAGGTTTGTGTTTGTGCTCTTGTTGGAGATTGATTTGTGTTTGTGTTTGGTTGACAAGAAAGGGCAAGAAAATGCAAGAAAATATGGGCATGTGTTCTTATGTTTAAAATATGGGTTTGTGTTGTTTGGTGGTGTTGTTGAAAATGGGATCTGGGCAACTCATATTTTTTCTTTTGTTAAAATTGAAAAATAAATATTTTAAATTATAATCTAATGTGGCATGCTACTGTAAATTTTTTATTATTATTTTGTTCATCGATTGGTTTGCCCGTTAGATTAGTGATGGAAGGTAGCTTCAAGGACTTAAATGGAAGGCGTAAATTGATTTAGGGATTAAAAGTGGTAAAAATAAAATATAGGGACTAAAATGAAAAAAAGTCAAAATGTAGGGACTAAAAGTGCATTTACGCCTTGATATGAATTAACCATCTCTCTTACGATATTAATGCTCTTGCCATGTTCATTCCAAATGATTGTGCTTTTGATTTAGTTTTTACAGAAGAACTTATTAGTTGATAATAATTGGCACAAGTATAATATGCGGGTCTACAAACATTACCTTGTTGGAGGGTGTCTAGACTTCCCATACGAAAGAAGTGAGTGATCCAATTTGGGAAGAAAGACTGATAATTCTATGGCATTGGTGTTTCTGATATTAGTGCACTACAAATATAATGTAGAGCCAAGAAGCTGAAACCAGAGTGAATCCACTGTTGGGGTCTTTTTCTTCATGTTGTCATGTGTTGAGTTTTGATTGGCTTCACTTTTCAATCTAGGTTTAAGATAGAGGGTTAAGTTTGCTACTCTCATCAACAAGCCTTGCAGTGAAGGCTAGTAGCATTGTTTAAAGAACTGCACACAAACGGTTTAACTTATGATGAATAAAAGAAGTTACGACAAAAATACAACAAGCAAAGGCACCAAGCCTTAAAATGTAACAAAACACAAGGATATAATACGGGAGAGAAGGATTCTCCACATGTGATCATGGACCAAAAAAACTTGTTTTGGCATATGATATAATGGCACAAATATGTTTTGTTTTGCGAGACAATAATAAATGAAGTGGTTAATGCTTAATGAAATTTGCCTTAATATTCCCATTTGCTTAGCTTTTATAAAGGTCTTTAAGGAGGTCTAAAACCACTCGGGGCTGCTATTAATTGATGATTCTCTTGAATTTTAATTTTGGTTTTGGGTTTAATGGAAAAGTGAAATTGGATTAGTTTAGTTTTAATTTCGGTTAATCAGGTTAATAGGGAAAAATTGGCTTTTGCCTTTTTTAAAAAAACAATCCAGCATTTTGCCCTCTTTCTCAAACTACTTAGGAAAATGCCCCTCTTTTGTAACTCGATTTATGATAAATCGAGTTATTAAAAAAAAAAAAAAAATTTTGGAGCCCTATAGTTACGTTTTTAAGTACCTATAGCGACGTTTTGTAACTCGACCTCCATGAAATCAAGTTATAGGCAATTTTTTTTTTTTTTTACCTATAACTCGATTTCATAGAGGTCGAGTTACAAAACGCCACTATAGGTCCTAAAAACATCGCTATAGGCTCCTTAAAAACTCCACTATAAGGCTTAACTCGATTTATCATAAATCGAGTTTCAAAAGATGGGCATTTCCCTAATTAGTTTGGAAAATGGGGCAAAATGCTGGATTGTTTTTTTTAAAAGGGCAAAAGCCCATTTTGTCCGGTTAATAGAGGCTACTTGGTTGACTTCCCTTGAAGGTTTACAATCTACTAAAACTATTGAATATAGGGGATTATATTAGCAAGCAATTAATGATGGTGAATCTATTAGTAAATTTTTTTTTTTTTTGAGTAAACAGTAATACTTATTAGAACACATACGAAAATAGTAATATTAGTATTTTAAACGGTAATGCTTATTAGTAAATGCTAATTGGTGTGAATGAAATAAAGAAGTTTAAAGTAACTAAACTGTTTTTTAGCCACTTAACTCACTTGCGGGACACTCGTGGGCTCATGGAAGTGCATGTGCTCCAAGCCCACATACTTCCTCTTCCATTATGCATACGAGTGTGTAAAAATACCCTCTCTTGGACCCCCCAAAACCATACCTCCAAAAATTCTCAAAAGATATATTTTTCAAATGAGCTTATTAGACCATATGTGATGAGAATGAGGTGAAATAAAAAAGGCATAAGACTGTGATGAGAGTGAGATAAAATAAAAAAGACATAAGACTGGTCTTGCTTGGATTGTTTTTTGGGTTGGGCTTCTAAGTGGCCATTTGCCAAAAAATTGGCCCTCAACAACCCACAAAACATCCATTACACGCCCAAGCTTATAAACGTAAAACGTACTAAATTAACTAATGGGGGTCTACTAGCGCGTTGGCACGAGAGCACTCATGCCATATAATTATGAGTCTTTACTTCCATGTTTGATGACTCAATTTTCTCATTCGGCAAGTCTAACACTCTAGACTCCAGAGCACGGCAATATTGGTAGGCCCACATTTAGCTAACTTGGAAATCGAATTATGGAATGACGAGCATTACTACAGTGAGAAAGACGGTTAATTTGAATGGATTTACCGTCGAGAGGCTTGGTTAACACTAGTCAAAATAGGTTTGAATCCTCCATTCCCATTATCGCAACTATCCAATTAAATAATAATAATAATAATAATAACTAGTCGCTAACCCATGCAATGCACATGATAGTTAAATAAAATGACAATTAACCAACATCACGTTAAGGTAAAATAATTAATGAGGGACTGATTTGCCCACCAAGAATTTAAAAGAAAAAAAGATTGATATAATAAAATCTAAGAAATTTAGAAATAGAAAATTGGGTTAATAATATGCATATTATAGACATTTTGCTAGTTAGCGTTTAAAAAAAAATGGATCTGTCATAATTAAATAAAATACAATGGGAATAAATATTTAACTTCTATGCTTTTCTATAGTTTAGAAGTGTTGTCTAACGTAGAATGTTATTGGGTTGTAAGAAAGATTTTTATAAAATGTTAATACCATATATATATATACTTATATTGTTAATGTCTCACTGCAGGTGCATAGTTACTGAAACCTACAGAGTAATTTACAATTCTTAAATTAATAAAGCAAAATTCCCAAAAGTTATATATATACACACACTCAAAACTGATATAAACTACAAAGATAAAAACAAATCTTATTTAGTCGTATTAATAACAATATAAACAATTCAAAACATGGAACATTATCAAATTTATAACACATAATTCCATTATCATTTACATTGAATCCAAACATATAATTAATTGAAATTAATCCAAACAAATAATTAATCAACCAAAAATCAAAGCTTTAATTAAGAAAACAAAAAATCACATAAACCCAAAATAAAAATTCTCAATAAAGAAAAGACATATAAGGTAAAGAATTAAGGTCAACCTACTAAGACGCAAATACCAAAAACCCCAAAACTTAAACCTTCCAAATTTTATAGAATCCCCAAATTCTACTTCAAAACCAAACAAAACACTTCAAATTCAAAAAAATTCATATATAATATACCAAATAAAAATTTACCACATCTTTGGTTGGAAGACATAGGTTACAACTTTGATTTTTCTCCAAAAAAGTAGAGATACTTCATCTGCCATATACAATATAAAATAATTATTAGAAATTTCAACCCAAGAACCAAACCCACAAAAACACTATCAAAATATAGAGATTAACCCAAACACTTAGAAGAAAATAAATTCTAAACATAACAAAACAATAAGATAGAATGAAAATTTCTGGCACATATGAAAACAAATAAAAAAGACAAAACCTACGTTTTTTTTTTTTAGTTAAGTCTATCTCCTTATTTTTTTAATTTTAAAGTGAAGTTAAGTTTAGGGTTTTGAGATGGTAATTGCTAAGGTTTTAAGGAGAGAAGAGAGAGTCCTACCAGGAGTCTAAATAATATAAACAATTCAAAACATGGAACATTATCAAATTTATAACACCTAATTCCATTATCTTTTACGTTGAATCCAAACAAATAATTAATTGAAATTAATCCAAACAAATAATTAATCAACTAAAAATCAAAGCTTTAATAAAAAAACAAAAAATCACATGAACTCAAATAAAAATTCTCAATAGAGCAAGAACATATAAAAATTTACCACACCTTGAGCTGGAAGACATAGGTTGCAGCTTTGATTTTTTTCCAAAAAATAGAGATGCTCCATCTGTCATATACAATATAAAATAATTATTAGAATTTCAACCCAAAAACCAAACCCATAAAAACACTATCAAAATATAGAGATTAACCCAAATACTTAGAAGAAAATCAATTCTAAACATACTAAAACAATAAGATAGAATAAAAATTTCAGGTATATATGAAAGCAAATAAAAAAGACAAAACCAACGTTTTTTTTTTTTACGTGGGTCTCCTTCTTATTTTTTTAATCTTAAAGTGAAGTTGAGTTTAGGGTTTTGAGATGGTAATTGCTAGGGTTTTAAGGAGAGAAGAGAGAGTCCTACCAGGAGTCTCTCTCTTTTTTTCTTAATCCTAAAGTTTTTTTTTTTTTTTGGTGAGTCCTTTTAAAAAAAAAAAAATTCAACCCTAAAGTGAGTCATTTTTTTTTTAATTCTAACATGAGGTATCTTAAAAAATTATAATTAATTTTTAATCTTCAATTTTATATTATATATAGAGAATAATAATGATGTGATAGGCCAACAAAATATATCTAGTAGAGTTTTACTTAAACTAAACTATTGTAACACTAATAAATATAAGAAGATATAAAACCTAGAATAAAAAGAATCTAAAATAAAAAGAAACTATTTGGTATTTTTGTGATAAGTTGATGTAGGATATTGTTATTTTGGTATTTTTATGCAAAAAACGTTATTTTAGGTCTATGTGATTTATTTCCTTGTTTTTAGGTTCTTTTAATATTTTTTTAGGTCAAATTTGGTTTTTATTATGGTTAGGTATTAATTAGGGCTTATTTTAGAATATATTTTCTTGTCCATCAAGTTTTATGGAGCTCTTAAATAGGCCTCCAAGTTTGTATACATTTTTCAATATTATTGATATTAATAAAAATTCAAACTTTTGTCTATTGTTTTTTTGGTGAATTCTATATAAGATATAAAACCTAAAATAAAAAGAATCTAAAATAAAAAGAAAAAAAAATAGTGATGATGTGGAAAATTATGAGAGCTTCAGAGGCTTCGGTTTTATATATATATATATATATATAGATTATAATAAGTTGAGGTAGATATATTTTGCATCCATATAAGACAATTATGCATCTTGCTGGAAAGTAGTTATGTAAAATTTAAATGGGCAAAATTTAGATACAATACTTTAGGTAGAGTACTTCAGGTACCCCTTTTAAAATTAAAACACATGTTCACACTAGATACGTAAATGGCAAAAAATTATGCATCGGTTAAATAATTGTTGTTCACTCTACCATTACCTAATGTTTACTATCTTGTCTCCTAACGTGATTAGTCTACGTTTTTCAAGCATGCTTCCATGGACGACGTTTTTGTTGTGCGAACCGCTGATCTTAGGAAAAGTGATTACGTTGTATTGGCACAATTAACTTTTTGGTTTTTGTTGAATGTACTTGTAATTCTCTATCCAATGTACCTCTATGAAGATTGTGATTTGAGTAATACAGTTAGAACTCCAAATTAAGCATGGTTGCGCATGTTTAGAATGTTGATATATTGAGAATACCTTTTGCTATGATGTAAGTGCATTTGCATTGTAAAACTATATTTATGAAGAGAGCATAACAATTTCTATAGTTTGGCGCCTATTGAGAACGTCTTTTGATGTAATTTAAGTGCATTTACATTCTCAGCTTCTCTACCTCTCAATGAGTGTTTATAGATTACATTCTCAGCTTCTTTATCTCTGTTTCTCAGTAGGTCCATGCACACATTTCAGTTTCTGGTTTGCCTGCATGTCTGAAAAGTTCTCTCAATATCTATGGAGCTTATCACAGAAACTCAGAAATCAAAGAACAGAGAAAAGGGAGAAAAACAGAGAGAGAGAAAAGTTTAGAAACTTCTTCAATTCTTCTATTACTGAATATAATTCTCAATACAATGATAAATGGAGGCTACCATCTATATTTATACATACATGGTGAGGGATAGTGAGCACGGAGGAGATTAGTAACCGTCTCACACGTGCTCTAACAAACTCACACACGTGCACTCCCACATCTTACAAACTGCTAACTAATTGTCAGTTAAATAATATTACACACATATACAGAAACGACACCGTTTTCTTTTAATGAGAAAACATCTGCTTCATACACAAAACAGCACTGTTCCTTTTAATGAGAAACGGTGACATTTTGTTTTGATTTCCCTTTATGTTTGCCCAGCCTTATGCATGACACCGTTTTGACAGAATTAGCCATTGGAGCTTCTTCTTCTTCCTCATGATTTGAACTTGCTGGACTTCCAGTACTACCATGGCTTTCATCCCCCCTCAAACGAATGGGGAATTTCCACATTAGTTTGGAAGTTAGCCAAATAAATCTAGGAGAAGGAAGACCTTTAGTAAACAGATCAACTAACTGATCATGAGTGGAGATGAACTTAAGCATCACATCACGCCTGAGAACCTTTTCATGAACGAAATGGTAGTCAACTTCGATGTGTTTGGTACGGGCATGAAACACTGGATTAGTAGCTATGGCTAGAGCACTAACATTATCACACCAGAGAAGAGGAGGATGAGGAAGAAAGAGACCAAAATCGCGAAGAAGCATACGAATCCAATACAACTCAGCAGTAGTGGAGGCCAAGGCACGATATTCAGCCTCTGTGGATGAACGAGACACAGTGCCTTGTTTCTTGGCAGACCAAGAGATAGGAGAATTGCCAAAGAAGAGGACCATACCAGTAAGGGAACGCCTATCCACAGGGTCTCCAACCCAATCAGAGTCACTGTAAGCAAATAAAGAGATAGGACCAGGAGTGAATACAATTCCAAAATGTAACGTGCCTTGGAGGTATTTAAGAATTCCTTTGGCTGCCTGAAGATGATTATGAGTTGGAGTACTCATATGTTGGCAAGCTTGTTGGACTGCAAAAGAAAGATCTGGTCTTGTAAATGTGAGATATTGTAAGGCACCAATCAAGCTTCTATAGAATGTAGGATCAGACAGTAAATGACTGTCATTAGGTAGGAGATGACAGTTAGGAGATGAGGGAGTTTTACATGGCTTACAATCAGTCATGCCAAATTTCTTAATAAGATCTGAGGCATATTTGGCCTAATGAACAAACAGCCCAGAGGAATTATAATCAATTTGCAGGCCAAGGAAGTAATGTAGTATGCCAAGATCTTTGAGGTCAAAATCAGCACCTAACAGTTTGATCACAGAGGAGACAAAACCAGATTTGTTGCCTGTGATTATGATATCATCCATGTATAACAACAAGAATACAATTGAAGAACCATGCCTCAAAATGAAGAGATTGCTATCTGCAGCAGAAGCACAAAAACCAATATGCAACAATTGAGTAGTAAACCTCTCAAACCAAGCTCTAGGAGCTTGTTTGAGTCCATAAAGTGCCTTGTGAAGTAGACAGACATGCTGAGGGAGTGCAGGATCAACATAGCCTTGAGGTTGAGCCAAATAAACCTCTTCTTTAAGAACCCCATGCAAAAATGCATTGCTGACATCCAAATGTTTCAGTTCCCATCCAAATTGTACAGCCAAAGCTAGAAGGAGTCTCACAGTTGCAGGCTTCACCACAGGACTAAAGGTCTCATCATAGTCCATGCCATACTGTTGAAGATACCCCCTTGCAACCAGCCTGGCTTTATATCTTGCTATAGAGCCATCACTGTGCCTTTTCAACTTATAAACCCATTTGCAAGTGACCACATTCTTATAGGGAGGAAGAGGAACTAAAGTCCAAGTATTCTGCTTCTTAAGGGACTGAAACTCAGCATCCATAGCAGCTACCCATTGAGGGAATTTAGATGCAATTTTGAAGGAAGGAGGTTCTGTAATGGTGTAATCAGCTTGAACCTGCATAACTCTAGGCTTATAGATACCATGCCTTGTGAGCATTGGATGAGAATTAGTGGAGGTAGGAGCAATAGTAGTGGAATCAGGCACACTAGGAGCAGGAAGTGAGGAAGAGGTAGAAGTAACAAGATCAGTAATAGGTAAGGAAGTAGGAATAGAGGAAGGGACAGCCAAAGGTGGAGGAACAACAGGAATAGGAAATGATGGAGAAAGGAAAGAAGGAAGAAGAGAGGAAGTGAGATCAGGTGGTGTGGAGACAATTGTAGACTCAGTGGGTGAAATAGAAACAGACTCATCAACAAGGTGTGGAGGTTGAGAAAACCAATTAGAAAGAGAGGATGAGAAAGGAATATGAGGATCAGTGAGGCTAGGATTATGAGCAAAAGGGAAGAGAAACTCATTAAACACCACATGACATGAAATGTAGATTCTGTTTATGGTTGGATCAAGACATATGTAGCCTTTAGAAAGTGGAGGATAGCCAAGAAATATGCAGGGTTTTGATCTGGGTTGCAGTTTATTTTGATTAAATGGCCTGAGGTATGGATAGCAGGCACAACCAAAAGCTTTAAGAGCATGAATAGGTGGTGGTTTTGAATAAACCTTCTCCCAAGGTGAGTGAAAACCTAAGACTGAAGAAGTCATTCTGCTGATAAGGTAAGTTGCAGCAGAGAAAGCATAGGACCAATAGTTGAGAGGAAGATGAGACTGGTATAAAAGAGTGAGACCAGTTTCAACTATATGCATGTGCTTTCTCTCTAAAACACCATTTTGCTAAGGTGTATGAGGGCAGAAAGATTGGTGAAGAATGCCAGAGGTGGAACAAAAAGATTTAAACTCATTGTTGATGTACTCAGAACCATTATCAGTTCTTAGAACTTTAAGTTTAGAACTGAACTGAGTTTCAACCATAGACTTAAAGTGCTTGAAAACAGAAAGAACTTCAGTTTTATGTTTAAGAAGAAATAACCAGGTAAAACAAGAGTAATCATCAACAAAAATCACATAGTAATTGAATCCAAGTAAAGAAGTGATTGGAGAAGGACCCCAAACATCACTGTGCACAAGTTCAAGGATTGAATTTGAAACAAGAGGTGTTTTATTCAAATGAAATTTGTGCATTTTGGCACTTATACAGTATTCACAGGATGAACAAACTTCATCAATCTGAGACAAAGAAATAGAAGGAAATACAGATTTTAAAGCAGAAAGTAAAATTTTAGAGCTTGGATGCCCAAGTCTATGATGCCAGAGCAAAATATGATGAGGTTTGAGTGTGGCAAATGCAGATTTTTGAACAGAATTGAAGCAGGAAGATGAAGATAGACTAGGATTAGATGGAATGGGGTAAACTCCATCTTTACTCAACCCTGCGTAGAGGATCTTCCCCGTGGGTAAATCCTGAATTGAGAACTTACGTGCATCAAAATAACAAAAAGCATTATTTTGAAGGCAAAGTTTATGAACAGACAAAAGATTGGATGCAAGGTCAGGCACTCTTAACATGTTATCAAGCTTAAAGTTATGAGTTAAGGTTCGAAACTCACCATTACCAATGTGAGTGACTGGTAGTTCTTGTCCATTGCCAACAGTGACAATTTTTGATCCTTGAACTGGTTGTTGCATAAGAGATAGTTGGGACAAGTTAGGTGCCACATGGTCTGAGCAACCAGTGTCAGTGAGCCAAGCATTGGAAGCTTGAACTTGAGCAGCATTAGCCACCATAGAAGCCAGTTTTGCAGGTGGATGCCTCCCTTGATATGTGAAGTCCATTCTATGGTAACAATCAAGTGCTGAGTGACCATTCTTGCCACAGATTTGACAAGTAGGCCTATTTGATTGACTTGAATTCTGGTTAGATGGTTGTTTAGATTGATTAAAATTCTGAAACTAAAGAGAACCTCCTGAATTTCCAGGGTTGAAACTGCTTGAGTTGAAATTTTGAAACTGATTAGGATTGGAGTAACTTCCACCACCATAATGTGAACCTCCAAAATTACTTCCAAAATTATGATGATTACCTCGACCACTTCCTCTCTGATTATTATTTCTACCTCCTCTTCCTTGTTGAAAACCTTGAGAATGAAATCTTGCAGCCATAGCCATAGAAGCTGAATCAATTGAATTAGACCTCTTTTTAATTACTCTCTCTTCAGTATTGAGCAACACATTCAACTCCTCTACTGACAAAACATCACTCCTAGTTCTAATTGCTGAACTGAATGAATCAAATTCAGAGGGAAGACCATCAAGAATGATGTGAAGCAGCTCTTCATCATCAACAAACACAGAAACAGCAGCCAATCTATCTCTGGCTTGCTTAATTTTCTGAAAATATCCATCAATGGAATCAACACCTTTCTTAATTGCATTCAGCTCATTTCTCAGACTCATTACATGAGACCTTGAGATAGATGCATATCTTTTCTCTAACACCTTCCAAACTCCCCTAGCAGATTTTTGCCCAACTGTAATAGTAAGAATTGCAGGAGAAAGAGTGGAATTCAAGAAAGTGAACATTGCTTGTTCACGATTCTTCCAAGCTATGAAAGCTGGATTCACCTCAGCAGTAAAATTACTAGATGAATCTTTAAGAAATCTATTTGGAGCAATGATTGAATTATCAAGAACATCAATCATTGAATAGGTATCAAGAATTACCTCGATTTGATGTTTCCAAACTATGTAGTTCCCATAATCAAGCTTTACAGTCATCATTGATGACATGTTTGATAACAGCAACAGTGAAGTATTCACTGGTGAACTTGTAGCTGAAGAAGACGAAGCCATTGAAATGGATCAAGGCTCTGATACCATGAAAAGTTCTCTCAATATCTATGGAGCTTATCACAGAAACTCAGAAACCAAAGAACAGAGAAAAGGGAGAAAAACAGAGAGAGAGAGAAAAGTTTAGAAACTTCTTCAATTCTTCTATTACTGAATATAATTCTCAATACAATGATAAATGGAGGCTACCATCTATATTTATACATACATGGTGAGGGATAGTGAGCAGGGAGGAGATTAGTAACCGTCTCACACGTGCTCTAACAAACTCACACACGTGCACTCTCACATCTTACAAACTGCTAACTAATTGTCAGTTAAATAATATTACACACACATACAGAAACGGCACTGTTTTCTTTTAATGAGAAAACATCTACTTCATACACAAAACGGCACCGTTCCTTTTAATGAGAAATGGTGACGTTTTGTTTTGATTTCCCTTTATGTTTGCCCAGCCTTATGCACGACACCGTTTTGACAGAATTAGCCGTTGGAGCTTCTTCTTCTTCCTCATGATTTGAACTTGCTGGACTTCTAGTACTACCATGGCTTTCAATGTCCAGGAAAAAAAAAAAAAGCAGAGCAAGCATTCTGCCTGAAACAGATTATGAGCTCAATAAAGCCTTTGAAGTTTAATGCTATGAGGTTGATAATTGCGATATTGAAAAGATTATGAGCAGTGTGTTTTAATGGAAAGCCCTGCATGTACTGTGTTTCCAATCTGCATAAAAGTAGTGTTATGAAGAGGTATTATGATCAATTTGTAAACTACTCTATTAGTGTATTTCTTATTTGATACTTAATAAATATTTCATTGAAACTGTCAAGAGTATAGGATTTCACCGGGATACTCTCTTAGTCTATTTCTTGTCTGGTACGCAGTGGTAAAGGCAGATGGCATGTTTGTTAGACTCTAGGGGTTTACACTTTATATTCATGATAGGAGGGCATTCCTAAGTTATTATTTACCATATTTAACTATCTTCTTACTCAAATAATATAGTTTCATTGCTTCTGAACAAGAAATATAAATTATGTGCTTTCTTAATTTTCTGTTTTGAAGGCCCCTGCCAGATAAGATTAAAAAAAAAAAAAAAAAAAATTTATTTTTGCCTAAAGGTGTTGATCATTATTATTATTATTTTTTTGCTGATGTTTTGTGCTAATTAGACTGAATTAAGATGTGAGACAATTTCTTTTTTTGGCGCAGTTGTTCTCCATCTCTTATGACGCTGATAATTGTGGCATGGTTATTTTGCTTAGAAGGATAGAGACAGTTACATTCAGAACTACATTACATTCAGAACATTAGATTGCAACTGTGTGATGTTTATTTATTTATTTTTTTTTAAAACATCCCTTTGTACCTGATTCTCTAATTTCTTTAACTATATCTTTAGTTGTTAAAATAAAAATGAACTGCATTACTTCTAGGTAGAAGCAATGTGACACTTTTGGAGCTGTTTATGGAGTCAGGTCCATCTCCCAATAAATTCTAGGTAATTAGCCACACTAAAGCTGAACTGGTCATCTTGAAAAAATCAAGTGATTATGCAATTTATTACTCTTCATTGATGTCCTTGGGCCAATCAGCATGAAAGATACTGCCCCTGGCACATCCTAATAATGGTCTAGGGCTTGGGGTTTTACTTTTACACATTGTACTTCCATTCTTGAGTTTCATACTTCTCTGAGCTTTTCTGTTTGATTCATTGTATTGTTTTAGTTTCTTTGTGTTCATCATCGTAAACATGAAGTAATTCTACATATCAATAAAGATTATTACCTAAAAAAAAAACCAAAACATCCCACTTTTCTTCTCATGTTCTTGAAACATATGTTTTAAACCTTAATATTTTGAGTTGCAGGGGTGTTGCTACTGGGAAAAATGGCATGGAAGTGATGCTGAATTTGCTGAATTCAACAAATAAACATGACAACCTTTTTTTTTTTTTTTTTGCCTCATTGTTTCCCCCTTGGCTGTATCTGAAAAGGTCGAATGTGATTAACAAAAAAATTAGCATAGGAAGAGTCATGATAACAGTTATTTCTTTTCTTTTCATTTGTCATTACTTATTACAAGAGGAGGAAGTGTCTAAGGATGGTACAAGGGCAAAATTGTTATTTTCTGCTGTGCTTTTTAGGCGCTTAATTATATTTTGGTGCTTTACTGCAGCAATTAGTGGTTAAGGCAGTTTCCCTTGCCATTGCACGTGACGGTGCCAGCGGTGGTGTTGTTCGAACTGTAATTGTAAGATTTGTGCTAAGCATTTTCAAGTAGATTCTTTTTCACCATTCACATGCTCACAAATTGACTGAAACCCCTTCGTCTTTGATGTTCTTGCAGATAAATTCTGAGAGAGTGACAAGAAACTTTCACCATCTGTGACAAACTTCCATTGTGGCATGAGGAATTGGAGCCACATAACTCACTGTTGGACATACTGAACAAGTCCTGACCCAATGAACATATGAAGCGGAGAATAATAATGTTGATAGGCCTCTAGCCTCACTTTAGTTATTTCTATTTAGCCTGCTGCATTTGTTTTCCAAACCATGAACGAGATTTTAATCATTTTATATTTGAGAATGGTTCATGTACCATATCTTGCTAGATATATTTCTTATTCAATCTAAATGGGTTTAAGTTAATTGTTATTGCCTGTTGTCATCATAATCTCTTCTCTAGACCAATTAGAGGTCTGTGGAAATAGATATATTTGTGATCTGATTGAGGGTGACGTTTTTTATTCATATATTCCTGCTCGTTGGTCAATGCTCAGATTTCAGATTTTAATACTTATATTTTAGTAAAGGTTATAAGCGAGTAAATTCTTATTTCTTGTGAGTCATTTTTAGTGGATGGAAGATTATTTTTAATCCCTTTGATAAACCAAAAAAAAAAATCCATTGACAGAATCTAGTTGAATTTGTTTTAGACGTGAAGCGTCTATTGAGATTGTGAAAAATTCATGGTCAATTTTAATTAATACCAATATTAGAAGAAAAGTAATAATATGGATACTTATTATCAACATCTCTTGTTAAGAATATGTTCTTCACTTTTTAATAGGATGGTTCGTCATTTTGTGAAAATGAAAGGGAAAAATATGAAAAAGAAATCCTAGTGAGTAAGTTGTGGACCTTGTGGTTATTGAAGGCATCAATTGTTTAGTATGCCTAGTGTTTTTGGTATATATTGGTGTTTTGAATGATAAAAAACAGAAAAAAGAACAAGAAAAAGAAATGTTGAATGCTGATCAGTTGATGTACAATTCAATACATATGCATATACACAAAAAAAAAAAAAAAAAAAAAAAAAAAAAAAAAAAAAAATCAATATTTGCGGACATGAAAGATCAACTATGTGGCATTTTACTGTCCAAGTCAAACTTTTAGTATTGAACAAAGCCATATTCAAAACTATTGCGGCTTAGGAGTCGTATAAATTCTCAAATGCAGCAAGTACTGTGTATTCATGGTAGCAATACCAATTGTGTGATATTTTTATTGACGCAATTAAGCCTTTATTTGCTGGGAGTGATCTAAGGTTTGAGATTGACAGGAGTTTTGCTCAAGACACACTTTGATTATGTCTTGACAATAGGCTATGATTGTCTCATTTTTAGGGTAGTGTCTATTTGTGATTTGAGATTATCTTGACACAATAGTTTGGCCCCCCAACACTCCATTTTTGATTTGCATCACTGCGAAAAATTATACCCAACTAAATAGCAATAAGCAACAAAAAAAAAAAAAAAAAAAAAAAAAGTAATAGCTAAGAAAAAAAGCCTTGTACAAAAGAAAAAACATAGGAAGATTAAAAAAAAAAAAAAATCAAAAGAAATCAAGTGTTTGAAACTCGAGATCTTCAACAAAAAAAAGAGCAAGATTTTAAAAAAATATGAGAAGAACTCAAGTGTTTAAAACTCGAGATCCTCTTTGGTGTTGAAAGCAGGATATGCTACTCAAGTAGTTAAATTTGATACCATAATGGAGTCCATTGAACAGGTGGAAATGGAGGCCATTAGGAATAAGAAGAAGGCGACAGGGAATGATGGCAAGGAAAAGAATCAAGATTATCTTCTATACACGTACCTAATGAGTGGGTCTGTGGATATGTGGACCCAGTCACATGATGGTGGGAGATGTTTTGGGGCAATAACAACCAATATATCAAAGTGCTTCAATGGTGTACTGAAAGGTGCACGAGACCTTCCTATTGCCGCGTTGGTTGAGTTCACTTGGTCCAAACTTGTTGAATATTTCCATGACCGGCACAAAGAATACCGTTATGAGTTGTTAGAGGGTAAGAAATGGAGTGAATATACCTTTGACACATGGGACGGAAATAAGCGTAAATCTGAGAAACACTATCTCAAGGCATTTAGCAATGAACAGATGATATATTAGATAGTTACTCAATTCAACACGTGTAGCGCAAAAGGGGAAAACCACAGTTATGAAGTTCGGTTATGGGAAAAAACATGTTGTTGTGGGAAATGGCAAAACAGAGGGATCCCATGTTCACATGCAATTAGAGTATGTGATTATTTAAATATTGATTCGACCACATATATTCACCCATTTTATGGTTTAGACAATGCCTTTAACACTTATCAGCATGCATTTGCGGTTCCTAAGTCATGGTCATTGTGGAGGGATCCCATGGGGCCAAAGTGGTTGCCTAATCCAACATTGTTGCGGGCCAAAGGTCAACCAGTGAAGTCAAGAATAAGGAATGAGATGGATGGAGTGAGGAATAAGGATCGAGAACCGGGATGGCAGAGGGAGGAAGCAGATTTGATAGAGAGTCAACCCAAGTAGACATGTGGACTGTGTCATGCTTCCGAGCATAACCGTAGAAAATGTCCACAATCCCGTAGCGCTTCCACAAGCGGTCATGTTCCACACTAGGTAGGTAGATGGCAAAAAATTATACATCGATTAAATAATTGTTGTTCATTCTACCATTACCTAATGTTTACTATCTTGTCTCCTAACCTGATTAGTCTACGTTTTTCAGGCATGCTTCCATGGACGACGTTTTTGTTGTGTGAATCGCTAATCTTGGGAAAAGTGACTACATTGTATTGACACAATTAACTTTTTGGTTTTTGTTGAATGTACTTGTAATTCTCTATCCAATGTACCTCTATGAAGATTGTGATTTAAATAGTATGATTAGAACTGCAAATTAAGCATGGTTGCGCATGTTTAGAATGTTGATATATTAAGAATGCCTTTTACTATGATGTAAGTGCATTTGCATTGTAAAGCTATATTTATGAAGAGAGCATAACAGTTTATATAGTTTTGTGTCTATTGAGAATGCCTTTTGATGTAATTTAAGTGCATTTACATTCTCAGCATCTCTGCCTCTCAATGAGTGTTTATAGATTACATTCTCAGCTTCTTTATCTCTGTTTCTCAGTAGGTGCATGCACACATTCTCAACTTATTTATCTCCTACAGGATCAACAAATGCCAGTGATTTTAACATATGTCTATAATGATCCAGTCTTGACTTCATATTATCAGATAAAGTATAACCATGTACTTTTAGTGCCTCCTCAAGAACTTGATTGAGTTCAGAGTCTTTAGCTGCAGCTAGCTCCGCATCCTTCTTTTTTATAAGTTAATGAGCATAAATGGCATCAACATAGAAAAATTTACATAATGATTTCTATATTTTTTAATAATTTTTTCATTAGTTTTTACATTGAATATTTTCTTCATATAGATAAGTTGGAACATCTATAAACCTTGCTTCAAACCTTTCTACACAAGGCCAAAGTGCCCTCAATACTCAAAACACTCGAGTTTTCTATTAAGCAACTCCATCTTTCTTTAAGTGCAATGATAGTTCTATAGACTCTATATCCTAGCTTTGCCCAATAGAACTAGAACTCCTACTTTGACTAACTAACAAACAAACTCCTGAATGAATTGGACCAAAGACCACACATAAAAGTCCATAAACTAAGTAAGACTTACCTATAAATAAATTAAAACCCAAGGCCAACAACTCTGACTGACAACTAACAATTACGTAGTTATTATTTTTTTTACGTAGTTTCCATGCATTTTTCTGTACTCCGGGTACTTGTCAACAAATTTGGCCATGTCTTCTGCAGAAATTCAAAATGTTGGAATGATGGAATGTTATACCTCAACCCACCATGCTAATTTAGTAACATAATATGTCCTGCAAGATATGACTTTGAGTCTTTCTTTATCATCCAATAGAGAAAAAAGACCATTATAATTAACAATTTGTCCAAAAGAAAATGCTGAAAGCATCAAAAGGAAGACTTCTAAATTCAAACAGATAAAGATGATAATGATGCAGACAATAAAAAACCATTACCAAGTATGCCATCCAAGCAGCTTTTCCACTGACCAAGGGTAACTCTTTCAAGTTGATCATGCCAGAACTGCAACAGCACATATAACTAGTCACTACAGTAACGTTACACTTAAGTTGAATAAGCTAAGAAAGTAACATTAGATAAGATAATTGACCACCAAATAGAAGTCTTGATCAACCCTACAAATAATCGTGTAGAAAAAGGTGATGCTTCAGACTTCAAGGCACAGTAAGTGCAAGATAAGGAACAAGTAAGTACCAAAGAGAAAGTTATGGAGATGAGCCTACATGTGTAATTTGATAACAAATTCTGAAGTTCTTTTTTTTTTTTTTTTTGAATGCATCTGAAACAATATATTCATTGGGCATCATGATCCTATCCTAAATGACTAGACTAACTGGCAAATGTGAACATAAAATTGCCTGGTACAGAGTACAGACACAATAAAGGCCTCCAAATAGCATACTTATGGACATAGACGCCAGAAGAAGATTGCCTCACCGGTGGCATTATGAATGAAGCCTGCTATTAGTTGGGCCTAAGGCCTAAACAATTAATGTCTAGGATTTATTTTATTTTTTAATTAATTAAACCTTATTTTCCTTTCCTACTTGTTTCGGGAATGTAATTCCTTTTCTTCCTAGGTTAGTGGAGCTATTTTCTATTCCTACAATCCTACAAGGGAGAATACATAGATAAAGGGAAAAACAAAAATTAAAACAGAAGAAATGTTAAAGGATGAAGCAATCATATTCTTAAGGAAAATTAACATAACCAAACATAATTTTTGTATATTATTACCTGGTCCGACTGCATTCTAACTAATTGCTCGTGATAGTGGATCAAAGCCATGCCGGATGGCCTAATCTCCGGCTTCGCACCCGCACCCACCTACAGTTACGAGCGAATAACATAAGATAAGATAAAACCACTTAGTTATTAAGAAGAGTACATTGCATAACATACTAAATATCAGGAAAATACTTACTTAAATGCAAGTGATGCAAGTGGAGCATTTGGCCATGGGCCATAATCACATCCAAGTGGGGGCTCTATCCTCGGGCACAAGAATGGCAACCTTACCCATGCTTAATACTGGACCAAGGTGCACGCTAGGGATGGCAATAGGGAGGGGGGGCCGAAGGATGGGGTCTTTGCCCTCGCCTCGCATGGATTTTTCTTGCCCCATCCCCGCCCCTTAAGGCCTCACGAAACCCCACCCCACCCCGTAAAACGTTATTTTTTGTTAATTTTCCCTACAACTATTACCATTTTTTCAAATAAAATGACATGTTTAAAAAATAAAAATATACTTGAACCTAGTAAATGTTATAAATTACTTAAGTAGTATGTATTATTTTTTTGACTTTGAAGATAGAATTATATTGAAAAAAGGGACTGAAACCCAAAAACTTACAAAAAGCGAGAATACTAGCAAATAGCAGCCTTTCAAAAAATAAAATAAAGTAACAGATTGTGTTCAAACAAAGAAAAACTATAAGAAGTATTGGTTGTCTTTTTTTCTTACGTATGTTTAAAAACTAGCACACTCAGGTCTTCCCATTTTGTGACTATTTCATAGAGAATGGGACAAAGTCTCAAACCTATACCTTTTAAGTTATAACAGCCAAATGCCCTCACACACAATGACACAGACACAAATATTTAGAGTCTCAGACTCAGGCCCAAACCTGTACCGCATTAAAAAAAAAAAATGTTCATGATGAAAAGTAAGTTGAGAAAGACATATGAATCATGAATGAAATCAGTAATTCAATAGTATATAAATTTGTTTTTAATAAAGAAAAAAGAAAACGTTAAAATTGGTACCTTATTTCCAACTTTGCTAGAGAGAAAAAAGAGGTAGAGAGCCACGTTAGGCAGAATAAAATAACCTGATGATATTTTTGTTTCAATAGTAGGGTTTTAAGGTATGAAAAAATTACAATTTAACCCTTATTAATGCGGGGTGGGTCTAAAAAGTGTAAACCCATCCCCGTCTCGCCCCGGAGTGCGGGTCTAAAATCTCGCCCCATCCCCACCCCACCACCTTTATGGGGCAAGGAAAACCCGCATGGGACGAAGCGAGGAGGGGCGGGTCAAAGCGAGGCGGAGCAAAATTGCCATCCCTAGTGCATACCCTACCAATTTGCAATGCCCCTTTCTCGCTTGCCCGACACAACTCTCTATACAACCAGGCCAGGCAACCACTACCCCAACTATACTGTGGCGGATTACGAAGGTTCTGCAGGAACTCCAAGAACATCAGATGCATCCTATCTCCTGACTTGTCCATGAAAAGCTTATCCCCTAGTAGCGCTAAAATATAGCACCGGGCATACTGATGTATCTGAATCTCCGTTATATCATGGGGTAGTGGCTCTTGTATGGCGTCAACAAGGCGGCTGATGAGAATTTTTTGCCCCACCAAAGTTTTGTTGTCATTCGCCAGAGTAAAGCCAAGCAACTCCATGCATAGTTGCCTCCAATCCCCATCCACCACAGCAATCGGCCCAACCAAGACCTCACCGTCTATAGGAAGTCTGAAAATGACCTCCACATCTTGTAGGGTGATTGATATCTCACCATGTGGAAGATGAAATGTATGAGTCTCCGGCCGCCATTGTTCAACTAGGGCCGATTTTAGGCAATGATCTATCTCTCTAGAAGGGGCCTAAACAATTCTTCCAGCCTTAGCAACTTGATAATGTCAATAACCCAATTATCTTGCATCTGAATGTTTGCCATCTCCTTAGTGCGACCACAGCACGTAAGTGGGCCCGGGTCCTGCAAAATCGATAAAAATTATGGCGGTTGTTAGAACTAGATATACAACTTTGAAAGAACTGGCTAACTAAAAGTCAAAGACAACATAAAAATTAAAACGGTTGTTAGAACTAGATATTTCACCTCGCCATTCCAAATGTCCTCTGATCGATGATATCATTGTCGCGTCAACAATGACTTAACGAGCAGACTAGGGTGCACGATCTCTCGCTCCTCATCGATCCGAGACTCCACACTGCAAAGAGTGCTACTGTGAGATCATTAATAGTGTGGGGGCAAAGGAATGCTATTCTACATGCAAGGAAAATATATACTGAAGAGCAGCTTATTGGCATTATTTAAAAAACGATGCTAAAAGAATGGAAAGCAAGAAGAAGTACATCTATAACTCAAGATTAAATAGAGTACTCTGCTGTAATTGGGAATTCAATACAACCTTAATCTTTTCTGTTCCTATGTAATTGGTAAGTTATTTTTAAAAATAATACCTAAATATAAGTGGAATCCTTTATTTCTCTAACCTTTTCTGACTTCTTTTTTTGAGTTGCAGCTTTAATTTGCCAAGGAAGACTACCAAAGATAAGAAAAGAGTAAGACGGTTCAAGTTATGCAATGCAATGTAGAGTATAGACAATTAAAAAGGTTACGAAAACCTCAATTTTTCTATGCCAATGTCTGATAAGACTACATATATTTTCATTCCATCACCTTCAAAATTATATATATATATATATATATATACAAGATTAAAATGACATTTAAATTGTCAAAAACAACACATTTTAGCAATACAACCAAACAACTTCAGCATTTCAATATCTGACAACATAAATTTTAAATATTTCTTTCTCAAGACATGTAAAACGTTCAGTTATATATTTGTGAAGCTCACACCACATCAAATGCATTTTCCACTATATATATATAATAGTACAGTAACAGAAAATTTCACATTGAAATATTTAAATTTTAGAAACAAAAAAGAAAACATAAATATTCTAAGCAAAGCTAAATGGATAAGACGTAAAGACCATGATTTTACTTTCAACTGTAATCAATACCCTATACAGATTAGTTGCCTCTTGTTCAACTTTATTAACAGTTAAATCTAAAACATCTATTCTTCAACTTTTTGATATATAGTCATAAAGGATAGATGTCATAGTAAAAGCGCAGTTTATAGATATCAGATCTCTGGAACAGGGCATGACTAGGAATGCAAGCCAAGATTACCTGTTCAAGGGTTCCTTCAAAAAGCTTTCCACACGATAAGCAGACAAAATGTCTCCAGTAAAAATTACCCCAGATCCGGGAAAATAGAAGCTAATGTGACCTGGAAGCAATAAAAGAGAACAGAAAATTGGGAAATAATATATAAATATAGGAAGAAAAAAATAGATTTGCCTGCAATAAGATCCAGAATATGGAAATTTTAAAAATCCACTTTCATTGATCTTTTCCCATGGACCATAAGTGTAAAATCCACTTTCATTGATTCAGGAGTGTTTTATCAATCGTCATATATGTGAACTATTAAAAATAATACAGAGACTTCAAGTGGGTTGATTGGTAGAAAAATGGGCCTATTGAAAAATCTAATTAAGCCCAAAACAAGTCCTAAGATTTGTGGCCTGCTCAGCCCTCTTTGATTTGGAGTTCCATCATCAAAAGGTGGCCCTTTGCTTAGGAGTAAGGACCTCACAAAATTGTACAAAAATAAAATCTGACAGGAAAGAACCATAGGTCCTTTTACCTGGTTTAGGACCACAATATAATACAGCAAGCTTTTGGGCCCATATCTCAAACACTTCTACTTCAATAATTATATGTTTTTGAATTTTCCCCCAAAAGATTGAGCCCTTCAATTGAAGGGACAGAGAGTACTAAAAGTCTAAAACTACTTTGAAAACTAATTGCAAAAACCTTTTTTTTCCTTTTAAAACTGTAGTGGTTATATACTTATATGGCTAGCTTTCAAAATCACAATTTTGGAGTTTTGTTTGTCGGCAAACCTAGGCACCTGCGTAATTAGATTTCAATTTATTCATTATTCAAATCTATACAATAAAAATTACACACATTTTATAATAAAAAATTAGACACAGGCACTTGCGTAATGATGTCCTGAACAATAATATTCTCTGGATTTTGCAGCCAACTTTCAGCCAGTGGTATTGTCATCAGGTAGGGTTTTCTAGAAAACCAAACATGAATCACCAAAACCCAAAAACATCTGAAATTGAAAAACAAAAAACCATCCTTAACACAGTTTAGGATCTATTAATTATTCTATTTTCTAACAATAGGTTTTGCAACAAGTTTCTATAAATTAATTAATCTAACAACAAGTTTCACAACAAGCTTCTGTTAATAAACTAGTTTAACAATAGGAAAGAAGCATAGCAGCATGGCTCAAAATTGTTGCTTATATCCCAGTCCAGGAACAGATCAACAAAAGACATGAAACAGCAACTAGACCAATAATCTAAAAAAGTGTTGCTCCACTATTCTTTACATTTTAAACTGCATTTCCATACCATGAAAGACCATCAAACATTAACAATATTTGCCTCAAAAGTGAATCAAATTTCCAAAATGCCATCTTTGAATCAAATCCAAAAATGGGTACTTGGGTTTCCTTGAAATACCACATTTAATTTTTTTTTTTTTTTTCAATTCTAACAATCACATAAAAACTAATGTCATTGCCAAAACATAACCATATTCTCAGAACACCAACGAAAAAAACACAAAAAAAAACCCCCAAAAAGATCCGAAATTGAAAATCGAAAAACCCTAGGTCACATCATGAAATTCCAAAATCTAAAATTGGAGAAAGAGAGAGAGACAGAGGAATCTAAGAAGCAAAAATGACAACGTATTGAGAAGAAAGAGAGAGTACCTTCAGCACGGTGGGCTACGAACAGCGTTGACAATGGGCTACGATTGCTTGAGAGTGACTACCTTCGTGATAGTGGGCTACAATTTTGCTTCAGCACTGGTCTACGATTGCTTAAGACTGAGTGAGTGAGTTTGAGAGGGCGGAGCGAAAGGGTGTTCTACAGATTTTGAACTTTGAGGATTTTGTAATGAGCCGTTTGAAAGTGCTGTGGTTTTGTTTTAATTCTGCAGATTTTGAGTCTTATAAACTTGATTTCTACGTGGCTCCACGTGGCAATTTTGTCCAGCTAAGGGTATTACAAAAACACTGAACTCGAGCTTTAGAAACTCGAGTTCTAATTAAATCTCAAGTTTTTAAAACTCGAGATGCTAGTTTCACACATACTTTCAAAATTTGGCAACTAACGAAATTGTTAGAATATAATGTTATTTGGCAAGGGTGTTCAAGTCTTTAGTCTGAAACAGGGAAAAAAAAAAAGGAGAAGAAATAAACGGAGAAGGAAACAGCAATATCACTATTAAGTAAGTGGACATGTGTTTTAATTTTAAAAGGAGTACTTGAGGTACTTTTTTTTTTTATAAGTACATGAGATACTGTAGTTAAAGTTCTGTATTTAAGTTTTACCCTAAATAAATATAAGTATAATCACTTTGTAAACAAATTGATTTGTTGTTGATTTTTTTTTAGGACTTAAATTGTACTAGGCTACTAGCCATTGGCACAATTTAAAAATCATTTAGTGGTTATTAGGGTAAATGCATTGATTTTAATGTATTAATTATGTATAGATGGTTCATTAATTATTTACATAAAATAAATTTATATAGTTGTTTATATAGAATTTATATAAAAGTACTTTTTATTGAAATTTATATAAGAGATTATTATTTAAATGAAAAAAAAATGATTTGGAATATAAATATTTTCTTAATGTATGGCTTTGAATACAATTGAAAAAAAAATCATCAAAAGGCCAAAACCAATTTAATAACATATGCAATAAAAAATATAAAAAATAATTTTATGCTTTTAATTGAAATAATTCAATATTTGCGAATTTACCAAAGTAATATATTCACATTTTTAATTCTATTTAACAAAATACAATTCCTAAATACATTTCATGACATGATATATATATATATATATATATATAGTACAGTAACATTGTATTATTTCCTCTCACATGAATAGTACTTCACTATTCAGTATTTAATAAATTTTTCCAGATTTGTGCTATGTAATTAAAGTGAGTATTTATAGGTTAGACGCACTAATTATATATGTAAAATGAAATTTTATGAGATTTATATAACAAATAATTAATTTGGAATAAAGCATTCTTCCTCTAATTAAATTGCTTTGGCAACAATCGAAATAAGGATATAATAAAGGGTTTGCAAATTTATTTACTAATAATCAAGAATATAAAAAGCGTTTTACTTAGCTCGACTGATAAAATCTCTTGTCGTCGAATCCTCTTGAAATTAATTTTGAAATAGTGAATTTTTCTAGTCTTTTTTTTTTTAATACAAAATAAAATTTTTATACTCGCTTAATCTAAGTGTATATATGTGTGAAAGTCCCTTTTGAAAACTTAAACCCTGGCCTTACCCCCCATACCCCACAAGTATTTATATTTGTGGAGTGACCACAAGTATAGATTAGAAATCCATTTATTTTAACTTTAATGATAATGAGTCCATTGGATTGTTAACCACCAAACCCATTTAATTGAATAGAAGCTACAATCAGATAATGCAAATGAAAGCTTAACACCTGGCATCCCTAGTTTGGTTTGGCTAGATAATTATTTCAACTCACAATCAAAATCCATGAATTTTTTTAGAAGACTTTCTAGAGAGATTCCTACTTTCCCAGTTTCAACAAGACAAAGGATTGGGTTCAATCTTAGAGTCTAGACCACTGTAATTGACTAATTGTATACAGGTTCGGTATGCATGCACTTAGGTATCCAATTTGCATAGATCAAGACTCCAATTCATTGTTCATGTCTATATAAACAATACACAGTTTCACTCCCTTCCATACCTAATTGTAAAAGATAATACATTATCATGGCGGCGTCATTCTTGTGTTACTTGATGTCCACTCGCTTTCTTTTTATACTTCCACTATTTCATACAATTGCCACTAACTGCTTTTCTTCTATGCCGCCACTCTGCCATGATGATGAGAGTGCTGCCTTGTTGCAATTCAAAGAAAGCTTTGACACAAATGTGAAAGCTTGCAATGGTCCTTTTGATTATCCCAAGACTGCATGTTGGAGGCTAGAAGGTGTGGACAAAGATTACTGCTCGTGGGATGGTGTTGAGTGTGACGAGAACACTGGCCATGTGATTGGCCTTAACCTCACTAGAAGCTGTCTCTATGGTTCTATGGCCTCCAACAGCAGCCTCTTCCACCTTGTTCATCTTTAAAGGCTTAATCTTGCTTATAACCACATCAGTTTCTCTCAAATCCCATCTGGATTCAGCCGTCTTTCTAGTTTGATATATCTCCAATTCATCTTTTTCAGGGCAAATTCCATCAAAATTTTCAGAGCTTTCCAAGCTAATATCCCTTGATCTGTCAAATAATTACATGCTACATCTTAGAAGCATAAATGTTTTAATTCAAAACTCAACCAGCCTGAAAGATCTACGTCTCAGTTATGTTCAGATATCATCTCTCGTGCCTGAAATCTTAGCAAATTTATCTGGTTTAACAACACTCCATTTGAGTGGTTGCGGATTGTATGGAGAATTCCCAGTTGAGATTTTTAATCTACCAAAGCTACAAGATCTCAGGGTGAGTTACAATCAAGATCTCATAGGCAAATTGCCCAAATTTTACTCAAGCAATCCCCTTAAATTTTTATCACTTTGGGGTACTAGTTTCTCTAGAAAACTACCGGCTTCAATTGGAAACCTAAATTCCTTGAATGAATTATGGCTTGGGAGCTATAATTTCTCAGGTCGCATTTCACCTTCAACAGGTAACCTTACTCAACTCACCACTTTGTACCTTTCTAATAACTCTTTTATGGGCCAAATACCTTCCTCACTATTTAACCTTTTTTCCTTGAATTATTTGGATTTCTCTTACTGTCAATTATCAGGGTCAATTCCATCTTCATTTGGTAACCTTACACAACTCACTGTACTAAATGATAGGCCACAAACGAATTGATCCCTTGTGATTAATTAACCAATTAATTTAACCAAGTTGATTAATTAAGTTAATTAACATGCAATTGCGTGGCAGCACAAACAAATCACCAATAAACTAAATAAACAGTGGAAAGTAAATAACACGGTGATTTGTTCACGAATGGGGAAAACTCTAACGGCAAAAACCCCACCGAGTGATTTTCAGGTCACCACTCCCGAAACTCCACTATTATCACAACAAGCGGTTACAAGTAAAGGAATCCCAAGTACCTCACCCACCTACAGTTGAACCCTACACCCAATACCCAATTGGACCTGTTCTGTAGTGATAGTTCTCCCTTTTGATGCATGGCTCCCAAGTACGTGACTAATGAATTTGATGCACGGATCCCAGTACACGGCTTACTCCTTTGCACAAATCCCAGTACGTGACTAACTCCACAACAACCCTTTGATTGTTGTAGTTGATTTGCAGCAGCTTCATATAGAAACACCAATAAGATCTTCAATGTTGGTGTAAGAGACTTTGCTTAGTTATAAAACCCAAAGGCGTACAAGAAACGCAGCAAGAACTCTTTCTTCTATAGAAGGAGGCTAGGGTTTCAAAAAAAAAACCTTATGAAGCTCTCTAGGGTTAGGTTTTTCTTTTTCCACCTCCTTTAAATAGGAGTTTAATGGGCTCTCCTATTCCAAATAGGTTTACACAAACCTTGGGCTTTTCCTTGTCCAATAAGGATTATACAAACCCATAAACAAATAGCCTTTAGGAATAAAACATTGTTGGCTATAATCTGAAAATCTGTAAGCTCGATCGATCGAGGCATCTATCGAGCTTTAATGAATCTCGACAGATTGAGATTCTATCGAGCAGGTATCGAGACCTGCAGATTGCACTTTTCTTGAACAGTTCTTGAGTAGTCTTCATGTCTTCAATTTACCACCTGTAGTGATCATCTTGAACCTACTTAGATTTACCTAAATACAAGTAAAGTGCGTTTTGTCAAAGGATATGCCAATTACATAAAAATATGTCCCTAACACTAGACCTTTCCAATAACTTTTTAAGAATCTCAAATCCTTCTTCCTTGTCCTAGCTTTCGAAGTTGAGCAATCTTACTGTATTGGTCTTTAAGGGAATCAATTTAACAATGGAGATCCCATCGTCCTTGGCAAATCTAACCCAACTAAATTATTTGAGACTAAGCACTTGTCAACTAACTGGTCAAATCCCTTCTTGGCTTGCCAACCTTACTCAGTTAATTGAGTTGCACCTTTCTCATAATAAATTACAAGGCCAAATTCCCATCTCAATTTTTGAACTCAAGAAACTTGAAAGTCTCAACCTTTACTCAAACAACTTGACTGGCACAGTTAGTCTGCACATGTTTATGAAGCTCAAATATTTAACCTCATTCTTTCTATCATTAAACAATATATCATTCCTCCCCGAACCTATTACCAATGTAACCCTGAATAGGTTTGTGGCTATAGGATTGGGTTCATGCAAATTGAGCAATTTCCCAGATTTCTTACGCAACTAAGACCATTTGCAAGTGCTAGACCTATCTCACAACAATATTCATGGCCAAATACCCAAATGGGTGTGGAACACAAGTAAAGAAACTTTGATGTATGTGAACTTTTCTCACAACTTGTTAACAGGCTTTGACCATCATTTATTCAATTTTCCATGGCCTCAGCTAAAGATTTTGGACCTTAGGTCCAACAAGCTACAAGCATTACCCCCAGTTCCACCGCCATCCACCTTGGTTTATTTGGTTGCCGACAACATGCTCCAAGGAGAAATTTCACCATTGATCTGTAACCTTAGTTCTCTTTATTCCTTTGATTTATCCAACAACAAATTTGGGGGCATGCTTCCTCCTTGTTTTAGCAACTTCAGCAACTCTTTAACTATATTGAATCTTCGGGGCAACACTTTTGATGGCATTATTCCTCAACTATGTGCAGTGGGAAGTACAATGAAGATGATCGACTTGAGCCAAAATCAATTTGAGGGGTTTTACCAAGATCGTTATCAAATTGTCGAATGTTAGAGTTTCTAAATATTGGAAGCAATAATCTCAATGATGTTTTCCCCTCTTGGTTGGGAACACTACCTAAACTAAGGGTACTTATTCTGCAAAATAATGGATTCTATGGTGTTGTGGGGAGTCCAACAACCATGTTTGCATCTCCCAATTTGCGCATTCTTGATCTTTCCACCAATAAAGTTACCGATAAGTTACCATTTAAATATTTCTGAAATTGGATGTTGATGAAGAAAGTTGATTTGGATGACTTCAAATATTTGTGGGCATTTAGAGTTTTAAAGCCATGCCATCATGACTCTGATGATGTTTACCCTTACTCGATGACAATAATAAACAAAGGCAAGGAAACAGTATATCTAAATGAATTTGAAGATACTTTCCTGGAATGTCAGAGGTCTAAATGTGGTTGAGAAGAGGCTTCAGATTCGTAACTTGCTACGTACCTGGAAGGCTGATACTGTATGTTTGCAGGAAACTAAACTTGAATGGATAACTAGAGGAATTATTCGGAGTATATGGGGCTGCCCTTATGTAGATTGGCTATACCTGGGTTCTGAAGGTGCTTCTAGAGGTATTATTCTGATATGGGACCGAAGAGTGGTGGAAAAAGTGGAGGAAGCAGTGGGGTATTTTTCTTTTTCATGCAAATTTAAAAATGTTGGAGATCAATTTGAGTGGGTGCTTATAGGAGTATATGGGCCAAATTTGAATAAGAGGCAAAGAAAAATGTGGAGCTAACAGGGCTGATTAGTTGGTGGGATTTGTCATGGTGTATAGGAGGGGACTTTAATATAATCCGCTTCCCATCGGAAAGATTAGGGGCTGCAAGTTGTACTCGGGCTATGGATGGATTTTCTGATTTTATCTCTCTCCATGGGCTGATGGATATACCTATGGATGGGGGCCTTTACACTTGGTCCAATTCTTCCTCCGCTTCTAGAATAGATCGATTTATTTTCTCTCCACTATTGGCGGATCACTTCACTATGTTTACCCAAAAACGATTATCCAGGATACTTTCAGACCACTTTCCAATTTTGTTGGAGGGGGGAAGTCATCGGAGAGGTAGAACTCCATTTCATTTTAAAAATATGTGGTTGAGGGTGGAGAATTTTGTTGATAAAGTGAAAGCTTGGTGGGCATCTTATTTGTTCCAAGGCAACCCGAGTTTTATACTAGCTAAAAAGTTAGCAGCTTTGAAGTTGGATCTAAAAAAGTGGAATGAAGCGGAGTTTGGTAATGTCACTATTAAAAAACAACAACTCTGGAACAAGTTGAATGATTTGGATGTTAGAGAGGAGTCTCAGCCTTTAACAGCTGAGGAAAAGTTAGAACAAATTCATCTCCATACCGATATTGAAAAGCTCACTCTTTTAGAAGAGGTTAGTTGGAGGCAGAAGTCTAGGGTGCTACATTTGAGGGAGGGGGACGCAAATACAAAATTTTTCCATAGAATGGCAAATTCCCATAGAAGAAATAATGGTATTGAGAGTCTTATGGTTGATGGAATCTTGTTTTCAGATCAAAGTATGATTGCTGATTGTATTACTCAATTCTTTATGAAATTATACTTTGAGGAGCAAGTTGTTAGACCGTTTCTAGAAGCCTTGGTATTTCCTAGGATATCTGGAGATAATGCAGATTGGCTAGATAGACCCTTTGATGAGGCAGAAATTTTGGAGGTCATACAGAATTTTAATGAAGATAAATTGCCTGGACTAGATGGGTTTCCAATGGCTTTCTTTCAAGCTTGCTGGGGAATTCTCAAAACTGATCTTATGGCTGTTTTTCATCATTTTTTTGCTAAAGGTCATTTTGAGAAGAGTTTAAATGCAACTTTTATCACTCTCATACCCAAAAAAAAAAAAAAATGAAGCAATTGATGTTAAGGATTTTCGCCCCATTAGTCTTGTTGGGGGGGGTTTATAAAATCATTGCTAAGGTCTTAACCAATAGACTTCGCACAGTCATGGAAGATATAATTTCAACTTCACAGAATGCTTTTGTGAAGAATAGGCAGATTCTTGACCCGGTACTTATTGCTAATGAATGCTTTGATAGTAGATTGAAAACTAGGTTGCCAGGGCTGCTTTGTAAATTGGATGTTGAGAAGGCCTTTGATCATGTAAATTGGGGATTTCTTATGCAATTATTAGAAAAGGGTGGATTCTCTGCTAAATGGCGGCAATGGATATTCTTTTGTATATCTACAGTTTGCTTCTCTATTCTGATAAATGGCACTCCTTGTGGTTTTTTGAGAGTTCCAGGGTTTGAGACAAGGTGATCCACTACCCCCTTTGTTGTTTGTACTGGTTATGGAAGCCCTTGAGAGAATGTTGGATAAAGCTATCCATGATGGTCACATGTCAGGCTTTGGTGTGGGTCGTGAAGAGGGAAGATCATTGGCGGTGTCTCATCTCCTCTTTGCGGATGACACTTTGATTTTTTATGGTGCAGATCTAGATCAGGTTCTGTTTCTCCGTATGATCCTCATTTGGTTTGAGGCAGTCTCTGATCTAAAGATAAATTTGGGTAAGTCAGAGTTGGTTCCTGTTGGTATGATGGATAATTTGGACTTATTGTTGATTGTCCTTGGTTGTTAACAAGGTACTCTTCCAATGAAGTATTTGAGTGTTCCTTTGGGAGCTAAATTCAAGGATAAGGCAATATGGAACCCAATTCTAGAGAAGATAGAACGAAGATTAGCAGGGTGGAAATGTTTGTACTTATCCAAGGGAGGTAGAGTCACGTTAATTAAAAGCACTCTATCTAATTTGCCCACTTATTTTCTATCTCTATTTCCTATTCCTGCAGCTATAGCTAACCAAATTGAGAAACTTCAGAGAAATTTCTTATGCGGTGGCATTGGAGATGAACCAAAATTCCATTTGGTTAAATGGGATACTGTTTGTAGTCCCATTGCTTCGGGTGACTTAGGGATAAGGAAGGTAAGACTTTTTAATGAAACTTTGTTGGGGAAGTGGCTATGGAGATTTGGGATGGAGAGGGCTGCACTTTGGAGGCAAGTGATAGAGGTGAAATATGGCAGTGAATGGGGTGGCTGGTGTACTAGGCTTGTTAATGGTCCATATGGTGTTAGCTTGTGGTAATATATTAGTCGGGGATGGCCTTCTTTTTCTAGCCACATTCTATATGATATTGGGGATGGGTCTAGGGTGAAATTTTGGCAAGACCATTGGTGTGGTGAAGCTTCTCTTGCAGTCAGCTATCTTGAATTGTTTAGAGTTTGCTGAGACAAGGAGGCTAGTATGGCGGAGCTTATGAAGCTTGATAATGGAGTCCTTTTTTGGGATGTAAGTTTCTTTAGGGGTGTGCATGCTCGGGATTTAGAGGCTCTGGCTGTTTTCATGGATACCATTTATGGTGCTTCAGTGAAAGGGTTTGGTGAGGATAAGATGTGTTGGAAAATTGATAGAGAGAAAGGCTTCCTAGTTAAAGACTATTATAGTCTCTTAGTGGGCTCTAATGATTATTACTTTCCTTGGAAAAGTATTTGGAAACAGAAGATTCCTTCTCGAGTAGCTTTCTTTGTTTGGACTGCTGCTTTGGGGAAATGCTTAACGATTGATAATTTAAGAAGAAAGAAGGTTTGGGTATTGGATTGGTGTTACATGTGCAAGTGTAATGGTGAATCGGTTGATCATCTTTTTCTTCATTGTCCGGTTGCAATGGATATGTGGACTATGGTGTTCAGTTTGTTTGGAGTGAGCTGGCTTATGCCGTAATCTGTAGTGGGGCTTTTAGCATGTTGGAAAGGCAGATTTGTTTGTCATCGAAATGGGTATATATGGCTGATTGTTCCCTACTGCTTATTGTGGTGTCTTTGGAGAGAAAGAAATAGTAGATGCTTTGAAGATAAGGAGAGATCAAGATCAGATTTGAAGCTATTTTTCTTTAGAACTTTAATGGATTGGTTGGCTGCATTGCAAAATCAATCATTTTTATCTTTTCTTGATTTCCTAAATTCTTGTAATTTTTGTTCTTGATTATTTGCCCCCTTGTACACTCCCTGTGTACTAGGGTGCTTTTCCCTTTTTAATATCAATAAACTTATTACTTATCAAAAAAAAAAAAAAAAACAGTATATCTAAAGATCATAAAAGTCTTTGCAGCTATTGATCTTTCAAGTAATGAATTCAATGGAATGATTTCAGAATTCATTGGGAAACTAAATGGGTTCCAATTGCTCAATCTTTCTAACAAATAACCTCACTGGTCATATCCCATTATCATTAGGAAACCTAACAACAATGGAGTGCCTTGACCTTTCTCAAAACAAGCTCTTTGGACAAATACCTTGGCAATTGACACATCTCACCTTCCTCGCATCCTTTAATGTCTCATATAATCAACTTACGGGGCCTATATCACATGGTAATCAATTTGATACATTTGACAATAGTTCATTTGATGGAAATTTAGGATTATGTGGAAATCCATTGTCAAAGAGATGTGAAAATCCAAAGCCTTCACCTCTACCCACTTCAAACATAGAAGAAGATCAAGACTCATGGTTTAACATTGAATTTGATTGGAAAACGATCCTTATGGGCTATGGTAGTGGCCTTGTAATTGGAGTTGTTGTTGGAAACATTGTGACTAAGAAGAAGCAGCATTGGTTTGTAAGAACTAGGAAAGTGCAACATAAAATGCGTAAGAGGCAACTTTGCTAGGGAACAACTTTCTTCTTAAGGTGAAAATTTGAAAGTGGTGGAAAATCACTCATTCAAAGTGGAGATGTTGGTACAATATTGGTTTCATCAAAGGTTTTTAGTGTGTGTGTTTTTTGTTGTTGTTGTTGTTGTTGTTGTGATGAGATTATATTCATTCTTAAAGGGTTAATTTTGATATTTTCCAGTTTATTTTGATATCAGGTTTTAGATATAAATTTGAGCATTGTAATATCTATTTTATTATAGTGAATTGATCGGATTTGTCCCATGGTTTTTTCCCTCTACATTGGAGGGTTTTCCAAGTAAATTTGGCTTGTTTCTTGTGTGGTTATTTTTATTGGTGCTTTTGCGATGTTTATTACTATCACTTCTTTTATTAAATTGAATTCTCAAACAAAAGGTAATTTGGCCCCAAAAAAGTGCAGTACTACAAGAAAGAAGGTTTGTTGCAATTAATATTTCATGGCAATAAACTCAAAATTGTGTCTATAAGCTTTTTTTTCAACAAAAACAATTGTTCTGCGGTTCTGCAATAAAATCCATGGCTCTAGGTTCTTTTTCACAAATTTTTTTATTACTATAAGGCGCTACTTCAAATGGATCTATGACCATAAGATATTGTTTCAATAGTTTTATTGCAATAGATACAAAGCACAAATAATTGAAGGGTATTGCATAACAAATAGTAACGGTGTATACTTATCTCACAATAAATTTTTATTCTCAAAGGATATCTGTAGAACACCATAAGATTAAAGTTGTTACCTTACTTATCAAAAAAAAAAAAAAAAAACTAACCTTTCCCTGATTGCATTCCAGATGGTAGAAATAAAACATTTTCCATATTAAATAAAATTAATATTCCAGAAAATATGACAATGGCCAATATCATCGATGTTTAAGTAGTAATAAATCTTGGCATTCGACCCCTATCTATTGGGTCTGCATCACCCTATACCTATTATAAGTCTATAGGATAAGAAAAACACAAGATATGTGAGAAAGAACTTTACCACTATAGCATTCCAACACCCATTGCACTTTTGATGCATCAGGATCAGGTTCACACTCAAATTATCAATGCTGGCAATAGGTGTCCTAAGAAGTGAACAATTGGCCTGAAGATGCCAAGTCAGCAAGACTGATAAGTTGAAAAATCCCATTACAATATCTAACATGGTTAAAGAAACCACCTTACCTTCAAAAGCACACTGCATTGGACTTGGTTACCAGAAACTGTATAGACATCAAAGAAATCAGGCTTAAATGTAATGGACTGATAAGCTGACCGCGATGAATATTAATTGAGAGTGTGAAAAGCGAGCTGCAGGAAAAAAATAGTAACTAAACAAATCAACTCAATTACTTAACACATGAATATGCAATATGGTACTTACAAATTATTAACTCATTTGTTACCCATCCTTATTTGCAGTCTATTCCATATAGGTTGAAGAAAACCAAAAGGGTAGTCCTAATTCTGCAAAAGTTTGATATAGTTGATGGAGATATTCCAGAAGAAAATCAAACAAAACAAAACAAAAATTTCTAACCTCTTCTCATAACTTAAACTTCATAAAACAAAAACCTCGAGCCCTCTACATAACATGTTTGAGGAAAATATCTAGAATTTTCAGAAACAAAAAAAAAAATTTAATTAAGTCTAGGCTTCAGAGGTTTTATTCTTTTGAGTACCTTTTTTTTCCCTCTTTTTTCTTGCCAACCAAACAGAGCTGCAATTGTGAATTTTTCACTCATCCAGCATGATTAATATAAATCAAGTCAAAACATAACTCCTCGCACACAATTCCAAAACTAATTAAATATTATCTTATGAAAGCCAATCTATGGCCTTTACTTTTCCTTCATTTTCATACCATCCAAACAGAGCTTCCACTCACTGATTTTCTCACCCATCAAAGCATGATTCATATAAATCAAATTAAACACAAATTCCTCACACCTAATTCCATAAATAACACATAATTTCGATATAAACCCCATTTATATGCTCTTCTAAAACCCTAATTAAAATACACCAAATCCCTAAAAATGAGTTACCAAATCAACATGACCACAGAGTAAACTATATGAGCCATTAAAAAAAAAAAAGAATAAATAAGCTGATAATTAATAAATCAAACCAATTGGATTAGATTTAAACAAAATTAATGATAATTTTAGTTATTTATTCAATATATATAATATACCTGCGAAGGAGAGGCTTGAATTGCTAGCTCGTTTCCGACACGTGGGAGGCACGTGATGCACCGAGCAAAGGTCTTGATTGCATTCCCGCTCAGACTCAGTTCCATTTTCGTCTCTCTCTCTCTGAACTCTGAAGTGTGAGAGATAGAGAAGGCGCGCTTAGGCGGGAAGGGAGTAATGAATTTGTAGTGGGATTGAATGGGAGCCGTACACGTGGACTTTATAGAGGGTATAGATGGACCTGTTAAAAACGGACCGGATAGGACCCATCCGATGGTGAAAAAGAGCTGTTCTAGGACTACAAACCATTTCGCAAGATAGATTGTGTGTAGTTTGTCTATCACTTACACCACTCACACTGCAACATCATAGTTGTGATAAGAAGTAAAATAGTTTACGATCCTAAATTTTTTTGAGAAAAGACAAAACATGGTATGACGTCTGAGTAATAGGAACATGAATCCATTTTAGTACAATAAGTTTCTAACTCTTACTGGATTTGACTCAACCTTACCAAGTTAAATAAGTTTCTTTGTATTGGTTGCTACTAGTCACTTTCATTTGCAACTAAGAAATGAGTACATTTCCGAAATTATATCTATCTATTTATAATATCTAAAAACTGAAGAACAAGTGTGTGTTTAGCATTGATTATTTTTGCTAGCTTATTTTACCATTCAGATTATTTTTACTATTATTCATGAGTCCCATTATACTTTTCAATACTATTCATAAATCTTATTTTACTATTTTAGCTAACTTTTACTTTTATTTACAATATTTTCAACAAAAAATTTTTAGTTTCAATTAAATAAGTTGTTCCCAAATAGACACTAACATTTATTGTTACCATGCTCTATTGAGCAACATTAACATAGCATTTTGCTCAAGTTCGGTCCATTCAATTTATTTTGGTCCACTTCAGTCCATTTGGTTCAATTCAAAACATGTCAATCTATTTCAGTCCACTTTGGTCCATTTCGATACAGTTTAATACACTTCGGTCTATTTGGTTCACTTAGGTCTGATTTGGTCTATTCGCTTTAGTTTTGTCAATTTCAATCCATTTTGGTCCATTCGATTTATTTCGGTCCACTTCGGTTCATTCGGTTTAATTTGGTCTATTCTTGGTCCATTTTGGTATAGTTAGACCACTTCGGTCCATTCGATTCACTTCAATGGTGGTTTGGGAGGAGAAGTTTGTGTAGAAAGAGGAGCTACTTAATTCAGTTAATTGACAATTATGTCACATTCTCAATGTAATTTTGGTAAGTTATTGATAAAAATTACATTTTTATTATGTTATTAAAGTATTGTATTTTTTTTAAATATAATTGATGGATTTACTTATATTTGTTTCCTCTTTAGGTCATTTAAAATATATAGATAATGAATCATTAGTGAGAACTAGAAAAAAATTTTGACTACACATTACATTATTGTTGAGGGTCATTTTTTGTGGAATCTAAATAGAAAGAAGGAAGCCCAACCCAACAACATAGGCAGCAAAGAAATGGCAAACTTAGAGTAAAACCATTAAGTCCAAGCAGCAGGAATAATTGATTATAGGCCCATAATATAAACAATTGGGTTTTGAGGAGACAAATGGACTTAAAAAGGCCTGGAAAGAGAGAAATAGCACCCATGGGTAGTATATGATATAGAAAAGTGAGAATGGGTCATGACAGACCCAAAGCATTGTAAACAAAGAAAGTAAGGGTTAATGGCAAGCCCGTAAACTCCAAGAATGAGAATAAGAAAATTGGGCCGGGGAAGCCCAATAAAGTTAGTAAAAGCCCATGGAAAAGCAGAGTTAGTAAATAGGCCAAGGAAGTCCAAAGAAAGCAAATGGGCCAAGGATGCCCAAGGGAAAACAAAAGGGACGCTGGAGCCCATGAATAGGAACATCAGTGACCAAGCTAAGCCATTGGGGGAAAGAATAAAACGGCAGGCTTAAAAGAGGCCTAGCAGAAGTAAGTCATTCCGGTAGGAATGACAAGTGATGTGACAGGAAGTTAGGGCAATTAAGAAATGGGCTGAAAGAAATGCAAAACCCAGTACCAAATAAAGCCCAGTCCCTAAGAGGAGCGGGAAACTAAAAAAATGTAGCTCACAAGGTCAAGGATGGACAGCAGATTGTGCAAGTAAGCCTCCAGACCACGGCGGACGCATGAGCAGCAGGCAGACTTTGGATACATACGGATAAAAGGCATGCGCAAAGCCCAGGCACCACTAGCTCGTACCCAGCCAATATGGGACATGGTGAGGTCATGGGTCAGAGGTAAAAGGGCATAGTTTGGCGGTGGGGAGAAGGGAAAAAACCTATCTTAGGGTTCCTACTCAAGCTCTTTTGGAGGATACATCCTGCTGTGATGACATACCTCCCAAAAGAGGCAAGGCTGAGTTGGAACCATTAGATGCATGCCATGAGGGATATATATATATATATATATAGAGAGAGAGAGAGAGAGAGAGAGAGAGAGAGAGAGAGAGAGAGAGCATCAGCACCGTGGCAGGAAAAGGTGCCACGGCAGACTAATAGACAAAATAGTTATCTTTGTTTGGTAATAGGGAGTGGCACGCAGACGTAACAGTGATGGTCGGCAAGTACACTTAGACCAAACAAAGGTGGTTAAGGGGTAGAATAGTAAAATCCAGCCACGACAGACACTATAAAAAAGAGGACTTTACCGTGTACAGGGATCATCACACAAAACAGGGGAGATACAATTGAAGCAGAGAGAAACCACAAAAATAAGAAAGGAAAAGAAAGATAGAAAAAAAGAAAACTAAAACAAAGAAAGAAAAGAAAGAAGAAAGAAAACAGAGAATTAGTCCGGCATGCACCAATAGGTTTCTCTCCCTCTCTCCCTCTCAAAATCTTGCTCTTTGCCAAAAGCAAAAGGGATTCCTTCGAGCACTAACCATTCAGATCCGTTTCCCTCAAAATGATCAATTTTCACGGCAGAATTTACCTGGGAAATTGATTGTGTTGAGAAGAAGCGTTCTTTCTTTTTTGGGTTTGCTCCTGGGGACCAGATTTAACTTGATTTCTTTTCTATTCTGATTAACTTATATATATCACTTTACTCCCTTTGTTTCTCTTTGTGAAATAGTTACCATTATTGCGATTATGTTGTTTAAATAAGGATCATTTGGTCATTTTCTTATTAATAGCCAAAGTACTCTATTTTGTTATTAATATCATATCTGTCCGCCACAACCTGTCTGAAACAGCTCTTCCTGCCGTAAGCATACCCTTGGCAGATGAGGCATAGTTTGTGCACAAGCCAGCCCAAATTGAGTTGTAGTTGGACCTACTATCGCAAGAGGCAGCCTAGCCTAATATAATAAAAAAGGGCCCCTACAATTATTTACAAAATATATTGACTTATATAATAATTGAATGTAAAATGCACTATGCTTCCTTAAAAAAGTTATTAAATTTAAGACACTTTCAAATAACAATTATACATAACTTAATTTAGAAAATATAATATATTGTATCAACAATACTTTATTAGAAAATAATCACATTAATTTAATAAAGGTTTAATATTAACACTTATAAATTCTAACAAGAAAACAAATCGTCAAATTTTTCCGCACTGCATGTGACTAGTCTAATATAATGACATAGAAGTTCAATAAAAGATCTAAATTTGATTTTAATTATATTCTAATTTTCTGTCAAATATTATTCTAATTGGATTTTATGTACTCTATTTTTGACCCATTTAAAGTTACGTATAGATTATTTGACTTTAAGTCCAAATAAATTATTTCCAATATATTAAAAGCTACTTCCAACCAATTTTAAACTGGTCAATTTTTTCATACCAAAATCGATTAATAAGTGTCAACGACAAATTTTACTCTAGTAAAAAAAATTGGCTGTTGCTTTGGAAAATTGGAATGGATTTTTATAATAACTTATTTTAAAATATAATTAAAAATAAATTCATTGCATTAACAAAAATAAAAATTATGTCAAGAAATCAAAACCAAGTACATAAATTAATCACCAAACTATCATTTTTCTTTTTCTTTAATAACTAACATGGAGCAATCAATCATTAACAATTTTCATATTCCCCCGAATAATAATCTTACAAGTTTCTTTAAGAGCTGTCAAAATAGTAATAATGAATCCCAATATTATTAAACTTAGGTACGAAAGTTTAATATATATCTAATAGACTAATACTGTTTATTATGTGCTCAAAAAAAAAAAAAAAAAAAAAAAAAAACTCTTTATTCTTAAATATGTCAGTCGTTTGTAGGGTATTACAAGTTAGTGAAATTAAATGATGGTAAAACATAATTATCATTACATTATAATTTATCTTCATGATAACTCCCATAACTTGAATTGTTAAGGATAACTCACAACTCACAAGCCCAAATTGTTCTAGACTTTTCTGATAACTCGTTGTTAAGGACTTGTGAGCTGGATATGGTGAGGTCATTGGAATTGTCTGACCTATTTGGGCTTGGCGACCATAATCTGCACTTAATTTCTTGCTAACTAATTTATGTGTATTCTCTTCACACTTGAGATCATAAGAACATATTGGGACCATGGTTATGCATGTAAACACACCCCAAAAAAAAAAAAAAAAAAAAAAAAAAAGCACATGTGAGAGGCTGAGGGGTAAAAAAAGCCTCATATTCAAACCACCGTGCGTTTTATATGTCAGAAATTATGAAGAAATTAAAAGGATGTGAAATTATAGAAACACTTTGCCCTTATGCTGCTGCAGAATCCAAAACAATCAACAAAGAATACAATTATTTCATGCCAAGAATGAAGGCACCTATAATCATGAGAAGCAAGATCTGAATTCGCACAATCACATATATACATATGTCAGACAAGGAGATAGCATCTTCGATTAGAGGTTCTAATTTCAAATAATGTTAATAAACGGATCAATCAGTTGATATTTCAATATGGTAATAATCGCAAAACTAATTTATTCAGTCTCTCTGGGCTGTCTCCTCTATTCACCCTTCTTTCATTCTAGGTTTTTAATCCCAAAATTCTCTCACAATTGTTATTTCATTTTTTTTATACATCAATAGTTGAGGTTGAGGGCATTTAAATCATAGATATTTTCATTAGAAACACTTAAAGATATCAATTAGTTAAGTTACAAGGCTCTTGACAATTGTTTGTTGTTTTTAGTTTGATTGAGTTTTGTTTTTTGCTTTTGAAAATTCTAAGCCCCATTCAAAATAATATGCACTTTCATACAAGAAATTCAAAATTGGTAAATAAAGCATGTTACAGAAGCGGTCATGACTCATCATGTGAACAACACACTCATGAAAATAGATTATGAAAGAGTCATTCAACAAAAAACGATAATGGTAGATTATTTGAAGGAAACTATTGAAATACTATAATTTCCATCAAATGCTAATTACTTCAACTTCTTTCTAATTATTCCAAAATTAGTAGTGTGTCAAATTTTCAACATATAGACTAATAAATTAATTGGGAAAAAAAAAAAAAGTTAAGCCAAAGGCGCTAATGACTAATCTATATATGACTGAATCATACAATTTATTGTTGTAACGCTCCTGTTAAGTTATATTCTCGTAGCATTTTGGTTTACTTTGGTCCATTCAGTCTAATTTAGTCCACTTTGGTTCGCTTTGGTCAAACTCAGTCCATTTAGTTTATTTCGATCCAATTTAGTCCACTTTAGTTCATTTTGTTCATTTTGGTGCAATTGGTCTATTAATTTGGTCCATTTTGAACTAATTGGACCTTAAATCAATTCCTTTTATAGGTTGCCTTTTCAGTTTTTTATTTAGTTTTTGGCTAAAATACACAAACAAAATAAACATTTGAAATTAGATATATGGCCCATAACTTTCTCAAAAAAAAGAAGAAGAAGATATATGGCCCATAAAAAAGGTAATAAAATGATAAATATTCAAAAAAATTACCTTAAATTTCAAGTTTCAATAATATAGGCATTATACTTATGTTGGAAAAGAAAAAAAATGCTACAATTTTTTTTTTTTTAGAATATAAAAAATGCTACAATTCTAAACTTATGTAAAACTTAATATAACATGTTACATGTGTTCCATGAAATGGAGGTATACATTTTTTTTTTATAAATATTCTTGGATATATTCAAATTATCAACTGACTATGGTATATTTAAAATAAAGTATCTTTTATAACATCTTCTCGATCCATTTATATAAAAAAATATTATAATTATGAAATTTAATTGTTTTTATTAAATTACATTTTTCATATATATATATATATATATGATGTTCCATTACATAAAACTTATGAATATAGAAAATACTTTTACTATTTAATATTGAAAATTTAAATTATACTATCATAAATAAATTATACATGTAGGTTTGCGACTAGTATCTCACTAATAAATGAGGAAGAAAACACCTAAGCCTTTCTCAAAATAGGTAAAAAAATTAAAATCAAACATCAACAAAATATTGATACTTGTATATACATGTTTACAAACCATTAAAATGAAAAGAAAATATTTAAATATATATGTTTAATTTATAATTTTATAACTCAATTGGCACTTATTTATTTTTTTTTATCATTATTTAATGTGAGACCACACACATGTGTACCCCTAAACAAATCCCACATTTCTCCTGCAGATATTTTATTTTTCATGATTCTTTACATTGGTTTCTAAACTTTCCCTCTCTCGAGATCATCAAAATAGCCTACGTTCTCTAAACATTAAAACTGCTGGTCATAACGTGTGGAAAGGTTTATCCCAATTTATTGTTTGATGTATGCTTGATAGGACACATGCGATGGGTCAACATTGGCTTCTAGACTTCAAGAAGTAACAAAGACATATACATCTTTGTTTAATTCGTTTGAAATTAGGACGTTACATTCCCTGGTTCATTAACTTGACCATTTTATTTTTCTAAGGCAAGCAGAAAATAAATAAAAATCATCTCAAAACAAAACTGAAGACTACCTAGTTAATAAAATCAAGTCATTTATCAACTTTTAATTAGCTTGTCGCTTCATAATTTTGGGTTTTGTTACCAAATTTTGAGGATAGATTTTATCCTCATTATGCCTCATAATGGATTGTTTGATGCATGTTAAAGATTTAGAGGACACAAGCTCAAAGGGGATAAGTCGTTCTTCAATTTAAATGGATATTTGGATTGAATATTATAGATTTAAAATTGTATCTGTTTCATATAAAGTTTTAAATAAAATGTCAATAATGTTAAATACAAGAAGTAAAATCTAATCCGTTAAATAGTTAGAAATTAGGGAATGTTTGTCATTCATACGGGATCAATTTTCAACTAATTAATTATCACAGCCTTGGAGGTGATCAATAATGGCTCCTAGATTTCTGTAGCAATTTAATTTATATTGACTTTGGCCTAGCAACCTGCAAAGAAATATTTAAGAGCAGCAACCTCGTAATGTAAGAGTGAAAAACAATAATATTGTCAATGAAGCTTAAGGTGACAATGATATTTGTATAAATATCATTTTCCATCATTTATAGAGTGCACAAAGTCAATGGTAAAAGTTATGTTTGTAGACTTATCGATATATCTATTATACATTTATAATTTTCAATCACTCACAGAGTCTATCGTGCACAAAGTCGTGGTAATTATTAATTGTCAATGAAGTTTAATAAGGTAACAATGCTATCAATATAAATATCATTTTCCATCACTTACAGAGTGCACAAAGTCATGGTAAAAGTTATGTCTGTAGACTTATCGATATATCTATTGTACATTTATAATTTTCAATCACTCACAGAGTCTATCATGCACAAAGTCGTGGTAATAATTAATTATCAATAAAGTTTAATTAGGTGACAATGATATCAATATAAATATCATTTTCCATCACTTACAGAGTGCACAAAGTCATGGTACAAGTTATGTCTGTAGACTTATCGATATATCTATTGTACATTTATAATTCTCAATCACTCATGGTAATTATTGTCAATGAAGTTTAAGGTGACAATGATATCAATATAAATATCATTTTCCATCACTTTATAGAGTGCACAAAGTCATGGTAAAAGTTATGTCTATAGACTTATCAATATATCTATTGTACATTTATAATTTTCAATCACTCACAGAGTTTATCATGTACCAAGTCATGGTAATTATTGTCAATGAAATTTAAGGTGACAATGATATCAGAATAAATATCATTTTCCATCACTTACAGAGTGCACAAAGTCATGGTAAAAGTTATGTCTGTAGACTTATCGATATATCTATTGTACCTAATCCATAGGCTTATTGGTAGATGCTATGTATGTAATTAATGCAATCAATTACAAATGTAATGCAATCTCGTTTTCATTGACGGTTAGGGTGAGAAGAGATTATGATGAACGTGACAGAGTGATTGAGGCCTTGAGGACTAGAGTAAAAGGAGAGGCCTGGGATTGTAATATTAAGGAATACTAAAATAAATTAAGATTGAAATCTTTGTGCTATTGGTATTATTTCTTGGTGAAAAGTTATCAATGAATGCCCTAAGTTTATTGGATTGAGAAATATATTTAGAAAAGTTTTATGGAAAAGGAAAAAAAAAAACATTTGATATTTTTTTTTTATCATTTTTTATATCATATCATATAATATACTATATAATAAAATTTGAGCTTAAAAGTTGTAGTTGCGCCATATAGCTGTACCAAATTACAAAAATGGCACATAAATCGTGGATGCATCAAAAGGTTACCAAATTGCAAAAATGGCATAGAAATCGTGGATGCGTCAAATGATTACACCATATTGCAGTAATTTTTAGATAGAAACAACACTTTATTTGTTTTTATCAATTTATTTAGATAAAATAATAGTAATTGTTTTAACAAAATATGTAACCTACATAAAATTTAGATAAAAGATTAAATTAATTAGCTGGTGCCATACAGCCAATCCTACAATCGTGTCTATCTAAATATTATCAACAAAGCTTAAAATCAATAAGCTAAAATTAAAAGAAAAAAAAGATTAAAAAAAATAATGTAAATAATAAGTACTAGTATAATTTTTTTTAAAAGAGATATAAAATGTGTTTGGTACTATAATGCAAAAAATGTATTGGGTACTATATTTTTAATAATGCCTTTTCAAAAGTGAAAAAAAGTGTTGTGATTTAAGAAGTACCGTCAAAACATGTGTTTCAAGTACTCATAATGCAAAAAATGTATTTGATACTATATTTCTAATAATGTCTTTTTAAAAGTGAAAAAACATAATTGTGTGTTTGGTATGTGTGTGTGTGTGTGTGTGTGTGTGTGTGTTTTTTTTTTTAAGTGATGACATGTAGTCTAATAAGTGGGACCTACAATTTATAAAATATTTACAAAAGTGTTATTGAATAACATTGTTTAAAAACTAAAAACTGGTAAGATGATTTTTTAATTCAATACTTAAAATACCTTAAACTAAGTAACGTAACTCGGATACTCCAGTAAAAAATACCCGTACCATTACACTATACATTAATAAGTTATAGCCTGAACACGCGTGCCCTTACGTATTCATTTTGATAAATCAAGACTTCAATTCATGTCTATATATATATATATATATATATATTTATATTTATTTATTTTTTTTTTGCTGGGCAATTTGTTATTGTGGAGGATTGAACCCTCGAGTTAGCGGACACATAAGTTACCGGGTCCCACTCGGGCAACTAGGCCCGGTGGTGACTTCAATTCATGTCTATATAAGCAATGTAATTCACTTCCTAGCATATTTAAGTTAGTTGTTAAAGATACATGCTCGAAAAAGAAAAGAAAAAGCTCTTAAAGACACATTATTAATGGCGTCATTCTTGTGTTACTTGATGTCCACACGCTTGCTATTTTTAATTCCACTGTTGCATGCTATTGCCACTAACTGTTTTGCTTCTAGGCAGCCAGTACTCTGCCATGATGATGAGAGCTCTGCCTTGCTGCAATTCAAACAAAGCTTTCACTGGAACCTGAATTCTTGCTCTGATCCTTCTGATTATCCTCCTAAGATTTCATCTTGGAAAGTGGAAGGGGTAGACACAGATTGCTGCTCATGGGATGGTGTGGAGTGCAACGAGGAGACTGGTCATGTGATTGGCCTTGACCTCAGTAGCAGCTGTCTCTATGGTTCTATGCTCTCCAACAGCAGCCTCTTCAGCCTTGTTCATCTTCGAAGGCTTAATCTTGCTTAAAACCACTTCAATTCCTCTCAGATCCCATCTGGTTTCGGCCGTCTTTCTGGGTTGACATATCTCAACCTCTCCTCTTCATCGTTTTCTGGCCAAATTCCATTAAATATTTCAGAGCTTTCCAAGTTGACATTCCTTGATCTGTCAAATAATTCTGAGCTACATCTCAGAAGTCTACAAGGTTTAGTTCAAAACTTAACCAGGCTAAAAGATCTAAGTCTCAGGTACGTTCAGATATCATCTCCAGTGCCAGAAATCTTAGGGAATTTATCTTGTTTGAGGATACTTTATTTGACTGGTTGCGGATTGCATGGAGAATTCCCTCCCGGAATTTTCAAGCTACCGAATCTACAGGATCTTAGGGTGGTTTACAATCCAGATCTCATGGGCTATTTGCCTGAATTCTACTCGAGCAACCCCCTTAAAATTTTATCACTCGGTGGTACTAGTTTCTCGGGAAAACTGCCAGATTCAATTGGAAACCTTAATTCCTTGAAGGAACTACGGATTGGGGGTAGTAATTTCTCAGGACACATTCCATCTTCACTGGGTAACCTTACTCGACTTACTATTTTGGATCTTTCTAGTAACTCTTTTGTGGGCCAAATACCTTCCTCGTTATCAAACCTTATTTCCTTGAATCATTTAAACTTCTCTTATTGTCAATTATCAGGGTCAATTCCACCCTCATTTGGTAGCCTTACACAACTTACATATCTGTCTCTACCAAAACTTTATTAGAATCTCAAACTATTAAGAAAGAGGATTTCTGAAGTTTAGAGAGAATTTGAGAGAGAAGATATTTTTCATTTATCAAATTCAGAAATGTACAAAAAGTGATTAATCAAATGAGTCCCTGTTTCTATATATACAATAACAGAGGAACTAAAACTGAAAACAGAGATTTAACCAATTCCCTAATCTAACGGAAATACTAACAGAACCACTAGATGCTTGACAGGTGGACAACTAATACATTTAACTGGGATTAACTTACTTCACATGCTAAGCACGTGATCTCATTAAACAACACACAGTCGTTTTGTTCTTCAATTTGCTCTGATCTCTTAACCTCACGCGTGCCGTTTTGCCTAGCACTTGATATTTGTCTTTGTCGTTTTTATGAGGTTCAGTTCCATCTTCAACACTCCCCCTCAAGTCCTGAACTTCAAGTTCTGAGACTTGGCTTTCTTGAACAGAAGCTTGATCCGTAATCTGTGGCTTTACAATCCTGGGAACAAAAATGTCTTTCAAACCCAACCTTCCAGAAAGTCTTGTAAAAGCCGAGAAACCAAGTGCTTTGGTGAAAATATCTGCCACTTGTGAGTTAGTAGCAACATGAAACGTTTTAATCATACCCTCCATGATCTTATCCCTTACCAAATGACAATCCACTTCAATATGCTTTGTCCTTTCATGGAATACTGGATTTGCAGCGATATGCAAGGCTGCTTGATTATCACAGAACATCATAGCAGGCCTTGTATGATTCACCCTTAAGTATTTAAGTATTTGCAGCACCCAAGTAACTTCACATGCCACACTTGCCATTGCTCTGTATTCAGCTTCAGCTGATGACCTTGAAACAACACCTTGCTTCTTAGACCTCCATGAAATTAATGATTCTCCCAAAAAAAAAGCATAACCTGTTAAGGACCTCCTAGTGTCAGGACATCCAGCCCAATCCGCATCACAAAAACTCTTAATATGCAGATCAGATTGACTAGGAAAGAAAATGCCTTTTCCTGGTGAGCCTTTTATATATTGAAGTACTCTATTGGCAGCTAGTAAATGGGGCTCTCTTGGCTGTGATACATACTGACTTAGCCTGTGCACAGCATATGTGATGTCTAGTCTTGTCAATGTGAGGTATAAAAGTCTCCCAATGAGTCTTCTAAACTGGGCAGGATCAGTCAATAGCCTTCCTTCATACTTAGACAACTTTAAGTTCTGCTCCATGGGAAACTTGACTGGTTTGGAACCTAGGAAACCTGTGTCTTCCAAAATTTCCAAAGCATATTTTCTCTGATTCAAGCTTATACCTGCATCAGTTCTAGCTACTTCAAGTCCTAAGAAATATCTTAATGACCCCAGATCCTTTAGCCCAAATCTGTCATCAAGAACCTTCTTCAAGTGTTGAACACAAGCTGGATTATTTCCAGTTAACAATATATCATCTACATACACCAAGAGCACTGTGAATGAAGCTCCTTGTGTGTGTGTGAACAAAGAATAGTCTGATTTTGATTGAATGAAGCCCATTTGCAAAATGGTGGATGAAAACTTCTCAAACCATTTTCTAGAAGCTTGTTTCAATCCATAGAGGCTCTTATTCATTTTACATACCAGATGCTCCCCCTTGCTGTGAAAACCAGGTGGTAAGCACATGTAAACATCTTCAACCAAATCACCATGTAGAAAAGCATTATTGACATCCATTTGGTGAAGAAACCACCCATTCACAGCAGCCAAAGATAAGACAATCCGGACAGAAACTGACTTAGCAACAGGACTAAAGGTTTCTGAATAATCTAAACCAAGCTGTTGAGTAAAACCTTTGGCAACCAAACGAGCTTTATACCTCTCTATAGTTCCATCCGAGTGATACTTGACTCTATAGACCCATTTACAACCAATGGGAGTCTTACCTGTAGGTAAAGATGTTAGTGCCCAAGTATTATTGAGCTCTAATGTAGCAATTTCCTTGTCCATGGCAGCTTTCCACTCAGGAAACTGAACTGCCTGAGAGAAAGAAACGGGTTCTGATGGGACAGAACTAACAGCCATGACAAAAGAAGCAAACTCAGGTCCAAGATGAGTGTAACTGAGAACATTTGAAATGTCATAAGGCAAACCAGAAGCAGGCTTGGTACTCACTGCTTTACAAGAATAATCAGCAAGGTAAGAAGGTGGGTGATGGGTCCTGGTGGATCTCCTTAATGTAGGAGATGAAGGAATGACCAAAGATTGATCAAGGGAAGGTGATGAGGGAGAAATAACAGGATCCAAAACAGAAATAGAAGGTAAAGGCAGATCAGGTTGATGATCACAATGAGAAGGATTAGAAGCAGAAAGAATAGGATCAATGATGGAAGCAGAATGAGAAGTGGAAGGATCAATGGTTGAACAAGGTTGGGAGGTGGAAGGAGCAATGATTGAATCAACTAAAGGAAGATTGGTAGGAGTATCAGAAATGTAATGTGCATCAGAAACACAATGAGGAAACACAAAAGAATCAAGATAAGAAGTGGAAGGATGAGCTGATGAGACAAAAGGAAAAATGTGTTCATAGAAAATGATGTCCCTGGAAAAATGAATGGAATTTGATTCAAGATCAAGGACTTTGTATCCTTTAATGCCATGAGGGTAGCCTAAGAAAACACATTTTCTGGCCCTAGGTGCAAACTTGTGCCTATTATGTGGTAAAGTAGAGATGTAACACAAACAACCAAAGCACTTTAAATGTTTATAAGATGGAGAGGACTTAAAAAGCACTTCATATGGACTCTTGTTATTGAGAAGTGTTGAAGGCAATCTGTTAATAAGATAGACAGCCGTGAGAATGCAATCACCCCATAAGCATAAAGGTACATTAGATTGAAATTTTAGTGCTCTTGCAACATTGAGAATGTGTTGATGCTTCCTTTCAACAATGGCATTTTGTTGAGGAGTGGCAACACAGGACAATTGATGCAAGATGCCTTTGGAATGAAAAAATTCTTTCAAGAAAAATTCTGTACCATTGTCACTCCTAATAGTCTTAACAAAAGCATGAAATTGAGTGTGCACCATGGTAACAAAGTTAGGAATGAAAAACTGAGTATCAGATTTATTCTTAAGAAGGTAAACCCAAGTACAACGCGAAAAATCATCAACAATTGTTAAAAAATACCTAAAACCTTCAACAGTACAAGTGGAAAAAGGACCCCACAAGTCACAATGAACAAGCTCAAAAGGCTGAACAGAAACATGACTGCTAGAAGGGAAAGGTAATCTCTTTTGCTTAGAAAGGTGACAAACTTCACAACAATCCGGATTATTGAAAACATCAGAACTTACAATCTTATTTAACAAGGAAAGCTTTGAAAAAGAAGGGTGTCCCAATCTACTGTGCCATAAAATGGAAGAAGAGGAAGAATGGCCAACAGAAGCAACCAAAGCTGTAGGAGCAATCTGGGAAGCAGGTGCTTGCAGCAGATATAGCCCTTGGCATTCTTTACCCAGACCAATCATGCTCCATTGAGCAAGGTCCTGGATAAAACACCAATGTCCAAGAAAAATAATGCAACAATGAGATTGTAGTGAAAGTTTGCTGATGGAAATAAGATTGAAATTGAAAGTAGGAACACATAAAACATTTGTGAGTGTCAAAGTGGGTGAAATTTGCACATTGCCTATATGTGTTACTAAGGCCTGATCCCCATTTGGCAGGAAAACAAAGGAATGGACATTAGAAGTGATGGTAGTAAGCTGTGACACTGAGTAGACCATGTGGTCAGTAGCACCAGTGTCTAAAATCCAAGCTTTAGACTTAAAATTGGGTCTATCAACAATATGGGCAGAAAAAACATAATGTGTAAGATTGGGAGGAAACCAAAAAGAATTACCTGAAAAATTTGAAGCATCAATGGTAGAAGGGGAAGCTGAATTAGGTGGTAAAACAGGTGGAATACTAGGAGTAGAGGTCATGACAGTAGCAACTTAATGTGCAGCAGAAGTACCAATGCCTGAACTAGAAGCTGTGACTGCTTTCAAATAGTTAAGGAGTTGTTCACATTGGACCTGAGAAATAGGACATTGAGGCTGAAAGCTTTGACCAGAATTCTGTGGAGAAGCAAACAAAGCACCAAAGGAAGGCTGTGGAAGGAGACCAGCTTCAGATTGAAGGCTATGATGAGAAAAACCAGCATTGTGTTGGATCATATTCGGATTAGCTGAAGCAAAACCATCCACATTATTTCCAAAATGTCCAGAAGGCAACATTGCTGAAACTTGATTTGCCATGGCTTGATTGCTTCCCTTGTGCTTGTAGCCTGGAGGATACCCATGTAACTTATAACATTTGTCTGCAATATGACCACTAAGGCCACAATAAGTACAAATGGGCTTATCCCTCTTGAAATGGCCTTTGTTACCACGATTGCCTTGATTCTGTCCTTGATTGCCATTAAAGCCCTTAGCATGATTAGCAAACATAGCAGTGGCCTCAGTAGGATAAACTACATTTACTCCATGCCCAAAACTCCTTCTCTTTTCTTCTTGCAAAATCAAAGAACAGACCTTGCTAATAGATGGAAAAGGCTCAAGCGATAAAATCTGTCCTATTATGTTCCCATAACTGTCATTTAACCCCATCAAGAAACGGAAAACATGTTCCTTGTGTTGTGCTTCCAATTGAGAAGCCTTCGAACCACATGTGCAAATACAATTGCATACAGTGAAAGGTTGGAAATTTATGAATTCATCCCATAGAGTCTTAAACCTAGTGAAGTATGAACTCACTGTGAGTGTACCTTGAGAAAGACGAGCAATTTCCTTCTGCAACTCAAATTGCCTTGGAGTATTTCCCTGTGAAAGTCTATCTCGGAGATCAATCCATAAATCCCTTGCAGTGTTGATGTACATCACACTTGCCTTGAGATCCATGCTGAGAGAGTTGGTCAACCATGAAAGCACAATGGTATTACACCTACTCCAAGAATTGTACAATAGAGAAGCAAGATCTGGTTGCGGAATTGAACCGTTCACAAAACCAAACTTGTTCCGTGAACTCAGCACCAAGAACACTGACCTCGCCCAACTCAAATAGTTCTCTGGACCTGTTAAAGGCTGTGAAGAAAGAACTATTCCTGGACTCTCAGTCGCTGGAAGAAAATAAGGATTGTTAGCAGATTCATCTGCCATTGTTGTGCTCGGAGAAGGCACAGATTGAGTGGTAGATTGTGCTTGATTGGCTGTTGAATCAGAAGCCATAAAAGCAAAAATTTCCAAGCGAATCAAGAAGAAAAAGGAAGAAAACTTTGAAACCAAAACGTTTCGCAGCTAGATTTTCAAGAAAATCAAGAAGAAAAGAAAAGAACTTTCGAAGATTAAGCTGTTTGGCAACAGCGAAAATGAAAGAAAATCAAAGAAACTTGCTCTGATACCATATTAAGAAAGAGGATTTCTGAAGTTTAGAGAGAATTTGAGAGAGAAGATATTTTTCATTTATCAAATTCAGAAATGTACAAAAAGTGATTAATCAAATGAGTCCCTGTTTCTATATATACAATAACAGAGGAACTAAAACTGAAAACAGAGATTTAACCAATTCCCTAATCTAACGGAAATACTAACAGAACCACTAGATGCTTGACAGGTGGACAACTAATACATTTAACTGGGATTAACTTACTTCACATGCTAAGCACGTGATCTCATTAAACAACACACAGTCGTTTTGTTCTTCAATTTGCTCTGATCTCTTAACCTCACGCGTGCCGTTTTGCCTAGCACTTGATATTTGTCTTTGTCGTTTTTATGAGGTTCAGTTCCATCTTCAACACTCCCCCTCAAGTCCTGAACTTCAAGTTCTGAGACTTGGCTTTCTTGAACAGAAGCTTGATCCGTAATCTGTGGCTTTACAATCCTAGGAACAAAAATGTCTTTCAAACCCAACCTTCCAGAAAGTCTTGTAAAAGCCGAGAAACCAAGTGCTTTGGTGAAAATATCTGCCACTTGTGAGTTAGTAGCAACATGAAACGTTTTAATCATACCCTCCATGATCTTATCCCTTACCAAATGACAATCCACTTCAATATGCTTTGTCCTTTCATGGAATACTGGATTTGCAGCGATATGCAAGGCTGCTTGATTATCACAGAACATCATAGCAGGCCTTGTATGATTCACCCTTAAGTATTTAAGTATTTGCAGCACCCAAGTAACTTCACATGCCACACTTGCCATTGCTCTGTATTCAGCTTCAGCTGATGACCTTGAAACAACACCTTGCTTCTTAGACCTCCATGAAATTAATGATTCTCCCAAAAAAACAGCATAACCTGTTAAGGACCTCCTAGTGTCAGGACATCCAGCCCAATCCGCATCACAAAAACTCTTAATATGCAGATCAGATTGACTAGGAAAGAAAATGCCTTTTCCTGGTGAGCCTTTTATATATTGAAGTACTCTATTGGCAGCTAGTAAATGGGGCTCTCTTGGCTGTGATACATACTGACTCAGCCTGTGCACAGCATATGTGATGTCTAGTCTTGTCAATGTGAGGTATAAAAGTCTCCCAATGAGTCTTCTAAACTGGGCAGGATCAGTCAATAGCCTTCCTTCATACTTAGACAACTTTAAGTTCTGCTCCATGGGAAACTTGACTGGTTTGGAACCTAGGAAACCTGTGTCTTCCAAAATTTCCAAAGCATATTTTCTCTGATTCAAGCTTATACCTGCATCAGTTCTAGCTACTTCAAGTCCTAAGAAATATCTTAATGACCCCAGATCCTTTAGCCCAAATCTGTCATCAAGAACCTTCTTCAAGTGTTGAACACAAGCTGGATTATTTCCAGTTAACAATATATCATCTACATACACCAAGAGCACTGTGAATGAAGCTCCTTGTGTGTGTGTGAACAAAGAATAGTCTGATTTTGATTGAATGAAGCCCATTTGCAAAATGGTGGATGAAAACTTCTCAAACCATTTTCTAGAAGCTTGTTTCAATCCATAGAGGCTCTTATTCATTTTACATACCAGATGCTCCCCCTTGCTGTGAAAACCAGGTGGTAAGCACATGTAAACATCTTCAACCAAATCACCATGTAGAAAAGCATTATTGACATCCATTTGGTGAAGAAACCACCCATTCACAGCAGCCAAAGATAAGACAATCCGGACAGAAACTGACTTAGCAACAGGACTAAAGGTTTCTGAATAATCTAAACCAAGCTGTTGAGTAAAACCTTTGGCAACCAAACGAGCTTTATACCTCTCTATAGTTCCATCCGAGTGATACTTGACTCTATAGACCCATTTACAACCAATGGGAGTCTTACCTGTAGGTAAAGATGTTAGTGCCCAAGTATTATTGAGCTCTAATGTAGCAATTTCCTTGTCCATGGCAGCTTTCCACTCAGGAAACTGAACTGCCTGAGAGAAAGAAACGGGTTCTGATGGGACAGAACTAACAGCCATGACAAAAGAAGCAAACTCAGGTCCAAGATGAGTGTAACTGAGAACATTTGAAATGTCATAAGGCAAACCAGAAGCAGGCTTGGTACTCACTGCTTTACAAGAATAATCAGCAAGGTAAGAAGGTGGGTGATGGGTCCTGGTGGATCTCCTTAATGTAGGAGATGAAGGAATGACCAAAGATTGATCAAGGGAAGGTGATGAGGGAGAAATAACAGGATCCAAAACAGAAATAGAAGGTAAAGGCAGATCAGGTTGATGATCACAATGAGAAGGATTAGAAGCAGAAAGAATAGGATCAATGATGGAAGCAGAATGAGAAGTGGAAGGATCAATGGTTGAACAAGGTTGGGAGGTGGAAGGAGCAATGATTGAATCAACTAAAGGAAGATTGGTAGGAGTATCAGAAATGTAATGTGCATCAGAAACACAATGAGGAAACACAAAAGAATCAAGATAAGAAGTGGAAGGATGAGCTGATGAGACAAAAGGAAAAATGTGTTCATAGAAAATGATGTCCCTGGAAAAATGAATGGAATTTGATTCAAGATCAAGGACTTTGTATCCTTTAATGCCATGAGGGTAGCCTAAGAAAACACATTTTCTGGCCCTAGGTGCAAACTTGTGCCTATTATGTGGTAAAGTAGAGATGTAACACAAACAACCAAAGCACTTTAAATGTTTATAAGATGGAGAGGACTTAAAAAGCACTTCATATGGACTCTTGTTATTGAGAAGTGTTGAAGGCAATCTGTTAATAAGATAGACAGCCGTGAGAATGCAATCACCCCATAAGCATAAAGGTACATTAGATTGAAATTTTAGTGCTCTTGCAACATTGAGAATGTGTTGATGCTTCCTTTCAACAATGGCATTTTGTTGAGGAGTGGCAACACAGGACAATTGATGCAAGATGCCTTTGGAATGAAAAAATTCTTTCAAGAAAAATTCTGTACCATTGTCACTCCTAATAGTCTTAACAAAAGCATGAAATTGAGTGTGCACCATGGTAACAAAGTTAGGAATGAAAAACTGAGTATCAGATTTATTCTTAAGAAGGTAAACCCAAGTACAACGCGAAAAATCATCAACAATTGTTAAAAAATACCTAAAACCTTCAACAGTACAAGTGGAAAAAGGACCCCACAAGTCACAATGAACAAGCTCAAAAGGCTGAACAGAAACATGACTGCTAGAAGGGAAAGGTAATCTCTTTTGCTTAGAAAGGTGACAAACTTCACAACAATCCGGATTATTGAAAACATCAGAACTTACAATCTTATTTAACAAGGAAAGCTTTGAAAAAGAAGGGTGTCCCAATCTACTGTGCCATAAAATGGAAGAAGAGGAAGAATGGCCAACAGAAGCAACCAAAGCTGTAGGAGCAATCTGGGAAGCAGGTGTTTGCAGCAGATATAGCCCTTGGCATTCTTTACCCAGACCAATCATGCTCCATTGAGCAAGGTCCTGGATAAAACACCAATGTCCAAGAAAAATAATGCAACAATGAGATTGTAGTGAAAGTTTGCTGATGGAAATAAGATTGAAATTGAAAGTAGGAACACATAAAACATTTGTGAGTGTCAAAGTGGGTGAAATTTGCACATTGCCTATATGTGTTACTAAGGCCTGATCCCCATTTGGCAGGAAAACAAAGGAATGGACATTAGAAGTGATGGTAGTAAGCTGTGACACTGAGTAGACCATGTGGTCAGTAGCACCAGTGTCTAAAATCCAAGCTTTAGACTTAAAATTGGGTCTATCAACAATATGGGCAGAAAAAACATAATGTGTAAGATTGGGAGGAAACCAAAAAGAATTACCTGAAAAATTTGAAGCATCAATGGTAGAAGGGGAAGCTGAATTAGGTGGTAAAACAGGTGGAATACTAGGAGTAGAGGTCATGACAGTAGCAACTTGATGTGCAGCAGAAGTACCAATGCCTGAACTAGAAGCTGTGACTGCTTTCAAATAGTTAAGGAGTTGTTCACATTGGACCTGAGAAATAGGACATTGAGGCTGAAAGCTTTGACCAGAATTCTGTGGAGAAGCAAACAAAGCACCAAAGGAAGGCTGTGGAAGGAGACCAGCTTCAGATTGAAGGCTATGATGAGAAAAACCAGCATTGTGTTGGATCATATTCGGATTAGCTGAAGCAAAACCATCCACATTATTTCCAAAATGTCCAGAAGGCAACATTGCTGAAACTTGATTTGCCATGGCTTGATTGCTTCCCTTGTGCTTGTAGCCTGGAGGATACCCATGTAACTTATAACATTTGTCTGCAATATGACCACTAAGGCCACAATAAGTACAAATGGGCTTATCCCTCTTGAAATGGCCTTTGTTACCACGATTGCCTTGATTCTGTCCTTGATTGCCATTAAAGCCCTTAGCATGATTAGCAAACATAGCAGTGGCCTCAGTAGGATAAACTACATTTACTCCATGCCCAAAACTCCTTCTCTTTTCTTCTTGCAAAATCAAAGAACAGACCTTGCTAATAGATGGAAAAGGCTCAAGCGATAAAATCTGTCCTATTATGTTCCCATAACTGTCATTTAACCCCATCAAGAAACGGAAAACATGTTCCTTGTGTTGTGCTTCCAATTGAGAAGCCTTCGAACCACATGTGCAAATACAATTGCATACAGTGAAAGGTTGGAAATTTATGAATTCATCCCATAGAGTCTTAAACCTAGTGAAGTATGAACTCACTGTGAGTGTACCTTGAGAAAGACGAGCAATTTCCTTCTGCAACTCAAATTGCCTTGGAGTATTTCCCTGTGAAAGTCTATCTCGGAGATCAATCCATAAATCCCTTGCAGTGTTGATGTACATCACACTTGCCTTGAGATCCATGCTGAGAGAGTTGGTCAACCATGAAAGCACAATGGTATTACACCTACTCCAAGAATTGTACAATGGAGAAGCAAGATCTGGTTGCGGAATTGAACCGTTCACAAAACCAAACTTGTTCCGTGAACTCAGCACCAAGAACACTGACCTCGCCCAACTCAAATAGTTCTCTGGACCTGTTAAAGGCTGTGAAGAAAGAACTATTCCTGGACTCTCAGTCGCTGGAAGAAAATAAGGATTGTTAGCAGATTCATCTGCCATTGTTGTGCTCGGAGAAGGCACAGATTGAGTGGTAGATTGTGCTTGATTGGCTGTTGAATCAGAAGCCATAAAAGCAAAAATTTCCAAGCGAATCAAGAAGAAAAAGGAAGAAAACTTTGAAACCAAAACGTTTCGCAGCTAGATTTTCAAGAAAATCAAGAAGAAAAGAAAAGAACTTTCGAAGATTAAGCTGTTTGGCAACAGCGAAAATGAAAGAAAATCAAAGAAACTTGCTCTGATACCATATTAAGAAAGAGGATTTCTGAAGTTTAGAGAGAATTTGAGAGAGAAGATATTTTTCATTTATCAAATTCAGAAATGTACAAAAAGTGATTAATCAAATGAGTCCCTGTTTCTATATATACAATAACAGAGGAACTAAAACTGAAAACAGAGATTTAACCAATTCCCTAATCTAACGGAAATACTAACAGAACCACTAGATGCTTGACAGGTGGACAACTAATACATTTAACTGGGATTAACTTACTTCACATGCTAAGCACGTGATCTCATTAAACAACACACAGTCGTTTTGTTCTTCAATTTGCTCTGATCTCTTAACCTCACGCGTGCCGTTTTGCCTAGCACTTGATATTTGTCTTTGTCGTTTTTATGAGGTTCAGTTCCATCTTCAACACAAACCCTTCTTCCTTGTCCTGGCTTGGGAAGTTGAGCAAACTTACTTCTTTATCCCTTCAAGGAATCAATTTAACAATGTAGATTCCATCATCCTTGTCAAATCTAACCCAACTTAGTGTTTTGGACATGACCGGTACTCAATTAATGGGTCGAATCCCTTCTTGGCTTGCCAACTTGACTCAATTAACAAACTTGCACCTTCCGTTTAATAATTTACGAGGCTCAATTCCAATCTCAATATTTGAACTCAAGAAACTTGAAAAACTCAACCTTTACTCCAACCACTTGAGTGGCACAGTGACTCTGGAAAAGTTTATTAACCTCAAATTTTTAACCTCACTACTTCTATCAATGAACAAAATATCATTCCTCACAAAAACCAGTACCAATGCAACACAAAATAAATTTGAGGTTTTAGGATTGGCTTCATGCAACTTGAGACAATTCCCAAATTTCTTACGCAAACAAGACCAGTTGCAATGGCTAGACCTATCCTACAACAATATTCAAGGCCAAATACCCAAATGGGTATGGAACACAAGTAAAGAAACTTTGATGGTTGTGAACTTTTCTCACAACTTTTTAACAGGCTTTGACCAACATGTTGAAAATTTTTCATGGCCTCAACTACAAATTTTGGACCTTCGGTCCAATAATTTACGAGCATTACCCCTAATTCCACCACCATCCACGTTAGTTTATTTGGTTGCAGACAACATGCTCCAAGGAGAAGTTTCACCATTGATCTGCAAACTTAGTTCTCTTCATTCTCTTGATTTGTCCAATAACAAATTAAGGGGCACACTTCCACACTGTTTGAGCAATTTTAGCAACTCTTTGAGCATATTGAATCTTCAAGGCAACAACTTTCATGGCATGATTCCTCAACTCTGTGCAAAGGGAAGTAGAATGAAGATGATTGACTTGAGCCAAAATCAATTTGAGGGGCTTCTACCAAGATCATTATCAAATTGCAAAACGCTAGAGATTCTAAATCTTGGAAGCAATCAGCTCAATGATGTTTTTCCCTCTTGGTTGGGTACACTTTCGGAACTCAGGGTACTAATTCTTCGACATAATGGACTTTATGGTGTAGTGGGTAGTCCTACAACCATCTTTGCATCTCCCAAGTTGCACGTTCTTGATCTTTCCTCAAATAAATTTTCTGGTAAGTTGCCATTTGAATATTTCCAAAGTTGGAAGTATATCAAGAAAATTGATGCAGATAACTTCACATATATGCTGGAATTTACAAGTATTCTATCATGTGGTTTTATTGTGTACCAATATTACCCTTACTCGATGAAAATAATAAACAAAGGCAGGGAAATAATGTATTCAAAGATCATAGAAGTCTTCGCAGCTATTGATTTTTCAAGCAACGAATTCAATGGAAAGGTTTCAGAATTCATTGGGAATCTAAATGGCCTCCAATTGCTCAACCTTTCCAACAACAACCTCACTGGTCATATCCCACTGTCACTAGGAGACTTGACAACACTTGAGTCGCTTGACCTTTCTCAAAACAAGCTCTCGGGACGAATACCATGGCAACTAACGCAACTCACTTTCCTTGGATCATTTAATGTCTCGCATAACCAACTTACAGGGCTTATACCTCATGGTAATCAATTTGGTACATTTGAGAATAGTTCATTTGATGGAAATTTAGGATTATGTGGAAATCCATTATCAAAGAAATGTGAAAATCATGAGCAAGAGCCTCTACCCTCTTCAGGCATCAAAGAAGTTCAAGACTCTTGGTTTCACATTGAATTTGATTGGAAAATAATCCTCCTGGGATATGTTAGTGGCCTCATAATCGGAGTGGTTGTTGGAAACGTTGTGACTGAGAAGATGCAATGTTGGTTTGTAAGAACTTGAAGAAGGCAACTTAGAAGGTGAAGGCATTCATACGGGTTTGAATTTGTCATGATGTGCTTCAAAGAATTTGATCTCTGTATTTGCATGTAGCACTTTTGTTACTTTCTACCTTTCATTTTTCTTGAGTTTTCTTGTCCTCTTTTCTTGTGCATATGACTTTTTGTCTTTCACTTGTCACTTGTTTTCTCTTTTCTTGTTGTAAAGACGTTGTTATTACCGTATCTCCCACTCTCTTAAGAATATTTCTTTTACCAATTGAAATCGTTTCCAAGCACAAAAATATATTTAGAAACATTGATTAGGGTCATTTGCCTCAATTTTTTGTAAATCCCGCGAGCCCCACACATTGGTAGAACTCACAAACTGCCAGTGTCTCATTGCATACACTTGATATACGTGAGACCCTCTTGAGAAGAGATTGTAAGTTAGGTTTCCTCATAGGCTTTGTAAATGGGCCTGAAGGTGTAATTTTAATGGGTTAGTCCGCCCTAATTGCCTCTCCCTATATAAATCATAGCTCTTGTATGGATGAAAATCACATAATAGTGAGCGTTATTTGAATGAAATCAGTCTTTAGGTTGTGAAACGAAAAGGAAAAAAATAGTTGGTGAGATAATCTTACTTTGTTTCTTTTAGGTTAATTCATTTAAGTGGTGATCATTGCTTATCCTTTATTACGTCTTCCTTGGGTGGATTTCTTATGGTGGTGAACTAATTAGAATGGAAAATTCCAAGCTGTTTTAGGCAAAATGTAATGGAATTAATAACAATGGTAAAATCAAGAAAAAATAATATTTTAATAAAATATAGTATAAAATAGATAATCTGACGTGAGATGTTTTGAAAAGTAAATATACTAAAATAGACAGGAAAATTTGCGTGAGCAGATTCAAATGCTCTTATATGCCATCTATTTTTTTCTTATTGCTGGAAGCTCGTAAGCCAAAAATGACGAGGTATCTAGAAGAAAGCTAATCAATGTGCAAACCCAGTGTCTATAGACACGAGTCTTTTGCTAATATAAAGCTTCCTGTTTCCAGTGGAAAACAAAGACAAAAGTTAGACAAGATGGTTCAAAAGTTGCGACGATCATATTCACAATATCATAGTCACAATTTGAGTGATGAAACTTAGCTGACAATCATGTCTCCCTCCCTTTCAATTGTCTCAGCCTTCCCATCCAGAGAGGATACAAAGTTAAGAAGTTATTATTTTTATCTTATCGGACTGCTGAAATAATAAGTTAAGTTTTTAATGTTCCATCTCGGCCATTCATATTAATTGGGTGCAGTACAATATTCTATGATCTGAATACAGTGAGGAGAACGCGACTCTTGTGGTTTTCTTTATCTTTATGCAGAAAAGTTTCTCTTATGTTGAATTAACTGGCCATTCATCTTTCCATACTAGAAATAAAAATTAAAAAAATTGACTATAGTGATTTCATTTTGATTGTTAGGGCTCGTTTGGTAATATTGTTCTAATAACGTTGTTTAAGTGTTATGAAAATACGTGTAAGTGAAAAAACGTTATGCAAATACGTTTTGTGTTGTTTAAACAACAAAAACTATTGTTTAAACAAAAACTATTGTTTAAACAACACTAACAAACAGACCCTTAAATGCTAAACACAATTGCTTTAAGCCTTTAACAGAAGCTGTTAATGTTGGGAAATGCATATTAGTCAGATTTTCTGTTGGATTTAAGATTAACGTCAAGGGATATAGAGGGGATATATATAAATTGAAACATAAAAAATGTTTAAAGATTAAAAAAGTACATCATGTAACTCTCTAACATACAAAGAAATATTTCGTCTCCCTTAATATATAGTTACATACTGCCCTTAACCTGCATATTTGAAACAGTCTAGTCTAACTATCTCCCCTAAAGTTACTTTTCCTCCCCCTGTCACTTTAGTAAATTGTATTTTGGGCTCAACATTGCAAGTAATCCAATAGGTTTTCCTCATGACTACAAAATGTACAATATGAAATTGTATCAAATCAATGTTTGAATCAAATAATCTACTAAGAAGATTGCATAATAAGAAAGTTGCATCATACAGTTATCTAGTAACATTTCCATAGCACAAGAGATCATAAATCTAGAACTTTCAAAAAGTTACCCTAAAATCCAAATTTAGAATAGTCTTATCTAAATGAGAATTAACTCATTCAGTGAACAAAATATCATTCCTCACCAAAACCAGTACCAATGCAACACAAAATAAATTTGAGATTTTAGAATTGGGTTCATGCAACTAGACAAATTTCCCAAATTTCTTACGCAAACAAGACCAGTTGCGATGGCTAGACCTATCCTACAACAATATTCAAGGCCAAATACCCAAATGGGTATGGAACACAAGTACAGAAACTTTGATGATTGTGAACTTCTCTCACAACTTTTTAACAGGCTTTGACCAACGTGTTGAAAATTTTTCATGGCCTCAACTACAAATTTTGGACCTTCGGTCCAATAATTTACTAGCATCACCCCTAATTCCACCACCATCCACCTTAATTTGGTTTGTTGCAGACAACATGCTCCAAGGAGAAGTTTCACCATTGATCTGCAAACTTAGTTCTCTTCATTCCCTAGATTTGTCCAATAACAAATTCAGGGGCACACTTCCACACTGTTTGAGCAATTTTAGCAACTCTTTAAGCATATTGAATCTTCAAGGCAACAACTTTGATGGCATGATTCCTCAACTATGTGCAAAGGGAAGTAGAATGAAGATGATTGACTTGAGCCAAAATCAATTTGAGGGGCTTCTACCAAGATCATTATCAAATTGCAAAATGCTAGAGATTCTAAATCTTGGAAGCAATCAGCTCAGTGATGTTTTTCCCTCTTGGTTGGGTTCACTTTCGGAACTCAGGGTACTAATTCTTCGACGTAATGGACTTTATGGTGTAGTGGGTAGTTCTACAACCATCTTTGCATCTCCCAAGTTGCACATTCTTGATCTTTCCTCAAATAAATTTACCGGTAAGTTGCCATTTGAATATTTCCAAAGTTGGAAGTATATGAAGAAAATTGATGCAGATAACGTCAAATATATGCTGGAAGTTACAATTATTCTATCACATGGTTTAAGTGCGTGGGAATATTACCCTTACTCGATGAAAATAATAAACAAAGGCAGGGAAATAATGTATTCAAAGATCATAAAAGTCTTCGCAGCTATTGATCTTTCAAGCAATGAATTCAATGGAAAGGTTTCAGAATTCATTGGGAATTTAAATGGCCTCCAATTGCTCAACCTTTCCAACAACAACCTCACTGGTCATATCCCACTGTCACTAGGAGACTTGACAACACTTGAGTCGCTTGACCTTTCTCAAAACAAGCTCTCGGGACGAATACCATGGCAACTAACGCAACTCACTTTCCTTGGATCATTTAATGTCTCACATAACCAACTTACAGGGCTTATACCTCATGGTAATCAATTTGATACATTTGAGAATAGTTCATTTGATGGAAATTTAGGATTATGTGGAAATCCATTATCAAAGAAATGTGAAAATCATGAGCAAGCGCCTCTACCCTCTTCAGGCATCAAAGAAGTTCAAGACTCTTGGTTTCACATTGAATTTGATTGGAAAATAATCCTCCCGGGATTTGTTAGTGGCCTTATAATTGGGGTGGTTGTTGGAAACGTTGTGACTGAGAAGATGCAATGTTGATTTGTAAGAACTCGAAGAAGGCAACTTAAAAGTTGAAGGCATTCATACGGGTTTGAATCTGCCATGATGTGCTTCAAAGAATTTGATCTCTGTATTTGGATGTAGCACTTTTGTTACTTTCTACCTTTCATTTTTCTTGAGTTTCCTTGTCCTCTTTTCTTGTGCATATAACTTTTTGTCTTTCACTTTTTACTTGTCACTTGTTTTCTCTTTTTTTGTTGTAAAGACGTTGTTACTACCGTATTTCCCACTCTCTCGTGAATATTTTTTTTACCAATTAAAAAATCGTTTCCAAGCACAAAGATCTATTTAGAAACATTGATTAGGGTCATTTGCCTCAATTTTTTGTAAAATTCCGTTAGCCCCACACATTGGTTGTACTCAACAAACTGCCAATGTCTCACTGCATACACTTGATATCGATGTTTTTAAAAATAGATATACTAAAATAGACAAGAAGATTTGTATGAACAGATTCAAATGCTCTTATGTGCCATCTATTTTTTTTCTTATTGCTGAAAGTTCCTAAGCCAAAAATGACGAGCTCATGAAGTTCAACGTATCTAGATGAAAGCTAATCAATGTGTAAAACTAGTATCTATAAACACGAGTCTTTTGCTAAGATAAAGCATCCCGTTTCCAATGGGAAACAAAGACAAAAGTTAGACAAGAAGGTTCAAAAGTTGCGACGATCATATTCCCAAGTTGAAAGATGAAACTTAGTATTGGTTTGGATACAACTTAATTCGGCGTCTGCGTTTTCTCCTGCGTGTTTTCTCCTCTTTTTTTTTTTTTTTTTTTGGCCCGCTTTTGTTGACTTTGTGGGACAAAAGGTACTGTTCATGAGAAAAAATGCTGTTCACGCACTGTTTCGGTACTGTTCATGGGACCCACAACCACTTTATTAAAAAAAATATTAAAAATGGGTCCCGCGGCATTATTTACACATTTAAAAATTGTTTTGCTACAGTGTTTTTAGCAACAATCATTAGTTTTCAGCAACAATAAGTTATATCCAAACGGACCCTTAGTTGACAATCATGTCTCTCTCCCTTTCAATTGTCTCAGCCTTCCTATCCTGAGAGGATACAAAGTTAAGAAATTATTTTTATCTTATCGGACCGCTGAAATAATAAGTTAAGTTTTTAATGTTTCATCTCGGCCATTCATATGTATTTGGTGCAGTACAATATTCTGTGATCTGAATATAGTGAGGAGAACGCGACTTTTGTGGTTTTCTTTATCTTTATGCAGAAAATTCAATATATATGTTGAATTAACTGGCCATTCAACTTTCCGTTCTAGCAATAAAAATGACAAAATTGATTGCAGTGATTTCATTTTGATTGTTAAACACCAAACACGATTGCTTTAACAGAAGCTGTAAATGTTGAGAAATGCATATTAGTCAAATTTTCTGTTGGATTTAAGATTAACGTCAAGGGATTAAGAGGGGATATATATAATTCGTCAGTTAGAGGAGGAAGAATTTGAGCTCTATAGATCTCTGTTGGAAACATCAAGGGTATTAATTGAGTTACAAGTAAAGCAGTCAATTTTGTACTGAACCGGCCAATTCAATTGGTATTTGGAGTACTGGTACAAGGCCAGAAAATAAACACAATTGTTTCTAATGGTATAAATATGAACCATACCAAGTCATAAACAAGGTCGAAAAAAATAAACAGCTTCATTCTTGCTCTTTCCTCCCATTGGTGTAAACTCCCTAATCAATTTCTTAGCCTCTTGCCGGCGTGGCTCCTCCCTTAAATTGCAAAACCTCCTTCTTCTTGTAACTCTAAATTGTAGAATTGGCGTATCACTCTCTCACTCTCTCTCTCTCTCTCTTTTGGTTTCGAGTAACTCTCAAGCTAATTTAAATCAATAAGTCTAGCGGCACAATAAAATTCATAAATATCAATGTGATAATTTTTAATGATGGACAATAAAATAATTTCAGTAGTAAGTTGATGCAAGATTCAAAAGCGTAAAAAAGCAGAACACGTCTACTTTTAGAAAATAAGAAACAAAACTAGTTTGCTTTTGAAAATAACATCGAATCCACGGGGGTTTCTTGAGACAGGAATTCAATTTAAAAAAAAAAAAAAAAAAACATAATTTAGGAGTTATAAATGTCCAAAAACCCAGCAACAAGTAATTGAACTTGGCGAGACAAGAAAAGCCCAAAACCAAACAAAAACAAACGGTGAAATTCTAAATTCTAAATGGACAAAGTTTAGCTACAAAATTGTTTGTAGCCTTAGGCTACAACCTTACTCAATAAAATAAACATCACTGTATATTTTGAAAATCTAACTGTTGAATTGCATGTTCTTTATACTCTTAATACACATATCAAATTTTGTGTCGATCGGATATTATTTACTATATAATCTATAAACTTATATTTTGTGCACAATTTTAAGCTACAAAAACTTTCAAATTAAAAAATTTATTGATGACATAGTTATTAATCTTCAATTTTCTAAAAATTTTGCAAGCATGGAGTATATAAGAAGAAGATGTAATCCAATGGTAGATTTATCAAAATTCACCTCTGTTAGGACATATGTGTTTACATGTTAGGAACATATGTCACATTTTATGTAAATTGGCTAATCCTTTGACAAAACGCACTCTTCTTGTAATTGGGTAGTTCTAGGTGTATTTAATACTTCATGAAACTATGTTTCAAAATCAAGTGTTGAAGTCATCAAGCCTGTCCAAGAAAAAGCAAGTTGGAGTGCAGATTTTATAAATCTCGACACCTTCTCGACACCTACCTCGACACCTTCTAGCTGTCGAGAATTACAAAAGTCAGAATTCTAAATCTGATTTTCTTGGGATCCGTGAATGTGTTTTTGGGCCTTCTTTTCTTCTAACCCTAAACATATAAAAGGATTATTTTAAGAGCCGTCAACATAGACACAAGTTGCATAAGCATTGAGCAATCCTTGTTCAAGCAAATTGTGCTCTAAAGACGAAGTTCTTAACCTAGGTCATCTTCTTCAAGAAGTTGCTGTGTATTGTGCACCTTAGGGTTTTGTGACCAAGCATCTTCCTGATCTTCATACATAGGATGATCTGAAGAACTCTGCAGCCAACCTCTCATTCTAAAGTTGGTGATTGAAGTCGCGTACTGGGATCCGCGCATCTGGTTAGTCACGTACTTGGGAGCCGTGCATCAAAAGGGGGAACTGTCGCTACAGATCAAGTCCAATTGGGTATTGGGGTAAGAGTTCAACTGTAGGTTGATAAGGTACTTGGGATTCCTTATTTGTAACTGCTTGATTTGATAATAGTGGAGTTTCGGGAGTGGTGACCTGAAAATCACCCGGTGGGGTTTTTGCCGTTAGGGTTTTCCCCATTCGTGAACAAATCACCGTGTTATTTATTTTCCGCTGCATATTTAGTTATTCGGTGATTTGTTTGTGCTGCCACGTATTTGCATGTTAAATTGATTAATTAATAACTTGGCTAAATTAATTAATTAGTTTAAATCACAAGGGGTCATTCAGTTTGTGGCCTATCAAGTGGTATCAGAGCAGGCACACTCTGATTAGGTTAATCTTTGCTGTGTTGATCCATTGACCCCTGTTTGTCATGGATAGAGGACAATCCCTCATTATACCTCCTTTATTTGATGGGACTAACTATGCCTACTGGAAAGTACGCATGAGAGCTTTTTTGCAGTCCTTAGATGAGAAGGTGTGGCAAGCTGTGGAGATTGGCTGGACAAAGCCAAAAGAAGCGCCGGCTGATTGGGATGAAGCCAAGATCAAGGCGGCGAACTTCAACAGCAGAGCGCTGAATGCTCTATTTAGCGCTGTCACCAATGAGGAGTTCAAGAAGATATCCTCAACAGAAACTGCCAAGGAGGCGTGGACCATCCTCCAGACAACCTATGAAGGAACAAAGGCTGTCAAAGATTCAAAGCTACAGAGGCTCACTACTAGCTTTGAAGAGATAAAGATGGAGGAGGATGAGTCGTTTGATGAGTTCTATGCCAAGCTTAAGGACATAGTGAACTCAGCCTTCAATCTTGGGGAAACCATCCCTGAACCCAAGGTTGTAAGGAAGGTGCTCAGATCTCTACCTGAGAGATTTCATGCCAAGATTACGGCAATTGAAGAATCAAAGGACATTGATAAAATTCCTTTGACTGAGCTGGTTGGGAACTTGCAGACCTACGAGCTAGGGTTATCAAGGATAGGCAAGTCAAGCAAGGGCAAGAGCATGGCCCTGAAGGCGAAGAGCAGTGATACAGATGAGTCTTCCGATGATGAAGATTCAAAGATGAAGTCCTACATTACGAGGCAGTTCAAGAAATTTATGAAGAATGCCAATGGGAGGAGCTTCGACAAAGACCGCAGGCAATCCAGTTCTTCACAGTTCAAGAGCCAAGACAAGGGAAGGAAGGATGCCAAGGATGGCGGTCAGTACACTATTCCGGCAGGACCAAAATGTTTTGGGTGTCACGGGTTTGGACACATGAAGAATGAGTGTCCTACTTATCTGAAGAGCATTGGGAAGAGCAAGGCTCTAGCTGCAACCCTTAGTGACACTGAGCCTGAAGATGATTCCGATGATGAGGATGACGGAATCCTAAATGCCTTCACTGCTTCAGTCAATTCTACTGATGGGATTGTTGAAGAAGAAGAAGAAGAATTGGTGGACACTGAATGTGAAAAGATGGATGACAAAGATGATATCCATTCAGCCTATGAGAAGCTTTACAAGCTCTCTGAAAAGCATGAGAAGTTATATAGGCTGGCCACCAAAAAGCTCAGTGATGTGGAACTCGATAGAGAAGAATTGTCCACAAAGTTTGATGAGGCTAATCAAACTATTGGTGCACTGAGATTTGAGAACAACTTCCTGGCTGAGAAGACCAAGAAGCTTGAAGCTGAGCTGTTTCAAGTTAGAGCTCAACTGGAGAGGACTTCAAGTGCAAGACTTGATGAGATGCTCAGCAACCAGAAATCTGCTTCAGATCGAACAGGTTTAGGGTATGGTCTTTCTTTCTCTAACTCTGCTTCTACTAGTTCTACTGTTTTTGTTCCTCCTGCTAATAATGTTAAAATTGAGAACATTGATGTTAAAACTGATTTAGCTAGTGAGAACATAGACAAGGGTAAATCCATCTTAGGAGCACCCCCTAAGTTAGAAAAGAAAGATGCTAAACTTCCTAGGAATAAGAAGGCTAACTCTCAGAAGCCTAAACAAAAGAAGCAGCATCTCTGTTATCATTGTGGAGCTGCTGGTCATACTCGACCTAACTGCTACAAGTGGCTAGCCACCCAACAGAGCAACAGTATGACAGCATCTGGAAGCCAAAATCAGCTTCAATCCTCTCTTGCTCCTCTTGGAGATCTTCTGAAAGCCATCATGTTCCTTTCGAACTTGAACGGTTACAATTCTTCCCCCTCACCGCCGGTTCAAGGATTTAATCAAAGGAAAGGCTCTTCCAAGGTGTGGAAGAAAAAGGACTCAAAGTGATTTCATCACTTTCTTCTCTCTTCTTATTCTTCTCATTTGTTGCATTGCATGTGTGTTTTGCATTTTATTTGAGTCAGTCTAGTTTTATGCATTGTTTTTGTTTTTCTTAACATGTCTTTGTGTGTTTACCTTCAGTTTTGTTTATTTTGTTTTTCATAAAAAAATAAAAAAAAAATTGAAATTGAAAAATACAAAAACAGTGTGTGTTTTGTGTACTTTGGTACTTGTGTACCTTAGATGGCCAATGAAACAAAGTTTTCTAAACTTTGTATCTCTTGTAGCTTAGATGAGCATTCCTATGCACAACTAAGCAAGTGAGCTTTGTGGCTCGTGTTTGTGATGAGTAAGATTAGGTTATTTCTTAGACTTAACACTCATATCACTCTTTTTGACGGGTAGGACTAGAAAATCCTAAGAGAAAGGCATAAATAACCATCTCACCACTGTTGCCCGCCAATCATTAATGACATCTGTATGCTTCGGCATAGCAAAAGTGTGATGTCAATGACATTTGTGTGCTTAGGCATAGCAAAATTGAAATGTCAAAATATCAATGGGTATTTCTTTTCTTTCTCATAAGCCCATGTATGATATGCTTAAAAAGAAAATATGCAAAGAAATAAAAAGCAAAAAGATTAAAAATGCTTTAAAATGGTTGCAAGCGTGTATTCTAGGAGATGTGGGAGTTATAGGATGTACCTCGAAGGTGATAGTCCCCATCAAACAGTTATGATTGTGTGTGAGTTAAAGTTATTTTCTCATATCTCAGATCGTCATAACATGCATACACATATGCAATCTTGCGATGTTTTTCACACACAACACGCAATATTCTTTGCTACTTTTGATACATGTGCAGGTACAATGTGATTTGGCCATCACAAAGGTTTACATGTGCTTTTGTATGCTCACTAAACTGTCATGACTTATTTTTGAAATATAAAATTTGTTAGACTTGTTTAGTGTGTGTGTGTGTTTTTGGGAGATCCATGTGCTTAAATTTTCATTGAAAGATGATTTTTGAGAGATTTATATGTTGGTTGGATCATGTTTGAGGTGCATGTCTTGATTGCATTCATGTCTGTGTTTTTCACTTCTCGAAAAACTGCATTTCATAGCTGTCTCGACACCTTCTCGATACCTCCTCGATACCTCCTCGATACCTGGTCAGCTGTCGAGCCTCTAAAGCACTTTTCTTATCGCAATCTCGACTCTTCCTCGATACCTGGTGGATCGATCGAGATTCTCTCTGTCTGGTCGATACCTTCTCGACACCACGTCGATCGATCGAGCTTCTGATGTTGGATGAGCTGTTTGGTACCTCGATACCTCCTCGATACCTCAGCTGTCGAAGGCATTTTATCTCGATACCTTCCTCGACAGCATCTCGATACCTCTCGACACCTCTGCTGTCGAGATTTACTGGAGATCCTATATAAGCCTCGTTCGCGATTTTCTTCTCACTTTCTCGATCTCTCTTCGATCTGTCCGAGGCGGTTCGACTTCCTGAGTTGTTTTCTTCTCTCCAACCTTCATCCAACGTGACTTTTGGCACTTTCTTGCTTCGAATCACCTGGTATGATCTTGTTTTCCCTCATTCTTCATGCATTTCATGATTTGAAACTTAGGTTTTGGGATTTTCTTTAAAAACTTTGGGTTTTTCAAAATTATTGAGTTTTTATTGAAATTTTGGGTTGGGTTTTCAATAAAAAGTGTTTAAAATGTCATGCATTGCATTCCATAAGCATTAGAATGATATTTTCATGCATTTAGTTGTGTGATTCTTGCTTGTGTGCTGCTAGGATTGGATTGGGCTGAGCCCATGATGCTTTTTATGTTAGCATGTCACATGATCATGCATTCCCATGCATACGTCCATTTTTGTTCAAGATATTGTTATATTTGAACTGTTTGGGACTTTTCTGATTGTCTCCCTCTCTATCTCTTTTCTCATTGCTTTACGTTAGTTGCATCTATGGCACCTAAACGTAAATCCACTCCTGCTCGGAACCCTCTGCGTTCTGGAGCTTCTTCATCTTCTGATCATGCTCCTCATAATCTTCGGTTCCGTGATGGAGATGCCTACAAGGCATTTACTGAGAACTTTTCTAAACGAGGTGTTCATTCGGAACGCCACGTTGTTCTGGCAGACTTTGCCGACACTGACCTTCCCTCTGTCATTCACAATAGGGGATGGGAGTCACTGTGTGACGTCCCGGTCACTTGTCCTCTCGTACTCATTCAGGAGTTTTACTCCAACATGTACGGGATTGATCGTTCAGTACCTCTCTTTCATACTCGCGTTCGAGGTACGCGCATTGATGTCACACCGCAGCTGGTTGCGGATGTGCTTCATGTTCCTAGGATAGAGTTTCCTGACTATCCTACTTGTGAGCGACTGAGGACTGTGTCCAGGGATGAGCTCATTTCTGCTTTCTGTGAGTGCCCTTCTGTGTGGGGTGAGCATATGTACACATCATGTAGACCTTTTGCTAAAGGTCCTAGATTCCTTAACATGGTGATGACTTTTGTACTTCATCCTCTCTCCCATTATAACTCTATCACAGAGCCTCGTGCTCGTTTCTTGCTTTCTCTACTTGAGCATCTCACGATAGATTTTCCTTCCCACTTCATTTTCTCTATCATAGATGTTCATTTAGATGCGGCGTCCCGTGACAAGCTCATCTTTCCTTCCGCTATCACGAGGATTCTACGCCATTTTTCCATCCCTTTCCCCTCGTCCGACCACTTCACACACATCTCTGCCATAGATGCCGCTACCGTAAAACGTAGTGAGGCACAGTTCAGGGCGAGACAGCCGGATTTCACTCCTCCCTCCCGTTCGGCTCCATCCAGATCTGCTCCATCTACATCGACTTCTCTTCCTTCCTCCAGCGATGTATCTCTTGGAGACATTATGGCGCAGCTGCAGCGCATGGATACTCGCCTCGATACACTCACCACTGAGTTGTATCAGGTGAATGTTCGTGTTGGTCGTATTGCACGACGGCAGGCGACCATGGGTGGTTTTGCTTCTGAGGCTTCTCCTCCACCACCTCCTCCAGTGGCTTCAGATTCTGACTCTGAGGATGATGATGATGATGGTGATGACGATGATGCTTCAGATGATGATGATGGAGATGCTAGCTCTACTGATGAGATGTCTACATGACACTCTACCCTTTGTCATTCGTGACAAAAAGGGGGAGTAGTTTTGGATTATGAGAGTAGTCATCTTAGGGGGAGAGTTAGGATAGGACATTTTTGATAGGGGGAGTGTTCATACTTTTTGAGGGATGTAGTGAGGCTTTTGATGTATCTTTTTCTTTTCTAGTCTTATTAGATATATTGGCCTTGTATATCAGTTTACATACATTGTACTTATCTTCTATATATGTGGATGTATGTTTTTCTTTTTCACCTACCTCTTCATGTGTTGTTTCTTTTCTCTCTTTATACACATGTTCTTTATATTTGTATGCAATCTAATTATTTCTGTTTCACACAAGATGCCTTGATGAGTTTTGTTTATAAGTGTTTCAGAAATACAGGTTGTCAAAGTCTACTTGCCATAAACTCTCTTTTTGCAAAGTTCTTCAAGAGTTTGTGTTAGGATAGATTTTATTGTATGTAACAAGTGAATATGAGTTGAGTGATTTATGACTTCTCTCATATGTTCATTTGTTTGTTGTGGTTTTGTCACAGATTGCCAAAGGGGGAGATTGTTAGGACATATGTGTTTACATGTTAGGAACATATGTCACATTTTATGTAAATTGGCTAATCCTTTGACAAAACGCACTCTTCTTGTAATTGGGTAGTTCTAGGTGTATTTAATACTTCATGAAACTATGTTTCAAAATCAAGTGTTGAAGTCATCAAGCCTGTCCAAGAAAAAGCAAGTTGGAGTGCAGATTTTATAAATCTCGACACCTTCTCGACACCTACCTCGACACCTTCTAGCTGTCGAGAATTACAAAAGTCAGAATTCTAAATCTGATTTTCTTGGGATCCGTGAATGTGTTTTTGGGCCTTCTTTTCTTCTAACCCTAAACATATAAAAGGATTATTTTAAGAGCCGTCAACATAGACACAAGTTGCATAAGCATTGAGCAATCCTTGTTCAAGCAAATTGTGCTCTAAAGACGAAGTTCTTAACCTAGGTCATCTTCTTCAAGAAGTTGCTGTGTATTGTGCACCTTAGGGTTTTGTGACCAAGCATCTTCCTGATCTTCATACATAGGATGATCTGAAGAACTCTGCAGCCAACCTCTCATTCTAAAGTTGGTGATTGAAGTCGCGTACTGGGATCCGCGCATCTGGTTAGTCACGTACTTGGGAGCCGTGCATCAAAAGGGGGAACTGTCGCTACAGATCAAGTCCAATTGGGTATTGGGGTAAGAGTTCAACTGTAGGTTGATAAGGTACTTGGGATTCCTTATTTGTAACTGCTTGATTTGATAATAGTGGAGTTTCGGGAGTGGTGACCTGAAAATCACCCGGTGGGGTTTTTGCCGTTAGGGTTTTCCCCATTCGTGAACAAATCACCGTGTTATTTATTTTCCGCTGCATATTTAGTTATTCGGTGATTTGTTTGTGCTGCCACGTATTTGCATGTTAAATTGATTAATTAATAACTTGGCTAAATTAATTAATTAGTTTAAATCACAAGGGGTCATTCAGTTTGTGGCCTATCAAGTGGTATCAGAGCAGGCACACTCTGATTAGGTTAATCTTTGCTGTGTTGATCCATTGACCCCTGTTTGTCATGGATAGAGGACAATCCCTCATTATACCTCCTTTATTTGATGGGACTAACTATGCCTACTGGAAAGTACGCATGAGAGCTTTTTTGCAGTCCTTAGATGAGAAGGTGTGGCAAGCTGTGGAGATTGGCTGGACAAAGCCAAAAGAAGCGCCGGCTGATTGGGATGAAGCCAAGATCAAGGCGGCGAACTTCAACAGCAGAGCGCTGAATGCTCTATTTAGCGCTGTCACCAATGAGGAGTTCAAGAAGATATCCTCAACAGAAACTGCCAAGGAGGCGTGGACCATCCTCCAGACAACCTATGAAGGAACAAAGGCTGTCAAAGATTCAAAGCTACAGAGGCTCACTACTAGCTTTGAAGAGATAAAGATGGAGGAGGATGAGTCGTTTGATGAGTTCTATGCCAAGCTTAAGGACATAGTGAACTCAGCCTTCAATCTTGGGGAAACCATCCCTGAACCCAAGGTTGTAAGGAAGGTGCTCAGATCTCTACCTGAGAGATTTCATGCCAAGATTACGGCAATTGAAGAATCAAAGGACATTGATAAAATTCCTTTGACTGAGCTGGTTGGGAACTTGCAGACCTACGAGCTAGGGTTATCAAGGATAGGCAAGTCAAGCAAGGGCAAGAGCATGGCCCTGAAGGCGAAGAGCAGTGATACAGATGAGTCTTCCGATGATGAAGATTCAAAGATGAAGTCCTACATTACGAGGCAGTTCAAGAAATTTATGAAGAATGCCAATGGGAGGAGCTTCGACAAAGACCGCAGGCAATCCAGTTCTTCACAGTTCAAGAGCCAAGACAAGGGAAGGAAGGATGCCAAGGATGGCGGTCAGTACACTATTCCGGCAGGACCAAAATGTTTTGGGTGTCACGGGTTTGGACACATGAAGAATGAGTGTCCTACTTATCTGAAGAGCATTGGGAAGAGCAAGGCTCTAGCTGCAACCCTTAGTGACACTGAGCCTGAAGATGATTCCGATGATGAGGATGACGGAATCCTAAATGCCTTCACTGCTTCAGTCAATTCTACTGATGGGATTGTTGAAGAAGAAGAAGAAGAATTGGTGGACACTGAATGTGAAAAGATGGATGACAAAGATGATATCCATTCAGCCTATGAGAAGCTTTACAAGCTCTCTGAAAAGCATGAGAAGTTATATAGGCTGGCCACCAAAAAGCTCAGTGATGTGGAACTCGATAGAGAAGAATTGTCCACAAAGTTTGATGAGGCTAATCAAACTATTGGTGCACTGAGATTTGAGAACAACTTCCTGGCTGAGAAGACCAAGAAGCTTGAAGCTGAGCTGTTTCAAGTTAGAGCTCAACTGGAGAGGACTTCAAGTGCAAGACTTGATGAGATGCTCAGCAACCAGAAATCTGCTTCAGATCGAACAGGTTTAGGGTATGGTCTTTCTTTCTCTAACTCTGCTTCTACTAGTTCTACTGTTTTTGTTCCTCCTGCTAATAATGTTAAAATTGAGAACATTGATGTTAAAACTGATTTAGCTAGTGAGAACATAGACAAGGGTAAATCCATCTTAGGAGCACCCCCTAAGTTAGAAAAGAAAGATGCTAAACTTCCTAGGAATAAGAAGGCTAACTCTCAGAAGCCTAAACAAAAGAAGCAGCATCTCTGTTATCATTGTGGAGCTGCTGGTCATACTCGACCTAACTGCTACAAGTGGCTAGCCACCCAACAGAGCAACAGTATGACAGCATCTGGAAGCCAAAATCAGCTTCAATCCTCTCTTGCTCCTCTTGGAGATCTTCTGAAAGCCATCATGTTCCTTTCGAACTTGAACGGTTACAATTCTTCCCCCTCACCGCCGGTTCAAGGATTTAATCAAAGGAAAGGCTCTTCCAAGGTGTGGAAGAAAAAGGACTCAAAGTGATTTCATCACTTTCTTCTCTCTTCTTATTCTTCTCATTTGTTGCATTGCATGTGTGTTTTGCATTTTATTTGAGTCAGTCTAGTTTTATGCATTGTTTTTGTTTTTCTTAACATGTCTTTGTGTGTTTACCTTCAGTTTTGTTTATTTTGTTTTTCATAAAAAAATAAAAAAAAAATTGAAATTGAAAAATACAAAAACAGTGTGTGTTTTGTGTACTTTGGTACTTGTGTACCTTAGATGGCCAATGAAACAAAGTTTTCTAAACTTTGTATCTCTTGTAGCTTAGATGAGCATTCCTATGCACAACTAAGCAAGTGAGCTTTGTGGCTCGTGTTTGTGATGAGTAAGATTAGGTTATTTCTTAGACTTAACACTCATATCACTCTTTTTGACGGGTAGGACTAGAAAATCCTAAGAGAAAGGCATAAATAACCATCTCACCACTGTTGCCCGCCAATCATTAATGACATCTGTATGCTTCGGCATAGCAAAAGTGTGATGTCAATGACATTTGTGTGCTTAGGCATAGCAAAATTGAAATGTCAAAATATCAATGGGTATTTCTTTTCTTTCTCATAAGCCCATGTATGATATGCTTAAAAAGAAAATATGCAAAGAAATAAAAAGCAAAAAGATTAAAAATGCTTTAAAATGGTTGCAAGCGTGTATTCTAGGAGATGTGGGAGTTATAGGATGTACCTCGAAGGTGATAGTCCCCATCAAACAGTTATGATTGTGTGTGAGTTAAAGTTATTTTCTCATATCTCAGATCGTCATAACATGCATACACATATGCAATCTTGCGATGTTTTTCACACACAACACGCAATATTCTTTGCTACTTTTGATACATGTGCAGGTACAATGTGATTTGGCCATCACAAAGGTTTACATGTGCTTTTGTATGCTCACTAAACTGTCATGACTTATTTTTGAAATATAAAATTTGTTAGACTTGTTTAGTGTGTGTGTGTGTTTTTGGGAGATCCATGTGCTTAAATTTTCATTGAAAGATGATTTTTGAGAGATTTATATGTTGGTTGGATCATGTTTGAGGTGCATGTCTTGATTGCATTCATGTCTGTGTTTTTCACTTCTCGAAAAACTGCATTTCATAGCTGTCTCGACACCTTCTCGATACCTCCTCGATACCTCCTCGATACCTGGTCAGCTGTCGAGCCTCTAAAGCACTTTTCTTATCGCAATCTCGACTCTTCCTCGATACCTGGTGGATCGATCGAGATTCTCTCTGTCTGGTCGATACCTTCTCGACACCACGTCGATCGATCGAGCTTCTGATGTTGGATGAGCTGTTTGGTACCTCGATACCTCCTCGATACCTCAGCTGTCGAAGGCATTTTATCTCGATACCTTCCTCGACAGCATCTCGATACCTCTCGACACCTCTGCTGTCGAGATTTACTGGAGATCCTATATAAGCCTCGTTCGCGATTTTCTTCTCACTTTCTCGATCTCTCTTCGATCTGTCCGAGGCGGTTCGACTTCCTGAGTTGTTTTCTTCTCTCCAACCTTCATCCAACGTGACTTTTGGCACTTTCTTGCTTCGAATCACCTGGTATGATCTTGTTTTCCCTCATTCTTCATGCATTTCATGATTTGAAACTTAGGTTTTGGGATTTTCTTTAAAAACTTTGGGTTTTTCAAAATTATTGAGTTTTTATTGAAATTTTGGGTTGGGTTTTCAATAAAAAGTGTTTAAAATGTCATGCATTGCATTCCATAAGCATTAGAATGATATTTTCATGCATTTAGTTGTGTGATTCTTGCTTGTGTGCTGCTAGGATTGGATTGGGCTGAGCCCATGATGCTTTTTATGTTAGCATGTCACATGATCATGCATTCCCATGCATACGTCCATTTTTGTTCAAGATATTGTTATATTTGAACTGTTTGGGACTTTTCTGATTGTCTCCCTCTCTATCTCTTTTCTCATTGCTTTACGTTAGTTGCATCTATGGCACCTAAACGTAAATCCACTCCTGCTCGGAACCCTCTGCGTTCTGGAGCTTCTTCATCTTCTGATCATGCTCCTCATAATCTTCGGTTCCGTGATGGAGATGCCTACAAGGCATTTACTGAGAACTTTTCTAAACGAGGTGTTCATTCGGAACGCCACGTTGTTCTGGCAGACTTTGCCGACACTGACCTTCCCTCTGTCATTCACAATAGGGGATGGGAGTCACTGTGTGACGTCCCGGTCACTTGTCCTCTCGTACTCATTCAGGAGTTTTACTCCAACATGTACGGGATTGATCGTTCAGTACCTCTCTTTCATACTCGCGTTCGAGGTACGCGCATTGATGTCACACCGCAGCTGGTTGCGGATGTGCTTCATGTTCCTAGGATAGAGTTTCCTGACTATCCTACTTGTGAGCGACTGAGGACTGTGTCCAGGGATGAGCTCATTTCTGCTTTCTGTGAGTGCCCTTCTGTGTGGGGTGAGCATATGTACACATCATGTAGACCTTTTGCTAAAGGTCCTAGATTCCTTAACATGGTGATGACTTTTGTACTTCATCCTCTCTCCCATTATAACTCTATCACAGAGCCTCGTGCTCGTTTCTTGCTTTCTCTACTTGAGCATCTCACGATAGATTTTCCTTCCCACTTCATTTTCTCTATCATAGATGTTCATTTAGATGCGGCGTCCCGTGACAAGCTCATCTTTCCTTCCGCTATCACGAGGATTCTACGCCATTTTTCCATCCCTTTCCCCTCGTCCGACCACTTCACACACATCTCTGCCATAGATGCCGCTACCGTAAAACGTAGTGAGGCACAGTTCAGGGCGAGACAGCCGGATTTCACTCCTCCCTCCCGTTCGGCTCCATCCAGATCTGCTCCATCTACATCGACTTCTCTTCCTTCCTCCAGCGATGTATCTCTTGGAGACATTATGGCGCAGCTGCAGCGCATGGATACTCGCCTCGATACACTCACCACTGAGTTGTATCAGGTGAATGTTCGTGTTGGTCGTATTGCACGACGGCAGGCGACCATGGGTGGTTTTGCTTCTGAGGCTTCTCCTCCACCACCTCCTCCAGTGGCTTCAGATTCTGACTCTGAGGATGATGATGATGATGGTGATGACGATGATGCTTCAGATGATGATGATGGAGATGCTAGCTCTACTGATGAGATGTCTACATGACACTCTACCCTTTGTCATTCGTGACAAAAAGGGGGAGTAGTTTTGGATTATGAGAGTAGTCATCTTAGGGGGAGAGTTAGGATAGGACATTTTTGATAGGGGGAGTGTTCATACTTTTTGAGGGATGTAGTGAGGCTTTTGATGTATCTTTTTCTTTTCTAGTCTTATTAGATATATTGGCCTTGTATATCAGTTTACATACATTGTACTTATCTTCTATATATGTGGATGTATGTTTTTCTTTTTCACCTACCTCTTCATGTGTTGTTTCTTTTCTCTCTTTATACACATGTTCTTTATATTTGTATGCAATCTAATTATTTCTGTTTCACACAAGATGCCTTGATGAGTTTTGTTTATAAGTGTTTCAGAAATACAGGTTGTCAAAGTCTACTTGCCATAAACTCTCTTTTTGCAAAGTTCTTCAAGAGTTTGTGTTAGGATAGATTTTATTGTATGTAACAAGTGAATATGAGTTGAGTGATTTATGACTTCTCTCATATGTTCATTTGTTTGTTGTGGTTTTGTCACAGATTGCCAAAGGGGGAGATTGTTAGGACATATGTGTTTACATGTTAGGAACATATGTCACATTTTATGTAAATTGGCTAATCCTTTGACAAAACGCACTCTTCTTGTAATTGGGTAGTTCTAGGTGTATTTAATACTTCATGAAACTATGTTTCAAAATCAAGTGTTGAAGTCATCAAGCCTGTCCAAGAAAAAGCAAGTTGGAGTGCAGATTTTATAAATCTCGACACCTTCTCGACACCTACCTCGACACCTTCTAGCTGTCGAGAATTACAAAAGTCAGAATTCTAAATCTGATTTTCTTGGGATCCGTGAATGTGTTTTTGGGCCTTCTTTTCTTCTAACCCTAAACATATAAAAGGATTATTTTAAGAGCCGTCAACATAGACACAAGTTGCATAAGCATTGAGCAATCCTTGTTCAAGCAAATTGTGCTCTAAAGACGAAGTTCTTAACCTAGGTCATCTTCTTCAAGAAGTTGCTGTGTATTGTGCACCTTAGGGTTTTGTGACCAAGCATCTTCCTGATCTTCATACATAGGATGATCTGAAGAACTCTGCAGCCAACCTCTCATTCTAAAGTTGGTGATTGAAGTCGCGTACTGGGATCCGCGCATCTGGTTAGTCACGTACTTGGGAGCCGTGCATCAAAAGGGGGAACTGTCGCTACAGATCAAGTCCAATTGGGTATTGGGGTAAGAGTTCAACTGTAGGTTGATAAGGTACTTGGGATTCCTTATTTGTAACTGCTTGATTTGATAATAGTGGAGTTTCGGGAGTGGTGACCTGAAAATCACCCGGTGGGGTTTTTGCCGTTAGGGTTTTCCCCATTCGTGAACAAATCACCGTGTTATTTATTTTCCGCTGCATATTTAGTTATTCGGTGATTTGTTTGTGCTGCCACGTATTTGCATGTTAAATTGATTAATTAATAACTTGGCTAAATTAATTAATTAGTTTAAATCACAAGGGGTCATTCAGTTTGTGGCCTATCAACCTCTAACAAAAAAATATTGAGTAAGATTGTAGCTAAACTTTGTCCGTTCTAAATTCTACTCTCAACTAGAACAATCTAACACCAAATTCCAAACACAACTCCTCATAACCAAGGTTTTGAAACCCGGACTGGATCGTATGGTCCGGCCGAAAAAATCGTGAACCTTTCAGTTTTGTGGTTTTTTTGTTTCAAGAATCGCTCTATGGGAAAAAAGTAGAGACCTGTGCGAACCGTGACCGGTTTTTGAGGTTCGGACGGTTTCTTTTTGTTTCAGCTTTCCGGTGAATTTTGGCCAGTACACCGGTATGAAGTTATGATCAGATGAAGAAGAAATGAAAGAACACGAATAAGAACAAAGATCAGAAGGATTTCGGCTTAGATACCGGACCGGAACAAAAACCAAGCTTTCTTTATCAAATATAAGAAAAATGAAGATTGTTTTGCAATTTTTCTCACCCTAACCTCAGATCTAACGCTTGCAGTAACCCATCTGCCTCAAATCTGTTCATTTCAGCCTCACTTTGGCGGTGATGACGACGGTGACTAGCAGTGAACAATGTTCATTGAGTCAGCAAAACGAAGCTGAATGCCTCACCTGAGAGAGAGCTTGAGAGATATCTAAAAATAAGTGGTTACTAATGAAAGAGAGATAGATAGTACTGATGGGAAGAGAGCTGAAATTTTAAAAAAATTTGAAGTGAGAAGTTAACTTCGGTTAAAGTGTGTGGTGTAAAAAAACTGACAAAAACTATAGAAACATGTGAAAATTTTTAAAGACACGTTACTATTTAATTTTGATTCCTTTGGTCTTATCACCAATTACTTTTTCTACTTTTTAAATATTTTTCTATCAAACACTGAGCAGTGAACACATACCCCAATGTCTTTTTAAAAAAAAAAAAAAAAAAAAAAACACACACACACACATACCCCAATGTATTATCATTTAAGACTTCTGTGTATTATATATATATATATATATATTTTTTCATTTTCTCTGCAATTTAATAGCTTAACAATTAAATTAGTTTTAAGTTTTTTTACTAAATATAATTATTTATAATTTAAATAATTATTAAATTAATTATGACGTTCTTATGGTTCGATCCCGGTTTAACCTCGGTTCGACCCTGGTTCAACCTCTGTTCGACCTCAAAAACCTTGAACTTCTCCCTTTTACGGTTCAATGAACGGTCCGGATTTCAAAACCTTGCTCATAACCCTCCAAAACCCCCAAATTCCCAAACACCCTCCATTCTGATCCAATGCCTGAACTTTTCATTGAATCCAAGGTTGCACAAAACTAGCCTTAATTAGAAATCTCCATTTGACTCTATTAGAGGCCTTTTGGTGGTCTAACTTAATAGCTAGCATACCATCCTTTAGGTTTCTCCTCCTGAAGCTATGAAGAAATTTTTGGAGCACTACTCCATTCTTTGCAAATTCACTCCCAGGGATACATGCTCAATTTGACTCCTTAGTCATATTACAATAAGCTTGATAATCGTTTTACACATCACATTACACATGCTAATAGGCCAAACACTCACACCCCCCCCCCCCCCAAAAAATAAATACGTCTTGTAAAACAACAGTAAGAAACCATCAAGACTTTCATCCCACACCCTTCTTATTCTCCTGCGGGCTGGAATTTTATATAATTCTAAGTTTTCAGTGCCACTCACACAAGGTGTTATCAACCCCTCTAAGTCTGGAGGGCAGTCAACATCTAGTTCTCTAAATAAATCCATGTATTTAGCTAATAGATTTCTTATTTGTGACCCCTCCTATTATAATTTCTTCCTATATGTAGATAAAATGGATTTGGCTTGGGTCCAGTGTACTGAACCAATAAACCTAATCATTGCCCACATCAAATATGAAAAGCAAACTAGTGTTCAATCACCCATCACATGGTCACTTTGGATTAGTCTCCAAATCGTGTTGCAAAATCTATTTGAGTTAGAATTTTAAGAATATATTTTTTCCCTTGGGGATTGTGAATTATACAAAACTAGCATTTAACCCGCCCAATGCGCGGGATCATTTTAAGAATTAGAAAACAATCAACTTAATATAACAATACATTAAAATTCAAATTTTGTCAAGGGCATGTTGTACAGCCCCTCAATTGTCCTACTTGCAGGAATGCTATCTATAAAATACAATATCACTCCATTTAAAATCAACTCCAATTATCTTTTATAGAATTTAAAAAATATATATCATATGTTACAATGGTGTCCATCTAGAAACAAAATATCAAGCACATAGTGAGCATCATATGTCATTGAAAACACACAGGCACCAACCTAGAGCAAATTAACCAAAAATTAAAGCCCTTTTACGTTGGGGTGATTTTTTTTTTTTTTTAATAATAAGTTTTGGGTTTATAGAGATAAAACATAGCCTTAACTCACTGCACATACTTTGAAAACATTCTGTTTTTTCACTCTTCAATTTCCAATTTCCATGTTAATATGTCAAGCTTACCACACCAATGAGCCAAGCTCATCTAAAGTAAAACAACTTTAAATTGTTAACTGCGTGCTAGATCCAAACACAATGGACAAAGTTAGAACTTAGAATTAGTGGAGTCAACGCCAAAAGTGAACTCTAGAACAAATGTAAACTACCTATGCAAATTGAATCAAGATGTAACTAAGCAAATGAATTAATAGATGGTTTGAAATTGAAGCATGAGCAACAATTAACTTTAAAAACCAACCCCAAATAGCAAGCCCACCCAAAAACTGAATGCACAATTCAGTATACTTGTATAAAACTAAAAATACAAAAATAAAAATCTATAAACTTACCTAACACCAGCATCACCAATAATGTCAATTGGCATACCAATCAAAATGTGCATAACCAAGCATTCTAGCCATAACAACTGGGACAATGCACTTCATCTTCATTTCAGGCCTCATCATACCCATCAACACCACACCAATACCATTATTGATTTTCCCATAAGTAGCTCTCATACCTAAAAGCCCAAAAATCTAACCCAAAACAGACTAAAAAATAACATAATCCCATTCCAAAAACAAAGCAGCTACTTCTTTTTTCTCTCCCTAACTCTTGCATTTTTGAGGTTCTATTAGTCTAACTTAAACAACCTAAGATTGAAAATAGCATTAAGATTGAAAATAGTATGACACAAACATAGAAATTAAAAGAGATCAAAATACTTGTAGCAAGTAAGCTATTTAATAGAATTTGCAAATTACAAATTTCTCAAAAGAGCATTAAAACCAAATTATGCTCAAGTAGAAATTGTCAATCAAAAGAATAATGCCTGCTACAAAAGAGCTTGCCATAGATATAGGATGGCAGGATGCAGAGAAATAAGTTTCAAAGAACAAAATGCCCATTGTTCCTAATTTCCTATTTCTTTGCTAAGTTTGCATTCTATTACATATTCGAATATATATTTTTTACATGTTCAAATATATATATATATATATATATATTAAAAAATCAAACTTACCATTAAATTATGATATTCATTGTAACACAGTTACATGCCTCAATCACTGTGATTTGTGAACCCTTTGACCTTTACATCACAACCCCAGGAAAAATAATTAAAAAAAGAAGCCCTCAGAGAACTTGTAAACAACGAAATAAAAAGAACATAGGGAACCAAATTATAAAGAGGAGCAACATGTGATAAATAATACCTAGTATGAATTTCAAATTAAATACATAGATAACTATCACAATCAAATTTATAAATGATTTAATTATTGTATATTTATGAACTGCATCAATAACTAATAAGCTAAATTTTTGGAAAAAAAAAAAAAAAAAACTGGTTCAATGAATGAAGCAACTTAAATTATTGATAATGAGGAGATATTTGATAGAATTTTAATAACAATAATTAATTAGAAATAGATAAAAATAAATAGGTTTAGAAAGTATAATTACGACTATAATTTCCAAAACAATATGCTTCTTACAAATATATTTCTTTCAAGTATATTATAAGCAACTAAAGTGGTTGGTAACATTCCCTGTGATGGATACAAAATATTAGCCAAAAAAAGAAAGTTAAAAAGAGAATGATGAGTATATCCTTGGAAGAAATTTGGTGGAGAAGGCAACTTGGTTGTTGTCAGCTTCATGTTCTTTGTCTTAAAACTTCTTCATCTGAGAAGAAATAAATCAAACAAAGCTATAGTTTAGATCAAATGAAGCTAATTTATCCAAAAAGAGAAAAATAAATGAGGCTAAATTAAAACTGAAAATATTCAAAAAGTTTAGACATCAAATATAGCACCAACTTTGATAAGACATTTACAATCATAAAAATTACAGCCTAACCCCAAGAAAATTTCCTCAAGAGCAAAATAGTAGTAGAACCCAAATGATATGTTTCCCATATTATATTCAACAAATTCCAAGTGGGAAAAATTCATCTAAAAAGCATGATGCACTTCTAAGAAACTTGACAAAAATTAAGATTGTATCCATCAACTTTTAAAACAAATTTATACAATACCGGATAGAAACCACTTAAAAGAAACTATAAAGAGCTTCTTTTTTTTTTTTTTTTTTTTTTTTTTCTGTCTTTAATATTGAAGAATGATGTACAATATGATCAAATTAAGGCTCTATTTGCATCCATATAAGATATTATATAACTCAACCAAAATATAAGCGTTTAAAGCCTATAGGGATTCTCTATAAAATAATTTATTTTACTGGTCTCATAGAATGCAATAGGAATAATGATTTTGTAGCCATAAGCAGAGGTGCATAAATCATAATTGCTCATCCATCCCCCATAAAATTCATTAATTTATACATACACAGGTAAATGCTACAGTGTATATAAACATGTTAACCACGGTGAACATGAATGTGAAACATATGTCAAAGTAATAAAATGAAGTAACATCTTTTAATCTACTAAAAAGAATTGAATTTAAATTTTCAATTAGAATTGCTTAAAATACTAATGGCATTTGCTAATTAGTTGCATGCTACATCAATAAAATTTTTCAATTAAAATAACATTTATCCTCAACTCCATAAATTATAGATGACTTCAATAAAACAAAACTTAGTTGAAGTTAAATAGGGGCACCACTAATTGTCCTTGAGCGAAACAAATTGAAGTTATATGATACGTCAAAACAATTTTCCATTAACGTAACATTTATCTTCGACTCCACAAACTGCAAATAATTTCAATAAAAAAAAAAAAAGGAAGTACCAACTCACTTTTAGTTAAATAGTGGCAGCACTAAATGTAACTAAACAAAATAGAAAAGAAGAAATTGCTGGACTTAGGAAAGTACTAATTGCATATGTTGCTTGCGATTAGCTTTCACTGTTTCAATGTTTTAAAGCATAAAACTCCACCATAGGTGATTTATCTGTATGTAAAAAAAAAAAAAAAAAAAAAAAAAAAAGGCATATCACTGACATAATCCTTATGGAAAAACTCAAAAAAGGACTAAAACTTACACAATAACTGAAAAGAAAAAAAATTTTAAAGTAACAAAAAAAAATATTGAACAAAATTGAAACCAATAACTTAGCAGTCCTTTTTTGCTTAGTTTTTTCTACGAACAAAACTAAGTTCAAGTGCTTTCAAAGAAACTAACTATCACTACTTGATATAAAAAGAAATCAGAAACCTTGATATCAAAGACATGTACCTCACCATCTTTGTCTGAGACCCCAACATCGCCATTCACATCCAGTGGAGTGATATCCCTCTACTTGTGAACCGCAAACACAGACATCAAAACACATCAAATTGTGCCCACGACTAAAATTATAGTACCTATACAAAATAAATTTGACATTAAGTCCTTAACATCGACACAATAAGCAACAAAATAATAATAAATCAGAGAGCGTTAAAAAGATCCATGCATTCTACTTTTACTACTTCCATTACTACTTAGAACCAACTTAGCTTCTTCCTCCTCAGTTAGACTTTGTTCCACGTGGAGATTTATATAACAATAAAGTAAAATCACAAAAGTTAAAGGATAATTTCATCCTATTATTCATTTCTATTAGGGGCTAGCAAAATGAAATAGGAGGTATGTTATCAAAAACAAATTCTAAAAAAGAAAAGAAAAAAAAGAGCATAACACCTAGGCATTTTAACGAACACTCTGCGTTCAGATACCCTAAACAAAACAACTTCCAACCAAAATCCCTCAAACCCAAATCTAACCCATCTGTTTAAACTATTTAAACAAAACTACTCCTAATCGAAAAACCTAGATCATAACAACATCCCTCAAAGAGATCCACGTTAATGCTTTTAAAATACCTAGATACTTATCCAAAAAAAAAAAAAAAAAAAAAAAAAAAAAACCTAGATAAGGAAGAAGCCCAATTGCCCCGTTTGTGTGGCTTATATTTTTTTTCTAGAATAATCTATTGCTCTATTTTTAACCGGACACCATAAATAGATACCCACACATCAATTTATCCAAATACCCAAAACAAAACCAAATCTAACTCAAATACCTTAATAAAAAATATAACCCATAAATTTAAATAAAAAAAGAATCCAGCCAAATTATAAGAACCTCGTCATAATTAATGCACAAACTGAAAAGCAAAGAGAAATTATAATCCAGCCAAACTGTAGCACTATTGCAAAATAATTTGCAATACTTAGCAATAGCATTTCCTGATACAATACATTTTGGGGCTTGAAATGCCAAATATCTCTTACATTTGGCATTAGCATTCCCCAATGCTAATGCTCTAACATGCACTTCCAAAATGTAAAGTTTAATTAAGGCGTAGCTACAATGTTGGTCCTTTAAGTTTATCATGTGTGTGTAATTGGTTTCTCAAGTTTCAAATGAGCGCAATTAGTTCCTTAAATTTTAAAAATGAGTTGTATTACTCCTTTTACTAATTGTCGTTAGTGATGTTACTTAGGTGACTAATAGAACAATGACTTGTTATTATTTTTTTTTTTAATAATGTAGCATTTTTTAATTAAAAAATTACAATAATTAATTTCCATGTTAGATCAAATCTAAAGCAAACTTACCCCGTTTAAACCAAGTCTAAAACTACAATCCAGTTTCAAATAAAAACACGTGTTTGCGATTTTGGATTCACCGTGGGGATACAAAAACAAATCAGCTAATTTTTTTAATAATTTTTTATATTTTCTATCAAAACTTTTTTAAAATAATCATATAATAAATGTTTGAATGACTATGGTCAAGTCAAGCAATCCATGTACACAAACAGAGGAAATCGAAAATGGCGATGCACATTCTCCAAGTATCCAGTTCCATGTCTTTACATCTACAGATACGCACTCTCTCCAAAACACTATCCCTTTCCTCTCAATCTCACCGACTTAGATCCCTCTCTTCCAATTGCAGAATGTTGACCGAGACCGAGTCATCATCCCCTTTGACTCACTCCATCACCCTCCCGACTCAACTCACTGAATCGTCCAGATTGACTTGGCATTTGTTTTTTTTTTTTTTTTTTTTTTTAACCAAGCCAAAAGACTTCTATTCCAATCTCTCTCGTACCGTTGTACATATGTGATTTTATTTGGAGCTGGGTTATGATTTTAGATTTGATTTAAACTGGTTGATTTGATCAGAAACTAATTATTGTAATTTTTCAATTAAAAATGATTTATTATTAAAAAAAATGTTAAGTCATTGTTTCGTTTGCTAGGGGTGGCAAAATTGGACACAATCTGTGTACCCAACACGACACGACACGAAATTAGTAGGTTATGGGTTTAGATTTAATGAGTTTGTGTCATATTCGGGTTGACATGATTAATCCGTTTAATAAACGGGTTGGATTAGTGTTCAACATATAGAACCCGTTTGACCTGTTTAATTAAATGACATTTTTCTAATATACCATTCAAACCCTAAGTACATAAACTTATTAATTGTTGTCATTTATTTTCTTTGACATATTATAATTGATTATTTATGATATTGAGATATACTTTAATTTTGAATGATTATTTGTGATACAGTTATTTGCTAGTTTTGAATTTTATATTAAAAATATTTATTTGCTTGTTTTTTTCGTAAATATATATATATATATATATATATCATTTTTATAAAATCTGATAAATAGGTTGACACGACTGACTCGTTTAATAAATGGATTGTGTTAAGATTGAGGAATCTTGACCCGTTTAATAAATATGTCGAGTTAGTGTTAATCTATATAATTGGATATTCATGAGTTGACATAGCACGAACCCAACATGCAAACACAAATTGTTACCCCTACCGTTATCCACTTAAGTAACACTACTAACGAAAGTTAGTAAAAAAACTAATACTACTAATTTTTAAAACTTAAGAGGTCAATTGTACTCACTTGAAACTTGAGGAACTAATTGCACACGCAAAGTAAACTTAAGGGATAACATTGTAGTTTTCTCTTTAATTAATACTATTTTGTATGCATTGAACTGGTCTTCTTCCCGTTGCTTATAAAAAGTCCAGTATTTATGAAGCTCTCAACACACACTAAGACACTATTCTTGGAAATATCGCGGCTATCTATGGGTTTCCACTTTCCAATTCCATAGGATGCTTATGCTAATCACCTGGGTTGGTATGTGATATTAATGGCAAACGTAGCAGTCGAATTTCCATTAGCTCTACCTAACTGCCCCGAAAGCTGTGGAGATGTACAAATTCCATATCCCTTTGGCATAAATGAAGGCTTTTACTGAAAGATACAGCTAAAGATTTTTCTATCAATTGTGACACCTCGTCTAGTCAACCTCAACCAAAGCCTGGAAACCTCATTGTTGCAAACATTTCCGTTCATGGCGAGATGGACATCTTGATGTCAACTCCATTGACTGTTACAACAAGTCAGGTATGCCTCACAGTTTCTGTCACCCGAAACATGTTCGTCGCAGTTGGTTGTGACACTTACGCATACCTTAATGGTAATCTAAACAATCAACCGTTCTCCACTGGTTCTGTCAAGATATAAAAACACACTCAATATAGTCAATGGGGCTTGTTCTGGGATTGGGTGCTGCGAGATGCAGATTCCTGGAGGATTGAATAATATTAGTTTTCAAGCATTTAGCTTTATTGGAAAACACGGAAGTTTGGGATTTCAATCCATGCAGTTTTGCTTTTATTATCCGTACAGACAAGTTCAATTTCTCCTCAGATTATCTCATCAGTCTACAAAGAAACAGAACCCTTCCCGTAGTTCTTGATTGGGCAATTGGTAATGAGAATTGTGATGTTGCTCTGACCAAAGCGAATTATGTATGTAAGCGATGATGCCACATTGAGGAGTCTGCAAGAACACCGATGAAAGCGGTGAGCCTTCGAGCCTTATTTTTGGAGAGTGGAAGAAGTTGAATTGGATACAACCCATCTCTACTTGGCCCTTGCAAAAGCGTCTGCCTTGTGAGATTGTCCTTCATCACAAAATTATTAGCTATTAGCTTAAACCAGCAGTTATTATCCTTACAAAATCTTTGGATGGATAAGAGATTAGTGGCAGCCTTTGGGCAATGGAGAATATTGGATAATTTCAAATTTGAGTTTGAAGTGGTTTGAAATGTAGAGAAATCAGTGTGTGAGATATACAGACCTGTGCCATTGCCTACTGTTACATCATTGTCACCTTGGTAAGGTTCACTGAATTCGAGGTTGCTAAGATCATAGTTATGTGGTTGTTATCTCCACTGTCTACATACTAGGTTTGATCACCATTTGCATGACTCTTTACAGCCATTGCTGCTAACTGGGCTGGTGGGTGACGGCCTTGATAGGAGAAGTTCATCCTGTGGAAGCAATCCAAGGCTTGATGTCCATGCTTGCCACAAATTTGACACAGAGGTCTACTATTGGATGAGAACCCACTAGGTGATGACCCTTGTTGATTAGATTGAAAGGAATTTTTCTACTGATTAGACTACGAGTTGTTGTACTGTTGTATAACTGTTGATTGTTCTTGTTTGAGCCATTGAACTTGTTTTTCTTGTTGGAGTTGTTCTTAGGTTTCTAAGAATACAAAGCAAAACCTCCAGCATTTGTATGAATTGAAGTTTGGCTAGAGTTCACTAACATCTCATAATTTAATAATTAAGTCTGAAATTATTAAACTATGAGGGAGCTTCACACACACATACACTTAGATTAGGCTAGAGTAAAATTTCTATCTTGTATAAATAAATAAAAATAATTCAGTCTGAAATTCATCAAATGTTAGTGGCTTATCCCTAATTGCAAAGGAATATGAAGTAATAAATGGATGAAAAATAGGGTTTAAACCACTGTTTATGTAAGATGTTAAGTCATTGTCTTCAACTGATTTACTAACCACGGCTAGCTGATCAGACCAAGGTTTGGCAGATTGCACAAACCCTGCACAGGTTTTGGACCCTTGACGCAAGGACTGAAGCTGTTTCTTCAGATGTGCTACTCATGATCTCAACTGGGATACAAACCAAGAAACAAGCAGATTCCACAATTTTTGAGAGGTATTGAGTCCATATATAGAAGTATATACATTCTTAGTCAAGGTAGCATTTAACCAGCTCAACAAATACTGGTCTTTCTTCTACTAGATAACAAAATCTGGGTTGATGGTTAGTCTTCTTTCCTTTGTCATCTAGGTGCCCTACAACAAATCTGACTTTTTCCAAGGGTCAAAACCCTTGGAAAATGTATTAAAAAACCTTGAGAAAAATTATTTTAAGAGTCCAATTAACCCTTGATAACCTTCGAAACTTATACTATCGAAAAGAAAATTTTAAAGGCCTTCGTGGCTCTTAAAACAAGTGCTCTATCTTGTTTTGAGGTTCAAGAGACCCTTAAATAACCTTTTACTAAGGTTTAAAATATTTACATTTACAACCCTTGCTAAATAAGGTTATTTAAGGGGTCTCTTGACCCTCAAAATAAGATTTTATTTTATTTTTTTTCTTAAAAAACATAATCATGCAAATATATATATATATATATATACAAAAAAAAAAAAAAATTACTACAAATTAACACTAGAGAGTAGAGAGAGAAACAATAAGTCTACTTGCACAATAAAGTCCACAACTTTTTTCACAACAGTTGTGTTTGCAAGTTGTAATGTGTAAGGTTGAATTTAATCAACCATCTTGTTGGCTTTATTCCGTGCCAATTTGCTTGTAATTTAAGCACTTAGTAACCCTGTATTTAGGTGGGATTAATGTAAGGGTAGTGTGTGAGAAGATGTGAAGAAAAGCTCAAGTATGTGCAAGATGGCAGAGTTTCGCGGCTGACTCGCGACTGGCAAGCCGTTAACTGCAGGCACGTGAGATGCACACATGGGGAGCTGAAGGGTCGCGCCAGCTGTCGCACTACAGGACAAAAGTCCCAGGCTGGCCAGGCCATTATGTCGCGGCTTGAACTCGCGACTCAGACCAGTTGTGAGGCCAAGCCTCCAATTAGCCCTGTTTGGCAAAAACTGACTCTTCGCATTCCTTTCTCACCCCACTATATATAGACCCTTAAACCCACCAAATGGTGAGAGCTTCTAGAGAGAATTTTGTGAGAGAAACCCTAGAGAAAAACAAGATTGCCTCATCCCTAATCTTTACCTTTGAGACTCTAAATTTCATCTTCTCTCTTCCTCTCCATTATCATACCCTTGAGATGACTTTTTACCAAATCCTTATCTCACCACACCCACGACTATGAGAAGGTTTATTTGGTGCTGTTGGGAAGCAGTTAGGAAGGACCCAATCTACATTGGTTGATGCTATGGTCTAGTAGCGGAATCTGGGAAGCTAAAGAAGAAATAGGTTCGGCGTAACCTCGTTGGAGCAAGAAGCTTGGAGGGCTTAGGTACCTGGGTAGATTAGGCTTGGAGGGTCTTCTGCTGTTCATGTATCCCAACTACATTCTTTAGTAGATTATTCACCGCTTGGAGGGCAGCAGAGAGGTTTTACGCCGAGGGCTTCGGTTTCCTCTTCGATAACACATCGTGTGTTGTCCGTGTGTTTGCATCTTCCTTTCCTTTATCTTTACCTTATATTTACTGCTGTGGATGTGTTTATATTTGGCTTAAATTGTTTATCAATTCTGTGTTTGGCTTATTTTCATGTTCTACACGTTAATCGTTTGATTTTAAGCCTGAATTGATAGTTTTGTAATTGGGGTCAAAACATTCAAGGGTTTTTCATACCCATTTTGAACATTCATTTGGTATCAGAGCGGGTACACTTGTTGTGGTTTAATTACCTAAGAGTGATCCCTGACCCTTTTTGAGATGGATAGGTCTCAATCTCTTAATGTACCATCGTTCTTTGACGGTAATAATTATGCATTTTGGAAAGTCCATATCAGGGCGTTTCTGTGTTCTGTTGATGATGCTATGTGGGATGCAGTTGAAGTAGGATGGACAAGGCATGAGGCTGCCAAGTCTACTTGGGATAAGGCTGCTCTTGCTGCGGCCAATGCAAATAACAAGGCATTGAATGCTATTTTCTGCGGTGTCTCTCCAGAAGAATTTCACCGAATTTCATATATCACCATTGCTAAGGAAGCATGGGAAATTCTGGAGACAACTTATGAAGGGACTCAGAAAGTGAAGGACACCAAACTTCAAATGTTGACCACTCACTTTGAGGAGTTAAAGATGAGTGAGGATGAGTCTTTTAACTCATTTTACTGTAAAATTGAACGAAGTGGTTGTTGACAAATTTAATTTGGGAGAAAAGACGGAGGACTCAAAAATTGTAAGGGAGATCCCTTGGTCACTACCAAAGAGTTTCCGTGCCAAAGTTACAACCATTGAAGAGAGCAAAGATCTTGACGACATTAAGGTTCAAGAGTTGGTTAGTTCTCTGCAAACTTATGAGTTGTCCCTGCCTACACAAAAGAAGAGCAAATCCCTTGCTCTTAAGACAATTGATGAGAGAATGGTGTCTCATGACTCTTCAGAAGAGGATGCAGTAGATAAAGATGTGGCGTACCTTGTAAAGAACTTCCGGAAATTCCTAAAGCTCAAGAATAGTGGGAAATTTGGTGACAAAGGAAAATTTCAGAGTGCCAGAAAGGAGAAGAAATAGTTCAGAAGAAAAGAGGGTAGAGATTCTCAATCTTCACAAGGAATTACATTAATGAACATGGGCACTTCAAAAAGGAATGTCCCAACTATTTGAAGTCCAAAGGAAAGGTCTATGCCACTACTCTGAGTGACTTGGATTCATCAAACTCTGACTAAGAAGAGAGCTATGATGGAGAAGGAAATTTCATTGCATTCATGACCATTGCTCATGTGGAATCCTCAAATGATTTGGATACACTTGTGAAGGAGCTTGGTGAGCATTCTAATTTGGAGTCTATTGGGGTTGCTGAAGAATCAGAGGCTGAAGAGGATGAAGATACATCGGGTTTTCAAGAGAATTATGTCTTACTCCTTCATAAATCGGGTGAGTATGCAAGGATTGCAAAGGCGGCTGTGAAGAAGATGAAAAGGGCTGAAGAGGACTACAAAAGTCTTCTGGTCAGATATAAAAAGGCTAAGTGTGAGATTGAGACACTAAATGGCGAGTTATCGGAAGCTGATACCAAAGTAAGATTTCTTGAGCAAGAGGTGGTGCAAGCTCATGCCAAGGTAGATAGGGTCTCCTCCAGGAAACTGGACGATGTTATTTCATCTCAGAAACATGCCTCAGACAAGTCCGGTTTGGGATATATCGGAGGAAGCAGCTCATCAGCCAATGTCACCAAAGAAATGAAGTTTGTAAAGGCCAAAGAGATGGCTGTGGATAAGCCTATTCCTGAGAAAGTTAAGACTGAAAGGAAGAAGAATGTGGCTGATCAACAGGTGTTAAATAAGTCCCGTAATCAATTAGAATCCAGATATGGAGCTAGAGGGAGATCAGTTCCAAGATCACAATAGGGTCCTAGAACGGAATATGTTTGTCACTATTACAGATTGCAAGGACATACCAGACCCAACTGTCAAAAGTTGAGAGCAGACAACAATGCAAGTGCACCTCGGTCACGAGGAAGAAGAAATGACATGAGGTCTTGTGGTGGTGAGCAACCAAGAAGTCAAAACCGTGATCCAGGAATAATGGACGTGATGAAGATGATCGGTGCCTTCACAAATTGCCTGGAAAGCTTCACACGAAGGTTTGATAGTCCTAATTCACATACCCAATCCGTTAAGGATATCACCCCAAACGCACGTGACGTGTGGGTGACGAAGGGTACTCATGCATAAGCATTACAACATGTCTATGCATCAATACTTCCCATGTTTGTGAATATGCTTGGTTGTGTGCTTCTTGCTAGTATTTAGGTTGTTGTTTTGTGTGTTAGTTTTGTCTTAAAGCATGTTTTGCCTTGTACCTTTGTACTAATGGCTTTGTGCATTTAACGAGCTTAGCTTGTCTCTCATGCACTCATATCATTGTGGAAGAAATTCTGAAATCTATATGACTGTTGTAAATAGATCTTCAATCTTGTCATGAATAATTAGTGAATGGTCTTGTTGATCTTGAGACATGCATATACTCATGCCTATATATCTTCACACTTTTTATTTTTATGCTTAAAAGAGCTCTCTAAATGTAAATCTTCAAATAAAAAGAGATATAGAGCTGCAAAAGCCTGTCGCACATATTGGTATTCGACTAGGAAAAAGGGAAAGCGACCAAAATAAAATATATAATGCCCAAAAAGCCAAAGGCTAACTCATCAATTGAAATATCAAAAATTTTAGGCATCTATCTCAAAATGAGATTTTCTTTGCTCAAAAAGTGCAAATGATATGTTAAATTTGGAGCCAAATGAAAAGCTTTAAAGAATGTAATCAAGTTTTTGTGGGAGGTCATATATGCATATTTCTATAATTGAGATAGGTCACATTATCTAGTGTTAGTTGTGTATGTCTTGATTGAATTGATCATTGAAGCTTCACATGGGACTAAGGACTATCTCATTTTTTATATCCACACACAACACACAAGTCTATATTCAATGAATGCCATATTCATTTGTATGATCATACTTGATTAAATGTGTTTTCACATGCTCAATCTTTGTTTGATCAAACACAAAAATATTTTTGAGTGTTTTAGTCGTTTTTGGAAAGTATTTTGTTTTTACAAAAATATCAAAAATTTCAAAAACTGTTTTCCCTGTTTTGGCGTCTAAGTTGCTGGTTAGCCCAGTCGCATGTCCAAGTCGCGAGCCCACTCTGAGATTTTTCGCGGGTCACTGGCAGGTCAGTATCCTAGTCGCAAAAAATCCTTAGAAAATTTTTCAAAATTTGAGTTTGTGCATATTTCGCGGCTTAGTGTTGCGACTTGTTCGCGGGTGGAAGATCCAATCGCGAGGGGTACACAGAGATTTTCATGACTCAGATCGCGACTTCCTCGCGGGTAGATCTCCCAGTCGCGAAAAACACTTAGAAGATTTTTTTAAAAATCTGGGTTTCATAGTGTTTTGCGGCTTACCCTAGTGACTTGATCAAGTCGCGAAAAATGCGTGTTTTGCGTTTTAAAGACAGTTTTTAAATTGTTTTTCAGTTTTCCCTCGAAATTTAGTGACTGTTCATTGTCTTCCCCAAATCACTATTTCAAACACTTCGTGTTCACTCTTGTGATACCTCCATTTCTGCATTTTTTTTCTCAAATCTTCAAGAAAAGGTATGGGTTTTCTATCCTTTACTTCAGATTTCCTGTTCTAAGTGTTATTTTCTTGAATTTGTGTGTTTTGAAAATGGATTGTGTTTTTGGGTGTTTAGTTTTAGGTTGTTCTTTATAGTGAATGTCATATGTTTGACTGTTATTGTTGCTGTGAATATTATGGTTCTTTAGTTGGTTTTGTTGAATGATTTTTGTTGCCAATGACTTGTTCAGTATGGCTTCACATGATGTCTTGACTTATCTGAGTGTTCTTACCTTGATTGACTATGTCTGTGCATGTCACTTTCTTGATATTGTGTTGACATGCTTGTTGTCTGTGACACTTTGCTATTCATTTTTGACAGAGTGTGCTGTAATACCTATTACTCTCTGTATGTTTGGCATTTGTTCCATGTTTCGTATGTTTCAGGTCTTCGGCAATGCTTATTTTATCTCTTTATTGACTTAGCTCTCGTTCTGTGATTCTATGTCTTCTAAATCTCTTGACTAGATCTAACAAAATGAGTGTGCTGTGGATTTGGTACTTTGCTGTGTGTTTGCTCTTTTACAGATGTCTCGATGATCCTCCTAAGGAAAAGAGGTTATGACAGAAGAGGAAACATTAACTGTTACAAAACGAACACGTTCTTCATCACAACCATCTACTGAACTCAATAGTGAGTTATTCAGAACTCCTTAGCACCTACATGCTTACTTAAGCATCTTTGACCAGGCAACTCCTATAGTGGAACGGGAGGTCAGATTTGACACTTTGGAAACCACTTTTGTCCCTCGGATCTTCGAGGCAAAAGATTGGGTAGAATTATTTGGAAATTTTGTTGATCCAATGGTGGAACTAGTGAAGGAGTGTTTCGCCAACACAGTTGATCTTGAAAGTGAACTACACTTTATGGCAAGAGGAACGGAGTTCATCATTAGTCCGGACACCATAGCTAAACCTCTCAACATCACTAGACCTGAGAATGCCGACCTAACTCCTTATAATGATCGCACTCCAGTGATTCAGGACATTCTCCAAGTTCTTGGTCCTGGCCATGACATCTCCAGGGCCGGCACATCCATAAGTACTACCAAGTTTTCACCTGACTTGACAACATTGAAGCTGATCATGTATACCAACCTCTATCCATTGACCAACACGGTGTATATCAACCTTGGAAGGGCTCAATTTCTATGTGATCTCATCACAGGCACCACCATTGACATCCGTGCCCATATTTTTTATATCATAAGAAAGATAGCAACTCGCATAGTAGCACGAGGGTGCCTTCCATTTTGCAGTCTCATTATGAAATTCATTCTAAGTGAAGGTGTTACTCCTCCCTCAATTGGGAAAATAATTGCTCGTCCTCGACCAATGTCTATGTCCACTCTGCAAGCTAGCAGAAGTCATTCATCCAAAACTCCAAAGAGTGCACATTTCTCTCCTGCTACCCCTTCTACTCCTAAGCCAGATTCACATGTACATGCCATCCATGGATCACAGCAACCTAGCACTACACAAACGCAGTTTGCCCCTCAACCTAATAGGTTGGAGATGCTATTTGAGAACCTCCACAAGCGCCTTGAAGAATTGGTAAAGACTCTCAGAGAAGGCCAAAGAGAGCAGTCAGAGAGAATGGCAGTCATGCAGGACCAGATTGATGTTTTAGCAGCACAAGTTGATGGCATTTTCACCAAGTTACAACAATGACCCTTTGGCCATTTCGGTCAAAAGGGGGGAGAATTTTTTGAGCCAGTTTTTGAGGGGGAGTGTTTATTTAAGGGGGAGTTTCATAATGCTTACTGTTTTTGTCTATAGTTTTGTTACTATGGTTGGGATAATTGTTGTTTTTACTGATTCGATACAATGTGGTTTTGGGTTAATGGTTGGCCTATACTCATGACTTTTGAATGTTTTTAACACTTTGGTTTATTTATATATTGATGATGTTATTCAGTCTATTGTGGTATGGTTATTTTGTACCCATAATGCTTTTGTAAGCTTTTAGGGTTTGGTTTTATGCACGTTTGTAGGCCTTTGTGGTTTGTACCATGCTTTATGCAGCCTTTGTGCTTTGTTAAATCAGTACTTCTAACTTAATGCTATGCATTCCTTTTTAAGTACTGTCACTCTTGTGCCCTTGTAGGATTGTTCCTAGATGCATATATGTTTGTATGCATTGGTTGAGTGTTGGACTTGCAAATGACACTCTTCAATTGAGCTTATCACTTTGCATGTCCGAATGTTCATTCCTTGTGTGAATGAGCATAGTAATCACTTTTGTATAGTGATTGCTTGGTTGATCAAGCCATGATTTATTGCTTAAGTTCATTTTTGCTTGATCATGCTTCTATTGCTCCATATGCATTTCAAGTTTTTTGCATACAATGATATTATTGTGTTGTTGTGTTTCAGGAGTTACTTGTTTATATGTTCAAGAGCTAGTCAGAATTTAGAGTTAGGTGTGAGTGAGTTTTGTTCAACTGTTCCCAACTCACACATTAAGTCTAGAGTCTGTTGTAAGGTTTTGTCACGGAATACCCAAAGGGGGAGATTGTAAGGTTGAATTTAATCAACCATCTTGTTGGCTTTATTCCATGCCAATTTGCTTGTAATTTAAGCACTTAGTAACCCTGTATTTAGGTGGAATTAATGTAAGGGTAGTGTGTGAGAAGATGTGAAGAAAAGCTCAAGTATGTACAAGATGGCAGAGTTTCGCGGCTAGGACTCGCTATTGACTCGTGACTGGCAAGCTGCCAACTGCAGGCACGTGAGATGCACACATGGGGAGCTGAATGGTCGTGCCAGCTGTCGCACTACAGGACAAAAGTCCCAGGCTGGCCAGGCCATTATGTCACGGCTTGAACTCATGACTCAGACCAGTCGCGAGGCCAAGCCGCCAATCAGCCCTGTTTGGCAAAAACTGACTCTTTGCATTCCTTTCTCACCCCACTATATATAGACCCCTTAAACCCACCAAACGGTGAGAGTTTCCAGAGAGAATTTTGTGAGAGAAACCCTAGAGAAAAACAAGATTGCCTCATCCCTAATCTACATTGGTTGATTCTATGGTCTAGTAGCGGAATCCGGGAAGCTAAAGAAGAAACAGGTTCGACGTAACCTCGTTGGAGCAAGAAGCTTGGAGGGCTTAGATACTTGGGTAGATTAGGCTTGGAGGGTCTTCTGCTTTTCATGTATCCCAACTACATTCTTTAGTGGATTATTCACCGCTTGGAGGGCGGCGGATAGGTTTTACGTCGTGAGCTTCGTTTTCCTCTTTGATAACACATCGTGTGTTGTCCGTGTGTTTGCATCTTCCTTTCCTTTATCTTTACCTTATATTTACTGCTGTGGATGTGTTTATATTTGGCTTAAATTGTTTATCGATTCTGTGTTTGGCTTATTTTCATGTTTTGCATGTTAATTGTTTGATTTTAAGCCTGAATTAATAGTTTTGTAATTGGGGTCAAAACGTTCAAGGGTGTTTCATACCCATTTTGAACATTCAAATTTAATTAACTATCTTATTGGCTTTATTCCGTGCCAAATTTGCTTGTAATTCAGCATTTAGAAACCCTGTATTTAGGTGAGAATCATGTAAGGGTAATGTGTGAGAGAATGTGAAGAAATGCTCAAGATTGTGCTGTGAAGCAGGGGCTCACGACTGGATCTCACGAGTGGCTCGCGACTGGCAAGCCGTCAGAAGATGCACACGAGTGAAGCATGCAGAGAAGTTAAACCGTCATGCCAGCTGTAGCACTACAAGGCAAAAAGTCCAAACTAGCTATTCAGTTAGCTTACGCCTTGAACTCGCGACTCAGTCAAGTCGCGAGGCCAAGCCGCCAGCCAGCTTTGTTTTGGAAAAATGATTCTTCGCATTTCAAACTCGTACCAGTATATATGGACCCTTATACCCATGAAATGTAGAGAGCTTCTAGAGAGAATTTTGAGAGAGAAACCCTAGAGAAAAACAAGATTGACTCATCTACAATCTTTACATAGAGACTCTTAAAATTCCTCTACTCTCACCCTCTCCATTGTTACATCCTTGAGAGGTTCTTAGCCGAATCCTTTTTTCACTATACCCATATCAGTGAAAAGGCATTTTGGTGCATTGGGAAGCAGTTAAGAAGGGACCAATTGATATTGGTTGATTCTATGGGCTATAGCAGAATCCGATAAGCTAGAAAAGACAAAGGTTTGGCGCAACCTCGTTGGAGCAAGAAGCTTGGAGGGCTTAGGTACACTGGGTAGATTAGGCTTGGAGGGTCTATCATTGTCCATGTATCCCAACTACATTTTCTAATGGATTATTGACCACTTAGAGGGCGGCGGAGAGGTTTTACGTCGAGGGTTTCGGTCACGAGGAAGAAGAAATGACAAGAGGACTTAGGGTGGTGAGCAACCAAGAAGTCAAAACCATGATCTAGGAATGATGGACGTGATGAAGATGATCGGTGCCTTCACCAATTGCCTGGAAAGATTCACATGAAGGTTTGAAAGTCCTAACTCCCGTACCCAATCCGTTAAGGATATCACCCCAAACGCACGTGACGTGTGGGTGACAAAGGGTACACATGCATAAGCATTATATCATCTCCATGCATTAATACTTCCCATATTTTGTATATATGCTTGGTTATATGCTTCTTACAAGTTTGAGTTGAAACTTTTGTTTGTGTGTTTTGTGAAAGTTCAATTTGGGTATGAAACACCCTTGAACGTTTAAACCCCAATTACAAAATTATCAACTCAGGCTTAATATCAAACAATTGACGTGCGGAACATGAAAATAAGCCAAACACAAAATTGATAAACAATCTAAGCCAAATATAAACACATCCACAATAGTAAATATAAGGCAAAGATAAAGGAAGAAAGATGCAAACACACGGACAACACGCGATGTGTTATCGAAGAGGAAACCAAAGCCTTCAGCGTAAAACCTCTCCGCCGTCCTCCAAGCGGTGAAATAATCCACTAAAGAATGTAGTTGGGATACATGAACAGCAGAAAACCCTCCAAGCCTAATCTACCCAAGTACTTAAGCCCTCCAAGCTTCTTGCTCCAATGAGGTTACGCCGAACCTATTTCTTCTTTAGCTTCCGGGATTCCGCTACTAGACCATAGCATCAACCAATGTAGATTGGTTCCTTCCTAACTGCTTCCCAACAGCACCAAATAAACCTTCTCACATACATGGGTGTGGTGAGATAAGGATTTGGTAAAAAGTCCTCTCAAGGGTATGACAATGGAGAGGAAGAGAGAAGAGGAATTTGTAAAGTCTCTAAGGTAAAGATTGGGGATGAGGCAATCTTGTTTTTCTCTAGGGTTTCTCTCACAAAATTCTCTCTAGAAGCTCTCTCCATTTGGTGGGTTTAAGGGTCTATATATAGTGGGGTGAGAAAGGAATGTGAAAAGTCTATTTTTGCCAAACAGGGCTGATTGGCAGCTTGGCCTCACGACTTGTCTAAGTCGCGAGTTCAAGCCGTAAGCTAACGGCCTGGCCAGCCTGGGACTTTTGTCCTATAGTGCGACAGCTGGCGCGACCCTTCAGCTTCCCTGCGTGCTTCTCACGTGCCAGCATTTGGCGGCTTGCCAGTCGCGAGTCAGCTGTGAGTCCTAGCCGCAAAACTCTGTCATCTTGCACATACTTGAGCTTTTCTTCACATCTTCTCACACACTACCCTTACAATGTTCCCACCTAAATACAGGTTACTAAGTGCTTAAATTACAAGCAAATTGGCACGAAATAAAGCCAACAAGATGGTTGATTAAATTCAACCTTACAATCTCCCCCTTTGGCTATTCCGTGACAAAACCCTACAACAGACTCTAGACTTAATGTGTGAGTTAGGAACAGTTGAACAAAACTCACTCACACCTAACTCTAGATTCTGTAAAGCTCTTGAATATATGAACAAATAACTCTTGAAACACAACAACATAGCAACATCATTGTATGCAGAAAACTTGAAATGCATATGGAGCAATAGAAGCATGATCAAGCAAAAATGAACTTAAGCATTAAAGCAATAAATCATGGCTAGATCAACCAAGCAGTCACTTAAACAAAAGTGATCACTCTGTTCATTCACACAAGGAATGAACATCCGAACATGCAATGTGATAAGCTCAATTAAAGAGTATCATTTGCAAGTCCAACACTCAACCAATGCATACAAACATATATGCATTTAGGAACAATCCTACAAGGGCATAAGAGTGACAGTACTTAAAAAAGGAATGCATAGCATTACGTTAGAAGTACTGATTTAACAAAGCACAAAGGTTGCATAAAGCATGGTATAAACCACAAAGGCCTACAAATGTGCATAAAACAAAACCCTAAAAGCTTACAAAAGCATTATGGGTACAAAGCAATAAACACATGCTGAAATATCTAAATAACATCATATTATATATTTAATAACTACAGAAATAAATAATTGTACCAGAGAGCCCACAAATTTTCCAAAAGTACCACAAGTTTTCCAAAAGTATAAAACCATATTAACAAGGATAAAGACTCTAAAACAGCAAAGTATGAATAACAAATATAAAAACACTCCCTCTTTCAGTATGCACCCTCCTTTTCATGTTTAAGCTTTCTCTCCCCCTTAAGCTGTTCTCCCCCTTTTTGGCACGAATAGCTAAAGGCTGTCTTCCAGCTTCTGTTGGATGTTATCTAATTGTAACTCAATAGTTCCGAGACGCATTTGAGTTTGACTGTGAAAGGGGTTGAGAAGCCGTTCCAAATCAGAAATCCGCTGAAATACATTTTCAATGAAGTAACTTTGCCTAGGAATTTGGAATCCAGGAGGAATAGATAGGGTGCTGGTTGACTGTACAGGAGTAGCTGTAGCATGAGCAGATGGAGATGCCTGAATGGATGGTCCACTCTTAGGTTTCTTGGAGGAGTGACTCTTGCTTGCTTGGAGAGAGTACAGAGATATAGGTCTAGGACGAGACAAGAATTTCTCATCTGATGAAGGACTAACACCTTCACGAAGAACAATCTTCATGACTAGACTACAGAATGGAAGAATTGTTTGTGTTGCTGAACGAGCCGATGTTTTCCCAATGATTTGAAATATATGAGCACAGATGTCAATTGGGGCACCAGTAATAAGATCACACAGAAATTGAGCCCTTCCAAGATTGATGAAGGTAGTATTTGACAGAGGGTAAAGATTGAAGAACATGATTAGCTTTAAAGTTGTCAGTTCGAGCGAAAACAATGCAGTGCTTATTGATGACCCTTTGCTTCCCACTTCATGTTCATTCCAAGAACTTGGAGGATGTCTTGTACCCAAAGTACTTTGTCATCGTATGGAGTTTGATCCACATTATTTGGTCTGGAGATGCTAAGTACCTTAGCAATGTAGTTTGCATTTAGGGAAAATTCTGTTCCTCGCACCCAGCATTTCAACTCTACACCTGTGAATCTGGCATTGGAGTAGAATTCCTTAACCAGTTCTTCAATTGGATCCTCAAAGTTACCAAAAAGGTCAGCCCAATCTCTGTCTTTAAAAATGTTAGGAATAAAAGTTTCCCCTAGGGTATCAAACTTGACGACTCGTTCCACAATGGGAGAAGACTCTTTGAAGATGTCTATGTAGGTCTTTGAGTCAGTAGGAGTCCTGAATCTCTCAATGGCAGAGTCCCTGGATGACTTAGACGATAATCGTGTCCATTTAGCAACTGGGGTTGATGGATCATCAGTTACAATGCCTTTGCCTCTGGATGAACAACGAGTTAACTGCAACTAAACAGACACATAGAAACAAACCAAATACAATACCACAAGAAGCAAACATCAGATTGATTAGTTTCAGTTATAAGTCAGTTAAAGAGAAATGTACCCAGAAAAGACCAAGAGACAATGAAACAAGATATGAAGAGTAGGAAGTGAGCATGAACACCCCAATGCAATAGCACACCCAAGATATGGAGGGTAAAAAATAACACAAGGCCAACCACACAATACTCATGTAAACTGAAAACCCAAAAACCGCATTCAGAGAGACCCATAGAAAACCCCAAACCCATATGCCCAAAGACAATGCTCAGAACAAAACAAGCAATCAGAAGCATTAACAAGGTACTTAGTTAACTCATCAAACAAGAGAAAAACAATACTCAAACAATCAAACCCAACATTTTGGGCAAACCCATGTTCGAACCTAATATATTGTAGAACACAAATGCAACTTACAAAACAAGAGACTAAACATCAAAACATTAAGAATAAAGTAAAGGGAGGAAAAACCATACCTTTTTCTTGGAGTTTGATGAAGACATGATGCAAAAATGAAATCTTTTTCAGTGAGACACGGAGTGTTTGAGTGAGAGAATGAAGAAGACAATGTACAGTCACTAATATTCGAGGGAAAAACTGAAAAAAAAAAAAATTTGAAAACTGAATTTAAAATGCAAAACACGCGTTTTTGGCAACTGGATCAAGTCGCCAAGGTAAGCCGCGAAAAACTATGAAGCAAGATTCTTGAAAAATCTTCTAAGTGTTTTTTGCGACTGGAAGATCTACCCGCGAGAGAGTCGCGAGTTGAGCCGCGAAAATCTCTGAGTACCCCTCGCGACTAGACCTTCCTCTCGCAAACAAATCACCATACTGAGCTACGAAATATACAAAAACTCAAATTTTGAAAAAAATTTCTATGTCTTTTTCGCGACTAGGGCATTGACACGCCAGTGAGCCGCGAAAAATCTTTGAGTGGGCTCGCGACTGGGCCAACTAGCGACTTAGTCGCCAAAACAGGGCAACACAGTTTTTGAAATTTTTGACTATTTTGTAAAATAAAACACTTTCCAAAAACAAAACTAAAACACTCAAAAATCTTTTTGTGATTGATCAACAAAGATTGAGTATGTGAAAACACATTTAAACAAGTACAATCATACAAATGAATATGGCATTCATTGAACATAGACTTGTGTGTTGTGTGTGGATATAAAAAATGAGATAGTCCTTAGTCCAATGTGAAGCTTCAATGATCAATTCAATCAAGGCATACACAACTAGCACTAGATAATGTGACCTATCTCAATTATAAAAACATGCATATATGATCTCCCACAAGAACTTAATTACATTCTTTGAAGCTTTTCATTTGGCTTCATATTCAACATAACATTTGCACTTTTTGAGCAAAGAAAATCTCATTGAGAGATAGATGCCTGAAATTTTTGATATTTCAATTTATGAGTTAGCCTTTGGCTTTTTAGGCATCATACATTTTATTTTGGTCGCTTTCCCTTTTTCCTAGTCAAATACTAGTATGTGCAACAGGCTTTTGCAGCTCTATATCTCTTTTCATTTGGAGATTTACATTTAAAGAGCTCTTTTAAGCATAAAAATAAAGAGTGGGAAGATATATAGGCATGAGTCTATGCATGTCTCAAGATTAACAAAACCATTCACTAATCATTCATGACAAGGTTGAAGATCTATTTACAACAATCACATAGATTTCAGATTTTCTTCCACAATGTTATGAGTGCATGAGAGACAAGTTAAGCTCATTAAATGCACAAAGCCATTAGTACAAAGGTACAAGGCAAAACATGTTTTGAGACAAATCTCAACAAAGCTGATCAATCTTTTTGGATTTTCTACTTTTTATGTGTTTTTGGATTTTTGATACAAAAGCAGTAAAATATTGATCAAAAACATAACAAAAAGAATGTAAAAACATTTGAACCAAAGATAAACACACACACAAAACAAAAACCTAAATACTAGCAAGAAGCACACAACCAAGCATATTCACAATCATGGGAAGTATTGATGCATGGACATGTTGTAATGCTTATGCATGAGTACCCTTCGTCATCCACACGTCACGTGTGTTTGGGGTGATATCCTTAACGGATTGGGTACGAGAATTAGGACTTTCAAACCTTCGTGTGAAGCTTTCCAGGCAATTTGTGAAGGCACCGATCATCTTCATCACGTCTATCATTCCTAGATCACGGTTTTGACTTCTTGGTCGCTCACCACCCCAAGACCTTACGTCATTTCTTCTTCCTCGTGACCGAGGTGCACTAGCATTGTTGTCTGCTCTCAGCTTTTGACAGTTGGGTCTAGTATGTCCTTGCAATCCGCAATAGTGACAAACATATTCCTTTCTAGGACCTTGTTGTGATCTTTAAACTGATCTCCCTCTAGATCCATATTTGGATTCTGATTGATTACGCGACTTATTTAACACCCGTTGATCAGCCAGCTTCGTCTTCTTCTCAACCTTAACATCCTCAGGGATGGGCTCTTCTACAATCGACTCTATGGCCTTCACAAATTTCACTTCTTTGGTAGCTTTGGCCGATGAGCTACTCCCTTCGGTATATCCTAACTCGGACTTGTCTGAGAAGTGTTTTTGAGATGAAATAACATCTTCCAGCTTCTTGGAGGAGACCCTTTCTATCTTGGCTTGTGCTTGCACCACCTCTCGCTTAAGAAATCTTACTTTAGTATAAGCTTCTGATAACTCACCATTTAGTGTCTCAATTTCACACTTTGCCTCCTTATATCTAGCCAGAAGACTTTTGTAGTCCTCTTCAGCCCTTTTCATCTTCTTCACAACCACCTTTGCAACCCTTGCATACTCACCCGATTTCTCAAGGAGTAAGGCGTAATTCTCTTGAAGACTCGATGTACCTTCATCCTTTTTAGCCTCCGAGTCTTCAGCAACTCCAATAGACTCCGAATCAGAATGCTCACCAAGCTCCTTCACAAGTGTATCCAAATCATCTGAGGATTCCACATGAGTAATGGTTATGAATGCAAAGAAATTTCCTTCTCCATCACAGCTCTCTTCAGAGTCGAAGTCGGAAGAATCTGTATCGCTGAGTGTTATGGCATAAGCTTTGCCTTTTCCTCTTAGAAAATTTGGACATTCCTTCTTTAGATGTCCATGGCCATTGCACTCATAGCACACAATGTCTGAAGGAGGTTGAGAATCCTTCCCTTCTTTCCTCTTAAACTCTTTTCTATCACCTCTTGAAGATGAAAACTTCCCTCTATTGAACGGTTTTCCACTGTTCTTCATCTTCAGAAAATTTTGGAAGTTCTTAGCAAGGAATACAACTTCCTTCTCCAATCCATCTTCTTCGGAGGATTCATCCATTCTTTCGGTGATAGTTTTAAGAGCAAGTGATTTACTCATCTTATGGGAAGGTAATCCTAGCTCACATGTTTGGAGAAATCCTATCAACTTTTGGATTTTGATCTCATCCAAATCTTTACTCTCTTCTATGGCTGTAACCTTTGCTCTAAAACTTTCAGGCAAGGACCTCAATATTTTCCTCACCACCTTAGTATCTTCAATCTTCTCACCAAGATTGAGTTTAGCAATTACAATTTCATTGAGCTTCCCATAGAATGAATCAAACGGTTCATCATCACCCATCTTGAGCTCTTCAAATTTGGTGGTAAGCATTTGAAACTTTGTGTCCTTAACTTTCATCGTACCCTCATAGGTAGTCTCCAAAATCTCCCAAGCTTCTTTGGCTACTGTCATATGAGAGATCCTGTGGAATTCATCAGGAGACACACCACAAAATATAGCATTTAACCCTTTACTGTTAGCATGGGCTACTGCGAGAGCTGCCTTATCCCAAGTGGATTTGGCAGCCTCTGGCTTAGTCCAACCTACCTCAACCGCATCCCAAATGGTATCATCGATAGAACATAAAAACGCTCTCATTTTGACTTTCCAAAAATGCATAATTATTACCGTCAAAGAACGGTGGTACATTAAGAGATTGAGACCTATCCATCTCAAAGGGGGGTCAGGGATCACACTAAGGTATAAAAACCACTCCAAGTGTACCCACTCTGATACCAATTGAAAGTTCAATTTGGGTATGAAACACCCTTGAACGTTTAGACCCCAATTACAAAATTATCAACTCAGGCTTAATATCAAACGATCAACGTGCGGAACATGAAAATAAGCCAAACACAGAATTGATAAACAATCTAAGCCAAATATAAACACATCCACAACAGTAAATATAAGGGAAAGATAAAGGAAGAAAAGATGCAAACACACGGACAACATGCGATGTGTTATCGAAGAGGAAATCGAAGCCCTCAGCGTAAAACCTCTCCGCCGCCCTCTAAGTGGTGAAATAATCCACTAAAGAATGTAGTTGGGATACATGAACAGCTGAAGACCCTCCAAGCCTAATCTACCCAAGTACCTAAGCCCTCCAAGCTTCTTGCTCCAACGAGGTTACGCTGAACCTATTTCTTCTTTAGCTACCCAGATTCCGCTACTAGACCATAGCATCAACCAATGTAGATTGGTTCCTTCCTAATTGCTTCCCAATAACACCAAATAAACCTTCTCACAGATGTGGGTATGGTGAAATAAGGATTTGGTAAAAAGTCCTCTCAAGGGTATAACAATGGAGAGGAAGAGAGAAGATGAATTTGTAGAGTCTCTAAGGTAAAGATTGGGGATGAGGCAATCTTGTTTTTCTCTAGGGTTTCTCTCATAAAATTCTCTCTAGAAGCTCTCACCATTTGGTGGGTTTAAGGGTCTATATATAGTGGGGTGAGAAAGGAATGTGAAAAGTCTGTTTTTGCCAAACAGGGCTGATTGTTGGCTTGGCCTCGTAACGTCTCTGAGTCATGAGTTCAAGCTGTGAGCTAACGGCCTGGCCAGCCTTGGACTTTTGTCCTGTAGTGCGACAGCTAGTGCGACCCTTCAACTTCCCTGCGTGCTTCTCACGTGCCAACATTTGGCGGCTTGCCAGTCGCGAGTCAGCCGCGAGTCCTAGCCGCAAAACTCTGTCATCTTGCACATACTTGAGCTTTTCTTCACATCTTCTCACACACTACCCTTACAATGATCCCACCTAAATACAGGTTACTAAGTGCTTAAATTACAAGAAAATTGTCACGGAATAAAGCCAATAAGATGGTTGATTAAATTCAACCTTACATTTTGTTTTTAAAATTTTTTTTCATTGGTGTTATGTTTTTGATCATTCTTTACTGCTTTTGTGTCAAAAATCCAAAAACGCATAAAAAGTAGAAAATCCAAAAAGTTTGGTCGACTTTGTTGAGTTTTGTCTCAAATCATGTTTTTCCTTGTACCTTTGTGCTAATGGCTTTATGCATCCACAAGCTTAGCTTGTTTTCTATGCACTCATATGATTGTGGGAGAAATTTTGAAATCTATGTAATTGTTGTAAATAGATCTTCAACCTTGTCATAAATGATTAGTGAATGGTACCCAATATTATGCCTATTGTGTGTTCTAACCCAAAGGACAAATCGGTGTACATTCCTTCACACAAAAGAAATCAAAAGGTGGAGAGAAAGGCTTCTAAGTCAAAGCCTCCATTTAGGTCTTAACCTAAGGTTTTGGATGGATCTAAGTTTGTTCCAACTTGCCACCATTGTGATGTGATTGGTCATATAAGACCTCAATGTTATAAGTTGAAGAGAGAACAAAACCATGTTGCTAGATCCCTTTCCGAAAAGCCTAGTGGACCTAAACACATTGTGTGTCACCATTGTGGTGCTTTTGGTCATCAAAGACCTCATTGCTCTAAGTTTCATGCTCTTAAAAGAATCAAAAGAAAAGAGAAACTTGAGCTTCTTGGAAGTTAGGCTAAAAAGGGTAACCCGGTTTTGAGTGAAAATAGCATATTGTTAAAGAAATTGTTTAATGCTCTTACCTCCTTAACTATGTGCATCTCCTGTTCTCATTCTTCCAACCCTCATCTCACTTCTAATGAGGCACTCATTCCAAACAATTGTTCCGTTTGGATGAGGAAGGGCTCTTACGGTTGAGCTTTTGCTTTTTTGGTCCTTGATCTAATTCTTTCGATCTTTGTAGGACCTTTCATGCATTGAATGTCATATCTTCATGCATTTGTGCATCTTGCATTTATTTGTATGCATTGTTTTTTTTTTTTTTTTTTGATCTTATCTTTTTGTTTTAGTTTTGTGTGAGTAAAAATCCAAAACCACAAAAAAAATGAAAAATTCAAAAAGTTTGATCGTATATGTTTGAGCACATATCACATTTGAGTTTTGCCTTGTACCTTCATACAAATGGCTTTGTGCATTTGCGAGCTTAGCTTGTTCTTTATGCACTTATATCTTTGTGGGAAAAATCTTGACACCATTGTGTGATTGTTGTAAATTAATCTTCAAGCTTGTCATGAATGATTAGTCAATAGTCATGTTGGTTTTGATACATGCGTAGACTTGTGCCTATATCTCTTCCCACTCTTTTATTTTATTTTATTTTTTTGCTTAAAGAGCTCAACAAATGTAAATCTCAAAATGAAAAGAGATAATGAGCTGTAAAAGTCATTGCACATACTAATATTTGACTAGGAAAAAGGGAAAGCGACTTGTTAATGAAAATGTATGATGCCCAAAAAAGCCAAAGGCTTGTTCATCAAATTGAAATATCAAAAATTTCAAGCATCGATCTCAAAATGAGATGTATTGATTCAAAATGATCAAATGTTATAATGTACATGAAGCCAAATGAAAAGCTTCAAAAACTATGTAATCATTTTCTTGTGGGAGGTCATATATGTTCATTTCTATAATTGAGATAGACCACTTGTCTTAGCACTAGTTGTGTATGACTTGATTGAATTAATCATTGAAGCTTCACTCTAGACTAAGGACTATTCCACATTTGATACACACACAACACACATGCCTAATGTTCAATGAATGCCTTATTCATTTTGATGGAATTAAAGATGAATGCAATAGAAAAATAAGTTTAAAACGAATCTATTTCATTCGATATTGATAACATGCATTAAGTAAATTTTAGAATTTGAGAACAAGAGAGCGTACCCTGAAGCGGTGAATTTCAAAACAAAGATCGAAGCACTCGAGAATACTTTTAATCTTCACTCCAATTCCACTAACGCCTAAGATGTGTGGTCTCTCAATCGGTTACAAAGGGATAATTAGAAAGTGACATTCACTTACATACACTTTCAGAATGATGTTACTCATTTTTTTATATTCTATATGTTTTTCCCTTTTTATCTAACCAATTATCTAATTGGGCTGGCCCTTTGGGCCTTTCCAATTGGGCTTAAGTGTGTGGCTTGGAGTGGGACCAAAAGGGACCAACAAAACACTAGCTCCAATGGGCCTTGGGCTTTTCTGTCAACTCTTGACAAGTCCAAAGTTACCATTAACTATATTTAATACCACTATATAAATATAGTTGCACTCTAGGCCTTATCTATAAATTATATCCCAAGACTTTATTATACACGCAACCCCTTCATAAAATATTCGTAGTAATACAAAGTCATTAATGTAGACTGCCACTTTGTAAATTACTACATCTTGATCCTTGAGTACCCGGTTTAATCCTTTAAGTTATTCATCATATATTTATGAAATCCAATTTTATAAATATATACTTTAGTAACTACTTACTAAAGTGGTTAGGCCTAACTCTCTGAATAACAAACCCATTAAACTTATCTCAAGAGAATATTTTATATCTCTGTTAAAAGACTATGAATTCCATCTTGAGAATATATGTTCCATCAACACTAAATGTGGCTACCCAACATACTGAGATTTTAACCGTTACTTTAGATCTCACTCCTGATATATCAAAGCAACCGAAAGTCCATTATTTTCTTAGGATTAAAAGTTTATGCAAATGTAAGTCGTGAGATTTTTTATTCATTTGACAGTCTTTAGGAGAATAATAAATCTCACAGCGGTCCAGTTCAATATGTCTTAACTCTTAAAACATATTAACACATCAACTAGAAGTCTCCACTTCCATGATCAAGACAAATCATCGTAGTTGATATGTTATAGTCTTCGCAGATGAAATGCCCAATTTCATCACTGACTACGAATTATAATTCTGAGTTTACAAAGAACTTGTGATTTATATCTTCTGTAACTTTTCACATAAATCACATACTATGCATCTCATGGACTATATGATAATGTCCGAATATTCATGTTACCATTATTTCAAATAATAATAAAACAAATTTATTAAACATAATATTAAGTCATACATAATGTCATACACAATGTCACACTTAATATCATACATAGCATCATACAATAGGATTTAAGGGCACTAATCCTAACAATCTCCCACTTGCCCTAAAGACTATTGTGCACTAATCTAACTCCCATTCCTTCCAAATGCGACTCAAAAGTCCTTTGAGGCAAGGCTTTAGTAAATGGATCTGCTAGATTGTTTGCACTTTCAATCTTTGCTACCACCATATCTCCACGAGCAACAATATCTCGAATGATATGGTATTTCCTTTCAATGTGCTTTCCTTTCTTATGATTCCTTGGATCTTTAGATTGTACAACTGCTCCACTGTTGTCACAAAACAATGTGATTGGAAGCTGCTCCATTCTTATTACACCAAGGTCAGAAAGAAATTTCTTGAGCCATACAGCTTCCTTTGCTGCTTCACAAGCAGCAACATATTCTGCGTCCATGGTGGAGTTTGCAATACAAGATTGCTTAATACTCCACCAACTTATGGCTCCACCTCCCAAGGTGAAAACACATTCTGAAGTGGATTTTCTAAAATCTAGATCTGATTGAAAGTCTGAATCTATATAGCCAATGGGAATCAAATCCTCACAACGGTAAACAAGCATATAATCTCTCGTTCTCCATAGATAGTTGAGAATATGCTTTACAGCTTGCCAATGTTTTAGTCCTAGATTTGATTGTATTGGCTGACCATGCCAACTGAATAGCAAATATCTGGTCTAGTACAAAGCATGGCATACATGAGACTTCCTACTGCAGAAGCATAAGGAACTTGTCTCATCATATCTTCTTCCTTTTAAGTCTAAGGCCTTTGGTCATCAGACAGAGGAACTCCATATCTGAAAGGAAGCAATCCTTTCTTGGAGTTTTGCATGCAAAATCGTTCTAGAACCTTATCTATATACCCAGCTTGTGTTAAACCTAACATCTTATTCTTGCGATCTCGCCAGAGCTTGATCCCTAGAATAAAGTTAGCCTCACCCAAGTCCTTAATATCAAATTGGCTTGACAACCAAACCTTTACCGATGACATTACCCCTACATCATTTCCAATGAGTAGAATATCATCAACATAAAGCATTAGGAACATTACTACTTTATCTTGATGTCTTTTGTACACACATGGTTCACCAAGATTTTGTTCAAAACCAAATGACTTGATTGCTTGATCAAATCTGATGTGCCATGTCCTAGATGCTTGCTTAAGTCCATAAATGGACCTTTGCAACTTGCATACCATATGCTTTTGGTTCTTTGCTATGAAACCTTTCGGTTGCATCATATAGAATTCCTCTTCAAGATTGCCATTAAGAAATGCAGTCTTGACGTCCATTTGCCAAATCTCTTAATCAAAATGAGTAGCAATGGATAAGAGAATTATGATAGATTTAAGCATTGCTACAGGAGAAAAGGTTTCATCATAATCAATACCTTCTTTTTGTGTATAACCTTTTGCCACTAGCCTTGCTTTAAAGGTTTCAACCTTTCCATCTATCCCTCTCTTTCTCTTGTAAACCCATTTGCAACCAACAGGTTTAATTCCGTTAGGCACCTTTACAAGATCCCAAACTTGATTGGAATACATGAAATCTAATTCAGATTTCATAGCTTGGACCCAATGATGTGCATCTATATCATTCATTGCTTCATCATATGTGTAGGGATCCGATTCAACCTCTTCTGAGATAGCTTCATAAGTTTCTCCCAAACCTATGAATCTTATAGGAGGCCGAACAATTCTCCCACTACAATGAGGCACCTGAGTACTAGACCTGTCATGAATAGTATCTTATGGTGTATTTAATACAACCACATCATCCCTAGTTTCATTTATTGGTTGTTCATTTACAGGTTCATTTATTTTAGCCAACACAACTCTACTTCTAGGAGTATAATCATTCATATAGTCATTTTCCAAGAATTTGGCATTTGTGCTAACAAACACTTTATTATCTTTATGACTATAAAATAAACCTCCAACAGTTCCTTTTGGATACCCAACAAAGAAAACCACTTCTGTTTTAGACTGTAACTTGTCAGACTTTCCATTTAACACATGTGCTGGACAACCCCAAATATGGAGATGTCTCATACTAGGCTTACGCCTATTCCACAACTCCACAGGTGTTTTAGGAACAGACTTCAAAGGTACTAAATTCAGAAGATATATTGCTGTGTTTAAGGCATATCCCCAAAAAGAAATAGGTAGAGTTGAATAACTCATCATGGACCTAACCATATCTAAAAGAGTCTTTAAAAGAGTCTTATTCCTTCTTTCTACTACACCATTTTGTTGTGGAGTTCCAGGTGCAGTCAATTGGGATACAATCCCATTCTTAGTTAAGTAATCCTTAAAATCCCCAAGAAGGTATTCGCCACCACGATCAGATCGAATGGCCTTTATGCGTTTACCTAATTGATTCTCAACTTCAGCCCTAAACTCTTTGAACTTTTCAAAGGCTTCAGACTTTCGTTTCATTAGGTACACATAACCAAATCTTGAGTAATCATTAGTGAAAGTAATGAAATACTCATAGCCACCTCTTGCCTAGATTGACATAGGACCACATACATCAGAATGCACTAGCTCTAGCAAATCTTGGGCTCTTCTACCTTTTGTATTAAAAGGTCGTTTTGTCATTTTACCTTCCAAACAAGATTCACAAACTGGAAATTCATCAAAGTCCATGGCCTTTAAGAGTCCATCTTTGATCAGTCTTTGAATCCTATTTGAATTAATATGACCCAAACGCAAGTGCCAAAGATATGCATCACTAGTAGAAGGAAATTTTCTCTTTAATGATTTTACATGAGAGTCATTATCTAATTCAAAATTATATAATTCATGCTTATCAGGAGTTAAAATATAAAGACCATCCATAATATTGCCAGAACAGATAAACACTTTATCCTTCTTTATTACAACATTGTCTTTTAGGATAACATAATATCCATGTTTACATAAGTAAGTAGCAGAAATTAAATTCCTATGAACATTAGGTACATACAAACAGTCTTCTAATATTAGAACTCTAGATTCAAAACATAAATTATAAACACCAACAGCTACAATTGGAATCTTGCTCCCATCAGCCAAAGTAAGAAACAACTCCCTTTTTTTAAGCTTTCTGGTCTCTTGGAACCCCTGCAAGAAATTGCAGATATGATTAGTACAACCTGAATCCACATACCAGGAATCCATGGGATTCTGTACCAAACATATTTCAAGAAGGAATGTATTATTCATAGCTTTATTCTTGGCAGCCTTGAATATTGGACAATTCCTTTTCCAATGTCCTTTCTCACCACAATGGAAACACTTTCCTTTGATCTTCTTTCCTTTGTCAGCAACCCCTAAGGTAATTTGTTTACCCTCTTGTTTGGTGAAGTCCTTCTTCTTCTTACCCTTGCCTTTCAACTTAGGTTGAAAAGTAGAAGTTTCACCAACATTGGCTTCAACATTGGAAGTACCAAGAATGCCTTCTGCCACTACCAATTCATTCATTAATTCAGACAAGGTATAAATCTTTTTGTTCATATTATAGTTAAGTTTGAATTCCTTGAATGATTCTGGTAGCGACTGGAGTATCATATCCACTTGGGATTCTCCATCAATATCAGCACCTAAAACTTCCAATGTATTCAGATTAGAGATCATTGTAAGACAATGCTCTCTTACTGAACTTCCTTCAGCCATTTTAGTATTATAAATTTGCCTCATGGTCTCTTGCCTTGCAGAACGACCTTGCTCACCAAACATCTCCTTCAGACTTAGCATGATGTCTGAAGCTAGTTCTACATCCTGCATTTGATGCTGTAGAACATTTGAGATAGATGCTAGGATGTAGCACTTGGCCATTTCATTAGATTTCTGCCAACGATCATATCATTATTTTTTCTCAAGAGGAGCATCTAATGAAGGAAAGCTGGGACATGGTTTAGTAAGCACATATTTGTGCTCTTCAGCAGTGAGAACTATGTCCAAATTTCTTTTCCAGTCAACATAGTTGGATCCAGTCAGTTTGTTTTGATTAAGAATAGTTACAAGTGGGCTAAATGATGCCATGTTCAAATCTGAAAACAATAAACATGAATATAATAAGTAAACTGGACATTATCAATTTAGCATATAAACATATAGTATAGAACCTTAATAAAACCATAATATAATATATGCAACGACAACCCAATCACATATTCAATATCCCTCAGCATAGAGTGAATATAAAATACTATGATTGATTGAGAACTATTCTCATCATTAGTGCTATCATGATAACTCTTATCAAACACTAATAATATGCCGTTATACATTTGGCCTCTAAATAATGATAGTAAGAACTCAGCATAGAGGATACTATAATATTTAGTCTAGTGTATACCATTGTCTAGAATCATGTGTAGCCACATTTCATCCCCTTAACAGGCTTATTTTGTAGTACCATGATACAAAATACCCTCCGCATGGAATGCAAAGCTCGAGGCTAAGACAAGGTGTTTGATCAAACCACTATAAACCAAGAAATTCAATCTTGTAGGACCATGAAATAAATACTCTCTGCATGGAATGCTAAGCTCAAGGCAAAGAAAAAGTATATATTCCATACTACTATGAACCGACAATGGAGGCCGTGAGATCCAACCCTTGTATCTCTCTCCCACTAGATGTTTTAAAGGAAAGGTTTTTAGTTTTAAAACATGCATAATCTAATTACACATAGTTTTGCCCCTTTTACATGTGAAAACACTTAGAAAAAATTTTGATTTTCTTTCTTTCAATCGATCAAAAGTGCCCCTCGATCGATCGAAAAAATTAAGAAATTCGAACTTGATCATCTGACTCCTTCGATTGATACTCGATTGCCTCTCGATCGATCGAAAACCAAATTCGATCGATCGACTAGCAATCGAAAATCAATTGATCTAAAAAGTCTGATCACTATCTCATTCGATCGATCGAAAGTGATTTTAGATGGTTCGAAAATTGCGAAATTCGAATTTCTAGAATTTTCCTAAGGCAGTTTTCCTCGTTTTTCATGAACAAACATTCAACATATGAACATTACAAACAGAGATTGATGTTAAAACTAAAATTCATTGATGCTATTGCCTTAATATTCAATTTAACGTACTTAAATTTAAATTTAAACAACTTCATAACATCAATTTCAGTTTTCATCAAATCATAGTTTCAACAACATGCAGAAAATTAAAAAACATAATCTTCTAACAATATGAAACTATCATCTCTAATTCTAAAACTCACAAAACATGTTATACAATTCGAAATTGAAGACCGCTCTAATACCATTTGATGGAATTAAAGATGAATGCAACGAAAAAATAAGTTTAAAACAAATCTACTTCATTCGATATTGATAACATGCACTAAGTAAATTTCAGAATTTAAGAACAAGAAAGCGTATCTTGAAGCGGTGAATTTCAAAACAAAGATCGAAGCACTTGGGAATACTTTTAATCTTCACTCCAATTCTACTAATGCCCAAGATGTGTGGTCACTCAATCGGTTACAAAGGGATAATTAGAGAGTGACATTCACTCACATACACTTTTAGAATGATGTTACTCATTTTTTTATATTCTGTACATTTTTCCCTTTTTATCTAACCAATTATCTAATTGGGCTGGCCTTTTGGGCCTTTCCAATTGGGCTTAAGTGTGTGGCTTGGAGTGGGATCAAAAGGGACCAATAAAACACTAGCTCCAATGGGCCTTGGGCTTTTCTGTCAACTCTTGACAAGTCCAAAGTTACCATTAATTATATTTAATACCACTATATAAATATAGTTGCACTCTAGGCCTTATCTATAAATTATATCCCAAGACTTTATTATACACACAACCCCTTCATAAAATATTCATAGTAATACAAAGTCATTAATGTAGACTGCCACTTTGTAAATTACTACATCTTAATCATTGAGTACCCGGTTAAATCCTTTAAGTTATTCATCATATATTTATGAAATCTAATTTCATAAATACAAACTTTAGTAACTACTTAATAAAATTGTTAGGCCTAACTCTCTGAATAACAAACCCATTAAACTTATCTCAAGGGAATATTTTATATCTCCGTTAAGAGACTATGAATTCCATCTTGAGAATATATGTTCTATCAATACTAAATGTGGCTGCCCATCATACTAAGGTTTTGACCGTTACTTTAGATCTCACTCCTGATATATCAAAGCAACCTACACCTTATGATCAAGTCCATTATTCTCCCAAGATTAAGAGTTCATGCAAATGTAAGTCGTGAGATTTTTTGTTCATTTGACAGTCTTTAGGAGAATAATAAATCTCACAGCGGTCCAGTTCAATATGTCTTAACTCTTAAAACATATTAACACATCAACTAGAAGTCTCCACTTCCATGATCAAGACAAATCATCGTAGTTGATATATTATAGTATTCGCAGATGAAATGCCCAATTTCATCACCGACTACGAACTATAATTCTGAATTTACAAAGAACTTATGATTTATATCTTCTGTGACTTTTCACATAAATCACATACTATGCATCTCATGGACTATATGATAATGTTCGAATATTCATGTTACCATTATTTCAAATAATAATAAAACAAATTTATTAAACATAATATTAAGTCATACATAATGTTATACACAATGTCACACTTAATATCATACATAGCATCATACAATAGGATTTAAAGGCACTAATCCTAACACATTTGTTCGATTGTACATGTTTAAATGTGATATATGTGTGCTCAACTATATATGGATCAATCCAAAAAGATTTTTGATCATTTTATATGTATTTGGAAGTGATTTTTATCACTCTTTATGTTCATGTTTAGTGCTTGCAGTGTTTTTCAGTATTTAAACATGTTCTGTGTTGAAAAATAGGTGTCAGAGTTTTTAGCGACTCACTCGCGACTCGCTCACGACTCGCCAGTGGCCAACCCTAGTGTGATCCTTGACCCCTTGTGTTTATTTGCAATGGATAGTGCTTTGTATGCCTCTATGCATGTTTTGGATGTTGATGAATGTAACATGCCACGTGTTTGTGAAAATGCCTCTATGAGTGATAATCCTCATGATTGTGATGTTACATGAATATTTGGATGTTATTTATATTCCTAATATCAAACTCTTGAAGAAAAAGGCTAAGAATTTTAATAAAGATTTGAGCAAGTTATTTTGTGAAAAGGATGATTTGATTGCTAAGCTTAATGAATCCAACAAATTGGTTGAAAAATATAAAAAACTTGCTGAAAATTCTCTTGAAAAGTTGAAAGAGTTAGAATGTTTGAATATAGACTTGGATGCTAAACTTGTTTTGTCTAACAAACTTGTTGATATGCTAAAATGTGAAAATGAATCTCTTAAGATGCATGCCAAGTGTTTGATTGCTGAACCTATTCCTAAAAAGGATGAAAATATTTGTTGTAATCATGTTGTGGTGCTCGATTTTGTGCATATTGTGTATTCTAACTCAAAGGACAAATCGGTGTACATTCCTCCACATAAAAGAAATCAAAAGGTGGAGAGAAAGGCTTTTAATTCAAAGCCTCAGTTAGGTCTCAATCTAAGGTTTTCAATGGATCTAAGCTTCTTCCAACTTGCCACCACTGCGGTGTGATCGGTCACATAAGACCTCAATGTTCTAAGTAGAAGAGGGAGCAAAACCATGTTGCTAGATCCCTTCCCAAAAAGCCTAGTAAACCTAAACGCATTTTTTGTCACCATTGTGGTGCCTTTGGTCATCTAAGACCTCAATACTCTAATTTCATGCTCTTAAAAGAATCGAAAGAAAAGAGAAACTTGAGCTTCATGGAAGTTGTTCTAAAAAGGGTAAACTAGATTTCAATGAAAATAGCATGTTGTTAAAGAAAGTGTTTAATGCTCTTAACTCCCTATCTATGTGCATCTCCAGTTATTATTCTTCCAACCCTCGTCTCACTTCTCATGAGACACTCATTCCAAACAATCATTCTGTTTGGATGAGGAAGGTTTCCTATGGTTGAGCTTTTGCTCTTTTGGTCATTGATCTATTTCTTTCGATCTTTATAGGACCCTTCATGCATTGAATGTCATATCTTCATGCATGTTATGCATCTTGCATTTCCTTATATGCATTGTTTTTTTTTTTTTTTAATCTTACTTTTATGTTTTTGTTTTGTGTGAGTAAAAATCCACAACCACATAAAAGTGAAAAATTTAACAAGTTTGATCGTATATGTTTGAGCACATATCACATGTGAGTTTTGCCTTGAACCTTCGTACAAATGACTTTATGCATTTACGAGCTTAGCTTGTTCTTTATACTCTTATATCTTTGTGGGAAATATCTTGACATTTATGTGTGATTGTTGTAAATTGATCTTCAAGCTTGTCATGAATGGTTAGTCAATAGTCATGTTAGTTTTGATACATGCGTAAACTTGTGCCTATATATCTTCCTACTCTTTTATATATTTTTTTGCTTAAAGAGCTCAACTAATGTAAATCTCAAAATGAAAAGAGATAATGAGCTACAAAATCCGTTGCACATGCTAGTATTCGACTAGGAAAAAGGGAAAGAGACTTATATGAAAATGTATGATGCCCAAAAAGCCAAAGGCTTGTTCATCAAATTGAAATATTAAAAATTTCAGGCATCAATCTCAAAATGAGATGTATTGATTCAAAATAATCAAATGTTATGAATTGTAAAGAAGCCAAATGAAAAGCTTCAAAGATATGTAATCATTTTCTTGTGGGAGGTCATATATGTTCATATTTATAATTGAGATAGACCACTTGACTTAGTACTAGTTGTGTATGACTTGACTGAATTGATCATTGAACCTTCACTCTAGACTAAGGACTATTCCACACTTGATACACACACACAACACACATGCCTAATGTTCAATGAATTCCTTATTCATTTGTTCGATTGTACTTGTTTAAATGTGATGTGTGTGTGCGCAACTATATATGGATCAATCCAAAAATATTTTTGATCATTTTATATGTTTTTGGAAGTGATTTTTATCACTCTTTGTGTTCATGTTTAGTGCTTACTTTGTTTTTCATTGTTTAAACATGTTCTATGTTGAAAAACAAGTGTTAGAATTTTTGACTACTCATTCTAGCTACTAGTACAAGTAGCGAGTTTACACAGAATGTCTTGGTGACTCACTCGCGACTCATCTCACGACTCGCTAGTCGCAAAACGCCCAGAAACAGCTTTTTAAAGTACTTTTCCTGGGAAACATGTTTTAAACCTATCACATCCTCTCTAAAACCCCTCTTTTAATATTTTTACATCAAAACCCAACCAATTTGAATGGTTTTTCATTCCATTAACATCTCTAAATGTTCAATATGGGTATGAAACACCTTTGAACATTTAGACCCCAAATTACAAAATATCAATTCAAGCTTATTATCAAACAATTAATGTGCGGAATATGAACATAAGCCAAACACAGAATTGATAAAAAATCTAAGCCAAATATAAACACATCCACAGCAGTAAATATAAGGCATAGATAAAGGGAAGGAAGATACAAACACACGGACAACACACGATGTGTTATCGAAAAGGAAACCGAAGCCCTCGGCGTAAAATCTCTCCACCGCCCTCCAAGTGGTAAATAATCCACTAAAGAATGTAGTTGGGATACATGAATAGCAAAAGACCCTCCAAGCCTAATCTTCCCAATGTACCTAAGCCCTCCAAGCTTCTTGCTCCACGTCGAACCTATTTCTTCTTTAGCTTACCGGATTCCGCTATCAGCCATAGCATCAACCAATGGATATTGGTTCCTTCCTAATTGCTCCCCAAAGCTCCAAATAAACCTTCTCACAAATATGTGTATGGTGAGAAAAGGATTTGGCTAAAGACCTCTCAAGAATTTAACAATGGAGAGGAAGAGAGTAAAGGAATTTGAAGAGTCTCTAAGGTAAAAATTATGGATGAATTAATCTTGTTTTTCTCTAGGGTTTCTCTCACAAAATTCTCTCTGGAAGCTCTCTACATTTGGTGGGTATAAGGGTCTATATATAGTGGGGTGAGAAAGGAATGCGAAGAGTCAGTTTTTCCTAAACAGGGTGGTTTGGCGACTTGGTCTCGCGACTAGTCTGAGTCGTGAGTTCCAGCCGCGAGTTAATGGTCTGGCCATCCCGGGACTTTTGTCTTGTAGTGAGACAGCTGGTGTGACCTTTCACCTCCCCCGTGTGCTTCTCACGTGCCTACAGTTGGCGGCTCCCAGTCACGAGTCACCCGCGAGTCCTAGTCGCGAAACTCTGCATCTTTGCACAATCTTGAGCATTTCTTTACATCTTCTCACACACTGCCCTTACAAGAATCCCACCTAAATACAGGGTTACTAAATGCTAAAATACAAACAAATTTGGAACGGAATAAAGCTAACAAGATGGTTGATTAAATTCAACCTTACAATCTCCCCTTTTGGCTATTCCGTGACAAAACCCTACAATAGACTCTAGACTTAAAGCATGAGTTGGGAACAGTTGATCAAAACTCACTCACACCTAACTCTAAATTCTGATAAACTCTTGAAACATATGAACAAGTATCTCTTGAAACACAACAATACAATAATATCATTGTATGCAGAAAACTTGAAATGCATATGGAGTAAGCATAAAACGATCAAGCAAAAATGGAATAAAGTAATAGACCATTGCTTGACCAAAACAGGAAATCACTATACAATAGTGATCACAATGCTCATTCACACAAGGAATGAACATCCGGACTTGCAAGCTGATAAGCTTATATGCAAAGTATCATTTGCATGTCCAACACTCAACCAATGCATATAAACATATATGCATCTAGGAACAATCCTACAAGGGCACAAGAGTGATGTACTTAAGAAAATGCATAACATTAACAAGTACAAAAGCCACAAAGCATAAAGGCTGCAATAGCATGGTACAAACCATAAAAACCTACAAAATGCAAGGAAACAAACCCTTAAAAGCTTACAAAAGCAACCTGGGCACAGATTAACTATAACAAAAACAACTAACTGAATAAACATCATAATATGTAGAAACCATCGAAGAGTTATGAATTTAAGCCAACAAAGACTAAAACCATAGTGTATCAAACTTATACTAACAACAGTTACGCAAAGCATAGTATTAATACTATAAATAAAACAACATATGATTATTAAAGATTAAACAATCTCCCCCTCAAATAAGCACTCCCCCTTAAGTGCTGCCCAAAAATTTTCCCCCTTTTTGACCGAAATGGCCAAAGGGTCATTGCTCGTTGTTGGTGTAGATGCTGTCAAATTTTGCTGAGAGTACATCAAGCTGATCTTGCATTGCCGTCATCCTTTCAGTATGTTGGTTTAACCTCTCTGAGTCCATCAAGTCTCTCCAGGATGATCTGGAAAGCATTAGGAGGTACAGCTGAGGAAGTAGAAGCCCTGCTTCTCTTGGCTCTACTTCTTGGTGTGGAAGTTTGTCCTGCAGCCTTAGCTTCAGTCTCCATGGGATAACCTTCTTCTTAATCTGCCCCTTCCTTATCTTCATCACTAGGAAGACGTGCTTGAATCCTTGAGATGGTTTGCTTGTTAATGGCTGAAGGTGTAGGCATTAGACTAATATCTTAAGGAATTGGAACCCCTTTTTCTCTGAAAATCCTCATGATAAGGCTAGGAAAACCTAGCTTTGCTCGTGCGGTTGTTCTTGTTTCATCCATTATTGTGTCAAATATATGGGAGCTTATGTCAATGAAGGGTTTCTCCTTAAGCTCCATGAGGAAGATAGCTCTGGCATTAGTAAGAGTAGTCATCTTTCTTATAGGATATAGATTGAATATCATGATGGTGGTTAGACACCTCATATCAACAGCAAAGGCATTGGTGTTGAGACATCTCCCTTCTTTAACTCCACCAATCTGAGCCTGAACAGTGTCTAAAGACAACATCCTGTCTCTATAATTGACGAACTCATACTCCTCTAATCCCTTAAGACCAAGAGCCTTATCAATATCATGGGCATCTAGGGTAAACTCATGTCCTCTTACCCAATAGTCTAGCTCATCTTCTCTAATCTTGACATTAGAGTAGAATTCTCTTATCAGTGGCTCACATACTGCAGGTAAATCACTTAATAGCTTATCCCAGCCTCTTCCCTCAAAGCAGTCTGGAATAAAAGTGTCTTTCAAATCCCTTAAGTCCACAAATCTTTCCTAAATGATGGTTCCCTTCATGAAGGAATCTATATATCTCTCAAAGTGTTGAGCTGATCTAAACAATTTAGGGTCCATTTTCAATCTCTTATTAGCCTTTTTAGCAGGAGTTTTCTTCTTTGGAGGTGTGGATCCATCTGTAAACACACAGAAAAGGCCACAACAAGAACAAAACACAATATGTGGAAATGCACACAAATTAGTAACAAGATAGTTACAAATAGAGTGACAGAGTGCCAAGATATGATGCAGATCAAGCATAATTGACAACCAAAGATGGATATATCAAATTGGGACATCATCAAAAACAAACAAGTTCATTTTGTTTAAATTAGACAAATAAGGACAATGAAGACCACAGTTGGATAAACAGAGCATATGCCAATAAGACATGTCTGAATGAATATGGAATGTGCAAGTTAAATCCCAAGGTAGCAGCACACTCATAGCATGGTGACATAGAATCAAAGCAATGCTAGCCACACAAATCAAAAACTCAACGATACAAAAAAAATCCAAACTCATATAAAAAGAAAAACCAAAACCCATATAACTAACAAGTATGAAAACAATCAAACAGCAGGGTTCAGAACCAATACTAGACCAATGATACTCAATCATGATAACAGATATATTTAGTAGCAAAAACGACCAACCCCAATCAACCAAACCCAACATTTTGATCAAACCCATATACGAAACCCTCAAATCTCAAACCAAGATCACAACTCACAGATTCAAGAACATAACATCAAAATCATAAAATCTGAAGTGAGGGAGAGAAAACCCATACCTTTTTCTAGAAGATTGAAGAGAAAATGGTGCAGAAATGGAGGTTTTTCGAAGGAAAACACAGTGAGTTTTAGAGAGTGAAATGGGGAAGACAATGAACAGTCACAAAAGTACGAGGGAAAAACTGAAAAGTTTTTGAAAAACTGACCTTAAAACGCAAAATACGCTTTTTTCGCGACTGGAATAAGTCGCTAGTAAGCCGCCAGGGTAAGCCGCAAAACACTTTGAAACCAAAAGTTTTGAAAAATTTTCTAAGTGATTTTCGCAACTGTAAGGTCTACCCGAGAGGGAGTCGCGAAAATCTCTGTGTACCCCTCGTGACTAGACCTTTCACCCGTGAACAAGTCGCCAACCCTGACTTGCGATCATGCGACTGGGGCATGCGACTCAAAAGACCCGCGACTGAGTCGCCAAAACAGGGCAAAAATGTTTTTGAAATTTTGACATTTTTGTAAATATAAAATACTTTCCAAAAACAGCTAAAACACTCAAAAATCTTTTTGTGTTTGATCAAATAAAGATTGAGCATGTGGAAACAGATTTAATCAAGTACAATCACACAAATGAATATGGCATTCATTGAACATAGACTTGTGTGTTGTGTGTGGATATCAACCATGAGATAGTCCTTAGTCCAATGTGAAGCTTCAATGATCAATTCAATCGAGACATACACAACTAGCACTAGATAATGTGATCTATCTCAATTATAGAAACATGCATATATGACCTCCCACATAAACTTGATTACAATTCTTTGAAGCTTTTCATTTGGCTCCATATATATCATATCATTTGCACTTTTTGAATAAAAAACATCTCATTGTGAGATAGATGCTTGAAATTTTTGATATTTCAATTGATGAATTAGCCTTTGGCTTTTTGGGCATCATACATTTTATTTTGGTCGCTTTTCCTTTTTCCTAGTCGAATACTAGTATGTGCGATAGGCTTTTGCAGCTCTATATCTCTTTTCATTTGGAGATTTACATTTGGAGAGCTTTTTTAAACAAAAAAAAATAAGTAGTGGTAAGATATATAGGCATAAGTCTATGCATGTCTCAAGATCAACAAAACCATTCACTAATCATTCATGACAAGGTTGAAGATCTATTTACAACAATCACATAGATTTCAAAATTTCTCCCACAATGATATGAGTGCATAGGAAACGAGCTAAGCTCGTAGATGCACAAAGCCATTAGTACAAAGGTACAAGGCAAAACATGCTTTGAGACAAGACTCAACAAGGTCGATCAAACTTTTTGGATTTTCTACTTTTTATGTGTTTTTGGATTTTTTACATAGGAAAAAAATAAAGGTTGATCAAAATAAAATAGCAATGTAAAATACATTTTAAACAAAACTCAAAAACTAAAATTTTCAACTCAAACTTGCAAGAAGAAAAAAACCAAGCATATACACAAAATATGGGAAGTATTAATGCATGGACATGTTGTAATGCTTATGCATGAGTACCCGTCGTCACCCACACGTCACATGCGTTTGGGGTGATATCCTTGACGGATTGGGTACGAGATTTAGGACTTTCAAACCTTCGTGTGAAGCTTTCCAGGCAATTTGTGAAGGCACCGATCATCTTCATTACGTCCATCATTCCGGAATCACTGTTCTGACTTCTCGGTTGTTCACCTCCCCAAGACTTCTTGTCATTTCTTCTTCCTCGTGACCAAGGAGTGCTTGTAATATTCAATGCTCTCAACTTTTAGCAGTTGGGTTTGGTATGTCCTTGCAATCCGCAATAGTGACAAACATAATTCATTTTGGGGCCCCATTATGGTCTTGGAAGAGATCTTCATCTAGCTTCAATTTTAGCTTCTGATTGATTACAGGACTTATTAAACACCCGTTGATCAGCCACCTTCTTTTTCTGTTCAGCCTTAACTTTCTCAGGAATAGGCTCTTCTATAACTGTCTCTTTGGCCTTTACAAATTTCACTTATTTGGTGACATTGGCAGATGAGCTACTCCCTCCGGTATAACCCAACCCGGACTTATCTGAGAAGTGTTTTTGAGATGAAATAACATCTTTTAGCTTCTTGGAGGAGACCCTTTCTATCTTGGCTTGTGCTTGCACCACTTCTTGCTCAAGAAATCTGACTTTGGTATAAGCTTTCGATAGCTCACCATTTAGTGTCTCAATTTCACACTTTGCCTCCTTATATCTGGCTAGGAGACTTTTGTAGTCCTCCTCAGCTTTCTTTATCTTCTTCACAGCCGCCTTTGCCACCCTTGTATACTCTCTCGATCTCTCAAGAAGTAAGGTGTAATTCTCTTGAAGACTAGCTGTATTTTTATCCTCTTCAGCGTCTGATTCCTCAACAATCCCTAAGGATTCATCATCGCTGTGTTCTCCAAGTTCTTGTACAAGTTGATTTAGGTCCTCCGAGGACTCAATATGCTCAATAGCCATAAATGCGGAGTAGTTTCCTTCTCCGTCACAGCTATCCTCAGAGTCAGAATTTGATGAGTCTGAATCACTTAAGGTAGTGGCATAGGTCTTTCCCTTCGACTTCAAATAATTGGGACATTCCTTTTTGAAGTGCCCATGTCCATTACATTCAAAGCATGTAATTCCTTGTGAAGATTGGGAATCTCTACCCTCTTTTCTTCTGAACTCTTTCTTCTCCTTTCTGGAACTTTAAAATTTTCCTTTGTCACTGGATTTCCCACTGTTTTTAAGCTTTAAAAATTTTCGGAAATTCTTTACAAGGTACACCACATCTTTGTCTACTGCATCCTCTTCCGAAGAGTCATAAGACACTACTCTCTCGTCAATTGTCTTAAAAGCAAGTGATTTACTCTTCTTCTATGTGGGTAGGGACAATTCATATGTCTGCAGGGAACCAACCAGCTTTTGAACTTTAATGTCGTCAAGAGCTTTGCTCTCTTCAATGGCTGTAACTTTGGCACGGAAACTCTCTAGTAGTAACCGAAGAATCTTCCTTACTATTTTCGAGTCCTCTGTCTTTTCCCCCAAATTGAATTTCCCAACAACCACTTCATTCAATTTACTACAAACGAATCAAAAGACTCATCCTCACTCATCTTTAGCTCCTCAAAGTGAGTGGTCAACATCTGAAGTTTGGCGTCTTTCACTTTCTTAGTCCCTTCATAAGTTGTCTCCAGAATTTCCCATGCTTCCTTAGCAATGGTGATATGTGAAATCCTATGAAATTCTTCTGGAGAGACACCACAGAAAATAGCATTCAAGGCTTTACTATTTGCATTAGCCACCGCGAGAGCAGCCTTATCCCAAGTGGATTTGGCAGCCTTCGGTCTTGTCCAACCTACTTCAACTGCATCCCACATAGCATCATCAATAGAACACAAAAACGCCCTCATACGGACTATCCAAAATGCATAATTATTGCCATAAAAAAACGGTGGTACATTAAGAGATTGAGACCTATCCATCTCAAAGGGGGTTAGGGATCACACTTAGGTATTTAAACCACGACAAGTGTACCCACTCTGATACCAATTGAATGTACAATATGGGTACGAAACACCCTTGAACGTTTAGACCCCAAATTACAAAATATCAATTTAAGCTTATTATCAAACAATTAATGTGCGAAATATGAACATAAGCCAAACACAGAATTGATAAACAATCTAAGCCAAATATAAACACATTCACAACAGTAAATATAAGGCAAAGATAAAAGGAAGGATGATACAAACACACGGACAAAACACAATGTGTTATCGAAGAGGAAACCGAAGCCCTCGGCGTAAAACCTCTCCGCCGCTCTCCAAGCGGTAAATAATCTACTAAAGAATGTAGTTGGGATACATGAACAGCAGAAGACCCTCTAAGCCTAATCTACCTAATGTACCTAAGCCCTCCAAGCTTCTTGCACCAATGAGGTTGCGCCGAACCTATTTCTTCTTTAGCTTACCGAATTCCACTATCAACCATAGCATCAACCAATGGATATTGGTTCCTTCCTAACTGCTTCCCAAAGCTCCAAATAAACCTTCTCACAGATATGTGTATGGTGAGAAAAGGATTTGGCTAAAGACCTCTCAAGGATTTAACAATGGAGAGGAAGAGAGTAGAGGAATTTGAAGAGTCGCTAAGGTAAAGATTGTGGATGAATCAATCTTGTTTTTCTCTAGGGTTTCTCTCATAAAATTCTCTCTGGAAGCTCTCTACATTGGTGGGTATAAGGGTCTATATATAGTGGGGTTAGAAAGGAATACGAAAAGTCAGTTTTTCCCAAACAGGGTGGTTTGGCAGCTTGGCCTTGCAACTGGTCTGAGTCGCGAGTTCCAGCCACGAGTTTAAGGCCTGGCTAGCTTGGGACTTTTGTCTTATAGTGAGACAGCTGGCGTGACCCTTCACCTCCCCTGTGTGCTTCTCATGTGCCTGCAGTGGGCGGCTCCCAGTCGCGAGTCACTCGCAAGTCCTAGCTACGAAACTCTGCGTCTTTGCACAATCTTGAGCATTTCTTCACATCTTCTCACACACTACCCTTACAAGAATCCCACCTAAATACAAGGTTACTAAATGCTAAAATACAAGCAAATTTGGCACGGAATAAAGCCAACAAGATGGTTGATTAAATTCAACCTTACAATCTCTAAGGTAATTTTAAACTCTTTTCATTGATTTGGATCCTTGGATTATGTTTTGATGAGTTTTGTGCTCTTGGTTGGGATTTTCATCATAGGGGTTGGGAAAACTTATTTTTTGTCAAATTTTTGTATGGGATTGGTTTCTTTTGATGATTTGCTTTGGATGATGGCCCTTTGTGGCAAATAGAATATGTATTAAGGGTGGATTTCATGATGTTCATGCATTGTTTCATATTATTGTTCATCGCGTGCACGCTAGGTGTTTGATAAAATGCCTCTTAGGAATTTTCTCACTTGTTTGGACTCCGATGAGTATTAAATTTTGGGGTTTCTCATGTTTCCTCATTAGGAACATGTTTGGTTCATTGGTTGTGTATTTAACACACCTTGCCCCACATGTGCATTTTCCATGTGTTGGTCATGCATTGCATATAGCCACCTCTTACACACACCTTTGCTACCCTTGTCATGCATTGGTCTATATCTTGTTTCTTCATCCTAGCTTGTCATGTTTACTTTATGATTTGTAGCATTTTGCTTTGTCTTTTGTTTGAGCTTCATTTTCTTATTCATCTCGCACCCCTCACGCATCATTATCATTGTACATTCCTTCATCTCTTACCCTCTTTTCTCCTTAACACCTTTGTCCATTCGTGTCAAAAAGGGGGAGAGTATACTCTAGAGTAGTATATCGGAGAGTTTTATCATTTCTATATGACTCTTATGCACATTCTTAGGGGGAGAGATATTCCATAGGGGAGATGCATATATCAAGGGGGAGAAGACATTGTGTTAATAAGAATACTTTGTTTTGTTTTAGTGTTGGACATGCATATATCCTTATGCTATTGTGCTTCATTGAATGCATGTTCGAATGATCATTGCTTTGCTATGTGATCATTGTAGTCATTTCTTTATGACTATTTTAGTGTATGATCAAGTTGTTTATGTGTTTCACATCATGAATACTTGATCGCAATTTACTTGTTACATTGTATTTGTTCTTTTATTACTTGCTTTACCTTGAAGGTCTAATGCGTTTTGTGCAAGTGTTTCAAGTTACAAGTATCTATGTTCCAAGTGCATCACAAGAAGAGAAGTGTGCATATTGAAAGGGGAAGTGTTTAATTTTGTACCCTTGCTTTGTAGCGTAGTACTTGTTGTTAAATGTTATGCATTTTCTTTAAGTACCTCACTCTTGTGCCCTTTGTTGGATTTTATATCCTTAATGCAATTTCCTTGCGTTGTTGCGTTGGTTGAGTGTTAGACATGCAAATGATACTTTGCATTGAGTTTATTAGCTTGCATGTCCGGATGTTCATTCTTTGTGTGAATGAGCATTATAGTCACTATTTATAGTGACTGTTCTTTTTTGGTCAAGCCTTGCTTTATTGCTTTAATCCATATTGCTTGATCGCATTGTGCTTGCTCCATATGCATTACAAGTTTTCTGCATACAATGATCATATTGTGTTGTTGTTTTTCAGGAGTTACTTGTTCTCAAAAGCTACACAGATTCTAGAGTTAGGTGTGAATGAACTTTGTTCAACTGTTCCCAACTCACATGTTAAGTCTAGATTTTGTTTTAAGGTTTTGTCACGGAATAGCCAAAGGGGGAGACTATAAGGTTGAATTTAATCAACCATTTTGTTGGCTTTATTCCATGCCAATTTGCTTGTAATTCAGCATTTAGAAACCCTGTATTTAGGTAGGAAACATGTAAGGGTAGTGTGTGAGAGAGTGTGAAGAAATGCTCAAGAGTGTGCACACATGCAAGGCCTCGTGACTGGATCTCGCGACTGGCTCGCGGCTGGCAAGTCGCCAAAGCAGGCACACGTGCGAAGCATGTAGGGGAGCTGAAAAGTCATGCTAGCTATTGCACTACAGGACAAAAGTCCCAGGCTGGCCAGGCCGTTATCTCGCGACTTAGACTCACGACTTGGTCAAGTCGCGAGGCCAAGTCGCTAGTTCACTTTGTTTAGGAAAAACTGACCTTTCGCATTTCAAAGACACACCAGTATAAATACCCCTTATGCCCACATATTGTAGAGAGCTTCCAGAGAGAATTTTGAGAGAGAAACCCTAGAGAAAAACAAGATTAACTCATCCACAATCTTCATCCTTGTTTCTCTAAATTCCTCTACTCTCACCCTCTTCATTGTTACATCCTTGAAAGGTACATTAGCCAAATCCTTTTCTCACCATACACATATCTGTGAGAATGTTATTTGGTGCTTGGGAAGCAGCTGGAAGGGACCAATTGATATTGGTTGATGCTATGGACTATAGCGAAATCCAGTAAGCAATAAAAAACAAAGGTTTGGTGCAACCTCGTTGAAGCAAGAAGCTTAGAGGGCTTAGGTACACTAGGTAGATTAGGCTTGGAGGGTCTTCTGTTGTTCATGTATCCTAACTTCATTCTCTAGTGGATTATTGATCGCTTGGAGGGCGGCAAAGAGGTTTTACACCAAGGACTTCGGTTTCCTCTTCGATAACACATTGCTGTGTTGTCTTTGTGTTTGCATCTCTCTTCCCTTAATCTTTGCCATTTAATTTTTGTTGTGGTTGTGATTTTATTTAGTTTAGATTGTTTTATCAATTCTGTTTCAGCTTGTTTTCATATTCCGCACATACATTGTTTGATAATAAGCTTGAATTGGTAATTTGTAAATTGGGGGTCTAAACGTTCATAGGTGTTTTACACACATATTTAACATTCATGTATTAATTAAGTCAAGGTCTACTTTATGGTCTACCATCTACCATAGTCTAGTTAGATTGTGAAGCATAAACACAAAACCAGTCATAAATATGCACATCAAGACTCACGTATATTTAACGGGTCTTCTCTTTACGTATGCCTTTAAAAAGTCTAGTGTTTTTATGAAGCTCATACCAAATCAATACTCTTAAAACCCATAAATACGTTCTCGTTTGGAAAATAGTGAGGCTATAGGTTGGTGTGGTATTATTATCAGTAAAAATGACAAATGCAGCAGAAACATTTCCATTATCTGTCTGGCATAAATTGAAGGTTGTTACCTGAAAGATACTGCTAGAGATATTTCTATCCAATGACTGGAAATGTTGTTGTTACAATATTTCAATCCAAGGCAATATTGACATCATAATGTTAACGGGATTGACTATTATGAGTTAGTTAGGTAAGCCTTTGGAAAGCAAGAAACCAAAACTCTTGGTTCCCAGTTTCACACGATTTCTGTCACTCAAAACATGCTCGTGTCGTGGGTGTTGGCTGTGAGTTTGGGATTTTTTTCAAAATAACCAAATCCCTCAAACAATTTTATTAGTTAGTAAGGATTCGAAACTACTTAGCAATCTAACAAATCGAGTGTTTCACACTTGAGTTCCATAACCAAAAATTTAACCAAAAGAACACTACCTAAAAACCTAGAAACTGAAACCTAGAAGAACAAGGAAGTACCCAGCGAAGAGGACAAGTCCGAGCTTTTTCTTCGTCGCCCTCAACCTACCTAAACCCACACTGTGAGCTCCAGCGAAGAGGACAAGGTAGCACCACGCTGACCCGCCGAGTTCGACTCTGAGTTTCGAGTCACAATCACGACATTGATCAGGTGGGTTTGTTTGATTTCATTGTGGGTCTCTAGGTTTGCTTGGATTTGTTAACTGTGTTGTTTCCCTCTGGTGTTTGATCGTTGGAGAAGAAGAGTTGTTCATCCGAAGTGAGTACTCTGTTTGATTTCGTTGTTTATCTGGGTCTTTGGATTTCGTTCTGCCTTGCTCTGGGTTTTCTTGTGTGGGTTTTCTGGGTTTCAATCTCGAGTATGAAACTCAAGTGTAAAACACATGATTGAAACTCCACTATGAATTGCTCGATTTCAAAAAGCAAAATCGAGTCTTACAGACTCGATTTGTTAGATACCTAAATAGTTTCAAACTTTGGCTAACTAATAAAATAGTTTGGCTTTTATAGTTATTTAAAAAAAAAAAAAAAATCCGTGAGTCTGTGACACTTACATTGAAAAGGAAAACCTTGCACCCAACAACTTACGCATACCTAAATGGTAATGAACTAAGAACCCTTCTCCATTAGCTTCCTGTCCAGATGTAATAACATACGAAATGTAGTCAGTGGGACTTTCTCTGGGATTAGGTGTTGCCAAATGGATATTCCTCAAGACTTGACAGATATTGATTTTAAAGCTTATAGATTTAACGATAACCACACAAAAGTCTGGGATTTCAGTCCTTGCAATTTTACCTTTATAATCTCAGACTGAGAAGACAAGTTCAATTTGTCCTCAGATAATCTTATCAGTCTACGAAACAATGAAACCCTTCACATGGTTCTTAATTGGGCAATTGGTAACGAGACTATGAAAGTTGCCCAAAACAAAGCGAATTACGCATGTGGAGGAAATAGTACATGATCAATTGACCTCAATCCCAACAACGTGTCTAACAATCTAAGCACTAAAATAATTGGTAAAAAATTTCACAAAACACAGTGACTCTCTCCTCCCTCATCGGGTAGTTGGAAGGCACAGATTTTAATACTTTATGTTGGGTTTTAGACCTCTTAAAACAATAATTGGATTAACCTAGTAAATTAGCCAAGTGATTAACTTAGTCAAATTATGCAATTCTAGGTTAAACACAATCAAACAATCATATTAAATATATAAAGCAGTGGAAAAATAAATAACACAATGATATGATCACCCAAGAAAACCACACGGTAAAAACCTGGGGAGGATTTTACCCACCTATCCTCAAGGCAAACCTGAATCCACTATGAAAGAATCAAAGTTCATACAAAAGGACTTACAAACTCCCCGTTCGACTTCCTAATGCTACCCACCAGTAGAACTTACTGACACGACCACGTGCAAGCTCCGAATCCACGGACTCCTTCTTTCTTGGATTCTCCACAAAATACAAGCACCCACGCTTGTTTTTCTTTAAGCTCCAATGGCAACAACTTTGTTGATCATCAAGATGTAGATATATCTCTACCTTGAAAACCCTAAGTTTATGTGAAGGAAAGCTCCTTGAAGATCTCACAAGAGATTCACATAAACAGCAATATGAGCAACAAAGACTTAGAGAGGTTTGGATACAAAACCCTAAAAATAAAAGGAGGCACAAGAGGCACTCTAATCTCTCTCTCTCTTTAGTCCCAAAAACGTTCTAGGATTTTCCTTATATATAGGAGTGATTTACTTGATCCCCAAGATGTTTAAATAGAGATTGGGCTGAGTTGGAATTCTATAGAAAAACGTTCTGGCCGACTTTCGATTGATCGAGTCTGTCCTTCGATCGATCGAGCCAGGCCGAAAGTCACAAAGACTTCTGCAGCCACTCGATTCCAACTTTACAATAATTAATCAACTTTGAGCAAGCCTAAACAAGACTATACACATTGTTTTGATCATGGTTTGCCAACATTACAAATTAGAGTTCTAAATACATAAAATCCTAAGACCTTAGAACCTAACAAACTCCCCCTTTGGCAATCCGTGACAAAACACAAACTAAAAGCTCAAAGTTTACAAGTAAAAAGCCCATTACAAAAATAATGCTCATAACAACAAATTCAACCTAACTACTATCCATTAGTTGCAAGTGTAGACAGCAGCTCAATTGAATCAACCTGTATATTCCTGAAACACTTAACAAACGCATAAACGCATGTGTGACAGAAAAACAGTAAAACAAAAAATATGCAAACTAACTCTCCCCCTAAGTTAGATACATCAAAAACTCTGTTAACTCCCCCTAAACAGAACAAACAGGTCATCTATGTCTCCCCCTTTTTGTCATGTATTCACAAAGACTACATAATCAGAAGGTAGACAGAAAACATACGCAACAGAGTAAGAGAAAATAAAGACAACTCCCCTTATGAGGAGCAATAACTTCCCCTAAGAACCACAAAGGTTAAAAAAATTTCTCGCCCTATAAAAATAGGAAAAACAAAACAAGTTTTGAGAAAAACAGTTTTGGGGAAAAATAAAAGGGGTGGGGAAAAAAAACAAACCAAAGTTAAAACTAAGGTGAGGATACACATGAAGAAAAAAAATTCTCTCTTTCAATAAAATGCAAACATGGCACTATGTGACCCATAAACAGTTGCATGAGTAGAGAAAATATTTGCACATTGATTATCCATCATATCTCTTAAGAAAAATATTTTCTATAGTTCACACATAAAAAAGGCATATATTAGAAAGTACATAGCTCAAAAATTAATCAATCAATTTTTGATCAAGTTGAGTACCCAATGTAGTAAAGTGTATGCATGTTATGTGTGAAAACAATGAGAGATATAATTGCAAAACTGCAAGATGGATACAGAAATCAATGTAATGCATGTGAATCCTAAACACAAATGATGCATGAAAAAATATGTCATGATGCATGTACTGATGCAGTAAACCAAAGTTCAATTTAAGTTCAAATTAACAAAATTGGCTTGAGCACGGAGTTTCTAACAAAAACCCCAAAAATTTGAAAACCACTTGTTGAATTTTTTAAATAAATTGATGAATTGAGCATCACATATCACAACACACAAATTATAATACTTAATTACATCAAAACAACAAGCCAATTTCATCAATTAAACCTAATTGAACAAAATCCCCAATTCAGGTACATTCAAGCTCTAGAATTTCCAATTTCTCAAACTTTAAACACATTTTGCATTAAGATCAAGAAAATTTTAATCTTGGATGGCCACAACAAGATCACACACAATAAAATGTATCGAGTTTAGCAAAGAGTAACTTGTGTAGTGTGTGCAACTAGCAAACAAAAGCTTGAGATACATGTGAGGTGATATGTGAATAGAAATCAAACACAAAGTCTACAAAATTCATCACATAGAATTTGAAAGAGACTATCACCAAAAGAGTTACATCATATAACTCTCACATCTCCTAGAACAAAAGCTTGCAATCATGTAAGTTTCTTGATTTTGCCTCATAATATACACACCAATTTTAATTGTTCAGAAACTTATTAAATAACCGGGGTAATGTACACACCAATTTGAATTATGTGATTTGGCATTAAGCCTAATAGTACACACCAATTTTAAGCATTAAGCAATTAAACTGAGGCTACAACTTATGTTCTTTTTGTGCATGTGCTACACTTTTTCGAGTACAAAATCTTACGATATGCACTAAGGTGTTCATGATTGGCTAGTGAACAGTGGTGAGATGGTTATTTATGCCTTTCTCAAAAGGATCAAGTCCGATAGTCAAATAACATGTGACTTCAAGATCAAGACAAAGTGATTAATAACCACAAACATCTTTCCCACACAACATACACTACAAAGCTCAAACTAGTAAAGTGCAATAAAGTAAGCTCATCCAAGCTAAACAAGGTACATAAACATGTTATGTAAAGATAATATGGCCAATCCTTGATTATAAATCCAAGATCTATAATACAAAACACAAAAATCTTTTTGGTTTTAAAAAAGAATTTATAACCACTTGTTGAGATTTTGAAAAAAATTTATGACCAAAAACAAAAAACACACATTGTGCTAAATGAGCAATGCAAATGCAATGCATGACAGTGCTTAACTAAGCTAAAGAGGGTACACAAACAAGAAATATCAATTTCTTAATTAACCCTTGAGTACATATACAAACTAGTACATACACAAAATCAAAAATAGTTTTAGCACAAACTATTCAAGTTTCTCCACAATGTCAAGCATGTTCTAAATCAAGAGAGATATAAAAACTCATGTAATCCTCAAGAAAAATAAACCAGACACAAAATAAAATATTTTTGTCTTTTTGAAAATTTTCAATGTTTTTGGATTTTTTTTTAAAATAAAAAAATAAAACAACTAAAAAACAAAAACAAGACATGTCCACAATTAAATGAAAGAATTAAATCAGGGACAAGTCACCAACACTCACCTTGGAGAATCTTTTCTCACCCATATAGCACGAGTCTTTGGCTTTGTAGGTGAAAATCCATGAGAAGCAGCGTGTATTTGAGGGATTACACTAATCTTTTGAGAGAGACTGAAATCCTGCAAATTCCTTTCACAAGCCAACAAGCTCAAATTTTTCAAAAGCATATGAAACAATTTATATGGACTTATGGCAGGAGAAACATCATCACATATCCTAGATTGACATACAGAATGCTTAAGTTTCAATTTATGACAATTAGGACGAATGTGACCAGAGACACCACAAAAGTGACAAACAGGAACAAATTTAGGAACATCAGAGAATAGGAGATTTTTCTTTTCTTTATTTATTATTATTATTTTTTTTGTACTTGATAATCAAGCAAAGAAAGCTAATCAAACCTAAAGAAATGTTCTTTTAAGCAAGATGATAGTTTAATGTTACAACAACACAATTCTCTAGACAAGAAAATTCAAATGAAATTATACCACCAAAATCTTCATCATAAAAGAGATCAAGAAGGCTACCAATAAGTTATTATAAATTTTTTTTTTTTTTTTGCTGAATATATTATTATTATCATCAATAAAAAAATTTTATTATAATTTTTTTTGTAAAAAATTACTATTATAGTAATTTTTTTACTAATAATAAAAAAAATTATTATAAAACTTTAATCATTGGTCGGGGAGGTTTTGGTATTGTTTATAAATGATTTTTATTGAATAATAGGATCGTGAAACCCAAAATGGTGAATTAAAGTGTTGGGTTAAGATAGCTTAACCCCGGTTAATTCATTCAATTACCTAAGTTGATTAATTAGGTTGATAGGCCACAAACTGAATGACCCCTTGTGATTAAACCAATTAATTAAATTAACCAAGTTATTAATTAATCAATTTATCATGCAATTGCATGGCAGCACAAACAAATCACCGAATAACTAAAAATGCAGCGGAAATTAAATGACACGGTGATTTGTTCACGAATGGGGAAAACCTTAATGGCAAAAACCCCACCGGGTGATTTTCAGGTCATTACTCCCGAAACTCCACTATTATCAAATCAAGCGGTTATAAGTAAAGGAATCCCAAGTACCTTACCAACCTACAGTTGAACCCTTACCCCAATACCCAATTGGACTTGATTTGTAGTGACAATTTCCACCTTTAATGCATGGCTCCCAAGTACGTGACTAACCAGATGCGTGGATCCCAGTACGCAACTTCAAACACCAACTTTAGAAGAAGAGGTTGGTTGCAAAGTTCTTCTGTTCATCCTACATGATGAAGATCAGGAAGATGCTTGGTCACAAAACCCTTTGGTGCAAATACACAGCAACTTCTTCAGAGAAGATGAACTAGGTCAAGAACTTCGTCTTTGATCACAATTTGCTTGAACAAGGATTGCTCAATGCTTTAGCAACTTGTGTCTATGTTGACAGCTCTTAAAACAATCCTTTTATATGTTTAGGGTTAGAAGAAAAGAAGGCCCAAAAACATATTCACGGATCCCAAGAAAATCAGATTAGAAAACCTGATTTTTTAAATCTCGACAGATAGCAGGTGTCGAGGAGCTATCGAGCAGGTGTCGAGCTTTAATGAAAATGCACTTCAGCTTGATTTTTCTTGGACAAACTTGATGACTTCAACACTTGATCTTGAAACCTTGTTTCTTGAAGTATTAAAAACACCTAGAACTACCCAATTACAACTAGAGTGCGTTTTGTCAAAGGATTAGCCAATTTACATAAAAAGTATGACATATGTTCTTAACATGTGAACCACATATGTCCTAACATAGGTTTAATTGCATGCAAATCATGGAGGAACCAACAAATCACCAAAAAAACTAAATGTAGTGGAAAATAAATTTGACATAGTTGTTTGGAAATATAGACCCCGGTTGATAGAATTAACAAGTTTTAAATCCAAGTTGTTAATTAGATTTATTATCAATAAAACTTGTTAAAACAAATAAACATCAATATCATGTCAAAAATAAATGCAGCGGAAAAGTAAATAAGACAAGATATGATGACCCAGGAAAACCAATGAAACCAACCAGTTTCACAGTAAAAAACCTGGGGGGAAACCTTCCCGAAAAGCAATTCACTATAGAAAAGAGAAGTTTCAGATCTAGTACAAAACCTTTGTCCCTAGACTCTACAATCCCCGTAGATGAACTCACAGCAGAAACCTTCTACCGCTTCAGAACCTCTGAACTCTTCAATATATGAACGCCACCCTTTGATGTTGTTGCACGGATCCCAATACGTGACTAACTCCTTTGCACGAATCCCAGTACGTGACTCACTCACCAACTTAAGGAAGAAGAATGTTGGCTGCAAAGTTCTTCACTTCATCAACAATGAAGATCAAGAAGCACTTGGTTACAAAACCCTAAGGCGCAAAAGACGCAGTAGCTTCTTTTTCAGAGAGAATAATCTTTTTCATATGTTCTCCTTGTATTCTCTTATTCTCTCGTGATACGGCCTCCAAAATAAGCCTTATATAAGTCTAGGGTTGTGAGAAAAGAAACCCTACTCAAATACATAAGCCTGGCCCAAAAATCAAAAAGCTGAAAATTCTGATTTCCCGTAACCTCGACAGATAGCAGCTATCGAGGAGGTGTCGAGAAGGTGTCGAGGTTTAATGAATCTCAACAGATACAACTATCGAGGAGGTGTCGAGAAGGTGTCGAGAGGACAGAAACTTTCTCGATCGATCGACAAGCTATCGAGAAGCTATCGAGATTGCGATAAAAATCAGCTGAAGAGCTCGACAGATAGCTAGGTGTCGAGGTAGCTATCGAGAAGGTGTCGAGCTTTAAAAATTCTGCACTTCGACTTGCTTTTTCTTGGACAGACTTGATGACTTCAACACTTAATCTTGAAACCTTGTTTCTTGAAGTATTAAAAACACCTAGAACTACCCAATTACAAGTATAGTGCGTTTTGTCAAAGGATTAGCCAATTTACATAAACATTATGACATATGTTCTTAATCATGTGAACACATATGTCCTAACAATAGTGATTTGTTGACAAATGGGGAAAACCTCACAAGACAAAAACCTCATCGGGTGATTTTAAGGTCATCACTCCCAAGAATCCACTAATCAACAATCAAGAGGTTACAAGTATAAGGAATCTTACCAACTACCCTAGCCCATCCCGAAATACCAACCTACAGTTGAACTTTCGCTCCAATACTCAATTGGACTTGATCTTATAGTAGTCTTCTTTCCCTTGATGCACAAACCTCCAATTTGTGACTAACTCCTTTGCACAGATCCCAATACGTGACTAACTCTAGCAACTTGAATGGTTGTTGTTGGCTATAAAGTTCTTCACTTCATCAATAATGAAGATCAACAAGCACTTGGTTACAAAACCCAAGTACGTACAAACGCAGCAGCTTCTTATAGAGAAATTAAGCACTTGGTCATTGTATTCGTATATGACAGCTTTTAAAATAAGCCTTATATATGTCTAGGGTTATGAGAAAAGAAACCTTACACATGCACATATGCTTGGGCCAAATTTCAGATCTGGAAATTCTAAAATCATAATTCTTGTTTGTGTACCCTCCATAGCTTAGTTGAGCACTGTCATGCATTGTTTTACATTTGTTCATTTAGCATGGTGTATGCCTTTTGTTTTTGGTCATAAAAATTTTGAAAATCCAAAAGGATTTTTATTTTTTTGTATTGCACACCACTAAATGTGTAAGGTTGGCCAATGAAATTTACATTTCATGATTATGTACCTTGTTTAGCTAGGTTGAGCTATTTTCTGCCCTTTGCTAGTTTGTGTTATGTAGTGCTTAATTGTGTGAATTGTTTATAGTCTTTAAACAAATGATCTTGATTTTGATGTACATTCTTTTGATTGCAAAGACTAGAAAATCCTAGGAGAAAGGTATAAATAACCATCTCACCACTGTTACTCGCCAATCATGAACACCTGTGTGCAAATTATAAAAGCCGTGCTCGGTAAGGTGTAGCACTTGCACAACAAAATTTTATAAGGTGTTATTTTAAAATCTAAAAAAGAAAAAAAATGCATCAAAAGAAATAGAATGAAAGAACATAAAAAATGCATTTAAATGATTGTAAGCGTGTTTTCTAAGAGATGTGAAAATTATATGATGTAACTCTTTAGGTGATAGTCACTTTCAAAACAATGTGATTAATGATGTAGAAAATTTGTTTGATAACTATTTACATATCACATTTTCTGTACTTTGTACACATACTAGTTGCACACACTACACGCAAATCTTTGCTAAATTCTGTACATATGATTATGTGTTGACTAATCTAGCCATCTTTAATTGAATATAATTTGATGTGTAAATGCAAATTTTTGTTTTGGTTGAGAATTTGAAGAAAAATGTGTTAAAAGTTTAAAATTTTGTTTTTAACTTCTTGATTGGTTTTGATATTTGCTTTTAAGAGGAATCATGTTTTCAAAACTTTTCTAGATCATGTTCATATACATTGAGTCTCAAAAACTTCTTTTCTAGTTGTTTTTCTGCATAAAAATTTCCATGCTTTTAAAGTTTTTAAAATTGACATTGTTCGACCAATTGAAGATCTCCATCAACCGATTGAAAATGTTCAGGTTTTAAAGCAAAAACTCTCTGCCTGATTTGATTGAAGTCCGATCAATGCTTGACCAATTGAAAATTTCTAGAAAATTTGTTATTGATGCTCAATTCCTTTAGACTGATCAAACTTTGAAAAATTCTTTTTTTTTTTGTTTTTTTTGTTTTTTGTTTTAAGTTCTTGATTGATTAGTCTTTTCAAGCATCATTTGTGTTTGGATTCACATGCATTGCATTTTTTTTTTCATCTTGCATTTTTGCAGTCATATCTTTCGTTGTTTTCTCACATAACACACATAGCCTTTGCTAAATTTGGTACTCAACTTGATTTAAAAATTGATTGATTAATTTTTGAGTTCTGTGCATTTTAGTATATGTGTTGGGGCTTTGTTAGTGAATAGAAAGGGAAATGGATTGGTCACTTCAAGGGGACCTAACCTCCTTGGAAGATTAGAGAGAGAGAGAATGAGCAATGTATTATTCACAAGACAATGAATATGTTCTGTTACACAGTGCTTCCCTTATACCTGTGGTGTAATCCTAACTAACTCCAATACAGCTAACTCACCCTCTTAACCACTCTTCACCTTAATAACTAGTGTGATAACCCTTAACCCCAAAGTAACTAATTAATAACTGCCTACCTGTTACAATCAGTAAGGTCCACATGTACAATTACACTACAATATAAATATAGGTTCCTAACATTACCCCTCCCTTTCAAAGCACCTTGCCCACAAGGTGAGGGAAGGAGAGTTGTAGCTGATGAAGGGATTCCCACGTTGCATCATCAGGAGAAGCACCTGACAACTGTACCAAGACCTCTGTGATGACCCTAGACCCCAAAGATTTAGTCCTTTTCTGCAGAACAGTCACTAGTTCAGTAAACACTTGACCAGATTCATCAACATGAGGCAAAGTAGGTAAGGGTGTGACATGCTGACCTAGGTTTAGCTTCAGACATGACACATGAAAAACAAGGTGGATTCTTGACTCAGATGGTAAATCCAACTTGTAAGACACACTACCAATCATCTTCAGTACCTGAAATGACCCAAAATATCTTGGAGATAACTTCCACCTGCCCTTGGAAGCCAATGACTGTTGTCTATAGGCTACAATCTCAAAAAAACCCAATCCCCCACTGCAAAAGACCTCTCTTGCCTATGCCTATTAGCTTGGGTCTTCATTCTAGCTTGAGTAGCAGCCAAATGAACCTTTAAGGTGTCCAAAACACCCTGTCTTTGACTTGACAATGAATCTAAAGCATCCACCCTAGTAGTACTAGGCACATAACCTTGGAGCTTAGGGGGAGGAAAGCTATACAAAACTTCGAAAGGAGTTAGCGGCAAACTAGTATGAAGGAGGAACTAAACCAAAATTCAGCTAATGGTAGCCAAGAAGCCCACTAATGAGGTCTATCACTAGTGAAAGCCCTTAGATATTACTCCGAACTCCTATTCATAATTTCAGTTTGCCCATATGTCTGAGGGTGATAGGCAGTGGACATGGCCAAAATAGTGCCTTGCAATCTAAACAATTTAGACCAAAACAGTGAAGTGAAGGTGGCATCCCTGTCACTCACAATAGAAGAGGGCATGCCATGTAATTTAAAGATATGATGCATGTAAATAGAGGCAATCTTGGCTGCATTATATGGATGTGAAAAAAAGAACAAAATGCACATACTTGGTTAATCTGTCCACCACCACCAAGATAACCTCATACCCCATAATTTAGGAAGACCTTCCATAAAATCCAAACTCACATTAATCCAAGGAGTAGTAGGGATAGACAGTGATTGAAGTAGGCCAACAGGGGAAGATGTATCAGACTTGATCCTTTGGCAGATGTCACACTCCCTAATGAACCTCTTGAGGTCAGACTTCATTCCATGCCAATAAAAGTCACTCTTAGCCCTTTGGTAAGACTTTAGGAACCCAGAGTGGCCAGCCAAAGGGCTGCTATGAACATGATGCAAAAAGTTTAAGAGGACAAGATGGACCAACAAAGAACCTACCCTTGTAAAACAATAACCCATTCTAAAAAGTGAAGCTTTTAGGAGGGGAACCAGCTTGGACAGTAGCAATAAGTTGTTGGACAGAAGCATCTAATGAATAGCTAGCTTTCAATTCATCCAACCAAGTAGGGTTAGGGATAGCCAAGAGCATCAAGCAACTTGTCTTGGAATCAAAACTAGAAGCAAGCAAGTCAGAATCAACCCAAACTGTCTGAACAAGGCATCAGCTACCCTATTATCACAACCCCTTTTATATTCCACAACAAAAGCATATCCCAAGAGTTTAGCAAGCCACTTCTGCTGAGATGGGGTAGCAATTCTCTATTTAAGCAAAAACTTAAGGCTCTGGTGGTCAATTTTAACCACAAAAGGCCTTCCCAACATATAAGATCTCCATTTTTCGTCTGCAGAAGCTAAAGCCATCAATTCAGTCTCATAAGTGGGTAAATGAAGGTATTTGTCTTTCAATGCTTGACTATGGAAAGCAATAGGTCTCTGATCCTGCATAAGTACAGCCTTAAACCCCTCCCTGAAGCATCACACTTAATAATGAATGGCTTTGAAAAATCAGGAAGAGCCAACACAGGAGGATAAGTCACAGCCTCCTTCAACCTTTTAAAAGCTTCCAAAGCCTTATCACTCTAAAGGAAAGAATCCTTCTTGAGGAGATTAGTTAAGGGTTGTGCAATGGAACCATAACACTTCATAAATTTCCTGTAATAGCCAATTAGCCCTAGGAAACCTCTCAAAGCCTTTATAGAATCAGGTATTGGCCATTGCACTATAGTTGATATTTTCTTGGGGTCCACCTTAACACCCTCACCAGAAATGATATGACCTAAATACTCCACCTCAAAACACCCAAACACACACTTAGCCTGCTTAGCAAATAATTGGTGTGACAATAAAACCTCCAAAACAGTCCTAAGATGAGATAAATGAGCATCCATAGACTGACTGTAGACCAAAATGTCATCGAAGAACACTAGGACAAATTTCCTTAGATAAGGTCTAAAGATAGAATCCATTAAAGCCTGAAAAGTGGATGGTGCATTAGTCAACCCAAAGGGCATGACTAAAAACTCATAATGCCCTTCATGAGCTCTAAAAGTTTTTTTAGGAACATCCTCACTCCTAATCCTAATTTGATGATAACTGACCTTAAGTCCAACTTAGAAAACACTAAAGCACCTGCTAATTCATCCAAAAACTCATCCACAACTGGTATAGGAAATTTATCTTTAATAGTGGCCTTATTAAAAGCCCTATAATCTATACATATGCGCCAACTATCATCAGCCTTCCTCACAAGCAAAACAAGTGAAGAAAATGGACTCTGGCTAGGCTGTATTGACCCTACTTCCAACAATTCATTCAGTATCTTTTCTATTTCAGACTTTTGGAAATGAGGGTACCTGTATGGCCTATCATACACAGGCAGGGTGCCTTCCTTGAGATTGATGCTGTGCTCATGACCTCTGATGGGAGGCAGGCCAGTAAGAAGAGCAAAAACTTTGGAGAACTCACCCAACAAGGCAGCCAACTCTGGTGGAAGATGTGATTGGACAGAAGCAACAAAATCTGTAACAATGATTTGCAACACCAAGCCTTTTCTAGTTGACCCACTAAAAAGCTTGTTAGCATCAGAAATGGTTAAAGAAGCAACAGGCTGCAACCCTTGGAGAAATACACTCTTACCAATATATAGGAACCTCAGAGTCAACAAGTGAAAGTCCCAACTGATTACTCCCAAAGTACTCAACCATTGTGTACCCAAAACCACATCATAACCACCCAAATGCAAGATATTAAAATCCACAACAAACCTATGCTCTTGTAAGGTGATAGTGACCCCATGATAGCTCCCGAAGGTCTTAAGAACTGTGCCATTAGCTACTCTAACCTCCAATATCTAAGAGGTATCCAGTTGCAAATGTAAAACTAGTAACACAACAACATCTAGGAAATTATGGGTGCTCCCAGAGTCAATGAGAGACACCACATCATGGTTTTGAATCCTACCTTTTATCCTCATGGTATTAGAAGTAGGATTCCCTACTAATGTATACAATGTAATCTCAGCAGGGTCCACTCCACTATTTAAACTGACATCCTGATTATCAAGCAACACTTCATCCTTATTATTCTCCACCAATTGTACCCCAGAAGGTTTAGGTTCCACCTCCATTATTTCTTCCAACATAAACAATTTAGCACCTTTACATTTATGTCCCATTTGCCACTTCTCATCACAATTGTAACAAAGCCCCAATTTTCTTCTTTCCTCCATTTGTGCTCCAGTCAACCTCTACAAAGGAACTTTAGTCCTAGACTCCATTCTAGCCTCCAACTTAGGTGTACCCAAAACTGAAACCTTACCAATATCCAGTAAATTCCTAAACCCCTTCCTACCATTAGATAGGTATTCTTCTTGAATTTTTGCCAACCCAAAAGCTTCATTAAGAGTTTTAGGGACTAACATTCTAAATGGTAGTCTAATTTCATCCTTCAATCCACTTAGAAAACAACTCAATTTGTGTCACTCAGATAAACCAAAAATTCCACCAGACAATATTTCAAAGTTACCTTTGTAAGCAATCACAGTGGACATTTGCTTAAGTCTAGTGAGAGCTTCCATAGGATCATCATAAGCCGTGACACCCATACGAGTTTGCAATACTTTGATTAAGACATCCCAGCTTGGAAAACCACTTGCTTGCTCTGCATCTTGGAAAAAATGAGAGCTTCCTCCTCAAGATGATACAAAACCATCATTACCTTATGATGTTCAGGGGTATTGTGATAGGACTTGGAAAGTCCAATTCTTGAGGGAATTGAAAGGTGAAAACTCTGGGTTTCCTTCATTACTGTTGATGAGAAGAGCTCGAGAACTTGAATTGGAAATTTGGCACTTATCCTTTGCTTCAGCAATTCTTTGCATAAACCTAGTAATTGTTTACAATTGCTTCTGGATTTCTAGTAATGCATATTCGTGATTTTCAGAAACCTTAGCTAAAGCTGTAATTTTCTCTAAATTCTGTTTCTCAGAGTTTTGTGAATTGGAATTTTGGGAAGTGGAACGAGTTTCTGTCATGGTCGTATGGAAGGATCAGATGCTCTGTTACCAAATGTTAGGGCTCTATTAGTGCATAGAAAGGGAAATGGATTGGTCACTTGAAAGGGACCTGACCTCCATGGAAGATTAGAGAGAGAGAGAGAGAGAAAGAGCAATGTATTATTCACAAGACAATGAATCTGTTCTGTTACACAATGCTTCCCTTATACCTGTGGTGTATTCCTAACTAACTCCAGTACAACTAACTCACCCTCACAGTACAATTAACTCACCCTCTTAACCATTCTTCACCTTATTAACCAGTGTGGTAAGCCTTAACCCCAAAGTAACTAACCAATAACTACCTACCTATTACAATCAGTAAGGTCCACATGTACAATTACACTACAATGGAAATATAGGTTCCTAACAATATGCTATTTTTCTTGATGTGTGAACTACTGAAAAATGGAAATATATGTTTTTTGAGATATGATGGACAATTAATGTGCAAATATTTTCTCTACTATTGAGGTTGATTTGAGTTTTCAAAACACCTTGACACATGAAAACACATTGTATGTTGAATTTTTATATCATTGAGATCTGTAGTGTATAGTCTTAACTGATTGCATCTGGAATGTTTGCATGCATTTGTTTATGGGTCACATAGTGTCAAGTATGCATATATTGAAAGAAAGAAAATTTTTATTCATGTGTATCCTCAAATTTTTTTTTTTTTTTTTTTTGTAAAGTTTGGTTTATATATTTTTAGTTTTCCCCACCTCCTAAATTTTCCCCAAAACTATTTTTCTCAAAACTTATTTTGTTTAAACCTATGTTGTTCTTTGGGGGAGTTGTTTCTCTTCATAAAGGGAGTTGCATCTATTTTCTATAGAGCTTATTTCTTTTGTGTTCCCTTGATTCTCTTTTTTTTTTTTTATCCTTTGTTGTGTATTTTTACTGTTTACTTTCTAATTGGGTTGTCTTTGTAAATACGTGACAAAAAGGGGGAGAAATAGATGGAATTTGGGAATCACGTTGAAAAGATTTTTAATTGTTTTTATTTAGGGAGAGATGAAATTGTTTTTGAAAGGAGGAGAAAATAAAAGTTTTTATGTAACTAACTTAGGGGGAGAGTTAGTTTGCATATTTGTTATTTTTTGTTTATATGTCTTTATTTCCACACATGCGTTGGTGTGCTCTTATGAGTGTTTTAGGAAAGATAGGTACATTCTGATCGAGACATTCTATCTCTTCTTGCAACTTTTAGGTTAGAAATATTAGATTGAAATTTCTGATGTAATTGGGAATTATATTGTAATTGGGTTGTTGTTGTATCTGAGCATTTCATTTTGTATGTAAGTTTTGTCACGAATTGCCAAAGGAGGAGATTGTTAAGTTCTAAAATTTTAGAACAATTGGCAAACTGTGAACACAAACTTGTCTAGATATAGATTCCTAAGTTTATAGGTTTGATTAGACAATGCTCAAGGTGCTGCAAGTCTGAATACAAGAATAAGCAAGCTGCAAGTTCAAGAATACAGAAACATGCCAAGTTTAACCAATCGAGACTATAGTTTGACCGATCAAGACACGGATTCTGCAAATTTTAATTTCAGCCCAACAGTCCATAATCCCATTAAGTGATTAGGGTTTCAGATCTATTTCATAGAGTATTTAAAGGAAACCCTAAGGTACGTTTTGGGAAGACTTTGGAGGTGCTCTTTTGAGATCTAAAAGGTACTGTGCCTTCTCCTTTCAAAGTCACTACTGGAATTCCATCTATACATCTTTAGAACTAGTAGATCTAAAGTTGCTACAACGAGATCATACATAGCTAATGATTTATACGTTCAAGGGTAGTCTTAGAGTTACAAACTGGAGAGTTTGTTTTGCTAAACCTTTGAGTGAAATCTCAAAGTCACAAACGTGGGTGTTTGTGCAAAGAAAATTCAAGATAGAGAAGTTCGTGGATTCGGAGTTGCACATGGTTATGTTAGTAAGCTCTACATCAGGTAGCTTTAGATTTAGGGTTTAAATCTATTGTAAACTTCCATTCTATATAGTGGATTTGTTTACCTTGAGGATAGCTAGGTTAAATCCTCCCTAGATTTTTACTTTGAAACGATTGGTTTCATTAGTTTTCCTAAGTGATTATATTACTATCTTCTTTTTGTTTCCGCACTAAAGTAATATGTTTGCATGTGTTTGTACTAGATCTCATAATTAACTTAAGTAAATACTTGGCTAATTCATTAGGTTAAATTAATCTGTTTTCATGGGGTCTAAACAAACAAAGAGTATATTTTTCTTCATCTTGAATAGAAATTAGGTACTAAAGTTGAAAGTATATTGTGTTTTTGTTATATCAATCATCTACCTCACTTTTTTGGTCAAATGTTGTTCATTCTTACCGAACCATGGTTAAAGTTTTGTTAATTAAGAGAATCCTTTTAAAAATTGAAATATTTTGTTACTAATAATAGAGTGACTAAAGTTCAAATTTCAAATATAAGCATTATTTCTCTTAAAGTTTGGGGTGGAATATCATTGTCCCCAACCCCAAGGAGATTTGTGTTATTTCTTCCTAATTGTTCTTTTTGTTGAGGGTTGTTTTTGAACCAATACACGTGCTGTGCTTCGATACGTTGGCAATTGGACCCAAGGTTGTTTAGGAATTTGAGACCAGAACTTGTGCCAACAGGTCACCATTTGGCACGCTATGGCCGTGCTTTCTCCTAGGCAATAAAATAACATTGTAAGTGTTTGAATGTTGTAAAATGACTTTTTTCCCTATAAAATGAGTAAAGCAATAATTCATAATATTCACAATAGAAAGGAGATTAAAAATAGAATATTTAAGGCTTATCTTGTATTTTATTGTGTACTACTTTTGCAGCAGAGCTCCTCTATGGAACTCTGATATGATACTATTTGACATTCTTTAGCGGATCTTCGGTAACGATGTTATGGTAGTTCCTCTGCGAAATTATGATATGGTATTGTTCTAACATTCATTAGCGATTCCTTGGGAGCGATGCAGTTTCCTGAGAATGATGTTGTTATGGTTCCACCACAGAACTCTAATGGGGTACTATTCTAATATTCTGCAGTAGTTCCCTGGGAGTGATGTTGTAATTTCCCGAGAGTGGTGTTGCAGTGTGGTACTATTGTGATTTTCTCCTAAAGAACTCTTATTGTAAAACATTTAAGTTAACATGGTCCATGGAGACTTCTACTAAAGTACCAAGAAATGTAAAATATAATAATATGCATAGTAAGAGGAAGATTTTATTTGAATGGGAGAGAGTGAGAACTGATGTGTGCATGTTTTTGTAGAAGGTATTTCAGAGGTTAAGTGATATTTTTGAAGATTTGGAGGAGGTAGAACAAAGCCATCTTCTCTTTTGGACTTCTTGTTTCTTCCTTCCTCTTTTTCTCCCTCTTTTTATTCTTTGGTATTCTTTTTATAGTAGATATGGTCTAGTTCCTTTGGACAAAAATGTCTTTGGTGGTTTGCTGAGAAAGTCAAAAGTTTAGAATCTGAATTATCTGTTGCTAAAGAACAACTTGATAGGACTTCTACGTCTAAACTGGATAATATGTTAAATGTTCAAAAATCTGTTTCTGATAAGATATGGTTAGGGTTTGTAGAAAGTGTTCTACTTTTGTTGTTCATCCTCCTAAGTTTGTATCTGCTACATCTATTTCTACTCTCGAAGTTAAGGAACCTAAGGAAGAAACTCTAGCTACTAGGAGAATTAGGGTAGATCTAAGTGAGTCAAAACCCAAGAAACCCAATCATCCTAGAAGCAAGAAACAACACAAACCTCAATGGTTTTGTCATTTTTGTGGTGGAGCTAGACATACATGCCCAAATTGTTTTAAGTTGCAAGCTTCAAAGCAAGCAACCAAACAAAAAGTATCTGTGCCAAAGGCACAAGATCCTATGGCACTTATTCATAAATTGGTAAAGGCTCTTAACTTTTATGCCAATACAAGAGTTGAGTTTAGTCTAGTTCATCTGGAAACTCCAATCCCAATTTTGCATCTATGAGAGTGTGGATGCAAAAGACTCAATCTTAGTGAGTTTGTCTGACATGGTCCTTGTGCTTAATCTCTCAATCTCTTGTGACCAAAATGTTTTTCATTAGGATTTTCTTTTGTATTACATTCATGCATTTCATTCTAGGTTTGTTTATGATGTTTTTAAGTTTTTTTTTTTTTTTTTTAAAAGAAAACAAAAAGAAAAAGAAAAAGGTTTTTGTGTATTACACATCTTCAAGTGTGTAATTGAGGTTGGCCTATGAAATTTGCATTTCATGACTGTGTACCTTGTTTAGCTTCGATAAACTATTTTTTGCACTTTGAAGGATGTAATTGGGAGTTTAATCTTAAAAATAAATATGTTTTATATAAATAAATAAATAATTCTTGATCATTACATAGGATGTGGACGAGTAGATAACTAGATATGTGATTATAGTCCTTTTTTTATTTTTTATTTTGTATGGGGAAAAAGTAATGGATGACGTAAAATTGACCTCGATATCATGATTGCTACACATTTGATAATTTCCATACACTTAGTCTTGCAATTATGCAATCTACATCAAACAATTGTTATATAGTCCAAAATTTTAAGATTATAACTTTTCAAGTCTTTGAAAGTTTCAAACAATGACCAAAAGACTTTGGAAGTTTTGAACAATGACCAAAGACTTGGTGAGACATTAACAGGATTAAAGACTTCTAATAATGGTGTCACTTGTTTTCATGATTAAAGGTATCTGGCATATCAATGACTTAAAAAAATTCGCGATTATTTTCTCCCAAACAAATTTTAGGAGATAAAGCTACTAATTAAACTTTTCTAACCTACTATTTTGGAAGTCTCTATCTTCCCCATAAGTCCACTCCCCCAATTAACTTATTAAAATATTACAAAATGTATGTATACATATTTTGCAAGTCTCATACAGCTACTTAACTCTAGTAACAAAGTTCAAGTAGAAATAGGCTATATGTTAGATGAGTTTTCAATGGACGTTGCATTCAAATTTATTTTTCTTTTATTCTGAGAACTCATGAAGGCTTTAGGTGTGACTAATAACTGATTTTGGTTCTCCCATTAGCTACAGGGATGATAGAAAAATTAAATGAAAAAAACTTAAGGAGGACGCTGCAAAGAAAATCTAACTGAAGAGTTCCTTTAGCTCCAAAATGTTAAGATTAAATCTAAAGAATTTTTCTTTTGCTAAAATTTTAAACCCAAAATATGTTTGTGATTTTAATTTTCGTAAAGTTTTAGCTTTTTTGGTTATATTTTTCAAAAATTATAAGTGGCAGTTTATTTGACATAAAAATAATATTTTAATATCACTGTTAACAATTTCAGCATTTTTTTTCCTGTTAGGAACTAATGTATTAGAACGCTAATGTGTAATGTTGGCAAACCATGATCAAAACAGGTTGTTTAGTCTTGTTTAGGCTTGCTCAAAGTTGTGTAATTTATGTAAAGTTGGAATCAAGCTAATGCAGAAGCTACTGTGCATTTCGGCCTAGCTCGATCAATCAAAAATTAGACTCGATCGATTGAAAGTCGTGCAAATTGTTTTTTTGCAGAATTTTCCAACTCAGCCCAAGCCCATTAAGGATTAGGGTTTCAGATCTACTTCTCCCACTATATAAAGGAAACCCTAGCCACGTTTTTAGAGTAGCTTTGGTTGCTTATATTGCTGTTTGTGTGAATCTCTTGTGAGATCCTTGAGGAGCTTTCCTTCACATAAACTTAGGGTTATCAAGAAGGAGATTACTTCAACATCTTGATGATCATTCAGTTGCTGCTATAGGAGCTTAAAGAAACACAAGCGGGAGTGCTTGTACTTGTGGAGAATCCAAGAAAGAAGGAGTCCGTGGATTCGGAGCTTGCACATGGTCGTGTTAGTAAGTTCTACTGGTGGGTAGCAATAGGAAGTCCAGCGTGGGGGCTTGTAAGTCTTATTGTATGAACTTCAATTCTTTCATATAGTGGATTCAAGTTTACCTTGAGGATAGCTAGGTTAAATCCTCCCCAGGTTTTTACCAGTGTGGTTTCCTGGGTCATCATATCTTTGTGTTATTTAGATTTCCGCTGCTTTATACATGATATGATTGTTTGATTGTGATAACCTAGATTTGCATAATTTGACTAAGTTAATCACTTGGCTAATTAACTAGGTTAATCCAATTGTGGTTTAAGGGGTCTAAAAACCTAACATATCCAACACTTAATGATAATGACCATTTTGACACAATACCAAAAGGTTAGAGTCCAAATTAAAAAACAACCTAAAGGATAGAGAGACCAACTATATATAGTTTACCCATTTTTTATATTAATAACTAACTTATATTTATATCTAAAAGACTAAATTAAATATAAATATGATTTTATCTATAATTTTTTTCTTCCTCTTATTTGTTATATAAATAAATTGAATTACAATTGTGTGTTATTTGAACATTGTAATTTGTTTTAGGAAAAACATGTAATTCTTATAACATTAATTATTATAAGAAAGAAAAAATATAGCCAAAATTAATATACTTTAAAAAAAAAAAACAATTTTTATTCTTTTATTATGATACAAAATACAAATCTAATTTCATCAAAAAGAAAATACAAATCTATATTTTGACTCTATTTTGTGTTTATCTTGCCCCCTTTTTTTGGATAATAAACCATGCCCATGATTAAATTTAAATGATAGTATATATTCCTAATTTTAGGATAAATTGGAAAACTCTATGACAAAAATAGGGGTCTCAATGGAGACATCAAGGATTCCAATCTTCCATCCTCCATTATAACTATCTAACTAAAATAAAAAAAAAAAACTTCAAAACATGTGTTACTATTAGAGGACTCTAATCCTAATAATATTGCAATGGGTCTTTGGTTAGTGTTCATAATATAAATTTAGACTTGGAAATTAATGGCCACATGGTCCCATTATCGACTAGCATGACTTTGAACTATATTATTGTATAGTGATATATAGCTACTCTTATCAAGTTATTAATTCTCTTAAATTCATTCAAACTTGAAAACTTGTGTTACAGGGGAATATACTTCAAAACCTATGCGAAGATTTTTGAAGCTCAATTAGTTGACACCTCCTGGTGTCTCAATGATACAAATCCTCCCTCCTTTGTTGTAACTATCAAATTATCCAGAAGACTTCAAAACATGTGGTTTTGTTAGAAGACTTTGATCCTAATTACATTGAATAAGTCTTTGGTTAGTGTTCAAAAATTCAATTTTGACTTGGAAAGTAATGGCATCATGGTCCAACTATTAACTAGCATGACGTTTGGACAATATAACTATTTGCTAAAGATTCATGCTAGATTGAACTGGAGAAATCTCATTAATGATCCTGTTAAATGTCGAATTAGATTTTTAATAAGTTATATATGGTGAGCCAAACACAATACTTTCTTTGAAGGAAAGAAACTAACACTAATCTCATTCTTCTTCCACTACCAAAAAAAAAAAAAAAAAATATTTGGGTTTGGGCTGCATTTCTTTTTTTTTTCTTTTTCTTTTTTTTTTTTGTGGTTTATCCAAAACCACCGCTATAAGAGATTGGTCTCATTTTTCTTCGACTACCTCAAAAAATATATATATATATATATATATGAGAGACTACAAGATTACTATTGAAACTTATTGCTGAATATAGCTTGTAACTGAAATTCATAATACCAATTGTAGGGTCCAAATTTGGTAGGCCAAGCCCAAACTTTGCAGATTGCCAGCCCAATGAACCCCGAACAATAAATTTGTAGAGAGTGGGTGAAAAAGCTAGGCTGGTTATGGATTTAGCAACGATTCCCTTATGCCAGTGAGAATAAAATGATGTAAAAACACATAAAATGGATCATACTCAAATCCGAAGAGGCTTAATATTTATGAAGAAGACAATACAATTCTCCCTCTTTCTCCTTTTCTCTCTCTCTTCTTTTGTCCCCCATACCTGGAGCCCTATTCCATTTATATATCCTCCTTCTTCTTCATCTTCATCGTACACTTGTTCTTCATCCAAGCATTCACTTGAGTACATGTCACATCAGACGTCTGCTTTAGTCTGCCGTGAGTGGTAGTAGTTGATGTTGCACTATTCAGGGGTCTTCTCCACATAAATGCGGCCAGGAAAGTTGCTGCAGAGCATTAAATGCGGTGGTAGCAGCTTTTCCTTTTAGATATTTCTCTGTTCTCATCATCTCTTGGCATGCCCAGAGCTTGTTCATATCGTGGAGTTAGTTGGGAAGGTCGCTCAGGCCTTTGATATGTTTGCTTGGTCGAGTTCCCATGCGATCCGATGAGGGGGACCTCTTCGGACCAATAGGATTGTCTTCGGACACCGCCACTCATTCGTTTCCAGGTGCATTTCCCCCATACGGATTCATTTTTAATCCCTTTTCTCTCTTTAGACACATAGTGATATTCAAATTGGGCCCCAGGCCCAATATGTAGCGTTGGGCTCTTACACCCACAATAGCCCCTCAAAATTTTAATTTTTCTCTCGCATCCGAGGAGAAAAAATAGGATTTTGATCTACTGCGAAATAAAAGTTTTAAAATCCCTAAACATCTGAATCCACACGTGTATATGCATAGATTTAGGCATTTCATCATTGCCGCTGTCGTTGCAGCATTTCCAAGGTGCCATTAAATGCTCCAGGCGGCGTCTTGTCTCTAGCATCCAACGGTGGGCTGTTGATCCAACGGGCATGATTTTTTCTCCAAATTTGGGCGGGATAAATCCCACCATTTCATCTGTCCCTATATAAAGCCCCAAAGGGGGTTATTTACTCCTTTACCTTACAAATTCTCAGACTCTCAGCAAACTCAAGCATTCACGAGCACAAAGCCCTTTCTGTCATCAACTCCAACTCTCCCCAGAATCTGCTACGATTTCTCTATAAACCTGAAGATTATTCTTCGATTTAATTCCACGTAAGTTCCTCGCTCAAAACTTTCATCTTCTCTTCGGCTTGCTTCTTCGGCACTTGGATAGTCGCTCCTCAGTCACTATTTAATGATTTTCCCTCTATTCTAACTGAAATGGGTAGATTTAAATACTTAGTGAATAGTCCCTCGCAGATGGAGAAGTTTAGGGTGACGTATCGCATACCCCAGGATGTGGGTTTGAGATATTGTTCTCCGGAAGAGTTAATAACAAATCGAGAGGTGGGCGAAGTTATAATCCCCATCATCACCTTCCTAGAGGGAGGAATGACCATCCCCATGGGCCCCGTTACCAGAGACTATCTCCGAGGCCATAGGCTTAGCCCTGAACAATGCGCACCTAACATGTTTAGAATTTTAGGAGCAGTTGATGATCTGAACTGTCATCTAGGATTGGGACTCACCTGGCTCGATGTGGTACACATGTACGAATGTCGTACCAAGAAAGGGGTGGGATACTATCTTAAATCCCGATCCAATATTGTCAGGCTCATATCCTGTCTTCCCAAGTCTAACAAAGGGATGAAAGATGACTATCTGATCGTCTCGGGCGTGTGGCATGACGGACTTCATTGCCCAACCCAACCAGGAGAGCCAGGTGGGATATCCCAGATTTAGGTTTCCTAACAATAGATTAAGGGTTTTTTCTTTTAATGATTCGGCCTTCTCTTTCTATCATGTTTTAAGTTTTCTGACTAAGTTTCATTGTGATGTTAACAGATAGAAATCATGTTGCTCCTCGACTCAGCCTTGCAAACACCGCAGCACTCAATTTCCTTCTTCGGTCAGAGATTTTCACAAGTGAAGACGGGCAGCTTAGGGCCGTGCACCTTATCCACGAATATATCCCAAAGTCAAAAGATTTTCAGCCAATCGGCAACGCGATAACACTTGGGGATCGCCGCATTAACCGTATCGACGTTGCTCGGAAGGATTTTTTGGCTCCCTTTGATCTTGCCCCTGCGCCACACCCAAACCCACAGGGCATACCATTGCTTGTTCAACCTATTCAGCAGGCTTCTCTTAAACTGGCAGCAGAAGGAGAAAGAGTTGCTTCTTCAACCCCTTCACTTGACGAGCAGATTGACAAGTTCAGGTTTGAAGGGGAAGCTTCAAAAGAGGTTCAGATTTTGAACGCCGAAGAGGGAATTGATAGGCAATCCGGCGTTCTCCCATAGAGAATATACGTGTCAGACGATTCTTCCGATGAAGACATGCAGAGTTTGAAAGATCTGATGAAGAATAGAGGGCCGAAGTCTGTGACCAAGGAGATTGGCACATCTCAGCCAGCGATCACTCTTCCTCCTCCACCTCCTCAGGCTCCTTCGGATCTCAGCCTGGAGCCGTTGCCGGATCTGAAGAAGAAAAGGACTTCTACCGATACTGAAGAAAGGGAGGTGGCGCCTCCGAAGGGACCCAAGCAACAGAAAGTTGCCCACGAGACAAGGAACAAAAGGGCTTCGTCTACTGAGAGTAGAGATGACCCTCTGGCAGCAGACGTACGCCGAGGAGCTCGGATATGGTCGCCAAAATTGACATTGGATGGTGCTGCCATCCCATATGAGGCTTCTCTTAGAAATTATGCTGGAGGGAGAGCTGGTCACATTGTAGAGGCATTGGAGCAACCTCTGCTCCTTCTGAAGGACATGGAGTCCTACAGGCGTTTCAGCCAGCAAGAACTCTTTCTATCCCTTAAAAGGGATCTAGCCATGGTAAGCGAATTGACCCATCTTCTCAACTTTAAGATGTTTATTTTCTGCATCCACTACTTTTCTTTGCCTTATATAAAAGAAAAAATTCTTATTTTGTCATGCAGATTGCTCAGCAAGTATATGTGGCTGAGGAGTGGAACAAGAAAACCCACGTTGAAGTCCTAGCAGAGGTCTACTCTCGGACGGAGGCTGAAAAGGCATTGGACAGCCTAGAGGATGAGTGTGCCCGTATATCTGAGCAGCTAAAAAAGGCGAATAAGGAGAAAAAGAGTTTGGAAGCGGGTCTTAAGAATGCTAAAAGACAGGCCGAAGACCAACGCCAGAAATTGTATACAACTGAGATCAACCTAGAAACAGAAAAAGCATTGGTGAAGGGTCTTCGGGCCGAGCTTGATAAAGCCAGGGAGTTTGCTAAGTTGGCCAAAGAGAACACTCAATTGGCCAAGGAGGCGGTTGAGGCTGAAAAACAAGCCGCCTACATGCTGGGGGGTAAAAAAGACCCAAATAAGGCTGACCGAGGAGCTCGCTTAAGGTTTACAGGGAGTACTGTGACACAACATGGGGTAAAGGCCTTGATGCGGCTGGAGTCCCCCCAGAATCTGCCCTGAGGCTGCCTGGGAGTGTTTACTACCACCCAGATATCTGCGAACTGCCAGAGGCCTCGAATCCTCCAGCTGCCAACCAGAACCTTCCAGACCCTACTAAGGCAACCCAGGCATCTGGCAAACCGTCTGAGAATGTACAAGGGTCAGATGCTACTGCTCAGCCTGGCCAGACTACTAACTCACTGCCTCAAAAGAAGACCTAGACGTTTGGGAGTTTTATTAATATATTTTTTTTTTGCTGTTGTTGTGTTTTGTTTTTTTTTTTTTTTTTTTTACTTGTAATAGTTAGACTGTAAGTTATTTCCTTTTAATCAATGAAATGGTTTCCTTTTTACCTTTACTGCCATCACGGTACATATCATGATGCATTATTACTGCAAACAACAATAGCTTGAAAAATGGGAATTACTTAATAACATGATTTTGACTTAAGCATGGCTAATAAGGCCTTGTGATAATAACAACTGCATTGGAGTGTTAATTAGCGAAAGTAACTCGGTTCAAGGACTATAGACATAGTTGAGTTCAAGTTCAAACAATTAGGAGGATTGTAAACCTAACCACCATATCATGCTGATGACGTAGACAATCTAAATCAACACTTGAGAGAGCTATTCGTATGAGAGTTACTTAACAAAATGAGTTTTACTTAAGTTTAAACCCTTATAAGAATTATAAACGTGTCAACTAACCCAAATCATCTGGTCTGAAGACTCCAGGCATGATTAAATTTAAGTTTGAACACTCAGGAGAATTGTAAACGAGTTAACTAACCCAAATCATCTGGTCCGAGGACTACAGGCATGATTGGATTTAAGTTTTTAGGAGAATTGTAAAAGAGTGTTAACTAACCCAAATCATCTGGTCTGAGGACTACAGGCATGATTGAATTTAAGTTTAAACACTTAGGAGAATTATAAACGAGTGTTATCTAACCCAAATCATCTGGTCCGAGGACTATAGGCATGATTGAATTTAAGTTTAAACACTTAGGAGAATTGTAAACGAGTGTTAACTAACCCAAATCATCTGGTCCGAGGACTACAGGCATGATTGAATTTAAGTTTAAACACTTGGGAGAATTGTAAACGAGTGTTAACTAACCCAAATCATCTGGTCCGAGGACTACAGGCATGATTTAATTTAAGTTTAAACACTTAGGAGAATTGTAAAGCATGATTGAATTTAAGTTTAAACACTTAGGAGAATTGTAAACGAGTGTTAACTAACCCAAATCATCTGGTCCAAGGACTACAGGTATGATTGAATTTAAGTTTAAACACTTGGGAGAATTGTAAATGACTGTTAACTAACCTAAATCATCTGGTCCGAGGAGTACAAGCATGATTCAATTTAAGTTTAAACACTTTGACGAATTCTTAGCATAACAAAATGGCATATTGACTAAAGGAAGAATTTATTTAATAATAATACCTTTTGAGGTTATTTACATTCCAAGGCTAGGGTATTATATGATTATCTAGATCTTCTAAGAAATACGCTCTAATACCAGCCCTTGAAGTGATACGATATGGTCCTTCCCAATTTGGTCCTAGTTTTCCCCAGGCTGGATTCTTTGCAGTACCCACAACCTTCCTCAGCACCAAATCACCAGGTTCTAAAGGTCTCAGCCTTACGTTGGCGTTGTAGCCTTGCTTGAGCTTTTATTGGTAATGTGTTAGTTGGACCATTGCATTTTCCCTTCTTTCTTCAATTAGATCCAAACTCTTTTCTAGTTGCCCATCGTTGCCGATCGGATTCAACGAGTTAGTCCTGTATGTTGGGAACCCAGTCTCCAAATGTATAACAGCTTCAGCCCCATAGATCATTAAAAGGGGGTCTCCCTAGTAGACCTGTGAGGCATAGTTTTGTATGCCCAAAGTACATGGGGCAACTCTTCCACCCATCTACCCTTCGCATCGTCTAGCCTCTTCTTTAATCCATTAACTATGACTTTGTTAACAGCTTCCGCTTGCCCATTTCCCTGGGGATAAGCAGGGGTGGAGTATCTGTTTGTGATTCCCAGTTCTCTACAATAACTCATGAATGCTTTGCTATCAAACTGAAGACCGTTGTCCGAGATGAGGGTATGAGGGATCCTAAATCGAGTGACAATATCTTTCCAGATAAATCTCTTTACATCTACATCCTTGATGTTTGCTAGAGGTTCAGCGTTGACCCATTTGGTGAAGTAGTCTGTGCTGACCAGAAGGTACTTCTTGTTTCCTGCAGCCTTGGGGAATGGGCCCACGATATCCAATCCCCATTGAGCGAAAGGCCATGGGCTGGGTAGTGGATTAAGGGTGCCACCTGATTGATGTATGTTCGGCGCATACCGTTGGCATTGGTCGCATTTTTTAACATATTCATGGGTCTCTTTTTGCATATTTGGCCACCAATAACCTTGGGTAATGGCTCGGTGAGCTAAGGATCTACCCCAGTATGGCTTCCACAGATCCCTTCATGTAATTCTTCTAATAATGACTCAGCTGCTTCAAGATGCATGCACAATAAGTACGGACCTGAATAGGAGCGTTTATACAATTTATGGTCCTCGGACAGCCAGAACCTAGTAGCCTTCCTCCGAACTTTGTCAGCTTCCCCTTTTTCTTCTGGCAAGACATCGTCTTTCAAGAACTTAATTATAGGATCCATCCAGCTGGGGTCGGCCCTGATATGATGAACTCGAACTGCCTCTTTCCTTAACTCCGTAGGTCTATGCATGTCCTCAATGAGGATAACTCTTGGTAACTCTTGCGCCGAGGAGGTGGCGAGCATGGCCAAAGAATCAACATGCGTATTACCACTTATGGGGATGTGTAGCAGGTTAAAAGACTCAAACTCGAACTGCAGGGATTTAGCTCGACTCAAGTATCCCTGCATTCTTTCGTCTTTTTCCTCAAACTCACCTTGCACCTGACCAACGACTAATTTTGAGTCCGAGAACACCTCAACTGACTTTCCTCCCATCCTTCGTACCATTGTCATTCCCATCAATAGAGCCTTATACTCTGCCTCATTATTCGTTGCAGAGAAATACAGCCTCAACGCCTTTTCAATGATGATTCTTTCTGGGGATATCAGCACTAGTCCCACTCCTGAACCTCTCTGATTCAATGCGCCATCTACGTACACCTTCCAGGGTAAGGGGCCTCATTGAGAAATCATGCCAACAGATTTTGTATCTAGGCCCAGTGTTGGTGTTACTTCTTTTAAGTGGGGCTCTGTGAATTCGGCCACCAAGTCTTCAAGGATCTGGCCCTTGACTGATGTACGAGGCATGTATTTGATATCAAAAGCCCCTAGGATCGCGCCCTATTTGGCAATCCTTCCAGTGTAGTCGACGCTTCGGAGTATGGCCTTGAGTGGGAGCTGGGTGAGAACAATAACTGTGTGGGCTTGGAAATAATGAGGCAACTTCTTAGTACCGAGCACCACAGCCAGGATAGCCTTCTCCAGTGGCAAATAACGAATTTCAGCTTCATGTAGTGACTTACTTACATAGTAAATTGGTTTTTGCACGCTATAGTCTATTCATATCAACACCAAGCTTACTGCATTAGGAGCCACAGCGATGTAAGCAAACAAGACCTCATCGGGCTCAGGACTGGACATGATTGAAGGCCGAGCTAAGTAGTCTTTAAGTTGCTGGAAAGCCACAGCGCATTCCTCAGTCCATTCAAAACCCTTCCATTTGTTGATCAATGAGAAGAAAGGCCTACATTTATCTGCTGATCTGGAAATGAACCTATTGAGGGCAGCAGTTATCCCGGTCAGCTTCTGAATCTCCTTGGGGTTTTGAGGAGCTCGTAAGTTATTGATGGCCTTTATCTGATCGGGGTTAACTTCAATTCCCCTGTAAGTCACCATGTATCCCAAGAACTTGCTTAACCCTACACTGAATGAACACTTGGATGCGTTTAAGCGCAATCTGTGTACCCTCAGGATTTCGAAAACATCCCTGAGATCCTTAATGTGCCCGGCTATAACCTTGCTCTTCACCACCATGTCATCAATATAAACTTCCATACTTTTACCCAACTGAGGCTCAAACATTTTGGTCATCATCCTTTGATAGGTAGCCTCTGCGTTTTTTAGGCCGAACGGCATTATCTTGTAGTGGTAATTCCCCACAGGGGTTACGAAAGCTGTTTTCTCCTGATCACCAAAAGCCAGTGGTATCTGGTGATAACCTTGAAATGCATCCAAGAAACTCATCCGAGGATGTCCAACGGTAGCATCAACTAGTTGGTCTATCTTTGGTATAGAAAACGGATCCTTCAGACAAGCTCTATTAAGGTCAGTGAAATCCACGCACACTCGCCATTTTCCGTTTTTCTTCTTTACCACCACAGTGTTAGCCAGCCATTCAGGATAAAAAATTTCCTTAATTGCCCCTGCTCGCTTGAGCTTCATCACTTCTTCCCTGACCGCATTTGCGTGTTCCCTTGATGGACGCCGGAGTGGTTGTTTCTTGGGAACGATGGTGGGATTAACGTTTAGATGGTGGCAAATGAACTCTGGGCTTACTCCTGGGCTTCTGCGGAGTCCCATGCAAATACATCGATGTTGGTTCTGAGAAACTCTATCAGTTCTTCCTTCTCTTGAGGAGGCAGCATGGATCCGACTTGAAAGAATTTCTCTGGGTCATCATCAATAACTATCTTTACCAAGCTCTCACACTCTGCCCTTTCAGTTGAGGCTTCGGTGTCCAGCACCGAAGGTTTTAACTGCTATAAACTCTCTTCATTATGGGTCGAGGATTCAGCCTAAGGTTTGTGCTGGATAGCTACCACTAGACATTGCCTGGCAGTGGATTGATCTCCTCAGATCTCCTCGACTCGCCCTTCGAACGGATATTTGACCTTCTGATGAAGAATGGAGGAAACAACCCCGAGTGTATGAAGCCAAGGTCTAGCCACAATCGCGGTGTAGGGTGAGTAGGCATCTACCACTATAAAATCTACCTCCACCGTTTCAGAGCCGGTCTGCGCAGGTAGTCTGATCTAGCCCTTCGGGATGACCACTTTGCAGTCAAAACTCACCAAGGGGGAACTATAGGGCGTTAAGTCTTCAAGGGTTAATTGCAGCCCCTTATAAAGATCTGGGTACATTATTTCTGCGGCACTTCCCTGATCTACCATCACTCTCTTCACGTCATATCCACCTATTCTGAAAGTGACCACCAGAGCGTCATCATGTGGTTGTATAGTTCTGATTTTGTCTTCGTCCGAAAAGCCCAAAACCGATTGAACCTCCATCCTATGTCTCTTCGGCTCTCTGTCCACACTTCCCGAGGGCAGCCGAGTAACTGATAGTACTCTGGACGGGCAAGACCTTGTCCTCCCTGGTGTGGCAAAGATAACATTTATCGTGCCTAGAGAGGGTTTTAAAGAATCATCTCTCCGAGACCCTGCGTTTGCCTGGTTTCCCTGACCACAGGAGTGGTGTAAAAGTTGCTTTAACTTGCCCTCACTGACAAGTTGATCCAAGTGGTCCCACAGGCTTCTACAGTCCTCCGTAGTATGTCCATGATCGAGATGATATTGGTAGTATAGATTGTGGTTGCGCCTTTTAGGGTTTCCGACCATCTTGTTCGGCCTCTTGAAGAAAGACTCATTCTTGATCCTCTCTAGGACTTGGTGCACTGGCTCACGAAACACAGCATTGACCGTCTGAAGGTTCGCTAAACCCTGTCCGACCTAATCTTTCCTCGACTTGTTGTGGCTCTGCCGGTCTAACTTGAAATCCCTCCTCTCTTGAGGGATAACCTTATCCTTTCTTTTACCCTGCTGTTGGTCTTCCTCAACTCTTTTATACTTGTCAATCCTATCCATCAACTGGCATACACTGGTAGCAGGCTTGCCTGTTAGGGATGTCCTCAAGCCATGTTCAGTAGGAAGGCCTAGCTTAAAGGAGCTGATGGCCACCAGGTCGCAATCCTCCTCCATCTCGTTATATGTTTCCCAGAATCTATCCGAATACGACTTCAAAGTTTCACCCTCTCTCATGCTGACGGACAATAGGGAGGCCATAAACTACGGAACTCTACGACATGTGACGAAACGCGACCTAAACGCCTAAGTTAGCTCTTGAAAAGAGCTTATAGAGTTCGCTTTTAGACTATCAAACCATCTCATGGCGATCGGTCCCAAACTGGACGGGAAGACTTTGCACATCAGGGCCTCATCTCTGGAGTGAACGGCCATTCTTTGGTTGAAATGACTCACACGTTCCACAGGGTCTGTCCTACCATTATAAATGGTGAATGTAGGCTGGTGAAAATGTCGAGGGAGTCTTGCGTTCTCGATGTTACGTGTAAAAGGGGACCTGGAGATCTGATCTAAAGCTTTACTCATAGCATCGTTCCCTACACCCCCATGCAATGGGCTCTGAGGCTGTCTTTCACAATGGTGCGCCTCCTTATAGGAAAAAGACTCGTTGACTGGCGTCGGAAACTTCTGCTTGTAAGTGACGTCTTGTTCATCATCAAAATCTTCATCGGAATACGAGGAAATGCGTTTCCTCTTTGCATGGCGCAGCTCCCTCTTTAGCCTTTCAATTTCTAACTGCATATTTTGGTTTTTCTCTACATGGGACATGTGGCTTCCTCCATACGACTGGCTTCAATCATCATGTGCGAGGTGTACGCTACCTTCGCGATCCTGCCTCTGTTCCAGATTGAGGAAAGGATCAGCATGCTGAGATGCCCTGGACTCTGCTGGTTGTTGTCTTGGTTCAGCCATTTATGAGGTGTTGCTTCCACCTTTGCTCAAGCTATTTCCCACAGACGGCGCCCATTGTAGGGTCCAAATTTGGTAGGCCAAGTCCAAACTTTGTAGATTGTCAGCCCAATGAACCCCGAACAATAAATTTGTAGAAAGTGGGTGAAAAAGCTGGGCTGGTTACGGATTTAGCAACGATTCCCTTATGCCAGTGAGAATAAAATGATGTAAAAAAACATAAAATGGATCATACTCAAATCCGAAGAGACTTAATATTTATGAAGAAGACAATACAATTCTCCCTCTTTCTCCTTTTCTCTTTCTCTTCTTTTGTCCCCCATACCTAGAGGCCTATTCCATTTATATATCCTCCTTCTTATTCATTTTCATCGTACACTTGTTCTTCATCCAAGCATTCACTTGAGTATATGTCACATCAGATGTCTACTTTAGTCTGCCGTGAGTGGTAGTAGCTGAGGTTGCATTGTTCAGGGGTCTTCTCCACATAAATGCGGCCAGGAAAGTTGCTGCAGAGCATTGAATGCGGTGGTAGCAGCTTTTCCTTTTAGATATTTCTCTATTCTCATCATCTCTTGGCATGCCTAGAGCTTGTTCATATCGTGGAGTTAGTTGGGAAGGTCGTTCAGGCCTTTGATATGTTTGCTTGGTCGAGTTCCCTTGCGATTCGATGAGGGGGACCTCTTCGAACCAATAGGATTGTTTTCGGACACTACCGCTCATTCGTTTCCAGGTGCATTTCCCCCATACGGATTCATTTTTATTCCCTTTTCTCTCTTCGGACACATAGTGATATTCAAATTAGGACCCAAGCCCAATACGTAGCGTTGGGCTCTTACACCCACACCAACAATGACATTGTCATAAAGATGACAAACAAGTCGAAGAGGTCTACTCCAAATAAAACTTTGTTGCTATCACCCCTCTTTCTCCTTCGTTCCATAATTTCTTATCACTTTTGTTGGTAAAATCTGGTTTTGTATCTCATACAAAACACATAGTGGAAGCAACGAACATGGATCTATTTCATTCAGGATTGATAACTTACATTATGTAAATTTCAGAATTTAAGAACAAGATTGCGTACCTTGGTGTTGTGAAATTCAAAACAAAGAATAGAAGTACTTGGGAACACTTTTAATCTTCACTCCAATTCCACTTTACGCCCAAGAAGTGTGGTCTCTCAATCAGTTTCTAAGGGAGAATGACAAGTGGCTTCACTCACACATACACACCATTTCACAATGATGTCTCTCTTTTTTTTTTCTAATAAAAAATTATGTATGTTTCCCCTTTTATAACTAATTGATTATCTAATTGGGCTGGCCTATTCGGCCTCTCCAATTGGGCTTTAGTGTGTGGCTTGGAATGTGACCGAAAGGGACCAATAAGACACTAGCTCCAATGGGCCTTGGGCTTTTCTGTCAACTCTTGACAAGTCCAAAGTTACCATTAATTATATTTAATACCACTATATAAATATAATTGTACTCTAGGCCTTATTAATAAATTATATCTCAAGACTTTCTTATATATGCAACCCCTTCATAAAATATTCGTAGTAACACAAAGTCATGAATGTAGACTGCCACTTTGTAGATTATTACATCTTAATCCTTGAGTACCTGGTTTAATTCTTTTAAGTTATTCATCATATATTTATGAAATCCAATTTCATAAATATATACTTTAGTAATTTCTTACCAAAGTGGTTAGGCCTAACTCTCTGAATAACAAACCCATTAAACTTATCTCAAGGGAATATTTTGTATCTCCGTTAAAAGACTATGAATTCCATCTTGAAAATATATGTTCCATCATCACTAAATGTGGCTGCCCAACATACTGAGGTTTTGACCGTTACTTTAGATCTCACTCCTGATATATCAAAGCAACCAACATTTCGTGATCAGGTCCATTATTCTCTCAGGATTAAGAGTTCATGCAAATATAAGTCGTGAGATTTATTATTCAATTGACAGTCGTTAGGAGAATAATAAATCTCACAGCGGTCCAGTTCAATATGTCTTAACTCTTAAAACATATCAACATATCAACTAGAAGTCACCACTTCCATGATCAAGACAAATCATCTTAGTTAATATGTTATAGTCTTCGCAGATGAAATGCCCAATTTCATCACCAACTACGAATCAAATTCTGAGTTTACAAAGAACTTGTGACTTATATCTTCTGTAACTAAATCACATAAATCACATACTATGCATCTCATGGACTATATGATAATGTCCAAATTTTCATATTACCATTATTCAGATAATAATAAAACAACTTTATTAATTACAATATTAAGTCAGACATCATGTCATACATAATGTCATACATAATATAATACATAGCATCATACAATAGAATTCTAGGGCACAAATCCCAACAATCTTCCACTTGCCCTAAAGACTATTGTGCACTAATGTAACTCCCATTCCTTCTAAATGTGACTCGAAGGTCCTTTAAGGCAAGTATTTGGTAAAGGGTTCTGCTAGATTATTTGCACTTTCAATCTTTGCTTCCACCACATTTCCACGAGCAATAATATCTCTAATGATGTGATACTTCCTCTCGATGTGCTTTCCTTTCTTGTAGTTTCTTGGATCTTTTGATTGTGCAACTGCACCACTATTGTCGCAAAACAATGTGATGGGAACTTGTTCCATTCTCATTACACCAAGGTCAGAAAGGAATTTCTTGAGCCATACAGCTTCCTTTGCTGCTTCACAAGCAGCAACGTATTCTGCTTCCATGGTGGAGTCCGCAATACAAGATTGTTTGACACTCCTCTAAGTTATGGCTCCACCTCCCATGGTGAAAACACATCATGATGTGGATTTTTTCAAATCTAGATCCGATTGAAAGTCTGAATCTGTATAGCCAATGGGTATTAAATCCTCACTTCAGTAAACAAGCATATAATCTCTCGTTCTCCGTAGATACTTGAGAAGATGCTTTACAGCTTGCCAATGTTTTGGTCCTAGATTTGATTGATATCGGGTGACCATGCTAACTAAATAACAGATATCTGGTCTAGTACAAAGCATGGCATACATGAGACTTCCTACTGCAGAAGCATAAGGAACTTGTCTCATCATATTTTCTTCTTCTTGAGTCTTAGGTCTTTGGTCATCAGACAAAGGAACTCCATGTCTGAAAGGAAGCAATCCCTTCTTGGAGTTTTGCATGCTAAACCATTCTAGAACCTTATCTATATATCCAGTTTGTAATAAACCTAACATCTTCTTCTTGCGATCTCGTCAAAGCTTGATCCCTAGAATAAAGTTAGCTTCACCTAAGTCCTTCATATCAAATTGGCTTGACAACCAAACTTTTACTGATGATATTACCCCTACATCATTTCCAATGAGTAAAATGTCATCAACATAAAGCACTAGGAACATTACTACTTTATCTCGATGTCTTTTGTACACATATGGTTCATCAAGATTTTGTTCAAAACCAAATGACTTGATTGCTTGATCAAATCTGATGTTCCATGACCTAGATGCTTGCTTAAGTCCATAAATGGACCTTTTCAACTTGCATATCATATGCTCTTGGTTTTTTGCTATGAAACTTTCCGGTTGCATCATATAGATTTCTTCTTCAAGATTGCTATTAAGAAATGCAGTCTTGACATCCATTTGCCAAATCTCATAATCATAATGAGCAGCAATGGACAAGAGAATTCTAATAGATTTAAGCATGGCTACTGGCGAAAAAGTTTCATCATAGTCAATACCTTCTTTTTGTGTATACCCTTTCGCCACTAGTCTTGCTTTAAAGGTTTCAACCTTTCCATCTATCCCTATCTTTCTCTTGTAAACCCATTTGCAACCAACAGGTTTAATGCCGTTAGGCGCCTTTACAAGATCCCAAACTTGATTGGAATACATAGAATCTAATTCAGATTTCATAACTTTGACCCAATGATGTGCATCTATATCATTCATTGCCTCTTCATAAGTGTAGGGATCCGATTCAGCCTCTTCTAAGATAGCTTCATAAGTTTCTCTTAAACCTATAAATCTTATAGGAGGCCGAATAATTCTCCCACTACAACGAGGCACCTGTGTACTAGTCATCTCATGAGTAATATCTTGTGGTGTATCTAATACAGCCACATCATCCCTAGTTTCATCCATTGGTTGTTCATTTACAGGTTCATTCATTTCAGCCAAAACAACTTTATTTCTAGGATCAAAATTATTCATGTAATCATCTTCCAAAAATTTGGCATGTGTGCTAACAAACACTTTGCTATCTTTATGATTATAGAATAAATAACTCTTTGTTTCCTTTGAATACCCTAAAAATATGCATACTTTGGTTTTAGCTTCCAACTTATCAGACTTCCTTTTCAACACATGTGTTGGACATTCTCAAATGTGGAGATATTTCATACTAGGCTTACGCCCACTCCACAATTCCTTAAGTGTGTTGGGAACAGATTTTGATGAAACTAAACTCAAAATATGCATTGCAGTTTTTAGTGCATATCCCCAAAAAGAAACTGGTAAAGTTAAGTAACTCATCATGGACCTAACCATTTCCAAAAGAGTCCCATTCCTTCTTTCTGCTACACCAATCTGTTGGGGAGTTCCAGGTGCAGTCAATTGGGATATGATCCCATTTTGAGTTAAGTAATCCTTGAAATCCCCAAGAAGGTATTCACCACCACGATCAGATCGGATGGCTTTTATGTGTTTACCTAATTGATTCTCAACTTCAACCCTAAACTTTTTGAACTTTTCAAAGGCTTCGGACTTCCGTCTCATTAGGTATACATAACCATATCTTGAGTAATCATCGGTAAAAGTGATGAAGTACTCATAACCTCCTTTTGCTTGGGTTGACATAGGACCACATACATCTGTATGAACTAATTCAAGCAATTCTTGGGCTCTTCTACCTTCTGCATTAAAAGGTCGTTTGGTTATTTTGCCTTCCAAACAAGATTCACAAACTGGAAATTCATCAAAGTCCAATGGCTCTAAGAGTCCATCTTTGATCAGTCTTTGAATTCTGTTTGGATTAATATGACCAAAACGCAAGTGCCAAAGATATGCTTCATTAGTAGAAGGAAACTTTCTCTTTAATGATTTTACATGAAAGTTATGATCTAATTCAGATTTATATAATTCATGCTTATCAGGAGTTAAAATATAAAGACCATCCACAATAGTGCCAGAACAGATAAACACTTTATTCTTCTTTATTACAACACTGTCTTTTAGGATAACATAATATCCATGTTTACCTAAATAAGTTTATGTTATCCTAAATAAGTTGTAGAAATTAAATTCCTACGAACATTAGGTACATACAAACAGTCTTCCAATAATAAAACTCAAGATTCAAAAAATAAATTAAACACTCCAATAGCTACAACTAGAATCCTGCTCCCATCAGCCAAAGTAAGAAACATTTCCCCTTCATTCAGTTTTCTGGTCTCCTGAAACCCCTACAAGGATTTGCAGATATGATTAGTACAACCTAAATCCACACACCAGGAATCTGGGGGGTTCTGTACCAAACATGTTTCAAGAAGGAATGTACTTTTTATACCTTTATTCTTGGCAGCCTTAAATATTGGACAATTCCTCTTTCAATGTCCTTTCTCACCACAATGGAAACACTTTCCTTTGGTTTTCTTTCCTTTGCTGGCAACTCCTAAGGCAACTTGTTTATCATCTTTCTTGGAGAAGTCTTTCTTCTTCTTCTTCTTCTTCTTACCCTTGCCTTTCGACTTAGGTTGAGAAGTAGAAGCTTCAGCCATATTAGCATGTACCAAGGATGCCTTCCGCCGCTGCCAACTCATTCATCAATTCAGACAGTGTATAAATCTTTTTGTTCATATTATAGTTAAGTCTGAATTCCTTGAATGATTCTGGTAGTGACTGGAGTATCATATCCACTTGGGATTCTCCATCAATATCGGCACCTAAAACTTCCAATGTATTCAGATTAGAGATCATCCTAAGACAATGCTCCCTTACTGAAGTACCTTCAGCCATTTTGGTATTATAAATCTGCCTCATAGTTTCTTGCCTTGCAGAACGACCTTGCTCGCCAAACATCTCCTTCAGACTTAGCATAATGTCCGAAGCTAGTTCTACATTCTGCATTTGATGCTATAGAACATTTGAAATAGATGCTAGGATATAACACTTAGCCATCTCATTAGATTTCTGCCAACGATCATATCGCTGTTTTTCCTCAAGAGGAGCATCTAATGATGGAAAGCTAGGACATGGTTGAGTAAGCACATATTTGTGCTCTTCAGCAGTAAGAACAATGTCCAAATTTCTTTTCCGGTCAACATACTTGGATCCAATTAGTTTGTTTTGATTAAGAATAGCAACAAGTGGGCTAAATGATGCCATGATTTTAAATCTGAAAATAACAAACATGAATATAATAAGTAAACCAGACATTATCAATTTAGCATATAAACATATAATATGGAACCTTATAAAACCATAAAATCATATATGCAACGACAAACCAATCCATGTCTATAATTCCTTGGTAGCAAGTTTATTATAAACACATTAATTGATTAAGAACTATTCTCATTATTAGTGCTGTCATGATAACTCTTATCATACACTAATAATATGCCGTATTAGCTTTAGCCTCTAAATGTTAATGACATTGCTCCTTTGGGAGGTTAACATTACATTTAGTCTAGTGTACACCATTATCTAGAATCATGTGTAGCCACATTTTATCTCCCTTATAATGTTTAAACTTGTAGTACCATGGAACTAAACACCCTCCTTTGGGATCGCGAGGCATATACGCCAAGAAGAGGTGCTTGTCCACACTACTTTAAATAGGTTAGTTCAATCTTGTAGCACTTGAAGTAAACACCCTCCTTTGGGATCGCAAGGCATATACGCCAAGACGAGGTGCTTACCCACACTACTATGAACCGATAATGGAGGCTGTGAGATCTAACTCTTGTATCTCTCTCCCACTAGATATTTTAAATTAAAGGTTTTTAAGATCAAGAACCATAATAATGCTAGAAACCCTTGAAAACATAATCCTAATCTCATTAGGAATAAATTTCACTAAAGTATTTTAACAGGAAACCAAAATACTTTATTCTAGCATTAATATACTATTTGATCATAAATTTATATCACTAGACTAACATCTACATGTTCATCATTCAAGAATGAAAACTATTCATTCATACATGTACGTCTAGCAAAAATCAAAAAACAATTGGCAATATAAATTATAAAGCTTTAACAAATATATAAATGAAAGCATGTTAATGGCAGATGGAATTTGCCACATGGGGTCCACGAAATCACGCAAAACAAAAGCTTTATAATAAATTCATGCCAAGAGTTACATCTATATGCAATCGGTCTACAATATATAACAAGAATTCAAGAGAATCCTTGAAGATAACAAAATCAACCGTGGGCCATGAAACAGTGCCTTTCGATCCATACAATTAAGTATTATACTTTTATCATGACGGTTATTAGAATAACTATATTCAAACAACAAATCTTCTAGAAGTTCATGGCCAAGGGATAAACTTCGAAACAGACAATTGCATATAAAGACACGGCACCATTACTTTATAATCATAGGCCACTTCGAATAAACCAAGAGAATATGCATCCATGGTGTGAACCCGATATCATCAAGAAACCATTTTTCTTTTATTCTAAAATCCAATCACATGCTATACAATCATGATATGAAAACCTGGCTCTGATACCAATTGTTGGTAAAATCTGGTTTTGTATCTCATACAAAACACACAGCGGAAGCAACAAACATGGATCTATTTCATTCATGATTGATAACTTGCATTATGTAAATTTCAGAATTTAAGAACAAGATTGCGTACCTTGGTGTAGTGAAATTCAAAACAAAAGATTAGAAGTACCTTGGAACACTTTTAATCTTCACTCCAATTCCACTTTACGCCCAAGAAATGTAGTCTCTCAATCAGTTTCTAAGGGAGAATAACGAATGGCTTCACTCACACATACACACCATTTCACAATGATGTCCTCTTTTTTTTCTAATAAAAAATTCTATATGTTTCCCCTTTTATAACTAACTGATTATCTAATTGGGCTGGCCTATTCGGCCTCTCCAATTGGGCTTTAGTGTGTGGCTTGGAATGGGACCAAAAGGGACCAATAAGACACTAGCTCCAATGGGCCTTGGGCTTTTCTGTCAACTCTTGACAAGTCCGAAGTTACCATTAATTATATTTAATACCACTATATAAATATAATTGTACTCTAGGCCTTATTAATAAATTATATCCCAAGACTTTATTATATATGCAACCCCTTCATAAAATATTCGTAGTAACACAAAGTCATGAATGTAGACTGCCACTTTGTAGATTACTACATCTTAATCCTTGAGTACCTGGTTTAATTCTTTTAAGTTATTCATCATATATTTATGAAATCCAATTTCATAAATACATGCTTTAGTAATTTCTTACCAAAGTGGTTAGGCCTAACTCTCTGAATAACAAACCCATTAAACTTATCTCAAGGGAATATTTTGTATCTCTGTTAAGAGACTATGAATTCCATCTTGAAAATATATGTTCCATCAACACTAAATGTGGCTGCCCAACATACTGAGGTTTTGACCATTACTTTAGATCTCACTCCTGACATATCAAAGCAACCTACACTTCATGATCAGGTCCATTATTCTCTCAGGATTAAGAGTTCATGCAAATATAAGTCGTGAGATTTATTATTCAATTGACAGTCGTTAGGAGAATAATAAATCTCACAGTGGTCCAGTTCAATATGTCTTAACTCTTAAAACATATCAACTAGAAGTCACCGCTTCCATGATCAAGACAAATCATCTTAGTTAATATGTTATAGTCTTCATAGATGAAATGCCCAATTTCATCACCGACTACAAACCAAATTCCGAGTTTACAAAAAACTTGTGACTTATATCTTTTGTAACTAAATCACATAAATCACATACTATGCATCTCATGGATTATATGATAATGTTCAAATATTCATATTACCATTATTTCAGATAATAATAAAACAAATTTATTAATTACAATATTAAGTCATACATCATGTCATACATAATATAATACATAGCATCATACAATAGGATTCTATGGCACAAATCCCAACAACTTTCTCTTTCATTGTAGAATTTCTTAATATCACTAATTTTTTCCCCACATTCTTCATTGAATCTAAAGCCAACAACCCCTCATCACCAACATCTTTGTCACCCTCATTTAATTCCTCCTCCTTAGACACTAATTTTAAGTACATTTTAGAACCTTTGTTAAAGACTTTAGTTTCAAGCTACAACTCCATCAAATACTCACCAATTTTTTTTACTAAAATTGTGTGTATATATGTGTATGAGAGAGAGAGAGAGAGAGAGAGAGAGAGAGAGAGAGAGAGAGAGAGAGAGAGAGAGAGAGAGGAGGGCTGAAGCTCAAGTTGTGAACGCATACAAACCCATGCCTTCAGAATCCAAATTTGTCATTGGAGTAAAAGAGTGCCAATTATTTTAGTGCTTAGATTGTTAGACACGTTGTTAAAGAGTCTCTAATATACCTAATGTTATTTCTATTTCTTAATCTTTGATTCCCTTATTACTAAATTTTAAAGATACTATAAATTGTACTACATTTTTGTTTAGAGTAATAAAGTGTATTGCAAAAAAATGATAAATTGGTAACAAGAATGTAATTGATGCAACTTAAACATTATAATGCATGATTGTTTGGATTGATCTTTCCTAATATGGACTAGCTTTTTCTAAATATGTATACATACATTTGTTATATTTCAATAAGTTACTGTGGGGAGTGGACTTACGGGAGAGACATAGTCTTCCAAAATAACAGATAAGAAAAGTTTAATTAGTAACTTTAACTCTTAAAATTTTGTGTGGGAGAAAATAATTGCATCTCTTTCTAAGTCATTGATATGCCAGATACCTTTATCTCAGTAAAATGAGTAACACCATTAGAAGACTTTAATCTTGTTAACGTCTCACCAAATCTTTGGTCATTGTTCAAAACTTCCAAAGTCTTTTGGTCATTGTTTGAAATTTCAAAAACATGGAAAGTTATAATCTTAAAATTTTGGACTATATAATAATTGTTTGATGCAGATTGCATAATTGCAAACTGAGTATATGGCAATTATCAAACGTATAGCAATCATGATATTCGGGTCAGTTTTACGTCATTCATTACTTTTTCGTCAAATAAAATAAAAATAAGAACAAACTATAATTACATATCTAGTTATCTACTCATCCACATCCCATGTAATGATCATGAAATTTTTTTTTTTTTTTTATATAAAACATATTTATTTTATTTTAAACTCCAAATTACATCGTCCAACTTTAACTTAAATATGTTATCAAAATAGTCATTCCATCATAATTGTTCAATCTTGCTATTAGTTTAATATCGTCCAATATGGATTGGATGGAAGGAATTCAGTGTAAACAAATGAAAGTTAGAGGAATGAAATGAAAAAGAGGGAAACTTAAAGAATTGAATTAAAAACAAGTCAAAGTTAGAGCTGTAATTTGTAATTTAGCCTTTTTTAAAAAAGTATTAATAAATCAAAAGTCAGTTAGAGACTTTTTAGAGTAGAATATACATATTAATTAAAATTTATTTAAGGAAATCTAATCAAACATAAATTAAAATTTATTTACTGTTAGATTGCTTTATTTGAAAAGATAGTGTATTCTAATAAGATATAACTATCAATGGAAAATCAAGGATTCCAATCTTCCCTCTTTCGTTATAACTATCGAATTAAAAAAAAAAAAAATTCAAAACATGTGGTACTATTAGAGAAGACTTTAATCCTAATAATGTTGCAATGAGTCTTTGGTTAGTGTTTGTAAAATATATTTATACTTGGAAAATAATGGCCACATGGTCCCACTATCGACTAGCGTGACTTCTGAGGTTTATAATTATTAGATGATATACAACTACTCCTTTCAAGTCATTGATTTTCTAAATTCATTCAAAGTTGAAAACCCCTGTTATGGGGGAATACACTTCAAAACCTATGCCAAGACTTTTGTAGCTTAGTTAGTTGAAACCTTTAATCATGAAAACGAGTGATACCATTAGAAGATTTTAATGTTGTTAATGTCTCACCAAGTCTTTGGTCATTGTTCAAAACTTCCAAAGTCTTTTGGTCATTGTTTGAAACTTTCAAAAACTTAGAAAGTCATGATCTTAAATTTTGGATTACCTAATAATTGTTTGATGCAAATTGCATAATTGTAGACTAAGAGTGTGTTTGTATAAATTGTTGGAAAACAATGTTTTGAGTTTAAAATGAGTGTTTGTAAAAAAGCTGTGAGGAGTAGTGGTTGCAAAACAGCATTTTGGGTTTTTTTTTTTTTTTTTTTTTTTTTTAAACGCTCTTTTAAACTCCCAAAACACCTAACCAAATGGATCCTAAATGCATGGCAATTATCAAACGTGTAGCAATCATGAAATTCAGGTCAGTTGTACAACATCCATTACTTTTTCCTCAAATAAAATAAAAATGAAAATGGACTATAATTACATATCTAGTTATCTACTCATCAACATTTTATGTAATGATCAAAAAAATTTATTTTTATATAAAACATATTTATATAAAAGTTTAAACTGCAAATTACATCCTCCAACTTTAACTTATTTTCAAATTATTCATTCAAGTTTCATTTGTTTTTTCAATCTTTAACTTAAATATGTTTTTAGTTTAGTCATTCTGTCAATATTGTCCAATCTTTATATTAGCTTAATATCGTCCAATATGGATTGGATGGAAGGAATACAATGAAAACAAATGTAAGTTAAAAGAATGAAATTAAAAAGACTGAAACTTAAAGAACCGAATTAAAGACAAGTTAAGGTTACAGGTGTAATTTGTAATTTGGCCTTTGTTTAATAAGTATTAATAAAGAAAATGACAATTAGAGATCTTTTAGAGTAGAATATACTTATCAATTAAAACTTGTTTAAGGAAATTTATTCAAATCTAAACCCCTCTTTGATTCACTATTTCTAGTGAATTTTAAGTTTTCCCTTAGGATTTTCTGTGTGTTTTGAAAAGGTACCATGTATGACTTTTTATAGTGAGAAAATGGGGGTTTGGAACGGCTCCCAGATGATGTGGGATTCGTTCCAAACCTCAGGTTTAATGTTGAAAACTTGCCTTTTCGTGCCCGTGTATTCATTGTGTGAATTGCTATCGACAATCTCCTCATATTGTGCGTATCCATTTGCTTCATCGTAGGATTATGCAATCTTACATTAATTGATATAATCATGGAGAATCTCATGTATTGAACGGGAACATTCATGATAATGAAATGTCGGATTGTGATCATATGGATGGTATCGATGCCTTGGTAGGTGACCGAATTAGAGGGGAACCAAGAAATGCAACCGAAGATGAGGAGGTGCATCATTTTGACAAACTTGAGGAAGATGAAAAGCGTGAGTTGTATCCGGGCTGCACTGATTATAGTATCTTGAAGTTTGTTATTGAGATGTTGAATGTAAAAGTAATGACCAACTTAAGTAATAAGGGACTTGATATGATGTTAGAATTGCTAACAAAGGTTTTACCGAAAGGTAACTTGGTTCCAAGGTCAACTTATGAAGCAAAGAAGATATTACGTGACTTGGGCATGTCATACAAGCATATAGATGCATGCAAAAATGATTGTGCACTATTTTGGAAGGAAAATGAAAACCTTGATAAATGTCCGATGTGTGAGGTGCCTAGCTACAAGGATACACGTGCCTAAGGTAAGATGATTCCTCATAAGGTATTGCGTTACTTTCCGTTGACACCGAGACTGAGGAGATTATACATGTCAAGCCAAAGAGCTAAGGATATGAAATGGTATATAGACAAACGTGTGGACGATGGGATAATGAGGCATCTGGCTGATAGTGAGGAGTGGAAGGAGTTTGATTTGCAACATCTTGATTTTGCCCTCGAACCTCGCAATGTAAGGTTGGGGTTAGCTATAGATGGATTCAACCCTTTTGGAAATATGAACAACAACTATAGTATGTGGCCTGTCATACTTATCCCCTATAACCTACCGCCTTGGTTGGTTATGAAGGAGCCATATTTTATGTTGTCCTTACTTATTCCTAGTCCCCATCAACCGAGAAATGAGATTGATATTTACTTGAAACCATTGGTTGACGAGTTGAAGGAGTTGTGGGAAGAAGGCGTAGAAACTTATGGTGCTTATAGTAAAGAGCATTTTCAGATGCGTGCAACTTTATTATGAACAATACATGACTATCCTGGATTTGGTAACGTGTTTGGGTGGAGGACAAGGGGTTATCATTATTGTTACACTTGCAACGATGAACCATATTCAGAAGCTTTGGAAAGTAAAATTGGATTTATTAACCATCGAGCTTATTTGCCTATGGAACATTGTTGGAGACATAGTCGGTTGCATAATGGTTTATTGGAGAAACGGAAGAGATCTTTAGAGTTACAAGTGGGAAAGATACAAGAGCAGCTAGATACAATGCAAAATATAATTTTAGGAAAGCATTCAAGTAACAAGAAGAGACAACTCATTAGGGAGCCAAATTGGTCAAAGGTAAGTATATTGTACAAACTTCCATACTGGAAAAATAAGAAGCTTAAGCACAACATTGATGTCATGCATATGGAGAAGAACATTAGTGGGAGTACTTACGGTACTTTGTTGGGCATTGAGGGGAGAAACAAGGATACTGACAAGGCACGGATAGACTTGCAAAATATGAATTTTAGGCACACGTTGCATTTGAAACAACGTCCTAATGGATCATATGACAAGCCTCGGGCTTTCTTTTCATTAAGCCCAAATGAAAGGGATGTTTTCTATGACTTTTTGAAATCAGTCAAGTATCCGGATGGCTATGTAGTGAACATATCAAGGTCAGTGAATGCAAAAAATGGTAGATTGTCTGGTTTGAAAAGTCATGACTGTCATGTGCTACTACAACGAATTCTTCCAATTGGGTTGTGAGGGTTTGCACATAAAGACATTAGTATTGTATTGTTTGAGTTGGATAGCTTCTTTCAAGACTTATGCTCAAGGACCCTAAAGCGAAGCGAATTAGAGAAACTAGAAGAACGTATAGTTCTTATACTATGCAAGCTTGAGAGGTTCTTTCCTCTAGCATTCTTTGATTCTAGGAGGCCCGGTACAATATCGGTGGATGTACCCTATTGAAAGGTAATTAGATCCTTGATGCATCCATCAATTGCATTTTTCCCATGTGATATAAAATCACATAATGTGCGTATTTTTTCCTTGTAGGTACCTTGGAAAATTGAAAGATACGTTTCAAACCAAGCTCAACCAGAAGGTTCGATTACAGAGGCTTACATTCTTAAAGAATGTATTAACAACTGGTCTTTGTATATTGATGGGATTGAAACTGTGCATAATCGAAGAGAAAGATATGAAGATTTAGGTGAATCTAGCGAAGGATTGATAGTTTTTTCACAAACTGCCCGACCTACAGGTAGTAGGCCGAATGATGGCAACTTGTCTCGTGCATTGCTTGATACTGCTCATTGGTACTTGTTGTACAATAGTCCTAAGCTAAAGCCTTATTTAAAGTATGTGATTTCATATGCATGTATTGTTTGATCAAGTTTTGAATATTATCTGCAATGCTTAGCTGAAAATAAATCACCTTATTTTTAACAGTGAACATAAAAGCACATTGCATAATCCTACTGGAGAAGCCATAACTCAAATCCAATGACAAGAGTTTCCCAACCGGTTCAGAGAACGCGCAAGACATTTGAAATTTAATCACACACTAATAAAAATTAAACATTTAAAAGTTTCTTCATTGATTATTTCTAATTAATATCACTTGTTGTATGTCATTATAGATAAATAAATTGAAAGTTAACGAGTCACCAGAAGCTACTAAACAGTTATGGTCATTAGCAAATGGTTCTAAACCACATGTGAAGGAGTACACAGTTTGTATGGTCAATAATGTAAAGTTCCATACAAGGGACTTAGACAATTGTCGTGTAACCCAAAATAGTGGTGTATGTATCGAAGGGGATCACGAGGGAGAAATGCACGACTTTTATGGTCATGTGTGCAAAATTTAGGAATTGGAGTATATGTTTCACCATAAAGTTGTTTTGTTCCAGTGTGAGTGGTACAATACTAGTACCAATGGTCAAAGGAGAACGATAAGAACCGATGCACACTGCACAAGCATTGATGTTACAAATTGGTGGTATGAAAATGACCCTTTTATACTTCCTAGTCAAGCGAGACAAGTTTTTTACCTTCAAGATACCAAATTGGGTGAACCTTGGAAAATTGTGCAATCTATCCAACAGTGTTTGATGTCCCGGAAGTCGGGGGTGGAGAATCCAATGATAATATAGAAGATAGTGATGCATTCCAACAAGAAGCAATTGTTGATGTTGTCTCTATCAATGTTGAGGACAATATTATTGACTATTGTATGGGTGATGTTGAAACTGAGGTTGTTCTTGAAGGTGGAACTTCAAGAGATGCTAATGAAAATGAAGAGCATGACATACCTGATGTTGATCTTGATATGAATTATGATATGTAGAGTTCATAACAATTGTCTTAAATGTTGTGTGCTTGTCTTAAAGGTTTATGCTTGTCTAAGTAGCAATTGTTTTGTACTTATCTTAAACTTGATATGGATATTGATGTGGTCATTTGTTGTGTTGAGTAAGTAGTAATTGTGTTCAAATTTAGCACTTGTGAATTGCTTGATATGGATAATGGTGTAGACTATGATATGTAAAATTAGTAGTAATTGTTATTGAGATGTTCTGTACTTATCTTGAACTTGATATGGATATTGATGTGGTCATTTGTTGTATTGAGTTAGTAGCAATTGTACTTATCTTTCATGCCAATACATAGTTTCAAAAAATGCCCAAAAAGGCCAAATACACTCGTAATATACTGAGGTATGAGATGGCAAGATTGGGTAGAATGAGGCAAAACCAAGAGATAATTGATGCTTTGGGATTGAAGCACATCTCAACTTCTCTAAAGGATTCTGCTCAGTCCAATTGTGCAAAAGAGAAAAGAAGTAGAGCTAGTGTTGTGGTAGATGATGATTATGTACCACTTATTGGTGACGATGACAATAATGATGGGTCATATAATTCTGTAATCCATAAGGTATAATAGATGTTTCATAGGGTACAATAGATGATAATAACTTTATTGTTCCATTACTTGTAATGACTTTGTTGTTCCATTATATGTATGTTACTTAAAGATGGCACCAGGACGACTTACACTCTCGCGAGGTGAGGCATCTATCCCCGTGGTCCGATCTACGATCCAATCTATGGAAACACCTCCTGCCCAAAGTTCTAGTGCAGAGGCGCAAACTACCAGTGCATTAACTAGCACAACTAGTAATTACATAGAACATACTTAATTACAACTGCACCCTGTTTTTACTATTGAGATTATACTTCACTTAATTTAGTTATAATGTACATGGAATGTATAATTTTTTAACATTAATAATGTTTAAATAGGATCTGCTAGCAGAACTACCCGTGGAGCAATACGTGGTATAGCAGTACGGGCACTTATTGAAAAAAGTGCTAAGCTGCCAGTACGTATAACTACAGAGTATGATGCTCCTGTTGGGAAGAATGCGTGCAAGCTTGTCAATCACGTTAGCGTACAATTGTGAAGTAATTTGTCCAATTACAATGTGAAAAATTGAAAAATGTTGATGCTGCTACTAGAGATGTGGTGCTTCAAAATATCGCGGTAAATTTACATTGATAATGTCTAATTCATTTAATTCATATAATAATATTTTTATAATATATATACACTTAATTTTACAAGATCAGTTTGAGCTGAAAGGAGATTCCAACTTAGTAACGAAAACATTAAATACAAAATGTGGAAGATTATTGAGTTCCAACTTCTACAAGTTGCATCAAGCTTATAAAAAACTCAAACAATCTCATGGTGTTAACTATGCAAGAAACCACCTGCAAATGAATGTCACACTTAAGCAGAGGACTGAACTCATTGATGGGAGATGGACCAATGAGGATTGGCTGGTAAATTATTTATGTGTATATTATTATTATCCAATGTTTACTATAGTATGTTGTCAACTGATTAGATTAATATTTAGATGAAGTAAATGTATATTGTTTTATTCATGATCTAATAAATATCTTGAATGTTGTTTATTAGAAAAAATCAAGAAAGAACTCTAAAAATAGGAATAAAACTAAAGGCAAACATAGATGCGAGACAAAGGCACTTGCTGTTAGGATTGATGAGGAGATGCGTATTTTTTCATTTTCTTAAACCTTAGTATATTGCACGTTTTGATTAATTAAGTATATCTATCTAACACTTGAATATTAATTAATCAGATAAATAATAATGATGGTCAAGTTCCTGAATTGGCAAAAATCTTCAAAGATGTTCATTTCAATTCAAATACAAATATATGGATACACCTTGAGGATGAAGCGACATATGTATGTGTATCATTCCATCCCTATCATGTTTGTAAAGCTATAACATATGTAGTATTAATGTTGTGATTGTTTGTTTCTTTCTCTCCTTCAAATGATAAGAAAATATTCTCAAAGTGCAAGCGGATCATTGTGAAGATCCTAATGCAATTCCCCTTACACAAGAGGAGATCTCAAACTTGGTGTTTAAGAAGAAGTCCGATATTGTAAAAGGACTTGGCATGAGACCTTCCTCTTCTCTAGTAACCATCGCCTCCTCTAATTCATTGGTGGAGTATATCTAATGGTTAGAAAATGAGATAATTGAGCTCAAAGAGGCAAGAGCTAGAGATCAAGAGGAGTGAGCTAAGGACCAAGATGCACAAACTAAGCAAGATGAGGTCTAAAAGAATATTCTTAACTTTTTGAGGAGCAAGGGTTATAATGATGCTCTTACTTATGGGGGTGGTTCAACTTCAAGTTAAAACACTTTTTGGTTAGTACTTTATTTGCTTTCTACAACTTATACATTATGAGTTGTGATTTTAATTTATTGGTGTGGTTACTCTTAATGCATTGTTAGAAATGTTTTTTATAACATAGTTAATGTTTTTACTTTAGATTTTAACGAAGTATTGTTTTTATATTTGTGCAGATTTCTTATTGGTGGCTTTTAGGAGATTTACTTTTGGCATTACTTGAAGACATATGAGGACATCTTCCATTAGTTCTAAAATAGGGTTTAGGTAGAGTTATTGTATGTATTGCAAACAATTATTGTATGGAATGAGTTTGAATTGGATACTTGTTTTATTTTTTACTTGTGGAATGTATGGATCTTTTTTTATAAATGTGTTGTTGAAATAAATGTGTTATCCAAATGTGAGATTTTAATAATGTAATGACAAGTTACAGGTTAATATCAAAGCCATGAAAAAAATAAAAACATAAAATAAGTTTTAGTGACGATTTTTTTTGTCACAAATATAGCAACAAAAAATTGTTTTAGTGACAAAAATTTCGTCACTAAATATAGCAAAATTTTGTAAGAAATGGTTTTAGTGACAAATTTTTTCGTCACTATATGTACCCGAACATAGTTTTAGTGACGAAATTATTCGTCACTAAATATGATTTAGTAAACTAAAGTGTTTTTAGTGATGAAATATTTCCGTCACTAAATAGTGTTTTTAGTGAGGAAAACATTTAGTTACGAAACGTTTTCGTCACTAAAAGTTTTTTTTAAAAAAAAAAAAATCAAATCGGACTTTTAGTGACGAAATTTTTCGTCACTAGGACTTTTAGTGATGAGGCTACAATGACGAAATGAGTTTCGTCACTAAAGGTCCATAGTAACGAAAAATTGGACTTTTAGTGACAAATTTACTGAAAATACATTTTGTTGTAGTGTATGGAACCCTAGCATACGTACATATGCCCGTGTATGCGTACGCAGGTCTGGAGCATGCGCTGCATACACATGATCTATGGTTTTCATGGCTTTTATTTTCCAAAATTAAATTTATTCAGCTCATAAAAGAGTTATATTTTCCATAAAACCTACCTCAAGTCAATTTAAGTCTCTATAGTTTTTTGTTTTGAAATGACTCTAGGATAGTGAGTCATTCGCCTTTTACTCTAAGATCATTACTCTTTATTATAAGACTAAGAAACAAACCAATTAGTTATAAAATAAAATAAAGGGAATGTTAACGGATGCCTTAAGGGCATTGGTTTAAAAAATATTTTAAGAAAATTTTATAGGAAAAAAAAAAACAAAAGCAATTGATTTTTTTGTTTACACATTGTACCAATGATTCTACAAAGGAGTCCTGATATTCCGGAACTTGACCTTTTTCCCAGGTAGATCCTTGTTTGACCTCTGGTTTGATGTCATTCAGATTGTCTAAGCTTAACATCATTGCTGTCACTGAATCACTCTTTGTGTCCGAATTCTGACTTTGCGAAGCTTTAACTTCACCATTCGTTATAAACAGCCCTAAACTAGCAACCCATGTCCATTTCAATCTCGTAGCTTTGGGAGGGAACCATGATGGTCTCATAGTGAAAGTTCCTGAAGGTAAGTTAAGGTTAGAAGCATAGGCAGGAGAGTTTGGAGGGGCTAGGGGGGTGGTTTGGTTTCCCAGATGAAGGGAGTTTAAGAGTTTAAGGTTACATGTACGGTTTCTGTTTGAGTAGGTGTCAGATGATGTGGGGTGGTGTCTATAAACGCGGGGGGGGGGGGGGGGGGGGGGGGGTGGGTGGGGGATGGGGGGTATCAGGGTCTTGATATAGTGGAAAGGGTGTTACATGTGAGTTGGAGGTGGAGTCAGAAGGGTCAAGGCCTGGTCCAGGGGTATGTGTGTGCTAATGTGGTGGGACAAAATGATGGGGATGGTGAATATTGCCAAAATGAAGTTAGGATGTCCAACCTCTTCTACCATTAGGGAAAGCCTTGAGTTCATTTTTGAAATGAGGTTCCATTGCATGCCTGAATAAAATCATTTCCACATAATCCATGCTATAGGTACATTGGCTTCTGGTATGGCCAATTAGACCACATCGATTACATAATTTATGAACTCTTTCATACCTGCATTGTATTCATACCCGAGCTCCATCATCTAATTTCAACATAAACCCTGTCAACAGAGGAGACCAAGGATCCACACCCACCCTTAGACGCATGAACCTAATGTTTCTTTCTAGCCTATCTTCGACATCCACCCTTTTGAAAATACCCATAATCTGCCCTAGTTTCTCAGCAAATTCTGGGTACTGATATTCTAGAAGGAGAACATGCAATTGGACCCACAAGGAGATATAGTTGAGTTGTAGTCTCCCCAAAATCAAATTTAGCCTCCATTTCTCGAGCACAACGTTTGTATTTTTATAAATCTGAAAACTGAATTACCTTGGAGGCTACAATATGTTTAAATAGTAAAAGAAACCCTATGGCGACTAGCGCAATGTGCAAAAACCCTAATTCGTGCTAATCACATAATTAAGTGGCAAAAATAGTGATTTTTACCAAAAATAGCAAAATTGAAATAATTGCGGAAATTGAAAATACTGCCTTTAAGAGATGTCCTAAAACAGATGAGACATTATTTTGACTTTGAAACTAAAAAGTTATTAAGGAAAAACAAATATGACTATAAATAGAAAAAGCACTATTTTCGAGGTCTTAACGAATGAATTTTCCTAATTTCATGTAATTTCGATGCTATAGCCCTGATGACCTCTATTAGCACCCCCCTAATTCCGACACTGTCACCCTGATGGCCTCTACTGGAACCCCCTTTTGATCTTGCATTGTGACTTCCAGCGCCCCTGCTATTCTAAAAAGGCATGTGCTATCTATTCTACATGAGATACCCAATTAAAAAATAAATAAATAAATAAATAAAAATAAATAAATAAAGGTAGACCAGGTTTGTTCAATACATTATGATGAGTTTTGTTGTAATTTAGACCAAAGTGACAATTCTAAATTCAACACTTTATAATAAAATAGAGTTTATTATTATTATTATTACTATTATTATTATTATTATTATTATTATTATTATTATTATTATTTTAAATAGAGTTTATTTTGTTGCTTATGTAATACATTTATCGTACATATATAAATAAGAATCAATCACTTTTTTTTAAAGCCTTCTTTAATTCACTAATAATCCATGCAAAAATTAAAAATTTATATATCCTCATGTTTTATAGATTTATTTGAACGATTTAGATATACCTATAACTTTGATCACCTTCATATATAAATAAATAAAATTTTGACTATTATGCATGGAAAATGTTGTAACTTCCCATCAACTTTGATGGGGTGTGTCCTGTTATAATTTCTTCCAAGTCAAATAAAGAGCGTTAGTTCTCAAAAAATTAGGGATATTAGGTTTTCAATCACCATCGCACGGTCACTTTGGAATTATATTCAAAACATGTGTTGAGGACTATCTAAACGTAAATTATACAAAATTACAATTCTGTAATTAATTGAATTAATTTTCTGATTAATAGTATAATTTTGGGAAGGTTCAACTCATAATACTTTTGCTGAAGTAAAAGCCTAAAAAAGAGCTAACCTTGTCCTTGGAGATCACAAACACTAAGCAGGTTGCTAGGCTTTCATTTGAGTTACTTGTAGATATTATAAAGAGTACGTGACTAATAGTTTTAATAATAAATTCAACCAGAACTTGTGCTATTGTGTTTGTAGTGTTAAAGTGGTTCATTCATGTGAAAGTAAGAATTCACCAACTACGGTTACATATATTATCAAGTTATGACAAAAATTATAGCAAATTTGGTAGTCTAGAAAGAAATGATAATTCTTAAACCATTAAAAAAAATCACTGTTGAGAATTCAATGTATTCTTAATAACATTCTAGTAAGATTAATGCTACCCTCATAAATCATTTTACAAACTGTTTATTTAGAAAATTCTTTCCATTTCTTATCTATACTCTAAATTTGACATTTTCCATCCAGTAATTGTCAAAGTCAAGGAGGTGAAGTGTAAACACAATTCCACCACAAACATGCACTTCAAGACTCGTGCATTTGAGTTGCCTTATCTTTGCGTATGCTTTTAAATAGTCCATCATCTTTACGAAGTTTCAATACACCAAAACTTTAATCTTAGACATTCTTCTGGGAAAAATAGTGGGGCTATGGTGTTCCATAGGATGCTTATGCAAGTCATCTGGGTTGGTGTGATATTATCAGCGATAATGGCAGCCACAGCAACAACATTTCCATTAGCCCTACCTAACTGCCCCGACAGTTGTGGAAATGTAAAAATTCCATATCCCTTTGGCACAACTGAAGGTTGTTACCTCAACGATTCTGCTAATATTTATGATGGGTATTATTTTATCAATTGTACTAGCAACGCCCAAGGCCAACCTCAACCAATGATTTGGAACCTCAACGTTACAAGCATTTCCATGGAATTAGGTGAGATTGACATCCAGTTGTATAACTCCATTGCCTGTTACGACGAGTATGGTACGCTACTGTTGAATAACAAAATATCTTTCTTGATCGCTGGTTTCACAGTTTCTGTCACCAAAAACAAGTTCGTGGCAGTTGGGTGTGACACTTACGCATACCTTTATGGTAATCGGAACGATCAACCCTACATTATAGGCTGTCTGTCCAGATGTATGAACATAAGCAATGTAGTCGATGGAACTTGCTCAGGGATTGGGTGTTGCCAAATGGATATTCCTCAAGATTTGAAAGATATTAGTTTTCAAGCCTTTAGCTTTGAAAACCACACACAAGTCTGGAAGTTCAATCCATGCAGCTTTGCCATCATTATCAAAGAAGACAAGTTCAATTTCTCCTCAGATTATCTTATCAGTCTACGAAATAATGAAACCCTTCCCATGGTTCTTGATTGGGCAATTGGTGCCGAGACCTGTGAAGTTGCTCAGAACAAAGAAAATTACATATGTGGAGGGAATAGCGCCTGTATTAATCTCAAAAACCGGTCTGGGTACCGTTGTCAATGCAGGGACGGTTACCGCGGGAACCCATACCTCAAAGACGGTTGCCAAGGTATTCAATATATCTATATATCTACTACAATTTTTTTAATCAAAGAAAGAAAAATAATGAAACACATTTCAACGAATTTCTAATATATATATTATGTGGCAATACGTTTCAAGTTTCATTTCCGTTTCAATAGTTTGTGATTGCTTTTGATTGTGGTTCGTCTAAGTTACATAAAAATGGTTTTTTTTTTCAATTGCAGACATTAACGAATGTGATGTTAAAGAGCCCAATAACTGCAAAAGAAATCAAATTTGTGTTAATGATGTCGGATCATATCATTGTTCGTGCTTGGAGGCGGGGTACCACTTGGACGGCGAGGCATGTGTCGCCAATCAAGCTGCTTCTAAATTACCACTAGCAATTGGCCTCACTATTGGTAAGTTATTTCGTTGCTCTTTGGCAAACTTTTTGCTTTAGTTCTTTTTTTTTTTTCCTTAATTTAACAAAATTAGCTTTTTTGAAAATTAATTAGCTTTTAATATTTGTTTGGCATACATTTAATTAGGCTATTTAGCAAAAAATCAAATATATATAACCACTATATAAATAAGTTACTAGAAATATAGATAAATTGAGTTTTTACTTTTAAATAGAAGATCATATATAGAATGACTAGCTGTCATTGTTCCAAAAGACAAAAAGAGCGATGATTGGTTTGGAGAAAATAAAGGAAATTTTAGGACACATTTGATACACTGTAATGATAATTACACATATTGTAGTTATGGAATCTTTTTTACAAGGCCCACAAACCCTTTAAATGCTTTTGATATGTCATTAGTCTCAACCATTGTAGAGTTCAAAGACACTTTCGTATTTACAAGTACCCCGAAGGAAGCCACAATCTTTCCCTTTTATAATGAATCTTGAGATGAGTGGTTGCCAAGGAACTTTCACTGGAATGCAAAGGAACCAAATGTTTCGAGGGAAAGATTCTTGTCATTCAAATGGGATGTATTCACCCAACATGTTGCTCAGAAAAATTGCGAACTCTGGATCATGGTATTCTAACCGTAGGTCATAGATTTGTACCCATGGTGTGACCCTACTAAGTGAGAATCTCACCATTTTTTGGGTCCAACACTCCACTACCAACAAAAGTGATTTTAGTTGGTAACGAGGTGAAGAAGAGTTGGCTGTTAAGTTTAACAAAAGTTGAAGACAAGGGAGAAGCTAAACAAGTTATAAAAGTTTGAGGCAAAGAAGATGTTACAAGAAACTCTAAACAGTCGATTCATACTTTAGAAGGATGAAGGTGACTATACTCAGAAAGTGTTGTCACAAGAGAGGTTTTTTGTTAATTGGAACACAATTGGACATTGCACATATGTACTAATTACTTGAAAATTTAAGCTAAAAAAATCCTTTACATTTGTTTTTTAAATTAATTGGAAGTTAACACTTATATAGACTTTAGGAAAGTTTGGGATTGTGGGAACATAATTTGGAAAAATTGGTGACTTCTACATAAAAATTAGGGTATTTCTTATCAAACTCTATTTTACATATTCATAATTTATATTAAAAAAACATTGATATTTCACATTTTTTATTTTTTTTTACTTATGCAGGTATTGGTACAATCCTAGGAGTATTATTTCTAATATCTATTACACTGGTTTTATGCAAAGTGATAAAGAAGAGAAGTGAAATCAAGCTTAAGAAAAAATTATTTGAAAAGAATGGTGGTTTATTGTTAGAAAGACAATTATCTTCAAATGAAAACAATGTTCAAAATACAAAATTGTTCAATTCGAAGGAGTTAGAAAGGGCAACAAACAATTTTAGCAAACGTAGAATACTTGGTAAGGGTGGCTATGGTACAGTTTTCAAAGGAATGTTAAGTGATGGAAGAATTGTTGCAATTAAAAAGTGCAACACAGTGCACAAGGGGAATCTCAAACAATTCATTAACGAGATTGTCATTCTTTCACAAATTATCCATAGAAATGTGGTTAAGCTAATTGGGTGTTGTTTGGAGACAGAAATTCCTTTGTTGGTTTATGAATTCATCCCAAATGGGACACTTTTCCAATATCTCCATGAAGAAAACGAAGATTTTCCATTAACATGGGATATGCGCATAAAGATTGCTACAGAAATTGCAGGAGCTCTTTTCTACTTACACTCAGCAGCTGCCTCGCCAATTTATCACCGAGACATAAAGTCCACCAACATACTCTTAGACGAAAAGTATAGAGCAAAAGTAGCGGACTTTGGGACATCAAAATCGGTAACAATTGACCAAACTCATGTAACCACCCTAGTTCAGGGAACTTTTGGGTATTTGGACCCAGAATATTTCCAAACAAGTCAATTCACAGAAAAGAGTGATGTATATAGTTTTGGAGTCGTCCTTATTGAGCTATTAACTGGAGAAAAACCTATTTTTTCAACAAGGTCAGAAGAAGGTAGAAGTCTCTCTGCATATTTCATTCTCTCAATGAACGAGAACCATCTATTTGATATTCTTGATGATCGAGTAAAGAAGGAAGGTGATAAAGAAGAGGTCATCATAGTTGCTAATCTTGCAAAAAGATGTTTGCACTTGAATGGAAAGAAACGTCCTACAATGAGGGAGGTTGTAATTGAGTTGCAGGGAATTCGAAAAACTTCTGATGATCAACAAAATTATGAAGAACTTCAATATGCTAGACGTGAAGAAATTGAGGCTTCAGGTGTTAGTTTTACATCAACACAATCATGTTTTGAAATTGCTTCATCTTCATCATCGGTCATCCTACCATAATTATCTTTCCCATTACTATGATTAATAAATTGTTTGTTTTGAGTAATTTGGTTTCATGCCATGCTGTGAACTATCATAGATTCTCTTAATATGTGCAGAATAAAATTTAAGAATTGTTCAACGATGGCTTGCATACATAACAATAAACCCATATTTACAAGGTTTCTTTTACAAGTATAATGTATCATTTTTATCCATGATTTTAAAAATAAAATAGGAATGATAGAGCTAATACATTGTTAACAAGCAATGAAAAACTATAAAATCCCATCATTGTAAGTGGTGATGTAGCATGCATCATATTTTTTTGGGGTAAAATCTTTAAAGGTCGGTTTTGAAAATAATGACAGAGGACTCTAATTATCCTATGAGAAGAACTCTTGCTAGTTAGTTTTCTCAAAAGAAGCATTTAACAATGAATCCCTTAGAGTTATCTATTAAAATTCTAAGAACATATTTTTGCAAGGAAGAATATTATGGAGGTGGCTTCAACATTTTGGCCATAAAACCTCATAGATCTCATTAGACATTAAGAATTATTAGGTCAATCTCTTGGAAAGTTAAAAGTTTTAAATCACAATATAGAAGTTAGAACCTTAAAAATATATAATAATAAAAAAAAAAAAAACCCTAACCTTGGTACTTAGAGTAATTGCACCAGTCTATGTAAAATACAAAAAGTGGTGAATTTTACACATTTTGGTTCAGAAACTACCTACATCAGTGGGTCTATAACACTGTACTGATGCAAAAATGCTACAGTAACCATGTATATTTACACGGTTATTGTAGTTTTGTATTTGATTTTTTTTTTCTTTCTCTTCACTTAGCCTTGTCAGATCTCTTCTCTCTTTCATTCCATGGCTATCTTCTATGCCCAGAGAAAGAAGAACAAAGAAGAGGAAAAAGGAAGACCAAATCATCACCACCGTAGCCCTGCAACACTGCAACCTAGCACCACCAATCCACCCACTACCCATTACAACAAATCATCATAATTCAAACACAAAATCAACCCAAAATCAATGGAAATCAAATCAAAATAAACTCAAAGCTATCCTAAACCAAACTCAAAATCAACCAAAAACATAATCAACTCAAAACAAAACCCAACAAAAAACCCCAATTAACCTAAACCTGATAGGCCAAAAACGAATCGACCCCTTATGATAAATTAACCAATTAATTTAGCCAAGTGAATTAGTTAAGTTAATTAACATGCAAATGCGTGGTAGTACAAACAAATCACCAATTAAACTAAGTATGCAGTGGAAAATAAATAACACGATGATTTGTTTACGAATAGGGAAAACCTAAACGGCAAAAACTCCACTGGGTGATTTTAAGGTCACCACTCCCGAAATTCTACTATTATCACAACAAGCGATTACAAATAAAAGAATCTCAGTACCTTATACCAACCTATAGTTGAACCCTTACCCCAATACCTAATTGGACTTGTACTGTAGTGACAATTTCTCCTTTTGATGGCATAGCTCCCAGTACATGACTAACCAATTGCGCAGATCCCAGTACGCGACTTCAATCACCAACTAGAGAAGGTTGTTGGTTGCAAAGTTCTTCAGTTCATCTCAACGATGAAGATCAAGAAGACGCTTAGTCACAAAACCCTATGGTGCACAAACACAACAACTTCTTCACAAGAACGATGAACTAGGGCAAAACTGTATCTCCGGTCACAATTTGCTTGAACAAACTTTGCTCAACACTTGTGCAACTTGTGAACACTTTGACAGCCCTTGAAATAATTCTTTTATGTGTCTAGAGTTGTGAGAAAAGAAAACCAAAACGCGTAAAACACGGATTAAAGTCAAAACAGAACTGGAATTCTGTTTTTCATAAACCTCGATAAATACCCTATATATTGAGCTGCTGTCGAGCCATAGGGTTGAACAGCTCTTCAAGCTTGATAGATGGCTAGCTGTCGAGCTTTAATGACAGACACTTTTTAGCTTGAATCTTGGATAGACTTACATGGCTTCAACATTTAATCTTAAAACACAGTTTCTCAAAATATTAAACACATCATAGATCTATTAAAATACAAGTAAAATGCTTTTTGTCAAGGGATTAGCCAATTACATAAAATAGTGACATATGGTCCTAATAAGTGAATCACATATGTCCTAACAATCTCCCCCTTTGGCAATCTGTGACAAAACCACAACAAACAAATGAACATATGAGAGAAGTCATAAATCACTCAACTTTTATTCACTTGTTGAATACAATAAAATCTATCCTAATACAAACTCTTGAAAAACTTTGCAAGAAAAGAGTTTATGGCAAGTAGACTTTGACAACCTGTATTTCTGAAACACTTTAAACAAAACTCATTAAGGCATCTTTGTGTGAAACAGAAATAATAGATTGCATACAAGTAATAAGAACCATGTGTATAAAGAGAGAAAAGAAACAACACATGCAAGGATAGGTGAAAGAACATACATCAACATATAAAGAAAACAAGTACAATGTATGTCAATAATGGTCAAAAGACCCATATACAATAATAAATGTATCTAAAGTAGAGAAAAGAAAAAGATACAAATAATCCTCACTACATCTATCAAAAATATCAACACTCCCCCTAACAAAAATGTCTTATACTAACTCTCCCCCTAAGTATGACTACTCTCATAGCCAAAATTACTCCCCCTTTTTGTCACGAGTGACAAAGGGTAAGAGTGTCAAGTAGACATCACATCGGTAGAGCTAGCATCTCCATTATCATCATCAGAAGCATCATCGTCATCACCATCATCATCATCCTCATCCTCAGAATTAGAAGCCATAGGAAGAGGTGGAAAAGAACCCTTAGGAGCAAAGCCACCCATGGTCGCTTGTCGTCGTGCAATACGACCGACACGAACGTTCACCTAATACAACTCTATAAAAAGTGTATCAAGGCGAGCATCCATGCACTGCAGCTGCACCATGATGTCCCCTAGTGATACATCGCTCGAAGAAGAGGAATGAGCGAATGTGGATGGAGAAAATCGAGATGGAGCTGAAGGGGAGTGAGGAGTTGTTGAATCTGACTACCGTGACCTAAACTGCGCCTCGCTACGTTTAACGGTAACGGCATCTACGGCACACATGACAGAAAAATAGCTAGAAGAGGGAAAAGGAACAGAAAAATGACATAAAATTGCATGATAGCCGAAGGGAAAATGAGCTTATCATGAGTAGTCGTATCCCTATGCACATCTATAATAGAAAGGATAAAATGTGAAGGAAAATCTATAGTAAGATGCTCTAACAAAGAAAGCAAAAATCGAGCACGAGGCTCTGTGATAGAGTTATAATGAGAGAGTGAGTGCAAAACAAAAGCCATCACCATGTTAATGAATCTAGGACCTTTAGCAAAGGCCTTACATGGTGTAAACTGACAATCACCCCAGTCAGAAGGGCGCGCTCGCAAAAAGCAGAGATCATCTTGTCTTTGGACACAATCCTCAGACGATTACATCCGGGGTAGTCAGGATGCTCTACCCTCGGAACATGAAGCACATCTACAACAAGCTGCGGTGTGACAACAATGCGCGTACCTCGAACGCAAGTATAAAAGAGAGGTACTGAATAATCGAATCCATGCATGTTGGAGTAAAACTCATGTATTAGCACAGATGGACATATGACCGGGACATCACACAGTGACTCCCAACCCCGACTGTGAATGACATCGGGTAGGTCAGTATCGACGAAGTCTGCCAAAATGACTTGGCGTTCTGAATGAACTGGATATGAGAAGAAGTAGGATTAGATGAAGATGATGCCGCAGAACAAAGAGGGTTCTGGGATGGAATGGCCTTATGTTTTGGTGCCATAGACATAACTAATGTAAACGAAAAGAGATAGGGGGAAGAAAGAGACAATCAGAAAAGCTCCAAACAGTTCAAATATAGCAAGTATATTGAAAATAGAGTACGTATGTGTGGGGAATGCATGAGCATGTGACGTGCAAAGAAACAAAATACATCATGAGCTCAGCCCAATCCAAACCTACCAGCACACAAGGAGTTCAACATGTATAACACACAACTAAATGCATGGAAATACAGTTATAATGCACATGGAATGCAATGCATGAAGTTTTAAGATCACATAAGCATAACCCAACCCAAAAATTTCAACAATAACTCATCAATTTTGAAAATCCCAAAATTTTTCAAAAACCACAAAACCTAGGTTTCAAAACATGAAATGCATGAAAATGAGAGATTAGAAACTTACCAAGTGAAGAAAGATCTTGAAAAAGCTTGAAAATCACTTGGAAAAGTGGTTTGGAGTGAGAGAGAGCGATTTGGGAGGTGAGGAGACAGAGGTATCGAGAGAGATATCAAGAGAAAATGAAGTCCGGATCGCACAGAACCTATATATAGATCCTCAGTAATTCTCGACAGATAGAGGTGTCGAGCCATCTGTCGAGGAAGGTGTCGAGAAAAACAACGTCGACAGATGCAGCTGTTGAGAAGGTGTCTAGGAACAAAGCAAAGACACAATAACAAAATCTCGATCGATCCACCAGCTGTCGAGAAGCTATCGAGGATCCAGGAACTTTCTCAATCGATCCACCTAGCTATCAAGGATTTGTCGAGATTGCGATAAGAAAAAGCTTAAGAGCTCAACAGATAGTCAGGTGTCGAGGAGGTGTCAAGATTGCTTAAAAATAGTTTTTCAAGAAGGGAAAAACGCAGATATGAATGCAATCAAGTATGCAACTCAACCAAGGATCTAAACAGCATTTTAAGCTCTCAAAATCATATCTCAACAACAATTTTAAGCACATAGATCCCAAAAAAAAAAAAAAAACACACACACACACACACACTAAACAAGTCTAACCAATTTTATATTTCAAAAACAAGTTAAGACAATTCAGTGAGCATACATTAACACATGTAAAATCTTGTGATGGCCAAATCACATTGTACCTGCACATGCATCAAGAGTAGCAAAGAATATTGCGTGCTGTGTGTGAAAAACATCGCAAGATTGCATAAGTGTATACATGTTATGACGATTTGAGATATGAGAAAATCACTTTAACTCACACACAATCATAACTGTTTGATGGGAACTATCACCTTCGAGGTACATCTTATAACTCCCACATCTCCTAGAATACACGCTGTAGGAGGCAAAATTTTAAGCCAATTATAAAATGCCACATCAAAATTTGCACATCAAAATTTAGTGACAAATTTTAATGTCATTAAATTAATTAAATTAAATGATGACACGTGTCATCCAAATTGACATCACATTGGTATATCAAAATTTGCCACGTGTCATTTGGCCCATAAGATAAAGATAAATTTCCTATTCAAAATTTATGGATAATTATCTTTATAAATAAATAAAATAAAGATAAATTTTCTATTCAAAATTGATAGACAATTATCTTTATTAAAATAAATTAAATAAAGATAATTATTGATCTTTATTGATTATTATCTTTATAAAAAAATATGGTATTTATCAAAATAGATAAATAGAGATAATTATCTCTAAGAAGAATTTGGGTCAATCAAAAGTCTACTGCATACTTTCAAGTATATCAATTCAAAGTGGAGTTTATCCTCTAAAATCACTATAAATAGAGGACATCCCCTCTCATTTTTGAAAAAAAAAAAAAAAGAAGTTTTCAAGAGGTCCAAGCTCTAGAGAAATTCTGTCTCAAGAATCTTTGAACAACTTGAAGAACATTCAAGGGGCTTGAAGAACTTGAAGAACAATAAATCTCTAATAAGCTCAAAGCTAGAGACTTGTTGTGAAAACCGTTTAATCATTCTTCCAATCAAAGTCAAGGAGATCTCTTGTTTGAATTCTTTAAAGTTCTATTGGAATTAAGCTGAAAAGCCTCCATAAAACTCCAACAAACCCAAATCTTTGAAGCTCAATAGATCAAGCCTCTAAAGCCCCGAAGAACTTCAACCTACGAGCCTTCACATTCGAAGACTTGAAGAACAATAAATCTCTAATAAGCTCAAAGCTAGAGATTTGTTGTGAAGATCACTCAATCCATCTTCCAACCAAAGTCAAGAAGATTCATTGTTCAAGTCAAGTTCAATGAAGATAGAATCAGAGGGTATTCTTTTGTAAAAAAATCGAAATAGAGATTGTACCCATTATTCATCAATACAAATTTATATTTGCAAACCATATTTCTTTTCAATTGTTTGATTTTCTGCAATTGGGAAATTTTGTGTTTACACACGCTCGCAATTATATTTAAAGCTTTTGATCTTTTTGCTTTTTATTTTCTTTGCATATTTTTCTTTTTTAAGCAAATCATGCATGGGCATATAAGGGATAGAAAAGAAATACCCAATTATGTTAAGCTTTTGACATTCCAATTTTGCTATACCGAAGCACACAAATGTCATTGACATTGCACTTTTACTATGCTGAAACATACATATGTCATATTATGATTGGCGGGCAACAGTGGTGAGATGGTTATTTATGCCTTTCTCTTAGGATTTTCTAGTCTTTCCCGTCAAAAAGAGTAATACGAGTATTAAGTATAAGAGATCACTTAATCTTACTCATCATAAACACAAGTCACAAAGCTCACTTGCTTAGTTGTGCATAGAGATGCTCATCTAAGCTACAAAAGCTACAAAATTTAGAAAACTTTGTTTTAATGGCCATCCAAGGTGCACAAGTACCAATGTACACAAAGCACACACTGTTTTTGTATTTTTCCGATTTTTTCCCTTTTTTTTATTTTTATATGAAAAACAAAATAAACAAAACTGATAACAAACAAAAACATGTAAAATAAAGCAAAGCATAAAACTAAACTAACTCAAACTAAAAACAAAACACACAAGTTATGTAAAAACAAAAACACAAGGAGAGAGAAGAAAGTGATAAAATCACTTGGAGCCCTTTTCCTTCCACACCCTGGAAAAACCTTTCCTTTGATTAAACCCTTGAACTGGCAGTGAGGGGGAAGAATTGAAACCATTTAAGTTCGAAAGGAACATGAGAGCTTTGAGAAGATCTCCAAGAGGAGCAAAAGAGGATTGAAGCTGATTCTAAGTTACAAATGCTATCATGTTGTTGCTCTGTTGAGTGGCTAACCACTTATAGCAATTTGGTCGAGTATGACTGGCAACTCCACAGTGATGACAGAGATGCTGCTTATTTTGTTTAGTCTTTTGAGAGTTAGCCTTCTTAGCCTTAGGGTTTTTAGCTTCCTTCTTATCTTGCTTAGGGGGTGCTCCTAAGATAGATTTACCATTGTCTATGTTCTCACTAGCTAAATCAGTTTTAACATCATTGTTCTCAATTTCAACATTATTACTAAGAGGAACAAAAACAGTAGTACTAGTAGAAGCAATATTAGAAGAAGATAAACCATACCCTAAACCTGTTCGATCAGAAGCAGATTTCTGAAGATTGCGCATCTCATTAAGCTTTGCACTTGAAGCCCTCTCCAATTGAGCTCTGACTTGAAACAGCTCCGCTTCTAGCTTCTTGGTCTTCTTAGCCAAGAAATTGTTCTCAAACCTCAGTGTCCCAATAGTCTGATTGGCTTCATCAAACTTTGTGGAGAGCGCTTCATGATCAAGTTCCACATCACTAAGGTTCTTGGTGGTCTTCTTGGTGGTTAGCCTATAGAGTTTCTCATATTTCTTAGAAAGCTTGTATAATTTCTCATAGGCTGTATGGATATCATCTTAATCATCCATCTTCTCAAACTTGGACTCCACCAATTCCTCTTCTTCATCCACCTCTTCAACAATCCCCTCAGTAGGATTGACAATGGTAGTGAAGGCATTCAAGATTCCGTCATCCTCATTGTTAGAATCATCCTCAGGCTCAGTGTCACTCAAAGTAGCAGCTAGTGCCTTGCTCTTCCCAATGCTTTTAAAATATGTAGGACACTCCTGTTTCATGTGACCGAAGCCTTAATACCCAAAGCACTTAGGTCTTGCAGGAACAGTGTACTGATCGCCATCCTTAGCATCCTTCTTCCCTTTGTCTTGACTATTGAACTGAGAATAACTAGATTGCCTACGGTTCTTGTCGAAGCCCTTCCCATTGGCATTCTTCATGAACTTCTTGAATTGCCTAGTGATGTAAGACTTCATCTTAGAATCTTCATCGTCTGAAGACTCATCCGTGTCACTGCTCTTGGTCTTTAAGGCCATGCTCTTGCTCTTGCCCGACTTACCTATCCTTGTTAACCTTAGCTCGTAAATCTGCAAATTACCAACCAGCTCTGTCAAAGGAATCTTGTCAATGTCCTTTGATTCCTTGATCATTGTAATCTTGGCATGGAATCTCTCAGGTAGAGATCTGAGCACCTTTCTCACAATCTTGGGTTCAGGAATGGTTTCCCCAAGATTGAAAGTTGAGTTCACTATGTCCTTGAGCTTGGCATAGAACTCATCGAACGACTCATCCTCCTCCATTTTAATCTCTTCGAAGCTTGTAGTGAGCCTCTGAAGTTTTGAATCCTTGATAGCCTTAGTTCCTTCATAGGTTGTCTAGAGGATGGTCCATGCTTCCTTTGCAGTTTCAGTGGAGAATATCTTCTTAAATTCCTCATTAGTGACTGTATTGAACAAAGCATTCAATGCTCTGCTGTTGAAGTTTGCAGCCTTGATCTTGGCTTCATCCCAGCCGGCCGGTGCTTCCTTTGGCTTGGTCCAGCCTATCTAAACAGCTTGCCACACCTTCTCATCGAGAGACTGCAAGAAAGCTCACATGCGTACTTTTCAGTATGCATAGTTAATGCCATCAAATAAAGGAGGTATGATTAAAGACTGTTCTCTAATCAGAGTCACTCTAATACCACTTGATAGGCCAAAAACGAATTGACCCACTGTGATAAATTAACCAATTAATTTAGCCAAGTGAATTAATTAAGTTAATTAACATGCAAACGCGTGGTAGCACAAACAAATCACCAATTAAACTAAGTATGCAGCAGAAAATAAATAACACGGTGATTTGTTTACGAATGGGAAAAACCTACATGACAAAAACTCCACTGGTGATTTTAAGGTCACCACTCCCGAAATTCCACTATTATCACAACAAGCAATTACAAGTAAAAGAATCCTAGTACCTTATACCAACCTATAGTTGAACCCTTACCCCAATACCTAATTGGACTTGTTCTGTAGTGACAATTTCTCCTTTTGATGGCACGGCTCCCAGTACGTGACTAACCAATTGCGCAGATCCCAGTACGCGACTTCAATCACCAACTAGAGAAGGTTGTTGGCTGTAAAGTTCTTCAATTCATCTCAACGATGAAGATCAAGAAGACGCTTGGTCACAAAACCCTATGGTGCACAAACACAACAACTTCTTCACAATAACGATGAACTAGGGCAAAACTATGTCTTCAGTCACAATTTGCTTGAACAAACTTTGCTCAATACTTGTGCAACTTATGAACACTTTGACAGCCCTCAAAATAATCCTTTTATATGTCTAGGGTTGTGAGAAAAGAAAACTCAAACACATAAACACGGATTAGAGTCAAAACAGAGCTGGAATTCTGTTTTTCATAAACCTCGACAGATACCCTATCTGTCGAGTTGCTGTCAAGCCACGGGGTTGAACAGCTGTTCAAACTCAATAGATGGCTAGCTGTCGAGCTTTAATGACAGGCACTTTTCAGCTTGAATCTTGGACAGACTTGCATGGTTTCAACACTTGATCTTGAAACACAGTTTCTTGAAGTATTAAACACATCCTAGATCTACCCAAATACAAGTAAAGTGCGTTTTGTCAAAAGATTAGCCAATTACATAAAATAGTGACATATGTTCCTAACAAGTGAATCATATATGTCCTAACAAACCCTAAGTCATCGCCTCTGCCAAGGAAGCTCACCACTGTCATTACTACTGCCATAAGAGAAAGCAACGATGAGGCTCTAGTGTAGGGAGACTCTTCAGATTTGAAAAACCCAAAACCCAGCCAATGTTGTTGTCACCTCTACTGTGGAGACTCGTCGCTGCTATCGTCATTGCCATGGGAAGGACGAGGCTCGGATGGAAAGAGTTTTTAGATTGATGATTTGATTTGTGGAGGCCGATTGGAGAGAGTTTTTAGAAAAGAAACCATGAGATAGGGTTCAGAAAAAAGGGAAAGAGTGTTTTAACGTGGGTTAATAAAATAATAAAAAAGAATAAAAAATATTATTTAAAGAAAAAATAATGTATAATAGATAGACTGATATGATTGTTTTTGTAAAGTGTTTGTGTAAAATAAAAAAAGTAGGTTCTAATTCTAAAATAGACAAAGTAAGTTCTAATACTAAAATAGATAGAAAATTTTAGAAAGACTAATGCTAATGCTCTTAGAGCCTTAGAGTTAGGTTGCTAGGCTTTATCTTGAGTTATTCTAGATTGGAGTGATGACGTGCGCATAACCATTAGTTTTTTTTTTTCTTTTTTTTTTTTAAGAAACAGGCCAAAATGGCCACTTTATTCAACATTTGAAAAATCCAACAAATAACAATTATAAAAATTTGGTGGAATAGACTCCATCCAAACGAACGACGGAAAAGAAAACTTTGCTCTCTTGGCAAAGGCATCCGCTAAAGCATTACCTTGCCTACAAATGTGTGAGAAAGAAAAGGTCTGAAGAAAGCTAGAAAACAATAGAATGTCTTTTATAATATGACAACAAGATGAATGTAATAATTGTCCATTAGTAATAACATTAATGGAAGATGTAGAGATGCCCTCAAAGATGGAATTACGAAGGCCAAGTTCTTGAACAAATTGAATCACTTACCTAGCCGCCAAAGTTTCAAAGGTCAAAACGGAATCTGGAATAGGAATTTTTTCTGCCAAAGTAGTAATCACCTCAACATGCTCTTCCCGAATCACCACCCCAATACCTGTAGCATGTAAATCCTCAAAGATTGCCCCATCAAAATTTGTCTTAATATAACCCGCATCTGGAGGTTTCCACTGTGGTCTCCTTGGGTGCACCTTCTTTGTTGGACACTAACTGGCCTGCTGAAATTCCTGGAGATATTGACGCGCCACACTAGCAACCTTATTCAATGGCCAAACCTCCTCACCAACCCGGATCTTATTCCGTCTATTCCAAATAGCCCAACACATCATTGCAAAAGCTTCAGAATTTAAATGAGAGTTATAAACTAAATCAACCAGGTCAAGAAACGAAGTTACTCTGAAAAATTCAAAAGGCAGCAAGGCAAAACAAGCATCCCAGACCGGTCTGATATTATCACATGACCATCAAGCATGAATAATTGACTCCTCCTTTTCATTATAGAGGTTGCAAATTGATGATGAAGCAACCTTACGCTTATGTGAAATCTGCATAGTCGGAATGGAGTTTTTGCTAGCTCTTAGAAGAAAAGATTTAACCTTATTTGGAACAATTAATTTCCAAAGGCTAGACCAGAATTTTTTTTCTCTCCGACTGCATCTGAAGATGAAGCTAACTCACTGCTACTCAATTCACACAACAATTTATAACCTAACCTCACCTGATACAAACTAGTATGTAAGTGTGGCCAAAAAAGAAAATCTTCCTAAGCAGAATAACACACGGGTATGGACTTAATCGACTGAGCATCAAACGGTAAAAAAATTGAATCTATAAGACTCGTATTCCACCACCTCGATTCACTATCCAGCAGCTGATCCACTGTGGCATCTTTAGATAGCATTGAAACTGGAGAAAGAATCCGGCTAGAATTACTACCAAGGAGCCAAGAATCCATGAAATTTTTTACAGAGGTCCCATCACCTATCCTCCATCTAGCTCCCAATAAAATCACCTTTCGAGCTTTGATAATACTCTTCCAAGCATATGACCCGGATTTGGCCTTGGCATCAAAAATCGACCCTATGGGAAAATATTTGGCCTTAAAAACTCTATAAAACAAAGAATCAGTGTCATGAACCAACCTTCACACCTGCTTAGCTAACATAGCATCATTAAACTTTCTTAATTTTCTAAAACCCATCCCCCCTTTAGATTTTGGTTGATAGAGAGTATTCCATTTTTTTCCAATGAATCTTCCTCCTATAACCCCTTTGGCCCCACCAAAATTTTTTGATCATTGCTTCAATATCATTACACAAACCATCAGGAAGTTTAAAACAACTCATAGCAAAAGTGGGAATGGCTTGCACTATTGCTTTCAGTAACGCTTCTCTACCAGCCTGGGAGAGTAATTTTTCCTTTCATCCCTGTAACTTACTCCAAACCCGTTCTTTTATATAATTAAGACTTGCCCTTCTGTCCTTTTATATAATTAACCATTAGTTTGAATGGTCAATTTAGGTGCAATTTGTACTCTTTGTTAAGATTGGAGACTATTAATAATATGCGGTTTGAAGTATAGATTTTTCGTGCAATTTACCCTTATAGGTAATTAATTGAATTATTCTTTAAAAAGCAAAAAGTTTAATTACTGCTTTTAGTGTGTTAAAGTATAATTTAGACCTTGTCAAAGTCGTCTACTCTTTTTTTTTTTTTTTTTTTAGTATTAAGGGTCTATTTGGAAACAGTTTATTTAACTAAAATTGAGAACTTTTTACTAAAAGTACTACATATAAAGCTAAAAGGTAATTGAAATAGTACAGTAGGATCCACGAATAGTATAAAAAAATACAATAAGACTCATGAATAATAGAAAAATAAACTAAATAATAAAAAAAAAAAGTAGCTTTCTAAGTCAATACCAAACATACACTAAGTCCGTCAAGGTCTACTTTATGGTCTACCTTAGATCTGAAGTGTAAACACAAATCCAGTCCATATATACGCACATGAAGCTCGTATATAACGGGTCTTCTGCCTTTAAAAAGTCCTGCACCTTTATGAGGTGGGTACGTTTGTATACCAAGACACATAATCTTAGATACTCTTCTAGGAAAGTATTAAGGCTACAGGTTTCTACTTTCCATACGATGCTTGCAGAAGTCATCTGGATTTGATAAGTAAAATTATAGCATAAAAGATTCAACCCGTCAGCTTTGCTCGTATAATAGAACCTACAGCTCAAGTTGACGGAATAAGTAATGGGGATGGCTGAAGACCTTAAAGATGACACCATTAATAAGCTGACGACGATATAGCTGAAGGGAATAAGGTAGACGTACGGTCCTAAAAATGACGACCTTATTAAAGCTTGGCTTGACCACCACGCATGAATATATAAGGAAATGACTTGTATCCCACGCTGAATGTTAGTCTCCTACAAGGAAAGGATTCTGCAATCTACGCTCATGAAGACTCCTATAAGGAAAAGACTTCTACTCCAAAGAAAAGAGGTCGGCCCTCTACTACTATAAAATCCCAATACCCTCACAAATCAAGGTACGCATAAAAAACCCCTCTCTAGCACTCTAGAGTTGAAAGAAGTTCTAACTTGACCTTCAAAAGGTATTTGGCCGGTGCCACACCGGTGCTCTCTACTAGGACTTCTCTTTTTTTGTTGTGCAGGTACTAATTAGAGTGCGCAAGTATCGTGTAGCTCACTGGTGATTTTTTCCGGCATCATCAGTTGGCGCCGTCTGTGGGAAATCGAATTTGCTGCAATCCGCAAGCCGAATTGTAGTTTCCCAGACAAGAGAGTTGCATGGTACTCACTCGCTCAATGGCAACCACAAACGATGTTCAAGGAGAAGAACCACCCATGACTGCCCTCGAGAGACAAGTTCAAACTCTCGCCGCAGCCGTAGAATGCCTCACTAAATGGAACCACGACCTAGAAGAACAGCTGCCCCAGAAAAATGCAGCATCGAATAACCAACTAGAAGATCAAGAAGGGAACAGCGCTGAAAGAAGAAACCAGGAAAAACCTGAGGGCAGCAATGCCACAAGCAGACTTGAGAAGGAGAACTTGAGCATGCCATCCCTCACGGACGCCACTCCACCACATATAGTCGCTGAGATGCAAGCGATGAAGGAGCAAATGGAGGTTATGATGAACACCCTTAAGGGGCGAGTATCCAGTGATCTTGACGATTTGGTTAACCGCACCGACTCGCCGTTCACTGCGGCCGTCAACTCCTTCCCTTTACCCCACAAATTTCGTATGCCGCATATAGACAGTTACGACGGAGTAAAGGATCCTCCGGATCATCTAGAGACCTTCAAGACCCTGATGCACCTTCAAGGGGTAGTAGACGAAATCATGTGTAGGGTCTTCCCTACCACGTTGAAGGGCCCCGCGAAGGTATGGTTCAGCCGGCTAACGCCGAACTCCATTAGCACTTTCAAGGAGCTAAGCACTCAGTTCACCACACACTTTATTGAGGGACACAGGTGTAAGAAGTCTGCGGCGTGCTTGATGAGTATCAGGCAACGAGAGGACGAGACACTGAGATCCTACATAACATGCTTCAATAAAGAAGCGCTCTCAATTGACGAAGCCGACGACAAAATACTTGTAGCAGCCTTCACAAATGGGTTGCGAAATGGTAAGTTTTTGTTCTCCCTATACAAAAACGACCCAAATATCATGTCAGAAGTACTCTACAGGGCCACCAAGTATATGAATGCTGAAGACGCGCTACAGGCTCGAGAGGAAAAACCAAGAAAAAGGGAAAGGCAGAAGATGCACGATAGGACCAAGGGCGGAAGAAGCCGAGGACAGGAAACCGAAGAGATGAAAGGCGTTCTAGGCCCTTAGGGGGAAGGTTCACAAGCTTTACCCCGCTAACCACCCCGATAGATCAAGTCCTAATGCAAATCAAGGACGAAAAGGCTCTGACCTTTCCTGGAAAGCTGAAGGGAGATCCTAGCAAGCGTTCTAGAGACAAATATTGCCGCTTCCACCGAGACCACAGTCATGACACATCTGATTGTTACGACTTAAAGCAGCAAATTGAGGCCCTCATAAGACAAGGGAAATTACAGAAGTTCGTAAGCAAGGAAAGAATGGATCCACCGCCTCAAGAGCAACCCCCCCGACGGGATAATGACCGTCCTAGACCTCCTATCAGCGACATAAGGATGATTATAGGAGGAACGACTACCGGGTCATCCAAAAAGGCTCGAAAAACATACCTCAAGATGGTCCAGAACGTCCAGCTAACAAGCTCAGTACCAAAAATAGCACGAAGAGAAGGCCCTATCATCGGGTTCTTGGAAGAAGATGCGCGACGTCTTCATCATCCACATGACGATGCACTTGTTGTCAGCCTACGAGTAGGGGACTACAACTTGCACCGGGTGCTGGTTGATAATGGGAGCTCGGCAAACATCCTGTACTACCCGGCATTCCAGCAGATGAGAATCGACAGAGAACGATTGATTCCGACGAATGCCCCACTCGTCAGTTTTGGAGGAACAAGGGTGTTTCTCCTGGGCACGATCGCATTGTCTGTAACAGCAGGCGACTATCCTCAACAGATCACGAAGGACATGACGTTCCTTGTGGTCGACTGTTCGTCCACCTACAATGCTATCTTAGGGCAACCCACCCTCAATTCGTGGAAGGCAATGACCTTGACTTATCATTTAATGATTAAATTCCCTACCGAATACGGAGTGGGAGAATTACACAGAAATCGGGTGGCCGCACGCGAATGCTACGTGGCTATAATGGAAATGGATGATCATCTCCAGGCCATGAGCATAGAAGAACATCGGAGTGCGACGGAGCCAGTTGAGAAGCTTGAAGAAATACCCTTTGACGACTCCAGGCCTAACCAAACAACAAAGATTGGAACCCTTGCAAGTCCCATGATTCGACAGACACTTACAGCCTTCCTCAGAGAGAATCAGGACGTGTTCGCCTAGAGTCACGAGGACACGCCAGGAATATGTCCTTCAGTCATAAAGCATAGGCTGAATGTGTCACTCGCCTTTCCACCCGTCTGGCAGAAGAAGTCGGTGTTTGCCCCAAAACGAGATTGGGCCATAACTGAAGAAGTCTGCAAACTACAGGAGGCAAACTTTATTAGGGAAGTTTACTATCCCGACTGGCTAGCAAACGTAGTGATGGTCAGGAAAGCTAGTGGAAAGTGGAGGATGTGCGTAGACATCACCGACCTAAACAAAGCGTGCCCCAAAGACAGCTATCCCCTCCCGAGGGTCGACACTCCAGTAGACTCTACAGCTCAACACCAATTGTTAAGTTTTATGGACGCTTTCCCCGGTGACAACCAAATCAAGATGCATGAAGCCGATCAAGAAAAAACTTCGTTCGTAACCAGCCAAGGCCTCTTCTGTTACAAAGTAATGCCATTTGGTCTGAAAAATGGGGGCGCAACATATCAAAGGCTTATGAACAAGATGTTCGCACAACAGACCGAAAGAAATGTCCAAGTCTACGTAGATGATATGCTTGTAAAAAGTCGAAGGGAGGAAGATCACTTAGAAGACCTCAGGGAAACATTCAACACTCTTCGCTTTTACAACATGAAGCTTAATCCAAGAAAGTGCACTTTCGGGGTAACGGCAGGAAAATTCCTAGGATTCATGGTGTCACAGAGGGGCATCGAGGCCAATCTAGACAAGATTCGGGCCATAACAGAGATGGCACCACCAAAAAATGTGAAGGAAGTACAAACCCTCAATTGCAAGATAGCAGTGCTAAGTAGGTTCGTCTCAAGGGCAACGGACAAGTGCTTACCCTTCTTTCGCACATTGAAGAGATCTTTCAAATGGACTGCCGAGTGCCAACAAGCATTCGAGGAATTGAAAACTTATCTCTCTTCCCCACCGCTGCTGAGTCCCTCGTAACCAGGTGAAGAACTTTTTCTCTATTTTGCCGTCTCCCCAGCCGCCGTCAGCGCCGCCTTGATCAGAGAAGAAGAGAGAGTGCAGAAGCCTGTGAACTACACCAGCCGGGCTCTTCGCGGAGCCGAAGAAAGATATCTACCCATGGAGAAACTCGCATTCATTTTAGTTACGGCAGCACACAAACTCAAACTGTACTTTCAAGCCCACATGGTGGTCGTCCTAACCGACAAGCCTTTGCGACGGGCCATGAGCAACTCTAAAGCTACGGGACGACTGGCATTTTAGGCCATAGAATTGAGCGAGTTTGACATCTAGTACCGCCCACGAACTGCCATTAAAGGACAGGTCGTCGCAGATTTTATAGCTGAGTTCACAAATGGCGAGGACAAAGGGGCAAAGGAATCTCCTCTATGGAGCATACATGTAGACGAATCCTCCAATAGGCAGGCTGGAGGAGCCGGCGTCATACTATAGTCACCCGAAGGAGACACGGTCGAGTGTATGGTCCGCCTTGAGTTCCCTACCACCAACAATGAGGCGAAGTACGAAGCTTTGGTAGCAGGGCTTGATCTCGCCAAAGCTGCAGGAGCCGAAAGCGTGATCATTTACTGTGACTCTCAAGTCGTAACCAACCAGATAAATGGGAATTACGAGTGTAAAGGTGAAAGAATGAAGAAGTATCTGGACCAAGCAAGGAGGACGGTAAACGAGCTGAAGGCCGAAATTATACAGATCCCCCAGGGAGAAAAAGAGCGAGCTGACCGCCTAGCCAAAGCCACTTTAGCCGAACATATGGCCACCCTTGGTAATGTGCTCTCCTTCGTTCAGCTCTCTCCACTTATAAATTCTGTCGATGTACAGGAGCTTGGTTCCGGAAGCGATTGGACTGCGCCATTAGTTTCTTACTTGAAGAACGGCATATTGCCAGACGGAAAGGAAGCTGCAAGAAAACTGAAGGTCTAAGCGGCGAGGTTCGTTCTGATAAGAGACGTCTTGTACAAAAGAGGTTTCTCCCGCCCCTACCTAAGATGCTTAGGTCCCGAAGAAGCAGACTACGTCATGAGAGAGATACACGAGGGAATTTGCGAAAATCATTCAGGTCAAGATCATTAGTACACAAGCTTGTGCGAGTAGGGTACTTTTGGCCCACCATGCAGAAGGATGCCGAGGCTTATGTCAAGATCTGCGACAAATGCCAGAGGTTTAGCAATAACATTAGACAGCCAACCAAAGAATTAACCCCAATGATGGCCCCATGGCCGTTTGCTCAGTGGGGACTAGACATCATGGGACCATTCCCTATGGCTGTACGACAACTGAAGTTCCTGGTGGTAGGCATCGACTACTTTACAAAATGGGTGGAAGCTGAAGCTCTGGCCACCATTACGGAAAAGAACGTACGGAGTTTCGTTTGGAGATGCATCATATGCAGGTTTGGCATACCTAGAATCCTGGTCTCAGACAACGGGAAGCAATTCGACAATGACTCCTTCCGAGACTTTTGCTCACAACTAGGGATAAAAAACTACTACTCCTCCCTCGCCCACCCTCAGGCTAACGAACAAGTCGAAGTCACGAACCGATCCTTGCTGAAGATTATCAAGACTCGGCTCGAGGGGGCAAAGGGTATATGGGCAAAAGAGTTACCAAGCATACTTTGGGCCTACAGGACAACGGCAAGGACACCAACAAGAGAAACACCATTCCGGCTGACATACAGAAGTGAAGTAGTCATCCCGGCCGAGGTCGGACTCACAAGCTACAGGGTGCACAACCATGACGAGAGCGAGAACGATGAGGCCTTATGCCAATAGCTCGATTTAGTAGACGAAGTCAGGGTAGCGGCAGAGCAAAGGCTCACACGGTACCAGGACCGCATAGCCAAGCACTACAATTCCCGGGTCAGACACAGAGACTTCAAAGTTGGAGATCTCGTTCTAAGAAAAGTCATGGGCGCTGCAAGAGACCCAACACAAGGGAAACTCGGCCCAAATTGGGAAGGACCTTATCGAATCACGACATGGCATAGGAAGGGCACTTACCACCTGGAAACGTTAGACGAACGGAAGCCACCACACCCTTGGAACTCCAAGCACCTACGGAGGTACTACTAGTGAAGATGACAACACGGAAGACAATGCCCCCCTTTTTTAGTTACAAGTTTAGTTATACTCTTCAAATTTATTACTCGCTTTAGTTTTTGCTACAATAAGCCCAAAGGGCAGGTTTTTTACTTTGGTTTTTGCTACAATAAGCCCAAAGGGTAGATTTTCTTTTTGGAACTACTTTTTATATAAATGCATGGCAATAAGAGGAGTTTATTTAGAACTACTAAAATTTCTACTTACAAGTTTAAATTCAAAAGAATGGACGACCTTAAATCCACAAGAAAGGTGGATAGCCTCGAAATTCATAAAAATGCTGAGCGATTCTTAGTCCATAAGATGGACAAAGCTATAAAGCTGACGATCTAAATAAAAGATTGGCAAATTAGTTAAGTCCACAAGATGGACAAAGCTACGTAGCTGACAGTCTAATAAAAGACCAACGTGTTAGGCCAAGTCCAAATAGACGAGGCCATAAAGCTGACGGTCTAATAAAAGACTGATAAATTGACCAAGTCCACAAAATGGACGAAGCCATAAAACTGACGGTCTAATAAAAGACTGATAAGACTGATAAGTTGACCAAGTCCACAAAATGGACAAAGCCATAAAACTGACGGTCTAATAAAAGACCGACGAGCTGACCAGGTCCACAAGGTGGACAAAGCAGTAAAATTGATGACTGGCAAATTGGTCAAGTCCATAAAATGGACGAAGCTATAAAGTTAACGGTCCCACCTGAGTGACCTCGTCTCCAAAAGTAATAAATTATCAAAACCTGATAAGTCCATAAGGTAGACGACCTTGTCCCAGGATATTGCTAAAACTCCTATGAACAATGAATTAAAAGTCTACGAAAAAGACAAGTCTATTGGTCTATAAAGTAGGCAAATTCCACACTTAATAAAACAGACGAAGTCATTAAAAGTGACGGGCTCACCAAAATGACCATCTACTCGTAAAACTGTCAAACTGACAACTTCATTAAGCTAAACGGCTCCACTAGGATACTCAACATTAAAGGACAAAGCCGACGGTTTCAGTAAGCTGACGGCATCATTTGGGTACGTAATCATGAGTTAGTACCTTTAAATCCCTACAACCAGGCCGACAAGCCCAACCAATAACCTTGAAATCTACAAAGCAAGAAAAAGAAGCACACGAGCAAATAGCCATATATATTTGTTCAAAAGCGACGGGTATTAAATATCATAAGCAAAAGTAAATTGATTACAAAAAGAATCTCCAAAGACCAAGGGGGCACTTAAAAACATTGTTTGCAAAATAGAACAAAATATAACAATTGCAAAAAAAAAAAACGAAACTATGGCTGGGCCGAAGAGGCGTCGCTTGAAGTCTTTTTGGTTTTTTGAACTAAAGGGTCTTCTACGTCAAGGACCTCCACAGAAGGATTGGAGGTAATAACTGGAGGATTCGTTGCAGGCTGGGCCAGAACAACCCCATCGCCATCATGAGGAGGTGCATCCTTAGACCCGTCACCTTCAATATTGACGGTGTCATTAGCAGGCGTCATTGGCGGGGCATCATCCAAGGTGATCCCAGATAGATCCAGCTCAGGAAAGGCTGACGCCACTTGCTTAAGGCAGTCATCAAAACCAGTTCCGTAATATTCACCGCAGGAATCAATGAAGGAATCTAACGCCTTGAATTTTTGGATTGCATCAACCCCAGCCGCCTCCACCTGCTTACGAAAGGTCGTCAGTTCTTGTTCTAACTTCTCCTTCTGACAACCTGCCTCCTCTAGCTTTTGCTTCGTCTCCTTTAGCTCGACGTTCAGGAGGCAGACGGCCTCTTTGTATTGCGTCTGTTGGTTCAGCATGTTAGCATTATGTTTGCTAACACGAATGGCGATGCCCTCCTTGGCCACACAACGGTCCTGAAGAGCTTTTACACGAACCAAGGCCTAAAAAAGAATACGGTCGTCAGTCAATAAATAAGAAAAAGACAAGAAAAAAATAATTAGGGAATACGGCTTACCCGCGTCAGGTCGAATAAAGCTGACGCCCCCAGCTCTTCCGTCCCTAACAAAGCACAAGGATCTATGTCCGTCGGTTTTATGAGCGTCTCTATCTCTTCGACAACATAATCCTTGTGCGTTAGCAGGTAACATGGTCCCTCCAAGACAGGACTAGAAGAGGTCATTACTCCCTTTCTTGCCCCGTGGCCTGATGCGGGGGTTGACTTCTCTAGGGACTCATTCCTAGGAGTGACAGTCACCTTTTTAAGCGAACGGCTATCCTTCCCGTCGGTTTTTCTCTTTGACGCACCTTTGGTGACGGTTTTGGGAGCTGACGAGGATGCCAACTCCCCCTTTGCCCTTTGCTCCTCTTTTTGGCGAGCAGTAACAGCCCTGATTCTTTGCTTGGCTGACTCCATTTCTGCGAAGATACCTGATATGTATGAGAAAAATTGACGACAAAAGTTAAAGTGATGGGACCATATGATTAAGCTACTCACGACGATGAGAAAATTCTTCTAACTTGAGAGATTCAGGCGTCGACTCAGGCCCCCCGCAGTAAGCCTGAAGAGTGTCAAGTATAATCAAATCTCGACACGATCGCTCTTCTAAAGGAAACTCTAGAACCTGACGGATGAAATCCCATTGCTCGTTGGTTATAAGAGGGCGAGTGTTGGCTGAGGAAGAAAAACAAGTAAACAACGTTAAAACACTTCAAAATACAGATAAGCAAATACGAATAAAAACTGATGGGGGTAAAAGCTGACGGCTAGAACCTGAATCCCTGACATATGCCCAAGTGTTATCAAAATAACCCTGAGGTATGGTCTCCCATTCTTTTTGACGGCACACCCAGTCCATCCCTTTAACAAAAAAGTACCTACCCTTCCACTTTCTATTTGAATCTGGCATCTCAGACACTAATCTCAAATCCCTCTCCCTGATGGCAAAATGGTACATCCCTTTAGAAGAAGACAGGTGCTGGGGTCTATAACAGTAGAAGAATTCATCCAGAGAAAGCTGACAGTGTCCTCCACTTAGATGACCCCATAAGACCTCAATGCCTATAAAGATTCTCCACAAATTGGGAGCAATTTGGCTAATGGACAACCCAAGGAAATCAGCAAGCTAACAGTGTAAGGCCGTCAGGGGTAACCTCAGCCCCGCAGCAAACATGGCATCATACATGCCCATGTCTGCGGTTCTCCCCGTATAGCACTTTTCATTTTCTCTGGGGAGACGAATAGGAATATGATCTAGGATTTGGAAACGGACACGCAACTCTTTGAAAACCTTATCGGTCATTGTTGGTAAAAATTTATTGACGACCCAATCCTCGGGAAGGATGAAGGGGCAACTCTCTCTGGGACTTCCTGAAGTTCCCTCACAGGATTCTTCATCACCCTCATCTCTGTCACTATCCCTTTCTTCATCCCCCTCAACTTCGCCTTCATCACCTACTATCTCCTCCTGACCTTCATCTCCATGACTCTCTATTCCCTCGTCAGGAGTTTGGGCTGATGTCTCCCTCTCTAATGAGAAGGAAAAGCTCCCAGACTCAGACCCTGAACCAAATACCTCGTCGTAGCCCGCTCCATCACGAACCGACGACTGACCACTCGACGCGTCACTTGACATCTGACTACCTACAAGTGACGGATTTATTCTAAGTACCTAAGATGATGGCCTCACTTTAAAGGAATCAATTGAAATAAAGCACAAAAAAGAAAAAAGAAAAAAGAAAAAAGAAATAGTACTTACAAGTTTCTCAAAATGGGTGATGGTCAAAAACCGACGGCAGAAACGCAGGTGACGACGTAAGAGGATTGACGGAAGAAAGGCAACGGATCTTCTCTCCAAGAATCAGTAAAGATGAAATAGTAAAAATGAGGAGGAGAAGTGGATTATATATAAAGGGGAAAGGTACGGAAGACGAAGCGACGCCCATGTCCAGAAGCGGAGCTAACCAGAGTGTGCCACGTGTCCGAGCATTTAATAATGGCTGCTCGAGGAAACAGCTTTGAATTGTTTTCTCTCTCCTAACCAAAGTGAAAGTTTGCAACAAATATATAACTCCATAACCCGTCAGTTTGAACTGACGGAGATATGGAGTAGGGGGCAACTGATAAGTAAAATTATAGCATAAAAGATTCAACCCGTCAGCTTTGCTCGTATAATAGAACCTACAGCTCAAGCTGACGGAATAAGTAGTGGAAATGGCTGAAGACCTTAAAGATGACACCATTAATAAGCTGACAACGATATAGCTGAAGGGAATAAGGTAGACCGACGGTCCTAAAGGTGACAACCTTATTAAAACTTGGCTTAACCACCACGCATGAATATATAAGGAAATGACTTGTATCCCACACTGAATGTTAGTCTCCTACAAGAAAAGGATTCCGCAATTTACGCTCATGAAGACTCCTATAAGGAAAAGATTTCTACTCCAAGGAAAAGAGGTCGACCCTCTACTACTATAAAAACCCCAATACCCTCACAAATCAATGTACGCATAAAAAACCCCTCTCTAGCACTCTAGAGTTGAAAGAAATTCTAACTTAACCTTCGGAGGTATTTGGCCGGCACCACACTGGTGCTCTCTACTAGGTCTTCTCCTTTTTTGTTGTGCAGGTGCTGATTAGAGTGTGCAAGTATCGTGTAACTCACTGGTGATTTTTTCGGGCATCATCAGGTGTGCTAGTATCAGCAACAGTGGTAGCCCTACCTAATTGACCCGACAGTTATGGAGATATGAAAATTCCATATCCCTTTGGCATAATTGAAGGCTGTTACCTGAAATATACTGCAGGTAGAGATTTTTCTATCAACTGTGACACCTCGTCCGTATGTAATTAGACATGGCAAAACGGGCGGGTCGGGTCGGGTTCGGGTCGGGTCAATCGGGTTACGGGTCAAACGGGTCACGGGTCAAAACGGGTCATTTTAAGCGGGTCAAAATCGGGTTCGGGTCAATCGGGTTGCGGGTTGGGTCGGGTCGGGTCGGGTTGACCCGTATTTTTCACATGAAATTTTTTATTTTTTATTTTTATAAAGAAAACAACATGTATCTATCATTTGGAAAGTTATGCAACAAATTACTTGATGTAAAATGCATTATTTTGAATTCACCACTTATATCAAGCATGAACTCAATTAAACTTATTAATACTTATTCAATAATTTTAAAATTATACAAATTATAACATTACTATTTAAAACAAAATAACACAAAGATATGTAAAACAAATACACAAGTTTTATTTCTACACATCATCAACATTTCAAAATATAAAACAAAATTACAAATGACTTATTGGATAACTCATTTGATAAAAAATAAAAACATATAAGAAATTTACAATCTTAAAAATTATTTTTATAATCTATTATCAGTTGTAGTTGACACTTTATTTCAATTTGAGATATACTTTAAAATTTAATTGCTTACTTATTTATACATGGTCTCTTTTATGAATATCATATTATTGTTAAGCAACACACACTCTAGGAAATATCATAATTTATTTTGAAAAGCCGTTTATTTTGGACATAAATTATTAAAAAATAGGTCTAAGTATTCATAATTTATGCTAATTTGATACTTTAGCTTCACTATTTTCACACTTGTGAATGTTTCTCATATGTCTACAATTTTAAATTTATGTTTTTAACTCTACTATAACTAGATTATCTTGGCATGTACTTTGCTATTTGATATTTAAAAATATTTACTCATTACAGAATGTTCAACCATTTATCTTTCAATTAATTTGCATGTAGTTATGTAAATGTATCAATTGTTTCCTTAAAGTTCACAATAAACAATTAAACCAATATTGTCTTAGTTTTACTATTTTTTTTACTAAAAAAAAAAAGTTTTAAAAAAATGGTTCGGGTTCGGGTCGGGTCGCGGGTCGGGTCGGGTTGACCCGCAAAAAACACGGGTCGGGTCACGGGTCAACCCGTTTTTGCTTCGGGTCAAAAAAATCGGGTTCGGGTCAGGTATTTTTCGGGTCGGGTCGGGTCGGGTCAGAAAATTCTGACCCGTTTTGCCATGTCTAATGTAATAACACACGGAGTATAGTCAATGGGACTTGCTCTGGGATTGGGTGTTGCCAAATCGATTTTCCTCGAGATTTGATAGATATTAATTTTAAAGCCTATAGCTTTAAAAACCACACACAAGTCTTGAAGTTCAATCCATGCAGTTTTGCCTTTATTATCCAAGAAGACAAGTTCAATTTCTCCTTAGATTATCTTATCAATCTACGAAACAATGAAACCCTTCCCATGGTTCTTGATTGGGCAATTGGTGCCGAGACCTGTGAAGTTGCTCAGAACACAGAAAATTACATATGTGGAGGGAATAGCAACTGTATTGATCTCAAGAACGGGTCTGGGACTCTGGGTACCGTTGCCAATGCAGGGACGGTTACCGCGGGAACCCATACCTCAAAGACGGTTGCCAAGGTATTCAATATGTCTATATATCTACTACAATTTTTTTAATCAAAGAAAGAAAAATAATGAAACACATTTCAACGAATTTCTAATATATATATTATGTGGCAATACGTTTCAAGTTTCATTTTCGTTTCAATAGTTTGTGATTGCTTTTGATTGTGGTTCTTCTAAGTTACATAAAAATGGTTTTTTTTTTTTTTTTTTTTCAATTGCAGACATTAATGAATGTGATGTTAAAGAGCCCAATAACTGCACAAGCAATCAATTTTGTGTTAATGATGTTGGATCATATCATTGTTCGTGCTTGGAGGGGTACCACTTGGACGGGAAGGCATGTGTCCCCAATCAAGCTGCTCCTAAATTATCACTAGCAATTAGCCTCACTATTGGTAAGTTATTTAGTTGCTCTTTGGAAAACTTTTTGCTTTAGTAATTTTTTTTTTTTTTAATTTAACAAAATTAGCTTTTTTGAAAATTGATTAGCTTTTAATATTTGTTTGGCACACATTTAGGCTATTTAGCAAAAAAGCAAATATATATAACCACTATATAAATAAGTTACTAGAAATACATATAGATTGAGTTTTAACTTTTATATGTAAGATCATATATAGAATGACTAGCAGTCATTGTTCCAAAAAACAAAAAGAGCCATGATTGGTTTGGGGAAAATAAATGAAATTTTAGGACACATTTAGTACATTGCAATGACGATTACATGTATTGTAATTATGGAATCTTTTTTACAAGGCCCACAAACCCTTTAAATGCTTTTGATATGTCATTAGCCTCATTGATCAATGTTGTCTAGTGGAAAACATGAATAAATACTAAAACGAAGAATAAAATGTTCTTTATTAAAATGCATATTTATCGGGATAAAAAAGAAGCTTTTGTTTTATAATAGGGAGATTTAGTGGGTGTTTATTACAGTTGCTTAAATAACTGTTTTCAGTGTTTAAACAATATTAAACGTATGTTCACACACTTTTTTATCCACACGTATTTTCACAAAACAACAACAATGCTACTATAAATCTCTTACTAAACGGATCCTTAAGATTTCATATACAACTTGTGAATAAAGTATGTGAAATTTTGTACTTTAATTGACACCTCTTTATATACAAAGTGTTTGGAGATTTGAGAAAGAAAATATTCTAGCTGCAGAATTAATAGCATATTGTAAATATCTCAACACACACGCACACAAAAAACACTTGTTTTCAAAAATTTTAGTGTAAATCTCTTGGGTCCCATAAGTCATAACAAAAATTTGGGTGTGTTAGCCATAGAACCAGATGCGATCTGGGACCACAATGAGCAGGCAATCATCCTGAATTTCTGATGTTTTCTCAATCTTGGGCCCATATTTACCCCCCAAATTTGTAACCTAAGCTCACAGTCAACCTGCTATAAGTCCAATATAAATAGAGATGCACAATCGGAAAGGCCCATGTTGAGTTAGGACCAGAACCAAAGCCCACTCATAGCATTCCTTTTTTTTCTTCTTCTTTTCTTCTTCTTTTTTTTTTCCCCTCTCCTTTTCTTTTTTTGATCTAGAAAGAAAGGGTTGCAATACCATGGAGAATCTATCAGGTTTTTTTAACTTATTTTTAAAAAATATTTTATTTAGAAAATAAATTATTTAAATGTATTCTATGTCAAAAAAGAGTGAAAATTTAAAACTATGTCTAGTAAAAAAAAATAAGAGAAAACAAATAAACCCTAAAGCCAAACTAAATTAGGAATTCTAAATTGCACATCAACCCCATAGTCTATAATTTGTCACCTAAATTATACTTTAATATCCATTTTGAACTTCAAAATTTCTTTAGAAAATTTGATTAAACGGATTATTTATGCGAAAATAGCTTTTAATAGATAAACTCAATTTAACAAAAAACAGTATCATTTTCTAGTTTTTGCTTTGTACTGAACTATCGATCGGTTCATATAATAAGTACTTTAATGCCTAGATAAATTTTAGAGGGTATTTTGCACGTTCTAAAACCTGATAAACAAGAAACAATATAACCAAATTTTAATTATTCCAATTTAGGAAAACTTTAAGAGCAAAAAACCTAGTTCAAAGCTGAATAAAATATATTCTTTAAAAAAAATTTAATCAATTAAAATTAACATGGTTTTATTTTATAATTAATTTGTATAAACTCATGTTAGAACAATTTTTTAGTGGGATTATGTATATGAAAATGCTAAAATCACTATCTATTATGAGACAAAACTTAAGTATAGTTTCTTTAGGTGTAGTTCATTGTTAAGAGCTTTCTAGCTTAGCTGATTGGCACTTTTTGGTGTTTCTAAGGGAGACATATAAAGTTCAAATCCCCTCCATTTCAGGTTATAACTATCATATTATCAAAAAAAAAAAAGATTGTACTAAGGTTTTGCCTTTTTTTTTTTTTTAATGAAAAGATACATATAAAGACACAAAAATTTAAAAACTCATTTTTATAGAGGTAAGCATTTAAAAGAACTTAATGAAAAACTAGTTTTTATCAGAACTAGATGTATTGTTTGTAATTGGCCCAAGATGATGATAATGCTTTATTCAAGGAAGTCAACATTGTATCAATACTGGTTTTATATATTGTACCGGCCATAAAATCAGTATCGTACTCTTCTAAAATGTACTGACTAAAGTATAAAGTTGTACTAGCATATACCAATTATACCAGGAATATTTTGGGTATTTAAGCTGGAATTGATGTTTATGTTGGTGAAATATTTATAAAACAAAGGTTATAAACCATGTTACTTAAGTGAATACATTTGGTTAATGTAGTTAGGATAATATTTAAGCTTTAAAATTTTTGGATTTTAAATAGTATGTTTTTTAAAAAAGCAAATATATATATATATATATATATAGTAACTCCTAAAATGGTACATCGGTATCAATTAGTGTCAAAATATTTCATTTTCCATACCAAACCAAAATGACTTTTGGTATAAAATTAACTCCCTTGACGTTACTGTATTTGTCTAACTCCCTTGACCCAACTGATTATATTTTATCCTAGTGTGTTGTTTGGACTTTGAACTCAATTGTTTCCTTTAAAAAAAGTCAATTTTAAATAATAATAATAAATTGAAACTGTTTTTTTTTTTTTTTTTGAGAAACTTGAAACTTGATCTTTAGATTATAAAGGGTCTTGAGTATAGAATTACCTAAAGTTATATGCAAAGCCGATTATGTGAAAGCAAAATTTATATTTATCAATTATATAAGCTTAAATATTACTCCCTCCGTCTTACTTTTTTTGTCCTGTTTGAAAAGTCAAATTTTTTAAGGGAACATTATTTATTGTCTTGTCTACCTTTTAAAAATGTATAAGTTTCCAAAACCACCCTTAAAAAAATTTATCAAAAAATTGAATTAGTAAATTAATAGGGGTATAATAGGAACATTAGTAAATTAATGACTTTTATTTTTAGAAACAGGACAATATTTTGGGACATCTCAAAATAGAATAGAGGACAAAAAAAGTGGGACGGAGGGAGTACATTATAGTTATTCCTCATACAAAGTTACAAACCACCAATTACCATTTCATATTGCCAATGTCATCATTTTGGACACTAGTGTAGCCATCGATAGTCATAACAGCAATTTTCCAATAATTATCCATCGCAGACAATTATCTAGTGTTGTTGACATTTGCTTTGCATGTTCCGTTTCACATTGATCACAATCCTCTACACATCTTATTGTTGGGGAGATAAACACCTTGGGGAGCTCCCTTGAATAATTAATATAACATATAGAGACACACTTTAACCCAAAAGGCCTAAGCCCAATTGGTATGTGCTCAATTATGTTATATTAATTATTCATTCTTCTAATCTTTATTCAATATGAGACTTTACTCACACGTGTACACCCAACAATCTCCCCCTCACGTGTGAGTCTCAACCTCTCTGTGGGCTTCAAGACCTCTTTATGGGCCATGAATAAGTCCTACTCCCTCCCCTTGTCAAATGGGCTTTTTCCTTCACTAGTGCATCATCCAAGGGCCTTCATGTGTCAACCCCGCACATCTTTTATCCTCCATGGAAACCTCGCACCTCATCATTGTCTAGCACCATTGGCAATAATACTCCTTTGTTAGGCCTTTTCCAAGATCGTTTGTGTGGGCTTTATGGGCTTGCTTAGTGTAATATACCATCCCTACTCTAACTGCGAAAGGGACACGCCTTGCTCCATTTGCGAAAGGGCTTCAAGTACACACACCTCATTCCTGCTCCAACTGTAAAAGGAATCTCGATAACCTTGCCACCTTTGCCCCACACCACCATGGGCTCTGATACCACTTGTTGGGGAGATAAACACCTTAGAAAGCTTCCATGAATAATTAATATAACATACAAAGATACACTTTAACCCAAAAAGCCTAAGTCCAATGGGTATGTACTCAATTATGTTATATTAACGACTCATTCTTCTAATATTTATTCAATGTGAGACTTTACTCACACGTGTACACTCAACAATATGCTTATTCAATAGTCACAAATTACGTTGTAAATTTGTAATTCACATATTGATTTAGTCACCTTTGTATAATAGATATGTTAAATATTTAGTTCATACCATGTCAAAGTATTTGCCATTACAAACTTAAAGACAATGGGATTGACAAATATAAAAGGTTAGAAAGTTGCTCAAGGTGAAAATGCATGTTTCAATGTGTGCAGGTATCAACATTGGCCTTTTACTATTGTTTGTGGGAGGTTCTTGGATATATTGGGGACTGCAAAAAAGAAAGCTCATCAAGCTCAGAGAAAAAATCTTCCAACAAAATGGTGGCTTATTGTTACAACAGAAACTATCTAATCATAAAAGGTCTGTAGGAACAGGCAAGATTTATAGTGCAGAAGAGCTCAAAAAGGCCACCAACAACTACGATGAAAGTAGAGTCCTTGGTCAAGGAGGCTATAGAACAGTTTATAAAGGAATATTACTAGATAACACAGTGATTTCTATTAAGAAGTCCAAAATTGGTAATCAAACCCAGATCGAGCAATTCGTAAATGAGATAATTGTGCTCACCCATATTAACCATAGGAATGTGGTTAAGCTATTAGGTTGTTGTTTAGAAACAAAAGTGCACTTACTAGTTTATGAATTCATTTCAAAAGGGACACTTTCTGAACACATTCATGATAAAGGCTCATCATTCTTACTTTCTTGGGAAAAACGTTTGAAGATTGCTGCAGAAACTGCAGAAGCACTTGCGTACTTGCATTCTGCAACTTCTGTGCCAATTATACATAGAGATGTCAAAACTGCAAATATATTGTTAGATGATAATTTCACAACAAAAGTGTCTGATTTTGGAGCTTCCAGATTGGTTCCTCTAGATCAAACACAATTAAACACTTTGGTGCAAGGAACTTTTGGATACTTGGACCCAGAATACTTCCATACTAGCCAACTAACAGAGAAAAGTGATGTGTACAGTTTTGGTGTTGTTTTGGCCGAACTTCTAACTGGTAAGAGGGCACTTTCGTTCGATAGGCCTGAAATTGACAAAAATCTAGCAATGTTCTTTATTTCTACTGTGAAAGATGATCGCCTAGTTCAAATTCTTGAAGATCATATTGTTAATGAGGATAATATTGAGCAACTAAAGGAGGTTGCTAATCTTGCAAAAAGGTGCTTAAAAGTGAAAGGCGAGGATAGGCCTTCTATGAAGGAAGTGGCAATGGAATTGGAGGGGTTTGTTATCATGGAAAAACATCCTTGTAGAAATGCTAGTGTTTATACAGAAGAGACTGAGTACTTGCTTGGTGCACCTACTCAATCATTTAGTATTGATGTTGGTCCCAGTTGTTCTTCCTGTACAGTTGCTGGGTATGATAGCATGAGAAACGAAGCATTGAAACCGTTGGATGATGGGAGATAATTAGTTAATCCACCGTAATATTCTTGCATCGATTGAGGCTAAATTATTGGTGTCCTGCGAGGATAACTTTAAGAAAGAAATTTGTTTCCTAGTCAAAGTGGTCTTTGTTAGACTCCTAGTAGGAATTAAACAAATATCCCTACTACGAGAAGAGATTTACTCCTTATCAAAGTGTAATAGTTAAAGTATGCCACATTCAAACTTCAAAGCCTTCACTACTCTTTCTCTACCTTTTTGACTCTATCTCAGTGGGTGCTCCTCAACTTTTTCTTCTCTTAGCTGTGAATTGAGAATCATCCAAGCAAAAAAAAAAAAAAAAAAAACGTGGAATTCAAGTCCAAGCTGAATAACCATGCGAGAAGCCAAGTTTTTTTTTTTTTTAGTCCAAGCTGAATAACCATGCAAGAAGTTAGAAGCCACGTTTTTTTTTTTTTCTTCCAGTCAAAGACATAACCATGCAAGAAGTTAGAAGCCACGTCCAAGCTGAATAACCATGCAAGAAGTTAGAAGCCATGTTTTTTTTTTCTTCTAGTCAAAGTAGTCTTTGACTAGATAAACACTTCCAATAACCTTTCTATACCAATAGGACTCCATGTGAACCTCTTTTCTTAGCCCAATATGACTCCACGTGAACATTCTTTTCCTAGCCCAATATGACTCCATCTGAACATTAATCCCCAATAGCTCCCCATGAACATGGACGTTGGATCATATTCTATCTGAGGTGGACTTCTTTTCCTAGTTAAATTAGGACTAGACGACTTCTAATAGAAATTAAGCAAACAACCTCCAACGTTTGAGACAAAGTCCAAACTGAATAAGGATTTGAACTCTTATATTTCAAACAATCCCACTTAATCTTGAACTTCAGTAGATAACAGTGAACAGAAAATTTCTTTCTTATTGCAACTCAAGACTTCTCCCACTTAAACTCTTCTTTCATACAAGAATTCTTCTTTATTTTGAATTCTTTTCCTAGCGAATCTAGTCTTGACTAGATGAGTTTTAGTTGCAATTAAACTCTCTCTGACCAAGTTAAATTAGGACTAGACGACTTCTAATAGAAATTAAGCAAACAACCTCCAACGTTTGAGACAAAGTCCAAACTGAATAAGGATTTGAACTCTTATATTTCAAACAATCCCACTTAATCTTGAACTTCAGTAGATAACAGTGAACAGAAAATTTCTTTCTTATTGCAACTCAAGACTTCTCCCACTTAAACTCTTCTTTCATACAAGAATTCTTCTTTATTTTGAATTCTTTTCCTGGCGAATCTAGTCTTGACTAGATGAGTTTTAGTTGCAATTAAACTCTCTCTGACCAGCACTATAAAAGGGCAGCCTCAGCTGCACTTAATTCACAATTTTTTTTTTCATGGTGCGTAAGTTCTTAAATTCCTTTAAAGAAAGCATAAGATTTTTTTTTTTTTTTCTTTCTTCTTTCTCAGTCAAGTAGCAAGGTATGGTCTCTCTTTCTTTTTTTTTCTTCTTTTTTTTTTTTTTTTATAATCTTTACGTGTTCTGGACTTTTATCACGTGTTCATGACATCTTGTAGTATCTGGCCCCTCAATTTTTAAGGAAACTTGCATCAAGTTTATCTTATCAATTAGAAGAACAATCAGCACCACCATTTGAGTAGATTGCATCAAATCTACAACATAGATTGCACCAAGTTTTGTCAATCTATACGGATATTGGTTGATTATCTTCCTTATGCTCTCTTCTTCTTCTTCTTCTTCTTCTTTTTTTCTTTTTTTTTTTTTTTAATATGAATCTAATTTAATCTTTGCCCCCCTTTCTTTGTGTAGCCACGGTCCATCTTAGAATACTTTAGCCTCAAATTTTGCAAGAGTTCCATCACCCAAATCTTTGGTGGTACATTCTTGATCAACACTTTTCTTACTTGTGAATTTTTTTTTTCTTCTTGTATGTCTATTTTTGTTTTTGTATTGTTCCACCTCCATTTAGAATAGGTAATATGATGACTTAGTGGCACTACGAAGAACTTGCAAGAGCTTATTTTGTTCCTCAAGCCAAGTAGTTCTCAAGCAAAGTAGCTACCAAGATAACGACCTCGATGACAATTTTGAAGATGAAGACAATCTTGACAATGAAGTCTATCTGTGATACGAAGACTTCCTTGAAGACGAAGATGATCTTGACAACGAAGTCTATCTGTGATACGAAGACTTCCTTGAAGATGAAGACAATCTTGATAACGAAAATTGCATTGAAGAAGAAGGCTACTTTGAGGATAAAAATTGTCTATGCAAGGATATGTGTCCATTGATATTTGGCAGTGGAGCAATGCTTGCATATGAGGATATAATAATTTTATGTTTTTCCTCTTTTTATTGCATGTCCATGACCCCTTCTTTTTTTCTTTTTTTCTTTTTTTTAGCCTTCTTTGCACCATAGTTTATATTCTTTTGTACATTTTTTGTAGGTTCACCCTATCATCATGGTGCTCTTCAAAGACTTCTCTTCATTCGACAAGAAGTATGTTGTTGTTACTAAAGAATCGAATGACGCTAAGGAAGTAGACATATCATTGCTTGTTGAAAGGCCAATTATTGGTCGATTTGCGGAAAGATGGCCTGAACTTAAAGACTCAAGAGACATTGTTGAGTGGACCTATGATGTCTCTTGGAATTCTGGTTCCCCCTCTGAAGCGTGGTCTTTGCGTAGTTCTCTTAACAAGAACACTACAGAGTCTCGTTATATAGTGACTCTTGGCCGTCGCATAATTTCAGGCGGGACACGTTGGGGCACTCTTTTCAAAATCAATGAATAGTGGAGTTTCATACCTCTATATTGGGAATGGCTTGAAGATGTTCTTTTTAGAAGCAAGAAGACTCTCAATAAGGCCCATATTTATGACGCAGTTTTAGCATCTCTCTACACATATGATCGAAATGCTGATGTAATGCGAGCATTTTGCAAGGAATGGTGTCCATAAACCAACACCCTTCACACATCACTTGGCGAGATGTCTATCTCACTTTGGGATTTGTATCGACTTGGCGGACTCCCTATCTTTGGTCATCTTTATGATGAAGCCATCCCTAGCTACGAGGAATTGACAGGAAGTGACAAGATAGAGAGGTTCATCCCAAAGAGTTGTGAGCACCTATTTGCAGCCTTTCATCACCTTAATTCTAAAAAGAAATGAGAAGACCCGTGTGTTTCGGCGAGTGATTGGGTCAGCTTTTGGTGTAGACATGGAATGAAATATTCAAAACCACCTAGTCGAAGGACAAAGAGGTTAAGTCGTCCTATCAAGACTCATAATCCTGACGGTTTGTTTAATAAACTTCAAGGTTGGTCCAAATGTGGGAAAAATCTTTTTATTGAGCTCAAGATTGAAGATGGGCTATGGGAAGAGACTTACTTAGCCGCATTACTTTCTTGTTGGCTTTGCACCTTTGTTTTGCCCAGTGAAGATCTCAATACAATTCGCCCTGGAACCTTCAAGATTGCAAGCTTCATGGCGACAGGTCGCCCTATTAATCTAGCAATACCAGTTCTAGCTAGTCACTACCGAGGATTAAACAAGATTGCATATTCTTCTCCAATGATTAGTCGTTCGGGTGCCTGCTTCCCTTTTCATTATATTTATGGCTGGTTAGGTCTTTATTTTAGAACACATTATGAGATTGATGTCCCGAGACCCAAGATGGTTGTATATTCTGGAGAAGGAGGGGCCAAGCATTTTGATGAACCGGAAGTAAGGAAGTTGATACAAGGTACTTCTATGCAATGGGATGCAAATCTGTATGTCAGGAATAGGGAGGAAACTTTTCTTGATGATGGAGGACTTTCTCGTAATTCATTGTCATATTTTATAAGTATCCGTTCCTCTTACTTGTCTATGTGTCAAGATGGTCATCTCATAGTGGAACCTTATAGTCCTTTTCAGTTTAGCCGTCAATTTGGACTTTGCCAAGACATTCCAGGTACCATTAAAGAGGACATTTGTCAAGGGACTTTAGATAAAATTGTGGAGTTTTGGAGATTATGTACTCTTTACAAGACTAGTTGCAAAGCATTCTTCCCAGTGCTTCCTACCCTATCTAATTTCAAACTTCATACTACGAGTGGCTACAAAAAGTGGTGGAATCATATTCATGGGAAGTATCTTGATGATGGTGTAAATGCTTTGATTGCAAGTGCACATCCTCCTCCCCCTAAGAGTAAGGTAGTTCAGCCTATCCATGCCAAGGGCAACAATAATAAGGATATTCAATTACCCAAAGTTCATGTGGCAAATACCATCTCAAAAATCTGTGAACCACAATATTCAATCCAAGGAGTCTCAAGGTGTCACAACTAAATTGAAGAAGCCTCCTCCAAGGGCCCCATCTGTTGAAAGATCCTTAGAAGTACATGATGCATTTGAAGGAGGAACAAATCCAGTCCTTGAAGAAATGAGTGGTGATTACGATAGTGATCCTCATTGGAATCAGACTAAGAGGCTCAAATTGACAATACCTAGCAACCCAAATTCCCTTAGAGGCATTACAAGTGCTTTTGAAAACCTTGAGGGTGCAAAGGAACAGGTCTCCCTTTACTTTTCTTTTTTCTTTTTCTTTTTTTTTTTTTTTTAAAGAAACTTTCCTTTTGTTTATGCAAAGTATATCTTACATGACCAATGTGTATCTGATTGCAGTTTGGTCAACAAATTTTGAACATGGAGGTTGACAATGAGGCGGCTTTTGAGAATAGTTCCAATCCACACTCCCGCTATGTCACCAAGAAACAAAGTTCAAGTATTCATGATTAGTCTTTAACTCTTCTTGCTTCTCTTTAACTCCTTATGAATTATGTATTATTATTATTATCTTTATTTTTTATTATTATTTTTTTTTTCAGTCTGATCAGCGAACCTTGCCACTGGACATTGATAATGATGTGGCCTCAAATGATAGTGAAAGTTCAATTTCCGGTCCACAGTTATCTACTGCATTGCCAAGGAGCATAGGTGAGGTGGCTAATACTGATTCTAAGAAGAATGTTACAAGATCTCCTCAAAGAACTAAGTCTTGGGCTGAAGTTTCTGAATATAATCCTAATGATGAAATTTTGAAGCGCCGCATTGATCTTGCATTGAATCTTTGGAAAAGTCTTCAACAAAAGATTGTTAGAACTCTATTCAACAAAACGTATTTACTCCTTGATGGGGCTAACAAAATTTTTGAAGCCATAACAACCAATCAAGCTATTGATCCTTCACCATTAGAAACATTGGTTGCAGGATATTTTGATAAGGCCAATACTTTTACATCTTTACAATCTTCCTTTTCCTCATGTATGACACTTGAGCAGCGTGACAAAAAGTTGACATAATATAAAGTTCAACTTGATGATCAGCTAAAGGTAGAGGGCGAATTATTAGCAAATGGTGAGGCACTTAAGGGTGGATTAGTGAACACCAATTCTAAAATAACAGAGCTCCAAGAAGAACTAAAACGATTACTCACCCACAAGAAAGAACTTGAAGCTTCTGCACTTGAGAATGATGAAAAGCTGTCTAGCCAGAAAGCAATCATTTCAAACATCCAAGAAGAGATTTCTTCCGTAGAGACTTCTCATACTTTAAGCAATGCAAACACTAAATCCTTGGAGTTGTTAGAACAAGAATTAAGGGCCGCCCGTGATGAATTAGAGAATTACAATTGGAAATATTGACTTGTAATAGTTAATCATTATATCTATCTTCTTCTTTTCTCCTTTTCCCTTTCCTTATTTTTTTTTTAATTTTTTTTTTTTTATGAACAATAAAGGAATTCCATTATGTCAATTTTTTTTTATGGATTGTTTATTTCTCTAGCTCTTGCTTCAATGATTGTTAAATATATATATATATATATATATAAATATTCTTTTTTGGACATGTGACTGAACTTAGCATGAAATGTCAAGCTGCCTACGCACCCGAAAGGGGATCAAGTCAACACGTAGTTCAAAATGGGATATTTTTTTGAGGATGTGACTGAACTCAGTAAATGATACCAAGTTGCCTACATACCCGAAAGGGGATCAAGTTAACACGTAGCTCAAAAGAGGATTTTTTTTTTTTTTTTTTGGTGCCCTAACTTTTGCCTAGGTTGCCTTATACAAAGGTTTTCAACCTAGTAGGGTTTTTTTTTTTTTTTTTTTTAATGCCCTAACTTTTGCCTAGGCCGCCTCATAAAAAGGTTTTCAACCTAGCGGGTTTTTTTTTTTTTTTTTTAGAAAACTTTCAAGAGTAATGGGAAAACATCATGTACCCTTTGAGTGTTGAGGTAGGAAGTTTAAGCTCTTACCAAGGAGTGCTTCAATCTTTAGGCATAATAACGTTTCAAGAATTTGCCATTGATAGGGCCAATTCTTAAACCATCTTTATCAATCAACTTGTATGCTCCATTTGTATAGGCTTCTTGAACAACATATGGTTCATCCCATTTTGAAACAAACTTGTTCTTAGTGCGATGGGTGACAATGATGGGTCTTCGTACAGCAAGAACCAAATCTCCTACTTGGAAAGATCGAGGACAAACCTTCTTGTTAAAAGTCCTAGAAATGCGAGCTTGATAACACTCAAGGCGTTGTTGTGCCTCCAGCCTTTTTTCATCCAAAGCTTCTAATTCTTCAAGTCGTAGATGCACATTATCTTCATTAGATAGACCTTCTTGAATGGCAATCCTTAATGAAGGAATTTGGCATTCAAGTGGTAGAACAACTTCTACCCCATAAACAAGAGAATAGGGGGTGGCTTAGGTAGGTGTTCGATATGTTGTACGATATGCCCACAAAGCTTCCTCAACTCTTTCATGCCAATCTCTTTTCAACTTCCCCACAACTTTCTTGAGCAAATTGCATAGAGTTTTGTTAAAGGCTTCTGCAAGACCATTGGCTGGAGCATTATACATGGAGGAATTATGCTGCTTAAAACCAAAGTTATTGCAAAGTTTGTCCATCAACTTGTTGTAGAATTCATTCCCATAATCAATGATGATGTAACGGGGTACACCATACCTAAAGATGATATTCCTTTTGATGAAGTTCACGACAGTTTCCTTCTTCACTTCACGAAATACAGCAGCTTCAGCCCATTTGGAGAAATAATCTGTCGCAGCCAGGATATATGAGTGTCCATCAGAGGATTTTGGTGTCAATGGCCCAACCACATCTAATCCCCAAGCATTAAATGGCCATGAAGCCACAGAGGATGTAGGGGTTCTGGAGGTTGATGAATGAAGTTTGCATGGAATTGACATGCTGAACATCTTTTCGCATACTCCATACAATCCTTGACCATAATAGGCCAGTAATAACCCATCCGCTTAATTTGAAAATGAAGTTTAGGACCTGACTGGTGAGCACCACAAATCCCTGAGTGAGCTTCTTCAAATGCCTTGGCAGCTTCCTCATCATCCAAGCAACGAAGGAGAAGACCATCGAAAGAACGACGATATAAAGTATTCTTGTAATAAACAAAACGTGGAGTTCGTCGCCGAATATCTGTTCTATGTCGAGGGTCATTGGGCAATTTTCCATTTTCTATATAATCAATGATAGGTTGCCGCCAATCTTCTCTTTCTATTTCAAAAACTGAAATTGCATTAACTTCTTCTATTTCATCCTCATCAAAGTTTGGAGGTATTACCCATGTTTGGCATATTGGAATTTTTATCTCGGGATCTGGTATAGTAAGAGTTGTTGCTAATTTTGCCAAGGCATCAGCTTGTTTATTCTCATTTCTTGGGATATGTGTAATACTAATATGGTCAAACCATCCTAAAAGCCTCTTGGCGTATTTGCAATAAGGAATCAATTCTGACTTCTTCACATTATAGTGTAGAAGCACTTGGTTTATTATTAACTTTGAATCACCAAAGACTTCCAAACGAGTTGTTTTTGCATCTATTTCCATTTCCAGACCTAGGATTAGTGCTTGATATTCAGCAACATTGTTTGAACGACATTCTGTAAGAGTAACTGAATACGGGAGTATATCCCCTTCTGGAGTTACAAACACTACACCAGCACCGGCACCACAACGTTGAGAAGCTCAATCAAAGAACATCTTCCAAGGTTGTGAAATTTCAACGACCATTACTTCTTCATCAGGAAGGTCATCAGACAACTCCCAATCATCAGGAATAGGATGGTCGGCAAGGAAGTCGGCCAAAGCTTGTCCTTTCACTGCCTTTTGTTGAACATATATTATCTCAAACTCTTGGAGTAAGAGAGGCCATTTTGTTAACCTTCCCAAAAGAACTGGCTTAGTCATGATGTATTTGATAGGGTCTGCTCATGAGATGAGCCGTATTGAATGGGCATGCAGGTAATGTCTTAGCTTTTAAATGGCAAACATCAAAACTAAACATGTCTTTTCAATTGGTGAATAATTGAATTCAACACCATTTAGGGTTCTACTCAAGTAATAGAGAGCATTCTCCTTTCCTTCTTCATTTTCTTGAGCCAGAAGGACTCCTAAAGATCATTCTTGTGCTGCTATGTAAAGAATAAGTGGCCACCCCTGTATGGGTGCTCGTAGAACAGGGGGATTCGGCAAGTATGTTTTGATGCTCTCAAAAGCATTTCTACATGCTTCATCCCACTTGAATGGGACATCTTTCTTCATAAGGCAACTGAAGGGTTGACAGCGTCCAACCAAGTTGGATATGAACCTCCTAATGTAGGCAAGCTTTCCTTGAAGACTTTTGAGCTCATGAATATTTCGAGGTTCTGTCATTTTTTGAATAGCATCAATCTTCGATCTATCAATTTCAATTCCTCGGTGTCGAACTATGAATCCTAGGAATTTTCCGGATGTAACTCCAAATGCACACTTCATGGGATTCATTTTAAGTTGGTACCTACAAAGTCGCTTAAAGACTTGACGAAGGTCTTGCAGATGTTCCATTCTCTTCTTCGACTTCACAACCAGATCATCAACATAGCACTCTACATTTTTGTGAAGTATGTTATCAAATATTCTTTACATTGCCCTTTGATAAGTGGCGCCCGCATTCTTTAATCCAAAAGGCATAACTTTATAGCAGTATATTCCTTTCGGAGTACGAAAAGTGGTGAGCTCTTCATCTTTTGGAGCCATGCGAATTTGATTGTAACCAGAGAATCCATCCATAATTGAAAGAGCTTCATGGCCTACTGTAGCATCCACCATAATTTCTGTTAAAGGAAGAGGAAATTCGTCTTTTGGACATGCCCTATTAAGGTCACGAAAGTCGACGCAAACACGAATTTGCCCATTCTTCTTTCTTACAGGGACAATGTTTGATACCCAATTGGGATACTTGACTTCACGAATAAAGCCAGCTTCAATAAGTTTGTTCACCACACCTTCAATCTAGGGGATTAACTCAGGTCGGAACCTACGTTATGCTTGCTTCGTTGGTCGCACCCTATGCTCTACTGATAAGTGGTGAACAGCAACCTTTGGATCTAGACCTGGCATTTCTATGTATATCCAAGCAAAGACATCCCTATACTCTTTGAAGAGTTCAACATAAGCATCTTCTTCCTCTAGGGACAAATTTGCATTTATAAAGACTGGCCTAGGGTCTTCGGTAGTACCAATGTTGACATCCTTTAATTCATCAACTGTAGCGTGTACGCCTTCTTCAAACGTGGGTGGAGCATCTTCAGCATCGTCTTCAATAAGGAACTCCTCCTTTGCGACTTCAGTGATTGTTATATGATTTACTAAAGCAACAACCTCATCTTCCATCCTCTGTTTTGTGGACACCATTGTACGTTTTTTTGTAGTCAAAACTTCTCCAGTATTTACCTCCCAAATACTTCTACGCTTCATGCGAGATGGAATGGAGCTTTGAACCTCGTTTGAATCTTGATCCATGAGGAGTGGATCGTCAACATCTTTGTGAAGGAAATTTGACATTTTATTTTGCTTCTATATTAACTTCTCATCCTTTGAGAGTTAGGAAAGAAGTTGCATGACTAAGTCTTGTAAAAGCAGAACTTCGAGTGTCATTTTAGGAAGAAGTTGAACGATCGAGCCTTGTAAGAACAAAGCTTCGAGTGCCATTAACAAAGTTACCATCTTCTTGTGTCCCCAAACCTGTCGAAAAATGAGATCTGGGGAGTAGGTTGGCCGATGTGATCAAAAACAAATAGTTTCTTTGATGGCTTTGAGGGTTGTTCTTCTTCTTTATCATCTGTTGAAATCATCGAAACACTAGCTTTCTGAATAGGGATGCGAATGGGAATTGGTGGAGTGTATCCAACTCCAGCCTTAGAACTTATTGCCCCGACACCCTTGGCTTGCAATGTCTTTTGTCCTTCTTTTCTAGAGGCTTCAGGGATGAACTTACCCAAACCACTTGGCTTCTTATGGTTATAACCAGCTTTAGCCATGAGTCTATACGCATTGGGGTCAAAACCCTCTTCGGTTCATTTGGTGGGCAAAGTCCCATGTTCAACAATTGGTCCTTGAGATGGTCTTGTAAACCCTTTCAACGGTTGGGGTCTTGGTTTTGTGATTTTAGTAACTGGCAAGTTTAATCCTTGCAAATCCTTCGATATTGACTCCTCATCTCCTGAAAATGGGGATTGGCCTTCTTTTCTTTTGGCGACTGGAACATAGTGTAGCATAGGGGCTACTCTAGTTACTTTTGAAGTATGATGTCTCTTCTCTTCCATAGAAGTCTTGGTTTGCTTGGTTTCCTTCTCTACAATTGGAAAATCAATCCTTGGAGCTTTGGAGTGGGGCTTTTCTTCTTTGCTAGATGGTGAAGCCACGACTTGGGTTTCTTCTATTGTATCATCTTCCAAGTAGAATTTTGCATCAGCAAAGTGTGACTCAGCTACAGTAAAAGGCTTGTCATCAGCTACTATCTTCTTGACTTGTCCATCTTGGAAATATTTAAGGCATTGGTGATACGTAGATGGCACAACACCATACTCATGCAACCATGGTCTTCCAATAAGCAATTTGTAAGTGGTCTTGACATCAATGACATGAAAGAGTGCGCTTGATTCCATTTCACCAATGAGCATATGAAGTCTAATCTTCCCAATAGCTCTTTGTCCACCCTGATTAAAGCCTTGAATCATCAACCTACTAGGAAGTAGTTCATCCAAGGAGATTTCAAATTCTTTCAATATTTTAAGTGGGAGGATATTCACTACAGATCCACCATCAATAAGGATACGATTGACTCGCTGTTCTCGAATGTACCCAATCACAAACAAGGGGCGATTATGAATCTTGGAGCCCAACAAACGATCATCATCAGTAAAAATGATTGAAGACTAGTATGCCCTATAAACGACAGCTCGTTTTGTCTCTTCCTCACTATCTGAAGATTCTTCTTCATCACTTACTTGATAACATGTAAGAGATGAAAAGATACAATCCTCGAGAATTGGCACTGTGAAGAAAGGCACTTTCACCTCAACAGGCTTAAATGAACCAAATTGAATGGTGAGAAAAGTAGAAGTGATTGTTGAGACCACCATGGCAAGATTAGAAGTCACAACTTCATCGTCAAATGTGATTTTTCCTTGGTGGGCTAACTCCATAATTTTGTCTTTCAACACAAAACATCGCTCTATAGGGTGGCCTATAAGGTGATGATACTTGCAATACTTAGGGTTATTTGTTTGGTCAGCTTCCTCAGGTCGTTTCATCTCTGGTAACTCAATCAACTTCAATTTAAGTAAATAATCCAACATCTCGAAGATATCAAAATCAGGGAATGGATATTGCTTCTCTTGCATCTCTTGTAACGTCGGTCTTCTTCTTCCCTTATCTTGAATGAAATCAGGCGTTTTTTCTTTCATCTTGGGTTTAACCGGAATTTTAAGAGGAGTAGTAGTTACAATTAAAGACTGCTTGTTTTCCGGTTTAGGAGGGAATTTGCCCCCTTTGCAAGTATCTTGCCCTTCTCTCCCCTTGCAGGGTTCTTGAACGGGGGGACCCTGGCGACCATTGGAGGCAATGCTAAGCTCCATGTCATGAGCACGTGTTGCTAATTCTTCAAATGTTTTTGGCTTTATTCCTTGAAGAATATAGCTTATAGCCCAATTCATTCCTTGAATGCACGTCTCAATTGCAGAAGCTTCAGACAATTGATCCTTGCAGTTGAGACTAAGATTTCTCCATCGTTGAATGTAATCAATGACAGGCTCTTCTTTCCACTGCTTTGAATTGGTAAGTTCTATCATGCTAACAGTACGTCGAGTACTATAGAAAAGGTTTAGGAATTCTCGCTCCATTTGGTTCCAACTATCAATAGAGCCAGGCGCTAGATCAGTATACCAATCAAACGCATTTCCCTTCAAAAAGCGAACAAATTGCTTGACCATGAGATCCCCATAAGTTCCAGCATTGTTATAAGTTTCCACAAAGTGAGCTACATGTTGCCTTGGATTGCATTTACCCTCAAATTGTTGGAACTTCAGTGGCTGATAGTTTTAAGGCATCCTCAAGAGATTTATCCTTTGAGTGTATAGTTTAGCGTAGGCAATGGACGCCTGACTTCCACCCCCAACTTGGTCTTTGATAGCTTCTTTGATTAACTTCTTGAGCTGGTCAAGAGAGATAGACCCCTCTGTAGAGAAATTGAGATCCTTTGTTGAACTCTTGGGTTTGTCATTATGGGTTTGTTTCGGCCTAGAGCTTTCACCTTCACGATTCGGTCCAGATGTATTCCCCATCTTATCCATTAGGAGAGTTATTTGTGCATCTCTCATTGCTTCCCTTTCTTTCATTGACTTCATTAATTCTTCTAAAGTATGGGCTATAGTCGAGACTTATTCCTCCAGAGATGTTGTGTTAGTCATCATGACTGGCATGGCAAATGAGCTAACAGAGCGAGGAGAATCCCTAAGCTTGGAAGTAGGAATATCGTCTAAAAAAGAGAATTCAAAGCCATCAAGTGATTCATCCTCTTCGTCAACAATCGAAGCTTCTTGTGTTGGTTCTGGTGACAAAGCTGGTTGAGACAACATTTCTTTGACGAGGCCAGCTACATCTTTGATTGCCCCCTGAGTAGATGAGGCTGTTTGTGACTTCTCGGTTTCAGAAGTGTTGAAAACAGACGAAGAATGGGGTATGGGTGTTGTTTGAGCATAGACTTCTGCAAGGGCTTTTATCCTTCCTCTTGTCATAGGTCCAGTATAAGGAATATCAGAGTTTGAATCAAGTGTAGGATCAACTTCACTTGTTCCAAAAAGAGGGTTGTTGATTTGAATCTTCTTTGAAGCCATAAGAATTTAAAATATATGACAAATTGATGAAGAAGAGATGAGAGGTAGAAATGGTCCCACCGGGCGTGCCAAAAATTTGTAAACACAAATTTTTCTCAATTGCAGAAAATCAAACAATTGAAAAGAAATATGGTTTGCAAATATAAATTTTGTATTGATGAATAAAGAGTACAATCTCTATTTCAACTCTTTTACAAAAGAATACCCTCTGATTCTATCTTCATTGAACTTGACTCGAATAAGGAATCTTCTTAACTATGGTTGGAAGATGGATTGAATGATCTTCACAACAAATCTCTAACCTTGAGCTTATTAGAGATTTATTGTTCTTCAAGTCTTCGAATGTGAAGGCTCGTAGGTTGAAGTTCTTCAGGGCTTTAGAGACTTGATCCACTAAGCTTCAAAGATTTGGGTTTGTTGAAGTTTATGGAGGCCTTTTAGCTTAATTCCAATAGAACTTCAATGAACTCGAACAAGAGATCTCCTTGACTTTGATTGGAAGAAGGATTGAACGGTCTTGACAACAAATCTCTAGCTTTGAGCTTATTAGAGATTTATTGTTCTTCAAGCTGTTCAATCCCTTTGAATGTTCTTCAATTTCTTCAAAGATGCTTCAAGTTCTTCAAAGATTCTTGAGACAGAATTTCTCCAAAGCTTGGACCTCTTGAAAACTTCTTCGTAAAAATAAGAGGGGGCGTCCTCTATTTATAGTGATTTTAGAGGATAAGCTCTACTTTGAATTGATATACTTAGTAGGCTTTTAATTGGTCCAAATTCTTCTTAGAGATAATTATCTCTATTTATCTATTTTAATAAATATCATATTTTGATAAAGATAATAATCAATAACGATAAATAATTATCTCTATTTAATTTATTTTAATAAAGATAATTATCTATCAATTTTGAATAAAAAATTTATCTTTATTTTATTTATTTATAAAGATAATTATCCATAAATTTTGAATATGAAATTTATCTTTATCTTGTGGGCCAAATGACACGTGGGGAATTTTGATATGCCAATGCAATGTCAATTTGGATGACACATGTCATCATTTGATTTAATTAATTTAATGACATTAAAATTTGTCACTAAATTTTGATGTGGCATTTTATAATTGGCTTAAAATTTTGCCTCCTACAGGGGCATTAAAGAAATAGAAGTGGTGGCTTGTGAATAATGAATAAAATAAAGTTACTAGTGAACACATACAACATCCAGGATTCAAATAACTGGCGTAGACAGTTTTCAGATTCACATAAACTGATGGAATTTTCAACTCTTAAGAGTAGTGTTTTCCAAAACTCAAAATGGAATACAGATTATGAAATTGAACAAATCATCATGGTATAAAAAAAAAAAAAAAAAAAAAAAACTCGGATTAATGATGGCAAAAACAGCCAAACTAACCACATTCATATGGTAATGCACTTGTTCCATAGTTGAGGTGTTTGACCGACAAATTGTCATATAACGAAGTCCATGTTGACATGTAACATATTTATCCATAGGATGCATAAACATAAGTTAGCACAATTAATCATTATTAGCATCAGAGTCATAACTTTCATTATAAAGCTAGGATATCAAGCACCAAGAGAATCGCACAGCTTAATTATTTTCTATTTAACCCAACTTTTGCTAGATAAACATAAATTTACTAATTCCCAAAAAAAAAAGTACTCTCATCTCACTCCAGCAAATTCCAAAAAACAATACTTGACTTGCATCTAGATATACCCAAAGAAAAAAAGTAAGAAAGTGTGAGAAAACAAACCTGGAAAGGAAGCTAAGACCAATCAAAGCAGAGCTCAATAACTTAGTCAAAATCCATCAAAGATCTGCAAAGCAAAACTTGCAAATTAAAAAAAAAAAAAAAAAAAAAAAAAAAAAAAAAAAAAAAAACCCAGAATATTTCTCATAAAGAAAGACTATTAGAAGCAATTAAAGACCCAAAAGTTTCTCAATAATTTTGTTGAGAAAAATCTAGTGGAAGATGTGAAAGTAAACAAACAAAAACAAAAAGGTAGATTTGAAGGTGGGTGGAAGAAACAGAGAGATCTGTACCTCAATGACAAGTACCTCATCAAAGACACAAATCTTAAACTATAAAGATATTCAATCAATGCAAATTAATTACATAACCACTTGCTGGAAAAATTAGGAAACATCCTTACATGTAAAAAAAAATCACATTGGTGTATATCAAATAAAAGCAAAAGTATAATTTAATCAAACTGAATACTGAGTCAAACATTTACATGGCCGGATTAGATATATGAAGATTATATTATACAAATTTTATATTCATATATAATGGAATGTAGAGGCTTCTTTCTTTTGAAGATGACAGAAACAACCAAAAGATCTTTGATCAGCAGCATCACCATGATTTCAATGCAGTAGCATCTGCAATTCTTTCAACTAAGTTTCTATCTCTACAACAACTAGAAGACAAGTATAAACAACAAGGAATATAAAGCTGTGATATATGAACAAGCCAAGTGAGAAGAAGGTGCCGAAAAGAGAGAATAGTGGGTAACTTCAAGAATGCAGCCCACATCGATTGTGCGGGATTAAATGATTAAACAAAAGTTTAAAATACTTGCATTGAGATTTCAAAATCATCTTTTCCAGTGTAACTGAAAATCTTGGAAACAAGACAAGGGTATTTTTTGTAACCGCATCAAGAGGGATACCATCACAAATTTTAACACAAAATAAAAATGGACCATCTTGCTTTATATTTTTGTGTCATGTAACTAAGTAGTGGTTGCCAAAGAAGATTAATATCCTGGATGAGAGGAAAATCATGGAAAAAATATATTATAGAAATACTGTCTAGCAGCACATAAATGGATAGTAGAACATAAAGTTAAGAAGAAACTTACAATGTCAAATATATTAAATAAGAAGACAAAAAACGCATATATTGTATAGTAAACCCAAGGCTCAGCACCAGGAGAAGTTTCAGGGTTAAATATCTCCTTCTCATGCTCCCAGAAAGGTGATCCAAGGAGGCTGCCATGAATAGCCGGGTTAGTAGTAAATTTTCTATCCAAAACATGGTTAACAAAAAAAAAAAAAGAAGTGTCAATGAACCAATTATACTACCGGATACCATTATTTAGTACTTTGAGTAACAAAGCTTAAGTATATGGTGAGGGAAACTTCCACTAGATTGTTACCTATTGCGTATTATTAGTCAATATTCAAGAAATCAAACATACAACAGATGATGGTAGTAACAAAAGGCAGAACTATAGAGTAACTCTTGCCAAAATAATCTCATCAGACAATGTTGTGAAAAAAAAAAAAAAAACTAGGATAAAGTAAACTTGTATAATGTATATTTGTGCTTGGTAATGACATACCAAATCAATCAAAGCATCCATCACGCTTCTAACAACAGCACCAACAATTATGCAGCAACTTAAGCAGCACCAGCATCAGTTATGCAGCAACTTCAGTTGAGCATTATTGCCACCAACCATGAGTATTGATCCTGCCAGCATAAATCCTAAAAATCAACCACACATATAAACTAGTTGCTATCACTAGTGAAATTTGGTAGAGTGAAAAACCTGACTTGGGCATTATATAATACAATAGATAGAAAATGGATCTTGTATTTTTTAAATTTCTAGTGAAATTTGAAACCTTAGTACCATAACACGTTACCAACAAAGCACTGAGCTATGGTTTTGCTGTTTCATCACTCAAACCATCTAAAATTGATAGCAACATAGGTCTTCACAAATCCGTGACACCAATTGAAAACAAAGCATGCCCAACAATAACATATTTCAAAATGAAATCCCAGCAATTCCTGATTTAGATCACACCCTTTCCAAAGTGGCGCACTTCTTTCCATGTAAATTTAACCATATTGAACTAACAAGGTCCTCTATAACATTTGTATAACATTCCTATAGTTCTCTCTGTTCAAGAAATTGTGCAGTAAAGCATACTCTAAAAACGGCCAAACCTTTAAGATAATTGAGCTTAACAGATTCTATTTAAGTCCTCCCCACATTCTATGCCCCAAGTAAAAATTAATATAATTAATATATTTTTAATTGCCACCATTGCCAAATGAAAACTACTTCCTCATTCTCATTGAATTCCAGTGCATCAATTTTATTAAAAAAATCAAACTTACAATAAAATATAAAATAAATAAAAAAAAGATTTTATATACAAAATTGAATCATGCTAAAAGCTTCAGATCAGACCTAAAAACATAAATAAACCAGGAAATGCAGAATAAAATGAAGAAAATGATAAATAACGAAATCCACGCCTTCTGCTTTTTTAAGCCACGGATCTATTTTGAATCAAAGCCGGTTTGGCGTGATTCCAATTCCAAAGTATCCAAACCCTAGCCCCCAATTTATACTACTACTCTCTCTCTCTCTCTCTCTCTCTCTAAGCCCCTAAAACACCAGGACTAACCCAAAATTGGACGAATACTTTGTAGTCGAACGAAGAAGTGGAAGAGAGATTGGGACAACTTCAACTTTTTTTTTTTCTCGGGAAACAAACAGAGAGTTAAATAGAGAGAGACCTGTAATCAAACGAAGAAGTGGAGGAGATGATATTGCCGACCACCGTGCCCCTCAGCTCGTCATCAGAGATGATATCGCCAACCACCGCGCCTCAGATCGCTAAGTCATCGACCGCCGCACCTTTTTTTTTTCAAATTATGGGCTTTATTTTGTGGGTTGAAAATTTTGGGATATCTTTTATTTTGAGGGTTATGTTAAAATGGTGCTGAAAAATGTAATATTTGGAGCCAAAACTCTCGCGGGAATGCTGCTAAAACTGTTCAGCCTTTTTTTAAACGGTTGTATTTGCTTATTTCAAGGGTTTTAATGTCTCTTGAAATAAAGCTGTCCATGGTTATTCACTCAGACCTATTTTCAGCGTTTGTTTGGACCCTCGAAATTAGTGGGTCGAAACAAGTGAAGTATTTTGTAGTCTATTTACTCACCTCATTCAATAGTTCGGTACTTGGGTAGTTGGGTTCCCACTTTGCTACAAAAGATCTCAAGTTCCTTCATATTTCGTTGCTTATTAATGAAACCTCTTAACTTGGTGACAATCTCCATCTCACACAAACTATGTATGCCACTAATTTTGCTAATGTATGCTTACATGCATGGACTCTGCCAAACCATACTCTTCCCAATGGTCCTAATCCCATCTCCTACCATAGCATTTTGGTGCTATCCAAACCTCACTCTCACCCATCTTGACCTTCCATTTGCCTTCAACGAGGTGTGCCAATTCATGCATCAACCTAGGACATCTCATTAGTCTGTCTCAAAGGCACTCTAGTATCTCGATAACATGCTTCTTTTTAATCCAAGTCCTCTTAGCCTTGTGGCCTATTTATCACTGTTCCACTCGTGGTTATTGCATTTATTTTGAGTTCTCATCTATCTTGTCGAGCGCCAAGAGATAGGCCATCATTTCTTGCTTTAGCACCAAAACGAACTACCGTTAATTGGCTCAAACTGCCACTGACGTCTCTTGGTTCTGTCAACTTTTCCGAAATCTCCATCTTTTTCAACCTCCATTAACACGGTGTGATAATATTATAGCTCCATTTTCCTCTGCTCCAAATCCTCCAATCCACTTTTTTTATGCTTGTATGAAACATCTCAAAGTTTATTATGATATTATCACTATGTTTGTGAGAAGGTTGTGCATAACGAGCTTTGGGTGTTCTACATTCACACTGTGGATCAAATTGCTTATGTGTTCAGCAAGGACCTTATTAGTGATCAATTCTGGCTGACAAGCTCGTGATTTGTTCCTTTCGATCCAACAGCTTGCGAGGGTGTGTTAGGAAATTAAGACAAGATACCGAATCAATTCAATCCCAATATTACAATATCTAACTCTAGTCAACCATCTTTAATATTGGGTCATTCTAAGGAAGCAATCACACAATATCTTTCATGCATGCAACCACTCCCAATATACCAAATGTAGTCTTTGTCAACCATCATTACTATTGGAACCTATAAAAGGAACCAATCACTTGATCTCTTCGGATAATTATTCTTTTGTATAATTGATTTTATATTTTTATGATTTTTACTATCCAGAGACTTGAGACTTTATTATTGTAAATGGAGATTATACATTGAAGGAGATATATAATCATTTTCTTTTATCATTTGTTTTCTTTCATTTTTCTTCTCTCATCTTAAGAAAATAAATAATATTTTTAATTTTAATTTATCACAAAACAAAATATGAATCTCTTTGTTGTTTTCTTTTTTTCTTTCTTTGGGTAGAAAAGGGATATTCATTAAACTAAGTGATACTGGAAAGGTCTGGAGGAACCCAAACTAACATGATGAATGATAGATCACAAATTATTTGGATAGATGGAATAAGTCAAAAACTCAATAATAAAATTAATAAATAGCCCACTACCAAAGCAAAAAGTCCAATGAGATACATGCATTCCCAACCAACGGAATTCTGCTAAGGATACAGGATTGAAATAACTCACCACTCAATGAGATACAAATTATCATCACCCAAAGATATACAAAAACCGAAACTTGCCACCCACAAGATAGGAAAATGAAAATAGCAATTAAAATATTACCTTTTCAAGACCATAGTCAAATAAGACTCATAGAAACTAGAAACAAATTAACAGACTTGTTTGCCTAGGATTGCTAAACATAAAAGCTAAGGGTATATTTGGTAACTGTTTTTTTTTTCTTTCTTATTTTCTGTTTTCAAAAATAATTTCTATTTTTTAGACTAAAAAAAGTTGGTTGGCAACCCAAAATAGACAAAAAACAAAAACTGTTCTCAAAACTCAATTTGTGAAGGAAACTGAAAACATGCAAAAGATTGTTTTTAGTTTTTGATTTTCGAAAGTCAATAAAAACACACATTTAACTATCTCATTTAATGAGTTAGCATTAGAGTTCAAATCTTAGTAACAACATATTTTAGTATTTTCTATTTTTTTCGTCAAAAAACTTTTTTTTTTTTTTTTAATTTCAACTAACCAAACATGTTTTTTATTTCAAAAATATAAGAAAAGTGTTTTTTCTTTATATTCCCAAAAACAAGTTTTTGAAAATAGAAAACAAAAACTATTACCAAACATAACCTAATATTTCCTAGAAAATCCTTATTAAATGCTATTTGACTTATTGGAGAAACAACACATTAATCTTCTTAATTTTGAGGGAAAATTCATTCAAAATAATGGGTTTTATTTGTTGGACTTCAAAAACATCTTGGTTGGGTTTTAGCATCATATTGAACTAGTTAGAACTTGGGACATTCAGATGTCACTAAGAAGCAATAACGCTTTGTTTGTTTCCGCATTAACGTTTTCTGGAAAATAGTTCATTTTTCAAAAAGCATTTTCTAGAAAACTATCTCATTTTTCGGCATTTGGTAACGACCTTGAAAATGAGTTTGAGAATGTTTTCTAGTGTTTGGTATGCAAATTTTATATATATATATATATATATATATATATATATATGTATTTATTTATTTATTTATTTATTTATTGTATAATTTAAAACATGTGTATCATGTAAACCAACTAATGTAATCAATATAAATAATAATAAATAAATTAAAAAAGAATGAATTTAGTTTTCATACTAAAATTTTGACAATAGATACAATCAAAATTAGTTGTCAAATTTTCATGATTTCTACCACTTATCTTGCTCATATATATGGATAGTAACATACATACATACATATATATATATATATATATCAACTATTTTGTCTATATATATTAAAATTGACAAGGAAATACATCTTCAATAAGTATAAATAACAATAACTTTAAATTGTCTACTCTTTTTCCTGGTACTCTAATTGTTTACTATGGTCAACCACAAATCTTCAATATTACTCTAAATTATGTATTATCATAATGTATCTACATAATATATCATCACTAAATAATATCCGCACAATGAATCTGCCAACAAAAATTCCCCTGAACGATTATCATTCATTATACTAGCTTTATCACACGATTCACACATGCTCCGCACGTGCGATAAGACTTTTTTTTTTTAGTTTAATGTAATTGAAATTTTTTTTTTTTCCTGGAGAATTTATGTATTGTTAGTGAGGTTACTTAGGAATGAATTTTTAAGAAACTAAAATTTAGGATTTGAAATAGAGTAAATTGCTGGGTTTAGCGTGTGCTAGTTTTTAGGAAAAAAATATGTCAAACTTGAGTGAGATATATTTAAATAGAGAGTGCTAATTTTTAGGAAAAAAGTTTCTCTGGTATTTTTTTTTTTAATTTTGTTGAATTACTATTTTAACCCCATTTTTTTTTTTAGGAATAAAGATTATCTAATTAGATTAGGGGTATTTTTGACATTTTTTGAAACTATAACTAACTTTTCTGAATGCTCTTAATATATAGAGATAACAATATTATTAATTTACCATAAAGATTGTCCTTACTTCATTCTTTCTTTCTTCTTATTTTTTTATTTTTCTTTTGAACTTTTATGTGCAAAAAAGAACTTCTGCCTAGAATCCATTAAATCAAAAATTTCTTAAAGAAAAAAGAAAATCAAGCTTGAAATTCAAAGCAAAGAATTAAGATTTTGGTAGAGAGGAATGAAATAATTACTTCTGCAAATCAGTTCTCCTTTGCAAGTCGGAGCTATTGACCGATTAGTGAGGGGGAAAAAATTAAATTAAAGAATTATGTTATAAAGGGGAAGAGAAACATGAAGAATAGAGAGAAGAGAGAAAGAGAGAGAGAGAGATCTATGAAACAGGAGAGACCAAAGTTAGTGACAATAAGGATATAAAGAGAGAAAAAGCAAAGGAAAGAGAGAGAAAGTGAGAGAGAGATTGTTTTCTAAGAAAATTTTTTGGAAAACAACCTTATTTTTATTAAGATTTTTTGTTGACTAAAAATAGTTTTCTGTTGACTAATTTTTTTGTACTATCAAACATTAAAAAAAAATGTAAAAAAACTATCTTTATAAAATATTTTCAAGGAAAAAATAGTTATGGCCTTTTATCAAGGGCTATTAACTCCACCACAACAGGAGGCGGGTTAGAAAAATACAACGAAACTGCTAGAGAGATGGTGGCACCAAATTTTACAAGAGCATCCGCGCAGCAATCAACTTCCACGGTAGATGTGATCAACTTGATTGCTAGGAAATGTCAGATTTTTCCTGTAATCAGTTAGCAAAGGTTCCAGTGAATGGTTGTTCATAGAATTTTTCATGAGATGGACCACAATCTAGCATCTCTTCGCTACTTCGCTGTCTTCCATGCCCTTTCAGTTTTTATCCATATTTAATCTAACGCACTCACGTTTTACGTCTATAGTCTATACATCACTTTCTTTCAATCAAACGACAAACACTGTAGTCCCTACCAACTGCGATAAAGTATTCAACACTTCCTTTCACCTTTTTCTTTTCTGAATTGCACAGCTTGTTTAAACTACACCACAAACACATTACCCAAAAAAAGTTTTGTTATTTAACTGGGGTCTGTGGAATCAATCAAAATGTCGAAACATCACGAACCTTTTATATGCTTTTGGAATGCCCACTTGGTTTAAGGATTTTTTAACACCATTGGGTTCCTTTGGTCCCGTAAGTCACGTTGTGTCTGCTGGACAGCACGAGCAGATACTAAAATCAAGAATCATCGTTATCTATTTACTTATCGTTTTTTTTAATAAAAAATAAAAAAATATATATATATTTTATATGATTTTTCCCAGTCAATCCATATGCTAAACGGACGTCAGCAATGATTTATAAACTCAATTATTGAGCTGAATAGCATATTGTGGATTTTTTTCCTAAAAGTTTCGGATTTCAATTTTTTTTTTTTTTTTTTTTAACTAAGGGTTTTAGATCCTCTAAATTTTTTAGGGTACTTTATTAATAAATTTCCGTAAATCTTAATCATACTTTAATGATTTAATAGTCAAAATTCTGTCGTGTCAGGATTCCACTGATAATATTTTTAAAATAATAAAATAATATTGTAAACAAAACAATTAAGGTTATTGTTAATAAAATGCTAACATGACAAAATCTAGACTATTAAATCACTAAAAAATTTTTAAAATTTAAAGAAATTTAATTGGTAGAATACTTTAGAAAATCTAAAAGATCCGAATCCAACTACAAGGGAGTTTTATAGGGCTAGTTAAAAACTCTTTTCATTCTTCATAACTGACATAATTTTTTTAAGTAAAATACATTAAAATGCTTACAATTCTTTTGTGATAATGCACAACTAAATAAGTTTTAATTTGAATTAAAATGATGAATTTAATCATTTAACACTGATGTATCATAAGATCCTCAAATTTCTAGGATTAAAATGAAGTCGTTTAATATAATAAGTTTAACAATTCCATCACCGTTCCGGATATCATAGGATTCTCTAATTTCTATTATTAGTTATTCTTCTCTCTTTCTCTCTCATGATTTTGGCCAATTAATATTGCTCACCCAAGCGACCAAATACAGACTTATATCTAGTGATTTGTCTCTCGAAAAAGTTACCTTTGCTTCTATAAAGTTTGCCATTCACGGCTGTTGATAGCACGAAACAAAACAGAGACAAAGAAAAAGGAAAACCATGGCTTTGTGTGGAGTGCTTTTAAAGCAACAGATACTGCTTTTGCTTGGGTTGATAGTTTTAGCAGCGACAAAAACATCTCAACCCAATTCGAGCTGTGGAAACGTAATCTGTGGAAATGTTAGCATCCCCTTCCCGTTTGGAACAGAAAAGGGTTGCTACCTTAATGAATCTTTCCTCATCACTTGTGACAACACTTCTGAGACTACACCAAAACCGTTTCTGTCTAATACTAAAGTACCTGTGCTCAACATATCACTGGATGGTGAATTGCAAGTCTCAATCTCCAAAGCCCATCGTTGTTCCAAAGGTGTCCCTGAAAACACGTTGGAGTTTACAGCGGACAACACTCTGTCAAACTTTCATATCTCGTATACGAGGAACAAGTTCATTGCAGTGGGTTGTAACATTTTTGGGTTTTTTGATGGCTATTCATCACAGGGAAAGAAATATCCTACTGGATGCGCAGCACTCTGTAACAACGACAGTGTGGTGGACACTTCTGAATGCTCTGGCATTGGCTGCTGTCAGGCTCCTATCCCAAAAGGAGTTTCAGGTTTTTCAGTGAACTTTTGGGACGTTGAACAAAACAGTGTCGTGGAAACCAACTTCAATTCATGTGATTACGGTTTAGTTGCAGAAGAGGCATACAACATTTCGCTCCTAAATCAGGAAAATTTACAAAATAGAACGACTTTTCCAATGGTACTTGATTGGGCAGTTGGAGACGAGACATGCGAAGATGCAAAAGGAAATTCAGAAAGCTATGCATGTAAGGCAGAACACAGTACATGGTACGATTCCACTAACGGTCCCGGGTATCGTTGCAATTGTTCCTCAGGTTTTGAAGGAAACCCATACCTCGAGCATGGTTGCGAAGGTTTTAGCTAACAAACATCTGGATTGGTTTTTTTTTTTTTTTTTTTTTTTTTTGGAGTTTTAGTAAACAAGATATTACCCATTTGTTGCATGAAAAAGAATCTGTTCTTATTTTGAGTTATTTGTTTCTGCATAAGTATAGAGATTGTATTGCTAACTTTTGATAGTCTGCACTGGGGTTCAGATATTGATGAGTGCCAAAATTCTCCCTCTCCCTGCGCCAAAAACGAAATATGCACCAACCTTCATGGGGATTATAAATGCTCTTGTAAGAAGGGGTACGAACAAGATACAAGTACAACAGGTTGCCATCGAGTCAGCCAATCCAAGGATATCATTATTGCATTGTGTAAGTATATATAGGACTACTATTATTTTTATTATTAACAGAATATTTGTGTGATGCATCATACATGGATTAAAATAACAAAAAAAATATACATTTAACTAAATATGTTTTTTTTTAGCTGTCAAAAAAATATTATCTCTTTGAAAATCATTTGAAGTCCTAATGATGCCGAATCACAATCAATAAGCTTTGTCACTCAACAAATAGAAATATGCTAAAAAATAACTCAGTTTTAATTAAATAAAACTATAAACTCTTTCAAATAAATATATTACACTAATAAATTTCCATTGAAAACTTAGCAGCTCCCCCCCCCCCCCCCCTCCACCAAAAAAAAGAAAAACACAAAGATTTACTAATTAATGAAATTTGTTAAATTAATTATTGGTTTTATTCATAAGTGAAATCAAAATACATACTGATTTAGTCTTTTCTTTTCTATTTTTCCCTTTTTTTATAAGAACAATAGAAAGGTAAGAAAATGAAAATATGAGGAGAAAGGGGGAGGAAAGAATTCTAAAAGCTAGTTTATTTATAAAAATAAAAATTAAAAACTATAAAATAAAATTAAAAAAAGCTAATTGCTAAACTATTTGCAAAAAAAATTGAGACAATTACACACTACAATTTTTTGGTCCTCTTATACTTTTAGTTTCAATTTTCATCTTATACTTTTAATTATGTCAATTTCATCTTTAAAACTTCCAAAAGAAGTTCCTTTAATTTTTCAATTCTTTCCCTCAACTCAATATGAAGTCATTTTTATGCCTATAAGTTGATTTAGTTAAAGGTAAAATTGATTTGATTTTTAAAATTGAGGGATGAAATTGACATAATTAATAAAAAGAGATAAAATTGATAAAATACACTATATGAGAAAGAAATTGAAACTTAGTAAGGTATAATATGGCCAACATAATGCTCTCAATCCATTTAATCAGTACCTTCCCTTTGCTCTCTTCCATGCTCTTTTAAATTTTCTTCCTATCAAACGCATCAAAAACTATTATAAATATGTCACTTTCTTTCAACCTAAAGTGACACAAACTCCCCTACCAAACGCACTTATCCTCATTTTTTTTTTTCTTTTCTTTGCTGAATTGCTCCGCCTCTTTAAACTAAACGACAAACGTAAAGTCTGTGATGTAACTGTAGAATCGATCAAAACGGAGAAATATCACCAACTTTATTAGTCACGTTAGTCACACTTATGTTGGAGAAAGGGACTCGGTAATAAAAGAAAGAATCAACGCTATCCTCTTTTTATCTATCTTCTCTTTTTAGTTTATTCAGTTGGACTCGATTTAAAAGCTACAATAATAAAACATTCTTTATGGTTATGATTTTTCTCAGCAAAGACATATATGTCATATACTAAAAGGATACCACCTTTAATTAGCTTTAAACATTTAAAAGTTGAAAAAGAGCTGTTCCTCTTTATTTTCTAGAGACTATCACAAAAAATTGAAGCTCCAATGGCTGCTGTTGAATAAATTTTTCTTTTATGTAATGATGATATATATGTAAAATTCCTCTCACGAGTCCATTCCATGTGAACGATGTATTACATATCGGTATTGTGCCCAGAGAATCACCATATCACTCTAAAAAATAAATTTGTTGATGATGCAAGAAATTGTCAATTGTATTCTCGTCTATATTGACAAACGATGTTAGGGCTTCTTTAACAATCGATCTACAAATAAAGTCAAAGAAAAAAGGGAAAGAACACTACTGTGGTGTTGGCCAAAGGCCCTCCAATGATCAAGTTAAAAACAGTGAAAAAAATTCAATTAATAATACAATTTGAGAGAATAACATGGCTAGTTTGTAGATATCAAAATGCATAATTTTTTCTTACATATGGTATTAGTTTTATAGCATTCATCTTCATTTTGGTAATGAATGTTCTCATTTATGAATTGGGAAACACTTTCCATAAGTACTAGGCATTTATTATCTTCAACGGTCATTCATCTGTTAGGTTTGTATGTTACTCCTTTATTATGGACAATTAAGAATTTACACACATCATTAGCTATAGTGATTTTCTACATCTAAATAGTCATTGTAGCTCTCCAAACCCTTAATTATTTTGTAATTGTTCTCAATACCAACAAACCGTCACAAACACAACCTCAAGAAAATTCTCTCTCTAGGTTCTCTTGAATTTAGTAGGTTGGGTATGGATTAAGTGAAGGGAGAAATAAGTTAATGAAATATAGAAATTTTGAGGGAGAAAAAAAAAAGAATAAAAATATTATTTTAATGAAATAGAGAAAAGATGAGGACGTTGTTTAAGGATATGTTTGAAAAACTGGTTTGTTTAAATGAAAAATACGCTTCAGATTCCTCAAGTTTGGACGAAAATTTAAATGGATGATCCTAAACTAAAAGCTGGAATCCTGAACTTCGATGTTAAAACTCTTTAGTGTACTATTTCACTTTTTAATAGATTTAGTAAATTAAAATAAAAATCCTAATTTATTTGTCAAAATGATATTCAATATCCAACCCCCTTTTTTTTATAATTCATTATTTCGGGAAAGAGAAATTAAGAAAGTAGGGGAAGGAAATATCAATATAAATGAATAAATGAGGATGATGACAGATAAATAATAACAATAATAAAATAAAATAATGATCTTCGTAATAACCATATATGGTTATTATGAAGATCATTGTATATATATACTAATAACAATAATTATTTTTATATAAATATTAGCAATTAATTGAATTAGTTGAGTTCAAGGAAGAAAAAAACAAAATAATCTTCTTATGTCCTTTTTTACATCTCTTATATTTAAAAAAACTAGTTGACAAAAGTATTATAACAACTTATACATTTTTAATGTTTATAATAGAGACACTTATAGTTCAAATTTTTTCACCGTAACAATCAAATTATAAAAGAAAAAAAATGTTTAAAAAGTAATAATAAAATATTTTGTTACATAAACGAGGATATTGATTCTCAACTAGGTTCATTGCCCAAACAGGTCAAAGGCAATGCATTTTAAAGTTGGCTCATATTTGACTTTGGGCCCATAGTCAAAGGGCCTTAAGTATAGTTGCTTTGATAGTTCGAATAACGCTGCACTATAAGATACAATGGCATTTTAGGAATTTAGACCTGATTTTTTATTTTATTTTCAGAGAAAACACCGGATAGTGTTAGGGTATGTAAATACTGTTTTAATCTTATTTTCACATTTAATGAGTTATTACTTATTAGTTGTTCACTCCTTTGGACGTAAGAACAATGTTGAACCACGTATATTCTGTGTTGAAATATTGTTTTAAAATTGCCATGGTATTTTCAAAGAAATTATACATTCTTAGCTAATTTTCTTATTCTCAACCAACAAAGGAACATTGTCTTTTTTAGAAAGGATCGATGTCCAGTCAAACTTGGTTCACCAGTTCTCTTTTAGTTGTGCTCTTTTTTTCTTTTTCTTTTTTTTCTTTTTTTGAGATGAAAGAAATTTGATAGTCACTCATAGTATATGTTACTGTAGCATCGCAACCGCAAACTACACTGTAAATAAAATTTTGATGGTGTCATCTTCATATGATACATATGTTATATATTTATTTTTCTATTGTGTCAAAATGTTTGCCATTACGAAGGCAACGGTATTAACAAAAGTATAAAGTTAAAATGTTCTACTGAATGAGAAAATGCATGTTTGAGTATGTGCAGGTATCAGCATAATAAGCCTCTTAGTAGTTCTTTTGGGAGGTTCTTGGATACTTTGGGGATGGAAAAGAAGAAAGCACATCAGAATCAAAGAAAAATTCTTTCAACAAAATGGTGGCCTATTGTTAAAACAGCAACTCTCTAGTAACCAATGGTCTATTGAGACAACAAAAATCTTTACATCAGAAGAGCTAAAAAAGGCCACCAACAATTACGATGAGAATACAATCCTTGGCCAAGGAGGCTATGGAACAGTGTATAAAGGTACACTATCTGATAACAAAGTCGTTGCCATTAAAAAGTCAAAAATTGGTGATCAAAGCCAAATTGTGCAATTCATAAATGAAGTGATTGTGCTTACCCAAATTAGCCATAGAAATGTGGTTAAGTTATTTGGTTGTTGCCTAGAAACATAAGTGCCCTTACTAGTTTATGAATTCATTACAAATGGGACTCTTTATGAGCACATTCATGATAAAGGCCGATCATTCTTACTTTCATGGGAAAAACGTCTAAAGATTGCAACAGAAACTGCTGAAGCACTTGCATACTTGCATTTAGCAACTTCTATGCCAATTATACACAGAGATGTGAAAACTGCAAATATACTATTAGATGATAATTACACAGCTAAAGTGGCTGACTTTGGAGCTTCAAGGTTGGTACCTCTTGATCAAACACAATTGACCACTTTGGTGCAAGGAACTTTGGGGTACTTGGACCCAGAATACCTGCAAACTAGCCAACTAATAGAAAAAAGTGATGTATATAGCTTTGGCGTTGTTATTGCAGAGCTACTGACAGGTAAGAAGGCACTTTCTTTTGATAGGCCTGAAATTGATAGAAATCTAGCAATATCCTTTGTTTCTGCTATAAAAGAGGATCGCCTACTTCAAATTCTTGAAACTCATATTGTTAATGAGGGTAATATTGAGCAACTAAAAGAAGTTGCTAATGTTGCAAAAAGGTGCCTAAAGTTGAGAGGAGAGGATAGGCCTTCTATGAAAGAGGTGGCAACAGAGCTAGAGAGATTGAAGAGTATGGAAAAACATTCATTGGGAAGCATTGATGTCAACACAAAAAGGACTGAGTACTTGCTCAGTGCAACTAGTCACTCTTTTGAAATTGAAGGTTGTTCTACTAGTACAACTGCCGAGTATGATAGCATGAAAGACCAATTATTGAAACTCGTAGATAATGGGAGATAATTACTTACTCTTCGCTAATGTATTGGTATCAATTGATAATTGAATTTGCTGTGGTGTTATAACGGGCAATGTAATTACCAAGTAAGCAATCAACTGAGAATGTAGAAGTTCAAAAGTTGTTTGGAAAGTTGGACTTAGCCTATGGGTGTGTCTTAAAATAAGATTAGTATTTATTGAATATTATCATGTGTGCCTTGTAACTTGTATGTATCTTGTGAGTTAGGTTCTGACTATTAAAAGTTGTAGTAATTAAGGGAGTACTTGTATCATTAGGTTATATGTATGATGGAGACGTAGGATTCTGATTAAGTCTTTTATATTGATTGTAATCATTTGGTTCAGTGCAGTTTCCATTTATCCGTTTCTTTTTGTTGCTGCACCTTTGAATTTTCTAATTTCCTCTTCCTCCTTTTTTACACAATTTATAGTTAATCATATACTGTATCTCTTTTGGTTACCAAAAATTAGTTGGACTAGATGGTGGAAGTAGAAGTGAAAAAGAAATTCTGTATGACACTATCTTGCTTTTGAATATGTTATAGATTAGTTCACAAAAAATGAAATTGATAAAATAGAAACACAATGTAAGAAGAAACAGTGATAAAGTAGAAAAAATTTAAACCTCATAAACAATTTGAATATGAAGTTGTCAATGGCTAGAGAATAGTTACCTCTCAAATTGAAATTGGATTTGTAAAGTTGTGATTTACAACTATATTTTATTTTGGCTTTTATTCTGTATTAAATCTGATTGTAATTTGTTCAATCATTTTTCTATATGTTTGTGGGATTTAATGTAAAGGTTGAGTGTGAGAGTTTAGTGAAGAATTGTGAAGATAGTGAAGTTCATAACTGGCTTGCGACTGGACAACTGCAAAAAGCCACATCAGAAGCACATGCTAGAATCTGAACAATCTTTTGTCAGGCTGTATTTTGCGAGTCATTTCGCAACTCAGACCAAGTCACGAGTGACTTGTGAAACTCTCTACCTAGAACGTTGTAAAGTGTGTTTTTCTCATTACTTTACCAACACTATATAAGCCCACATTACCCACAAAATTGTAGGGAGACTTTCAGAGAGAAAACCCTAGCAATACACTTAAGAGTTAGAAATTGTAAACCCACAATCATCTACACAATTTCTTTTAGTTTTCCTCTTTTCCTACCTCTCAAATTACAAATCATTGAGAGGTTCTTAGCCCAAACACTTACCTCACCCAATCTAAGTGTTGAGGGAAGTTTTGGTGCATGTGGGAAGCATTGGAAGAAGCCATCGATTGGCGGATGCAATTTGGAGCTAATTGCAGGATCCCGATAACTAGTGAAGACATGGCTCGGTGAAGTCCATTGGTAGCTGGAACTTAGAGGGTTCAAGTACATTGAGTAGATTAGGCTTGAAAGGTCTTTTTGATATTCGTATACTCCAACTTTATTCCCTAATGGATCGATTCGGCTTGGAGGGCCATGGAGAGGTTTTTTGCAGAGTACTTTAGTTTCCTCTTTAATAACACGTCTCGGTATTATCTTGTGTTTGCATCTCTCTTCCCTTACTCTTTAAGCTTTACTTTTATTATCTATAGTATTTGCTTATGCCTTAGAGAGTTGTTCCGGTTACATTGCGTTACACTTACTCTTATTCTGCACTTAGTTAAGTAGGGTAAAAGCAATCTAGCCGTAAGTTTTAATTTGGGGGTCTAAACAAGCAATAGTGTATTCACACTATTTTAGTTTTCAATTGGTATAAGAGCGGTTACACATATTAAGATTTGATTATCTTTGTGTGATCCTAGACCCTCCTTTAGCTATGGAAATAGCTATAGAAAAGGCTAACATGAATTGCGGTTCACATGTTTGTGATAATGACTCTATGAGCATTTTTAGAGAATGTCCTAATAATGAGCTCATAGAATTGTTAAAATCAAAGAAACATGCTAGAATCTTCATACACATGCTAAAATGTTTAGAGCATAGGAATCACATGTTACATAATAGCTTCTATGAGTTTATTTCCTTGATTGAGAAGTATAAGAGAATGAATAGACACTTGTGTGATAAGCTTGATAACCCCTGTTGGGTTAAGATAGCTTGACCTCAATTAATTAATTCAATTACCTAAATTGATTAATTAGGTTCAATTGCATGCAAATCGTGAAGGCACTAACAAATTACCAATTAAACTAAATGTAGCGGAAATTAAATTGACACAATGATTTGTTGACAAATGGGGAAAACCTCTCGCAAGGCAAAAACCCCACTGGGTGATTTTAAGGTTACCACTCTCAAGAATCCACTAATCAAAAATCAAGCGGTTACAAGTATAAGGAATCTTACCAACTACCCTGGCCTATCTCAAAATACCAACTTACAGTTGAACCTTCGCTCTAATACCCAATTAAACTTGATCTTGTAATAGCATTATTTCCTTTGATGCACAAATCTCCAATCTATGACTAACTCTTCGCACGGATCCTAGTACGTGACTAACTCTAGCAACTTGAACAAATGTTGTTGGCTGCAAAGTTCTTCACTTCATTAACAATGAAGATCTGGAAGCACTTGGTTACAACCCTATAGCGTACAAACACAGTAGCTTCTCACAAAGAAAATAAGCCTCTTGGTCTCTGTATCCATGTATGACGGCTTTTAAAATAAGCCTTATATATATGTCTAGGGTTGTGAGAAAAGAAACCCTAAACAAATACAAAAGCCTAGGCCAAATTTCAGATTTGGAAATCTAAAAATCGTAAGTCTTGATAGATCGAGCTGCTATCGAGCTTCACATTAAGTCTCTAGAGTAGGCATATATCGAGCTATTGTTGAGACTTAACGAAAGGCTTTTCTTCACTTGTTTCTTGGACTAATCTTCATAACTTTCAATATGAACACTTGATATGCTTTGAACAACATATTTCTTGATGTATTAAACCCATCTTAGATATACCTAATTACAAGTAAAGTGCATTTTGTCAAAAGATTAGCCAATTGCATAAAATATGACCCTGACAATCTCCTCTTTTAGCAATCCGTGACAAAACCACAAGCATAATTACAAGAGAAGTATAAAACAACAACTCCATAACTATTACAAAAGCCAAAAAGCCAAAAGTACATAAGCCTAACTAATACAATAAGCTCTTGAGAAACTTTGCAAAAAAATAGATCATGGCATGATAAACTTGCAACCTATCTTATCTGAAACACTTAAACAAGATTCATCAAGGCATCAAATGTGAAACATAGACAAGTTGTGTACAAGAAGAAACGTGTGTATAAAAAGAGAAAAGAAACAACACATGTGAGATACGGTGAAGAACATACATCACACACACACACACACACACACACACACATATATATATATAGAAAGAAGCAATACAATGTATGAGTAAAAAGGTCATAAGACCATGGTACATGTAAAGAGAAAAGATACAACAAAACCTCACTACATCACTAAAAACACACTCCCCCTAACTACTCTGTCTCTATGCTATCTCTCCCCCTAACAAAAAGACTACTCTCATATACAAAACTACTCCTTTTTGTCACGAGTGACAAAAGGTGAATCACTGAGAGTGAGTCATCTCATCATTAGTCTCGAAGGAAGAAGCATCATCATCATCATCATCATCTCTACCATCCGAAGAAAACTCAGTAGGCTTGAGTGAGGGAAAAGGAGAAAAACCTCCAAGGCAAGACTGGCGGCGAGCTATGCATCAATCTTGGTGTTCATCTGACACATCTCATTAGAAAGATGGTCAAGACGACTACCAAAGTCAGCACATATGAGCTGAAGCTGGTCCATGATGGCAAAGAGAGAAACTTCAGCTCTAGAAGAAGAAGAGAGAGGAGCAGATGAGGAAGAGGGTCGAGAGGCAAGAGCAGCATCCGTCGAAGTATACTCCACATAAGGCCGCTTATCAGCCATCTGTGCATCACTCCTCGAATAGATTCCTTGCTAATGGCACCCATGACATAGAAAGGAGAAGAGAGAGGAATAGTGACATGCACGTGTGAAAGGATACGAGTGATAGCTAAAGGAAAGATTAGTTTATCACGTGTGGTAGTGTCTCGATAGCAATCTATCATAGATTCTATCATATGTGAAGGAAAGTCTCTAGAAAGATCTTCCATGAGAGAAAGAAGAAATCGAGCACAAGGTGCAGTGATAGTGTTATAGTGAGCTCTGGAGTGAGTACAAAGGTCATCACTATATTAAGGATCCTTGGACCCTTAGCAAACTTAGTGGTTGAGAAATTTAGAGTTTCTCCCTACACCATGGCCTTCTCATTGAAGAGTGAGACCATCTCGTCTTGAGAAACAGAGCTGAGATGACGGTGACTAGGATAATTAAGATGATCAACCCTAGGAACAAGTAGTACCTCAAAAATGAACTCCGGAGTGACTACAACACGTGTACCTCAAAATACTATAGTAAACCTAGGTACAGAGGTATCGATGGCATGCATATTGGTATAAAACTCCTGAATGTACACACCAGGACACCTCTTGGGTATCTTGCATAGAGAAGCCCAACCCCGATAGCTAAATGCACCAGGTAGAGGAGTGTCTGGAAAGTCAGACAGAATGACCTGGAGTTCCGAATGAATTACCTAGGCAAAGAAGTTCTCAAAGAAGTCATCTTGTGCCTTCTTATCACGGAACCTTACAGAATCAAAAAGAGAGGGAGCAGAAGAAGAAGAAGAAGAACTACGACGTCTTATCGAGTTCTTAGAGGGAACAGACTTTTTAGGTGCCATGAGAAGGAAACTAAACCGAGAGAGAGAGAGAGAGAGAGAAACACTACAAGAGAATAAGGCCCAGGAAAGAAGAAAAGAACGACGTGCAATGCATGAAGATATTACGTGCTAAATAAAATTGCATCATGGGTAGAACCCAATCCAAGCTACAACACTCATAAGGTATAATTAATCACACAATCCTAAAATGCATGAAACATTATTATAATGAGCATAGAATGCAATGCATGAGCATGTGAGATCATCTTAACATAACCCAACCCAAAAAAACTTAGTAAAACCACAAAAACCCCAAAAATTTCCCAAAACCTAAAAGTTAGGTCACAAAAATGCATGAATGCATAAAAGATTGAGAGAAAGAAGGATTAGAGAGACTTACCAACAAATTAAGGATTGGAGAAGGCCGAAATTAAGAAAGGAAGAAGGATTTTTGTAAAAGGAAGAGGTTTTGATCGATAGAGAGAAGAGAGGTATTGAGATACTTGGGTTTGAAATGATTCAAATCGGACCTTAGATATATATAGAAAAGCGCAGCTCGATAGATCGAGAAGGTATTGAGGAGGTGTTGAGAACTAAATCTCAATAGATCGAGGAGGTGTCGAGAACTAAATCTTGATAAATCGAGGAGGTATCGACGAAAAAATAGGCTCGATAGATCGAGGTGGTGTCAAGAAGCTATCGACCAGATAGAGACTTCAAAGAAGAGGCTCGATGGATCGGGCTATCTGTCGAGAGGTATCGAGAAAACCCAGAAAATCTCAATAGATCGAAGAAGTATCAAGCAGCTATTAAGCTGCTATCAAGCTTCTATCGAGAGTTCAAAAAAGGTGTTTTTCAAAAGGAAAGCAACATGAGATGAAACACTCAAGATAGACACCATGACAAGCAATCAAAGAGCATGTTAAGAACTCAAACACATCAACAATTCCAGATGCAAAGCATCCCTAGATCAAAGAAACACATTAAATACGTCTAACCAATTTCATTTTAAAAACAGGTTTAGACAGTTTAGAGAGCATATACTACCGCATGTATTCCTTGTGATGGCCAATTCATATTATACATGTACAATAGTATTAAGAGTAGCAAAGAGTATGCGTGTTGTGTGTGAAACTTTTGCAAGAGAGCATAAGTAAATCATTATATGAAAGGTAATGATATAGGAGGATCAAATACATTTACACACAATCATAACTGTTTGATGGGGACTATCATCTTCAAGGTGCATCATATAACTCCCACATTTCCTAGAAACACGTTTGCAACCATATTGAAAGCATTTTGATTCTTTTGCTTTACATGATCTTTGCATATTTTTTTCTTTTAAGTATAAAATGACATAACATGCATGGGTATATAAGAAAGAAAGGAATTACCTAATTATGTAAGCCAAATAGCTTGTTTTTGTTATGCAAGTGCTACACCTTACCAAGCATAGCTTTTAAGAATTGTACATAGATGTTATATGATTGACGAGTTTTAGTGGTGAGATGGTTATTTATGCATTTCTCTTAGAATTTTCTAGTCCCCCCTGTCAAAAAGAGTGATTTAAGATATGAAAAATAAAATATCAACCAAATCATACAAATCATATGAAAGAGCCAGAACACTCATATTGCTTAGTTGTGCATGAAGATGCTCATCTAAGCTACAAGAGATACAAAGTTAAGAACTTTGTTTCAAAGGACATCCAAGGTACACAAGTACCAGTATATACAAACACACACTGTTTTTATATTTTTCAAAAATTTCCCTTTTTTTATTAAAAAAAGAAAAAAAAACTTAAAACAAAACATAAAGAAAACAAACAAAGCATCATAAAACAAGACTAACTCAAACCACAACTCACACCATGCATGAGATCAAGAAAGAGATGGAATCACTTGGAATCTTTTTCCTTCTAGATAGGAAACCTGGATGGAGAGCCTTTCTTTTACATGACCCTTTGTTCATATGGATAAGAAGAAGAGTTGAAACCTTGAAATTAAAGAGTAACATGACCGCCTTAACAAGTTCTCCAAGAGGGGCTAAGGAAAGTTGGAGTTGATTTGGGTTCCCAAAAGATGACACACTATTACTTTGTTGAGTGGCTAACCACTTATAGCAATTTAGACGGGTGTGCCCTGATACTCCACAGTAATGGCAGAAATGAGGTTTCTTTGGTTGAGTCTTCTTGTTGGTGGAGCGATGATTATTTTGCTTGGTCTCTTTCTTACCAACCTTAGGAGGTTCTCCTAGAAAGGATTTTCTCTTATCACTTTTATCCTCACTCACGTTTTTAGTCTTAGGATCAGTTACCTCAGAATTATGATTATTAGCAGGTGAAACAAAAATAACTTTATTTAAAGTATTAGAAGAGGAATTGCAAGAAGAGAGAGAATGATCATACCTGAGACCTATTTTGTCAGATGCAGATTTCTAGGAGTTGAGCATTTCATCCTACTTGGTACTTGAAGTCCTTTTCAATTGTGCTCTTACCTAAAACAATTCATGTGAGAGACCACACCCCCGGCCCTTTTTTTTTGTGTTGGGCCAAACCCACATGAATGGGCGAAGTCGTGTTATTGCCTCTAAAAATGGAGGTTCAACTAGTTATATTTTCCCCTTTAGATTAAGGTTTTACAATGGAGTCGCCACTTATTTAATTATTATTGGAATAAATAAGAAAATCAAAATTGAAAATTTCTCAATTTTATTGATTTACAAATGAATTTACATTGATCATAAGAAAGTACATGGCTTTGTTTCCTAGTTACAATCTATAAATTGAAAATTGCATGGATAAGCATTGATCTGTCAACCCTTGATCTAAGCTTGAAGGCTATGTTACAAGATGAAAAGGTGTTAGGCACCCATCTTGCCTGGTGAAACCGGTCTTTTAGACTATGGTGATCAACATTCATATCATATCATATCATCCAATATGTCAATCCATTTGCATATTGAATTTATGTGCGCACATGTGATAATCTCTAATTCGATTGATTAAGCATTACATTTGGATTGAAAAATAAATTCAAGTGAATGTGTATGGATGGCGATATCCTAGATTTAAGGATTTGAAAGAATTATGAAACAAACTTCTTTTTCATATTTTTGATGTAGATTTAAGATCAAAACTAGTGTTATGCATGAACATGTAATGAACAACCAAGAACATGTGAAGAACATATAAGAACATTCAAGCATTTTCAAGGATTTAAATAAACACTAGCATGCTCTAATCTTAATCTCATCATAGTAATATAAATAAATAAGTTAGGGAAAGAGATTATACCTACATGCAAGATTCACATGATGAAGGAGGAGACTTTTGGTGAAGGTCCTAAACGTGGAGTAGAAAAAAAGAACTAGAAGAGGGAGAGTGAATCTCACTCAATACCTTGAATCTCAGGATCACTCCTACCAACCTCCACATTTAATGCACCAGTTTTCTCTAAATACTAAAATAGGGTCTAGGTTCATTATTCTCTTTGATCAGTTGTCAACCTTCATTAAATGACATTTCATTCATATTTTCTCCACCATTACTATATAAACCTCTCATCTCCTCCATTCCAAGGCACACAGAAACACCCTCTCTCCTCCTTTCTTGAGTTCTCTCTCACTCTCTCTCTCTCTCTCTCTGAGCAAAACCCCCAAATTCCGTGGTGAGTAGTGTTACCTTGAACAAGTATGATGGTATACATGGTATATAGTACAGGAACATGCATGCGGTAGATCACTTACCATGGAATAAGGTGTAAATGGGATAGGCTTATATAGCTTATATAAGTTACTTTATTCTAAATGAATATGACATCAGGTTTCAAGTGTAAAACTGGTTTCTTATTTATCTATTACCCTTTTCCCTTCCTCTGGCAATTTGTGAACATTATCTAATTTATCCCATCAGGAAAAAAAAAATCCAATTTAGTAACAATAGCAACAACAACAGCAAAAACAACAATAATAATAATAAGTATTAGGGAAGATGCAACTGTTGGGTGCACTGCCCATGAATCCAGCCCACATGCTTTTTTAAGAGCTCATTAATGAGCATGTCACTCTTGTCTTCCATGACTTGTGAGAAGTCTGACTTCTCTTACACGCTGAAGAAAAAGGAAAAGAAAGATGCAAAGGCCATTCGGCCTAACTTCTCTTACACGCTGAAGAAAGAGATTTTGGTTGAAGCAAAGTCAAAGTAAGTGGCTTGCATTTATTGTAATTTGATGTCAATAGTGTGAAAGGAAGAAAAGAAGGAAGCGATGAAGAAATAAAAAGAGAGGCCATTCGGCCATTTGGAGTAGAGTGAAGAAGGAGAAGTCCCCGCAAGTAAGCTTGAGGACAGTGCAGTCTTGAAGAACTGCGTGAGTGAGAGCAAGCAAAAGAGAAGAGAAAAATATAGAGAGTAAGAGAAATTGTGAGAGATACACAATGAGTGAAAAGAAAAATAGAGTTTTTTTTTTTTTTTTCTTCTTTACTCAAGTTGTATCTCTAAGTGTTGTAACCTCTATTTAATATAGTGAAATTATTCGGAGTTTGTCCCGTGATTTTTGCCTTCAAAGAGAAAGGGTTTCCACGTAAATCTTTGTGTTTTTGTGGTTATGTTTTCGCTGTGCTTGCTGAAATTTATTCACAGATATATAGAATTTTTCCCAACAGCAACTACATGTCCTATGTGTCTAGCAAACTGGGGTAGCATGTGAGACATTAAGAGAAGATATGTGTTTCCTCCTGCCTACTGGCGAAGAGAAAACTTGCATTTGACAAATACGACTAATGGAATTTTCTTTTAAAGCATGAAGAAACTAATAAACATTGAAACTATACCTGGTGCATGGCATAGATATAAACAATAGTATAAGGCCATTTCATTGTAATCATTATTAAAAAAAAAAAAAAAAGGATTTCTTGATTATTGCTAGATACTTGGAAGGATAATAGTGTGGACATCTAACACTAAGATTAAGATTTTTTGAGACACATGGCACAAAATTAGGCTCCACTTATAGATTCTAAATAAATTTTATTTAGTTTTGGCTTTTAATATATATAGATTATGGTTAAAATAAGTTTTATATCATAGTTCTAAAAGCTGGGCCAAACCAGCCAGTTCAACCAGGAAACGGGCGCCAATCCGGTCCTGTAAAACCCCCCAAAATTGGTAAAAACCGGGAACAAGGAGCAAAAGCGGTTCTTTGACTGCATTAGTTTTTAAACCATGGTTTATATATAAGTAAGGATATAGAATCAAACCTGGAAACCAAATCTGTAAATTTCATAATAGAGTATTAAATTTTTAATCTCTCAAGGGTCAATTGAAACTTTCTGGTTGAATCTTCAATTTCTCTTGATCGATTGTTGGAAGTTATACGAGCAAGGTCTTCATACTTACACGATGAATAGAAGCTTCAAAATTTCAACCTTTATATTGCCCCTACAGATTACAATGTAACAACCCGAATTACAAATAAATTTGTTATGAAATGAGCCAACAGTAAAAATCATAACAAATTGCCCCTTGGAATATTATGACAGAACACCCTATCATGGACTCAAGTACAAATGCAAGCCTATGAAAGACAATAAACTCGACTTACACCTAAGCTAGAAACTGAGACATGATACTAGACGAAATACAAGTCTTAACTGGAATCAAGAACAAACCCCATAAAAAAAACTCCTTAACGAAATTCTGTCGTTATCCTCCCAAAAAATAAAAAAATAAAACCCTCCTTAAACGCATCAAATACAGAATATAAAAAGAAATAAAATGATCAAGCATACAATAGTTGAACCACAGAACTTGACTGTACACTAATAGTCCTGATTTGACTAAACTGATCAATTAATCAAGGGATTCATCATACAAACATGTTAATTAATCAAGCACAACATTGTAATTAAATTCAACATGCTCAACATTAAAAAACGGTTACGCAACTCAGCAAGAGTCAAACCAAAATACGTAGAATTGAAACATAAAAAATGTTTAAAGATTAAAAAAGTACATCATGTTAACTGGTAACGGAAAATTATTAGGTACTCCGGGAGTACACAATAATTTCCCACCAGTAACCCTCTCACAGACAAAGAAATATTTCGTCTCCCTTAATATATAGTTACATACTCCCCTTAGCCTGCATATTTAAAACAATCTAATCTAACTATCTCCCCTAAAGTTACTTTTCCTCCCCATGTCACTTTAGTAAATTGTGGATATATGGACCAAGTTTTGACATTGCTTTTATTTCCACTACTCATAATATGTCACTTTGGTAAATTTTATGTTGGGCTCAACATTGCAAGTAATCCAGTAGGTTTTCCTCATGACTACAAAATGTTTTTAATAAGTAATAAGTTTTAATGATATCAAAAAAGAAGCACCCTAATACATAGGGAGTGTACAACGGGTCAACAACTCAAGGACAAAAATTACAAAAATCATGGAAATCAAAAAAAGAAGGGAATGATTGGTTTTGCATAGCAACCAACGAATCCAATAAAGTTCTAAAGAAAAATAATTTGAGGTTTGGTATGGATCTCTCAATATCCTCAAAACACCTACTATTTCTCTCCCTCCAAAGACACCACATTAAGTAATGGGGTACAATTAATCAAATAAAACCATCTCGATGACGACCAAACCTGCCTTGCCAACACTCTAAGAGCCCCAAAATGGATTGCGGCATAACCCAGCTTACTCCAAATAAACCCAAAACCATAGCCCACAGATCCATAGCAACCAGACAATGACGGAAGAGATGGTCAACTGATTCACCATTACACTTGCACATGTAACACCAATCCAATATCTAAACCTTCCTTTTTCGTAAGTTGTCAATTGTCAAGTGTAGGGTCAATTTTTGATGGGCCAAGTATGAACTTTGTAGACTCAACCCAATGAAACCCCTAACAATAAATTTGTAGAGAGTGGGTTGAACAACTGGGCTGGAAATGAATTTAGCAACGATTCAAACAGACAAACAAGGAACAAAATGGTGCTCAGACTAGCATTCAGTAGGGATCCTCTTGAATCCGAAGAGGTTAAAAGTTTACAGACTTAAATGAATAAAATTTTTTCTCCCCCCCCTTCTGTGAGACCTATTTCCTTTATATATACACCTTCCACCTCATCTTCACTGTACACTTGTTTTTCATCTAAGCATTCACTTGAGTACTAGTCACATCAGAAGTTTGCTTTAATCTGCCGTGAGTGGTAGTGGTTAAGGTTGCACTGTCCAGGTGTCTTCTCCACATAAATGCGGCCAGGAAAGTTGCTGCAGTGCATTAAATGCGGTGGTAGCAGCTTTTTCTTTAAGATATTTCATGATCTTCTCACCCTTAGGCATGCCTAGAGTTCACTCCTTACTGTGGAATAATCTGGGAGGGTTGTTGGGGTCTTCAGTATATCAACTTGATCAAGTTCTCCAGCGATCCGATGAGTTGAATCTCTTCGGACCAACCAGGTTGTCTTCGGATGCAACATTCATCTCTTCTTGATTGCATTTTCAACAAACGGACTAAGCGCTGATCCCTTTCACATCTTCGGACAAATTGTGATATTCAAATCGGGCCCCAGGCCCAATATATGGCGTTGGGCTTTCTCACCCACATCAAGCATTTCCCTAAAGCAGTAGTCCAAACAAAGAAAGCTACTCGAGAAGGAATCTTCTGTTTCCATATGCTTTTCCAAGGAAAATAGAAGTCAGTAGAACCCACTAAAATTCTATAATAATCATTAACCTTAAAACCCTTATCTCTAATAGGTTTCCAACACATCTTATCCTCACGAAACCCCCTTATTGAAGAACCATATATGGTATCCAAGAAGCCTGACATAGCCTCTAATTCCCGAGCATGCACACCCCTAAAGAAACTAACATCCCAAACGAGGACGCCATTGGTGTACTTCATAAGCACAGCCACACTAGCCTCCTTATCCTTGCAAAATCTAAATAACTCAGGATAACTGACTGTAAGGGATGTATCACCACACCAACAGTCTTGCCAAAATTTCACCCTAGACCCGTCACCAATATCATACACAATATGGCGTGAAAAAGAAGGCCATCTCTGACTGATATTTTTCCATAAACCAACACCATATGGACCATTAATAGATTTGGTACACTAGGCCCCCCTTACACATCCATATTTCACCTCTATCACTTGCCTCCAAAGGGCATCCTTCTCAATCCCAAATCTCCATAGCCACTTCCCAAGCAAAACTTCATTAAAAACTCTTACCTTCCTTATCCCTAAGCCACCCGAAGAAATGGGGGAACAAACAGTAGCCCATTTAACCAGATGAAATTTAGGTTCATCACTAATGCCACCCCATAAGAAATTCCACTGAAGTTTCTCAATTCGGTTAGCCACAGCAGTAGGTATAGGAAAAAGAGATAGAAAATAAGTGAGTAAATTAGATAAAATACTTTTGATTAAAGTGACTTTACCTCCCTTGGATAAGTACAAATGTTTCCATCCCGCTAATCTCCTTTCCATCTTCTTTAGAATAAGATTCCATATTATCTTATCCTTGAATTTAGCACCCAAAGGAAGACCCAAATACTTCATTGGAAGAGTACTTTGCTTGCAGCCAAGTACAGTCAACAATAAGTCAATATTATGCACCATTCCAACAGGAACCAATTCGGACTTGCCCAAATTTATCTTTAAACAAATCAATGTTTGAATCAAATAACCTACTAAGAAGATTGCATAATAAGAAAGTTGCATGTTACAGTTATCTAGTAACATTTCCATAGCACAAGAGATCATAAATCTAGAGCTTTCAAAAAGTTATTTTAAAATCCAAATTTAGAATAGTCTTATCTAAACGAGAATAACTCATTCAAAAGCTACATGTTAAATGACTTGTGTAGGATGAAGGTTTATTGGAGGTAGCCATTGGAGATCAGGCTAAATACCTCTATGGTATATATTATCCTCCTAACTACATCACACATATATTTAGCTTCTCTGGTCTGAGTGATCATCATGGGTTCATGGCCTCATCAATAATTTTGGATTTTCTTCAAAATACCATTTGGCCAACTTACATATACTCCTTTTGTGATGTATGTTACAAAACAAAGAAGGGGATTTCTCTTACATTTTCCTATCCCCTATGGAGGAATATTGTTTTCAGTATCAAATAACATTTAGTACAAGCCCATCTTTTTTTCCACAAACTAAATAAGACCTGTTGGTATACAGTCATTCTAGTGACAGTGTGGTATACATCTCACAATAAATTTTTATTCTTAAAGGATATCTGTAGAATACCATAGGATTATTTCATTCCTAACCTTTACCTGATTGCATTGCACATGGTAGAAATAAAACATATTCCTTGTCAAATAAAATAATATTCCAGCAAATATGACAATGACCACTTTCATTGATGTGTAAGCACCAATCAATCTTACAATTCTACCCCAATCTATTGGGTCTGCATCACCCTATCCCTAATAAGTCCATAGGATTAGAAAAAAACAAGATATGTGAGAAAGTACTTTACCACTATAGCATTCCAACACCCATTGCACTTTTGATGCATCAGGATCAGGCAACTTCACACTTAAATTATCAATACTTGCAATAGGTGTCCTAAGAAGAGAACAAATGGCCTGAAGATGTCAAATCAGCAAGACTGATAAGTTGAAAAATCCATTACAATATCTAACATGGTTAAAGAAACCACCTTACCTTCAAAAGCACACTGCATTGGACTTGGTTATCAGAAACTGTATAGACATCAAAGAAATCAGGCTTAAATGTAATGGACTGATAAGCTGACCGCGATGAATTGAGAGTGTGAAAAGCAAGCTGCAGGCAGAAAATAGTAATTAAACAAATCAACTCAATTACTTCAAACATGAATATGCAATATGGTACTTACAAATTATTAACTCATTTGTTACCCATCCTTATTTGCAGAAAACCATAAGAGTAGCCCTAATTCTGCTAAAGTTTGATATAGTTGATGGAGATATTTCAGAAGGAAAATCCAACAAAATAAAACAAAAATTTCTAACCTCTTCTCATAACTTAAACTACATAAGACAAAAACCTCGAGCCCTCCACTCAGTTATAGTGAAATACTTCTGCATAACATGTTTGAGGAAATCTCTTGAATTTTCAGATACCCCGAAAAAAAAAAAAAAAAAAAAAAATCAAGTCTAGGCTTCAGAGCTTTAATTTTTTGAATAAATATATATTTTCCATTAAATCAAACAAATTGGATTAAATTTAAAAAAAAAAATTAATGATAATTTTAGTTATTTAATCATATATAATATACCTGAGAAGGAGAGGCTTGAATTGCTAGCTCGTTGCCTACACGTGCGAGGCACGTGATGCACCCAGCAAAGGTCTTGATTGAATTCCCACTCTGACTCAGTTCCATTTTCCTCTCGCTCTCTCTCTCTGTGAAATCTGAAGTGAGAGAGATAGAGAGAAGGCGTGCTTTGGCGGGAAGGGAGAAATGAATTTGTAGTGGGATTGAATGTAAGACCACAAACTCTTTCGCAAGACAGTCTTTGAGTAGTTTGTAACTTTGTATATTATTTACACATGAATTTACCATTTTTTTTCTATACTACTTACACTCAATCACATCATAGTTTTGGCAAGAAGTTACAAAATAATTTATGATCTTAGAATTTTTAGAGAAAAAAAAAAATGGAATAAGTAATAAGAACATGAATCCATTTTAGTGTGATATGTTTCTAACTCATATTAGAGTTTGATTCAACCTAACCTGACCAAGTTAAATAAGTTTCTTTGACTTGGTTGCTACTAATCACTTTTATTCGCAACTAAGAAATGAGTACATTTCCAAATTTATATTTATCTATTTATAATATCTAAAAATTGAAGCATAGCATTTATTGTGCCATGCTCTATTGAACCAATCATTGTAGCATTTTGGTCAAGTTCGGTCTATTTGATCTATTTTGGTCCAGTTGGGGTTTTTAGTCCAGTTTGGACCACTTCTGTCTATTTTGGTCCAGTTTGATACACTTCTATCCATTTTGGTCTACTTCAGTCCATTCATTTTATTTTGGTCCATTTTAGTCCAATAGGGTCCAAATTGGTCGACTCCAGTCCGTTCGATCCATTTCGATCAATTTCAATCTACTTCATTTCACTTCAGTCCATTTCGATCCATTCAATTTACTTTAATCCATTTCGGTCCACTTCGGTCTAATTCGATGATGCTTTGGGTGGAGAGAGGTTTATGTAAAAAAGGAAGCTACTTAATTTAGTTAATAGACAATTATGTCACTTTTTAGTGTAATGTTATTTGGTTATTGACAAAATTACATTTTTATTGTTATTAAATTATTGTATTTTTTTTATTTATAAATATAATTGATGGATTTACTTACATATGTTTTTTTTTAGGTCATTTAAAATGTGTAGAGGATGAACTGTTTCTAAGGAGTACTAGAAAAAAAAATTCTAACTACACATCACATTATTTACAAAATATATCACCCTATATAATAATTGAATGTAAAATGTATTATGTTTCCTTAAAAAAAATTACTAAATTTAAGACACTTTCAAATAGTAAATATAAATAGCTTAATTTAGAAAATATAATATATTGTATCAAATATACTTTATTAGAAAATAATCACATTATTTAAAGAAGGGTTTAAGATTAACACTTATAAGTCTTAACAAGAAAACAAATTGTTAAATTTTTCCGCTGTGCAACTAGTTTAATATAATGATTGAGAAGTTCAATAAAAGATCTAAATTTGATTTTAATTATATTCTAATTTTCTGTCAAATATCATTCTAATTGGTGATCATGTACTCTAGTTTTGTATCAATTATCCCAATTGAAAGCTATTTTTAACCCACTTAAAGCTACTTGTTGATTATTTGACTTTTAAGTCCAAATAAATTATTTCCAATCTATTAAAAAGCTATTTCCAACCCATTTGAAACTAATCAAATTTTCATACCAAAATGGATTAATTAGTGTCAACGAAAAATTTTACTTTGGTCTAAAAAATTGGCTGTTGCTTTGGAAAATTGGTATAGATTTTTATAATAAGTTATTTTAAAATATAATAAAAATAAAAATGCATTGCATTAACACAAATGAAAATTATGTCAAGAATTTAAGACTAAGTATATAAATTAATCACCAAACTATGTTTTTTTTTTCTTTAATAACTAATTAACATGGAGAAATCAATCATCAACAATTTGCATATTCCCCCAAATAATATTCTTACAAGTTTCTTTTAAGAGCTGACAAAATATTAATAATTAATCCCGATATTATTAAACTTAGGAATAAATGTTTAATTATATATTTAATAGTGTTTATTATGTGCTCAAAAAAAAAAAAAAAAAAAAACTGTATGTAGGGCATTTCAAGTTAGTAAAATTAAATGAGGGTAAAACATAATATATTATCATTAAATTATAATTTAATTCATTATAACTCCCATAGTCCCATCCAAAATTGGTAAATAAAGCATGTTACAGAAGCCGTCAGATCTCATGTGAACCACACAGTCATAAAAATAGAAGATGAAAGAGTTATTCAACAGAAAGAGATAACGGCAGAGTTTCCACAGGAAACTATTTAAACTATTTAAGTCTACGAATATTACCGTGCAGAAGGGTGTCTAGACTTTCCTATACGAAAGGAGTGAGTAATCCAATTTGGGAAGAAAAGACTGATAATTCTATGGCATTGGTGATTCTGATGTTAAATGCACTACAAATATAATATAGAGCCAGAGGCTGAAACTAGAGTGAACCCACTGTTCGGGTCTTTTTCTTCGTGTTGTCATGTGTCGAGTTTGGATTGGCTTCACTTTTTGATCTAGGTTTAAGATAGCTAGGGGATTAAGTTAGCTATTCTCATCAACACGTATTGTGATGGAGGATAATAGCGTTGTTTTAAGAACTACACACAAATGGTTTAACTTATGAATAAAAGAAGTTATGAAAAAATTACAAGAAGCAAAGGCACCAAGCCTTAAAATATGACAAAATTAGGAAAATTTAGAGCAATATGATTAATGATATGGGAGAGAAAAGTATTCTCTACATGTGATCATGAACCCAAAAACTTGTTTTGGTGTGTTATATATGGCACAAAATGTTGTGTTTTGTGAGACAATAGTAAATTAAGTGATTTAAGCTTAGTGGCCCTTTGCAAAACCAAAAAATTGGTCCTCAATGCCCACAAAGCATCCGTTACACCCAAAAATTAGAAACTTTATATTTTTTTTTGAGATGATATGAGTGAGACAATAGTAAATGAAGTGATTTAAGCTTGGTTGGGCTTTTAAAATATGACAGAACATGGAAAATTCAGAGCAATATGATATGGGAGAGAAGGATTCTCTACATGTGATCATGGACCCAAAAAACTTGTTTTGGCTTATGTTATATATGGTACAAAATGTTGTATTTTGTGAGACAATAGTAAATGAAGTGATTTAAGCTTGGTTGGGCTTTTAAGTGGCCCATTGGAAAACAAAAAATTGGTCCTCAACACCCACATAACATCCATTACGGGTCCGTTTGGATACTGCTGAAAGCTGAAAACTGAAAACTGAAAACACTGTAGTAAAATAATTTTTAAATGTATGTATAGTGCCGTGAGACCCATTTTTAATGAAAAAGTTGCTAAAAAGTAAGATTTGTAGGACCCATGAACAGTGCACAATACACTATTCATTGGCTGAAATGTCAAATAATGCGGCTATTATTCATGAACAGTAGCCCGCATTACACCTGAAACGTGTGAAAACCAAAAAAAAAAAAAAAAAAAAAAAAGGAAAACGCAAAACTTGCAAAACGCAAAACGCAGACTTGCTACCCAAACGCTCACTACAAGTCAAAACTTAGAAACATTTTTACTTTTTGAGATAGTTACAATATGCTACTAGCTCTATAGTTCGAATTTTGTCCTCCCTAGACTTCCAAGTGCTTTGTATATGGAGATGTGTCAATTTAACTACAAGAGCCTTAGCAAAACCTAGAAACATAAATGTACCAAACTAACTAAATAATGAGAGTCTTCACTAGCGTGTTGGCATGAGAGCACCAGTGCCATAAAATTATGAGTCTTGCTTTCCATGTTTGACAACTCACTTTTTTTTTTCTTTTGGCAAGTCTAACACTCTGGACTCCATATCACGGCAATATTGGTAGGCCAACATTTAGCAAACTTGGAATTGAATTATGGACTTGACAAGAGCATTAATATCGTAAGAAAGACGCTTGATTTGGATAGAGTTACCGTCAACAGGCTTGGTCAAGTGGTACAACAAACTCCCCTTCATAGGTCAATTACAGTGATCTTGAAATTATGGAGAAGACTTGACTTCTAGAGAGTTTCCCACTTTCCCAGTTTCCAGAAGACAAAGGATCAGGTACAAGTTTCTTTTAAGAGCTGACAAAATATTAATAAAGAATCCCGATATTATTAAACTTTAGATACAAATGTTTAATATTTATATATCTAATAGAGTTTATTATGTGCTAAAAAAAACTGTTTATTCTTAAATATGTCTATCCGTAGGTAATGTATTACTCCTTCCGTCCCACTTTTTTTGTCCTATTTGAAAAGTTAAATTTTTTAAGGGAACATCATTTATTGTCTTGCTTGTCTACCTTTTAAAAATGTATAAGTTTCCAAAACTACCTTTAAAAAAATTTATCAAAAAATTGAATTAGTAAATTAATAGGAGTATAATAGGAACATTAGTAAGTTAATGACTTTTATTTTTAGAAATAGGACAATATTTTAGGACATCTCAAAATGGAATAGGGGACAAAAAAAGTGGGACGGAAGGAGTACAACTTACAAGTTAGTAAAATTAAATGAGGGTAAAACATAATATATTATCATTATATTACAATTTATCTTCATGATAAATCCCATAGTCCCATTCAAAATAATAAGCTATTTCTTGCAAGAAATTCAAAATTTGTAAATAAAGCACGTTACAGAAGCCGTCATGGTCTCATGTGAACCACACAATCATTAACATAGAATATGAAAGAGTTATTCAGCAGAGAGATATAGGGTCTGTTTGGATAGAGCTTATTATTGCTGAAAATTGATAATTGTTGCTGAAAACACTGTAGCAAAATAATTTTTAAATGTGTGAATAGTACTGCAGGACCCATTTTTAATATTTTTTTGAATAAAGTAGCTGTGGGTCCCATGAATAGTACCAAAACAGTACGTGAACAGTGTTTTTTGTCTCATGAACAGTGCATGAACAGTGCACGCACTATTCATGAACAGTGTTTTTTGTCTCTGAAAGCATAAACAAAGTGCAGGAAAGAAAAAAAAAAAAAAAAAAAAAAAGGAAACGCAGTTGCAAAACGCAACGCAACAAAACGGCCAATCGAAACCCTCACACAGTGGCAGAGTTTCAAAGGAAACTATTGAAACACTTATCTCTGAAATGTATACTTCAACTTCTTTCTGGTTTTTAAAAAAAAAAAAAAACTTCTTTCTGATTCCGAAATTTTTAGCACGGCAAAATTATGATGGTTGATATTAATTAACTGTCTTTCTTACGATATTAATGCTCTTGCCGTGTTCATTCCAAATGATTGTGCCTTTGAATTAGTTTTTACCAAAAATCTTATTAATTTGTTAAAAATTGACACAAGTATAAAATGTGGGTCTACGAACATTACCGTACAGGAGGGTGTCTAGACTTTCCTCTACGAAAGTGTTGGGAAATTTAGACCCCAGTTGATAGAATTAACAAGTTTTAAATCCAAGTTGTTAATTAGATTTATTATCAATAAAACTTGTTAAAACAAACTGTTGGAAAAATAGATGTGCGCAGCGGAAAAAATTAAATTAACGGATCTACTTCATTCGCAATTGATAACAAGCACTATGTAAGTTTCAGAATTTGAGAACAAGAAAGCGTACCTTGGTGTGGTGAAAATCAAAACCGAAGATCAAACGTTCTTGGGAAGACTCTCAATCTTCACTCCAATTCCACGTGATGCCCAAGATGTGTGGTCTCTCAATTGGTAACAAAAGGAATTATTAGAGAGTGACTTTCACTCTCTTCCACACCATTACAATGATGTTTTTCTTACTTAAAATATTCTGAACGTTTTTCCCTTTTGTATCTAACCAATTATCTAATTGGGTGGGCCTTTTGGGCCTTTCCAATTGGGCTTAAATGTGTGGCTTGGAGTGGGACCAAAAGGGACCAATAAGACACTAGCTCCAATGGGCCTTGGGCTTTTCTGTCAACTCTTGACAAGTCCAAAGTTACCATTAACTATATTTAATACCACTATATAAATATAGTTGCACTCTAGGCCTTATCAATAAATTATTTCCCAAGACTTTATTGTACATTCAACCCCTTCATTAAAATATTCGTAGTAATACAAAGTCATTAAATGTTGACTGCCACTTTGTAGATTACTACATCTTAATCCTTGAGTACCCAGTTTAATCCTTTATGTTATTCAATATATATTTATGAAATCCAATTTCACAAATATATATACTTTAGTAACTCTTTACTAAAGTGGTTGGGCCCAACACTCTGAATAACCAAACCCATTAAACTTATCTCAAGAGAATATTTTATATCTCCGTTAAGAGATTATGAATTCCATCTTGAGAATATATGTTCCATCAACACTAAATGTGATTGCCCAACATACTGAGGTTTTGACCGTTCTAATAGATCTCACTCCTGATATATCAAAGCAACCTACATCTCATGATCAGGTTCATTATTCTCTCAGGATTTAGAGTTGATGTAAATAGAAGTCGTGAGATTTATTATTCATTTGACAGTCATTAGGAGAATAATAAATCTCACAGCGGTCCAGTTCAATATGTCTTAACTCTTAAAACATATCAACATACCAACTAGAAGTCTCCACTTCCATGATCAAGATAAATCATCGTAGTTGATATATTATAGTCTTCGCAGATGAAACGCCCAATTTCATCACCGACTACGAACTAAAATTCTGAGTTTACAAAGAACTTGTGATTTATATCTTTCTGTGACTTTTCACATAAATCACATACTATGCATCTCATGGACTAAGATAATGTTCCATAAGTTCATAAATAGTCTCATATAATTAAACAATTTAATTATTTATGACATGCCTATAAATTAGATTTTAGGGCACAAACCCTAACACAAACAAACATCAATATCATGTCAATAATGAATGTAGCGGAAAAGTAAAAAAGACAAGATATGATGACCCAGGAAAACCAATGAAATCAACTAGTTTTACAGTAAAAAAATCTAGAGGAAAACCTTTCCGAAAAGCAATCTACTATAGTAAAGAGAAGTTTCAGATCTAGTACAAAACCTTTGTCCCTAAACTCTACAATCCCCGTAGATGAACTCACAGCAGAAACCTTCTACCGCTTCAGAACCTTTGAACTCTTCAATATATGAATGCCATCCTTTGATGATGTACGAATCCCAGTACGTGACTAACTAATTGCGTAGATCCCAGTACATGACTTCAATTACCAACTAGAAGAAGATGTTGGCTGCAAAGTTCTTCACTTTATCAAGAATGAAGATCAAGAAGCATTTGGCTACAAAACCCTAAGGCGCAAAAGATGCAGTAGCTTCTTTCAGAGAGAATAAGGCATCGGTCACTTTTTGCATATGTTCTCTTTGTATTCTCTTATGTGACGGCTTCTAAAATAAGCCTTATATAGGTCTAGAATTGTGAGAAAAGAAACCCTACTTTTTGCATATGTTCTCCTTGTATTCTCTTATGTGACGGCTTCAAAAATAAGCCTTATATAGGTCTATAATTGTGAGAAAAGAAACCCTACACAAATACATAAGCCTAGCTCAAAAATCAGATCTGAAAATCTGAATTCCCGTAACCTCGATAGATAGGAAGGTGTCGAGGAGGTGTCGAGATTTAAACCTCGAAAAATAGCTAGGTGTTAAGGAAGTGTCGAGAAGTTGTCAAGGGGACATGAGCTTTCTCGATCGATCCACCTGCTGTCGAGAAGGTGTCGAGATTGCTATAACAATTAACTGAAGAGCTCGATAGATAGCCAACTGTTGAAAGGTGTCGAGCTATCTGTCCGCAGGTGTTGAGCTATCTGCCCAGCGTTATTGAACACCTTTTCTTCGCTTGTTTCTTGGTCCAATCTTCATGCTTTTAATACTAGACTTGAACAACATGTTCCTTGAAGTATTAAACACATCTTAGATCTACCTAAATACAAGAAAAGTACGTTTTGTCAAAGGTTTCGCCAATTACACAAAATATGTCCTTAACAGAAAGGAGTGAGTAATTCAATTTGGGAAGAAAGAATGATAATTCTATGGCATTGGTGTTTCTTATGTCAAATGCACTACAAATCTATATACTATTAAAAACTGAAACGTAACATTTAATATTGCTACGCTCACGTTGAGCTACATCAACGTCATCATTTTCTCATTAAAGGTGACTTAAAAACTTCATTATTTATAAATTAAAATATTTTTTAACCTTTACTTTTATTATTAATTTTCCAAAACTCTCTCTCCCTTTTATCTCTTTATCTCCCCACTACTTTCTACCTTAATATCATTTTTTCTCCACCTTTTTTTCTTTCTTTATTTTGACTTTTCTTATTCTCAACATTTTACAATGAATTTGACATTTTCTTTTTTATTCTATGCATGGTTTTCTCACAAAAAAAAAAAGGTTACTTCTCTCTCTCTCTCTCTCTCTCTCTCAATATGTTTTTCATTTTTTGTTTGATTTTTTATTTTTATTTTTATTGCATCCACTCCATAGACTAAGCCTCAAAAATCTCCAATTAAAAACAATAATAATATTATTTTGGGTCGAGTTATAATCTGAATCAAACACAACTAAACTCCACAAATCCCAACAATATAGTTTCACTCCCTTTCAAAATATTATTACTAAAAGCTGAAGCGTAATATTTAATGTTGCTACGCTCACATCGAGCCACATCAGTAGTCACATCATCATTTTTTTTGTTTCTAGTTTTTCTTATATATATTTTTAAACATTGTCTCATTAAATGTGACTTAAAAACTTCATTATTTAAAAATTAAAATATTTTTTAACCATTATTTTTATTATTAATTTTCCAAAACTCTCTCTCCCTTTTACCTCTTCATCTCCCCACTACTTTCTACCTTAATATCATTCTTTCTCTACATTTTTTTCTTCCTTTTTTTTGACTTTTCTTATTCTCAACATTTTACTATGAATTTGACATTTTTTTTTTATTCTATGCATAGTTTTCTCACAAAAAAAAAGGTTACTTCTCTCTCTCTCTCTCAATTTGTTTTTCAGTTTTTGTTTGATTTTTTTTATTTTTGTTGCATCCATTCTTTAGATTGATGAATTTTTGTGTTAATTAGAATTATACTTTGGGTTGATGCAATTTAGTTTTGTGTTTTAAGTTGTTATCTTTTATATTCTCTTTGATTAAATATTATCCTACTAAATTATACATATAGTATATAATAATATAGTGTTATTATATTACATAGAATGACTTGGATAATTTGACACTTATTGTCATATGTTTTAGTTTTACTCTTTTTTCCTCTTATCCTATTTTATTCAATATTTAAATCCAATCACATCCTCTATAATATTAAATTATGCAACACAGATCAAGAAAATGGCTAGACACAAACTTGCCTTCCATTACCATACATTGGGGGAAACAAAATATTTGTGTGATAAAGGATCATATAATTTATAATCTAGATAGCACCCTTTGAATGTGTCTAGGCCCATAGATTGAGCAATTTGTAAACTTAAAAGGCTATTGAGAATGAACTTTTTAAATCAAGTCAAAAAAAGATATGAACTATTATATATCATTTAGATAAATACTTTTATCATAGATACATTAATATTTTTTTGCCACAAATTTAAATCACGCAAACTTAATAATTTTATATTATGTGTTAGCATTGTTTCTACTGCTTCTACTTCTTCTTCTTAAAAATATTTTGTAAAAGATGCCAACAGTAATGATTCTTTACTAGCTAGCGTGTTGGCATGAGAGAGCACCAGTGCCATAAAATTATGAGCCTTGCTTTCAATGTTTGATGACTTGCTTTTTTACTTCGGGCAAGTCTAACACCCTGGACTCCATAGCACGGCAATATTGGTAGGCCAACATTTAGCAAACTTCGAATTGAATTATGGACATGACAAGAGCATTAATATCGCAAGAAAGACGCTTGATTTGGATAGAGTTGTCGTCAAAAGACTTGGTTAAGTGGTACAATAAACTCCCCTTCACAGGTCAATTACAGTGATCTTGAAATTATGGAGAAGACTTGACTTCTAGAGAATTTCCCACTTTCCCAGTTTCCAGTTTCCAGTTTCCACAAGACAAAGGATTGGGTACACTCTATAGCACTGTAATTGACTAATCATAAGTTGGTACGCATGCACTTAGGTACCCAATTAAGCATAGATCAGGACTTCGATTCGTTAAATTCACGTCTATATAAGCAATATATGATGGGAATATATACATAATTCCCAGACCTGTGAGATGCAAAAATAGTGAAAAATATACATCAAAGAAAAATAATTACACACAAGACTGTATTTACGTGGTTTGGCAATTTGCCTACATCCACGAAATTGTAGAGATTTCACTATTCTCAAGGAAAAAATACAGAGTGTGGCAGTACAGTTTTCTCTCTCTCAAAAACCGACCAGCCCTAATCTCCAAAATAATAGTTTTTATATTTTGCGCACATGATTAACAATGGGTTACAAAAACGGGCAAAATATTTTTTTCGGGGGCATTGCCCCCAACAAAAATGGCCCAAGCCTCCACTCCATAGACTAAGCCTCAAAAAATCTCCTATTAAAAACTATAATAATATTATTTCGGGTCGAGTTATAATTTGAATCAAACACAACTAAACTCCACAAATCCTAACAATATAGTTTCACTCCCTTTCATAATATTATTACTAAAAGCTAAAGCGTAATATTTAATGTTGCTACGCTCACGTTGAGCCACATCAGCAGTCACGTCATCATTTTTTAGTTTCTAGTTTTTCTTATATATTTTTTTAAACATTGTCTCATTAAATGTGACTTAAAAACTTCATTATTTAAAAATTAAAATATTTTTTAACCATTATTTTTATTATTAATTTTCCAAAACTCTCCCTCCCTTTTACCGCTTCATCTCCCCACTACTTTCTACCTTAATATCATTCTTTCTCTACCTTTTTTTCTTCCTTTATTTTGACTTTTCTTATTCTCAACATTTTACTATGAATTTGACATTTTCTTTTTTATTCTATGCATAGTTTTCTCACCAAAAAAAAAAAAAAAAAGGTTACTTCTCTCTCTCTCTCTCTCTCTCAATTTGTTTTTCATTTTTTGTTTGATTTTTTTATTTTTATTGCATCCATTCTTTAGATTGATGAATTTTTCTGTTAATTAGAATTATACTTTGGGTTGATGCAATTTAGTTTTGCATTTTAAGTTGTTATCTTTTATATTCTCTTTGATTAAATATTATCCTACTAAATTATACATATAGTATATAATAATATAGTGTTATTATATTACATAGAATGAGTTGGATAATTTGATGCTTATTGTTATATGTTTTAGTTTTACTCTTTTTTCCTCTTATCTTATTTTATTCAATATTTAAATCCAATCACATCCTCTATAATATTAAATTATGCAACACAGATCAAGAAAATGGCTAGACACAAACTTGCCTTCCTTCACCATACATTGAGGGAATCAAAATATTTGTGTGATAAAGGATCATATAATTTATAATCTAGATAGCACCTTTTGAATGTGTCTAGGCCCATAGATTGAGCAATTTGTAAACTTAAAAGGCAATTGAGAATGAACTTTTTAAATCAAGTCTAAAAAAGATATGAACTACCATATATCATTTAGATAAATACTTTTAGAATGAACTTTTTAAATCAAGTCTAAAAAAGATATGAACGACTATATATCATTTAGATAAATACTTTTATCATAGATACATTAATATTTTTTTGCCACAAATTTAAATCACGCAAACTTAATAATTTTATATTATGTGTTAGCATTGTTTCTACTGCTTCTACTTCTTCTTCTTAAAAATATTATGTAAAAGATGCCAACAGTAATGATTCTTTACTAGCTAGTGTGTTGGCATGAGAGAGCACCAGTGCCATAAAATTTTGAGTCTTGCCTTCAATGTTTGATGACTTGCTTTTTTACTTTTGGCAAGTCTAACACCCTGGACTCCATAGCACGGCAATATTGGTAGGCCAACATTTAGCAAACTTCGAATTGAATTATGGACATGATAAAAGCGTTAATATCGCAAGAAAGACGCTTGATTTGGATAGAGTTGTCGTCAAAAGACTTGGTTAAGTGGTACAATAAACTCCCCTTCACAGGTCAACTACAGTGATCTTGAAATTATGGAGAAGACTTGACTTCTAGAGAATTTCCACTTTCCCAGTTTCCAGTTTCGACAAGACAAAGGATTGGGTACAGTCTATTGCACTGTAATTGACTAATCATAAGTTGGTACGCATGCACTTAGGTACCCAATTAAGCATAGATCAGGACTTCGATTCGTTAAATTCATGTCTATATAAGCAATATATGATGGGAATATATACGTAATTCCCAGACCTGTGAGATGCAAAAATAGTGAAAAATATACATCAAAGAAAAAAAATCACGCACAAGACAGTATTTACGTGGTTCGGTAATTTGCCTATGTCCACAAAGTTGCAGGGATTTTATTATTTTTAAGGAAAAAATACAGAGTATGGCAGTATAGTTTTCTTTCTCTCAAAAACCAATTAGCCCTAATCTCCAAAATAACAGTTTTTATATTTTGCGCACAAGATTTACAATGGGCTACAAAAACGGGAAAATTTTTTTTCAAGGGCGCTGCCCCCGACAAAAATGGCCCAAGCCTTTGCTCCATAGACTAAGCCTCATAAAATCTCCCGTTAAAAATTGTAACAATATTATTTCGGGTTAGGTTATAATTCGAATCAAACACAACTAGACTCTACAAAGGCCAACAATATAGTTTCACTCCCTTTCATAATATTATTACTAAAAGCTGAAGCGTAATATTTAATGTTGCTACACTCACATTGAGCCACATCAGTAGTCACGTCATCATTTTTTTGTTTCCCGTTTTTCTTATATATATTTTTAAACATTGTCTCATTAAATGTGACTTAAAAACTTCATTATTTAAAAATTAAAATATTTTTTAACCATTATTTTTATTATTAATTTTCCAAAACTCTCTCTCCCTTTTACCCTTTCATCTCCCCACTACTTTCTACCTTAATATCATTCTTTCTTTACCTTTTTTTCTTCCTTTATTTTGACTTTTCTTATTCTCAACATTTTACTATGAATTTGTCATTTTCCTTTTTGTTCTATACACAGTTTTCTCACAAAAAAAAAAGGTTACTTCTCTCTCTCTCTCTCTCAATTTGTTTTTCATTTTTTGTTTGATTTTTTTTATTTTTATTGCATCCATTCTTTAGATTGATGAATTTTTGTGTTAATTAGAATTATACTTTGGGTTGATGCAATTTAGTTTTGTGTTTTAAGTTGTTATCTTTTATATTCTCTTTGATTAAATATTATCCTACTAAATTATACATATAGTATATAATAATATAGTGTAGGGTCATATTTTGTAATGGACCCTCCCAATAAAATTTGTAGAGAGTGGGTTAAAAAGGCTAGGCACTAACAAAGCAACGAGAGTGATATCAAAATTCCTCGGAATGTTAACGAAGGCCATCATCTCCCGAGAGTATCAGTAATGAGTTTTCGTTAGGTATCCCCTTGAGGGTCTCTAATTAAGTGTTTTTGAGTATTTTCTCGTCTTCGGCTCAGTCCGAGGATTCTCCTCCTTCCCACTGGTCCCAAAATCCCGGGGCCCCATGTTAATGGGAATACTTTTGGTTATATAGCCTCGTTTTAGTTAATCTTAGCCGTCCATTTGTTGGTTATCTGAACTCTCTGCATAAGGGCTGTCCCATCATCTGCTTTTGCAGGCTTTATGTTAGTTCTCAGCCGTATTAGCAGACTTTTTAAGTTGAAGTGACTGAGGTATCTGGGTTTGTTAGTCATTTCGTCATTAAGATGGCCAGGATGTTGGTGGAATACTTTTTAATGGGTGAGGGATATTTTCCCTTTACTAACGTCGGTTTGCCGAGGACATGGGCGTCTTCGAACAGGCCCCTTTTGAGGGTCTGGGCCCATCCTTTCTATTTTCAGCCTCTGTATTCTCGTTGGCGCGGGCCTTGGGCCGGCTGTGGAGTGGGCCATGAATGTTGACATTTAGGGCCCCACATATAGTGTTATTATATTACATAGAATGAGTTGGATAATTTGATGCTTATTGTTATATGTTTTAGTTTTACTATTTTTTCCTCTTATCTTATTTTATTCAATATTTAAATCCAATCACATCCTCTATAATATTAAATTATGCAACACAGATCAAGAAAATGCCTAGACACAAACTTGCCTTCCTTCACCATACATTGGAGGAATCAAAATATTTGTGTGATAAAGGATCATATAATTTATAATCTAGATAGCACCCTTTGAATGTGTCTAGGCCCATAGATTGAGCAATTTGTAAACTTAAAAGGCTATTGAGAATGAACTTTTTAAATTAAGTCTAAAAAAGATATGAACTATTATATATCATTTAGATAAATACTTTTAGAATGAACTTTTTAAATCAAGTCTAAAAAAGATATGAACTACTATATATCATTTAGATAAATACTTTTATCATAGATACATTAATATTTTTTTGTCACAAATTTAAGTCACGCAAACTTAATAATTTTATATTATGTGTTAGCATTGTTTCTACAACTTCTACTTCTTCTTCTTAAAAATATTATGTAAAAGATGCCAACAGTAATGATTCTTTACTACCTAGCGTGTTGGCATGAGAGAGCACCAGTGCCATAAAATTTTGAGTCTTGCTTTCAATGTTTGATGACTTGCTTTTTTACTTTTTGCAAGTCTAACACCCTGGACTCCATAGCACGGCAATATTGGTAGGCCAACATTTAGCAAACTTCGAATTGAATTATGGACATGACAAGAGCATTAATATCGCAAGAAAGACGCTTGATTTGGATAGAGTTGTCGTCAAAAGACTTGGTTAAGTGGTACAATAAACTCCCCTTCACAGGTCAACTACAGTGATCTTGAAATTATGGAGAAGACTTGACTTCTAGAGAATTCCCACTTTCCCAGTTTCCGGTTTCCACAAGACAAAGGATTGGGTACAGTCTATTGCACTGTAATTGACTAATCATAAGTTGGTACGCATGCACTTAGGTACCCAATTAAGCATAGATCAGGACTTCGATTCGTTAAATTCATGTCTATATAAGCAATATATGATGGGAATATATATGTAATTTCCAAACCTGTGAGATGCAAAAATAGTAAAAAATATACGTCAAAAAAAATATAATCATGCACAAGACAGTATTTACGTGGTTCGGCAATTTGCCTACGTCTACAAAGTTGCAAGGATTTTATTATTTTTAAGGAAAAAATACAGAGTATGGCAGTATAGTTTTCTTTCTCTCAAAAACCGATTAGCCCTAATCTCAAAAATAACAGTTTTTATATTTTGCGCACAAGATTCACAATGGGCTACAAAAACGGGCAAAATTTTTTTCAAGGGCGCTGCCCCCGACAAAAATGGCCCAAGCCTCCGCTCTATAGACTAAGCCTCATAAAATCTCCTGTTAAAAATTGTAACAATATTATTTCGGGTTAGGTTATAATTTGAATCAAACACAACTAGACTCTACAAAGGCCAACAATATAGTTTCACTCCCTTTCATAATATTATTACTAAAAGCTGAAGCGTAATATTTAATATTGCTACGCTCACGTTGAGCCACATCAGTAGTCATGTCATCATTTTTTTGTTTCCAGTTTTTCTTATATATATTTTTAAACATTGTCTCATTAAATGTGACTTAAAAACTTCATTATTTAAAAATTAAAATATTTTTTAACCATTATTTTTATTATTAATTTTCCAAAACTCTCTCTCACTTTTACCCTTTCATCTCCCCACTACTTTCTACCTTAATATCATTCTTTCTCTACCTTTTTTTCTTCCTTTATTTTGACTTTTCTTATTCTCAACATTTTACTATGAATTTGACATTTTCTTTTTTATTCTATGCATAGTTTTCTCACAAAAAAAAAAAAAAAAAAAAAAAGGTTACTTCCTTCTTATTTTTTTAATTTTAAAGTGAAGTTAAGTTTAGGGTTTTGAGATGGTAATTGCTAGGGTTTTAAGGAGAGAAGAGAGAGTCCTACCAAGAGTCTAAATAATATAAACAATTCAAAACATGGAACATTATCAAATTTATAACACCTAATTCCATTATTTTTTTACGTTGAATCCAAACAAATAATTAATTGAAATTAATCCAAACAAATAATTAATCAACCAAAAATAAAAACTTTAATAAAAAACAAAATATCACATGAACCCAAATAAAAATTCTCAATAAAGCAAGAACATATAAAAATTTACCACACTTTGGGCTGGAAGACATATGTTGCAGCTTTGATTTTTTTCCAAAAAATAGAGATGCTTCATCTGCCATGTACAATATAAAATAATTATTAGAATTTCAAACCGAAAACCAAACTCATAAAAACACTATCAAAATATAGAGATTAACCTAAATACTTAGAAGAAAATCAATTCTAAACATAATAAAACAATAAGATAAAATGAAAATTTCAGGCATATATGAAAGCAAACAAAAAAAAAAACAAAATCTACGTTTTTTTTTTTTTTACGTGAGTCTCTCTCCTTCTTATTTTTTTAATCTTAAAGTGAAGTTGAGTTTAGGGTTTTGAGATGGTAATTGTTAGGGTTTTGTGATAAGTTGATGTAGGATAGAATTTACAATTTAATTTTTGTAATTATTTAATTTTGGTATTTTTATGCAAAAAACGTTATTTTAGGTCTAGGTGATTTATTTCCTTATTTTTAGGTTCTTTTAATATTTTTTTAGGTCAAATTTGGTTTCTATTATGGTTAGGTATTAATTAGGGCTTATTTTAGAATATATTTTCTTGTCTATCAAGTTTTATGGAGCCCTTAAATAGGCCTCCAAGTTTGTAAACGTTTTTCAATATTATTGATATTAATAAAAATTTAAACTTTTGTCTATTGTTTTTCTGGTGGATTCTATATAAGATATAAAACCTAAAATAAAAAGAATCTAAAATAAAAAGAAAAAGAAAATAGTGATGATGTGAAAAATTGTGAGAGATTCAGAGGTTTCGGTTTTATATATATATATATATATATAGATTAAAAGGATGTGAAAATTATAGAAACACTTTGCCCTAATGCTTCTATAGAATCCAAAACAATCAACAAAGAACACAATTATTTCAACCAAAGTTCTAGAGAAATTTAACCACCCATCACCCATGAGAGCGATTTTTGTGATGGATGTGGTTGGTGGGTCTTTTAATTTGGGTGAAGGTATGGGGTTTTGAAGTTTTGGGCATAGGAATTTTTCTATTATAGGTTGGTTTGTTGCTGTTTATTTTGCGTTGGTTTGTAGAATAGTTATTTGTGATCATGGTTATAACAAAAATAATATTTACTCGGTTCAAGTTACTAACCTCATTAGAGAATCATGACTAATATGTTAGGTTTGTCACAAACCGCAAGGGCAGTGCTGACGTTTCCTTTATATATAGTTTGAGAGTTAATGTCATTTTGTGAAATCTTAACAGTGAGATTCGTGTAATTTATCAAAAATTAAAGACATACCGTCAATCATGTTGGTCAAGTAATCCTGAGAGACAATCCACTCACAAATAATATAGAGAATTCATTTAGTCTACACCTAAAACCTTTTGAGGGAAACCGAAAGCTTTATTAGGTTACTGATGTTGATTTATTAGGCTACCCCTTAATTCTAATGTTGATTTATTTTCTAAATTCCTTCAAATAAGAAGTTGGTTACTGATGTGTCTTTTCACCGCACATGTATATTACTAAAATCTAATAGGTCTGTACTCGGTAGTATTCTCTATTTATCATCCATTAAGTAAATTATATTAAATATAAATATTAAATAATTGTGTCGTTCCAACCATTAGCTAGGTCTTCTAATGCAATCATGTTTCACAAAAAAAATGACAATAGATTTCAATGATTCCATCTGGTGATTCCATTTCAGCTGTGAGATACGAGTGTATGACATTTTTTTTTTTTTTTTTTTTTTCAAAGACCTAATTCTAGCTTGGTTCGAACGGCTAATTATTTTAATTCTCAGCCAATATCCTTGAATTTACGGTGACGACTTTGATTCTAAAGAGATTCCCAGTGTAGACAAGACAAGGGATTGGGTCCATTCAAGGCCACTGTCTTGATACAGTTTGATACATCAAGGATTCAATTCATGTCTATATAAGTAATATATAGTTTCACCTCTTTGCATACTTGGGTGTGCAAATTCTTAGTTATTAAAGATACATTCTAATGGCATCGTTCTTCTGTTACTTGATGTCCATGCGCTTGCTTTTTTTACTTTCACTGTTGCATGCAATTGCCACCAACTGTTCTGCTTCTAGTCAGCCTCTCTGCCATGATGATGAGAGCTATGCCTTGTTGCAATTCAAAGAAAACTTTCCAAGGAACGTGAATGATTGCAATGCTCCTTTTGCTTATCCTAAGATTGAATCTTGGAAACTGGAAGGGGTGGACAAAGATTGCTGCTTGTGGGATGGTGTTGAGTGCGACAAGAACACAGGTCATGTGATTGGCCTTGACCTCAGTAGCGGCTGTCTCTATGGTTCTTTGGCCTCCAACAACAGCCTCTTAAGTCTTGTTTATCTTCAAAGGCTTAATCTTGCTTCTAACTACTTTGGCTTCTCTCGCATCCCGTCAGAATTGAGCCAACTTTCTAGGTTGACATATCTCAACCTATCCAATTCATCTTTTTCTGGCCAAATTCCATCACAATTTTCAGAACTTTCCAAGTTAACATCCCTTGATCTGTCATACAATTCTATGTTACATCTCGTAAGTCTAAGAGGTTTAGTTCAAAACTTAACCAGCCTGACAGATTTTCGTCTCAGTTACGTTCAAACATCATCTCCAATGCCTGAAATCTTTTCGAATCTCTCGGGCTTGACAACACTCCATTTGATTGGTTGCAGTTTGCATGGAGATTTTCCTGTCGGAGTTTTTAAGCTACCGAAGCTAGAGGATCTCAGGGTGAGTGATAACCAAGATCTCATGGGCTATTTGCCTGAATTCTACTCTAGCAGCCCTCTTAGAATTTTATGGCTCCAGCGTACTAATTTTTCTGGGGAACTGCCAGCTTCAATTGGAAACCTTGAGTTCTTGAATACACTCTCGATTGGCACATGTAATTTCTTTGGTCGCATTCCACCTTCCCTTGGTAACCTTACTCAACTTATTGCTTTGAAGCTTTCATATAACTATTTTACAGGTCAAATACCTTCCTCATTATCAAATCTTATTTCCTTGAATTATTTGGATTTCTCATACAGTCAGTTAACAGGACCATTTCCATCTGTCTTTGCTAATCTTACACAACTCACATTTCTAAAACTTTCCCATAGCCTTATTAGAAGCTCAGGCCCTTCTTCCTTGTCTTGGCTAAGTAAGTTAAGCAAACTTACTTCTTTGTCCTTTCAAGCAATCAATTTAACAGTGGAGATCCCATCGTCCTTGTCAAATCTAACCAAACTTAGTTTTTTGGACATGGGCCTTAATCAATTAAATGGTCAACTCCCTTCTTGGCTTGCCAATCTAACTCAGTTGACTGTGTTAAGCCTTCCGTTCAATAAATTACAAGGCCCAATTCCAAACTCAATTTTTGAACTTGAGAAAGTTGAAGAGCTTAATTTTTACTCAAACAATTTGAGTGGCACACTCACTCTCGACATGTTTCTCAGGATCAAAAGTTTAACCAAATTGGTTTTATCACTTAACAACATATCATTCCTCACCAAAACCAATACCAATGTTACTCATAATAAGTTTTTGGTTTTAGCATTGGGTTCATGCAACTTGAGCCATTTCCCAGATTTCTTACAAAACCAAGACCGATTGCAAGGGCTAGACCTATCCTATAATAATATTCATGGCCAAGTACCCAATTGGGTGTGGGACATAAGTAAAGAAACTTTGATGTATCTGAACTTGTCTCACAACTTTTTAATCGGCTTTGGCCAGCATCTAGTCAATTTTCCATGGCCTCAACTACATATTTTGGATCTTAGCTTCAACAAGATACAAGCACTACCCCCAATTCCACTGCCATCCATCTTTGTTTATTCCGTTGCAAACAACTTGCTTGAAGGAGAAATTTCACCATGGATTTGTAACCTTAGTTCTCTTTATTCCCTTGATTTGTCAAATAACAAGTTCAGAGGCATACTTCCTCATTGTTTGAGCAACGTCAGCAATACTTTGAGCATATTGAATCTTCGAGGCAATGGTTTTAATGGGACGATTCCTCAATTATGTGCAAAGGGAAGTAGAGTGAAGATGATTGACTTGAGCCAAAATCAATTCGAGGGGGTTCTACCAAGATCATTATCAAATTGTGAAATGCTAGAGATTCTAAATCTTGGAAGCAATCGGCTCAATGATGTTTTTCCCTCTTGGCTGGGTACTCTTCCAAAACTAAGGGTACTTATTCTACGACATAATGGATTCTATGATGTAGTGGGGAGTCCTACAACCATGTTTGCATTTCCAAAATTGCACATTCTTGATCTCTTTGACAATAAACTTACAGGTAAGTTGCCATTTGAATACTTCAGAAATCGTAAGAGTATGGAGAAAGTTGATGCAAATAGCTTCACATATATGCAAGCATCTACAATTGTATTGCTGGCGGGTTATAATGTGCCTGAATATTACCCTTACTCGATAACAATAATAAACAAAGGTAAGGAGAGAATATATCCAAAGATATTGGAAGTCTTTGCAGCTATTGATCTTTCAAGCAACACATTCAATGGAAAGATTCCAGAATTTATTGGGGATCTAAACGGGTTCCAATTGCTTAACCTTTCCAACAATAATCTCATTGGTCATATCCCAATTTCTTTGGGAAACTTAACAACATTGGAATCACTTGACCTTTCTCAAAACAAGCTTTTAGGACAGATACCTTGGCAACTAACACAACTTACTTTCCTTGAATCCTTCAATGTCTCACACAACCAACTTACAGGGCCTATACCACATGGTAAACAGTTTGATACATTTGATAATAGTTCTTTCGACGAAAATTCAGGATTGTGTGGAAGTCCATTGTCAAAGAAATGTGAAGATGTTGAGCCTTCACCTCTACCCACTGAAAGCATTGAAGAAGGGCAAGACTCATGGTTTCACATTGAATTTGACTGGAAAATAATCATGATGGGATATGGTAGTGGACTTGTAATTGGAGTTGTTGTTGGAAACATTGTGACTGAGAAGTTTGTAAGAACTAGGAAGAGGCAACACAAAAGGGGAAGGCATCAACTTTATTAGAGAGACCTTTTTTTTTTTTTTTTTTTTTTTTTTATCTTATTAAAGTAATAAGTTGTGAATGATGGATACATGGACCTAGTTTCGACATCAATTTTATAACCCGCTACTCATATGTCACTTCAATAAATTATGAAAAAAGTTGTGTAAGTTGTGATTGGACTTTCTTAAGGGGAAGGCATTGAGATATATAGAATAAAATTTATCAAGACATGCTTCAAAGAATTTGACCTTTGTATCAAGTTGTAGCACTATTGCCTATTGGCTATTAGTACGTCTACCCTTTATTTTTCCTAATTGTCCTTGTTTTCTCTTTTCTTGGTGTAATGAAAGAGGTTGTCACTGCGCCCATTTTCCCTCATTTCCCCTTAGAAAATATTTCTTTAAATTATTGATAAAAATGGTTAATTCCAAGCTAAAGACGTAGACAAGAGGCTGGGTCTTGTCTCTTTATGGCGTTGAGAAGCACAGTGTTGTACTGTCGAATGACCAAGAAAAAAGAAGAGAGAGCTACTTAATCTGACTATCATAAGCGACAATAAAATAACGAGGTGTGTGTGTCGCATTAGCTAGATTGATGCGGAGGGTGATCACAGTGGTGGGGACAACCTTGTAATTAAGCTCCGTCCTCCAGTTCTAGGTTGGATTTCAAGAGTTTGGAAAACATATATTCATGAATTGGATTTTTCTTTCTCATGCCAGGAATGAAGGCACTTATAATTATGAGAAGCAAGACTTTTTTTTTTTTTTTTTTGAGATCAACGATAGAAAGCTTTATTAATATAAGAAACAGTATACAAAGCAAGGCAAAGAGCCAAGATAGGGGGTTCAACCGTTCAAGTAAATGAACTACAGAGAACCCAAAGAAGAGATTACATCAGGATAGACTGTGCATTCATAAGCCTCTGATATTCCTTAAACAACCCACTAGCACCCTCAAGAATCACCTTCGGATGGGTTTGAAACTGCTCGAAATAAAATTTATTCCTTGCGTTCTAGATTGCCCACGCACGGCCTACTTCTGTAATTCTCGATGGCATAGTTTGATTTGCATCTGTTGAAAGTCCAGGGGCGGCGCTAGTCTATATTCAGGGGGTTCAAATGAACCCCCTGAATTCAAAAAAAAAAAATATATATATATTTATATATATATATATATATAAAATACTTTTTTCTTTGTGTGTACTCACAGTATCACAATGGTCAATACATCAAGTCTTTCAATATTGTCGTTTTTTCAGCAACCAATAAGGTAAATTCAGAATCTTTGAGGGGCGGCGCTAGTCTATATTCAGGGGGTTCAAATGAACCCCCTGACTGCAAAAAAAAAAAAAATATATATATATATATATATAAAATATATTTTTCTTTGTGTGTACTCACAGTATCACAATGGTCAATACATCAGGTCTTTCAATATTGTCGTTTTTTCAGCAACCAATAAGGTAAGTTCAGAATCTTTGAGGGGCGGTGCTAGTCTATATTCAGGTTCAAATGAACCCCTGACTTCAAAAAAAAAAATATATATACATATATATATAAAATATTTTTTTTGTTAGTTTAATACTTTAATTTATTTTTAAAAATATTTTTGCATACTCTGAATTAAATTTTGCACATCTTTATTACAAGTATTTCAAACTCTAAGAATAAAAAGTAAGTGTTTGTGAATTGTGTCACTCTTTTTTATAAATTTATATTATGTGTGTGAGTGTGTCTAATATTGATTGTATGCATTACTTTTTATTATAGTGTTATTTGTGTGAATTTTGATGGGTGTAGATGTTTGTGTGTACAATATAAATATAATATAATTTAATAATTAGGAAATAGAAATGGTTTGTTACATGTGTGTGTATTGTTATCATGTTATAATAACTTTTTGTTATAAAGTTAGTAAAATTTAAGAAAAAAATTGTAAAGTTAGTGTTTGTCCAAGCATTTGATTGGTTAAGTAAACACGTAGTATATAATTTTATGTATGAATGAGTGTGATTATGTGTGTCAATAATTAATACAAAGCTAATGAGTTTAGTTTTGTCATTTAGTTTAAAATATTTTTATAAAAAAAAATAACAAATAGATAATAACAATTGCATAAAAATAAAAATGTTAGATAAACTTAACAAAATAAAATAGTCATAGGTTCATAGCTACCCATATTGGAAATAGATACTCATAATGAACTATCATATAATAATTAAAAATTTGAGAATTTATAGAAGAAAATTGTAAAACTTCATATATTAATTTTTTTTATCGATAACTCGATATATTCAAGTTCTTTTTTTAATAAAATTTTTTAATGACCCCCCTAAATAATATTCCTGGAGTCGTCAGTTTGAAACAGGAGGAAAAAGTCGGTGGCCATATTGCGGCATTGCTGTGTTCTGCCTTTGAACATAGCCCATACGTTCCGTGCAAATGAACACACCCACAATATGACTTACTGTTTTGGTCGGTTGACAGCAAAGCTCACATTTAGGATCCACCCTTACTCGTCATCAATGAAGGTTATATCCTGGGTTCAGGGGCGTAGCCAGGAATTCGTACTTGAGGGGGCCAAGTTGCAATATTGATAGAAAAATCATAATTCATAAATTTATAAATACAAAATTATTAACTTTGATATATTGTCATATTCTTAAATATTAATGGCAGTACAAAAGGTAGTCCATTTTACCATACACTTATATAAAAAATTGTTTACTATTATTTTAAGCACCATCAACCCATCATTATCCATAATATTGAAAATTTTATTATTTTTTAATGAATTATTCAGCTCCTAATTTCAAATTTTAAAAAAAAATGATGATATGAAAAGAGATATAATATATTATCATGTAGCAATACAACAAATTGAACAACTTAATAAACAAAGCATATTCATAAAACTAAATGACCATTATCATATATATAAAAAAACATAAATCTAAATGCCCATATGATGTTGAAGAAACAAATAAACCTGAAATACTAAGACACAAGAAGAAGTTGGAACTGAAAGCAAATATGGATATTCTTTTTTAGATGAAAGGAGTTTATTTGATTTCTACCCTTGTTGAAAAGAGAGTTAATGTGTTTAGAGCAATCAACAATGAGAGGAAAGAAACATGGGGCAGTTTGGGCTTGTATCAGGAGAAAAAGTAGCAATGATAACTTCTATTTTCTTTGAGAATCTCATAGGTGGCTTCTTGAGATTGTGAATGATGGAAAAAAAAAAGTAAATTTTTGTTTGAAAATGACTAGTGAAAGATGATATTTTGAGAGTGTGGATTATTGTCTATTGGATATTTGGATTGACAACAAATCATTTGGACAATTGGGAGAGCTAATTAGTATTTTATTTGAGGACTTTGGGTTATCTATTGGACTAAGTATAGATCCTAGAAGAATTGGGGGGGCCGGTCATTATTTTCTAAGGGGCCACAGTCTTTTACTTATTTGTTGCTATCAGACTCATAGCCTAACTGTAGAAGAAATCAAAATTTTGGGGTCAACATAGCTCCGCCCCTGCCTGGGTTGGTAGGTAGTTTGAGCATGCTCTCCATATAAACATACGTACTTTCGGCGGCACGTTACCTGAATTTGCACAATCGCATATATAAACATGTCAGACAAAGAGATGGCATTTTCGATTAAAATTCTAATTCCAAATAATGTTTATAAATGGATCTATCAGTTGATATTTCAATGTGGTAAACATCGCAAAACAAATTTATTTAGTCTCTCTGGGCTATCTCCCCTCTTTACCCTTCTTTCATTCTAGGGTTTTTAATCCCAAAATTCTCTCACAGTTGTTTCTTGATTTTTTTTTTTTTTTTTTTTTTTTACATTGATAGTTGAGGATGGAGCCATTTATATCTTAGATATTTTCATTAAAAATACTTAAAGATGCTAATTAATTGAGTTACAAAACTCTTGACCATTGTTTCTCGATTTTGGTTTAACTGAGTTTTTTTTTTTTTTTTGAAATTTTTTAAGCTCTGTTAGGTTCTAAAAGTTTAGAATAATTGGCAAACCGTGAGTACAAACTTGTCTAGATATAGATCTTAGAGTCTATAGAGTTTATTAGACAATGTTCAAAGTGTTACAAGTTAGAATACAAGAAAATTCAAGCTGCAGAAAGGAAAGTTCAAATTCAGTGAAAACCGACCGATCGAAAATTAGATCCGACCGATCGAAAATCATAGACATGAAATTTCTGTAGAATTCTATTTCAGCCCAAACTCTGCTTAAACATTTTGGGTTTCAAGTGAAATACTTCTAGTATATAAAGGAAAACCCTAATTACGTTTTCGGTACTCTTAGAGAGAAAAGAGTACATCTTGTGCCTCTAATTGTAGATTTAGGGTTTTTGTACACAAAGCTCTCTAAAGTCTTCTACTGGCAATATTCCTTGAAGAATCTCAAGATCCGGTGTTGTAAAAGTTGCTGCATTACAAGATTAACTACTGATGGTCATCTGAAACCTTTGAGTGGGATTTCAAAGTCACAAGTAAGGGTGCTTGTGTTGGTGTAATTCCAAGAAGAGAAGGAGTCCATGGATTCGGAGCTTGCACGTGGTCGTGTTAGTAAGTTACTACTAGAGGTAGCAATAGATTTAAGGTTAAATCTGATTGTAAAAACGTTAATTCTCTTATAATAGATTTACTTTATCTTGAGGATTGCTACGTCAAATCCTCTCTAGGTTTTTACCTTGAAACGTCGGTTTTCTTGGGTCATCATATCGTGTGTTATTTACTTTTCTGCATCTTTGTATGATATGATTTATTTATGTTTAACCTAAATCTAAATAATTAATATAAGTAATCACTTGGTTAATACATTAGGTTAAACAATCTGGTTTAAGGGGTCCAAACGTACAAACAAGCTCCATTCAAAATAATATGCACTTCCATGCAAGAAATTCAAAATTGGTAAATAAAGCGTGTTGCAGAAGTGGTCATGACTCATCATGTAAACAACACAATCATGAAAATAGATTATGAAAGAGTCATTCAACAAAAAGTGATAATGGTAGACTTTTTAAAGGAAACTATCGAAATACTTCTCCATCAAATGTTAATTACTTCAACTTCTTTCTATTTCCGAAGTCTGTAGTGTGGCAGACTTTCAACAAATAGACTAATAAACTAATAAGTTAATCCAAAGGCACTAATGACTAATCTATATATAATTGAATCGTACAATTTATTGTTGTAACAATCCTATTAAGTCATATCCTCGTAGCATTCGATTCACTTTGGTCCATTCAGTCTAATTTAGTCCACTTTGGTCCATTTTCGTCAAAGTCAGTCCACTTGGTTTATTTCGATCCAATTCAGTCCACTTTGATCCATTCGGTTCATTTCGGTTCAGTTGGTCCATTTTGGACTAATTAGACCTTAAATTAATTCTTTTTATAAGTTGCCTTTTTCAATTTTTTATTTAGTTTGTGGCTGAAAAATACAAACAAAATAAATATTTAAAATTAGATATATGGGTAGGGATGGCAATTTTGCCCCGTCCCACTTGACTTGCCCCTCCTTGCTTCGCCCCATGGGGGTTTTTCCCACCCTGCAAAGATGGTGGGGCAAGGATGGGGCGAGATTTTAGCCCTGCACCACAAGGCAGGGATGGGTTTAGACTTTTTAGACCCAACCGGCCCCGCCTCGCATTGATAATGGTTAAATTATAAATTTTGCATACCCTAAAACCCTACTATTTAAACAAACATATCATTAGTGATAGGCCATAAATTGAATGACCCCTTGTGATTAAACCAATCAATTAATTAGCCAAGTTTTTAATTAATCAATTTATCATGCAAACGCGTGGTAGCACAAACAAATCACCAAAACTAAATATGCAGCGGAAAAATAAATAACACGGTGATTTGTTCACGAATGGGGAAAACCCTAACGACAAAAATCCCACCAGGTGATTTTCAGGTCACCACTCCCGAAACTCCACTATTATCAAATCAAGCGGTTACAAGTAAAGGAATCCCAAGTACCTTACCAACCTACAGTTGAACCCTTACCCCAATACCCAATTGGACTTGATCTGTAGTGACAGTTCCCCCTTTTAATGCACGGCTCCCAAGTACATGACTAACCAGATGCGCAAATCCCAGTACACGACTTCAAACACCAAATTTAGAAAGAGAGGTTGGCTGTAAAGTTCTTCAGTTCATCCTATGCGATGAAGATCAGGAAGATGCTTGGTCACAAAACCCTTTGGTGCAAATACACAGCAACTTCTTCAGAGAAGATGAACTAGGTTAAGAACTTCGTCTTTGATCACAATTTGCTTGAACAAGGATTGCTCAATGCTATAGCAACTTGTGTCTCTGTTGACGGCTCTTAAAACACTCAATTTATATGTTTAGGGTTAGAAGAAAAGAAGGCCCAAAAACACATTCACGGATCCCAAGAAATTAGAACAGAAAATCTGACTTTTTAAATCTCGACAGATAGCAGGTGTCGAGGTAGCTATCGAGCAGGTGTCGAGGTTTAAAAACTTTGCACTTCAGCTTGCTTTTTCTTGGACAGACTTGATGACTTCAACACTTAACCTTGAAACCTTATTTCTTGAAGTATTAAAAACACCTAGAACTATCCAATTACAAGTAGAGTGCGTTTTGTCAAAGGATTAGCCAATTTACATAAATAATGTGACATATGTTCTTAACATGTGAACTACATATGTCCTAACAATCTCCCCCTTTGGCAATCCGTGACAAAACCACAACAAACAAATGAACATATGAAAGAAGTCATAAATCACTCAACTCATATTCACTTGTTGAATACAATAAAATCTATCCTAACACAAACTCTTGAAAAACTTTGCAAGAAGAGAGTTTATGGCAAGTAGACTTTGACAACCTGTATTTCTGAAACACTTTAAACAAAACTCATCAAGGCATCTTGTGTGAAACAGAAATAATTAGATTGCATAAAAGTATAAAGAACATGTGTCTAAAGATAGAAAAGAAACAACACATGAAGAGATAGGTGAAAGAAAAACATACATCCACATATATAGAAAGATAAGTACAATGTATGTAAAACTGGTCACAAGACCTCATATACAAGATCAATGTATCTAACAAGAATAGAAAAGAAAAGATACATCAAAACCTCACTACATCCCTTAAAAAATATGAACACTCCCCCTATCAAAAATGTCCTATACTAACTCTCCCTCTAAGATGACTACTCTCATAGTCCAAAACTACTCTCCCTTTTTGTCACGAGTGACAAAGGGTAGAGTGTCATATAGACATCTCATCAGTAGAGCTAGCATCTCCATCATCATCATTCGAAGCATCATCGTCATCACCATCATCATCATCATCCTCAGCATCAGAATCTGAAGCGACTAGAGGAGGTGGTGGAGGAGAAGCCTCAAAAGCAAAACCACCCATGGTCGCCTGCCGTCGTGCAATACGACCAACACGAACGTTCACCTGATACAACTCAGTGGTGAGTGTATCGAGGCGAGCATCCATGTGCTGTAGCTGCACCATAATGTCTCCAAGAGATACATCGCCTGAAGAAGAAGGAGAAGCCGATGTAGATAGAGCTGATCTGAATGGAGCCGAACGGAAGGGAGGAGTGGAATCCGGCTATCGCGACCTAAACTGAGCCTCACTACGTTTTACGGTAGCGGCATCTATGGCAGATATGTGTGTGAAGTGGTCGGACACAGGGAAAGGGATGGGAAAATGGCGTAGAATCCTCGTGATAGCAGAAGAAAAGATGAGCTTATCACGGGACGCCGAATCTAGATGAACATCTATGATAGAGAAAATGAAGTGAGAAGGAAAATCTATCATAAGATTCTCAAGTAGAGATAGCAAAAATCGAGCACGAGGCTCTGTGATAGAGTTATAGTGAGAGAAAGGATGGAGTACAAAAGTCATCACCATGTTAAGGAATCTAGGACCTTTAGCAAAAGGTCTGCATGATGTATACTGATGCTCACCCCAGTCAGAAGGGCGCTCACAAAAAGCGGAAATGAGCTCATCCTTGGACACAGTCCTCAAACGCTCACAAGTAGGATAGTCAGGAAACTCTATCCTAGGAACCCTAAACACATTCGCAACTAGCTGCGGTGTGACAGCAATGCGCGTACCTCAAACGCGAGTATGAAAAAGAGGTATTGAACAATCAATCCCGTACATATTGGAGTAAAACTCCTGAATCAGTACGAGTGGACAGGTGACCGGGACGTCACACAGTGACTCCCAACCCCTACTGTGAATGACAGAGGGAAGGTCAGTGTCAGCGAAGTCCACCAAACTGACTTGGTGTTCCGAATAAACACCTCGTCTAGAAAAGTTCTCCGTAAATACCTTGTAGGCATCTCCATCACGGAACCAAAGGTTAAGAGGAGCAGAGTCAGAAGAAGAGGAAGCTCCAGAATGCAGAGGGTTCCGAGTAGGAGTGGATTTACGTTTGGGTGCCATAGACACTACTAACGTAAAAGAATGAGAAAGAGATAGAGAGGGAGACAATCAGAAAAGTCCCAACACAGTTCAAATATGATAAATATATTGAACAAAAAGTACGTATGCATGGGAATGTATGGACATGTGACATGCAAACTTAAAAAGCATCATGGGCTCAGCCCAATCCAAACCTAGCAGCACACATACAAGAAACACACATCTAAATGCATGTAAATATCATTTTAATGCACATGGAATGAAATGTATGACATTTAAAAACATTTAAGTGAAAAACCAACCCAAAATTTCAAGAAAAAACTCATCAATTTTGAAAAACCCTAAAAATTTCCAAAAATCCCAAAAACCTAGGTTTCAAAACATGAAATGCATGAAAAAGGAAGGGAAAAATGATCTTACCAAGTGATTGAAGTAAGAGAAGATCGAAAAATGATGAGGATTTGAAGATTTGAGTGAGAGAAAAGTGTTTGGGAGGTGAAAAGTCTTCAGACAGATCGAGAGAGATCGAGTGAAATGAGAGAGGATCGCGATCGCACCTTATATAGACACCTCAGTAATTCTCGACAGCTAAGGTGTCGAGAGGTTTCAAGGAAGCTGTCGAGTAAGGTATCGAGGAAATGGTCTTCGACAGCTGAAGGTGTCGAGATGGCGTCGAGGTAAGAACAGCTGAACCAAGAATGGACTCTCGATCGATCGACCAGGTATCGAGGAGGTATCGAGGAGACAGGAGATTTCTCGATCGATCCACATGGTGTCGAGACAGGTGTCGAGAATGAAGACATCAGACACAACAAGGGAATCTCGATCGATCCATCAGGTGTTGAGAATCTATCGAGGGGACAGAAGATTTCTCGATTGATCCACAAGGTGTCGAGGATGTGTCAAGATTGCGATAAGAAAAAGGTTTAGAAGCTCGACAGATGATCAGGTATCGAGGAGGTGTTGAGGAGGTGTCAAGCAAGCTTTTAAAAACAGTTTTTCAAGAAGTGAAAAACACAGGCATGAATGCAATCAAGACAAACACCTCAACCATGATCCAATCAACATAAAAAGCTCTCAAAAATCATATCTCAATGAAAATTTAAGCACATGGATCTCCCAAAAACACACACACACACACTAAACAGGTCTAACCAATTTTATATTTCAAAAATAAGTCATGACAGTTTAGTGAGCATACAAAAGCACATGTAAAACCTTTGTGATGGCCAAATCACATTGTACCTGCACATGTATCAAAAGTAGCAAAGAATATTGCGTGTTGTGTGTGAAAAACATCGCAAGATTGCATATGTGTATACATGTTATGACGATCTGAGATATGAGAACATAACTTTAATTCACACACAATCATAACTGTTTGATGGGGACTATCACCTTCGAGGTACATCCTATAACTCCCACATCTCCTAGAATACACGCTTGCAACCATTTTTAAAGCATTTTTAATCTTTTTGCTTTTTATTTCTTTGCATATTTTCTTTTTAAGCATATCATACATGGGCTTATGAGAAAGAAAAGAAATACCCATTGATATTTGACATTTCAATTTTGCTATGCCTAAGCACACAAATGTCATGGACATCACACTTTTGCTATGCCGAAACATACAGATGTCATTAATGATTGGCGGGCAACAGTGGTGAGATGGTTATTTATGCCTTTCTCTTAGGATTTTCTAGTCCTACCCGTCAAAAAGAGTGATATGAGTGTTAAGTTTTAAGAAATAACCTAATCTTACTCATCACAAACAAGAGCCACAAAGCTCACTTGCTTAGTTGTACATAAAGATGCTCATCTAAGTTACAAGAGATACAAAGTTTAGAAAACTTTGTTTCATTGGCCATCCAAGGTACACAAGTACCAAAGTACACATAACACACACTGTTTTTGTATTTTTCAATTTTTTTATTTTTTATTTTATTTTAAATCAAAAACAAAATAATCAAAACTGAAAGTAAACACACAAAAACATGTTAACAAAGCAAAACAATGCATAAAACTAGACTGACTCAATAAAAATGCAAAACACACAAGCAATGCAACAAACAAGAAAAACAAGAAGGGAGAAGAAAGTGATGAAATCACTTTGAGTCCTTTTTCCTCCACACCTTGGAAGAGCCTTTCCTTTGATTGAATCCTTGAACCGGCGGTGAGGGGGAAGAATTGAAACCGTTCAAGTTCGAAAGGAACATGATGGCTTTTAGAAGATCTCTAAGAGGAGCAAGAGAGGATTGAAGCTGATTTTGGCTTCCAGATGCTGTCATGCTGTTGCTCTGTTGGGTGGCTAGCCACTTGTAGCAATTTGGTCGAGTATGACCGGCAGCTCCACAATGATGACAGAGATGCTGCTTCTTTTGTTTAGCCTTTTGAGAGTTAGCCTTCTTAGCCCTAGGGTTTCTAGCATCTTTCTTATCTTGCTTAGGGGGTGCTCTTAAGATGGATTTACCCTTGTCTATGTTCTCACTAACTAATTCAGTTTTAACATCAGTGTTCTCAATTTTAACAGTATTAGCAGGAGGAACAAAAACAGTAGAACTAGTAGAAGCAGAATTAGAGAAAGAAAGACCATACCCTAAACCTGTTCGATCTGAAGCAGATTTCTGGTTACTGAGCATCTCATCAAGTTTTGCACTTGAAGTCCTCTCCAGTTGAGCTCTGACTTAAAACAGCTCTGCTTCAAGCTTCTTGGTCTTCTCAGCCAAGAAGTTGTTTTCAAACCTCAGTGCTCCAATAGTTTGATTCGCCTCATCAAACTTTGTAGACAACTCTTCTCGATCAAGTTCCACATCACTGAGCTTCTTGGTGGCCAGCCTATATAACTTCTCATGCTTCTCAGAGAGCTTGTAAAGCTTCTCATAGGCTGAATGGATATCATCTTTGTCATCCATCTTCTCACATTCAGTATCCACCAATTCTTCTTCTTGTTCCACTTCTTCAACAATCCCTTCAGTAGGATTGACTGTGGCAGTGTAGGCATTTAAGATTCCGTCATCCTCATTGTCGGAATCATCTTCAGGCTCAGTGTCACTCAGGGTTGCAGCAAGTGCCTTGCTCTTCCCAATGCTCTTGAGGTATGTAGGACACTCATTCTTCATGTGTCCAAACCCGTGACATCCGAAACACTTTGGTCCTGCCGGAACAGTATACTGACTGCCATCCTTAGCATCCTTCCTTCCTTTGTCTTGGCTCTTGAATTGAGAAGAACTGGATTACCTGCGGTCCTTGTCAAAGCTCCTCTCATTGGCATTCTTCATAAACTTCTTGAACTGCCTTATAATGTAGGACTTCATCTTGGAATCTTCATCATCGGAAGACTCATCTGTATCACTGCTCTTTGCCTTCAGGGCCATGCTCTTGCCCTTGCTTGACTTGCCAATTCTTGATAACCCTAGCTCATAGGTCTGCAAATTCCCAACCAACTCAGTCAAAGGAATTTTATCAATGTCCTTTGATTCTTCTATTGCCGTAATCTTGGCATGAAATCTCTCAGGTAGAGATCTGAGCACCTTCCTTACAACCTTGGGTTTAGGAATGGTTTCCCCAAGATTGAAAGCTAAGTTCACTATGTCCTTAAGTTTGGCATAGAACTCATCAAACGACTCATCCTCTTCCATCTTAATCTCTTCAAAGCTAGTAGTGAGCCTCTGTAGCTTTGAATCTTTGACAGCCTTTGTTCCTTCATAGGTTGTTTGGAGGATGGTCCACGCCTCCTTAGCGGTTTCTGTTGAGGATATCTTCTTGAACTCCTCATTTGTGACTGCGCTAAATCGGGAATTCAACGCTCTGCTGTTGAAGTTTGCCGCCTTGATCTTGGCTTCATTCCAATCAGCCGGCGCTTCTTTTGGCTTGGTCCAACCAATCTCAACAGCTTGCCACACTTTCTTATCTAAGGACTGCAAAAAAGCTCTCATGCGTACTTTCCAGTAGGCATAGTTAGTCCCATCAAATAAATGAGGTATAATTAGAGATTGTCCTCTATCCATGACAAACAGGGGTCAATGGATCAATCACAGCAAAGATTAAAACTAATCAGAGTGTGCCTGCTTTGATACCACTTGATAGGCCACAAATTGAATGACCCCTTGTGATTAAACCAATTAATTAATTAGCCAAGTTTTTAATTAATCAATTTATCATGCAAACGCGTGGCAGCACAAACAAATCACCAAAACTAAATATGCAATGGAAAAATAAATAACACGGTGATTTGTTCACGAATGGGGAAAACCCTAACAGCAAAAACTCCACTGGGTGATTTTCAGGTCACCACTCCTGAAACTCCACTATTATCAAATCAAGCGGTTACAAGTAAAGGAATCCCAAGTACCTTACCAACCTACAGTTGAACCCTTACCCCAATACCCAATTGGACTTGATCTGTATTAACAGTTCCCCCTTTTAATGCACGGCTCCCAAGTACGTGATTAACCAGATGCGCGGATCCCAGTACGCGACTTCAAACACCAACTTTAGAAAGAGAGGTTGGCTACAAAGTTCTTCAGTTCATCCTATGCGATGAAGATCAGGAAGATGCTTAGTCACAAAACCCTTTGGTGCAAATACATAGCAACTTCTTCAGAGAAGATGAACTAGGTCAAGAACTTCGTCTTTGATCACAATTTGCTTGAACAAGAATTGCTTAATGCTATAGCAACTTGTGTCTCTGTTGACGGCTCTTAAAACACTCAATTTATATGTTTAGGGTTAGAAGAAAAGAAGGCCCAAAAACACATTCACGGATCCCAAGAAATCAGAACAGAAAATCTGACTTTTTAAATCTTGACAGATAGCAGGTGTCGAGGTAGCTATCGAGCAGGTGTCGAGCTTTAAAAACTTTGCACTTCAGCTTGCTTTTTCTTGGACAGACTTGATGACTTCAACACTTAACCTTGAAACCTTGTTTCTTGAAGTATTAAAAACACCTAGAACTACCCAATTACAAGTAGAGTGCGTTTTGTCAAAGGATTAGCCAATTTACATAAATAGTGTGACATATGTTCTTAACATGTGAACCACATATGTCCTAACAATTAGCTTATTTTATTCTACCCAACAAGGCTTTCTGCCTCTCTTTTTTCTCTAGCAAGGTTGGAAATGAGGTACCAATTTTAACATTTTCTTTTGTCTTTTTTATAAACAAAATTATATACTATTAAATTATTGATTTTGTATTATGAGAATTTTGTTTTTGTTGCGATATTGTCTTCTTAAACACTTTAATAATATTATTCAATTTTTGCTAAAAATTAGTTTGATTTTATGGGATAAATTTATTTGTAATTTTAAGTATATTTTTATTAACGAAATAGGTTTTATTAAAAACAATTGTAATAGTTGTGGCAAATTAACAAGAAGTAGAGTTTTACGAAGTGGGGTGAGGCTTTGCAAAGCCCTAAGGGGCGGGGATGGGACAAGAAAATTTTTCCCGTCATGCGAGGCGGGACGAGAATGGGGTAAGACAAAACTATGCGGGGCGGGGGTGAAAATCCCATCCTTAAGACCCGCCCCACCCAATTACCATCCCTATATATGGACCATAAAAAAGGTAATAAAATAATAAATATTCAAAAAATTACCTTAAAATTCAAGTTCCAATAATATAGGCATTATATTTATATTTGGAAAGAAAAAAAAATGCTACAATTCTAAACTTATGTAATGACTTAAACTTAATGTAACATGTTACATGTGTTCTATGAAATTGAGGTATACATTTTTTTTAATATTCTTGGATATATTCAAATTAGTCAACCGATTATGGTATATCTAAAATAAAAGAATTTTTTATAACATCTTCTCCATTTATATAAAGCAATATTATAATTCTGTAATTTTTTTTTTTAAATTATGTTTTTCATATATATCACTATGTGTTTTTGTTGAATGCAAATATATTATATGTTCCATTACATAAAACTTATAAATATAGAAAACACTTATAAATAACAAATGCACTATTTAATATTGAAAATTTAAATTATACTCTCATAAAATAATTATATGTATGGCTTTGCGACTAGTATCTCATTAATAAATGAGGCAGAAAACACCAAGCCTTTCTCAAAATAAGAAAAAAAAAAAAAATCAAATGTCAACAAAATATTGATACTCACATATTGGATTATTACATATTGCTACCAAACCATTAACATGAAAAGAAAATATTTAAATATATTTATTTAATTAAGAATTTTATAACTCAATTAACACTTATTTTTCATCATTATTTAATATGGGATTTCACTCACACATGTACACTCGACATAAATCCCACATTTCTCTTGCAGATATTTTATTTTTGATGATTCTTTATATTGCTTTCTAAACTTTTCCCTCTCTAGTTCCTCGAAAAAAAAAAAAAAAAAACTTTTCCCTCTCTCGATATCATCAAAATAGCCTACATTCTCTGAACATTAAAGACCTGTTTGGTACGTGTGTTTAAACAACAGTTTTTAGTTTTTTTGAAAATACGTGTGGGTGAAAAAGTGTATAGAAATACGTGTAATATTGTTTAAAAACTGAAAACGTGTATTTAAGTTTATGTACCAAACGGACCCTAAATCTGGTGGTTATAACGTGAAGAAAGGTTTATCCCAATTTATTGTTTGATGTTCGCTTGATTGAACACATGTGATGGGTCAACATTGGCTTCTAAACTTCTAGAGGTAACAAAGACATATACTTCTTTGTTTAATTCGTTTGAAATTAGGACGTTACATTCCCTGGATCATCAACTTGGCCATATTATTTTTCTAAAGCAAGCAGAAAATCATCTGAAAACAAAATTGGAGACTAGCTAGTTAATAAAATCAAGTCATTTATCAACTTTTAGTTTAGCTTGTGGCTTCATAATTTTGGATTTTGTTACCAAATTTGAGGATAGATTTGATCCTCATGATGCCTCATAATAGATTGTTTGATGCATGTTAAAGATTTAGAGGACACACACTCAAAGGGGATAAGTCGTTCTTCAGTTTAAATGGATATTTGGATTGAATATTATATATTTAAAATTGTATCTGCTTCATATAAAATTTTAAATAAAATTTCAACTAATTAGTTGGAAATCGGGGAATGTTGGTCATTAAATACGGGATCAGTTTTCAACTTATTAATTATCACAGCCTTGGAGGTGATCAATAATGGCTTTGGCCTAGGAACCTGCATAGAAATATTTAAGAACAGCAACCTCGTAATGTAAGAGTGAGAAGCTATATTATTGTCAATGAAGATTAAGGTGACAATGATATCATTCTAAATATCATTTTCCATCACTCACAGAGTCTATTCGTGATTATTGACAATGCACAAAGTCATGGTAATTATTGTCAATGAAGGTTAAGGTGACAATGATATCATTATAAATATCATTTTTCATTACTTACAGAGTGCACAAAGTCGTGGTAAAAGCTGTGTTTGTAAACTTATCGATATATCTATTGCACAATCTCATTTTCAGTGCCGGTTGGGGTGAGAAGAGATTATGATGAATGTGATAGAGTGATTGAGGCCTTAAGGACTAGAGTTTGGATAGTAAAAGAGGAGGTCTAAGATTATAATAATAAGAGATACTAAACTAAATTAAGATTAAAATCTTTGTGCCATTGGTATCACTTCTTGGTGAAAAGTTAACGAATGTCCTAAGTTTATTGGCTTAAAAAATTGTGGGGCCAGTTGCCCAAAAAGATAACTTAGAATTCATAAAAAGTGGGCTTGTGGCCTAACGGCCCAGTCCGAGGACATTTACTTATCCGAGGATGGCTAAAGAGTGTTATTTTGAGAGTAGCATAAATACAAAGAGATGTAAGTCATGTATAATAGCCCAAATTATGTCCGAGGACAAGGTCCACCTCTGATACGAAGGTCCGAGGTGGATGTAACTATTTTAGTACTCAAGGTCCTTTATAAAGTTACGTATGAACTAAAAGTAAACATCAACAAAAGGGGGAACCGGAAATGTAGCAAATATCTCATAAGCTGCTACCTCCACATTAAACGCTTCACAGCTAACTCTTTGGCCGCATTAATGTGGAGGTTATACCTGAACAGTAACCAAGCAGTCTTATGGCCGCCAAGCAAAGGTTCTAGGAAGTGCTGGATGGGACAGAAAGAAACTCCCAGATTAAAACCTACACGTGTACGGCAAGAATGAAGGAAGAAGGCAGTATATAACAAGAAAGAATATGACATTGGAGGGGGGACTGGAAACAAGAGAGAGGAATTTTTGGCAAAAAGAGGAAACAATAAAGTATCCAAGAAGATATCCCCTGAAAACCTAGCCGAGAAGAAAAGATATCGTTAAAACTAGTTCGAGGCCTCCTTTGCTGCGGAATGATAATGTCTTTTTTCTACCAATTGGGCTTAGCTCTTACGCCCACTCTCTAGAAATTTTATTGTTTGGGCTTAAACCTTCTCCTCTTTTGGGGTCCAATCCAAATTGAGTCCTTACAAAAATGTATTTAGAAAATTTTTATGAAAAAAGAAAAAAAATAATTAAATTTTTTGATAATTTTTTATATCATATCATATACTACTATATAATAAAAATTCAGCTTAAAAGTCGTATTTGCACCAAATAGCTGTACCAAATTGCAAAAAGGGGTTATAAAAAAAAATTGCAAAAGGGGCTTAGAAAAGTCGTTGTTGCGTCAAGTGATTATATCAAATTGTAGTAATTTTTAGATAAAAACAACAGTTTATTTATTTTTATCAATTTATTTGGATAAAATAACAATAATTGTTTTAACAAAATATGCAACCTACATAAAATTTAGATAAGAGATTAAATTAGTTAGTTGGTGCCATACAACTATATCCTACAATCATGTCTATCTAAATATTATCTACAAAGCTTAAAATCAATAAGATAGAAATTAAAAAAAAAAAAAATAACATATTAAAAAAATAACGTAAATACAAATTCTAATATAGAATTTTTTTTTAAAGAGATAAAAAAACATAAAAGAGAATAATATAGAAACAAAATATTTAAATATATCTATTTAGTTAAAAACCTTATAGCTCAATTGACATTTCTTAATATCTTTATTTGAGATATTGAGAATTCAAATTCTCCATTTGCCTTGCTATGACTATCAAGTATACTGTGCCTTAATTTCCATGATTCTCTATATTGCTTTCTAAACTTTTGATGTCGCGGAAGCCTGAAGAAAGCACACACGATGCTCTCTTGATGGAACAGAAACTAAACTGTTAGTTTCTGGGTAGTAAACCTCGAATCCACGAGGAGTTTTCCTGAATCCACAAGGAGATAGAATTGGAATCCATCAAAAGAAAATTTGATAAAACGTCTGTGTTTATTGATAATCAACTATATAAAAACGTTTACAGACTTAGGGGCCTATTTAAGGGCTCCTTAAAACTTGACAGACAAAAAAATATAATCTAAAATAACTCTTAATTGATACCTAACCATAACAGGAAACAAATTTGACTTAAAAAGCATTAAATGCACCTAAAAATAAGGGAATAAATCACCTAATCCTAAAATAACGAAAATTACATAAAAATACCAAATATAAAAGATTACAGAAATTAATTAGAATATTTTGTCCTACATCAACTTTTCCCTCTCGCAGTTATCATCCAATAAATTCTCTAAACATTAAAACTGCTACTTATAACGTGAGGAAAGGTTTATCCTAATTTATTGTTTGATGCATGCTTGAGAGAACAAATGTCATGCATTGGCTTCTAGAGGTAATAACTAATAATACAATAGTGTTTTTTGAGAAGGACTAATAATACAATAGTTATCAGACTTATATACATCTTTTTTTTTTTTTTTAATTCGTTTAATATAACTTCGGTGACTCGTATAGTTTCATTTCCTTGCACATTTAAAAGTTCCAAGTCTTTGTTGTTAAAGATACATTATTATGGCATCCTTCTCGTTTAACTTGATGTCCATACGCTGGCTTCTTTTACTTTCACTTTTGCATGCTATTGCCACTGACTGTTTTGCTTCAAGGCAGCTACTTTGTCATGATGATGAGAGCTCTGCCTTGTTGCAATTCAAAGAAAACTTTAGCGTGAATGCTTGCATTGATCCTTTTGCTCATCCTAAGACTAGGTCTTGGAAACTAGAAGGGGTGAACGAAGATTGCTGCTCATGGGAAGGCGTTGAGTGCAACGAGGACACAGGTCATGTGATTGGCCTTGACCTCAGTAGCAGTTGTCTTTATGGTTCCATCCTTCCATGGTCTCCAACAGCAGCCTTTTACGCCTTGTTCAACTTCAAAGGCTTAATCTTGCTGATAACGACTTCAATTTCTCCCAGATCCCATCTGAATTCAGCCATCTTCCTCGTTTGGCATATCTCAACCTCTCCAATTCATTGTTTTCTGGCAACATTCCATCAAAGTTCTCAGACCTTTCCAAGTTAACATCCCTTGATTTGTCATATAATTCTAGGCTACATCTAAGAAGCCTAAAGGATTTAGTTCAAAACTTAACCGGCCTAAAAGATCTACGTCTCAGGTACGTTCAAATATCATCTCCAGTGCCTGAAATCTTATCAAATTTATCTGGTTTGACAACACTCTATTTGGTTGGTAACGGATTTTATGGAGAATTCCCAGTAGGAATTTTTAAGCTACCAAAGCTACAGGATCTTAGGGTGACTTTCAATGAAGATCTCACGGGTTCTTTGCCGGAATTCTACTCGAGCAGCCCTCTTAAAATCTTATGGCTTTGGGATACTGGTTTCTCTGGGAAACTGCCAGCTTCAATTGGAAACCTTGATTCCTTGAAAGAACTGTACATTGGGGTCGGTAATTTCTGGGGTAGCATTCCACCTTCAATTGGTAACCTTACAAGACTCACTACTTTGGTCTTTTATAATAGCTCTTTTAAGGGCAAAATTCCTTCCACCTTATCCAAAATTATTTCCTTGAATTATTTGCACTTTTCTTTTTGTCAGTTATCAGGATCAATTCCATATTCATTTGGTAACCTTACTCAACTTACTCATCTAGGCCTTTCCCAAAACTTTATCAGAGTCTCAAACCCTTCTACCTTGTCGTGGCTTGGAAAGTTGAGCAAACTTACTGAGCTGGAATTTGAACAAATAAATTTAGCAGTGCAAATCCCATTGTCCTTGGCAAATCTAACCCAACTTAGTTATTTGGACTTGAGCTGGAATCAATTGACAGGTCAAGTCCCTTCTTGGCTTACCAACCTAACTCAATTAAATGTGTTACACCTTTCATTTAATCAATTACAAGGACCAATTCCAATCTCCATTTCTAAACTTGAGAAGCTTAAAACTCTCAACCTTGACTCAAATAACTTGAGTGGCATTGTGTCTCTAGATATATTTCTTAAACTCAAATATTTAACCAAATTGCGTCTGTCAAGTAACAATATATCATTCCACCAAATGGGTTCAACTAATGCTACCCAGAATTAGTTTGAGGCTTTAGGATTGGCTTCATGTAACTTAATTCATTTCCCAAATTTCTTACGCAACCAAGATCATTTGCAATTCCTAGACTTGTCCAACAACAGTGTTCATGGCCTAATACCAAAATGGGTGTGGTACACAAGTAAAGAAACTGACTTTTCTGAACTTTCCTCACAATTTTTTAATTGGTTTTGACCAGCATTTGGTCAATTTTCCGTGGCTTCAACTACAGATTTTAGACCTTAGGTTCAACAAGCTACAAGCGTTACCCCAAATTCCACCGCCATCCACCACGGTTTATTTGGTTGCAAACAACATGATTCAAGAACAAATTCCACCACAGATCTGTAGCCTTAGTTCTCTGTATTCCATTGACTTGTCCAACAACAAATTCAGAGGCATACTTCCTGATTGTTTGAGAAACTTCAGTAGCTCGTTGAGCATATTGAATCTTTGAGGAACAATTTTCATGGTGTGATTCCTCAACTATGTGCAAAAGGAAGTATAATAAAGATGATTGACTTGAGCCAAAATCAACTCACAGGGATTCTTCCAAGATCATTGTCAAATTGTAGAATGCTAGAGATTTTGAATCTTGGAAGCAATCAGTTGAAAGATGTTTTCCCTTCGTGGTTGGGAAAACTTCCTGAACTAAGCGTACTTATTCTGCGACATAATGGATTCCATGGGGTGGTGGGGAGTCCTACAACAATGTTTGAAGCTCCCAAGTTGCACATTCTTGATCTCTCCGCAAATAAATTTACAGGTAAATTACCATTTAAATCAGGGGCGGAGACAGAAATTTTTTTGTAAAGAGGGCCAAGCTAAATATAACAAAATTCTTAAAGTTTTTTTTTTTTTTTTTAATTTATAAATTTAAATGGAAGACCCCAAGCAAGTAATTTATGTCATAAAAATTAAAAACAAGTCATTTATAAATTATAAACGAGTCATTCAAGTGTTTTTTTTTTTTTTTTTGATAATTTTGATACTTCAAATGGGAAAAGAAGAATTTGAGCTACAAATGTAATGGACACATCAAAAATGCTAACCAAATAAAACCAAATAAAGTTTAAAGCAAGATAGTAATACAAAATATAAATACATCACTCAGTATATACAACACTATATTATTATTATTATTATACATACATACATATATATATATATATATATAATTTAAGTTATAAACTCAACCATACCATTTTTATATATAACATAATAATACATTATAAAAAAATACACAAACATCAATTTACCTTCCGCCACATTTTTTAAGAGCTGTACAGCACATAAAAAGCTACTTTCTTTTTAACCACACATTTAGCTAGTAGCTTTACTTTATCTTCCCCCAAAACATAACTTGCAATAAATAAAAAAAAATGACAGTACATAATAGCAAAAACAGAGATACTAATGGTTGCCATTGGAATTAATTGGAGCAAGAGCCTGGAGCCTGGAGCCTAGAGCCTGGAGACGAGGAAACGACACTCGTGGATGCACACAAAAATGACAAAATAACTGTATGATACAGATTTGTTTTGTTTTTGTTTTTTATTTTTGGATTTGCAATATGTTAAAAGGAGATTGGGGCTTTGCTAATATTTGGAGAGCTATGGGCTGAGGAATGGGCCAATGGAGAATTTTTTTTGTTAGGCTTTTTGTACCAAATTCATTCCTTTTTTTTTCTTTGGTTCTTTTTGCCACTTTAATTTGAAAAATAGTATGTCCACAATATTTTTACATTACTTTCACAATATTTTACATTTATAAAACTAGTTCAAAAAATTTTAGATGCCAATTTTAAATTTTGAGAGAGTCAATTCTAAAATTTGGGGGGGGGGGGGGGGCGGTGAATAAATTTACATGAAATTTTAGTAATTTATAATTTTTTTTTTTACTAGCTTTAATGGAGAATTCAAAAAGTTAGGGGGGGCCATGGCCCCCCCAAGCCCCAACGTGGCTCCGCCCCTCATTTAAATACTTCCGAAATTGGAAGTTTGTGAAGGATGACACAAATAACTTCACACATATGCGAGCATTTAGACTTTTTCCGTTGGCAGGTTTTTTCATGCATGAATATTACCCTTACTCAATGGTAATAACAAACAAAGGCTAGGAAACTATATACTATCATTGAGGCCTTGGCAATTATTGATCTTTCAAGCTAAAATCTCAAAGATGTGTTGAAAACATAAGAGCTGTTTAGACCCTCAAATAAAAATTACGGCTCGATAGATTTTACACATACTTAATACTAAGTGCAAAATATTGTAAATGCGAGCAAATAAGCAAACAAGCTACTCTAATACATAATCTAAGTAACACGATAGTATAACAGAATGTAAAAGAGTAGGGAAGAAGGATGCAAACACAAGATAACACGCCGATGTGTTATCGAAGAGGAAACCGAAGAACTCGGCGAAAAACCTCTCCGTCGCCCTCCAAGCGAAAATCGATCCACTAGACAATCAGTTGGGATACATGGGTTAGCAAGAGACCCTCCAAGCCTAATCTACCCGATGTACCTAAGCCCTCCAAGCTCCTACTCCAACAAAGCATCTCGAAACCGTGTCTTGTCTAGCTCTCCGGATCCCGCAACAAGCTCCATGTTGCATCTGTCATCCTTGGCTTCTTCCAATTGCTTCCCAACAGCACCAAAACGTCACTTGACACTCTCAAAGGGTGTGGTAAGTGTTTAAGCTATCAACCTCTCAATGGTATGGAAATTAAGATGTAGGAGTTGAGAAAATATCACCAACAAGTGTGTAGAGAATTGTGGGTATGACAATCTCTAATTCTCAATGTGTTTGGCTAAGGGTTTCTCTCAGAAGTACTCCTCAACATTTGTGGGTAACGTGGGTATAAATAGTGTAGGCACAGAAAGTGTGTATTAAACTGGACAGGCTGGCAGAACAGAATGCCTCACGGGTGTCTCGAGGGAAGGCCTTACCCGCGAGATACTTGCGAGGCACAACTATCTCCATCTGTCCTGACTCTTCGCATTCCAACATGTGCAGGGCACATGTGTCACTTCGCGGGAAGCTAAGTCGCAACATACCCGTGAGAAATCTTCAGTCTTCAAATGCTTGAGTCTTCACACTCTCTCTATCACACACCCCTTACAATCAAATCATACAATAAATATAGGGTATAAACGATTGAATAAGATTACAATCAAATTTGGAACGGAATAAAAGCCAACAAAATACATAGTTGTAAATAACAACTTTACAATCTCCCCCTTTGGCTATTCCGTGACAAAACCCCTAAACAGACTCTAGACTAAAACGAGAGTTTGGGAACAGTGGTAAAACTCACTCACACCTAATCTAGAAGTTGTGAAGCACTTGCACTTATATATCTGTAACCTGAAACACTTGTACATAAACAAAACTTTCATTAAGCTTATGACAAGTTGAACACAAGGTACGTACATGAACAAGTAAAATGCGATCAAGTTTGAAAAAACACTATACATATGAAAGCATATCTTGATCAAACAAAATCAGTCATTAAGGAATGACTACAATGAACATTTAGCAAGAAAATACTCATCCGGACATGCAATGCAATTAAGACCAATCCAAAGGATCAATTGCATGTCCCACACTCAACCAATGCACAATACACGAAGTATTTGCATCTAGGAAAAAATCCTACAGGGGCACAAGAATGAGGTACTTAAGACATATCAGCAATATCTTAAAAGGACAAACAAGTATGCTACAAAGCATAAAGAGAATCACAAATACTAAAATTATACTAAAATTAAAACAGAGTATCAAAGCCTTAAACAAAAGCAGTAAAAATTGTAAACTAAAACAGTTATAAAAACTAGACATAAACTAATTAAACCAGCAATAAACTTCTTCTCCCCCTATCACTACACTCCCCCTATCAATGACATCATCTCTCCCCCTGTCAATAACACCATCTCCCCCTTCTTGTCATGGAATAGCTAGCCTTCATTGTCTTCTAGCTTCCTTTGAATTTCATCTAGCTGAGTTTCGAGATACGTTAACTGTTTGTCAAAACGGGAGTGTTGGGAGTACATGATATTAGCTAGTCCTAAAATCTTGGTACTAATCTCTTGAAGTGCAACCATGATGTTATCAAACTTTTCATTATAGGAATGGGAGGTAGAACTTGAGCTTCCCTGAGTTGCATGATGTTCTTGCTTCACATTCTTCTTGGTGTGACTCATACTTGCTTGAAGAGTATGAATGTTAATTGGGCTAGGCCTTGGATGAGGGCGCTCATCTGCAGAGGGATGCACACCTTTGAGCTTCAAAATTCGAGAGATGAGGCGACCAAACGGAATACAATTCCTTGAGGCAGTTCGGTCAACTGTCTTTCCCAAAATGTGAAAGATGATAGCATACATCAATTTCCACATCAAATACCAGATCATGTAGAAATAATGCTCAACCAAGATTGATGTAGCCGGTGCTTGACAATTGGTAGAGATTGTTACACATGATCGTTGACATGAGCCTTAATTCCGGAGAAAGTGAGACCATATTGATGGACTTTCCACTGGATGAAAATTCCAAATCAGCTCCTAATTCTTCCCGAAGTGTGTCCTCATCCGGAACTAGTTCATCATATATGGGTGATATAGGAAGTATTGGCTGGTTTATGTTTGGAATATCAGACAGGTACACAAGAGTTACTGAGAATTGCTTTTCTCTAACCCAGCACTTGATCTCTTCTCCTTCTACACTAGCACTGGCATAAAAATCTTTCACCATGTTTTCATAGGCATCCTCGAGGTTAGAAAGAAGAAAATTCCAGTCTTTTGTGGCAAACTAGACATGAATTTTAGTATCTAAAAGAGATGACTGATCAATGGCCCTTTCAGCTAACAAGGGAGCATCTCAAAAGAGGTTCTTATATGACTCAAAAGCAACATAAGATCTAAACAAGTTAGGATCATATGATCCCGTTGAAAAACGAGCTCTCTTTGGTCTAGGGGAATTGTCATCAACATCAATGATCAGCTCTTTCCCTTTGTTGCTACCACCTTTCACAGCTAAAGTCTTGAATGGAGACATCTGTGCAAAGGAACACAAAAACAAACAAGAAACATGTGCACAAACACAAAAACAGAACATAACACTTGATTAGATTCAGGTTAGTTCCAAAACAAAGGTAAAATAACCTAAGGCAGAGCATAACCAACTTTCAACAACATGTTTGAACACATAAAACAAGAACATATAAACACAATGCATGAAATTAAGTAACTGTGCATGTGTGTGCGTATGGGTGCATGTGTGTGCGTATGGGTGCATGAGCTGATGCATGTGTGTGCATGTGCTGATGCATGATAGTGTAGCACCAAATGCATAAGGGGTGCCTAGGTGTGTGCCAAGTGTGTGCAACATGGGCAAAATGTATGAAACACATAAACAATGACCAAACCAAGTGAAACAAGGTCAAACAAGTGTAAACCCATAAATTGAAATTCATTTGAATCCAATTTAGCACAAAAATGTCACACAGACATTTTGTCAAACACCTAGCATGCACAAATGCACTCTAAGTATGAACAATGCATGAACATGGTAAAATCAACCTTAATACATGATAAAATGCCACATGGGGCCAACACAAATGCACAAAATACAAAAGGGGCTCAGCCAATCAAAGATTTTGGAAAAAATGCACAAAATAAAGAACCCCAACCCAATTTCGAAAAATTCCCAAATTTTTGAAACCCTAACAAAAATTCTGCATAAACTAAGCAAAAACTTGAAGAAAATGCTTTAGAAGACATACCTTGAAGAAGAAAATGTAGAAAAGATGCTTGAACTGCTGGGGTTTGAATGAAATAGTGATTTAGGTTAAAAGGGGTTCGAAAAAGGTTGAGCAAGGGAAATGTGTGTGGTTTGAAAAACTGTCACATCTGCTATATAAAACTGAAAGCACGCGTTTTTCACTGGTTAAAAAGTAGCGAGACAGTCGCAAGAATGGTCACTGAAGCACATAAGCTTTCGCGAGAAGCCCTAAGTTGCAAGACAGTCGCGATACCCTCTGACTGAATTTGGAAAAAATTCCAGTTTTTTCCAAACAGCATTTCGCGAGAAGCTGTTGATAGTGAAATAGTCGCGAGACAGTCACGAGAGTTTCTGTGTGACACAATTAAAAAATTAATTCCCTCAAGCTTATTTCGCGGGAAGTTCTAAGTCGCGAGCTTCTCGCGAGAACACCTCTGAAATAGATTTTGATGAAAAACACAAAAATGCATTTTGACCAAAAAATTAAACACACGAAAGTATAAAATCACTTTCAAAAACATATAAACTACTTAAAAATCTTTTTGGGTTTGATCAACAAGTACTTGAGCATACACATCACATTTGAACATATACAATCACACAAATGAGATAGGCATAAATTGAATCAAGGTCTTGTGTGTTGTGTGTGAGTATCAAATGTAGAATAGTCCTTAGACCAGAGTGACGCTTCAATGATCAATTCAATCGAGTCATACACAACTGATACGAAATCAAGTGGACTATCTCCATTATAGAAATAAGTATATATGACCTCGCACAAGAGAATGATTACATAACTTAGAAGCTTTTCATTTGGCTTCTGCATAAAGCTTAACAATTGATCCATTTTTGGACAATACATCTCTTTTTGAGATCGGTGCTTGAAATTTTTGATATTTCAACATTGATGATTAGCCTTTGGCTTTTTGAGCACCATACAAAATACATTTAAAAGAGTCGCTTTTCCTTTTTCCTAGTCAAATACTTGTATGTGCGACAAGCTTTTGCAGTTCAATATCTCTGTTCATTTGGAGATTTACATTTGTAGAGCTCTTTTTGCAAAAACGTAAAAATAAAGTGGGAAGAGATATAGACACAAGTCTATGCAAGTATCAAAACCAATAAGACTATTGACCAATCATTCATGACAAGCTTGAAGATCTATTTACAACAGTCACACATAGTTTTCAAGATTTCTTTCACATAGAAATGAGTGCATACATAACAAGCCAAGATCGTAAATGCACAATGCCATTAGTATGAATGTACTAAGCCAAACTCACATGTGACATACACAAAACAAGCGATCAAACTTTTTAAGATTTTTCAATTTTTATGGGTTTTTCAATTTTAGAACACACCCAAAACAGAACAAGAAAAGTAAGATCAACAACAACAAAAATTGGCACAAACCCAACCAAGTAAACAAAACATGCTAAAACAGATTTCAATGCATGATATGATGCATGAGCAAATGCCCCTAAATATCAAAAGTATTAGTGCATGGACATGTTCTAATGCTTATGCATAAGTACCCCTTTTTACCTACACGGCATGTGCGTTTGGGATGATATCCCTATTGGATTGGGTACGGGAGTTAGGACTTTCAAACCTCTTGGAGAAGCTTTCCAAGCACGTGGTGAATGCACCTATCATTTTCATCACGTCTATCATCCTTGGATCTCCGTTTTGACCTTTTGATGACTCAGCAATCCAAGTTCCTTTGTCATTTCTTGGTCTTCTTGACCTTTGATCAGCTACATTCTTTAATGCTCTCAACTTATGATAGTTGGGTCGAGTGTGTCCTTGAAGACCACAATGATGACAGAAGTGGTTAGTTCTAGGACCTCGTTGTGACCGTGGAAGAGATCTCCCTCTTACTTCTGTCCTCACTACAGGTTGGTTCCGAGGCTTATTCACTGCCCTTTGATCAGTCACAATTTTCTTCTTCTCAATCTTAGTCTTCTCCACAGTGAAGGCAACTACAACCGGCTCTTTAGCCTTCACAAACTTTACTTCTTTGGAGGTATTCACAGCAGCTGCACTGCTTTCTCCAGTATATCCTAGTTCAGATTTATTTGAGAATTACTTTTGGGAGGAAATTACATCATCCAGCTTCTTGGTAGAGACCCTTTCTACTTTGGCGTTAACTTGAACCACCTCAAGCTCCAAGAACCTGATCTTTAAGTAAGCCTCTAACAGCTCACTATTCAGCTTTTCTAATTTGCATTTGGCCACCTTATGTCTGACCAAGAGACTCCGGTAATCTTCTTCTGCTTTCTTCATTTTCCTCACAGCCGCCTTCGCCACCCTTGCATACTCTCCCGATTTCTCAAGGAGTAAGGTGTAATTCTCTTAAAGATCAGCTGTATTCTCTTCCTCTTCGGCATCTGATTCCTCAATAATGCCCATGGATTCTTCATCGCTGTGCTCCCCAAGTTCTTGTACAAGTTGATGTAAGTCCTCGAAGGATTCAACAAGTTCAATGGTCATAAAGGCGGAGTAATTTTCTTCTCTGTCACAGCTCTCTTCCAAGTCAGAATTGGAAGAATCTGTATCATTGAGTGTAGTGGCATAAGCCTTGCCTTTTCCTCTCAGAAAATTTGGACACTCCTTCTTTAGATGTCCATGGCCATTGCACTCATAGCATACAATGCCTTGGGGTAATTGAGACTCCTCTTCTTTCTTCTTATGCTCTTTTCTATCACCTTTTGAGGATGAGAAATTCTCTCTACTGAACTGTCTTTCGTTGTTCTTCATTTTCAGGAATTTTCAGAAGTTTTTCGCAAGGAATGCAACCTCCTTCTCCACACCATCTTCTTCAGAAGAATCACCCATTCTTTCGGCGATGGTTTCAAGTGCGAGAGATTTACTCGACTTATTAGAAGGCAATCCTAGCTCATATATTTGAAGAGACACCTATCAGCTCTTGGATTTTAATCTCATCCAAGTCTTTGCTTTCTTCTATGGCTGTGACTTTTGCTCTAAAACTTTCCGGTAAGGACCTCAGAATTTTTCTCACCACCTTAGTGTCTTCAATCTTCTCACCAAGATTGAGTTTAGCAATTACAATTTCGTTGAGCTTCCCATAGAATGAATCAAAAGGTTCATCATCACTTATCTTGAGCTCTTCAAATTTGGTGGTAAGCATCTGTAGCTTTGTGTCCTTAACTTTCTTTGTACCCTCATAGGTAGTCTCCAAAATCTCCCAAGCTTCTTTGGCTATTGTCATGTGAGAGATCCTGTGAAATTCATCTGGAGACACACCACAGAAAATAGCATTTAAAGCTTTACTATTAGCATTGACTGCCGCAACAGCTGCCTTATCCCAAGTGGATTTGGCTGTCTCTAGCCTACTCCATCCTACTTCAACCGTATCTGAAACAGTATCATCAATAGAGCATAAAAATGCTCTCATTCTGACTTTCCAGAAGGCATAATTGTTACCATCAAAGAATGGTGGAACATTGAGAGAATGAGACCTATCCATCTCAAAAAGGGTCAAGGAGGATCACACTCATGTATTTAAACCACAGCGAGTGTACCCACTCTGATACCAATTAAAAGCACGAAAATGTGTTAAAAACACAAGAGCTGTTTAGACCCCCAAATAAAAATTATGGCTCGATAGATTTTACACCTACTTAATACTAAGTGCAGAATAGTGTAAATGCGAGCAAATAAGCAAACAAGCTACTCTAATACATAATCTAAGCAACACAGCAGTATAACAGAATGTAAAAGAGTAGGGAAGAATGATGCAAACACAAGATAACACGCCGATGTGTTATTGAAGAGGAAACCGCAGAACTCGGCGAAAAACCTCTCCGCCGCCCTCCAAGCGGAAATCGATCCACTAGACAATCAGTTGAGATACATGGGTTAGCAAAAGACCCTCCAAGCCTAATCTACTCGATGTACCTAAACCCTCAAAGCTCCTACTCCAACAAGGCTTCTCGGAACCGTGTCTTGTCTAGCTCTCCGGATCCCGCAACAACTCCATGTTGCATCTGCCATCCTTGGCTTCTTCCAATTGCTTCCCAACAGCACCAAAATGTCACTTGACATTCTCAAATGGTGTGGTAAGTGTTTGAGCTATCAATCTCTCAATGGTATGGAAATGGAGAGGTAGGAGTTGAGGAAATATCACAAGCAAGTGTGTAGAAAATTGTGGGTATGATAATCTCTAATTCTCAATGTGTTTGGCTAAGATTTTCTCTCAGAAGTACTCCTTAACATTTGTGGGTAATGTGGGTATAAATAGTGTAGACACAGAAAGTGTGTATCAAACTGGACAGGCTGGCAAAACAAAAAGCCTTGCGGGTAAGGCCTTCCTGCGAGACACCCGCGAGATACAGTTGTCTCCATCTGTCCTGACTCTTCGCATTCCAGCATGTGCAGGACACATGTGTCACTTCGCGGGAAGCTAAGTCACGACATACCCACGAGAAATCTTCAGTTTTCAAATGCTTGAGTCTTCACACTCTCTCTCTATCACACACCCCTTACAATCAAATCCTACAATAAATACAGAGTATAAACGATTGAATAAGATTACAATCAAATTTGGCACGGAATAAAATCCAACAAAATACATAGTTGTAAATAACAACTTTACACAAGCAATGAATTCATTGTAGAAATTCCAGAATTCATTGGCAGTTTAAACAGGTTCCAGTTGCTTAATCTTTCTAAGAGTAACCTTATTGGTCATATCCCGATATCATTAGGAAACCTAACAACGTTGGAGTGTTTGGACCTTTCTCAAAACAAGCTCTTAGGACAAATACCTTGGCAACTTACACAACTCATTTTCCTTGCATCCTTCAATGTCTCACATAACCAACTTACAGGACCTATACCATATGGTAAACAGTTTAATACATTTGCCACTGGTTCATTTGATGGAAACTTGGGATTATGTGGATATCCATTGTCAAAGAAGTGTGAAAATCTTGAGCCTGTTGCTCTACCCACTTCAAACATTGAAGAAGATCAAGACTCATGGTTTTACATTGAATTTGATTGGATTATAGTCCTAATGGGATATGGTAGTGGGCTTGTAATTGGGGTGGTTGTTGGAAACATTGTGTTAAAGAAGAAGCAACATTGATTTGTAAGAACTTGGAAGAGGCAATTTTGCTAGAGACAACATTTTTCACAACTTATTAAATTAATCAGTTGTGAATGGTGGATACATAGAGACCTAGTTTTGACATCGTTTTTATTTCTCATCAATTACAACTTGTCACTTTAGTAAATTATGAAAAGATTTGTGAAATAAGTCTATGTAAGGCGGTTAGATAAAATAAAGTGTGTCAAGAAATGCTTGGTTCTTCAAAATATTTAGCCTTTGTATCATGCATAATGTAGCAGACTAGCACTATTATTAAAAAGAGTTTGTAAAAACGCCGGGTCATGTCTCTTTATGAATTGGGCGTTGTGAAGCCCAGTGTTGTACGACCGTATAAAAAAAAATGTGACTATCATAAGCCAAAGAAATGAGTAGCATTAAGTGGGTACCAGGGACGATAAGAGCAGAGTTGCAGATATACCATTCTTAGAGCATTCACATCAGTCTCAACAAACTAATCTGAGGATAAAAATGTAGCTAAAAACTCACAAAAAGTCTACGCATTAGGGTCAACAAACTATTAAAAAAAAATATTTAACTCAAAAAAAATATATTAAAAATTTTTAAAATTCAATTTGAACTCGCTACCAAGGGTGGCTTGATGTATTAAAAGGCTTAAGGCGAAAAATGAATTGAGGCGTTTTATATATTTAAAAATGAATTGATGGCATACATGATATACAGTACAGGAACATGTATGCGATAGATCACTTACCATGGAATAAGGTGTAAATGGGATAGGCTTATATAGCTTATATAAGTTACTTTATTTTAAATGAATATGACATCAGGTTTCAAGTGTAAAACTGTTTTCTCATTCATCTATTTCCCTTTTCCCTTCCTCTGGCAATTTGTGACCATTATCTAATTTATCCCATCAGGGGAAAAAAAAATCCAATCTAGTAACAACAACAACAGCAGCAGCAGCAGCAGCAGCAACAACAACAACAACAACAATAATAAGTATTACGGAAGATGAAACTACAAGTCCTATGTGTCTAGCAAACTGGGGTAGCATATGAGACATTGAATTCTAAGAGAAGATATGTGTTTCCTCCTGCCTACTGGCGAAGAGAAAACTTGCTTTTGACAAATACGACAAATGGAATTTTCTTTTAAAGCATGAAGAAACTAACAAACATTGAAACTATACCTGGTGCATGGCATAAATATTAGTATAAGGCCACTCATTGTATTCATTAAAAAAAAAAGGATTTCTCAATTATTGCAATATACCTGGAAGGATAACTATAGTGTGGGCATCTAACACTAAGATTAAGATTTTTTGAGACACATGACGCAAAATTAGGCTCCAATTATAGATTCAAATTAAATTTTATCTAAGTTTTGGCTTTTAATATATATAGATATAATGGTTAAAATAAGGTTTATATCATAATTCTAAAAGCCAAACGTAGGTTCCAGTTAACTCGACTAGTAAAGTCTCTAATTGTTGTATAAGAAGTCTAGAGTTCAATCTCTGCTTACATTAAAAACTGATTGGTGTCTTAGTGTCTTGGTCTAATAATAAAGAGTTATCATCAGGAGTGGATGTCATAGATTGAAACTCTCTAAAAAAAAGCCATGGTTTATATTTAAGTAAGGATATAGAATCAAACCTGGAAACCAAATCTGTAAATTTTCATAATAGAGTATTAAATTTTTAATCTCTCAAGAGTCAATTGAAACTTTCTAGTTGAATCTTCAATTTCTCTTGATCGGTTGTTGGAAGTCATACGAGCAAGGACTTCATACTGTAAATTTTCATAATAGAGTATTAAATTTTTAATCTCTCAAGGGTCAATTGAAACTTTCTGGTTGAATCTTCAATTTCTCTTGATCAGTTGTTGGAAGTCATACGAGCAAGGTCTTCATACTCACACGATGAATAGATGCTTCAAAATTTCAACCTTTATATTGCCCCCTACATATTACAATGTAAGAACCCAAATTACAAATAAATTTGTTATGAAATTAGCCAACACTAAAACTGATAACAAATTGCCCCCTCGGAAATTTTATGACAGAACACCCTAATATGGACTCAAGTACAAATGCAAGCCTATGAAAGACAATAAACTCAACTTACAGCTATGCTAGAAACCGAGACATGATGCTAGATGAAATACAAGTCTTACAATAGTTGAACCACAGAACTTGAGCATACACTAATACTCCTGATTTGACTAAACTGATCAATCAATCAAGGGATTCATCATACAAACATGTTAATTAATCAAGCACAACATAGTAATTAAACTCAACATGCTCAACATTAAAAAACGGTTACGCAACTCAGCAAGAGTCAAACCAAAATACATAGAATTGAAACATAAAAAATGTTTAAAGATTTAAAAAGTACACCATGTTAACCGGTAACTCTCTAACATACAAAGAAATATTTCGTCTCCTTAATATATAGTTACATACTCCCCTTAACCTGCATATTTGAAACAATCTAATCTAACTATCTCCCCTAAAGTTACTTTTCCTCCCCATGTCACTTTAGTAAATTGTGGATATATGAACCAAGTTTTGACATTGCTTTTATTTCCACTACTCATAATGTGTCACTTCAGTAAATTGTATGTTGGGCTCAACATTCCAAGTAATTCAATAGGTTTTCCTCATGCCTGCAAAATGTACAATATGAAATTGTTTCAAATCAATGTTTGAATCAAATAACCTACTAAGAAGATTGCATAATAAAAAAGTTGCATGGTACAGTTATCTAGTAACATTTCCATGGCATAAGAGATCATAAATCTAGAGCTTTCAAAAAGTTAGCCTAAAATCCAAATTTAGAACAGTCTTATCTAAGTGAGAATAACTCATTCAAAAGCTACATGTTAAATGACTTGTGTAGGATGAAGGTTTATTGGAGGTAGCCATTGGAGATTAGGCTAAATACCTCTATGGTATATATTATCCTCCTAACTAAATCCCACATATATTTAGCTTCTCTGGTCTGAATGATCATCATGGGTTCATGACCTCAGCAATAATTTTGGATTTCTTCAAAATACCATTTGGCCAACTTACATATACTCCTTTTGTGATGTATGTTACAAAACAAAGAAGGGGATTTCTCTTACATTTTCCTATCCCGTATGGAAGAATATTGTTTTCAGAATCAAATAACATTTAGTACAAGCCCATCTTTTTTTCCGCAAACTAAATAAGACTTGTTGATTGTAGAAATGTTCAAAGACTAGAAGACATATAGATGGTACATTCAGCTACTCTATTTCTGATGTATTACAGTCATTCTAGTGACAGTGTTGGACACATCTCACAATAAATTTTTATTCTCAAAGGATATCTGTAGAATACCATAAGATTATTTCATTCCTAACCTTTACCTGATTGCATTGCACATGGTAGAAATAAAACATATTCCTTGTCAAATAAAATAATATTCCAGCAAATATGACAGTGACTACTATCATCGATGTCTGAGCACCAATCAATCTTACCATTCTACCCCAATCTATTGGGTCTGCATCACCCTATCCCTAATAAGTCCATAGGATTAGAAAAAACAAGATATGTGAGAAAGTACTTTACCACTATAGCATTCCAACGCCCATTGCACTTTTGATGCATCAGGATCAGGCAACTTCACACTTAAATTGTCAATACTTGAAAAAGATGTCCTAAGAAGAGAACAAATGGCCTGAAGATGTCAAGTCAGCAAGACTGATAAGTTGAAAAATCCCATTACAATATCTAACATGGTTAAAGAAACCACCTTACCTTCAAAAGCACACTGCATTCGACTTGGTTACCAGAAACTGTATAGACATCAAAGAAATCAGGCTTAAATGTAATGGACTGATAAGCTGACCGCGATGAATTGAGAGTGTGAAAAGCAAGCTGCAGGCATAAAATAGTAACTACACAAATCAACTCAATTACTTAACACATGAATATGCAATATGGTACTTACAAATTATTAACTCATTTGTTACCCATCCTTATTTGCAGAAAACCAAAAGGATGGTCCTAATTCTGCTAAAGTTTGATATAGTTGATGGAGTTTCAGAAGGAAAATCCAACAAAACAAAAACAAAATTTCTAACCTCTTCTCATAACTTTTGATAAGTTAACCTCTTCTCATAACTTAAACTACATAAGACAAAAACCTCGAGCCCTCCACTCAGTTATAGCGAAATACTTCTGCATAACATGTTTGAGGAAATCTCTTGAATTTTCAGATACCCCACCCCCCCCACCCCAAAAAAAAAAAAAAAAAAAAAATCAAGTCTAGGCTTCAGAGCTTTAATTTTTTGAATATATATATTTTTTTTCCATTTTCTTGCCAATCAAACAGAGCTTCACTTGTGAATTTCTCACTCATCAAGCATGATTCATATAAATCTAGTCAAACATAACTCCTCACACCCAATTCCAGAACTAATTAAATATTATTCTATGAAAGCCTATTTATGTCCTTTTTACCCTTCATTTTCATACCATCCAAACAGAGCTTCCACTCACTGATTTTCTCACCTATCAAAGCATGATTCATATAAATCAAATCAAACACAAATTCCTCACACCCAATTCCACAAATAACAAAAAATTTTGATATAAACCCCATTTATATGCTCTTCTAAAACCCTAATTAAAATACACCAAATCTCTAATAATGAGTTACCAAATCAACATGAACACAGAGTAAACTATATGAACAATTAAAAAAAGTATAAATAAACTGATATGATTAATAAATCAAACAAATTGGATTAAATTTAAAAAAAAATTAATGATAATTTTAGTTATTTAATCATATATAATATACCTAAGAAGGAGACGCTTGAATTGCTAGCTCTTTGCCTACACGTGCGAGGCACGTGATGCACCGAGCAAAGGTCTTGATTGCATTCCCACTCAGACTCAGTTCCATGTTCCTCTCTCTCTCTCTCTCTCTCTCTCTCTCACTCTGTGAAATCAGAAGGCGCGCTTTGGCGGGAAGGGAGAAATGAATTTGTAGTGGGATTGAATGGGGGCCGTCCACGTGGACTTATGATGGACCTGTTAAAAAGGAACCTGGATAAGACCCATCCGAATTCGGTAAAAAAAAAAAAAAAAAAAAAAAGTGGTTCTAAGACCACAAACTATTTCACAAGACAGTCTTTGAATAGTTTGTCTATTATTTACACATGAATTTACAATTTTTTTCTACACCATTTACACTTAGTCACGTCATAGATGTGGCAAGAAGTTGCAAAATAATTTAATAATTTATGATCTTAAATTTTTTAGAGAAAAAAAAAATGGAATAAGTAATGGGAACATGAATCCATTTTAGTACGATAAGTTTCTAACTTATATTAGAGTTTGATTCAACCTACCTGACCAATTTAAATAAGTTTCTTTGAATTGGTTGCTACTAGTCACTTTTATTTGCAACTAAGAAATAAGTACATTTCCAAATTTATATTTATCTATTTATAATATCTAAAAATTGAAATATAGTATTTATTGTGCCACGCTCTATTGAGCCATATCATTGTCGCATTTTGGTCAAGTTCGGTCCATTCAGTCTATTTTGGTCCGGTTCGGTTCATTTAGTCCAGTTTGGACCACTTCCATCTATTTCAGTCCAGTTTGATGCACTTCTGCCCATTTCGGTCTAATTAGTCTATTTCAGTCCATTCATTTTAGTTTGTTCCATTTTCGTCCAATCGGGTCCAAATTGGTTGAATCCAGTCCATTTGATCCATTTCGATCAATTTCAGTCTACTTCATTATCACTTCAGTCCATTTCGGTCCATTCAATTTACTTTAATCCATTTCAATCCACTTCGGTCTAATTCGATGATGCTTTGGGAAGAAAGGTTTATGTAGAAAAGGAAGCTACTTAATTTAGTTAATTGACAATTATGTCACTTTTCAGTGAAATGTTATTTGGTTATTGATAAAATTACATTTTTATTATGTTATTAAATTATTGTATTTTTTTTTAAATATAATTGATGGATTTACTTACATATGTTTTTTTTAGGCCATTTAAAACGTATAGAGGATGGACTGTTTCTAAGGAGTACCAGAAAAAAAAATTCTAACTACACATGACATTATTTACAAAATATATCACCCTATATAATAATTGAATGTAAAATATATTATGTTTCCTTAAAAAAAAATTACTAAATTTAAGACACTTTCAAATAATAAATATAAATAGCTTAATTTAGAAAATATAGTATATTGTATCAAATATACTTTATTAGAAAATAATCACATTATTTAAAGAAAGGTTTGAGATTAACACTTATAAGTCTTAACAAAAAAATAAATTGTCAAATTTTTCTGCAGTGCAACTAGTTTAATATAATGATGTAGAAGTTCAATAAAAGATCTAAATTTGATTTTAATTATATTCTTATTTTCTGTCAAATATCATTCTAATTGGAGATCATGTACTCTAGTTTTGTTTAAATTATCCGAATTGAAAGCTATTTTTAACCCACTTAAAGCTACTTGTTGATTATTTGACTTTTAAGTCCAAATAAATTATTTTCAATCTATTAAAAAGCTATTTCCAACCCATTTGAAACTAATCAAATTTTCATACCAAAATGGATTAATTAGTGTCAACGAAAAATTTTACTTTGGTCTAAAAAATTGGCTGCTGCTTTAAACAATTGGTATAGATTTTTATAATAACTTATTTTAAAATATAATTAAAATAAAAATTCATTACATTAACACAAATGAAAATTATGTCATGAATTTAAAACTAAGTATATAAATTAATCACCAAACTATGTTTTTTTTCTTTAATAACTAATTAACTTGGAGAAATCAATAATCAACAATTTGCATATTCCCCCAAATAATATTCTTACAAGTTTCTTTTAAGAGCTGACAAAATATTAATAATTAATCCCGATATTATTAAACTTAGGAATAAATGTTTAATTATATATTTAATAGTGTTTATTATGTGCTCAAAAAAAAAAAAAAACTGTATATAGGGTATTACAAGTTAGTAAAATTAAATGAGGGCAAAACATAATATATTATCATTAAATTATAATTTAATTCATTATAACTCCCATAGTCCCATCCAAAATTAGTAAATAAAGCATGTTACAGAAGCCGTCAGATCTCATGTGAACCACACAATCATGAAAATAGAAGATGAAAGAGTTATTCAACAGAAAGAGAGAATGGCAGAGTTTCCAGAGGAAACTATTTAAACTGTTTAAGTCTACAAATATTACCGTGCAGAAGGGTGTCTAGACTTTCCTATATGAAAGGAGTGAGTAATCCAATTTGGGAAGAAAAGACTGATAATTCTATGGCATTGGTGATTCTGATGTTAAATGCACTACAAATATAGTATAGAGCCAGAGGCTGAAACCAAAGTGAACCCACTGTTGGGGACTTTTTCTTCGTGTTGTCATGTGTCGAGTTTGGATTGGCTTCACTTTTTGATCTAGGTTTAAGATAGAGGACTAAGTTTGCTGTTCTCATCAACACGTATTGTGATGGAGTATAATAGCGTAGTTTTAAGAATTGCACACAAATGGTTTTACTTATGAATAAAAGAAGTTATGACAAAAATACAACAAGCCTTAAAATATGACAAAACAGGGAAAATTTAGGCGATATGATATGGGAGAGAAAAGTATTCTCTACATGTGATCATGAACCCAAAAACTTGTTTTGGTGTGTTATACATGGCACAAAATGTTGTGTTTTGTGAGACAATAGTAAATTAAGTGATTTAAGCTTAGTGGCCCTTTGCAAAACCAAAAAATTGGTCCTCAATGCCCACAAAGCATCCGTTACACCCAAAAATTAGAAACTTTATATTTTTTTGAGATGATATGAGTGAGACAATAGTAAATGAAGTGATTTAAGCTTGGTTGGGCTTTTAAAATATGACAAAACATGGAAAATTCAGAGCACTATGATATGGGAGAAAAGGATTCTCTACATGTGATCATGAACCCAAAAAACTTGTTTCGGCTTATGTTATATACAGTACAAAATGTTGTATTTTGTGAGACAATAGTAAATGAAGTGATTTAAGCTTGGTTGGGCTTTTAAGTGGCCCATTGCAAAACAAAAAATTGGTCCTCAACACCCACATAACATCCATTACATGTCAAAACTTAAAAACTTCTTTTGTTTTTAAAATAGTTACAATATGCTACTAACTCTATAGTTCAAATTTTTTCCTCTCTAAATTTTCAAGTACTCTGTATATGGAGAGGTGTCAATTTAGCTACAAGAGCCTTAGCAAAACCTAGAAACATAAATGTACCAAACTAACTAAATAATGAGTCTTTACTAGCGTGTTGGCATGAGAGCACCAGTGCCATAAAATTATGCGTCTTGCTTTCCATGTTTGATGACTCACTTTTTTTCTTTTGGCAAGTCTAACACTCTGGACTCCATTGCACGGCAATATTGGTAGGTCAACATTTAGCAAACTTGGAATTGAATTATGGACATGACAAGAGCATTAATATCGTAAGAAAGACGCTTGATTTGGATAGAGTTACCGTCAAGAGGCTTGGTTAAGTGGTACAACAAACGTCCCTTCATAGGTCAATTACAGTGATCTTGAAATTATGGAGAAGACTTGACTTCTAGAGAGTTTCCCACTTTCCCAGTTTCCACAAGACAAAGGATTGGGTACACTCTAGATCACTGTAATTGACTAATCATAAGTTCGGTACGCATGCACTTAGGTACCCAATTAAGCATAGATCAAGACTTCAATTCGTTAAATTCATGTCTATATAAGCAATATAGTTTCACTCCCTTCTATACTTAAGAGTTAAGAGTGCTTAGTAGTTAAAGATTCACATTATTATGGCGTCATTCTTGTGTTACTTGATGTCCACTCGCTTGCTTTTTATACTTCTACTGTTTCATGCTATACCTACTAACTGCTTTTCTTCTACGCAGCCACTCTGCCATGACAATGAGAGCTCTGCCTTGTTGCAATTCAGAGAAAGCTTTGACAGGAATGAGAATGCTTGCAATGGTCCTTTTGACTATCCCAAGACTGCATCTTGGAAACTAGAAGGTGTGAACAAAGATTGCTGCTCGTGGGATGGCGTTGAGTGTGACGAGGACACAGGCCATGTGATTGGCCTAAACCTCAGTAGCAGCTGTCTCTATGGTTCTATGGCCTCCAACGGCAGCCTCTTCCTCCTTGTTCATCTTCGAAGGCTAAATCTTGCTTATAATGACTTCAATTTCTCTCAGATCCCAAATGGATTCGGAAATCTTTCTAGGTTGACATATCTCAACCTGTCCAACTCATTTTTTTGGGGCCAAGTTCCACCAAATTTTTCAGAGCTTTCTAAGTTGTCATCACTTGATCTGTCGCACAATTTTATGCTATATCTTATAAGTCTGAAAAGTTTAGTCCGGAACTTAACTAGTCTGGAAGATCTACGTCTCAGTAATGTTCAGATATCATCTCCAATGCTTGAAATCTTATCAAATTTATCTGGTTTGACGACACTACATTTGATTAGTTGCAGATTGCATGGAGAATTCCCTGTTGGAATTTTTAAGCTACAGAAGCTGAAGGATCTTAAGGTGAGTAATAATCAAGATCTCACAGGCTATTTGCCTGAATTCTACTCAAGCAGCCCCCTCAAAAGTTTGTCGCTCACGGGTACTAGTTTCTTCGGGAAATTACCGGCTTCAATTGGAAACCTTGATTCCTTAAATGAATTGCATATTGGGAGTTGTAATTTCTCGGGTCTCATTCCACCTTCACTTGGTAACCTTACTCAACTCAATACTTTGGACCTTTTTAATAACTCTTTTATTGGTGTAATACCTTCCTCCTTCTCAAATCTTCTTTTCTTGAATTATTTGGACTTATCTGGTAATCAATTATCAGGGTCAATTCCATCTTCATTTGGTAACCTTACACAACTTAGTTTTCTAGACTTTTCTTATAACTCTTTTATGGGCCAAATACCATCGCCTTTATCAAACCTAATTTCCATGGGCTACTTGGACTTCAGTCACTGTCAATTTTCAGGGTCAATTCCATCTTCATTTGGTAAACTTGTTTCCTTGCATTATTTGGACCTTTCTTATTGTCAGTTATCTGGGTTCATTCCATCTTCATTTGGTAACCTTACACAACTTAGTATTCTAGACTTATCTGATAACTCTTTTGTGGGCCAAATACCATCCTCTTTATCAAAACTAATTTCTATGAGTTACTTGGACTTTAGTCACTGTCAGTTATCAGGGTTAATTCCATCTTCATTTGGTAAACTTGTTTCCTTGTACTATTTGGACTTCTCTTATTGTCAATTATCGGGGTTCATCCCATCTTCATTTGGTAACCTCACACAACTTGTTGTTCTAGACTTTTCTGATAACTCTTTTATGGGCCAAATACCTTCGTCATTATCAAACCTTATTTCCTTGAATTATTTGGCTTTCTCTAACAATCAATTCTCACGGTCAATTCCATCTTCATTTCGAAACCTTACACAACTTACTGTTCTAAAACTTTCTTATTGCTGTATTAGAAGCTTAAAACCTTCTTCCTTGTCCTTGTCTTGGCTTGAAAAGTTGAGCAAGCTTCATATTTTTTCCTTTAAAGGAATCAATTTAGAAACAGAGATCCCATCATCTTCCTTGGCAAATCTAACCCAACTTAGTATTTTGAGCATGGCCTCTGACGAATTAACTGGTCAAATCCCTTCTTGGCTTGGAAACCTGACACAATTAACTATGTTGATCCTTCCGTATAACAAATTACAAGGCTCAATTCCACTCTCAATTTTTAAACTTGAGAAACTTGAAATACTCTACCTTTGCTCAAATAACTTGGGTGGCATAGTGACTTTAGACATGTTTCATAGGCTCAAATATTTAACCGCACTGAGTCTATCACAAAATAATATATCATTCCTCTCCAAAACCAATGGCAATGCTACTCTAAATAATGTTGAAGTTTTAGAATTAGGTTCATGCAACTTGAGGCATTTCCCAGATATCTTACACAACCAAACTCGATTGCTATGGTTGGACCTATCTGACAACAATATTCATGGCCAGATACCCAAATGGGTGATGAACATAAGTGAAGAAACAATTGGACTTGTGATATAGCGGCAATCTCTCCTTTCAATGCACAAACCCCAATACGTGACTAACTAATTGTAATATCCCAATTTTGTTTTTATGATTATCACCATACCTTGTCATTTTTAATATAGAGTTGAGATACTATATGTGTGCGCATGGTAAGATGGAAGTAGACAATTTTGTGGTGCTACAAATAGGTGAGAAAATTAAAGTTTTAGTGCATACAATTTAGTGAGGTAATTAAAATAAATAAATAAAAGATGAAGATGTTTTATGGGCTTCTTAGAGACTAAAGAGTTTTTAAGCTACCGAAGCTAAAGGATCTTAGGGTGAGTGATAACCAAGATCTCATGGGCTATTTGCCTGAATTCTACTCTAGTGAATCTCATGGGCTATTTGCCTGATTGGCTCCAGCGTACTAATTTTTCTGGGGAAATACCAGCTTCAATTGGAAACCTTGAGTCCTTGAATGTACTCTCGATTGGGAGCTATAATTTCTTAGGTCGCATTCCACCTTCCCTTGGTAACCTTACTCAACTTATTGCTTTGAAGCTTTCACATAACACTTTTACAGGTCAAATACCTTCCTCATTATCAAATCTTATTTCCTTAAATTATTTGGATTTCTCATACAATCAGTTATCAGGACCATTTCCATCTGTCTTTGCTAACCTTACACAACTCACATTTATAAACCTTTCCCATAGCCTTATTAGAAGCTCAAGCCCTTCTTCCTTGTCTTGGCTAAGTAAGTTAAGCAAACTAACTTCTTTGTCCTTACAAGCAATCAATTTAACAATGGAGATCCCATCGTCCTTGTCAAATCTAACCAAACTTAGTTTTTTGGACATGGGCCTTAATCAATTAATTGGTTAACTCCCTTCCTGGCTTGCCAATCTAACTCAATTGATTGTGTTGAGCCTCCCGTTCAATAAATTACAAGGCCTAATTCCAAACTTAATTTTTGAACTTGAGAAAGTTGAAGTGCTTAATTTTTACTCTGTAAGGTTAAATTTATTCAATCATGTGTCGACTTTATTCTGTGCCAAATTTTCTTGTAATTTAGCAATTAGATATCCTGTATTTAGGTGAGAATTATGTAAGGGTAGTGTGTGAGAGAGTGTGAAGAAATCTTAAGTGTGTGCAATTCAAGGGAGTCTCATGACTAGATCTTGCAACTGACTAGTCGCCAGAATGGTACACGTGTGAAGCATGTAGGAGGAGCTGAAGGGTCACGACAGCTAGAGCACTACAGGGTAAAACTTCCAGTTTGGCCAGGCAGTTAGCTCGCAACTCAAACTCGCGATTCATTCCAGTCGCGAGGCTGAGTCAGCAGAATGCCCTGTTTGTTGAAAACTGACTTTTTGCATTCCTTATACACCCTACTATAAATACTTTTATATCCACGAAATGTAGAGAGCTTCCAGAGAGAATTTTGAGAGAGAAACCTTAGAGAAAAACAAGATTAACTTATCCACAATCTTCATCTATTGATTCTCCAAATTCCTATACTCTTACCCTCTCCATTGACATATCCTTGAGAGGTACATTTAGCCAAATCCTTATCTCACCATACCCATATCAGTGAGGAGGTATTTTGGTACTTGGGAAGTAGTTCAAAAGGGACCAATTCATTTTGGTTGATGCAATGGGCTATTGTGGGATCCGGTAAGTTAGAGAAGACAAGGTTCGGCATAACCCTGTTGGAGCAAGAAGCTTGGAGGGCTTAGGTGCACTAGGTAGATTAGGCTTGGAGGGTCTTTTGCAATTCATGTATCCCAACTCCATTCTCTAGTTAATTATTGACCGCTTGGAGGGCGGCAAAGAGGTTTTACGCCGAGTACTTTGATTTCCTCTTCGATAACACACCGCCGTGTTATCTTTATGTTTGCATCTCTCTTCCTTTACTCTTTACCTTTTTAATTACTGTTGTGATTGTATTTAAATATGGTTTAGAGTGTTTTACCAATTTGGGTTTAGCTTATATTCATCATTCCGCACATATATTGTTTGTGTATAAGCTTGTGTTGGTAATTTTATTTTTGAGGTTCTAAATGTTCATAAGTGTTTTACACCCTATTTGAACTTTCAATTGGTATCAGAGCGGGTGCACTTGCTGTGGTTTAATTACCTAAGTGCGATCCTTGACCCCTTTTGAGATGGATCGATCTCAATCTCTTAATGCTCCTCTATACTTTGATAGAAGCAAATATGCATTTTGGAAAGTCCGTATGAGGGCATTCCTATGTTCAATTGATGAGAGTGTTTGGGATGCTATAAATATAGGATGGACTCGGCCGGAAGTTGCCAAATCCACATGGGATAAGGCAGCCCTTGCGGCATCTAATGCTAATAGCAAAGCACTAAATGCTATTTTCTATGGTATTTCTCCAGATGATTTTCACAGGATTTCTCACGTTACAATTGCCAAGGAGGCATGGTAAAACTTGGAGGCAACCTATGAAGGCACCAAGAAGGTGAAGGACACCAAGTTGCAGATGCTTACCACAAGCTTCGAAGAGCTGAAAATGAGTGAAGACGAGTCATTCTACTCATTTTATAGGAAGCTGAATGAGTTGGTAATTGGGAAGTTTAACTTGGGGGAAAAGACGGATGACTCCAAGATTGTGAGAAAAATTCTGCGATCACTATTGGAGAGCTTCTGTGCAAAGGTTACTGCCATTGAAGAGAGTAAGGACCTTGATGACATTAAAGTTCAAGAACTTATTGGCTCACTTTAGACCTATGAGCTTTCTCTACCATCACATAGGAAGAGTAAATCACTTGCTTTAAAGACAATCAATGAGAGAATGGAAGCTCAAGATTCATCGAATGAGGATGAGGTCGAAAAAGATGTGGTGTATCTTGTTAAGAACTTTCGAAAGTTTTTAAAGTTCAAAAAGAATGGAAAATTTGTTGAGAAGGCAAAATTCCCAAGTTCTTGGAAGGAGAAAAAGGATTTCAAGAAGAAAGATGGGAAGGACTCTTAATCTTCTCAAGGAATCATGTGCTATGAATGCAACTGTCATGGACATCTCAAGAAGGAGTGTTCAAACTATTTGAGAGGGAAAGGTAAAGTGTATGCCACTACTCTTAATGACACTGACTCCTTTAATTCAGATTCAGAAGAAAGCTGTGATGGAGAGGGAAATTACTCTGCATTCATGACCATTGCTCCCGTGGAATCTTCGGATGATTTGAGTGTGTTAGTGGAAGAGTTTGGTGAGTACATTGAATTGGAGTCAATGGGGATAGTAGAGGAATCCGATGATGAGAAAGATGAAAGAACAGTGGGACTGCAAGAAACCTACAATTCCTTCCTTGAGAAGACTGATGAATATGCAAAAGTGGCAAAAGTAGTCATTAAGAAAATGAAGAGAGCAGAGCAAGACTACAAGAGTCTTTTAGTTTGACACAAGGAGACTAAGTGTGAAGTCGAGACGCTGAATAGAGAGCTGATCGAAGCCTACTCAAAGATAAAATTTCTTGAGCTTGAGGTGATTCAAGCTAATGCTAAAGTAGAGTGGGTTTCCTCCAAGAAGCTTGATGAAGTGCTTGCTCATCAAAAATCTTTCTCCAACAAAAGCGAATTAGGATACACTGGAGAGAGCAGTTTGAGTGCCAAAGTGTCCAAGGATATGAAGTTTGTGAAAGCTAAGGAACCAATGGTGGAAATCACTACTATTGAGAAAGTGAAGGCGGAGAAGAAGCAGAATGTGACTAACCAACGGTTTTTGACCAAGCCTCCTAACCAATCAGTGGTCAAACTTAAGGGTAAAGAGAAATCACTCCCAAAGTCACAAAGAGGTCAGAGAACTCAACACTTCTGTCATCACTGTAGAATTCAAGGACACACTAGACCAAATTGTTGTAAACTTCAAGCATTAAAGAATTCAAGTGATCAAAGGTCGAGAGGACCAAGACATGGCAAAGGGAATTGGATTGCTGAGCAATCAAAAGGTCAAGAAGGTGATCTCGGAGTGAGGGATGTGATGAAGATGATTGATGCATTTACCACCTGTTTGACAAGATTCACCAAAAGGTTTGAAAGCCATAACAATAGTACCCAATCCTCTAGGGATATCACTCCAAACGCAAATGTCGTGTGGGTGAAGAAGGGTACACATGCACAAGCATTACAACATGTCCATGCATTAATACTTCCTATGTTTTGTGACTTTGATTGGTTGTGTGCTTTTTGTTGTCATTCTAGCATGTGTTGAATTTTTTGTTTTGTTTTGTTTGCTATTTGTTTTGAATGTTTTTACATTTTTTTGGATCAATCTTTACTTGCTTTTTTGTCAAAAATCCAAAAACACATAAAAAGTAGAAAATTCAAAAAGTTTGATTGACATTATTGTGTATTGTCACATGCATGTTTTGCCTTATACCTTTGTACTAATGGCTTTGTGCATTTACGAGCGTAGCTTGTTCTTTATGCACTCATATCATTGTGGGAAAAATCTGAAAATTTATGTGACTGTTGTAAATAGATCTTCAAACTTGTCATGAATAATTAGTCAATGGTTTTGTTGATCTTGAGACTTGCATAGACTTGTGTCTATATATCTTCCAACTCTTTCATTTTTTTTTTTTTTTGGCTTAAAGAGCCCAACAAATGTAAATTTCAAAATGAAAAGAGATAATGAACTGCAAAAGTTGTTGCACATACTAGCATTTGACTAGGAAAAAGAGAAAGCGATTTTTATGAAAATGTATGATGTCCAAAAAAGCCAAAGGCTTGTTCATTAAATTGAAATATCAAAAATTTCAGGCATCAATTTCAAAATGAGATGTATTGATTAAAAAAGATCAAATGATATGATGTGTATGAAGCCAAATGAAAAGCTTCAAAATTATGTAATCAAGTTTTGTGGGAGGTCATATATGCAAATTTCTATAATTGAGACAGGTCACTTTTCCTTGTACTAATTGTGTATGTCTTGGTTGAATTAATCATTGAAGTTTCACATTAGACTAAGGACTATCTCATCTTTGGTACCCACACACATCACACATGTCTATGTTCAGTGAATACCTTATTCATTTGTGTGATTGTACTTGTTTAAATGTGTTGCACATGCTCAATTATATGTTAATCAAACACAAAAAGATTTTTGAGAGTTTTAGCTGTTTTTGGAAAGTGTTTTTAGTTTGAAAATTTTCAAAAATTTCAAAAACTGTGCAAACCTGTTTTGGTGACTCTGCCTCGTGGGTCTAGCAAGTCTCGAATCCCAGTCGCGAGTTTACTCAGAAGCTCCTAGCGACTTTCTGGCAGGTCAAAACCCTAGTTGTGAAAAACACTTAGAAAAATTTCAAAATATCTTGGTTTTTGGGATTTTTGCGACTCATGTTGGCAACTGATTCGCAAGTGGAAGCTCCAGTTGCAAGGTTTACTTAGAATGGCGACTCCCATCGCGACTTACTCGCGAGTGGACCTTCTAGTCGCGAAAAACACTTAGACAAATTTTTCAAATTTTGTAATACGGGTTTTTGGCGACTTGTTCGCGACTCATTCCAATCGCAAAAAAATGCGTGTTTTGTGCATCACGGGTCTTTTTCAAGATAGTTTTCAAAAACTTTTCATTTTTCCCTCGCATGTTGTGACTGTTCATTGTCTTCCTCTTCCAAACTCACCGTGTTCACTCTTAAAAACCTCTATTTTCTTCATCATGTCTTCACCAATCTTAAAGAAAATGTATGGGTTCTCTATTTTTCTGAAAGTATTTCATGTTTCTAATCTTTGATTTCTTGGATTTTGGGTTTTTGTTGAGTTTTGAAAATTATGATGTTAGAATATGGTTTCGGTATTTTTTTTGTTGGGTTTGATGAATGGGTTCTATTGGTATGATGCTTATATTACATGATTCTCATGTTTGTGTCTCAATGTTGAGATTTATACCTTGTTTATGTTGTGTTGTGCATATCACACCCATGGGTAAATGCCTCATCGACATCTTCTTGTATTTTTGAGGGCTTCATGGTAGACAATGTTTGTAGGGAGATCATGGAATACAATGTTTGTATCTGGTTATGTGTTTTACTATTTGCCCTAGGTTATACATGGTGTTGTTTGCACACATACACACACACACACACACACACACACACTCTTTGATATGTTTGAGGAATTAATGCCTAAACTCTGTTATGCCTTGATACTATGTGTTCTCTCATGTCTTGCTGCTATTGAACTATGCTTTAGTTTAATCTTTGGCCTTATCCTTAGTCCATTTTATTGCCATTAACTTGTTACTAATTTTTGGTGTTACCATATGTTGTGCCCTATGTTGTGGTCTTTGCTGCTATGTTCTTGCAGATGACTCCAAAGAAGAAGACTACTACACATCGTGCTGAGAAAGGGAAGAAAATGGACAATACTTGGTTCCGCTCTACTAAACACTTTGAGAGATACAATCAATTCTATGAGAGGGCTCCAATCATCCAAGAGAGATTTGTGGACTTGGTTGATTTGAAGGACTATTTTATTTCAGGCTATTTTCAAGACAGAGGTTCGAACAAGCTCCTTTGTGATCTCCCTGGGGTGTGTGAACCTTTGATTCGAGAATTTTATGCCAATGCCATTTAAGGGAGGATGAAATCAGTTGTTGGATTAAAGGTCATGAGTTCAACATTGACTTGGAGGATATTGATTATGTCCTTGGCTTTGAAGATTTAGAGCATGATTTCACTCACTACAAGGACAAAATGCTCTCCATAGAGATGGTTCAATCTCATATTGGTGGTGTTAGAGAGGGATGATGCCTCAACACAACTACTTTTCCACATGATCTAAGATGTCTTGCCTTAATCATGATATTCAACCTGTATCCGGTGAAGAAGATGACCACCATTAGTAATGCAAGAGCCATTTTGCTCATGGAGTTTCAGGAGAACACTTACATTGATATTAGTGCTCATGCCTTCTACATTATTGCTGATGAAACAAGGACAACTTCAAGGGAAAAGCTGATTCTCCCTAGTATACTCGTAAGGCTCTTTCGAGCAAAAGGTGTGGAAATTCCCCAAGACATCAGTCTCATGCCTACTCCTCTAGTTATCAATGCTCTCACTATAGCACGGATTAAAGTTCGTCTTCCAGGTGATGAAGAGGAGGGTGATTAAGCACAAGGAGAACCTATGGACATTGAGACAGAAGCAGAAGGACAACCCTCAAGCTCACGAAGCCGTGCTAAAAGGAACCGAGCTTTATCATCTACTGCAGTACCTCCAGATGCATTTCAGATCATCCTCAAGAGGATTGATGGACAGCGAGATGTCCAAAATGAGCAATCTGACAGGCTGACTACTATCCAAGAACAGCTGAATTTGCTTTCAGCAAAGTTTGACAGCTTCACTACACAACAGTAGTCCTTTGGCCATTCCAATCATAAAGGGGGAGATAGAATAGCTCTTGAAGGGGAGCATCATTTTGAGGGGGAGAAATTTTTAGCATTTCCTAACTTATGCTGTTTATGGTTTTTGTATGGATTTTGTTGTTTATAATTTTTATAACTCTTGGATGGTTGGATGGTTATAGTGCTATTGTTTAAAACTGTTGGTACTTTGTACTTTGGTTTAATTATTTCAGTATCTTTTTATTACTTTATATTTTGTACATTTGCTTTGTAGCTCAGTACTTTTAGTTAATGTTATGCATTTTCTTTAGTACTTTACTCTTGTGCCTTTGTTTGATTTTTTTATCCTTTATGCAATTACCTTGTGTTTTTGTATCGATTGAGTGTTAGACAAGGAAATGATACTTTGCATTGAGCTTATTAGCTTGCATGTTCGGATATTCATTCCTTGTGTGAATGATCATTGTGATCACTATTTATAGTGATTGTTCCTGTTTAGTTAAGTCATGCTTTAATGCTTTAATCTTCACTACTTGATTGCATTGTGCTTGCGCCATATGCATTTCAAGATTTCTGCTTACAATGATCATCTTGTGTTGTTGTTTTTAGGAAATACTTGTTCGAATGGTTCAAAAGCTTCACAGTTTCTTGAATTAGAATGTGCGTGAGTTTTGGCAACTGTTCCCAACTCACATGTTAAGTTTAGAGTTTGTTTTAGGATTTTGTCACGGAATAGCCAAAGGGGGAGATTGTAAGGTTGAATTTATTCAACCATGTGTTGGCCTTATTCCGTACCAAATTTACTTGTAATTTAGCAATTAGATACCCTGTATTTATGTGAGAATTATGTAAGGATAGTGTGTGAGAGAGTGTGAAGAAATCTCAAGTGTGTGCAATTTAAGGGAGTCTCATAATTGGATCTCTCGACTGGCAAGTCACTAGAATGGCACACGTGTGAAGCATGCAGGGGGAGCTGAAGGGTCACGACAGTTAGAGCACTACAGGACAAAACTTCCAGTTTGGCCAGGCAATTAGCTCACGACTCAAACTCGCAACTCATTCCAGTCACGAGGCCGAGTTCGCAGAACGCCCTGTTTGTTGAAAACTGACTTTTCGCATTCCTCATACACCCTACTATAAATAGTCTTATACCCACGAAATGTAGAGAGCTTCTAGAGAGAATTTTGAGAGAAACCCTAGAGAAAAACAAGATTGACTCATCCACAATTTTCTTCCTTTGATTCTCCAAATTCCTTTACTCTCACCCTCTCCATTGACATATCCTTAAGAGGTACATTTAGTCAAATCCTTATCTCACCATACCCATATCAGTGAAGAGATATTTTAATGCTTGGGAAGCAGTTCAGAAGGGACTAATTCATTTTGGTTGATGCAATGGGTTATTGCAAGATCCGGTAAACTAGAAAAGACAAGGTTCATCGTAACCCTGTTGGAGCAAGAAGCTTGGAGGGCTTAGATGCATTGGGTAGATTAGGCTTAGAGGGTCTTTTACTATTCATGTATCCCAACTTCATTCTCTAGTGGATTATTGACCGCTTGGAGGGCGGCAGAGAAGTTTTATGCTGAGTACTTCGGTTTCCTCTTCTATAACACATTGCCATGTTATCTTTGTGTTTGCATCTCTTTTCCTTTACTCTTTATCTTTTAATTATTGTTGTGATTGTATTTAAATATGGTTTAAAGTGTTTTACTAATTTGGGTTTAGCTTATATTCATCATTTCGCACATATATTGTTTGTGTATAAGCTTGTGTTGGCAATTTTATTTTTGGGAGTCTAAACGTTTATAGGTGTTTTACACCCTATTTGAACTTTCATACTCAAACAATTTGAGTGGCACGCTCACTCTAGACATGTTTCTTAAGATCAAAAGTTTAACCAAACTGCTTCTATCACTTAACAATATATCATTCCTCACCAAAACCAATATCAATGTTACTCATAGTAAGTTTGAGGTTTTAGCATTGGGTTCATGCAACTTGAGCCATTACCTAGATTTCTTACGAAACCAAGACCAATTGCAAGGGCTAGACCTATCCTATAATAATATTCATGGCCAAGTACCCAACTGGGTGTGGGACATAAGTAAAGAAACTTTGATGTATCTGAACTTTTCTAACAACTTTTTAAGAGGCTTTGGCCAGCATCTAGTCAATTTTCCATGGCCTCAACTACATATTTTGGATCTTAGCTTCAACAAGATACAAGCACTACTCCCAATTCCACTGCCATCCATCTTTGTTTATTCCGTCGCAGACAACTTGCTTGAAGGAGAAATTTCACCATTGATTTGTAACTTTAGTTCTCTTTATTCCCTTGATTTGTCCAATAACAAGTTCAGAGGAAAACTTCCTCACTGTTTGAGCAACTTCAGTAACACTTTGAGTATATTGAATCTTCGAGGCAATGACTTTCATAGGATGATTCCACAATTATGTGCAAAGGGAAGTAGATTGAAGATGACCAACTTGAGCCAAAATCACTTCGAGGGGGTTCTACCAAGATCATTATCAAATTGCGAAATGCTACAGATTCTAAATCTTGGAAGCAATCAGCTCAATGATGTTTTCCCTTTTGGTAGGGTACACTTCCTGAACTAAGGATACTTATACTACGACATAATGGATTCTATGATGTAGTGGAGAGTCCTATTTGCATTTCCAAAATTGCACATTCTTGATCTCTCTGGCAATAAACTTACAGGTAAGTTGCCATTTGAATACTTAAGAAATCGTAAGAGTATGGAGAAAGTTGATGCAAATAGCTTCACATATATGCAGGCATTTACAATTGTATTTCTGGCGGGTTATAATGTGCCTGAATATTACCCTTACTCAATAACAATAATAAACAAAGGCAAGGAAACAATATATCCAAAGATAATGGAAGTCTTCTTAGCTATTGATCTTTCAAGCAACGCATTCAATGGAAAGATTCTAGAATTTATTGGGAATTTAAACGGGTTCCAATTGCTTAATTTTTCTAACAACAATCTCATTGGTCATATCCCAATTTCTTTCGGAAACTTGACAACATTGGAATCACTTGACCTTTCACAGAACAAGCTTTCAGGACAGATAACTTAGCCACTAACACAACTTACTTTCCTTGAATCCTTCAATGTCTCACATAACCAACTTACAGGGCCTATACTACATGGTAAATAGTTTGATACATTTGACAATAGTTCTTTTGACGAAAATTCAGGATTGTGTGGAAGTCCATTGTCAAAGAAATGTGAAGATCTTGAGCCTTCACTTCTGTTGGGTTTTGTGGAGCCTAGTTTATGTTTGGCCCATTTTGTAACCCATTGTAATCCTGTGCGCAGGATATTAAAGCCGTTTTTTTGGTGATTAGGGTTTTGTCTTGTTGTTGTGTTTCAGAGAGAGAGAGAGAGAGAAATATTGTAGCCGCACTTTTGTATTTTTTCTTGATAATAGTGAAATCCCTGCAACTCCGTGGACATAGGCAAATTGCCGAACCACGTAAATACTGTCTTGTGCGTGTGATTATTTTCTTTGGCGTGTGTTTTCTCTATTTTTTTTGTTTCTCACAAGTTGGGAATCGGGTTGAATTCCCTACAACTGGTATCAGAGCCTAGGGTTAGGTTTGAGTGGGAGCAATGGCAGAGGAAGCAAGAAAGGTGTCTGGAATAGAAAAGTTTGATGGCACAGACCTTGCGTATTGGAGGATGCAGATTGAAGATTATCTCTACGGGAGGAAATTGCACCTGTCTCTTTTGGGGACAAAACCTGAGGCGATGAAGGCTGAGGAATGGGCTCTTCTTGATAGACAGGTACTGGGAGTTATCAGGTTAACTCTATCTAGATCTATTGCACACAATGTTGTGAATGAGAAGACCACAGCAGATCTGATGAAGGCTTTGTTCAGAATGTATGAAAAGCCGTCAACAAACAACAAGGTGCATCTGATGAAGAAACTGTTCAATCTGAAAATGGTAGAGAACGCATCAGTAGCACAATGTCTGAATGAATTTAACACTATCACAAATCAATTGTCGTCTGTAGAAATTGATTTTGATGATGAGATTCGTGCTCTAATCGTCTTGGCTTCTTTGCCAAACAGTTAGGAGGCAATAAGAATGGCAGTAAGCAATTCTACAAGAAAGGAAAAGCTCAAGTACAATAATATACGAGATTTAATTCTAGTTGAGGAGATTCGCAGACGAGATGCAAGTGAAACCTCGGGATCTGGTTCTACCCTAAACCTTGAGACAAGAGGCAGAGGTAATAACAGAAATTCAAATCGGGGCAAATCAAAATCAAGAAATTCTAATCGAAATAGAAGTAAATCTAGATCAGGCCAACAAGTACAATGCTAGAATTGTGGGAAAACAGGTCACTTTAGGAACCAATGCAAAAGTCCTAAGAAGAAGAATGAAGATGATTTTGCTAATGCTGTAATAGAAGAGGTACATGATGCATTACTTCTTGCAATAGACAATCCACTTGATGATTGGGTTTTGGACTCAGGAGCTTCGTTTCATACCACTCCACATCGAGAAATCATGTAGAATTATGTTGTTGGTGATTTTGGTAAGGTGTATTTGGCTGATGGTTCAGCCTTGGATGTTGTGGGTATGGGAGACGTCCGGATATTGTTGCCTAATGAGTCTGTTTGGTTACTAGAGAAGGTTCGACATATTCCTGACTTAAGGAGGAATCTGATTTCTGTTGGACAACTTGATGATGAAGGACATGCGATACTATTTGTTGGTGGTACTTAGAAGGTTACAAAAGGAGCTAGGGTATTGGTTGGTGGAAAGAAGACTGGCACTCTATATATGACCTCAAGTCCAAGAGACATAATTGCAGTTGCTGATGCAAGTACTGATACAAGCCTATGGCACCGCAGACTTGGTCACATGAGTAAGAAAGGGATGAAGATGCTGCTATCAAAAGGAAAACTATCAGAATTGAAGTCCATTGATTTTGACATGTGTGAAAGCTGCATCTTAGGAAAGCAGAAAAATGTGAGCTTTTTGAAAACTGGTAGGACACCGAAGGCTAAAAAATTGGAGTTAGTACACACTGATTTGTGGGGGCTTTTGTCGGTTGCATTCCTTGGAGGTTCAAGGTACTACATCACTTTCATTAATGACTCAAGCAGAAAAGTATGAGTTTATTTTTTGAAAAATAAATCTGATGTATTTGAAACCTTTAAGAAGTGGAAGGCCATGGTTGAGACAGAAATAGGTTTAAAAGTAAAATGTTTGAGGCTAGATAATGGAAAAGAGTACATAGATGGAGGGTTCAGTGAGTATTGTGCTGTACAGGGAATTAGGATGTAGAAGACCATTCCTGGAACACCACAGCAGAATGGTGTGGCTGAGCGCATGAATAGAACACTCAATGAGCGTGCTAGGAGTATGAGATTGCATGCTGGACTACCAAAAACTTTCTGGGCTGATGCTGTTAACACTGCAGCTTACCTGATAAACCGAGGGCCATCAGTTCCCATGGAGTTCAAACTTCCTGAGGAGGTTTGGAGCAGTAAAGAGGTAAAGTTTTCACACTTAAAAGTTTTTAGTTGTGTTTCTTATGTTCATATTGATTCTGATGCTCATAGTAAACTTGATGCTAAGTCTAAAATATGTTTTTTCATTGGTTATGGTGATGAGAAATTTGGCTATAGGTTTTGGGATGAACAAAATAGGAAAACCATCAGAAGTAGAAATGTGATATTTAATGAACAGGTTATATACAAGGATAGGTCAATTGTAATATCAGATGTTACAGAGATAGATCAAAAGAAATCTGAGTTTGTCAACTTAGATGAATTGACTGAATATACTATCCAGAAAAGGGGTGAAGAAGATAAGGAGAATGTAAATTCACAGGTAGATCAAAGTACACCTGTAGCTGAAGTCCGTAGATCTTCCAGGAACATTAGACCTCCACAACGTTATTCACCCACTCTAAATTATCTCCTGTCGACTAATGGTGGTGAGCTAGAGTGTTATAAAGAAACCTTGCAAGATGAGAATTCAAGCAAGTGGGAGTTAGCTATGAAGGATGAGATGGATTCCTTGTTGGGGAATCGGACATGAGAATTGACTGAATTGTCAGTAAAAAAGAAGGCTTTGCACAACAAATGGGTATATAGAATAAAGAATGAGCATGATGGTAGCAAACGTTACAAGGCCAGATTAGTTATTAAAGGGTTCCAACAAAAGGAGGGCATTGACTACACAAAGATATTTTCTCCAGTTGTGAAGATGTCAACAATTAAATTGGTGCTGAGAATGGTGGCTGCAGAAAATTTACATTTTGAGCAGTTAGATGTGAAGACTGCATTCCTTTATGGTGACTTGGAGGAAGACCTTTACATGATTCAACCAGAAGGGTTCATTATTCAGGGACAAGAGAATCTAGTCTGCAAACTGAGAAAGAGCTTGTATGGCCTAAAACAAGCTCCAAGACAGTGGTACAAGAAATTTGACAGTTTTATGCATAAAATTGGGTTCAAGAGATGTGAAGCTGATCATTGTTGCTATGTTAAATTCTTTGACAATTCTTATATCATTTTACTGTTGTATGTGGATGATATGCTCATTGCAGGGTCTAGCATTGAGAAGATTAATAATCTAAAGAAGCAATTGTCAAAACAGTTTGCAATAAAGGATTTGGGAGTTGCAAAGCAAATCCTTGGTATGAGAATCATTAGAGACAAGGCTAATGGTACATTGAAGCTTTCATAGTCAGAGTATGTGAAGAAAGTTCTCAGCAGGTTCAACATGAATGAAGCTAAACCAGTAAGCACACCCTTGGGTAGCCATTTCAAACTGAGCAAAGAACAGTCATCGAAAACAGCAGAAGAAATGGACCATATGAGTAAGGTGCCCTATGCCTCAACTATTGGCAGCTTGATGTATGCTATGGTGTGTACAAAGCCAGACATTGCACATGCAGTGGGAGTTGTGAGCAGATTCATGAGTAGGCCTGGAAAGCAGCATTGGGAGGCAGTCAAGTGGATTCTGAGATATCTGAAGGGTTCATCAGATACATGTCTTTGCTTCACAGGTGCAAGTTTGAAACTACATGGTTATGTAGATGCTGATTTTGCTGGTGATATTAATAATAGAAAGAGTACTACTAGGTTTGTTTTTACTCTGGGTGGTACAGCTATATCATGGGTTTCAAATCTACAAAAGATTGTTACTTTATCTTCTACAGAAGCTGAGTATGTTGTAACAACTGAAGCTGGAAATGAGATGATTTGGTTACATGGTTTCTTAGATGAATTGAGTAAGAAGCAGGAGATGGGCATTCTACACAGTGACAGTCAGAGTGCAATCTTTCTTGCCAAAAATTCGGCTTTTCATTCAGAGTCGAAGCACATACAGAAAAAATACCACTTTATCCGGTACCTTGTTGAAGATAAATTGGTAATACTTGAGAAGATCTGTGGATCTAAAAACCGAGCAGACATGTTGACTAAGGGTGTCACTATTGAGAAGTTGAAGCTGTGTGCAGCTTCAATTGGTCTTCTAGCTTGAGGACAGGAGGATGAGTTGCAGGGATGAGGGATTGCTTTTTTGGAGGATAGTGGCTGATGTTGGTGATTGAACTAGTCTCCAAGTGGGAGATTTGTTGGGCTTTGTGGAGCCTAATTTATGTTTGGCCCGTTTTGTAGCCCACTGTAATCTTGTGTGCAGGATATAAAAGCCGTTTTTTTGGTGATTAGGGTTTTGTCTTGTTGTTTTGTTTCACAGAGAGAGAGAGAGAGAGAAACACTGTAGCCGCACTTTTGTATTTTTCCCTGATAATAGTGAAATCCCTGTAACTCCGTGGATGTAGGCAAATTGCTGAACCACGTAAATACTATCTTGTGCGTGTGATTATTTTCTTTGGTGTGTGTTTTCTCTATTTTTTTCTGTTTCTCACAGATTGGTAATCAGGTTGAATTCCCTACAACCTCTACCCACTAAAAGCATTGAAGAAGGGCAAGACTCATGGTTTCACATTGAATTAGATTGGAAAATTATCATGATGGGATATGGCAGTGGACTTGTAATTGGAGTTGTTGTTGGAAACATTGTGACTGAGAAGAAGCAGCATTGGTTTGTAAGAACTAGGAAGAGGCAACACAAAAGGGGAAGGCATCGACTTTATTAGAGACAACTTTTTTTTTTTCATATCTTATTAAAGTAACAAGTTGTGAATGGTGGATACATGGACTTAGTTTGACATCAATTTTATAACCCACTACTCATATGTCACTTTAATAAAAAATGAAAAAAGTTGTGTAAGTTGTGATTGGACTTTCTTAAGGGGAAGGCATTGAGAATCTGAGATATATAGAATAAAATTTTTCAAGACATGCTTCAAAGAATTTGATCTTTGTATCAAGTTGTAGCACTATTGCCCATTAGTACGTCTACCCTTTATTTTTCCTAATTGTCTTTGTTTTCTCTTTTCTTGGTGTAATGAAAGAGGTTGTCACTGCCCATTTTGCCCTCATTTCCCCTTAGAAAATATTTCTTTAAATTATTAATAAAAATGGTTTAATTCCAAGTAAAAGACGTAGACAAGAGGCTGGGTCTTGTGTCTTTATGAAGTTGAGAAGCTCAGTGTTGTACTGTCGTATGACCAAGAAAAAAGAAGAAGAGAGAGCCACTTAATGTGACTATCATAAGCCACATAGAGCATCAGCAAACAATAAAATAAGAGGTTTGTAGCATTAGATTGATGCGGAGGGTGATGACAGTGGTGGGGACAACCTTGTAATTAAGCTCCGTCCTCCACTTCTAGATTGGATTTGAAGAATTCGGAAAATATATATTCATGAATTGGATATTTCCTTCTCATGCCAAGAATGAAGGCACTAATAATCATGAGAAACAAGATTAGAGGTTCTAATTTCAAATAATGTTAATAAATGCATCAATCAGTTGATATTTCAATGTGGAAAAAATTGCAAAACTAATTTATTCGGTCTCTCTGGGCTGTCTTCTCTATTCTCACTTCTTTCATTCTAGGGTTTTAATCCCAAAATTCTCTCACAATTGTTTCTTGATTTTTTTTATACATTGATATTTTCATTAGAAACACTTAAAAATATCAATTAGTTGAATTACAAAGCTCTTGACAATTGTTTGTTGTTTTTGGTTTGATTGAGTTTTGTTTTTTGCTTTTGAAAATTTTTTAAGCCCCATTCAAAATAATATGCACTTTCATGCAAGAAATTCAAAATTGGTAAATAAAGCATGTTAAAGAAGCGGTCATGACCCATCATGTGAACAACACAATCATGAAAATAGATTATGAAAGAGTAATTCAACAAAAAGAGATAATGGCAGACTTTTTGAAGGAAACTATTGAAATACTTTTCCATCAAATGTTAATTACTTCAACTTCTTTCTAATTCCGCAGTTAGTAGTGTGTCAAATTTTAAACAAATAGACTAATAAACTAATAAGTTAACTGAAAAAAAAAAAAAAAAAAAAAAAAAAAATGAGGTTAAGCCAAAGGCGCTAATGACTAATCTATATATAACTGAATCATACAATTTATTGTTGTAATGCTCCTATTAAGTCATCTCTTTGTAACATTTCGGCTTACTTTGGTCCATTCAATCTAATTTAGTCCACTTTGGTCAAACTCAGTCCACTTTGTTTATTTTGATCCAATTTATTCTAATTTGGTTTATTCTGTTCATTTTGGTCCAATTGGTCCATTAATTTAGTCCATTTTGAACTAATTGGACTTTAAATTGATTCTTTTTATAGGTTGCCTTTTCAGTTTTTAATTTAGTTTCTGGCTAAAAAACACAAACAAAATAAACATTTGAAATTAGATATATGGCCCATAAAAAAGGTAATAAAATGATAAATATTCAAAAAATTACCTTAAATTTCAAGTTTCAATAATATAGGCATTTATACTTATATTTGGAAAAAAAAAATATGCTACAATTTTTTTTTTTTTATAATATTAAAAATGCTACAATTCTAAACTTATGTAATGATTTAAACTTAATATAACATGTTACATGAGTTCCATGAAATGGAGGTATACATTTTTTTTTTTTTATATATCCTTGGATATATTCAAATTACTCAACCAATTGTGGTATATTTAAAATAAAAGTATCGTTTATAACATCTTCTCATTTTATATAAAAAATTATTAGAATTATGTAATTTATTTGTTTTTATTAAATTACGTTTTTCATATATATTGTAAGAGTAAGCTTTGGTTCTTTAGTCTAAAAGATAAATGGATTTAGGTCCAAAGAGCCCAATTCAATAAATTTGTAGAGAGTGGGCTAAAAAGTTAGGCTTCAATGAAGTGACGCCGCCCTTAATGGGCTAAAGATGGTAAGAGAGCAAGGAAAAAATAATGAATAGACAAATGTGATGCACATAAATTCTTCCTCGACAATGTTCGAGGAGAGTAGTTCTTGAATATATTTCTCTTGGATTAGATTACAGTTCATTTTCTTAATACTACAGTGTTTTCTATACAGATTTTCCTCTCCCCTCTCCTTTGGACCTTTGGAGGGTCTCTCACATTATATAGCTCCCTTCAGGCAATCTTAGCCCTCCATTTGTTGATTGCTCGGTCCACCACTTGAGTACTTGTCCCATCAGACACCTTTCCAAACCTTTTATGAGTTGCAGCAGACAAGGCAGCATTGTTCAGGGGTCTTCTCCACATAAATGTAGTCAGGGAGTTTGGTGGGATACATTGAATGTGGAGGCAGCCACCATCCCTCCAGTCATGTTAGGGCTAACCCCCTCTCCGATATTTTTTCTCAACAGCAGGACCCCCTCTAGCAATGTGCCACTGACGTGGCCTTACTGGTCGAGCATGTGGCCTCCTCGGCACAATAATAGGCTCCTCGGCCGTGGATATGACACGTGGCATAGGTACCTTATCTAAATTCTTGTGCCCCACACACACACACACACACACACACACATATGTATATATACTCCATTACATAAAACTTATAGATATAGAATATACTTATAAATAACAAATGCACTATTCAATATTGAAAATTTAAATGATACTATTATAAAAAAATTATATGTGTGGGTTTTTGATAATATAAAAAATGCTACAATTCTAAACTTATGTAATGATTTAAACTTAATATAACATGTTACATGTGTTCCATGAAATGGATGTATACATGTTTTTTAATATTCTTGGATATATTCAAATTAATCAACCAATTGTGGTATATTCAAAATAAAAGTATCTTTTATAACATCTTCTCCTTTTATGTAAAAAAATATTATAATTATGTAATTTATTTGTTTTTATTAAATTACATTTTTCATATATATATATATATATATATATATTTATTCCATTACATAAAACTTATGGATATAGAATATACTTATAAATAACAAATGCACTATTCAATATTGAAAATTTAAATTATACTATTATAAAAAATTATATGTGTGGGTTTGTGACTAGTATCTCTGTACGTTTTTAGATTCCTGTAGATTAGATTGTTTTACCTAATTAATTAACCAAGTGAATACTTAGTTTTATTATTCAGGTCTAGGTCAAAACAAAACAATCATATCATGCAAAGCAGCGGAAAATATAAAGAATACAAAGATATGATCATCAGGAAAACCAAATTAGTAAAAAACTGGGAAAGATTTAACCTAACTATCCTCAAAGTAAAAAGCAAATCCACTATAGAGAATTGAAGTTTACAATAAAACTTAGACTACTAACATCCTATTACTACTACATGTAGAACTTACGGACACGACCACGTGTAAGCTCCGAATTCACAAACTCTTTCTCTATTAGGCCTTTGCAACACAAACACCCACACTTGTGGTAAAAAACACAATCTCTCCTGTTTGTGACTCCAAGACCACCCTTGAAAATTTAGATCATCAGCACCTTTGATGACTAGAGAAGGCAGCAACTTTTACAACACCGGATCTTGAGATTTTTCAAGGAATAACACTGGTAGAAGACATTAGAGAGTTTTTTTGGGTACAAAACCCTAGATCTACAAAAGAGGCACACTATTCTCTCTCTAAAAAGCCTTATAAAAACATGCTTAGGGTTTCCTTTATATACTAGAAGAAGTAGATCTGAAACCGTAATCATTTTTGGGCTTGAAAACTGTTTGGGCTTCATTAAAATTCTATAGATATGAATCTCGATTGGTGGAGCCTGTCTCTCGATCGGTGGAGCCAGGCAAATTTCGAATTCTCTTTTCTGCAGCTTGCTTGTTCTTGGATCTTGACTTAAATCACCCTGAGCATTGTTTAATAATACCTATAGACTCTAAGATCTATATCTAGATAAGTTTGTGTTCACGATTTGTCAATTGTTCTAAACTTTTAGAACCTAACAATCTCATCAATAAATGAGGAAGAAAACGACAAGCCTTTCTCAAAATAAGTAAAAAATTAAAATCAAACATCAACAATATATTGATACTTGCATATAGATGTTTGCAAACCATTTACATGAAAAAAAAAAAATAAAAATGAAAAGAAAATATTTAAATATATATGTTTAATTTATAATTTTACAAATCAATTAGCATTTATTTTTCATCATTATTCAATATTAGACCCCACTCATATGTGTACACCTAACACCAATCCCACATTTCTCTTGCAGATATATATTTTACCTTTCATGATTCTTTAAATTGCTTTCTAAACTTTTCCCTCTCTCTATATAATCAAAATAGCCTACATTCTCTGAACATGCATCATAAAACTGCTGGTTATAACGTGAGGAAGGGATTATCCCGATTTATTGTTTGATATATGCTTGATAGGACACATGCGATGGGTCAACATTGGCTTCTAGACTTTTAGAGGTAACAAAGACATATACATATTAATTTGTTTAATTCGTTTGAAATTAGGACGTTACATTAATTCCCTAGCCTGGATCGTCAACTTGGCCATTTTACTTTTCTAAAGCAAGCAGAAAGTCAATGAAAATCATCTCAAAACAAAACTGGAGACTAGCTAGTTGATAAAATCAAGTCATTTATCAACTTTTAATTTAGCTTGTCGCTTCATAATTTTGGATTTCGTTACCAAATTTTGAGGATAGATTTGATCCTCATGATGCCTCATATAGAATGCATTGTTTGATGCATGTTAAAGATTTAGAGGACACAAACTAAGAGGGGACTAACCGACTAAGACGTTCTTCAATTTAAAGGGATATTTAGATTGAATATAATTTATTTAAAATTGTATATAACACTGTTTCATTTAAAATTTTAGATAAAATGTCAATAATGTTAAACACAAGAAGTAAAATCTAATCCGTTAAATAGTTGGAAATCTGGGAATGTTGGCCATTCATACGGGATCAATTTTGTAGTAATTAATTATCACACAGCCTTGCAATTTAATTTATATTGACTTTGACCTAGCAACCTGCAAAGAAATATTTAAGAAAGCAACCTCGTAAAATGAGTGAAAAGCAAAACTATTGACTTAGTGTCAATGAAGGTTAAGGTGACAATGATATCATATTATATATATATATATATATATATCTTTTTCCATCACTCACAGAGTCTATCGTGATTATTGTCAATGCACAAAGTCGTGGTAATTGTTGTCAACGAAGGCTAAGCCTTTAAGATGACAATGATGCCATTATAAGTATCATTTTTCTTCACTCACAGATATTGTGTACAAAGTCGTGGTAAAAGTTATGTGCTTAGACTTATTGATATATCTATTGTGCCTAATCCATAGGCTCATTGGTATATGTTATGTACGTAATTAATGCAATCTAATACAAATGTAATGCAATCCCGTTTTCAGGGACGGTTGGGGTGAGAAGAGAATATCTGATTATGATAAATGTGATAGAGTGAGTAGGTGGTGGGTAACGGTGGAGAGGAGAGTTGACCGGTTGAGGCCTTGAGGACTGGAGTCCGGAAAGTAAAAGAAGAGGTCTGGGATCATCATGAAAAGGGACACCAAACTAAGTTAAGATTGAAATCTTTGTGCTATTGGCATTATCTCTTGGCAAAAAGTTAATGAATGCATATTAGTTTAAGAAATATATTTAGAAAATTTTTATGGTAAAAAAAACAAAAACAATTGATTTTTTTGATAGTTTTTTATATTATATCATATCATATACTATACTATATAATAAAAGTTAAAATTAAAAACTATAGTTGTGCCAAATAGCTGCACCAAATTGCAAAATGGGCTTAAAAGTTGTGGTTGTGCCACCAAATTGCAAAAAAGGCTTAGAAACTATGATTGCGCCAAATGATTACATCAAATTGCAATAATTTTTAGATTAGAAGAACACTTTATTTGTTCTTATCAATTTCTTTGGATAAATAATAGTAAGTCTTTTAACAAAATATGCAACCTACATAAAATTTAGAGATTAAATTAGTTTGTTGGTGCCATACAACAACATCCTACAATAGTGTCTATCAAAATATTATCAACAAAGCTTAAAATTAATAAGATAGAATTAAATAATAAAAAAAGAGATTAAAAAAACAATTTATATACTAAATACTAGTATAGAAATTTTTTTAAAGAAAAGAGATAAAAATAAAAACGTAAAAGCAAATAATATATATATTTTAAAATAATATTGTGTATCAAGCTACTTTTTTGTTCTTTTTTTAGACTACGGTTTGGTATTGTTTTGTTTTGTTTTATTTATTTATTTATTTTTTAAGGATAAACATGATCCTATATTATCTATTTCCTAAGAATAAGGTAGCAAAAGATAGTGTTTGATTTTCACCTAAAAGAGGGATATTTATCCCACATTGGTTGTATGTGTCTAGTATCCGCTGTTTATAACCTCAGTCGACAACTACAAAGGTTAGGCCCTTTTATAGTTATACTCTAGTTAAATAATGTATTATAAACCCGATTTAAAAAACTAATATTACTATTTTTGTGTGTGTTCTAATAAATATTACTGTTTACTCAAATAAAATTGAGATGTTTATTTTACATTGATTGTATATGTCTAGTGTCCGCTGTTTATAACTCCAATCTACAACTGCAAAAGTTAGGCCATTTTGTAGTTGTACTCTGGTTAAATAATGTATTATAAACCCTTAACTAGGTCTAAATTACTAATATTACTAATTTCTTGTGTGTTTTAATAATTATTACTGTTTACTCAAAAAAAAAAAAAAACTTCTACACAATTTAAAATTCTCTCTCTCTCTCTCTCTCTCTCTCTCTCTCTCTCTCTCTCTCTCTCTCTCTCTCTCTCTCTCTCTATATATATATATATATAATTTTTTGGTTTATTCTTCTTTCTACTACATACCTTACAATTTTTGGCTGTATTCTTTCATTCTCCTCTCTACCTTACCTACAATCTTGCAATTTTTATTTATTTATTATCAAATTGAATAGATTTTGTGTATTTGTTGCCTTTTTATTATATACTATCTATGTTTAATTTATGGTTATGCTTATCTGGAATTAAAGGTGAACTGAGACGGCCATTGAAGCTTATTAAAGGTGAACTTACACAACCACTGAAAATGTAAACTTTTGTCTCTCTTAGTCTCGTAGTCATGACCGCACCTTTTTGTTTTTTGTTTTATGTTGTATAAGTTAGAGTGTTATATTTTTATTTATTTATTGGTAAGTTAAAATGTCACATGTGGATAAGACATATGTCAGTTTTATGCCAAAATGAGTGATATAACTATTTGAATAAAATCAACACTAAAACAAATGATTAAGATATCAAAATAAAAATAAAAATGAAATTTCTTTTAGGTGTACAAATACAATTGACTTTTTAATTTTAAATTTGGAATTAATTCTTTTAGGATAACCTTATTCATGCAAGTATTAGAAAAGATTTTACCGCCAGAGTTCAAATCACCCTCTTCTTTAACAACTAAGGAATTATAAAATAAATTAGAAAACTTTTTATTGATCATTTTAATTAGAGATATTATATATAAAGACAAATACACAAATTAAGCATTTTATTAGAAATTCATTATGAGTTATTATAATAATAATAATCAATTATTAGTTACTTACGATATCTAAAATTATGTCATAATAATTCATTTAGTTATTGTTTTTCAAAAATATATATAAAGAAAATTGATGATAACTTAAAACCTTGCATTTCACCGGGCTTTCACTAGTTTGTAATAAAAGTGTTGCCAAAACTTTTCCAAAATAGTTTATTAACAATTGTCCTAAAGGTACAAATTTTCCCAAATTTAAAATACAATTATATCTTTAAAACTTGATTTCAACATAGACTTGTTCAAGATGCTCTCTCTCTCTCTCTCTCTCTCTCTCTCTCTCTCTCTCTCTCTCTCTCTCTCTCTCTCTCTCTCTCTCTCTCTCTCTCTCTCTCTCTCTCTCTCTCGGAAGTTCATGTTTAACTTGGTTGCTTCAATAAGAATTTTGATGTGTTTAATTTAATGTTTTAGACTTAGCCACACATGTTAGAAGTATGTGGTTAAATAGTTTATTAACAATTGTCCTAAAGGCACAAATTTTCCCAAATTTAAAATACAGTTATATCTTTAAAACCTGATTTCAACATAGACTTGTTCAAGATGCTCTCTCTGTCTCTCTCTCTCTCTCTCTTGGAAGTTCATGTTTAACTTGGTTGCTTCAATAAGAATTTTGATGTGTTTAATTTAATGTTTTAGACTTAGCCACACATGTTAGAAGTATGTGGTTAAATAATTAAAATTATATTTCCTAATAGTTTAAGTTTTTGGGATAATCGATAATTTAACATGATATTAGAGCAAGATGTCATAAGTTCAATTCATGTCTCATCTACTCTACCTCTTATTTACGATCCCATGTGTTAGACCCCACCTATTAAAAGGAAGGTAGAGCCCATAGAAGCGGAGAAGTGTTAGAAGTGTGTGATTAAATACTTGAAAATTGGATTATGGTCTCTCCCTTTGTTCACATTGAATTAGGGTTTGTTTTCATTCATATATCAATCACAAATGAAGGTTTTTTGCTGGCTACGAGAGGATAATTAAGAAAATCAAATATATAAAATTTTGCACAAATTTGCTAGATTGTGTTCTGGGTGAATTTTGGGGAACTTCTTTGTGTAATTGAATTTTTTTTTTTTTTTTTTTTTTTTTTTGAGAATCTTGTGTAATTGAAATTTGAATCCTGATAGGCTTGCTCGAAAATTTGCCTGATACAAGAACCTCTCTCGACCAAGATCCTTAGACTAACACTTGAACCTTTTTCCAGCTCTTCAACCTGAATGACTTGATACAATGACAATTGAAATAAATTGAATACATATAAATTTTACAAATACATTTGAAATATCTGACACAGAATTTGTCAACACTTGCTAAAAATTGATTATCCCTAAATAAAAATTACCCAAAAAAAAAAAAAATCGTTTGAACTCATTGATCGCATATCTGGCATAAATTTTCATAGTAGCACAAATCATAGGGCTTCTATTTCTTGTAAAATTTTGCAATTTTGGGAAGTTAACTTTTGCAATTCAATGCTATGAAATGGTTGATTTAATAATAATAATCAGTATTATTAGAAATTCATGTTTCTTTCCAAGATACCAATTTGGGGATTTGGCTGTGAATTGGTTGCTTTGCAATGCCTCGCTAAAGTCCTACCTAGTATCTTTTCAGAAACAAATATTTTCAACAGCATCTTTTTACTACACATGTTCACAATAATAATCCTTAAAAATAAAAATAAAACAACAAAAATCCACATGTAATCTATAACAAATATAAAATTGAAGTTATTTGACTTTTGACTGACCTTATAATACTTATACTATATAAATTTTTTGATATCTTAAATTAAAATTTGTTATTATTTTAAAAAATATTTTTAGATTAAATTGAAATATAAATATATATTTAAACCATCCATTAGAATACAAACACAATATTAATAAATCCCAAATAATTTTTATAAAATTAAAATTTCATATTTAAGCAAAAAAAAAAAAGAGTGTAAAATTTATTTTTCGTATATTGCACTTTGCACAGGATACCAACTAATTCTTATTATTTATCATCCATCATCTATTATATAATTAAATAAGATAACATATTAAATAAAAAACAATTAATAATTGAAATAAATATTGTATAGACAGACTAATACATTCATATTTCACATACAAATGACAAAAAATACTTCAATGTATAATTCCATTTGGTTGTTAAATAACAAACACATAGCTTATAGAAGCAAAGATGGTCATGCATGTACATCAAGTCATCAACGTTGTTGTTGTCGCTCTCTCTCTCAGTCATCAAATACCTAACTATTTAGCTATCCCTAATTTGGTTTGAACAGCTAATTCAAACTCCTCGAAATTATGGAGACAACTTGACTTTTAATGAGTATCCAATTGTTGACATTACAAGTGACCGTTCAAGTCCCCCTTCATTAATGTATGCTTCATACGCATGCCCTTACGTATGCCTCAGTTCATGTCTATATAAGCAATCTTATAGTTTTATTTCCTTGCACATTTAAGAGTTCTAAGTCTTTGTTGCAAAAGATACATTATTATGGCATCATTCTCGTTTAACTTGATCTCCATACGCTGGCTTCTTTTACTTCCACTTTTGCATGCTGTCGCCATTGACGCTCTTGCTTCTAGGCAGCTACTTTGCCATGATGATGAGAGCTCTGCCTTGTTGCAATTCAAAGAAAGCTTTCACTCGAACCTGAGTGCTTGCATTGATTCTTCTGCTTATCCTCCTAAGACTGCATCTTGGAAACTGGAAGGGGCGGACAAAGATTGCTGCTCATGGGATGGTGTTGAGTGCGACAACGACACAGGTCATGTGAATGGCCTTGACCTCAGTAGCAGCTGTCTCTATGGTTCCATGGTCTCCAACAGCAGCCTTTTGCGCCTTGTTCAACTTCAAAGGCTTAATCTTGCTGATAACGACTTCAACTTCTCTCAGATCCCATCTGAATTCAGCCGTCTTTGTAGGTTGACATATCTCAACCTCTCCAATTCATATTTTTCTGGCAACATTCCTTCAAAGTTCTCAGACCTTTCCAAGTTAACATCACTTGATTTGTCAAATAATCATAAGTTACATCTCAGAAGCTTAAAAGGTTTAGTTCAAAACTTAACTAACCTTGAAGATCTACATCTCGACTATGTTCAAATATTATCTCCAGTGCCAGAAATCTTATCAAATTTATCTGGTTTGACAACACTCTATCTGATTGATAACGGATTTTATGGAGAATTCCCGGTAGGAATTTTTAAGCTACCGAAGCTACAGGATCTTAGGGTGAATTACAATGAAGATCTCATTGGCTCTTTGCCTGAATTCTACTCAAGTAGCCCTCTTAAAATTTTAGTGCTTTGGGAAAGTGGTTTCTCTGGGGAACTGCCGGCTTCAATTGGAAACCTGGATTCCTTGAATAAACTGTGGATTGGGAACAGTAATTTCTCGGGTAGCATTCCACCTTCAATTGGTAACCTTACTCAACTCACTAAATTGATCCTTTATAATAACTCTTTTATAGGACAAATTCCTTCCACTTTATTCAACCTTATTTCCTTGAAAGCTTTGGACATTTCTTTTTGTCAGTTATCAGGCTCAATTCCAACTTCATTTTGTAACCTTACTCAACTTATTTATTTAGACATTACCCAAACCTTTATTAAAATCGCAGACCCTTCTTCCTTGTCATGTCTTAGAAAATTCAGCAAGCTTACTTTTTTGGCCTTTGGTGGAATCAATTTAACAAAGGAGATCCCATCATCATTGAAAAATCTAACCCAACTTAGTACTTTGGACATGAGCTGGAATCAATTAACTGGTCGAATCCCTTCTTGGCTTGCCAACTTGACTCAGTTAACTGTGTTACACCTTTCACATAATCAATTACAAGGAACCATTCCAATCTCAATTTTTGAGCTCAAGAACCTTGAAACTCTCAACCTTTTCTCAAATAACTTGAGTGGCATAGTGTCTCTAGATATGTTTCATAAGCTCAAATATTTAACCGTATTGCTTCTATCAATGAACAATATATCATTCATCACCAAAACCAGAACTAATGCAACCCAGAATAAGTTTGAGGCTTTAGGATTGGCTTCATGCAACTTTACAAATTTCCCAGATTTCTTAAGCAACCAAGACCAGTTACAATATCTTGACCTATCCTACAACAATATTCAAGGCCAAATACCAAAATGGCTGTGGAACACAAGTACAGAAACTTTGATGTTTGTGAACTTTTCTCACAATTTGTTAACAGGCTTTGACAAGGATCCGGTCAATTTTCCATGGCCTCAATTGCAGATTTTAGACCTTACATTCAACAAGCTACAAGCATTACCCAAAATTCTACCGCCATACACCTTGGTTTATTTGGTCGCAAACAACATGCTCCAAGGAGAAATTCCATCATCAATCTGTAACCTTAGTTCTCTTTGTATCCTTGATTTGTCCAACAACAAATTCAATGGCATACTTCCCGATTGTTTGAGCAACTTCAGCACATCTTTGAGCATACTGAATCTTAAAGGCAACAATTTTCATGGCATGCTTCCCCAACTATGTGCAAAAGGAAGTACATTGAAGATGATCGACTTGAGCCAAAATCAATTCGAGGGGGTTCTACCAAGATCATTATCAAATTGTAGAAGGCTAGAGCTTTTGAATCTTGGAAGCAATCAGCTCAATGATGGTTTCCCCTCTTGGTTGGAAACACTTCCTGAACTCAGTGTACTTATTCTGCGACATAATAGATTCTATGGTGTAGTGGGGAGTCCTGCAGCCATGTTTACAGCTCCCAAGTTGCACATTCTTGATCTCTCCACCAATAAATTTACTGGTAAGTTGCCATTTGAATACTTCCGAAATTTGAAGAATATGAAGAAAGTTGATGCAAATAATTTCACACATATGCGGGAATTTAGAGTTTTTTGGGTGGGGGATTTGGCCATGCGTGAATATTACCTTTACACAATGATGATCACAAACAAAGGCAGGGAAGCAAAATACCAAAAGATCATTGAAGCCCTGGCAACTATTGATCTTTCAAGCAATGAATTCAGTGGAGAGATTTCAGAATTCATTGGGAATCTATACGGGTTCCAATTGCTCAATCTTTCTAATAATAAACTCACTGGTCATATCCCATTATCACTTGGAGGCTTGACAACATTGGAATCACTTGACCTTTCTCAAAACAAGCTCTCGGGACAGATTCCTTGGCAACTAATGCAACTCACTTTCCTTGAATCCTTTAACGTTTCACATAACCAACTTATAGGGCCTATACCACAAGGTAAACAATTTTATACTTTTGAGAATAGTTCATTTGATGGAAATCTAGGGTTATGTGGAAGTCCATTGTCAAAGAAATGTGAAGATCTTGAGCCTTCACCTCTTCCCACTTCAAGCATTGGAGATGGGCAAAACTCATGGTTTCACATTGAATTTGATTGGAAAATAATTATACTAGGTTATGGTAGTGGGCTTGTAATTGGAGTAGTTATTGGAAATATTGTGGCTGAGAAGAACCAACATTGGTTTGTAAAAATTAAGAAACTGCAACATAAAATGTCAAAAAGACAACATGTCTAGGGAACAACTTGTTTTTCAACTTACAGAGGTGAAAAGTTACAACCGATGGGAAATCACTTGTTCAAAATGAAGATGTTGCTGCAATAATGGTTTTTATCATACTTTTGTTTTTGTTTGTTTTTTTGTTGGTGTTGTGCTGAGATTGTATTGTTTATTAGAGAGTCCTTTTTGTATTTTTCCAATTTATTGTAAGATTAAGTTTTAGACATAAACTTAAGTATTGTAATCTTTATTTTATTATAGTGAATTATCATATTTGTCTTGTGGTTTTTTCCCTCTATATTGGAGGGTTTTCCACGTAAATTTGGCATGTTTTGTGGCTATTTTTTTTTTTTGGGTGCTTTTGTGATTTTTATTTCACTTTTGCTTGGTTTTATAAAATTTAATTCACACATGTAAATAGAAATCTGGCCAACAAAAGTGGTATTAGAGCTTCCGTTGCAACAAGCTGTATTTTGATTGTAAATATACTACTTCTACTGTATGTAAATGATATGTTGATTATTGTGCGTATGTTATAAGGATTCCAGTTTAACACAATTAATTAATTTCAATAAAACCAATTAATTGCTTACCCCTGATTCCGATTATGGCTAAGTTAATTTTATGGTTAAATAATTGTAGTATATATCTACTTACAAACCCTCCAAATTTGTAATGACCGTATACTAGAGCCTTCGACTCCTGCTAGCAACCAACTACGCCAAATCCTTTCTCTTCACTAGCTTCCTGGATCCTCAATTGGCAACTCCAAGCTTCCTTGGCTGTGTATGATGACTCCAACATCTCCAAAGCTCTTGATCAACACAAATTCAGTATCCCATGAATTATGTATGAAAGAAGTGAATTTCCTCTCAAGGTATGTCAATGATGAGAGGAAGGATGGAGAAAACAAGTGGTGTTTGGCTAGTTTGTGTGCTAGGGTTTTCTCTAAGCTTCCAGTCAAATTTTCTTAGGGCGAAATCATGAGATATGAGGCTTATATAGTGGGCTAAAAGATGGGTACAACAGACAATTTGAAAATTGATTTTTCAGTAAATTTAATTTGAAGATTTTGGTCAACCCAATGTTCGGCGAATGTGCAACAAAATTTCTGCCATAACCAGGGGCGGTTTTAAGAATTTTTTTTAAAGTAATCACTAAGAAACTTTAATTATACAAAATTTAATATATCGATAACTTGAATTATACAAAATTTTAATTATACAAAATTTTTTTTAAAGTAATTACTAAGGGTACGTTTGGTACACTGAATGAGGATTACGATAGGAATTGTAATCTTTATTACTAGTAATAAAGTTTGTTGTAATGTAATAACTAAACATATTCATTAATTTGGTTGTAACTTATAACATTAGAATGAAATTTAACATTTATTTTAGGAAATATCTTATTCATACAATTATATCTCCTTAAAAATTGTTATTTTTAAATTTAAGAGAGATATGTGCTATTTTTTATGATTTTTTATTTTTATAATTGTTAGATGTATATGGAAAGTTTGTTTATTTGGAAATATATTAAGTATAAAAATTATTGCACTTACTAAGGAATAACTAATACCACCTTTTAAAGAGGAATACTTATTCCTCATTTTGAAAAATAGCTATTCATAAGGAATGACTATTCCTTGTAATAAAAACATAATCAAACTAAAGAATAACTAAACCATAGGAATAACTATTACATTACAACGTCTATTACAGTCTATCAAACATGCCCTAAGGATTATTCTTGGGGAACAAAAGTAATTTTAGAGTAATGCTATGTCTACAATATTTTTACAATAAATCTTAAGCACAAAATAGTTATTAGTGAGTAAAAATAATAATATCATTATTGGGCCTAAATTAGAATTAGTAACAGCTTACCAAATTGGATCTATTGTAAAAGGATTCTAAAAATATTGTGAATTTAACATTATTTTTATTTTTATTGAACCCAACCTTTTGTAATTCTCAAGTCAGGATGTTCAACATTTTTATTAAGGTGGTCACAATAGATTAGTTTAACGTATAATAATTTTTTGGCAAGTGTATATATGCTTTTTTTGCAAGTCAGGGTAGTCCTGTGACCACCTGGCTTGCCTGTGGAGCTACCATCCAGTGGCTGTAACTGAATTCTGCCAGCTATCCAATGTAACTCGTAGGACTGCTCTTGATATTGGTTGATCCAAATGGAAAAATGCCTAACTTGCATTTTAAGCACTAGAACCTCACCAAATAACAACGGACCCACTAAAAGATAATTACATCATTTTTTTTTGGAGTTTCAACTCATGGCTTCCGCTCTTAATGATAGTTCTTTATCATCAAACTAATACACTAATTGGCTTTTGATATAGGCAGAGATTAAATCCCAAGTCTCTTATTCAACCATCAGAAACTTTACTTGTTGAGCTGACTAGAACTCATATAAAAGATAATTACACTGATAAAAGAATGAATTATACACATAAATATGACACCAAATTAAGTCAACAACAAGATGAATCTAATTAACAATGTCCCCCTTTAACTATTTCGTGACATAATAACACCTAATACAAACTCTAAGCTTAGTGTAAGTTGGAGACGTTGGAAACAGTTGACTCACACCTAAGGAAAGACATGAAAAACATGTAAAATGAAAATTACACATGCAACATGTATGAAGACAAATCACATTGAGTTCGTGATGAATCTTACAGTTTTATATACTGGTTATCAATCGAACGAATTTGAGCTTTTGTCCTAGAGATTCAGTTTCACAAGAGGTTGTTTTACTATATCAAGAACTTGGGCTGGCTAGTAATGGTCTATTAAAGACCACCAAAAGTCCATTTGTTAGTTTCAGTAATCCTAGTGAAAGTGGAAGGCCGGTGTAGAAAACTGGGTTAGCAGAGATTGTAGAAAATGTTGCTGATAGGCTTTGTAGATGGGCCTGAAGTAATTTTAATGGGCTAGTCCTCCCAGGAGACTCTCCAATGGAAGTCAGGCAGGCCCTTTCTGTGCCTCTGAGATGTTTTGTTTTTGTTAGTGAAAATAGAAGAAATGGAATACACTGATGCTCAAATATTGAAGTGGAACTGGAAGGCATTATTTTCTTAATGTTTTAGGCCCAAATGTGGCCCTTAATCTTCAATTACGACTACTGATGAAAATGGAATTGATAGAACTCATATACTGTTTATCAGAAGTTGGAAATCCTATGCCACAAAGAAATCTATGGGAAAAGTTAGCAGAAATTAAGGTAATTTGGTAACTGAGACACCTAGTGACATTTTCTCCTCTAGAAGAGCCAGAAATAGAGCACCCATTAGTGTCTGTGCCAGTTTTGGCTGAGCCACTCTTATAGTTTATATATGTTTCTTTATGGAAATTCAGGGAAATATCTAGTTCTCATACATTTTGCTCGAAAACCCTCACACACGAAATTACCAATTTAATAAAATCGTCCACTATTTTTGCCATTGTTTTCGAAATGTCACTAATAATTCATGTGATGGCAAACATAGATCTTTGAAAACAATTATTCTCTTTTCATTACTGACTTGACCATCATGAATCTTTGTGAAGACTATCATTAAGTCCAACCCAAAATCTTTTTCTCCACTTTCTCAGTGTTCAACGAGTATAGAGAGTGAAATACGAAGTTGAGCTTATAATTAAGATTCTTTGCAACATGTTCCTAGAATCCAAATTCACTTTATTTGTGTCAGAATGATTTTTCATTTAGTTGATTTCTTATAGATTTTGAATCAAGCACGCCATTTCATGCCCTTGCCTATTAAAAACCTTTTTTTTCTTTTTACTTAGACTCTTTTAAAAACATTTATTTGTTAATGGGGGTTAAACTTTTATGATTTGTACAACATGATTTAGATTAAAATTTTGAGTTTAGAAAGTCTAAAAGATAATGGTGAATGTAAAAAATAAATAAATAATAAAAAATTAAAAAAAAAATAAAAAGATAATGGTGACGTTTTAATTTTGGCCCGCCTTTTCTTAACTACCCCTTCCACCTAAACGTGGCTAAACACCGTTTCCATGCAATTTTTATGGGACATGTTTCCCTATAGTCAGAAATGTCAATTTTTTTATGCTTGGCCTTTAGCGAAAACATTTTTATTTTAATGTACGAATGTTTTCCTATAGTCAGAAATGTCAATTTGAAAAGGTAGGTAGCTCTTAAGCCCATATGTATCTTTTTTTTTTTCAGTGGTTATTGCTGTGATTATTTATTTATCCTTATTTTCAAATCATTCCTCCCTTTTTCCCTATAATAAGCTACATAGTTGTTGTAGGGACTAGGTTCGAGCACTTTTACTATTGGATGAGGGACTCGAGCCCAACTAGCCCAATACAATGAATTTGTAAAAAATGGGTTTAAGAACTAGGCCTTAGAGGGGATTACAACAACTAAACATGGTCGTGAGTGGATTGCATGACAAAGTAATGGATTTAAAATGTAAACTCCATTCCTCGGTCCGTTCCTCGGCTCTCACCTGTGGGACTTGTAGTTCTTGTTACTTTCTCAGTGCATGGTTACAAATGCCTCTATTATGATAGAATTTGCTACAGTGTTTTCTACTCCTAATTACTCTCTCTTTTCCAGAGGGATTTCCTACATTATATACCCCCTTTCAGTTGATCTTAGCCCTTCATTTGTTGATCATGCAGGCTACTACTTGAGTGCTTGTCCCATCAGCCACCTGCCTCAACTTTCTGTGGGTAGCAGCAGCTTAGCTAACACTGTTTAAGGGTCTTTTCCCATTAATGCGGCCAGAATGTTAGCTGTGGGCATTTAATGTAGAGGTGATGTTTCCTCCTTGAATTGCTCCTCCACCATGCCTCCATGGCTGTCCCATTGTACTTGTCTTTTTTCTTGGGATGCTTTGGGAGGTTGCCTTTGGTGGCGGGCTGCTTTCTCTTTCTATGATCTCAACTGGCCGAGGACTGGGTCATCCTCGGCAATGTTTCCTGGCTACTTGGGCTTCCTACTTTCATCCTCAGACAGTTTCTACCTCCTCGGCGTAGGCCTTTGGGCCTAATACGACATGGGCCGGGGTTACCAAATTCTTAGGCCCCACAATAGCCCCTCAAAATCCTACTGTCCAGTTCCTCGAACGGGAAGGAGGGTTTTGATGTCCTCGGGCCCTTGTTATGGCTTGTCAAGTCTTGTCCTCCATCAGCGCCAAAGTCTTTTCTCCTGTCCAGGGCACGTTTCTGGTGTTTCGATATATGGAATGCGCTCTTATTAAATTCTGGTGGCTCTGTGCTCCCCACGTTCAACGGTGTGATGGTAATCTAACAGTGGGGATCTCCTTGCATTTATGGGCGGGAAAACCCACATAGTTATCTTTAATTGGGGGTATAAATACCAATTCAAACTGATTTGCCTTCTTACTTTTACAATCAAGAGTTCTTGCGCACACATCCTAAGTTCAGCCAAATCTCCAATTATACTTACGCCTTTTTTCAGCATAAAAGCCTATTCGAGGAGTTTTTCCTCATTTCTATAAGTCTTCTTTTCTCTCTAGCTCAAGTTTCCCTCCGATTTCTCCCCTTCTTTCATCCTTTCTTGAGTCCTTTAGTCGTTCCTCGGGATGGGTAAGTTTAAGAAGCTAGTTGAGTCTGAGGAGGTGATGGAAAAGTTCATCGCTGATTATAAGATACCCAGTAATGTGGGTCTGAGGTATTGTGAAGAAGGGGAGTGGCTTATCAGGAGGAAGGAGGGTGAAGTAATGATTCCCATAATTGCCTTCCTTAAGGGCGGTATGAGAATCCCTATGGGCCTAGTGATGAGGGACTATCTTAGGCACTTTAGACTAGCCCCTACCCAGTGCGCCACCAACGTGTTCAGGATCCTAGGTTGTGTGGACGCCTTGAACGAGAAGATGGGGCTGAGGTTAACCCACCACGATGTAAACTGGTGCTACAACCTCCAACACCTAAAGAATAAGTTCTATTACATGAAGACAATGGAGGATAAGGTTCGGCTTATCCAATGCCTCCCTAAGTCCAGCAAAGGGTTAAATAAGGACTTTCTCATTGTTTCCAGGGAGTGGCACGACGGCCTTCATTGTCCAACAATAGAGGGAACACTAGATGGGGTATTTAAAGTGGGAGTGGGTTGGATCCTCTTTTGCGTTATTGTAGTTTACATTACTTGGTTGCTAATACGAACATGCCTTCTTTTTTGCAGATCGCACACTTTTGCACGGCACTTCCATTTGGTCAGCAAGGTGGATTTGGAGACTGTCCTCAGGGCAGAGATTTTTGTGAACAAAGCCGATAATCAAGTTAGGGCTGCCCAAAAGATCCTCGGCTACGATCCAATTCAAAAATCATTTTCGGCTCCAAAGTACGTGATAAAAGCCAAAGATCCTCGACTTTAGAGGATCACCGTAATGGAGCAAAGGTTCTTGCTTCCTGAATGGTCCTCTGTTCCAAAAGGCATTTCGTTGGCAGGTTTTCATCCCCTCCAGCTGTAGAGGCCGAGGGAGGAAGACTAAAAGAAGAAGAAGAAGAAGAAGAAGAAGAAGAAGTCGTTGATTTGGGTCCATCCGATGACGAATTTGGCGCATTTAACCAAATTCTTCTGTCCGAGGATCCCTCTGGTAATTTAGATGACCCCCACTTAACTGAAGTAGAACTTCTGCCAGTAGGAACTTCCCCTCGAGGCGAGATGGGTTTCAAGAGGCAACCCCAGACCAACCTGTTCGACTTGATTAAGGGCCAGTAGGGGAAGGATGTGCCATGGAAGTCTCAATCCAAGCTTCCTCCTCCTTCACCCAAGTCCCAGCCAGCTCAGACTAGGTCGTCCTCCGCTCAATCTAAGCTTCCACCTCCTCGACCTCAGCCAAGTCTGCCACAAAGGTCCAAGCCTACTGATCCCAAAAATAAGAAGGACCCTAAAGGCAAGATACCCATAAGAGGAGGCAGGACTCGTTCTTCTCAGGAGAAGGATGAGGTTCAGCAGCCCTCCAAGCAACAAAAAACTGGGCACCAAGGCCAAGGGAAAGAAGTGGCCCTACAGGGCGAGCCTCAGGCCTGGCTCCCCGCCCCAATGCTCCACGAGGAGCCCCTGATGGATACTGCTTCCCTCAGAGGCTTCAGAGGGGGTAAAAGTGCATTCATGGCCAATGTATTGGAGAGGTCTCTTCTACTCCCCGCTGACATGGCCGAATTGGAGAACGTGAGGAGTAAGGAGGTCTTCCTAAACCTCAAAAGGTATTTGGGCATGGTAGGACTTCTAACATTTGTGGCTCCTCTGATTTTTTTTTTTTTTTTTTTTTTGTTTGTTTGTTTGTTCCTTGGTTTCCTACTTCCTATGCACCTGTTTCAATTGGTAGGCTGTCTAGGCCACATTTAGGTTGGAAGAGGTGGCCAACAACCAGAATAGGGCCCTGGACCTTGAGCGTGACAAGCACTTGGAGGCTACTCAGACCCTTAAGATCTCTGAGGCTGATCTCACAAAAGCCAGAAAGGATCTTAAGGAGATGACCAGGGTCAGGGACAGCGCTGAATCAGGTCTGACCGGTGCTCAGAAGCAGGCCCAAGACCAAACGAGGAACTTGCTCGGGGCAGAGGAACAGCTGAGGATTGCCAAAGAGCGAATCGCCGAGCTGAAGAAAAAGGCAACTGAGGCGGAGGGAGCCAAGAACGTTGCAGAGTTCGCCCAGGATGAAGCCCTACGGGCTAAGGTAGAGCCAGAGTTTGGCAAGGTGGAGGCTCAAGCCTCTAAAGAGGCAACCGAGGAGGAGGCTTATGCCACGGGGGTGTTTAAGACGGAGGCCGCCCTCAAATCTCAAGTCCGTGGGGTATGCAGGCTCTACTGCTCCTAGGTTTGGAATAAGGCTTTCGAACAAGCTGGGGTTGAGGCCTCATCTGACCTATGGAAGGTGGAGAACGTATACTACCCTCCTGCCATCTGTGAGACTGCTCCCTCTAGCTCCGAGGCCGAGGAAGCTGGTACTGCTCCAAATGAAGATGCTCTGGTTGCTACCACTTCTGATGAGCCTACCAAGGAAGCTGATCCTCCTAGGGTAACTGAAACAGACAAAGGTCTCAACGAGAAAGCACCCCAAGAGGCTGCAAACCCCTCATCTGATGCCTGAGCCCCTCTCGCCAAGGAGACAGCTCTCTCTGCGGTGCCTCTGCAGGCTATTCCTCCAAGTCAGAGCTCTGAGAACCCCGAGGCTGCCACAAACCAAGCTCCCAAGGGGGGGGAACGAAGATAAAGTTGAAGAGATAGGCCACTTAGGCTAGCCTCTTATTGTACTTTTGCCCAATGTCTTTTTTTTTTTTTTTTTAACATTGTAATGTAACCTCTACTATGTAATTTCTATGAACTTAATGAAATGTGCGTTTTATTTTCCCTTATTTACCCTATTTATCTTTTTCACTTGTACAATCCTAACTCTAATTGTGCCTTGGCTGATCATAGCAATAATTACAATAACGCAAAGCTGTTTGTACAAACGGAAGCCTATCCTTCTTTTGTTTTTGACTTAGAACCAGAATAGATCAAAGGCGCTAGATCCTTTAGTTCTTTAACGAACATTCAAACTTATGTGAAACAACCCTTCAGGTGTGGGACAAACAAAAACCATGTCTATGACACCCCACAATGCTTTAAGCGACACTCATGGGCTTAACTCTAAGATTTTTATTATGAGAAAGGTCATCGTCATCTGCGATGATCACAACGAGCATCAAAGTAGTTAACTAAATTAGGCTAGCTTGCTCATAGACTTTGTTTGATACTTAGGCAAATTCTGCACAGTGTTACTTTTACCAAAGCAGATGATCCAAGGACCAGGCATAGATTAGGTTTGAGTCCGAGGACCATGCAAGACCTTAATTATGTCCAACACTTAGATTCCTCTTGAAGTAGTTAGTTTTCCCATAGGTTTGAGTCCAAGGACCATGCAAGACCTTAGTTCTGTCTAACACTTACATTTTTCTTAAAGTAACTAGTTTCTCCATAGGTTTGAGTCCGAGGACCATGCAAGACCTTGGTTCTGTCTAGTACTTAGATTCTTCTTGAAGTAACACAAGACATATAATCATAATAGACTTAGAATTTGAAATAGAGAAATGCTTTCATTAATAATAATATCTTCTCAGGTTATTTACATTCCACAGACGTGGTACAACTTTTTCATCTAAGTCTTCTAAGTAGTACGCACCTACCCCCGCTACTGAAGTAATTCGGTATGACCCCTCCCAATTGGGTCCCAGCTTTCCCCATAAAGCATTCTTGACAGCCTCCACAACTTTCCTCAACACTAGGTCCCCCGGTACTAGTGGTCTTAGCTTCACATTGGCATCGTACCCCTGCTTGAGCTTCTGGTGGTAATAGGCCAATTGGATCATTACCCTTTCCCTCCGTTCATCAATCACATCTAGGCTCTTTCATAGTAGTTCATCATTACCGCTTGGGGTGAAGGAGCTCGTCCTCAGCGTTGGGAAGTTTGCCTCTAGAGAGATAACAACTTCAATCCCATAGGTCATGGCAAAAGGTGTCTCCCCTGTGGATCATCGTGCTGTGGTCCGATAAGTCCATAAGACGTGTGGCAGCTCTTCTACCCATCTTCCCTTAGCGTCGTCCAGTCTCTTCTTAAGCCCATTAACTATGACCTTGTTAACAACCTCGGCCTGCCCATTTCCCTGAGGATAAGCTGGAGTTGAGTACCTGTTTGTGACCCCCAATTCACAACAGTATCTTCTGAAGGCTTTACTGTCAAATTGAAGCCCATTATTTGAAATGAGGGTATAAGGGACCTCGAACCGGGTAACAATGTTCCTCTAGATGAATTTCTTAGCATCGATATCTCTAATGTTGGCCAAAGGTTCAGCTTTGACCCATTTGGTAAAGTAATCTATGCCGACCAACAGATATCTCTTATTTCCTAGCGCCTTGGGGAAAGGGCCTAAAATATCCAGGCTCCACTGGGCGAACGGCTATGGACTAGACAAAGAATTGAGGACCCCTCCAGGCTGATGAATATTAGGGACAAACTTTTGGCATTAGTCACTTCTTAGCGTATTCCAAGGCTTCTTTTTGCATCTCCGGCCACCAATATCCCTGGGTAATGGCTCGGGGTCACAGAGATCTTCCCCCTGTGTGGCTCCCACAGATCCCTTCGTGTAGCTCCTCAAGCAATAACTCTGATGCCTCAGGGTGAATACACAGTAAGTATGGCCCGGAATAGGAGCACTTATACAATTTGAGATCCTCGGATAACCAGAACCGAGGAGCATTTCTTCGTATTTTCTCGGCCTCTGACTTTTCCTCGGGCATAATGTCATCCTTGAGGAATCTCACTATAGGGTCCATCCAGCTAGGACCCACTCTAACTTGATGGGCATGAACCACGCCTTTTGCAACCTCATTTGCCCTATCCAGATGCTTGACAAGGATAATCCGAGGCAGACTCCCTGCCAAAGAGGTAGCGAGCATGGCTAATGAGTCTGCATGGGTATTTTCACTTCTGGAGACATGTGACAGGCTGAAAAGATCGAAGTCTGACCGCAAACATTTGACCTAGCTTAAGTACTCTTGCATCCTCACATCTCTGCCCTCCAACTCTCCCTTTACCTGGCCCACTCCCAATCTCGAGTCCGAGAACATATCTATTGCTTTTCCACCCATTTTCTGCACCATGGCTATCCCTTGCAACAAGGCCTCATACTCGGCTTCGTTGTTTGTGGTCGAGAACCCCAATCTCAGGGATTTCTCTATGATAGCCTTCTCAGGGGATATTAGAACCAGCCCCACTCTGAAACCCCTTTGATTCGCTGCGCCATCAACGTACACCTTCCAACGTGGGGGTCCTAGCACAGAGATCACTCCAACTGACTTTCCATCCATGTTTCACCCCTCTGCTATTGTTTCTACTTTCGGTTTAGCAAATTCGGCCACTAGATCTGCTAGGACCTAGCCTTTTATAGAGGTCCGAGGCATGTACTTGATGTCAAAAGCCCCTAAAATTGTGTTCCACTTGGCGATCCTTCCAGTGTAATCAGCAGTCCGAAGCACGGACCTCAAGGGGAGTTGGGTTAGAACAACCACGGTGTGGGTCTGGAAATAATGGGGAAGCTTTCATGTAGCGTGGACCACGGCTAGTATGGCTTTCTCCAAGGGTAAGTACTTAATCTCAGCTTTGTGTAGCGACCTGCTCATGTAATAGACTGACTTTTGAATGTCACTGTCATCTCGTATTAGCACCAGGCTTACAACATGAAAAGCCACAGCAATATACGCATACAGGACCTCATCGGCCTCAGGATTGGACATGATAGGTGGCCAAGATAGGTATTCCTTGAGCTGCTGGAAGGCCACGGCACAATCCTCGAACCACTCAAATCCTTTCCACTTGTTGATCATGAGATAGAAAGGCTTGCATCTATCAGCCGACCTGGAAATGAATCAATTCAGGGCCGCGTTCATTCCAGTGAGCTTTTGGACCTCCTTGGGGTTTTGCGGAGGCTTTAGATTATGAACAGCCTTGATTTGGTCAGGATCGACCTCAATTCCCCTGTGGGTAATAATGTTGCTTAAGAACTTGCCAGATCCCACGCCAAATGAGCATTTGGAAGCATTTAGGCGCAGCCTGTGCTTCCTCAAGGTATCGAAGATGCGACCGAGGTCTCCTAAGTGCTCGAACACCACCTTACTCTTCACTACCATATCGTTAACATAGATTTCAATGCTCTTACCCAACAACGACTCGAACATTCTCGTCATCATCCTTTGATAAGTGGACCCTGATCCTCCAAGGCTAGTGGTATTTGATGATAGCCTTGAAAGGCGTCTAAGAAACTCATCCGAGAATGACCTGCAGTTGCATCCACCAGTTGGTCTATCCGAGGCATGGGGAATGGGTCTTTTAGGCATGCCTTGTTTAGGTCCGTGAAGTCCACACAAACCCTCCACTTTCCACTTTTCTTCTTGACCACTACAGTGTTAGCCAACCATTCAGGGTAAAAAAAAACCTCCTTGATAGCCCCTGCACGCTTAAGCTTCTTCACTTCTTCCCTAATCGCATCAGCATGCTCTCTTGATGGGCGCCGAGGTAGCTGCTTCTTGGGAGCGATGGACGAATTGACATTGAGATGGTGACAAATGAAGGCTGGATCGATCCCTAGAGCATCACAGGCATCCCATGCAAATACGTCAATATTTCTTATGAGGAATTCAATCAATTCCTCCTTCTCTTGAAGAGGCAGCTGAGCTCCAACCTGAAAAAACTTCTCTAGGTCATCACCAATGACCACCTTCTCTAGGTCTTCACATTTTGCTTCCTTGGCAACTGCATCAGGAGGCACCACCGGGGCCTTTGATTGCTATAAGCTCTTTTCAGCAATGGCCAAGGATTCTGCATCGAGCCGATATGATATGGCAGCCACCATGCACTACCTTGCTATGGATTGGCAACCACAGATCTCGAGAACTTGGTCCCATGATGGGAATTTCACCTTCTAGTGCAAGGAGAGGCAACAGCCCCCAAGGTATGGAGCCAGGGCCTGCCGACGATTGCTGTGTACGGAGAGTAGGTGTCCATCACAATTAAGTTCACCTCCACTATCTCTGGGCCAATCTGGATGGATAGCCTAATCATGCCCTTTGGGATAACGAGCTTTCCGTCGAAACTCATTAAAGGAGAGCTATAGGGCATCAAGTCCTTCTGCTTTAACTTTAGCCCCTTGTAGAGGTCGGGGTACATGAACTCAGCCCCACTGCCATCATCCACCATCACTCTTTTCACATTGTAGTCCCCGATTCTAAGAGTGATCACTAACGCGTCATCATGGGGTTGGGTGATTCCGATCTTGTCTTCTTCTGAGAAACACAAGGTTTGGTGAAAATTCTTTATGGCCCTCTTCGGTTCAGGCTGGGACTCCTCGACTGGCATCTGAGCCACAAACAACACTTGTGAAGGGCGTGTGCCTGTTCTTCCTGGCGCAGCCAAGATTACATTGATCGTTCCTGCGGGTGGCCTCAGGGCGGCATCTCTCTAGAGCTCCTAATGGGTTTGGCCATGATGGCCACTGGAATGATGCAGAAGGTGCTTCAGCTTTCCTTCTTGGACCAACTAGTCTAAGTAATTCCAGAGATTCCTGCAGTTCTCTGTGGTATGTCCGTGGTCCTGGTGGCATTGGCAATAAAGGTTCTAATTGCGTTTTGTGGGCACTCCCGTCATCTTATTCGACTGCTTAAAGTATGGCTCGTCCTTGATTTTGTCCAACACCCTGTGCATTGGTTCTCGAAACACAGCATTGACTGTCTGTGCGCTAGTTGCTCCAGATTGCCCTGCGAAATCCCTCATCGGGCGATTGCTGTTATACCAGTCCGACCTGAAATCCCTCCTTTCTTGAGGGATAACCTTCTCCTTTCCCTTGCCTTGCAGCTGGTCCTTCTCTACTCGTTTGTATTTATCGATCCGATCCATTAGCTGGCGCATACTGGTGGCAGGCTTGCTAGTCAGGGACTTCCTCAAGCCGTGCCCAGCTGGGAGGCTATTTTTGAAGGTACTGATGGTGACATCATCAAAATTGCCATCCAATTCATTATATATCTCCCAATATCTGTCCGAGTAGGCTTTTAGAGTTTCTCCATCATGCATGGATAAAAACAACAATGCACTTAAGGGTTGAGGAGCTCTGCTGTTGGTAACAAAATGGAAGCCAAAGGCTTGGGTTAGCTGCCTGTATGAACCTATAGAATTCGCCTTTAAGCCGTTGAACCACCTCATTGCCACTGGTCCCAGGCTAGATGGGAAGACCTTGCATATCAACGCCTTGTTTTTAGAGTGGACAGCCATCCTTTGGTTGAACTGACTCACGTGTTCCACAGGGTCCATTTTGCCGTTGTAAATGATGAAGGCTGGCTGCTGGAATCGCCGAGGCAATGTAGCCTCTTCTATGTGGCATGTGAAAGGTGATTTGGAGAGTTGATCAAGTGCTCTGCTCATGGCATCATTTCCCAAGCCCCTAGGAGATGGGCTGTTATGCTTACGCCTCCGGTAGTACTCTTCCTCATGAGAGAAGATCTCGCTTGGAGGAGTTCTCGATCTTTGCCTATAGTCATCATCGCTTTCATCCTCGGAGGGCATGTCAGGGTTAGGATGAGGCCGCCTTTGTTGTGCATGGCACAACTTTCTCTTCAAGTCGTCTATCTTTCGTTGCATAGCCAGCTTATCATCTTGTCTCTGTGATACATGACTCTTAACTTCTTCTGATTGCATGGCCTGGTTGTTATTTTGTCTCCTGGGCACGTGACTATCCCCACGAGAGTGGCTTCCGCTAGTTTGAGTGGTGTGCACACTTCCCTCTCGAAACCTTTGATTTTCTTCATTTTGATCACGCTCAAGGTTGGGAAAGTTGCCTTGTTGTTGAGTTCTAGCCGGTTCAGGCTGATAGGGGCCTGCTTGATGAGGGCCTGATCCTACCATGCTTGATTGTTGCCCTTACTAACACACAAGTTCTTCCCACAGACGGCGCCAATTGTAAGGACTGAGTTCGAGCACTTCTACTGTTGGATGAGTGGACTCGAGCCCAACTAGCCCAATACAATGAATTTATAGAAAATGGGTCTAAGAACTAGGCCTTAGAAGGGATTACAACAACTAAACATGGTCGTGAGTGGATTGCATGACAAAGTAATGGATTTAAAATGTAAACCTCCGTTCTTCAGCTCTCACCTAAGGGACTTGTTGTTCTTGTTACTTTCTCAGTGCACGGTTACAAAGGCCTCTATTATGATAGAATTTGCTATAGTGTTTTCTACTCCTAATTGCTCTCTCTTTTCCAGAGGGATTTCTTACATTATATACCCACTTTCAGTTGATCTTGGCCCTCCATTTGTTGATCATGCAGGCTACTACTTGAGTATTTGTCCCATTAGCCACCTCCCTCAGCTTTCTGTGGGCTGCAGCAGCCTAGCTAACACTGTTCAGGAGACTTTTCCCATTAATGCGGCCAGAATGTTAGCTGTTGGCATTTAATGTGGAGGTGACATTTCCTCCTTGAATTGCTCCTCCATCATGCCTCCATGGTTGTCCCATTGTACTTGTCTTTTTTCTTGGGATGCTTTCGGAGGTTGCCTTTGGTGGCGGGCTGCTTTCTCTTTCTGTGATCTCAGCTGGCCAAGGACTGAGTCGTCCTCGGCGATATTTCTTGGCTGTTTGGGCTTCCTGCTTTCATCCTCGGACAGTTTCTACCTCCTCGGCGTGGGCCTTTGGGCCTAATACGAAGTGGGCCGGGGTTACCAAATTCTTAGGCCCCACAGTTGTATATGACTATATATGTCTGTAATAATCAGTATCAATATATATAAGTAGTAGCAAAAGGCTAATATAGGAGAGAGTATAAAATTCTGCCGTATACTGTATTCCTAAATATTCTCTTTATCTAGACTTTCATCTCAACTAAGCTTGTATTTATATCAAAGTATTAGTTTTTTTTTTTTTTTTTTTTTTTTTTTTTTTTTTTTTTTTTTTAAGATGAAAAGTGTTTTTAGTTTATTGAATTAATCAATGGAGTATATGCATATATTAATTATTAATTATCTATAGTTGTGCATCAATTATTTATATTAAAGGAAGTTATATTATTATTTTTATAAATTTTATATAAGAAACTATTTTTATTTGACATAATAATAATAATAATAATAGATTTCGAATATTATATTATTCCTTATATTTAGTTGTTTTGACAACAATCATCACAAAATCCATCAAAATTTAAATATTTTTGAATTTACTAAAATTAATCTTAACAATTTAGATTTCCTAATTCCTTTCAGTGACATGTAATAAATATATATGTGTGTGTGTGTGTGTGTGCACGCGCGCGGGCGTAGGCGGGGGGTGGAACGGACATTGGAGTATTTATACTATGTAATTTTAAAAAAAAAATACCAATAGGATACATTTATTTTGATATATGAATTATTTTAATTGGTGCATTAATTATTTAAGTATATTGAAATTTGATGTCATTTTTCTAATATTTACATGAGAAACAATTAATTTGAAATGTGATATTCTATTGAAATTTAATTATTTTTGTAACAATTGAAACAAAATCCAACAAAAGAAAAATATAAAAAAAAAAATTTAATAACACAAGAACGTAAAAAATTAATTGAAGAATATTTTCATTTTATTTTTTCAAAATGATACTTGCATTACCAAGTAGGCATGAAACATACCTATCTATAGAAAACTAGAAGTTCAATATAGAAAAACCTAAAAAACCTAATATAGATAAACAAAATTGCCCCTACTCATGTTCGAGTTTGACCCTCTTAACTAGTCCCCAGCGGAGTCGCCAGTTTGTGGACACGGCCACGTGACGCCTCTCGGGATGGGTTTTTAAGAAAATGAAAGTTTGATCTTGAGAGTATTTTTTATTAGAAAAATCATGAGTCTGAAAAAAAGTTGAGGAGTCGCCACTTATTTTATTTTTTTTTTTAGGGAAAACAAAACAAGAAATGAAAACCCTTTCTTTTTTATTTGATTGACTCAATGGATAAGGAAAACGGTCTACGTCCACCAAGGACAAGTTCGGGGGTCAAATTACGCCATGGGAAGGTATGGGGCACCCACGCACGCCCGGTATGTCTACCGGTCTCTACTAAACAAGTAAGGACTATTTGATCTTTAATTAGTTGTTCAATGGGCACGAAATTATTAATCGAATTCATTACACCAAATCAAGCAAGTAATTGATTTTATGACATGGTGGCCTAAAGCTAAATCACAATACAAGATAACAATAATAAAAAGAAGTAGCAAGTTAATAACAAAACAAAATGATGACAAAGAAAATAGCAAGCATGTCAATGAATTGATATAACAACCACTATAAAAAGCATGTATAAGCTTAAACTCTTCAAAGCCATGATCTGAGTAACACAAGAAGATTTCATTTTAAGGAAACCAGTGAGATTATGCTTTTTAAGAAAAGAGTGGGGCTTAATCAAATTAGCTTGTGACTTAGTTTTGATTTGAAGTAAAAAAAAGTATATTTTTATTTTGTTTGTGGAAACCGAATGCATGGACTTGCTTTTGATTTGAAGTAAATAATAATAATAAGAATAATAGTGACAAGAAAAATAATAATAATAATAATAACAAAGTATATTTTTATTTGTTTATAGAAACCAAAATCATAAAAGCTGTTGAAAATAACATGAGTCAAGCTACATCTAGAGATTAGCTACGGTGGAAAGAGTAGAAAGGGAAAGCTATCTCTTCATCACAACTTTTCAATGCATGGCCCAACTTTCAAGAAGTCAAATAACATGATTTAGCCCCATTCTTCACTTTTAAGCTTTCTTTTATCACTTTTGAGTTCTGACCGGTTATAAAAATAAAACCTTTCTTTTGTTACAACCAACTTTGGTTCTTTGTTCACAAGACAAATACCCAGCAAAGCTTTAACATGCAGACTGAAAACAAATACCCAGCAAAGCAACTAAACCTCAAATGACTGAAACACGCAAGATTAAAAAGTGGGAAGGTTGAAGGCATACCCAGCACCCTTGGACGAGTTTGATGGTGGCTCTACCGAGATGAACGGCGACGGTAACGGTGTTCTCCTATAGATGGTTCTCCCACCACGCGACGCTCCACCGGCGATGGCTGACGGAGAGAACTAGCCGTGTACAGTGTGGGATTTGTCCCCCCTCAGGACCGGGTTTTCTCCCAAGAAATTTCAATCTCTCAATGTTTTTTTTTTTTGTTTTTTGAAAGCTTTCTTTGAAAATTAGAGTGCAAAGAAGTCTAAAAAATGATGTTTTGAGATGAGAAAAAGATGGGTCTCCCTAGTTCTGGAATCCAGTGGAAAACCAAAAGTGGTCTCCCTCCTTTTTTCTTTCTTTCTTTTTCTCTCCCCTTTTTCTCTCTATTTTTCCGAATCTTTTTTTTTCTCCCTTTTCCTTTTTCTCCCCCCTCCTTTTCTTTCCTGTGTTCTCCCTTATATCGTTTTTCCTCTCTGTTTTTGAATTTTTTAATCCACGCACCTAATGTCCGTTTTTTTGTTTGCACCCACTCCACTGCCTGGCTGGAACAGTGGAATGACAGCCAAGACAAAATTGTGCAGCTGAGGGCACGCCAGACTTGCGTAGTGGGAGGTGTCTGTCCACTGTACCCAAAATGCAGTCTCACCATTCGGTTTTCTTTTTGTCCTTTTCCTCTGGACTACTAAAGCTGGGTTTACTAATGTATTTGAAATAAAATGCAATTTTTTTCTAAGTTAAATTAACAGAAGGAGCTTGAGAGACATAACTCTTTTTTTTTTTTTTTTGGACATAATTTTCAAAACTTGAGGATTTTTTGGAAAAATAAATGAAAAAAAGCCAAGCATGCATGGATTAAAAATAGTTGCTTCAAATGCACTTAAAATAAAGACCGACAGTAAAAACTATGAATGAATAAATAAAGGAGTTGAAAAATAAAATAAAAACATGTCAAATGAGAGAGAGATTAGAGATTTATGCACGTCATTTAATTAATTCATCATTGGGGGGACGCATGCGCAAAAGGTATGCATTATAATCGAGGGACGAAATAGGGTGTCTACAGGCTGCTTTCTCTTTCTGTGATCTCAGCTGGCCAAGGACTGAGTCGTCCTCGGCGATATTTCTTGGCTGTTTGGGCTTCCTGCTTTCATCCTCGGACAGTTTCTACCTCCTCGGCGTGGGCCTTTGGGCCTAATACGAAGTGGGCCGGGGTTACCAAATTCTTAGGCCCCACAGTTGTATATGACTATATATGTCTGTAATAATCAGTATCAATATATATAAGTAGTAGCAAAAGGCTAATATAGGAGAGAGTATAAAATTCTGCCGTATACTGTATTCCTAAATATTCTCTTTATCTAGACTTTCATCTCAACTAAGCTTGTATTTATATCAAAGTATTAGTTTTTTTTTTTTTTTTTTTTTTTTTTTTTTTTTTTTTTTTAAGATGAAAAGTGTTTTTAGTTTATTGAATTAATCAATGGAGTATATGCATATATTAATTATTAATTATCTATAGTTGTGCATCAATTATTTATATTAAAGGAAGTTATATTATTATTTTTATAAATTTTATATAAGAAACTATTTTTATTTGACATAATAATAATAATAATAATAGATTTCGAATATTATATTATTCCTTATATTTAGTTGTTTTGACAACAATCATCACAAAATCCATCAAAATTTAAATATTTTTGAATTTACTAAAATTAATCTTAACAATTTAGATTTCCTAATTCCTTTCAGTGACATGTAATAAATATATATGTGTGTGTGTGTGTGTGTGCACGCGCGCGGGCGTAGGCGGGGGGTGGAACGGACATTGGAGTATTTATACTATGTAATTTTAAAAAAAAAAATACCAATAGGATACATTTATTTTGATATATGAATTATTTTAATTGGTGCATTAATTATTTAAGTATATTGAAATTTGATGTCATTTTTCTAATATTTACATGAGAAACAATTAATTTGAAATGTGATATTCTATTGAAATTTAATTATTTTTGTAACAATTGAAACAAAATCCAACAAAAGAAAAATATAAAAAAAAAATTTAATAACACAAGAACGTAAAAAATTAATTGAAGAATATTTTCATTTTATTTTTTCAAAATGATACTTGCATTACCAAGTAGGCATGAAACATACCTATCTATAGAAAACTAGAAGTTCAATATAGATAAACCATAAAAAACCTAATTATATAACCAATGCTTAGAGAAAATTTAATAAGATTCAAAATTGAATTTTGCTTTTGTTAACTTTCTATACAAATTAAATTGTTTTTGTTTTTGTTGTTATTTTTTCTCATAACTAATGAGTATATTTTTTTTATACTATTTCTATATAAATATTTTGTATGTTAAGATCTTAAACGTAACAAATTGTAATTGAGCTAGAAGAATCTCATACACCTATCCCCATTCAAATTAGGAGATACTATTGGACCAATTTATTCTTTTATTTTGTGTTATTCAATAGAATTTCACAGACAGTGATTGTGAATTGATATTGTATATACAATATCCAATAGTGATTTTTAAAATTTTATACATAATAACAGTGTAATCTACCTCTTTTAGTCAAAAAAAAAAAACAACAGTGTAATGAAAAACTTAGTGTAACCAATATCATAAAAACTATAAGAAAAAACTATTTTAGTACCTCCAAATGTCCTGGTCGAACTAATATCCTATATATTTTATAACCCAAGTAAACATAAATAGTATCACTACAATTCATCATTCCCGTGCATAAGCACTGATTACATACTAGTCTCTCTCTCTCTCTCTCTCTCTCTCTCTCTCTAATAATAATAATAATAATAATAGGTAAAGCAGAGAGAAAATTCAATTAAATTTCAAATTGAAATTCAATTAGAGTCTAATTTTGTGCCATGTGTCTCATCTAATCTAAATTTTAGAATTTTGTGCCAAGTGAGTTAATTTAGTGTAAAAATTGAATTTCAATTAGAGTTTAATTTTGCACCACGTGTCCTATCTAATCTAAAATTTTAAATTTTTGTGCCAAATTAGTTAATTTAGTGTAGTAAACAAGGAGTCCAATATAATAAACCATAAAAAACATAATCATATAACTAAAAAAAAAAATTCAAATTTATAAGTCATCTATATATATATATATATATATCTTTATATCTATAATAATAATAATAATAATAATAATAATAATAATAATAATAGGTGAAGCTGAGAGGAACTCAGATTAGAATTCCAAATTAGAGTTCCAATTTTGTGTCATGTGTCCTAAATTATTTATTGTTAAAGAGTTTTATTTCTTAATTTTAGAATCAAATATGAGACCACATCATAAATATTCATCCAAGTGAGTTATTAAGTACAAAAACCAAAGAGTCTAGAATAAAAAAAAAATAAAAAAGTGCTTCACAATAATAATAATAAAAAAACAACATGGACAATTTACATTTTATACCTAATAATATCCTAACAAAATTTTTTAAAGAGTTAATAAAATATAAAAATGACTATCACTAGCATTTAAATTATATATATATATATATATGAATTATATTATGCATTTTATTGTATATCTTTAAGTGTACCATGCATATGCATGGGATTACAAGCTAATATATAGTAAAAGCCAAAACTAAAAGAAAATCCAATTAGATTTTAAATTAGAATTCAATTAGAGTCTAATTTTGTACCATGAATCTCATCTAATCTAAGTATTTAAGTTTTTGTGCCAAGTGAGTTGATTTAGTACTGTAAAATTGGATTTCAATTACAATTTAATTTTGCACCATGTGTCCTATTTAATCTTTTTTTTTTTTTAATTTTTGTGTCAAGTGAGTTAATTCAATATAGAAAACGAGGAGTCCAATATAAATAAACCTAGGAAATATATATTCTAATATATATATATATATATATATATTTAAAACCAAAGCTTAGAGAAAATTTGATCAGAATCAAAATTAGATTTTTGCTGTTATTTTTTTTTTCCTAAACTAATGAGTATATTTTTTATACTGTTTCTATTTAGATATTTTGTATGTGAAAACCTTGAATGTAACAAGCTGTATTTTAGCTAAACTATCTCATGCACCTATCCCCATTCAATTTAATTAGGAGATACTATTGAATCAAATTATTCTTTTATTTTGTGTTGTATTTAGTATAATTTTACAGACAGTGATAGTGAATTGATATTGTATATGTAATGTCTAATAGTAATTTTCAAAATTATATATATAACAGCAGTGTAATGAAAAACTTGGCGTAACCAATATCATTAAAATTGAAAAGAAAAATCATTTTAGTACCTCCAAATGTCCTCGTCGAACTAATGTTCTATATATTCAATAATTCAAACTAATTATAGCACCACTACAATTCATCATTTTTGTGCATAAGCACGGGTTACATATTACATACTAGTTTTAAATAAAATGTCCACTTGAATAATGTTAAAACAAGAAGTAAAATCTAATCAGTTAAATAGTTGAGATTTTTTATAATAAAAAATATAAAATTTTAGGATGTCAACCTTTACCGCACCCTTTCTATCAATTATTTTATGTGACAGATTGTGAATAATTGCTTGTTATTTTTACATAAACTGACTAATTTTTCTCTACTCATAGTCAATCACATAAATAGTTATTACAAAAATTACGTAAAAATTTGTAGTCCTAGATTTTTTGCATTCGTATTTGATACGGGATCAATTTTCAACTAGCAACTTGCAAAGAATATTTAAGAACAACAACCTCAAAATGTAGGAGTGAAAGGGAATATTTTGTCGATGAAAGTTTAGGGTGACAATGATAGCGTTAACATTTAACAATATGAGACTATTGTGCACAATTTCTGGTAAACGTTGCATCGACAGACTCAATGAATATTATGTACCTAACAATTAGACTTATTGGTGGTATATATTATGTACGTAATTAATGCAATCTCGTTTTCAGTGATGGTTGGGGTGAGAAGAGATTACGATGAAATGTGATAGATTGATTAGGTGGTGGGCAACTGGAGACACAGAGGATTGAGGCAATCCGTGATTGCGTGTTTGTTCATGTGTCCATTTATGTTGTGTCGACTCATAAGTATTCGATTATATAAGTCAATACTAACTCAACACATTTACTAAAAGGGTCAAGAATTTTTAACTTTAACATAACTTGTTTATTAAACAGGTCAATTATGTTGATCTGTTTATCAAAATTTATCAAAGCAAAAAAAAAATACAATTTTTAAGTATTAATCAAATTGATATGAACTATGAAAAACAAATAAATAAATAAATTTTTTAATATAAAATTCAAAACTAATGAATAAGTATCACAGATAATCATTCAAATCTAAAGCATATCTTATTATCACAAATAATAAATCACAATATGTCAAAGAAAATAGACAACAACAACAACTAATAAGTTTATATACCTAGGGTTTGAAAAGTATATTGATAAAACATTATTTAATTAAATGGATCAAACGAGTCAAACGGGTTATATGAGTTGGACACAAATCTAACACGTTTATTAAACTGGTCAATTGTGCCAACCCAAATATAACGCAAATCTGTTAAGCCTTAACCTATAAACTGCCAATTTTGTGTCATATCGTGTTGTATTCGCAGTTCGTGTCAAACTTCGCCACCCCATATATACTAACTAAGTTATTATATTATTAGTTGAATAAATGGGATACTAACAATGAATTAAGATTGAAAGCTTTATCGTAATTGTATTATTTCCAAAATTTTAATGGAAAATGTTTCTCTCCAAAAACCTTCTATATTTTTTTAGGACAAAATTTAGTTACAATACCTTAGATACTGTACCTTAAGTTCTTTTCTTAAAATTCTATGATGTGGCTATTTAAGAAACATGGTTCAATAGCTTCAAAAAAAAAAAAAAATTTATTCTATTCTCTCATGAATTGAACCTAGCCCTCTTTGTCGCTTCCCCTAAAATCAAAGATACGCAAAATGCCAAAGCTCTTCCAGCCCTTTCTTTCTTAGAAACACAATCAATCCAACATGGCTAGCTTCTCAAGCTCTGCTCTCAGCAAACCAAATCACCGCAGCTAGGCAATCTATAGTGGTTCGAGGGAAAAGCAATGGTAGCGCTAGAGTAAGAGAAAGAGAGCTTCGAATGACCTCCCTCTCACTCTAGCAGTCTTGGCTCTTGTCCTCCAATGGCCCACCACCAACTAAGCCCCACCTGGATGCCACCACTAGCGAACCTTCTCCCTTTCACTCTCGTAACACTTTCCTTTCATTTCCTTACTTTCTTTGGTGACATGTCCAATCTTAAGCCCAAGGTTTAGTTTTGTGTGAAATTCTTGGCTTTTAAGGTTGATTTATTTTGAGTTTGATTTTTATTTTATTTTATAAGATGGGTTGAAGAGAGATTTAGGTAGATTGAAGAGAGAGATATCAAAGAACCCAAGAAGGTTTGAGAGAGAGAGAGAGAGAGAGAGAGAGAGAGAAGTTGAGACAAATTGAGATGATGGCGAGCAGCTATGGCAGTGAAGGAAGGTCTCAATTTTCAGTTTGGGCTGAGAGAGAGAAGCTTGAGGGAGCTAGCCATGGTGGATCAGTTGCTCTTTCTTTCTCTCATCTTGATCTATCTCCACTTCTCTCTCTCTCTCTCTCTCTCTCTCTCTCTCTCTCTCTAACCCTCTTAGATCCTATAATCTCTCTCTCTTTGTTCTATCTTTTCTATGCTAAATCTTCTATAATTCAATAGGTCTACGTTCGGGTTTCAATAATTTAATGGGTTTATGCTTGGGTCTTGTGTAGATCGGTTTCACATACGTCACTTAATGAGGATTTGTCTTTAGCTTCAGACGAATTTTACAAAAAGAAACAACATATCTTTAACGTTGTTTAATGAAAATGTTAATGAGACACATGTCAGAATTTTAAGAAATAAACTTAAGTGAACGGTTTTTAGGCCCCTTAACCCAACCAGATTAGCCTAGTTAATTAGCCAAGTGATTAACTTAGTCAAATTATGCAAATCTAGGTTATCACGATCAAACAATCATATCAAGAATATAAAGCAACGGAAAAATAAATGACACAATGATATAATGACCCAGAAAACCACACAGTAAAAACCTGGGGAGGATTTGACCTAACTATCCTCAAGGTAAACCTGAATCCACTATAATCGAAGTTCATACAAAAGGACTTACAAGCTCCCCACTTGACTTCTTAATGCTATCTACCAATAGAACTTACTGACACGACCACGTGCAAGCTCCGAATCCACGGACTCCTTCTTTCATAGATTCTCCACCAGATACAAGCACCCACGCTTGTTTTTCTTTAAGTTTCAATGGCAGCAACTGAGTTGATCATCAAGATGTTGAAATAATCTCTACCTTGAAAACCCTAAGTTTATATGAAGGAAAGCTCCTCAATGATCTCACAAGAGATTCACACAAACCGCAAAGTATGAGCAACAATACAACCAAAGTAACTTTAAAAACGTGGTTAGGGTTTTGCCTTATATACCTAGGGCAAAAATATAAAACCCTAAACGTTTAATGAGGTAGGGCTGAGTTGGAAAATTCTGCAGAAAAACATTCTGGCTGACTTTCAATCGATCGAGTCTAACTTTTGATTAATCGAGCCAGGCCAAAATGCACCAATGCATCTGCAGCCTTTCGATTCCAACTTTACATGAATTACACAACTTTGAGCAAGCCTAAACAAGACTAAACACATTGTTTTGATCATGATTTGCCAATATTACACATTAGAGTTCTAAATACACATTAGAGTTTTAAATACACAAATTCCTAAATCTTTAGAACCTAACATTAAGGTACAATACCTTTTGCTCATTTTTTTATTAGAAGTAAATTTTGAAAATCTAATTATTGAATTGCATATTCTTATTATATCCTCCATGTATTCAATTTCAAGAAGATAAAAAAAAAAATTAATAATTATGTCATTAATAAAATATTTAAATTTCAAGTTTTTATGGTCTAAAATTATGCGTAAAAATGATATTATTGATCGAATAGTAAATAATATCAAATTTAAAAGAACTTTGACATGCGTGTTAAAAACATAAAGAATATGTAATTCAACAGTTAAATTTTCAAAATTCAAATCTAATAAAAAGATATAGAAGGAGTTTGAATAATTTCTCTTAAAACTAATTTGAAGAAAAACTTTGTCTAATTTCTCTCACAATTTCAGCATAGGCTTGTCCAATCAGAAAAACTCTCTCTCTCTCTCTCTCTCTCTCTCTCTCTCTCTCTCTCTCTCTCTCTCTCTCTTCGTTTTCATTTCGTGTGAAAGGAGCCCTGTAAAAGTTTTTTATATAAAGTCGTGTAGTGGAAGTGCCTACTAGTTAAGACTAGTAAGCACTAGGCTTAGAGAATCTGCAAGTTGATGCATGCTTAAGTGCAAGGGTAGGGTAGTGAAAACTTGGTCAATATAACGAGAATTTTGATGTGTTTGATGTTTTGGACTTAGCCACAGGACAAAATGGGCTTCTGCCCTTTTTGGACAAATTAAATAGGAAAATGCCCCACTTCCCAAACTAAATAGGGAAATGTCCCTCTTTCAAAACTCGATTTTCTCAAAATCGAGTTATTAAAAAAAAAAAAAAATCTAGAGCCCTATAGCGGCGTTTTTAAGGAGCCTATAATGACGTTTTTAAAACCTATAGTGACGTTTTTTAACTCGACTTCCATTAAATCGAGTTATAGGCAATTTTTTTTAGCTATAACTCGATTTCATATAAATCGAGTTACAAAACGCCACTATAGGTCCTAAAAACGTCACTATAGGCTCCTTAAAAACGCCGCTATAGGACCTAAATCAATTTTGAGAAACTCGATTTTCAAAAGAAGGGCATTTCCCTATTTAGTTTGGGAAAAGGGGTATAAGGCTAATTAATTTGCCTAAAAAGGGCAAAAGCCCATTTTGTCCCTTAGCCACACATTCGGTCATAATTCTTAAATATTGGCCTATGTGAGATTTCTCTCTCTCTCTCTCTCTCTCTCTCTCTCTCTCTCTCTCTCTCCATATAGACACGTCAACCAAAAAATAAAAACGATATACAGCTTCACGTCCTTGTCAATATATCTTTTCTTACCAGTTTAAAATTTAAAGAGAAGAAAAATTATATGGAGCAAGAAGCTTAAGCTTTAGGAAATGGTAAGTTTAATCACTTAACCATAATTCTAATACTCCCCCTCACTTGTGAGTCTAAACTTCTCTTTAGTAAGGAGGGCCCAACAAGTGGGAATTTAACATTTTAAATGGAAGATAGAGTAAAAATAGAGATCAAACTCAGGATCTCCTGCTCTGATACCATATTAAACTGCCAATTGTTCCAAAAGCTTAAGTTTTAGGAAATGACGAGTTTAATTACTTAACTATAATTCTAATAAGTTAGCTAGTCATGATTCAATAAATAGCAATTATAAATAATCAATACATGTACATATACAAAAACCAGCCTACGTTGACACAAAGAAAACTTAACAAGGAAAAACTCTGTGAGATCTCGCCTAATACCAATTCCACTATTAAGAATTTTGCGATTCAAAACAACTTACAATACCTCTTATATATAAGTAATTGTTCTTGTATCTGAGCTCCTAACTCTTACTAGCAATAGACGGCACCAACCGCTTCTGTTTAATAGCTTTTTGATAACGCAAGTCGATCGCTTATAATCACAAATTCGATCACTTGGTCAAGGCCACTTTAAGATTTGAATATGGACTGTGATTTCCAGCAATTCATAGCCACTTAAGGATGTAAAAGGTGTTTCAATGATGATATATATATATATATATATATATTCTCAAAGGTATATCAATTTGCGGAGAGGGTGAACGTATGGTGTTTACAAAAATTCTCTCAAGGCTACTGGTGGACCCTCTCTTTGTTCTCTCTATTATATATATAAACCCTCTACCAAAACACAAACACAATAATAATAAATGCCAATTAATTACCATAACAATCAAATTTCATATTTTAGCAAATTAAAGAAAGAGTAAAAATATATTATTTTAAATTTTCTTATGCATTGCATGGGTTACTAACTTATATTTATTATTTATTAATTAGTAAATATTAAGAAAATAAGATAAAATATTAAATAATTAAAAATTAAAAATTGAAATAAATCTTGTATGTGTTGCATTAAGTCACCAAATACAAGCACATTTCACATAAAATTGACAACCAAAAAAAAAAAAAGCTTCAATATAATTCCATTTGGATTTTGTTAGATACCAAACACTTCAGGTTATAGAAGCAAAAATCGAGTAATGCACATTGTTGTTGTTGGTTTCTCTCTCTCTCTCCAAATCAGACATCAAATGCCTAACTAACCCAAGTTTGATTGGAACAGCTAATTGTTTCAATTCGTATCCAATCTCATTGAAATTATGGAGAAAACTTGACTTTTCAAAGAAATTCCCAGTGTCGACATTAAAAGTGACCATCATTCACGACCACCGTCATTAATGTATGCCTCATACGCATGCCCTTACGTATGCATTTTGATAGATCGAGGCTTCAGTTCATGTCTATATAAGCAATCGTATAGTTTCATTTCCTAGCACATTTAAAAGTTCTAAGTCTTTGTTGTTAAAGATACATTATTATGGCATCCTTCTCGTTTAACTTGATGTCCATTCGCTGGCTTCTTTTACTTTCACTTTTGCATGCTATTGCCACTGACTGTTTTGCTTCAAGGCAGCTACTTTGTCATGATGACGAGAGCTCTGCCTTGTTGCAATTCAAAGAAAACTTTAACGTGAATGCTCGCATTGATCCTTTTGCTCATCCTAAGACCACGTCTTGGAAACTAGAAGGGGTGAACAAAGATTGCTGCTCATGGGAAGGCGTAGAGTGCGACGAGGGCACAGGTCATGTGATTGGCCTTGACCTCAGCAGTAGCTGTCTCTATGGTTCATTGCTCTCCAACAGCAGTCTCTTCCGCCTTGTTCAACTTCAAAGCCTTAATCTTGCATATAACCACTTCAAATCCTCTCAAATACCACCTGGATTCAGCCATCTTTCTAGTTTGATGTATATCAACCTGTCCAGTTCATCTTTTTCTGGTCAAATTCCATCTAATATTTCAGAGCTTTCAAAGTTATCGTCTCTTGATCTGTCAGGAAATCATATGTTGAATCTCAGAAGTCTGAAAAGTTTGGTTCAAAACTTAACTAGCTTGAAAGATCTACGTCTCAGTGGCGTTCAGATATCATCTCCAGTGCCTGACATCTTATCAAATGTATCTGGTTTGACAACACTCCATTTGATTGGCTGTGGATTGCATGGAGAATTCCCTCTTGGAATTTTCAAGCTACCGAAGCTACAAGATCTTAGAGTGAGTGATAATCAAGATCTCATGGGCTATTTGCCAGAATTCTACTCGAGTAGCCCTCTTAAAAATTTGTCGCTCGAGCGGACTAGTTTCTCTGGGAATCTACCAGGTTCAGTAGGAAACCTTGATTCCTTGAACGAACTGTGGATTGGGAGCTGTAATTTCTCAGGACATATTCCACCTTCAATTGGTAACCTTACTCAACTCACTACTTTGGACCTTTCTAATAATTCTTTTATGGGCCAAATACCTTCCTCATTATCAAACCTTATTTCCTTGAATTATTTGTGCCTCGATAACTGTCTATTTTCGGGGGTAATTCCATCTTCATTTGGTAACCTTACTCAACTTACTACTATAAGCCTTGTCCAAAGCTTCAATAGAAGCTCAAATCCTTCTTCCTTGTCCTGGCTTGGGAAGTTGAGCAAACTTACAAAATTGCACTTTCAAGGAATCAATTTGACAACGGAGGTCCCAGTGTACTTGAGAAATCTAACCCATCTTAGCCACTTGCGATTGGGCTCTTGTCAAATAATTGGTGAAATCCCTTCTTGGCTTGCCAACCTAACTCAATTAACTGTGTTACAACTTCCATTTAATAAATTACAGGGTTCAATTCCAGTCTCAATTTTTGAACTAGAGAAACTTGAAACTCTCGACATTTATTCAAATAACTTGAGTGGGATAGTGTCTCCAAACATATTTCTTAAACTCAAATCTTTAACCTCACTCCTTCTGTCAATGAACAATATATCCTTTGTCACCAAAACCAAAAACAATGCTACCCATAATAAGCTCGAAATTTTAGGATTAGCTTCATGCAACTTGATGCATTTCCCTGATTTCTTACACAACCAAGACAAGTTGCGATGGCTAGACCTATCTTTCAACAATATTAGTGGCCAAATACCCAAGTGGGTGTTGAACACAAGCAAAGAAACTTTGATGTTTGTGAACTTTTCTCACAACTTTTTAACAGGATTTGACCAGCATTTGGTCAGTTTTCCATGGCCTCAGCTACAGATTTTGGACCTTAGGTCCAACAAGCTACAAGCATTACCTTCAATTCCACCATCATCCCTCTTGATTTATTCAGTCGCAAATAACATGCTCCATGGAGAAATTTCACCATCGATTTGTAAACTTAGTTCTCTTTATTCCCTTGATTTGTCCCACAACAAATTAAAGGGCGTACTTCCTGAATGTTTGAGCAACTTCAGCAAGTCTTTAAGCATTTTGAATCTTCGAGGCAACAATTTTCATGGCATGATTCCTCGATTATGCGCAGAGGGAAGTAGAATCAAGATGATCGACTTAAGTGAGAATCAATTCGAGGGGATTGTACCAAGATCATTTTCAAATTGTAAATTGCTTGAGATTCTAAATCTTGGAAGCAATAACCTCAATGATGTTTTTCCCTTTTGGTTAGGAACACTTCCTGAGCTAAGGATACTTATTCTACGACAGAATGGATTCTATGGTGTAGTTGGGAGTCCTACAACCACGTTTGCATCTCCAAAATTGCACATTCTTGATCTCTCTGCTAATAAATTTACAGGTAATTTGCCATTTGAATACTTCAAAAATTGGAAGAGTATGAAGAAAGCTGACACAAATGATTTCAAATATATGCTGGCATTTACAATTATTCCATTGGTGGGATATAAATTGCCAGAATTTTACCCTTACTCTATAACAATAATAAACAAAGGTAAGGAAATGGTATATCCAAAGATCATGGAAGTCTTTGCAGCTATTGATCTTTCAAGCAACAAATTCAATGGAAAGATTCCAGAATTCATGGGAAACCTTAACGGGTTCCAATTGCTTAACCTTTCCAACAATAACCTTATTGGTCATATCCCATCATCGTTAGGAAACCTAACAACATTGGAGTCATTTGACCTTTCACAAAATAAGCTTTCAGGACAAATACCTGAGCAACTAAAACAACTTACTTTTCTTGAATCCTTTAATGTCTCCAATAACCAACTTACAGGGCCTATACCACATGGTGAACAATTTGATACATTTGATAGTAGTTCGTTTGAAGAAAATTTAGGATTATGTGGAAGTCCATTGTCAAAGAAATGTGAAGATCTTGAGCCTTCACCTCTACCCACTTCAAGCATTGGAGATGGGCAAAACTCATGGTTTCACATTGAATTTGATTGGAAAATAATTATACTAGGTTATGGTAGTGGGCTTGTAATTGGAGTAGTTCTTGGAAATATTGTGGCCGAGAAGAACCAACATTGGTTTGTAAAAATTAAGAAATTGCAACATAAAATGTGAAAAAGACAACATGTCTAGGGAACAATTTGCTTTTCAATTTACAGAGGTGAAAAGTTACAACCGGTGGGAAATCACTTGTTCAAAATGAAGATGTTGCTGCAATAATGGTTTTATCATACTTTTGTTTTTGTTTGTTTTATTGTTGGTGTTGTGCTGAGATTGTATTGTTTATTAGAGAGTCTTTTTTGTATTTTTCCAATTTATTGTAAGATTAAGTTTTAGACATAAACTTAAGTATTGTAATCTCTATTTTATTATAGTGAATTATTAGATTTGTCTTGTGGTTTTTTCCCTCTATGTTGGAGGGTTTTCCACGTAAATTTGGCATGTTTTGTGGCTTTTTTTTTTTTTTTTTTGGGGGTGCTTTTGTGATTTTTATTTCACTTTTGCTTGGTTTTGTAAAATTTAATTCACACATGTAATTAGAAATCTGGCCAACAAAAGTGGTATTAGAGCTTCCGTTGCAACAAGCTGTATTTTGATTGTAAATATACTACTTCTACTTTATGTAAATGATATGTTGATTATTGTGCGTATGTTATAAGGATTCCAGTTTAACACAATTAATTAATTTCGATTAAGCCAATTAATTGCTTACCCCTGATTCCGATTATGGCTAAGTTAATCTTATGGTTAAATAGTTGTAGTATATATCTACTTACAAACCCTCCAAATTTGTAATGACCATATACTGGAGCCTTCGACTCCTGCTAGCAACCAACTACGCCAAATCATTTCTCTTCACTAGCTTCCTGGATCCTCAATTGGCAACTCCAAGCTTCCTTGGCAGTGTATGATGACTCCAATATCTCCAAAGCTCTTGATCAACACAAATTCAGTATCCCATGAATTATGTATGAAAGAAGTGAATCTCCTCTCAAGGTATGTCAATGATGAGAGGAAGGATGGAGAAAACAAGTGGTGTTTGGCTAGTTTGTGTGCTAGGGTTTTCTCTAAGCTTCTAGTCAAATTTTCTTAGGACGAAATCATGAGATATGAGGCTTATATAGTGGGCTAAAAGATGGGTTCAACAGACAATTTGAAAATTGATTTTTCAGTAAATTTAATTTGAAGATTTTGGTCAACCCAATGTTCGGCGAATGTGCAACAAAATTTCTGCCATAACCAGTGGCGACTTTAAGAATTTTTTTTAGGATGGTCACAAAGAAATTTTAATTATACAAAATTTAATAAATCGATAATTTGAATATTTGCTACAACTGTGAGTCAAGTTATTAAGGAGAGCAAAATTGTTGCAACTGCAATGCTAGAAAGAATATAATTGTCATCATGATCAAGGAGAACTGACAACTACAATATTTTTCTTGGTACCATTTTTTAGGAAAAAATTAAATTAGAAATTATTATTTTTGAATAGGTTGAACGAGCTACAAATTTGAATATTTGACAATTTTTATCTTTTTGTTTTAGAATATGCTTTTTGTTGAATAATTTGATCACTTGATGTTGTTTGGTCTTGTCTTATTTTTGTTTGGTTTATGTTTGTTGTTATTTAGGCTAATATTTATTGTTGTTATTTAAGCTTTTTCTTTTTAATTTTATAAAAGGGATTAAGGATTATTTTTGGGGGACATAATTAATTTTAGAGTAATACCATGTCTACAATATTTTTACAATAAATTTTAAGCGAAAATAGTTATTAGTGAGTAAAAAAAATAATATCATTATTGGACCTAAATTAGAATTAGTAACAGCTTACCACATTAGATCTGTTGTAAAAGTATTGCAAAAATGTTGTGAATTTAGCATTATTTTTATTTTTATTGAACCCAACCTTTTATAATTCTCAATTCAAAGTGTTCAACATTTTTATTAGGGTGGTTACAATAGGTTAGTTTAACGTATAATTTTTTTTTTTTTTTTTGAGAAATAATTACATGCTACTAATCCCGTTTCTCGAACCGTTTCTCTCTAGACGTCCAAGCACTTTATACATGAGGAGGGTACCAATTTAGCTACAAAACTTTTGGCAACGTATAATAATTTTTTGGTTAGTGTATATATGCTTTTTTTTTGCAAGTTAGGGTGGTCCTGTGACCACCTGGCTTGCATGTGGAGCTGCCATCTAGTGGCCATAACTGAATTCTCCCAGCTATCCAATGTAACTCGTAGGACGGCTCTTGATATTAGTCAACCCAAATGGAAAAATGCCTAACTTGCATTTTAAGCACTAGAACCTCATCAAATAACAATGGACCCACTAAAAGATAATTACACCCTTTTTTTTGGAGAGTTTCAATCCATGGCGTTCGCTCTTAACAATAGCTATTTATTATCAGATTAAGACACCAATTAGTTTTTTATGTAGGCGGGGAATTGAACTCTAGGTCTTTTATTCAACCATCAGAGACTTTACCAATTGAGCTAACTAGAACTCACATAAAAGATAATTACACTGATAAAAGAATGAATTATACACATAAATATGACACCAAATGAAGTCAACAACAAGATGAATCTAATTAACAATGTCACCCTTTAACTATTTCGTGACATAATAGCATCTAATACAAACTCTAAGCTTAATGTGAGTTGGAGACGTTGGAAACAGTTGACTCACACCTAAGGAAAGACATGAAAAACATGTAAAATGAAAATTACACATGCAACATGTATGAAGACAAATCACCGTCCATTGAGTTGGTGATGAATCTTGCAGTTTTATATACTGGTTATCAATCCAACGAATTTGGGCTTTTGTCCTAGAGATTCAGTTTCACAAGAGGTTGTTTTACCATTTCAAGAACTCGGGCTGGCTAGTAATGGTCTATTAAAGACCACCAAAAGTCCATTTGTTAGTTTCAGTAATCCTAGTGAAAGTGGAAGGCCGGTGTAGAAAACTGGGTGAGCAGAGATTGTAGAAAATGTTGCTGATAGGCTTTGTAGATGGGCCTGAAGTAATTTTAATGGGCCAGTCCTCCCAGGAGACTCTCCCATGGAAGTCAGGCAGGCCCTTTCTGTGCCTCTGAGATGTTTCTTTTGTTAGTGAAAATGGAAGAAATGGAATACACTGATGCCCAAATATGGAGGTGGAACTGGAAGGAATTATTTTTATTAATGTTTTAGGCCCAAATGTGGCCCTTAATCTTCAATTACGACTACTGATGAAAATGGAATTGATAGAACTCATATACTGTTTATCAGTAGTTGGAACTAATATATGGAAATCCTATGCCACAAAGAAATCTATGGGAAAAGTTAGCAGTAATTAAGGTAATTTGGTAACTGAGACACCTACTGACATTTTCTTCTCTAGAAGAGCCAGAAATAGAGCGCCCATTAGTGTCTGTGCCAGATTTGGCTGAGCCACTCTTATAGTTTATATATGTTTCTTTATGGAAATTCAGGGAAATATCTAGTTCTTATACATTTTGCTCGAAAAACCTCACACACAAAATTACCAATTTAATAAAATCGTCCACTATTTTTGCCATTGTTTTCGAAATGTCACTAATAATTCATGTGATGGCAAATATAGATCTTTGAAAACAATTATTCTCCTTTCATCGCTGACTTGACCATCATGAATCTTTGTGAAGACTATCATTAAGTCCAACCCAAAATCTTTTTCTCCACTTTCTCAGTGTTCAACGAGTATAGAGAGTTTGAAATACGAAGTTGAGCTTATAATTAAGATTCTTTGCAATGTTCCTAGAATCCAAATTCACTTTATTTGTGTCATAATAATTTTTCATATAGTTGATTTCTTATAGATTTTGAATCAAGCACGCCGTTTCATGCCCTTGCCTATTAAAAACCTTTTTTTCTTTTTACTTAAACTCTTTTAAAAACATTTATTTGTTAATGGGGGTTAAACTTTTATGATTTGTACAACATGATTTAGATCAAAATTTTGAGTTTAGGAAGTCTAAAAGATAATGGTAACGTTTTAACTTTGGCACGCCTTTTCTTAACTACCGCTTCCACCTAAACGTGGCTAAACACCATTTCCATGCAATTTTTATGGGACATGTTTCCCTATAGTCAGAAATGTCAATTTTTTTATGCTTGGCCTTTAGCGAAAACTTTTTTATTTTAATGTACGAATGTTTCCCTATAACGAAAACTTTTTTTTTATCTTAAGCCCATATGTATCATTTTTGTTTTTTTTTGGTTGCAGTTGTTATATATTGCTGTGATTATTTATTTATCTTTCTTTTCAAATCACTCCTACCTTTTTCCCTATAATAAACTACATAGTTGTATACGACTATATGTGTTTGTAATAATCAGTATCAATATATATAAGTAGTAGCAAAAAGCTAATATAGGAGAGAGTATATAATTCTGTCATATACCGTATTCCTAAATATTCTCTTTATTTAGACTTCTTCCTCAACTAAGTTTTGTATTTATATCAAAGTAATTAGTTTTTTTTTTTTTTTTTGAGAAGAAAAGTGTTGTTAGTTTATTGAATTAGTCAATGGAGTATATGCATATATTAATTAGTAATTATCTATAGTTATGCATTAATTATTTATATTAAAGGAATTTATATTATTATTTTTATAAATTTTATTTAAGAAACTATTTTTATTAGAAATAATAATAATAATAATAATAATAATAATAATAGATTTCGAATATTATATTATTCCTCATATTTAGTTGCTTTGACAACAATCGTCACAAAATCTATCAAAAATTAAATATTTTTGAATTTACTAAAATTAATCTTAAAAATTTAGATTTCCTAATTCCTTTCAGTGACATGTAATATATATGTGTGTGTGTGTGTGTGCACGCGCGGCGTTGGGGGGGGGGGGGTGGGGAAGGGAACCAACATTGGAGTATTTATACTATGTAATTTTTTTTTTTTTTTTAAATACCAATAGGATACATTTGTTTTGAATTATTTTAGTATATTGAATTTTTATGTCATTTTTCTAATATTTATATGTAAAACAATTAATTTGAAATGTGGTATTCTATTGAAATTTAATTATTTTTACAACAATTGAAACAAAATCCAACAAAAGAAAAATATAAAACAAAAGTTAATAACACAAAAACGTAAAAAAAATTAATTGAACAATATTTTCATTTTATTTTATCAAAACGATACTTGCATTATTGAGTAGACATGAAACATGTCTATCTATATCAGTCATGCAATTTTCAAATTTTGTAAACACATATGGTATGATAAACCGCTACACTACTCTTATTATTTTTGTATTTTGACTATAAAATATAACACTAAAATATTACAATAAAAGTTATTGAAATATTTAAAAAAATTAATGACATGTTAGTGATATTTGTGTAAGTAATATGAAAAGTCTTTCATAAAATGCATTGCACATCGTGCGAAAAGTCAACTAGTTTAATTCAACTGTGCAGTATAAGGATTATCTGATTTTAAAAAGATAATTAATGAGAGTAATAGTGTTAGTTTTATCATGTTGTCTGCTATGAGTTTCACCAAAACATGTAAAAATAGTCCCAAATCAAGAGTGCTTATATATAAGGCTGATGTTGTGGGAACTAGGAACTGGGAACTGGAAACCCTTCCACATATTTCAAAATACATAGTATCATTCTCCGTACTTAAGGGGTACTTAAAAATTACTCGGTCAACCTGATTTCTTCAGCAGTTTTCCAAGTATTAGTGCCTTTGGTAAATGAACAGTCCCTATAGCAAAGTTGTCATTACAATGACTCAACACGTTGCAGCTTTGATTATTTTTCCAAACGACTTGTAGCACATGCATGTACTATTTCAACTCCCATTTCATTACCAATATTTTCCTCCAAATACTTTTTTATATATATATTATTATTGGAAAGTAATTGTTTAGTTGAATAATTAAGTTTTACATTTGGGTTATAAAAATTTATTAGGTTGTTTAGGAGTATATATCCTCTCCCTCTCACATAGGGGTGGACCCCATAATGGGTGGGAGCCACCCCTATATGAGAAGAAGGGAATATACTTCCAGAGTATCTAATACTAACTCGATGGATTGTAATATAGATAAGAGTTTTGTGATTGATACAGCATTTTAAGTTCATACCCACATATTGAAGCTTTTGGTCTTGTTTATCAATGGACTCACACAGAACTCCCACACAAACTAGAGTGCCCGAACATTGAATCCAAAGCCATAAACAAACCGTGTCCTGATAGATTCAACCATTGTGTGTTAGAGAATATGTCTATTGAATGTTTCGATAAGTCCTACTAGTTCTGGACTGGCTAAAAACGCTGTATAAAAAGTAAGAGAAATTCCTCTTTAGTGCGGAAAAATAGGCCAACAGAGGTGCACTAGTGAATTTGCTAAAGAAAAAAAGTGGTGGCCTTTCCAGCGAGTTCTCACACCCAATTTGATTTACTTCAATAATACTAGTAAATGTGTGGAAGACACTATTTTTTAATGTGGGCTGCCTAAATGTGGCTCTTAATCAGTAGATTAAGGCTGATGGAATTGACAGCACTCATATAATATAGTTGAACAAAATATGCATTGGCCACATATGGAAACCCCATGCTATATTTTAATCAATGGATCAGGAAATGATTTAACTTAATTAATCCATATAGATAACTCATGGAAAAGGTGGCAGAAATTAAGGTTACTTGGTAACTTTTACCACCACCTGATACATGTCATTGTTGAAAGTGATATATTGACATTTCATCCTCTATAAGAGCTAGAGATACACCACCCTATGGTTTTTCTGTCTCTTCAATTGTTCTTCTCCAATCAAGCCCCTATCCTATCTCTTAGACATGCTTTTATTTGTATAAGCTATGAGATAGGAATAGGACACAATTGACATACCTATTTTGTAAAATACAACACCTTTCAGATAATTTTGCTAATTAGTTATTGTAATGGCTAATTAAAATCTTTGTGAAGAGTATCATTTTCAATGGACATTTGACTTTACTCTCTTGGATCTTTGTGAAGACTAGATTTTCTGGACGACTTAGAATCTTTTCCTCTGCTTTCTCAGCAGTCAACAACTAAAGGAATTTTGACATTCGAAATTGAGGTTTTATGATTCCTTGCAACATGCTGCCAGAATCCAAATCCACTTTATTTGAGTCAGAATGATTTTTCATCTTAATTATTTCTTATAGATATTGAATCTATAGCACTTGGTTTCATAATCTTTAAAGAACATTTTTTTTGAAATGGGTTAATCTTTTAATGATGTTCCCAACATGATTGAGATTACAAATCTGAGTTTAGAACATCAAATAATAAATAATTATGCTTATGACTAAGGTGTTCATTTTTGTCTTGTGGCACACCTTTTGTAACAGTGAGCAGTATCAATGTTAACTACCAATGCGGCTCAAAACCAGTTGTAATCAATTTTTATAAGGCATGTTTCCCTATTAATCAGACATGTCAATTTTTTTTAATGTTTGTCCTTTAGCGAAATGTTTCTTTTATAGGTATGAATCTTTTCTTGAATAGATAAGGTAGGTAGCTCTTAAGCGAATGGTAATCCTGATTACTCAGCATCTTAGAGGTGGTTGCATCATTGTCTTTGTCATAATTATCTTCATTATCATCATGATTAGCACCACCACTTTAAAATAGTTGTTATGGCTGTGATTATTTATTTCCATTGTTTTTAAACCTGCCTCCCCTTTGTCCCTACACTATAATAGAGATTATGTATTTTTTTTTTCCAGACTACTTATTTATTAGACAACTATATATGTTTTCAATAATTGCGGCAAGTCTCCCTAATTAATGATATTAAAAGAACTGAAATACCAGATGACCGTATCAAATAAAGTATAGGGGAACAACTATGCAAAGGAAAAGGGTTGCTGATTTCAAAAGGGTATTGAGGTAGGTAGGGTTGAAGTATGCCCTATTTGCTCTCCCTGGACAAAAAAAAAAAAAAGAGTTAGGTACAACAGTAAAAACATGTACCGATGGTTGGCTTTTTTGGTAACCTTCGTAAATGAGCTATAATCTTTTCTTTTTCCTACATAGAAAGGATAGGGGAAGGCCAAATGTGAAGGGCCTAGAAGGATCTAGATACCTAAAGTATTTCAGAATAGTACCTAGTCACTGATGAACGATTAATAAGAAGGGTCTAGATAGTATGCAAAAGCACTCTCTTAAGCGAGTTCTACCATAATATGACCTTATTGTCTAAGGTGAGAGATTATGGTTGTCAGCCTCCTCTTTTTTCTTTTTTTCTTTTTTTTTTTTTTTCTTTTTTAAGAATACTAAATATTTTTAACATATACATAGAGAGAGGAGATAAAGTTTTTTTAAAAAAAACTTACAGTAGTGTATATTTAAAAGAGTCTAACTCTTGAATACACAATACAGATTAAATCCCTTAAATTCACACTTATTTTCCAATAAAACTTAAGTTATATGTTAGATTAACCTTTCTAATAAAACTTAAATTGGTATAGTAGTGATGTAATGCATAGATACTTGCGGAAGTGTTATCTTGCGTAATAGTTACATACAAACATCTGTCACATAGGAGGTGATATCTCATATAACAATTGCATATAGCATAAACCATTGCACAAAATAATTCTCAAGTCCATTCTCAAAAAAAGTAATAATAATAATTCTCAAGTCCGTGTGACTTGTGGGAAGAGCATTGCATGCTACTAGTACATTTGATAGTAAATCATAAGAGCACTCGCATCAATTCATGTATAATAGCATAAGTAATAAATTTTGCACATTTAATTGTCAAAAATTATTCATATCAGACTATGTAAAAACACGTAAATGTAGAAAAGGTACAGTACCGTGTAAATATACATGATTACTTTGTAGCAATATAAAAAAAGTAATTTGGGAAAATAAGAAGAGTTGTGAATTTCAGCAATGATTTTGTTGAAATTATGAGAAAAAGTAAGAAAGATGAGAGATAAATGATGTGATGGAAGGAAGAGAGAGAAAAAAAAATTTTGATTTTGGCAATGTTAAGAGCACTCCCATGGTTTATGCACAATAGCATAAGTACTGAATTAGTAAATTTTGCACATCTAATTTCTAAAAATTACCCATATCAATCTATGTAAAAACATATAAATATACACAGTTACTTTGTAGCAATATAAAATGAGTGATTTATTAATTTTTTAAAGAGAGGGGGAGAGAGAAGGTTAAATTAATAAAAAATAATGAAAAATGGATATTTTATTGAAATAAATTTTTAGAAATAGATAATATGATGTAAGTTTTTTTGAAGAGTTTTTTTTTTTTTTTTTGGAGAAACAAGTGTTTTTGAAGAATGGTCGTATAAAAATACAAAAATAAGTTCTTATACTAAAATAAGTTAAAAGTTTTGTAGGAATTGATATTTAAAACTTGTATATATATATATATATATATAGAGAGAGAGAGAGAGAGAGAGAGAGAGAGTGAGAGAAAGAGAGAGAGAGAGGATTCTTTTGGAGATGGTTAATGAATCATTTTAAGAATCTTTAAATACAACTTTCATTAAAATTATAAAAAAGTTATCAAAAAAAATTAATTATTTTTATCTTTTTTTTCTTATAAAATATTTTTAAAAATATTTTATGCACCAATAATCTTAAAGCATTTTTGAACCTTTTTTCATATATATATATATATATATATATTGGGGAACTAACTAATATTAGATGCACAAGACGTTAGAAATTCTTTTACGTGAGACTGCACAATTCTTTTACCTTCAAGAGAGTTCCGACTGAGGTTTGCAGATAAGGACCGTGTCCTTTTTACACCAATTTCACTTGCCCACACTCTACCTCTGAAAGCCAATGAAAAGTTTTCAGCAATGAGTGAGAAAGCTTGACAAGGAAGATGGACTGGATTGAAGGAATCAGGTTCCTGATAAAGGAATAGTTGCTCAGAAAACGATCAACAGGTATAGGCAAATTGTGACAGAAATTGCACTTGATTGATTGAAGACTAACATGCAATTTATCTGCTTCTTGAATAAAGATTCTCTCGTGAATTACTTTCATCCATACCAATACACTAAAGTCTCTTTAACACATTTTATGCTGTCTGTACCTCAATTATGATGTGGTTCGTACGCCTCCACTTTAAGCCTCTTTTTAAGACCTTTTTACTTTATCACCAGAGGAGTTGGTGGTTCAAATGTAGGAAGTTTGTGATTCATCATCTCGTGAGTCTGAAGTTTAGGGTTATCTTATGGTATAGCATCTAGAGCAAAAGTTAAAAATTTCTGTGGTTCTATTTTAATTTTGAACACAATAAAATAATATAAATATAATAATAAAATAAGATATTTATTATAATAAAATAATATATTCAAACACACAACCATCACAGCCACACACACAACAAGCGAGGAATAAAAAAAAAAAAAATTTTAGCTCTAAACTACAGTGCACATCCATAGATAGATATGCACTATAACAATAAAGCTTAAAAAAAAATAATTTTAGCTCTACTGCTGTATGGTTATTTTTGTATTTTGGTAGAACTAAAATAGCTATATAGTTTTTTAGTTCCACTGCTATAAATGTTCTTATGCTTTTTGCTCTAATTTGGAAAAAACATTTTCAAATTTTTTATATATCTTTATATTAAGTATGAATTTTGAAAAGTTAACAGTAGAATTGCATGTTGTTTTTATATTCTTTATGCTTACATAATTTTAAAAAAATCAAAGATTAATTGCTATGTCACAAAAAAATGTTAAAATTTCAAGTTTTTGAGATCTAAAATTGTGTATAAAAGACAAGTTTATTGATCGAATAGAAAATAATATCCAATTTGAACGAAATTTGATATACATATTAAAAATATAAGAAACATGAAATTCAATGATTAGATTTTCACAATTCATACTCAAAAAATAAATATATAAGAAGTTTGAAAATTTTCTTTCCAAACTAGTTTAAAAAGAAACTTTGTTCCTGTTAGGTGAAACTTTGCTAGCAATTACAAGGTTTTAAATATTAATAAATATAATTATACAAAACAATATAGCTTTATTGTAATTACTATATAATAATAGTAGTGTCAATTATCAACTTATACAAAAATATTGTTACTTTACACGAGTTACCATCTAAAAATATTGTCAAAATGATCATGAAAAAATTGTCTTTAACAAATGGCTAGCAAACAATTAGGATATCATGGATATTTGAGATATTGACCGAAAATTTTTATTGTATTTGGATTATTTTATTTGTTTGATATTTTGTTATGTTTTCCATAATTTTTTTTGAGAAATTGATTATTATAACTCCAATATTATAAGTAATCATTTAGTATTTTGGGTGTCCAATAATGTATACTTCCGGAGTATAATAAATGCATACTCTCTTCTCTCACATAAATAGTGGGTTACACTAATTAAATTCATGATAGGACCCACCATTTATGTGAGAGGAGAAAATACGCATTTATGATACTCCGGAAGTACCTAATAATTTTTCAAAAGTGAGTATCACATCCCTATCCTGAAGGAGTATCTAATAATTTTTTTTATCTCACTTCGGTAAAACTTTGAAGGTACAATAATGTCATATTCTTTTGTCTCACATAATAGTAGGTCACATGAATTAAATTTATGATAAATTCTACTATTCGTTTGAGAGAAGGTTGCATGACATTATTATACTCTCGAAATATTGTATAATTTATCTTATTTTTTCCTTTTGAATATCCATATATACTAATGATATCTATTATATTTATCTTGCCCTATCTTCATTATTTTCTATGATATATATCACATATTTCGGTGCTATCTTGTATTCCTTTGCTAATAATTTCTTCAAAGATATTTTAAAATTAAGATATTACAATTTGACCATATTTTAATTATTAGCAATAATGATAGTTTTTTATAAGGTAAATAAGACAAAGTTTATGTTTAGTCGTGGTGATAGAAAAGTGGAGAAAATAGAAAATGTTGAAAAGATAAAAATAAATAATAATAAAAATTGGAGAATAGAAAATATTTGTATTTCATCATGGATGTTTGGTGTGTGTGTGTGTGTGTGTGTGTGTATCCATCCTAATTCTCCCTACTAATCAGCTTTAGGACAACTTTTTTTATTTTTTGAGAGAGTGTTTTAGCCTATGGCATCCGCTCCTAATAATAACTCTTTTATCATTAGACCAAGATACTTATTGGTGTAAGCGGAGATTGAATTCCAGATCTCTAATTCAACTATTAAAGACTTTACCAGTTAAGTTAACTAAAACTCATAGCTTTAAGACAACCTAAACAGTCACCGTTGATTCATTTTGTCCAAGTTGTTTAGAATAGGCAAAATAACAAAGTCCCTGTTTTTTTTTTTTTTTTTTTTGGGGATATGAAACAAAATCAATGTTGATCAAAAAGCTACCGTTCTACCGTCTTCCTAACAATACATTGGTAGAACAAGTTTTCTTAATCATACTTTAATTATCCATTCACACTTGCCCTCTAAAAACTGTGTTTTTACATATATGGTCACCTCAAGAAAGAATAAGAACAAAAAAAAAAGGTTCTTTATGATATCAAAGCTTGGAATGTCAAATTCCACTCAAGTGGCCAACAGAATAAAAGCCAAAAAAAGCTTTTGAGGGATTGAAAAAGATTATCAAAGGGACGCATTGGTTGTTTTGGATTTTTCTTTATCAAATTGTGATCAAAGTTGTTAAAAAATGGTGATGCCAAAAATTCCTTCAAAGATACATGAAAGGGAATGATACCTTATAAAGACTAAAGAGAAGGTGGGCTGATATGTAGGACCCATGGAAATGGAATGCTTGTTTTTAATACTTATTTACCAAAGTGTCCCTGAGTTTGAGAGGATAAAAAATTGAACCTTACAGGGTAATTAGGGGGGGGGGGGGGGGGGGGGGGGGTATTTTGGTAATAAATTTAGATAGTGGATTTCTTTTCCCTTCTTTTCTTTTTTTGAGGATCGTAGTGGAGTTAAGTTAGGCCAAGTGTCACTCAACTTTAAAAATCAGATATATTTTTTCTTTCTTTGGAAAATCACATTTCATATATCCTAATAAAAAAATGCAAATATTGCTCATAAATTAAACATCTATTTCAAGTCAAAAAGAACCTAATTAAGATGAATAACTAGCATGGACATGGTTTCCTCGAGAGAGAAAATGGGGAGTTTTTTTTTTTTTTTTTTTTTTTTTTTTTTTTTTTTTTTTTTTTAAGAAAAAAATAGGGAGGTTTTAATCTGAGTAAATCTGGTAGTTATTCATGAGACTGATACCGCAATAATTTTTCATAATTTTGCCACAACTCGTTTACGTAACAATGGCACCACAACAATTTTTCATAATTTTATCATAATTTATTCACATGATAACTTATGACTGATGAAATTATAAAACACATAAAGTTCGTTTAAGATCAGCTTATTTTGCCAAATCTGAAATTTTTTTATAAAAGTATTGTAGATAAATATAAAAGTTAGCTGAAATAATACAATGAAACTCATAAATAGTATCAAAAAGTACAAAATACCTATAAATAGCCGCACAAATAAATTAAATAATAAAATAAATTGACAAAAATAATCTTTATCAAATAAATATATAAATTCACTATTTTTTTTTTTTTTTTCCATTATCAGCAAGTTGTAGCCTGTGAAAATTGTTAAAAGAAGGAAATGCAACCATTGCTTTTGATCCAAGGTGGCAGCCTAGCAACCTTCGACGTTAAAGAAGGGAAGTGACAGCAAAAAAAAAAAAAAAGGGGACAGACAGTCTAGCACACACTCCAAAGGTAGTTTTATCGAAAGAAAGAGACTGCTTTTCAAAAGGTACAGAAGAATGGAGGACTATAAAAGAAATCCCACCAAACTCAAAGCCAATTTTTTAAAAGACTCATTGAATTGAAAGCTAGAAATGTTTTTATTAAAGGGACACAAAATACAGGACCTCACAGTTACATTCACTTTGTTAACTGATATTTTCCAATTCATTAATTATCTTTATCTCCTTAAGTTACTTCCTTAATCAGAACTCCTTTACACATCAGAGCCAGAGGCTTTGATGGATCTCGAGGGTCCTACAGTTGCAAACAACCCAGCATTTACAACCAAGTGTAATACACAAAAGTATTATCAAAGCTTCAAATATAAGGCTGCGACCAAAAGTCACAAAGCTTACATGGCATAATAATACTGTTCACAATGTTTAGTACTGACTCGAATGGTTAGAATATAATTTTTTCCAAAATTTCAGCCCCTGCCTTTAGAAACGTGCCCAATTGAGCCAGATTTTGTTACTTTGAATGGTCAAAAAATATTTTTTACTCACCATGGTTTTATTGACCTATCCATAGCACTTGTTCCCTATCATATGTCATAACCGCATTTCTTCTATAAAAAAAATAATAAAAAAATATAAAAAGTTCTTAGCGTTACCATAATAATATCCTATTTGTAAATAAAAGTTGACGCTACCATAATAATATTCTACTTACAAAAACAAAAAAATTGATCATCATACCTGTTATGCTAACTAGCCCCACGAGTACACTAGTGAGTATTGAGCTGCAGGCATAATGACATTATGTGTATATTAGTAGTTTTTTTTTTTTTTTTTTTTGAGCAAATATTAGTAGCTTCATTGATCAATAAAGTTCTATTCAGAAAACATAATAAAGCAAATCTACCTCATATGTGTAAGAGAGAGAAATGGGGGCCTACAAACAACTAGGCATTACAAGGGTCATAACTTTTGGACCAATCTTGAAAAGAGTACGTACTAAATAGAGCCACAAAACCCCACTTCAACCAACCCCCATTTATTTTCCCTTCCCCTAACTCAAACTGCTACTTTCCTTTTTTTCATATCTACATTATACATTACAAAAATTATCCCCATTGGCTTATACAAGTAGTATAAGCTAGCCTAGCTATATCCCCCACAAATGTTCAACATGTTCCATTTCCACACACAAAATGTCACATAACTGAGCACCCATTTGGATTTTCATCACTGAAAAGCTCGAACGAATCTGATGGATGTTGTGGATAGGAGTCATAATTATATTCAGACGGTGGAGGCTCAGTCTCGTACTCAGTCATGTACACGTGCGAATTGGGTGGTGGTGGTGAGGCATAATATGATGTACCACGGCTACTAGTAGGGTGTGCCATGCTATAACTTGTGGCATACACTGGTGGAGCTGAATAATAATGCTGTGGTTGTGGATAATAATGTTGTGGTGAACTTTGATGGTACACATGCTGAGGCGGAGAGCTGTGATTGGCTGGATATGGGTTTTGACCATGACCATGACCATGACCATGACCGTGAGGTGCTTGAGCATGTGCTTGAATTGGTGATCCAGTGATTGGGGGTGCATCGCCAGGCTGTTCTACACCCTCATCAATTTTGACACTCACTTTGTGCCCCTTCTTTTTCTTCTTTTTACCTCCACTGCCACTGCCGCCACCGCCGCCGCCACCACTTTTCTCAACCCCATTCTCATTTTCACAACCAACACTAATCTTCTCAGCCACCGGTGGCTGGCTACCGGCTGGAGAGGTCACAGTTTGCTTCACTTCAGGCTTTTGCTCTTTAACTTGTCCACTGGCTTTACTGGTAACCTCTCCATTTTTACTTGGACAACCACCTTCACTATGTTTAGAAGGGTCTTGGACATGATGACCTTCAACTTTCACTGCTTCTTTTTCCTTGTCTTCACCATGGTTGCTTTCTTCAGCGCTCTCTTGATCACTTTGTTTCTCTTTCTTATTCTTTGATTTGCTTTTTTTCTCTTTTTCAGGCCAAAGCTCTGCAGGTCTCCCTGTCTTTATCAATTTTCTAATCAAAGTCTCAGGGTGTACATTCCCTTTCACTGTTACTATGGCTTTTTGTTGCTTCAAATCAATATCTGTCTCATAAACACCTGAGAATCAAACAAGAAGTTGGCAAATTTGTTAAGGGCAAGAATGATATATATTAGAGGGAATGAGAAATGGGAAAGTCCGAAGATTTGAGCTGAAACAAACCAAATATGGAAATGAAAGAGAAAAGCAAAGAAAACTCAGTGATAAGGTGAAACTAAGAAGAAAAAGGAAAAAATAAATAAATAGGAAAAAACACAACCAAAAAGAAAACAGCTAAGAAAAGCTGCTAAGCGCCTAAACCTTACAAGAGAGAGGGAGAGAGAGTAATAACCTAAAGGATATGATGAAACTAAGGCAAACTAATAAAAAAAGACCCATATGAGAAAAGTAAAGGAGATTCTGAAGTCTGAGTTTCAAACAGGGAAAAAAAAAAGAACTGATGTAACATTAGGGTTTGGAAGTTACCTTCAACGCTATGTAGAACCTTTTTTACTTTTCTTTTGCATCCTTCACAGTGAATGGAGACTTTCAAGACCCATTTCTGGAAATAGAAATAAGAGATAAGAAGGGGTTAGAACTTAGAAGCATGTGTGAGAGTTGAAAAGTTGTTTAGAAAGAAGAAGTGGGTGTTTAATGAAACCATGTTTTGTATATATACCTTGCAATTGAGAGGTTCTGAATTGTCTTCTACCATTACTTCTTTAGGTGGTACTTCTTTAGCTTCTGGGGCTGCCATTGGAGGAAGAGGTAAAGAGGCAGTTAGGTTTTTCAGTGATGGAGAGAGAGAGAGAGAGAGAGAGAGAGGAGGGGGCTGCTTTGAGCGTAAAGAATTCACTTAAAAAGAAGGAATGAAGAACCTTTAAGAGTTGAGAGAGCATTTAAAAAATTTTAAAAAATTAAAAAATTAAAATTAAAATTAAAAAAGTAGAAGTTAAGTGAGAGAGGAAAAATCAAGTATGGGCCTAGTAGTTGGTGCATGCTGGGGTGGCAATAACACCTGTCATGAGAATTAGTAATATTTTAATTTTATAATCTCTTTTTTTTTTTTTTTTTTTTTTTTCCTTTTCCTTTTAGCATTAAGTAATAGTGATTTTTTTTTTCTTCTTTTTTGGGCTAATGGACGGTATGGCATTGATGCTTCTTGGAAGCCAAGATCACAAGCATTTTCATTTCCATAATTCGTAAGTTTTATGCAACTTTATTTAACGACGAAGGAACTCTTTTTCTTTCCAAAAAATCCAAAAGAAAAACTCTTTTTCTTTGCGTAGGCGTTTAGGAAATACAATTTAGGAAAAATTATAAGGCTTATTTTCACCTATGTGGGGAGGAGTCCGCCTAATGGGCAATGGCCCTAAAGATTTCTTAGAAATTACTATAACATTTTTTTTATTATCATTTATTACAATTTATTATATATATAAATATTCTTATGTGGCTTATTGTGCTTTTTATTATGAAGAAGAAATATAAAATAAATGATTAGTATAAATATAACATTGGAAATAATTTATAAAATAATATATAAAAATGGTAAACTTATTATTTATGAATAAAAATAATAATTCAATTTGTACAACACATTAAATTTTAAATGGATTCATTTACGATCAATAGAAAATGTAAGAAAAATATATTTAATTTATTAAAATTTTCAAACATTTTCTTGTAGATATTACCTTGAAACTAGACTTGTCAAACGGATCGAATTAGGTTAAGTTGGATTTCGTTTGGGTTAAGGTCAAAACTTGGTCGTTCTAAAAGGGTTGGGACTAGTGATCAGCCTGACCCATACTTGTTCATATGTAGAAAATAATAATAATAATAATATTGTCTTTGTATTTCTTTTAATACAAATAAGAAAATACTCAAAAATAATATTTAAATAACCAAAATTCACTAATGGTTCTTCACCATAAAAGAAAGAAAAAGAAAAACTTAATGTCGTGGACCATGTCAAGTTATCAACCTTCTCAAGTATATCTATTCTTTTTGCATTTAAAATTATAGTAAAATTATATTACCTAGAAAGATAAAAATAAAAAGCAATAAAAATAAAACACAATATATTAGATAAGGAAAAATAGGTAAATATTTAATATAAATGAATATATTGTACTGTCTCATCTAAATCTAATATGTGTAAAGAAAAAAAAGGTTGGGTATAAGTTGATTCGACCCAACCTGAAAGGCAAGCGGGTCAAATACAAGTCCGCCGGTTTTTGCTTAAAGTAAAAAATTCCAGGCGAAGTTGGGGAAATCAAACATGCTTAGGTCAGGTTAACTATTAACACTTGAAATCCAATCTTGTTAGGTTTACTTTGAACCATTATGAGTTTCAAGTTCTATTATGGAAATGAAACTTGTAATCGAGTGATGATATGAAAATATGAGTAGAGCAAAACTTTCATGTCTATCATTGGATTAAAATGGGAGAATAAGATGAGATTAGAAGTAGAACTACCATTAATTTGCAGGGGATCAAGTTGATTTGGATTAAAAAGGGTAGGAATTCCTTTTTTTTTTTTTTTTTTAATGCTGTCAGTGAGTGGTCAGGTTTTTTATTTTTCCTTTTTTGATAGATGCGTTTGTGTTAGGTTTCAAGCATTTAATATGGTTAGATATTTATGATTTGTAAACTAAAATATAAATGGAAACCACATAAGTTGGTAACTATATATGGTCATGTGCTAGCTGTTACAGTACAACAAAATTTCTTCCTATATCATTTCAGAATTCTGATACTTATTTCCATATCTGTAACATTTTAATAAATTAAAGCAGTGATTTCTTCTTTTCTGAAATCTAGCTCACTCCTCTTCTTAGGCGAAAGTAAATAATTTCTAGAAGTTACTGCAATCTTTTTTTCTTTTTTCTTTTTTTGAGAAGAAGGTAAATTAGAAGTTTTTCGAGCCATGACCATGATTATGGTATATATGTTAAAATTTTTTCTTCCCCTCCCAAAAGAATAAAAAACGCAAAAGCTTAAAAGGCAATCCAGTTAGCATCCTTTCAACCTAAGAAACCACATACCTTGACCAACTGGTAACTACACTATGGAACGAGCTGCATGGATTTAAATAATTTCTTTCAGAAAGTAAAAAATATATATAATTGCATAAATTAGAAGAAAATATGAAGAAAGTTTAATGTATATAGAAAAAGGCTACGGTATCTAATATTATTATCAAAACATTTTAGTATTTATAAGCAAGTAAAGTTGTGTTCATTGTGATTGCAGTCGTATGAGTTTATTATATTCATATATATTGTGCTCTTTTCTTTTCTTTTTCTTTTTTTCGCAGTGGAATCAATAGTTAATTAGAGTCACACTCTCATGATTAATCTTATAGGAATTAATTATATCAAAAAGCTTTCCTTTAAATTAATCGGTATGTGTTCTCTTGTCACATTATGATTCCAAAGTGTTTTGATATGTCAGTTTAAACCTAGAGACATACTTTATATATATATATATATATATCATATAGAGGGTTTTCTTTTTATTTTCTTTTTTTTTTTATTTTTTATTTATTTATTGGGCATCAATATAGAAGAATTTTGAATGACACAATGACAAACAAACGTATTAGCATAACATAACTGCTTTAGAACCTTGTAGCTTAGTGATGTGGGTTTGTGGTATATGGCCCAAGGGCATTAGGGTAATTTTATTCAAAGATATTAGCTTTGAGGATCAACCGACTGTGAGAGTGGTACAGCACCCTAACCTGAATGGACTCTATAGTCTACAGCCCTAAAAGCTAGATTGAAGACCAAATCAATTAGTATCACATTAATTACTTTTTGAACCACTTTTTTTTTTTTTTTGAAAGAAATTACTTTTTGAACCACTAATTCATACCTTCTACTCAACATTAATTTGATACATACCAGTTTGGGTAGAACTTATTTTACTAAAACTGAAAATTGAAAATTAAAAACACTCTAACAAAATAATTTTTAAATATGTGAATAATATTGTGGGACCTATTTTTGATAAAAAGTTGTTGAAAAATGAAGTTTGTGAGTCTATGAACAGTATACAAATGCACTATTCATAAAAGACTTGGTCAAAAGTTGCAGTTATTGTTCATGAACAGTAACCATAACTGCTCAAGTCTCACTGAAATGTGGCTTGAAAGAAAAAAAAAGAAAAAAAAGAAAAAGAAAAAGAAAAAAAAAAAGAGGAGTAAAACACAAACCCAAAACTCAAAATGTGAATCCAAACCCGGCCTTAAATGTGGCATGTTTTTCCACGGCAAGTTTTGCAACAAAAAAAATATTTTATATCAAAAGGTGCAACGTTATTCATATTATAATCTAATAAATAAAAAAGATGTGTAAAAATAATTATCTAGTAACATATGTCTTTTATTATTAATAAGTTAGTTATTTTATGATAATATGTCTTATATTTATTAGATTTTGATACTACTAAGCGGCCAAGCCAACAAAATATGCATGAAACTATCACATTCAGCAAAAGCAATTGAGAAAAGTTATCAACAATTTTTCTTTTATAGAGACTCAAGTCTTCTAGAGTTGGCAAGCCCTAAGACGGTGCAACAAATCTTCTATTGTCTTATCTCCTCGAAGATACAACAAATTTTTTTTTTTTTTTTGAGAAGTACAAGATACAACAATTTAATAATGCTGTTTGGTTAACATTCTTGTGCATGTGTGTGACCCAATTTCTTTTGCATTGCATTGAAACCCAATAAATTCCATGTCTATAGACTAATAAGGAATCTCTCTCTTTATCAATATGAGATTCCAAATTTAAGTAACACACTAACTTTCAATTACCACATAGAAATCTCATATCTTTTCATTAAATTTGTCAACTTATTATTTATTAATTTATTAAAATAAATTGACAAACAAATAAATATATAATAATGATAATTCTAAGAAAACTCGATGAAGTTGGTTAAGTAATTGGACACTCCATCTCAAAGTGGCAGTTCCAAGAATACCGTAGAAAACCAAAAAATAATAATAATAATAATAATAATAATAATTCTAAGAAGAATTTTTCAGCGACACTTCTTAATGATTGCCAACAATAAATGACAAAAATAAAGGAACTTATCTACTTTTTTCCAACCTCCTCCAATTGTCCATTTCATATGCACCAGGGCATTGAAAGCATTCGACAGATGTTACAGTAATATAAGATTTTTGAAAATATATGGCAATAACTAATAATTATAAATCATTTCACTTTTTCTGAGACACCTTTTGAAGATTTTATTATAATTTTACTTAGAAAAAAAAAAAAAAAAGACCTTTCGTAATTTAAAAATTTGTAAAAGATTCGACTTATAAATTATATGATGGTCCAAAACAAGGTTAGGACTTAGGACTAGGTGCTTAGCCTGGAGGTGGAAAACATATATTTTAACCCCAAAAAAAGAAGAAGAAGCAGTGAATTCATGAACTGTTGTTTTACAGGTATACTTTTGTCAGTGTTGCAGTTATTCGAAGTTGGGGGAGTGAAGAGGCAGAATTATGAATGTAATAATTAAACTATGGATCTAGACTCTAGGAGAAGGGTACATACCAAAAATAAAACATTGCTTGGTTTGGTCCCAATGGGCTTTAAAAGGAACTTTCTTCTTGGAAGGCATTAAGAATAAAGTTAAAAAAAAAAAAAAAAGTTTAAAACTAGTGGTCCAACTAATTGCTCCAATTACTTTAATTTGATCTGTCTTTCACAAGTGAATATGATTAGCTTAATCCTGTCGTGAACCAGAATCAATGAGCTAGATTGGAGGGAGAAAATATTAATATTATGATTCCTTCTTCTTCTTCTTCTTTTTTTTAATAAAAAAGAAGATCTTAAATGTAATCCAAATCATGTTTTCACACATTACTATATCAATAAAAATATTTTTGATGGCGGAAATAATTCAATACTATATAAAGAAAAAAAAAATAAAAGGAGGAAGAGAGTATAATCCTCTAGGGTGGTATTGATTAAACAAAAAAAGAAAAGGTACTGAAATAGGATTATTCACAAGTTTTGAGGTATTTGCACCCTCTCTCAAAAAATAATATGAAATGAAAATATTCATTATGGACTTCCATTGGGGTAGCTTATAGAATCATAAGGATCGAATCTTGTTCACCCGAGGATGAGGATTTCTATTGTCAATAATTTTTTTATTGCTTTAAAAAAGGGGGCAAAATGTAAATTTATTGAAATAAATTGCTAAATTTGATACATTATATATACTAGCATTAAAAAAAAAAATCACATCAAATTAAGAAATATAGGGTTGAGTTCAAGTTACACGTGATATAATTCTAAAAAATGTTACATCACCCAATAACTTATTATTGAATTCATATTTTGAAAATCCAATCATTGGATTACATGTTCTATATGTTTTTAACATGCATGCCAATTTTCATGCCAATCGATGTAATTTACTATTTGTTCTATGAACTCATCTTTTATGTATTATTTTAAACTACAAAAACTTGAATTTAGACAATTGATTGATAACATGCCTATTAATTTTTGATCACCTTGAAATTTTGTAACCACAAAAAATATATAAAGATAATGTAATCTAACGGTAGATTTGTCAAAATTCACATCAAATTAAGAAATATAGGGTTGGGTTCAAGTTACACTTGACGTAACTCTAAAAAATGTTACACCATCTAATAACTTATTATTGAATTCATATTTTGAAAATCCAATTGTTGGATTACATGTTCTATATGGTCTTAACATGCATACCAATTTTCATGCCAATCGGATGTAATTCACCATTGATCTATAAACTCATATTTCATGCATTATTTTAAATTACTAAAACTTGAATCTAGACAATTGATTGATAACATGATTATTAATCTTTGATCACCTTAAAATTTTGTAAGCATGAAAAATATATGAAGATAATGTAATCTAACGGTACATTTGTCAAAATTCATATCGAATTAAGAAATATAAGGTTGGGTTCGAGTTACATCTGACGTAACTCTAAAAAATATTACATTACTCAATAACTTATTATTAAATTCATATTTTGAAAATCTAATTGTTGGATTACATTTTCTATGTGTTCTTAACATGCATATCAATTTTCATGTCAATCGGATGTAATTTACTATTTGATCTATAAACTCATCTTTTATGCATTATTTTAAACTACTAAAACTTAAATCTAGACAATTGATTGATGACATGACTATTAATTTTTGACTACCTTAAAAATTTGTAACCATGAAAAATATATGAAGATAATGCAATCTCACGATAGATTTGTCAAAATTTATATCGAATTAAGAAATATAAGATTGAGTTTAAGTTACACCTGATATAATTCTAAAAAATGTTACACCACCCAATAACTTATTATTGAATTCATATTTTGAAAATCCAACTGTTGGATTACATGCTCTATATGTTCTAAACATGCATGCTAATTTTCATGCCCATCAGATGTAATTTAACATTTATTCTATAAACTTATTATTTATGCATTATTTTAAACTGTAAAAACTTGAATTTAAATAATTAATTGATGACATGACTATTAATATTTGATCACCTTGAAATTTTATAAGTATGAAAAATATATGAATATAATGTAATCTAACGTTAAATTTGTCAAAAAATTCACATCGAATTAAAAAATATTGAGCTGGGTTCAAGTTACACGTGATGTAACTCTAAAAAATGTTACATCACTCAATAACTTATTATTGAATTCATATTTTGAAAATCCAACCATTGGATTACATGTTCTATATGTTTTTAACATGCATGCCAATTTTCATGCCAATTGGATTTAATTTTCCATTTGATCTATAAACTCATATTTTATGCATTATTTTAATGGGAATAAATTTTTATTCACTTTTGAGAGAGAGAGAGTACAAAAAGCTGAAATTCGTGAATTTTAGGCTACTATTTTGAAGTTGAAAGTGCTATCATTTTTTTATGGGTACAATTGTTTAAAAAATAAAGACAGACCTTTCTTATATAGAATATATATAAAATGTTCTTTTTTAGATGGTAAACAAAAGATTCATCTAAAGAATACAAAGTTCTATATGTTTATATATTTCTTTTTATATTTCTTTGAATTTTAGAATGACTTTTATCTTAAAAAAATTAATATTTTAATGCTTTTTTGCTAAGGTCAATTGTGGCCCTCGCAAATAATTTAGTATTAGTAAGGACATATTTTTAATCCACACAAAAAATAAACTTTTTACAAGGGATTTTTATTTTCCCTCGGAAAGAATTTGGTGGGAACATTTCCCTCAAAAAATTTTGACATTTTAATGATTATTTGTGAAGGTCGATCCTAGCTCTCGTAAATAATTTAGTATTAGTGACAGTTTTTTTTTAACTGTCACAAATAATACATTTTTTGCATGAGATTTTTAATTGCTCTCGCAAATAATATGGAAGGAAAATTTTCCTCCAAAATATTAGTATTTGTAACGGCTATAACACATAATTGCGAAAACTTTTCTTGTTGGTCACAAATATTTTACATTTTATCAAGTATTTGTGAAGGCTTTATTTTGCTATCACAAATAATATTTTTTTAGAAGGCTTTTTGGGTCTGTAAAAAATTCTTGGTCGCTAATCTATTACACTATCGAAGCTCTGTATTTATATACAACTAGTCGCTAACCCGTGCGATGCATGGGATAGTTAAATAAAATGACAATTAACCAACATCACGTTAAGGTAAAAGAATTAGTGAGAGACTGATTTGCCCACCAAGAATTTAAAAGAAAAAAAAATTGATATAATAAAATCTAAGAAATTTAGAAATAGAAAATTGAGTTAATAATATGCATATTATAAAATCCCCAAATTCTACTTCAAAACCAAACAAAACCCTTCAAATTCAAAAAATTCATATATAATATACCAAATAAAAATTTACCACATCTTGGGTTGGAAGACATAGATTGCAGTTTTGATTTTTCTCCAAAAAATAGAGATGCTTCATCTGCTGTATACAATATAAAATAATTATTAGAAATTTTAACCCAAAAACCAAACCCACAAAAACACTATCAAAATATAGAGATTAACCCAAATACTTAGAAGAAAATAAATTCTAAACATAACAAAACAATAAGATAAAATGAAAATTTCAGGCACATATGAAAGCAAATAAAAAAGACAAAACCTACGTTTTTTTTTTTTTTTAGTTGAGTCTCTCTCCTTCTTATTTTTTTTAATTTTAAAGTTAAGTTAAGTTTAGGATTTTGAGATGGTAATTGCTAGGGTTTTAAGGAGAGAAGAGAGAGTCCTACCAAGAGTCTAAATAATATAAACAATTCAAAACATGGAACATTATCAAATTTATAACACCTAATTCCATTATCTTCTACGTTGAATCCAAACAAATAATTAATTGAAATTAATCCAAACAAATAATTAATTAACAAAAATCAAAGTTTTAATAAAAAAACAAAAAATCACATGAACCCAAATAAAAATTCTCAATAAAGCAAGAACATATAAAAATTTACCACACCTTGGGCTGGAAGACATAGGTTGCAGTTTTGATTTTTCTTCAAAAAATAGAGATGCTTCATCTGCCATATACAATATAAAATAATTATTAGAATTTCAACCCAAAAACCAAACCCATAAAAAAACTATCAAAATATAGAGATTAACCCAAATACTTATAAGAAAATCAATTCTAAACATAATAAAACAATAAGATAGAATGAAAATTTCAGGCACATATGAAAGCAAATAAAAAATTTGAGATGGTAATTGCTAGGGTTTTAAGGAGAGAAGAGATTTTGGTATTTTTATGCAAAAAACGTTATTTTAGTTCTAGGTGATTTATTTCCTTATTTTTAGGCTCTTTTAATGTTTTTTTAGGTCAAATTTGGTTCCTATTATGGTTAGGTATTAATTAGGGTTTATTTTAGAATATATTTTCTTGTCTATCAAGTTTTATGATGCTCTTAAATAGGCCTCCAAGTTTGTATACGTTTTTCAATAATATTGTTATAAGATATAAAACCTAAAATAAAAAGAATCAAAAATAAAAAGAAAAAGAAAATAGTGATGATGTGGAAAATTGTGAGAGCTTCAAAAGTTTCGGTTTTATATATATATATATATATATATATAGATAATAGAGAGTTAGAGACAGAAAATAACTAATCCTAATCTAGCCGTTTTACATGCGAAACTGACATAACCAACTGATTTACAATTGACCAAGCATATAGCAGCACGTGTGAGTCTCTTAAGTTGGCAAGTGCTTCTCGCTTGACCCTTTTACATTGCAGCTTAAGCAGATACAAGTATCAACTACATCAATTTCTTTCATCCTTTTACCAACAGCTTTGCTAAAAAATAAGCTAAATTTTACCTTACATGGTGATCAATTCCCCCATTACATGCAAATGCCTTTTATAGTACTTGGACCCTTTCCAGTTTCCACCCAGCAGAGCACAAGAGGTATTGTTAGACTAAGATGTCATTGACAGTCTTCTCTTTTTAAATCTTTCGCAATTTAAAAATTTGTAAAAGATTCGACTTATAAATTATATGATGGTCCAAAACAAGGTTAGGACTTAGGACTAGGTGCATAGCCTGGAGGTGGAAATTAACCCAAAAGAAGAAGAAGAAGAAGCAGTGAATTCACGAACTGTTGTTTTACAGGTATGCTTTTGTCAGTGTTGCAGTTATTGGAAGTTGGGGGAGTGGAGAGGCAGAATTATGAATGTAATAATTAAACTATGGGTCTAGACTCTAGGAGAAGGGTACGTCCCAAAAAAAAACATTGCTTGGTTTGGTCCCAATGGGCTTTAAGAGGAACTTTCTTCTTGGAAGGCATTAAGAATAAAGTTAAAAAAAAAAAAAAAAAAAAAAAGGTTTAAAACTGGTGGTCCAACTAATTGCTCCAATTACTTTAATTGATCTGTCTTTCACAAGTGAATATGATTAGCTTAATCCTGTCGTGAACCAGAATCAATGAGCTAGATTGGAGGGAGAAAATATTAATATTATGATTCCTTCTTCTTCTTCTTCTTCTTCTTCTTCTTCTTTTTTTTTTTTTTTTTTTTAATGAAAAAGAAGATCTTAAATGTAATCCAAATCATGTTTTCACACATTACTATATCAATAAAAATATTTTTGAGGACGGAAATAATTCAATACTATACAAAGAAAAAAAAAATAAAAGGAGGAAGAGAGTATATTCCTCTAGGGTGGTATTGATTAAACAAAAAAAAAAAAAAAAAATGGTACTTTAATAGGATTATTTATAAGTTTTGAGGTATTTGCACTCTCTCTCAAAACAAAATATGAAATGAAAATATTCATTATGGATTTCCATTGGGGTAGCTTATAGAATCATAAGGATCGAATCTTGCTCACCCGAGGCTGAGGATTTCCATGGGCAATACTTCAAAGTTAGCATGGGCAGTCTAGTGGGTAATATTTAGTGTTGTGGATGCAATTAATTAATGCTCTCATGCCTTAACTTTGGCAATGGCGATTCTAGAATTTTTTTCTAGAGAGGTCAATAAGAAGATGTATCTTGAGTAGAAGATAAATTTTACAATCTACGTGGTTTCTTTATTCAAATTTGTACTTAGTACTGGTAAGAGAATAAAAGATAAACTATAAGTTCTTTAGGCATATTGTTTCTTAATACAATGAATATATTAATTATTGTTTCTAAGATTAAATATTGGAAATCATCTTTTTTTTTTTTTTCTTTTTTTTTTTTAAGAAGGATCTATTGTTTCTAAATACAATAAACATGTTAAGTATTATTGTTAAGTGAATTTTAATTATTAAAGCTTAGAATGTTTTTATTTATTAGTTTATGTCTATACTCTTACAATTATTTTATTTAACAATTCAACTTCACTTTGATAACAATTGGTCTTTATAATTGTATTAAGAAAATTTTTGTTGTGTTAACATTTATTTTTATATTCACCCAATCAATCTCCTATCCCACACCCCTAGTCTTTCTTCTTCTTCTTCTTTTTTTTTTTTTTTTTTTTTTTTTTAAGAATCACCATCTATCTAATTTTTTGATTCTCTTTTAGTGTTAACATTTGTTACCCACCAATTGATTGACCCACACCCCAGTCTCCACTCGAGAAATAACAAATTAAAAGCGCATTCAAATTCAGCCACTCTAGTCACATATTTGGTTAAAAGTATAAATTACTTGAGAATTGTTATATCTACAACATTTTCATAATAAATCCTAGGTGCTAAGTTATTACTAATTCTATTTTAAAACCACCATTGAATTTTTTTTTTTTACCCAATAGTAATAGCCATAACAATCTGCCACTTAAAATTTTTTGTAAAAGGGCTATGAAAATGTTGTGAACATAGAATTTCTCAAATTAATTATAACATTATTTGCAAGAATAAATTGTTAATATGGTCATCTTCAAGCTTATATCAGTTGAGCCTAAAAAAAATTAGAGTCAGGGTGTTCAAAATTTTATTTTAGGAAGTCAAAAGTCACTCAAAACAAAAATTTTTTAAAAAATATTATATTAAAAAAAAAAAAAAATTGGCCATCTTCGGGGGTTCATTTGAACCCCTTGAATTGAAGGTGGTGCCGCCTCTGAACTCTGGTTATATATAGTTAAACTTGTCAATAAAACCTATATTGTACTGATCCCAAAAGTGACAACCCAACTTGTATCTTGGACTATTGCCCAATTAATCTGTGTAATGTGGTACTGGTATTCAAGTTGATTTTCCATGGTCATGGCTAACCTCTTGAAGAAAGTGTTTATCAGAAAATCAAAGCAACTTTGTGCTAGGTTGGCTGATTACTGAAATTTTTTTGGTCGCCTTTTAATCCCTGCATTCAATGCAAAACTTTAGACATGGAAAGAAAGGTTTTGTGACCATTAAATTGGACATGAGCAAAGCTTATGACCGAGTTGAATAAGACTTTTTGAGTTGAATTGTGGAAAAACTTGGTCTTCATCATATGTGGATGGATATATTTATAATTTGGTTAACATTTGTTTTATATTTTGTACAAATTAATAGATGTACTGAAGGTTACATTATTCCTACAAGTGAAATCAGATGTTTATTTAGTGTTACGTACAGGCAATAATCTTTATAGCGTAACATTTCAGTCCACTTCACTCAATTCAGTTTTCTTTGACTCATTTTAGTCCATTTCGGTCCACTTGGTCTAATTCAGTCTACTTCCGTCCACTAGGTCTATTTCGGTAGATTTGGTCCAATTCAGTCTAATTCCATCCACTAGGTCTATTTCAATCCATTTGGTCTACTCTGATTCCTTTTGTCCATTGTGATCCATTTCAGTTTTATTCGGTCGACTTCGGTCCATTTTGGTTTACTTTGAACTATACAGTCCACTTTGGTCCATTCCATTTTGGCGTACTTACTCAAGTTTTAAGAATGGAAAAAGACAAGTTTGAGTTGAGAGTACTTATTCTAAATCAGAATTTATTGAAAAAGATAGAAGCCAAACTTGTGTACATAATACGGGAAGCAATGTTTTTTTGATAAAGCATAAATTATCCAAGAGAGCACCATGGCATGGTACGTTGTTGCACTTAATTGGTCCAGGAATTGAACAAAGGTGAAGAAGGATTTGGAACTGGAACTGATTCATTCACAAAATCTATCTAGTTTTTGGCTATTGAATCCATGAACGTGGATTTGGACCAAGGGTGATTGTCTTCACCAACATGTGGCCAAGTCACTAGCAACATGCCAGGATTATCATCACCACTTTGGAGAGAGTAATTAAGGATGAAAAGCATTATCTACTAAGGAAGTTGCAGTGGCAGCACGATTAGAAGTGATTTGTGTTGGAAACAATGGATGAGCACGATTAGAGCTCCAATACCATGTTAAAAGAACTGTTTCCAAGAGGAATTAATAGAAAACTTTATCTAATCTATTACACTTAACGTACGAAGCTCTGTATTTATATACAATAATAGAGAGTTACGAAGCTCTGTATTTATATACAATAATAGAGAGTTAGAGACAGAAAATAACAAATCCTAATCTAGCCATTATACATTCGAAACTGAAATAACTCACTGATTTACAATTAAACAAGCATATAGCAGCATGTGAGAGTCTCTTAAGTTGGCACGTGCTTCTCACGTGACCCTTTTATATTGCAATATGTAGTTGTTGCGTTACGATTAGAAAATGACTTGCAGCTTAAGCAGATACAAGCACCAACTGCATTAATTTCTTTCATCCTTTGAACAACAGTAACAACTTTGCTAGAAAATAAGCTAAATTTTCCCTTACATGCTGATCAATTCCCCCATTACATGCAAATGCCCTTTAATCTGCATATAAATTTGACTAAGATGTCATTGACAATTTGACTACATACAAATTATGAGATAGCACAAGCAAATTCTGTGTTACACTTTTCAGAGGACGAATTCATGTTTTTGGTTTTCCACCAGAGGACTAAATAATAAAGTATGAACATTCTATTACTTGTATACCCAACATGGGACAAAACTTATGGCCAATCAAAAAAGACATAACCTATAATTATAATACATTTTGATTAAAAAAAAAAACAAGATTAGAAGTTTTCCTTATGGAAATCAAATTTGGTCGAGGTTTTCCTGGAAAAGTCTCGAGCTTGCCATCTTAGCTCCCCAACCAATCCAGCCGCACCACAGTAGAACACCCCTGCAACACAATCAGCTCAACTTTAATTCAATTATATGAAAAATATTGATAGGAATAATCCCATATGATCAACTGATCAAGTTTAATAAAAGGAAAGCTTACCAACTCTTTCATTGGTGTGCTTAAGTGCTACATTCTTAAAGACGTTACGCCAATTTGGTCTAGCAAAATGTGTTTTAACCCTTGTGCCTGAGACAATATCCATACCAGTTTTAGCATGTTGTATTGATTGAAGCATAGTGATTAAAGCCGATCGAGCATCTCCTTCTTCATAAACACTAGTGCAATAGTTGTGAATCTCAATTACTCCATTACAAACACTTTCTGCTACCTCATTCATAACACCTTCAAACCACTCAAAAGAGCCTTGCTCACGAGTAACCCAATAGAAGTAAGCTTGTTTAGTAGCAAAACGTTTTCTCTTATTGGATTTTACACCACTCTCTACAATCCCTTCTTCCGTGTCCTTTCGCTGCTTAATATTATTAAGTACATCTTTAACGATGCTAATTAAAGGCGTGGCACCAATGCCAAGGCCGATGAGGAGGAGGACGTCGTACTTTTTATACTCTTGTGCCGGAGCTCCATAGGGGCCGTCGATCAAGAGCCTTGGCATTCTGTTAATATGTTCCAAAAATAAAAATTTATTGAGCAATAATGAGAATTCATTTACATTTTTTTGAATAATAAAAAAAAAAATGTTAGAAATGAGTTTTTTTTTTTTTTTTTCCCAAAGGTATTTTAAAATGACTAATTGAAATATCAGAAGGAACCTTGGTTTGTTATTGTCTTGTGCAGAGTCAGATAGCTCACTTTCGTCGCTAGAAGGAGGCAGGCATACCTATAATTAGCATGCCAATTTAAAAGGAAGAAAAATAATGTTTAGGCTTTAAAAAAAGAATGACCAAAAAAAAAAAAAAAATTTCCATGAATGAATGGTAAAATTATTGAAAATGTGCCTTGGAGAAAATAGCTTTGAGTTGTGATGTCCAGTCACCCAAGGTGCGTATGTGGATGCTTAGATAATCATCCCCTGGCGCTGAAGTAATCGAAAAAGGATGCCTAAATGCGGCATGTTATCATCAACGATAGTCATAACAATATTGATGATGGGAATAATAATAGAGTCTATTGATACAAACTATTTGATGATAAATTTGATATCCGTTGACATGGTTGATTGTTAATATTAAGTTAAAAAGAAATATCAATGGTGAGTCCAGACGAGAACTAGTAAAAGCTTACCAACTCAACATGTGTGAAAAAATTAAAATTTATTTATTTTGAATGTAACATTAATCATAATAATAAGAAGTCAATATTGAATTACCATTCAAAGGAAGAGACAGCTGAGCAATTTACAAATATATACTGCCCACTAGTATATCTAAAGCCTTGAGGTTTAGACATATGCAGGACCAACACATTTCCGGGATACAATGCAACCTGAAAATGCAAAACAAAGTCTGATTCCTTTAAATATCAAACATATAGCATGCATTCATTTTACTATAATTTCACAATGATGAACATCATCAAGAGAAAAGAGTGTCAGTGAAATTCAAAAGTACCTTTAATATCCGCACAGTTTTATAGCTAGATCTAAACCCACGTATTAAGCGTTCACATGCATAGAGTAAAATTGGGACAGCCAGATATATCCATGTCTGAGACAATGTAGCACAAACAAAATTAGAAAATAGAATTTTGGGAAATCTATAGCACAAAATCTTTTTTGCCATGGCCAAATTAGAACAAGAATTTCAGATGCTTACTGTCTTTTTGTGCCATTCCTTTGAGAAGTAGAGGTAGTATCCATGTACTAATAAAAGGATATAGACAATGACAAATAAGTGGTGGGAGTACCAAAAGGCGTTGAACCCTGTGACCTTTTTAATAGTTTTTGGAAGGTTTAGCTTGTTCCGACGGAACCAAGGTTGGGCTAATGTGTATGCTATAGCCATAAGCACCACCATAACCACGCCAGTCCAAACCTCAGTCCCTTTCACAAACCACCAATAGTTATTTGGTCGCTTCTCACCAAAAAATGGCTTCATTGACTCGTATTTATCATCCGAAGCATGTAATAGTCTAGGGAAGTCACATGTTAGATGTGCACCAGCATGTAGCCCAACTCCAATTGCAATTCCAAAAGCAATTACCTAAAGAATTTGGGTGAATTTTTTGTTCAAAGAAGTGCAATTTTGTAAGCTCTAAGTATTTGTTCTGTTTAGATTCAATTGAATTAAGCAATAGATTTGTTGCCAATTAATTATGTACCTTATGGAAATTGATATTGTCATCAAAGGGAACCACCATCACTAACTTGGTCTTGCTTCTAAGCCAAGTAATGGTATTTCTGCACACGGGTAGAAGAATTAGGGCCATGTTGAACTTAAGGGTCTCGGCTGCACCCTTAGCAATGTTGACACAATAGCCCATGACATCAAACACTGCCATATGCTTATATTGAATGAATTTCCAAGTGAAAAGACCTGCGCAGATTGAAAGCCATAGGGCTATAACCCAAATCCGTTTCCAATTGTCTTCGAGGAAGTAGGCAAGCTGCCGGTTGCACCGCTTTATGGGGTTGCACTTCATGGTTGGGACTAGCCTTTGGCTTAGTAGCCGGCCTAGAACATGAGTATCAGTCCCCATGTTGGTTGATTTGCTTGGAGCTTGGAGGAGTAGCATTTCCAAGTTGTACAACTGCAGGTCAAATAGTCTTAAATTTTGGTCCTTTTGGACTGCTAGTAAGTTGTAAGCCTCCTTTTATTTATTTATTTTTTTTAAATTTGATATTTTGGAGAGAGACTTGAATTCTAGATGTCTTCATTCATTAAAAACACCAGAAGTGTCAGTTGAGGTACAATTCTTGGTCAAATTAAAGTAAACTTTGCCTATTTGCTTAAAATCATAAAAGGCTCATCCATGTTCTTAATAATTAAGCCAGTTTTGTGTTCAAAGGTTAATTTTCTTAAAAAGAAGTTATATATATATATATATATAGAGAGAGAGAGAGAGAGAGAGAGAGAGAGAGAGAGAGAGAGAGGTAATTTTCTAAGAGAAAGATTCAGTGAACAAATTTCATATAATTTTCATTTAAAAAAAATACCATAGAAAAGCATGTTCTTCACATCCAAACATGCTATATTCAAATTTTCAATTGGTGGATTATAATTTGGTCTGCAAGGCTAAGGCAAATCTGGGTTGAACTAGGCCTAATCAAATGGTTTTTCTTTTTGGCTGAGCTATTTCTAGCCTAACTAGCAAAGCCTTAATCCATTTGGTTGGATGGATTTTAGAGAAAATGTTTTTTTGGGTGTTTAGTTGGGTGGATTTTAAGGATGGAAAATTGGTAGTGCTCTTGTTTTTTCTCCAAACCCACTAAAATGCTATCTTTCCAATCTGGGGAGAAAATAGAGAGGAGAAGAGTAGTTGCAGTCAAATGACTAAACTATCCCTCCTCTCATATTTTGGTTTTTTTTTTTTTTTTTTTTTTTTTTGGTACTAGGTATGATTTTTATTTTTTAATAAACTTGGGAGGTTGCCTTCTTTTTTTGTTGGTTGTTTGCCTTCTCAAAAAACAAAAAAAATTAATTGGACATTATTTTTTAATAAGGGCATATGAGTAAATTTATACAAATTCTATTTTCTATTCTCTCATTTTTCTTTTTAACCAAACAAAAAAGTTTTCTACCCTTCCAACCAAAGAAAAATGAGGAAAATTAAAATCTCTTTTATCCTCTCAACTTTCTATCTTTTCAACCAACTGGAACCTTAGTTTCAGAGAAAAAGTATATATATGTATAATTAAAAATTTTATATAAAAAAGATATATACCTCAATGTATCCGAGGTTGTCTGAGTCCAGCTCTTCCATAATCAGTGCAGCATACTCTTCTGCTTGTTCTTGGATCTTTGACAATTTATTTGCACAAGCACTTAAGGCAATAATCTGAAGAATTAAGCAAATTATTATACAATCATCTAGATTTTCTATATTGAATACTTATCATTTATTTGTACTAAAAGTATGTAAAATTACTTCATTTTTGATATATCAATTTTCATAAATCTCACATCTTTCACCTCTTCTTCTGTAATTCTACCATCAGCGTTTTTGTCCACCCTGCAATCGGTATGTAATATATGTTACCCAGAGCTTATGTCAAAAATATAAGTTTTTCACAAAATTTTATACGCATCTTTTAAAAAAAAAAAAAATTGGCTATAACCCCCACTAAAAAATTGACACTGCTAAGTATTTTGAAAATTGAACCATTGGATATTATATTCTTTATATTCTTAATACTTATGTCAAATTTTGTATCAATTAGATGTTATTTAATTCAATATATAAAATTATTTTTTATTATACTACAAAAACTTGAAATTTAAACATTTGATTTAGATTTAAACATATTAGACTACAAAAATTGTACTTGAAAATGTAAGTCTCTATTGTTGGACTTGAACGATTATTCTCACATGTTTTCTATTATTATTGTTACTTGTTTTGTACAAAAATACCAACCACATTTTGATTCTTCTAATAATACACTTTGATAAAAATATAATTATTGTTTCACACTCTGGCATAAAAAGGATGTATTGATTATTTGAATGACTATGAAAGTATTCATAAATTCTATATATCTACTTATCAACGTTTACAAAATTCTCTAGCATTTAAAATCTGGGCAGATAACCGAAGTTGTGTTGGTCACAAGCAGCATTGCAAAAGAATGATAAAATCTTACATGTCAAAGAAAGTTTGTAATCTTGTATCAAAGCTCTGATCAGTAATTTGTTCCCAAAATTCGAACAGGTCAGCTTCGGATATAGAAGATGATGTTATTCCTCTCCGACGAGCCAATGCATCAAATAATTCGCTTGCAAACTCTTTTGATTCTTTCATCCCTAATCACAATCACACCAAATTTCATAAACTTTAAAGAGTTATACGAATCGTTGTAACATTAAATTTGTGCCTAGATTTGAAAATATCCATTGACATGAGATTATTACGACATTTTTTTTTTGTATCGTTTTTAGTGCAACATATTCAAGAGATATTACAAAGTTGATCAAAATAGGTAACTTTTTTTTTTTGCAAACAAATATAAGTTTTCCCTTTTTAGGGAATTGAAAGGATTAAAATTTGAATGGCCCTCTTGGTGTTTCCAAGAGTTCTACTGTTGTGAGTGTGTACTTACTTGATAGTAATGATATGTGTACAGAGAAAATATTTCAACCCGACATGTAATGCGATTGACTTGACCTATTTCTGATTTGAACATGAATAGGCCTAATCTGAACTCAATTGACCCAACCCATGCTAGATCTATCATACGTGTGTAGAAAACATAGGAACCTAAAACAAAAACAAAAGCAAGAAATGTTGAAACTGTAGCCAAATCAATGCATACCTATACATTGGGCAAACCTAGTTTTGGGAAGCATCTCATTGACAGCCAATTCTTTAAACCGAGCTTCAACCTGGGACCAACCTTCACTTCCCACCTTCTTTCCGATAAACTTTAGGCCTTTTAATGCACGAGCAGCCCCGGACTTGGTCCTATCAACTTTGTTAAACCTAGTTGAAGATGCCATGCGCTTCATCCCCAGTGATACTTGTCTAAGTTGAAATGAGAGATGGGAACCAAGTGTAGAAGGCTTTTTCTCAAACTTCCTTGTTAAACTTGCAGTCTCTGAGTTCCTTCTCTTAATGTTTTGCACCGAAATCGAGTCATCACGTACGTCTACTGTGATTTCTACATAGCATTCATCTTCTTTGAATCTTGTACTCTTTTTGCTGCTGTTTCTTTTGAAGGATGGACCACTTAAAGGGGCATAGCCTACTAGTTTGCTAGTGCTTCCAGACTCAGAAAATGAGTCATCTTGGTTTTCTTGATTATTCATCCTTATTTCTCTTGTATTGCTTTGTGTTGGTAGCCTTAAACCGGTGCTCTGAAATGGAAGTGAAACTTGTTAGTACTGTAGCATGACAAGCTCGCCAATATCATCAAGATATGGTGAAAACGATATCAATTTTATTTTATTTTTTTAATTTTTTTATATAGACTTATAGAATTCGCAATTGGCAAGTCAATTTCCAAGACAGTGCCACATAAAAGTTAAAACTTAAAACATTTTCCTTGTGTTTTGTTTTTTCTTAAAAAAAATAAAAAAGGTTAGATTTAATGGGGGTAGAGGGGGAGAAAGGCTTGTGGCTTCCACATTTCAGACCGCTTAGCCTAAAATTAACGACTTCAATCATGAGTTACAAAAAGTAAAAATTTCAATCAAAATTGTTTAACAAATACCTATGAGAATAATGATAGTCACGACATGATGAACATAATAACAACAACAATAATAATAAAAATAACTTGTATTTTTAATTAGCTTAATTGGTAAAATATTTTATTAAAACCTAAATTCGAATCTTGATTACAGTAAAAACTAATTAGTATTTTTACCTGGTGAAAAAAAAATCATTATATAACAAATGTTATAAGTTCAAATATACTTTCTATTTAAACAACAACAATAATAATACCAAAATTTGACAGGTTCGCGGTATAGAAAACAAGAAAAAGGAGCTTAAATGGTTGAAGTTTCCACTGCATCCACTTGTAAACAACTTCTAATCCAAATAACCTACTCCACGATGTTGAATAATAAAAGTAAAAGAAAATTTTCTCTAGTATGTTCATGTTCTTCCCGCAGTGAAAGCTGACTTTCATTTGGTAATAAAAGAAAATGATTAGTATAATAACAACATATCAGTGCTTGATTTGATTGAAGCCCAATAGATAACCCCTAACAATTGACCACACAATTGAGAACCACAAAAGATTAGGTCAACGATGTATTTGGGGAGCCACAATGTTGAGGACTAGTCATTCATTATTCATGTCATTATTAACGCTATTATAGAACTAAAATCACGGGATGGTCTATGGTCATTGTAATTCAACCTTCTTTAATTTTTAATTAATCCCAGAAAGCGGCATTTGACATATTCCTTTGAAAACTCTCACTTTTCTTTTGATAAAAATAAAATAAATGAAAAAAATTTCTCAGGGAAATAATTTATTTAAAGTCTCACTTTTTTTTTTTTTTTTTTTTTGGTAGTGGAAGTCTTAAAGAGCCTAATTCTTAATTATATATAGTCTCTATGGAGAAGTGAAAAAGTTGACTATGAATAAAGTCAAACTACTAACTACAAAAACAATGACATTATTAATTCCTCAAGGAACTACTAAAAATTAACTATTTATAATCATAATCATATGTGATTAAACTTTATCTTTCAATTTGATAGTTTGACTGGAGGCTAAAGCTATTATGACATATAATTTGAATATGTTAGGTTCGAAAAGTTTAGATCAAGTAGCAAACTGTGAACATAAACTTGTTTAGGTATAGATCATAGAGTTTATAAAGTACATTAGATTTGAAACATGCTAGGCTTGACCGATCAAACTGTGTTTCTGTTCTAATTTAATTTTGGCCCAACAACCCATTGACCCATCGAGTGATTAGGGTTTTAGATCTAATTCACATAGTATTTAAAGGAAACCCTAAGACACATTTTGTAGAAATTTTGGAGCTTCTCTTTTGAGATCTAAAAGGTTCTATATCTTCTCATTTTAAAGCCACTACTGGAAATTGTGCGTGCCCAATCTTCCACAAAGTGGGACTTATGAGTGGGCTCACAATTTACTTGTTTGGTGGGTTTTGGATATCCTACAATGGGTGGTTCTTGGACGGGCTCGTTGGGATGTCTAGTAGAGAAACTGACTTCACTCTCTCCCTTTTTCCCTTTTTACCAACTCTCTATTAGATGCTCGGCTATTTTCTCAGCTATCCCTCTCCATTCTTTAACCCCTCTTTCATTATCCCTTCTACTATTTATAGCTTGAGGTGAGTGGTAGAATCATGATTGCTCTCTGGTTTCGTGCTCGTGTGGGTGGGACCCAATTTAATTATTCCTGGCCAGGAATATGCTTTGTTGGAAATGGGAACTGGTACATTGGAACTGATGCTGGCCACTGAAAATTGCTTTGCAGGGCAATCTCCCAAGGCACTTTGACTACTGAGATACAGCCAAGTATTATCGGCGTACCAATTAACCATGGTGTACCTGAGGTGAACCTGTACACCAAGACTATGAGCGATGGGCCACTGCTTTTAGGCCATTCATGGGCCAATTATGACAGGATGGGTCCATATGCAGTACTGTTAATAGGTCTAGCCTAACTTGGGCCCCAGGGAAATGGGCCTTTTGCCGTATGCCGTCCAAAAATCAATTTACATACAATTAGAATTAGTTAATTTGAAGTTGTTATATACCAGTCATCAAAAGTGATGGAATTAAACTTTCAAGGGTGGTCTTAGAGTCATAGATTTGAAGACTATGTGGAAGATCTAAAGTGTGAATTGGAAGTTCATGTGAGAGCACATTAGCATCAAAGAAGTCTGAGGGGTTCAGAGCTTAGTTTGATAACTGTAGTTAGATTTACTATACAAGTTGATATTCTTGACTATAAATCTCAATTTGATATGATAGATTGTTCTTTTGGGATCGTTCCCTCCAGATTTTTACTTTAAAATTAGTTTGTTTTGTTAGTTTTTTTGAATTATTATAGCTTGTGTTAATTATTTAGATTTCCGCTGTGCATGTTGATTGTGATGAATGTTTAACCTAAAAGTGAATAATTAACTTAAGTAATAACTTGGCTAATAATTTAGGTTAAATACTGTGTTTTTTTTCTAAGGTCTAAAGCTTTACATATTATTAAGACTTCAAGATTTGTTTTATGTAAAATAATTAAAAATCTAACATTCAAAATTATAATTTAAGCTTTGAGATGTGAAACTACCATTTTGCTTCGGGGTTAAATGCATATTGTAAAGTGGAGGATTTACAATGACCTTTTGTTGTACACATCTTAGCTGCAAGCCTGCAACTTAAAGCTTTGCCAGATTTTGATTTGTCAAACAGGTTTCAACCCATTTTGTCACCACCGCGCACTCTTAGTGCGGTAGTCACTCAACAAGTATAAATGCTTGTGGGGTGTTGGGGACAAGGGCTAGGGTTTAAGTCTCCAAGAGAAAGCTTCACACATATATACACTTAGATTATGTTAGATTAGAAATTTTATCTTGTATATATATATATATATAAAATAAATAAAAAACCCATTTTGTCAATATTTGTACTAACTATCATTTTTAATATTTATAATAACGTATTGTTAACCAAAAGGAAAAAAAAAAATGAAAGAAAGAAAGAAAATTAAAGAACATTATTATTATTATTATTATTATTATTATTATTATTATTATTATTTTGCCATTTAAAAACTAATTTTGTTATACTTTGTTTTAAGTTAATTTCTATGGTAGTGAACATTTACTTCTAAAATTTTTCAAAAAATATGAAAACCAGGGACAAACTCAAGATTTCAAGTTAAGGGTTGGAATATAAGCAACAACCAAAAAAAAAAATCTAAATAGACATTCATATTGTATTAACAAACTATCAACTAAGACAAATACACAAAATCATTATTTCTTAATACATTAAAATGCAATCATCTACCAATAAAGATTTAAAAAAAAAAAAACACACACACGCACAAAAAATGATATATTTTTTTTCTTTGTACTAACTACTAAGCTGGCTATGATTTTTTTAATTTTTTATAAATTTTTGTTTTTATTAAATACTCGTTTGGATAGCACATTTACGCATCTGCATTTGTGTTTGCGTCTGCATTTTTTTTTTTTGAAGCGTGTTTCTTAGTTTTTGTAGTTGTGGTGGCTTACTAGTGGGTCCTGTGTACTGTTTACAGGACCCACAAACCTCTTTTTTGACAAAAATTTTCATTAAAAATTGGACCTACAGTACTATTTACACATTTAAAAATTATTTTGCTACAGTGTTTTCAGTTTTCAGCAAAATATGTTGTATCTAAATACATCGAAGTTTTTTGGATTAGGTAGTTGTTAGATGGGCTGAGCTGACTAGATTGATTGGACGAGAGGGGGCTTAAGGTTTTGGAAGAGGAGGACCGTAAAAAATGAAAAATAAAAAATAAGTAGTAAAAAAAAAAATACTCTTAGGGCCAGGCGGTCTAGGCCCTCTCTTAGGTCAATCCCTAATCAGAACGGTAACAACTTTGCAAGAAAATAGCTAAAATTTACCTTTACATGAAAATTAAAAAATCCCGTTATAGTAGAAAGGGTTACTTTTTATCTAAAGGGCTTTTCGAGAATTATATTTGGAGAAAGATACTTTTTAAATGTCATTAAAATATTAAGCGTTGAGTATTATCTCTGATGCCCTGTTATGTTTTTAATCTTCTTCTTTCTTTCTTTCTCTCTTTCTTTCTTTCTTTCTTTTTATTTTTATTTTTTTTTAATTTTTAAAAAGCATTTCATGTATTAAAGGGGAGCTAATTTTACTATCAATTTTGTTGCTAGTTAGGCTTGTGATTTTAACGGTAGAGGAATGCCTTCTATCTCCTCCATTCTCTTTGTGTTGGGAGTTAGTTATAGAAATACATAGTGTTCATCTTCTTCTGTGGAATGAATTTTTCCTTGTACCTAATTAGAAAGATAAAACCATATATAGTACGTTTACTTGAACCCACACCATTGGAGAGCACACTGCAGATGAACAGGTTAAGATGTCATTTTCAATTTGAGAAGTCTACATTGAAAATACGGAAAAGCACAAGCAATTTTAATATTTGCTATTCTTTTACAATTACAATTCATGTTTTCTGGTTTACATCCAGCGAACGAAATAATAAAATATCAAGATTAATTAATTAAATATAAATTACAATATGAATCAACCATTCTATTACTTATATACCCAACAAGGGATTAAACCTATGAACAAAAAATAAACACATAACCTGTAATTATAATACATTTTCATGTAAAAAAACAAAGGATAAAGAGCAAAATTAGAAATTTTCCTTATGGAAATCAAACTTGGTGGAGGTTTTCCTGGAAAAGTCTTGAGCTAGACTTCTTAGCTCCCCAACCAATCCATGCGCACCACAGTAAAAGACCCCTACAACAAATGAAACAACACAATCAGCTTAACTTAAATTTCAAGATTAATTTTCTTTTTGATAGAAATAATCACATGTGATTGAGGTAAATAAATGGAAGACTTACCAACTCTTTCATTGGGGTGCTTAAGGGCTACATGCTTAAAAACATTACGCCAATTTGGTCTAGCAAAATGGGTTTTAACCCGTGTGCCCGAGACAATATCCACACCATTTTTAGCATGTTGTAGCGATTGAAGCATAGTGATTAAAGCCGATCGAGCATCTCCTTCTTCATAAACACTAGTGCAATAATTGTGAAGCTCGATTACCCCATTTCGATCATTTTCTGCTACCTCATTCATCACACCCCTAAACCACTCAAATGAGCCTTGCTCGCGAGTAACCCAATAGAAGTAAGCTCGTTTGGTAGCGAAAGGTTTTCTCTTATTGGATTTTACACCACTCTCTACCATTCCTTCATCTATTTCCTCTTGCTGCTTAATATTATTAAGCACATCTTTAACGATGCTAATTAAAGGGGTGGCGCCAATGCCAAGGCCAACGAGGAGTAGGACATCATACATTTTATAGTCTTGTGCAGGAGCTCCATAGGGTCCATCTACTTGTAGTCTTGGCATCCTGTTAATTTGTTCCAAAATTTCATAATTAATGATCAATATTGAGAGTTCATTTACATTTTAAAAGTACATAATTGAGGAAAAGTCAGAAATTATTTTTCAAAACTATTTTAAAATGACTAAATGTTTATATTTGAAACAAAATATCAAAATCACCTTGGTTTGTTATTGCCTTGTCCAATGTCGGCTCTTAGAAGGCCACTTTGGTCGCTAGAAGGAGGCTGGCATACCTATAAAAGAAGAAAGAAAATCTTTAGGCTCATAGAACACAACACATTTTTCTTGAATGATTGGTAAAATTATGGAAAATGAACCTTGGAGAAAACAGTTTTGAGTCGTGATGTCCAGTCACCCAATGTGCGTATGTGAATGCTTAGATAATCATCTCCTGGGGCTGAAGTAATTGAAAAAGGATGCCTGAAATGCAACATGTTATCATCGATTATAATCATAATTATAATAATAATGTTGATGATGATAATAATAAGAGGTAGCTATTGAATTACCATTGAAAGGGAGAGACAGCTGAACAGTTTACAAATATATACTGTCCACTAGTGTATTTAAAGCCTTGAGGTATAGACATATGCAGTGCCAACACATTTCCAGGGTAAACTGCAACCTGGAAATACGCAACAAAATTTAATTTCTTCAACTTGTAGAGATAAATAAACCACACATTTAATTTCATTGATCAATTTGTAAATGATGATTGTGTCAGTGTCATTAAAATGTACCTTTAATATCCGCACAGTTTTATAGCCAGACCTAAATGCACGAATCAAGCGTTCACATGCATAGAGTATAATTGGGACAGCCAGATACATCCATGTCTGTGACAATGTAGCACAAATCAAAGTTAGGAAATAATATTTTGGGAGAAAACGAATTCCACAACACGAAGAAAAAGGCCATGTCCAAATTGGAACAAGAATTTGAGATGCTTACTGTCTTTTTGTACCATTTCTTGGAGAGGTAGAGGTAGTACCCATGCACTACAAACAGGGCATAGACAATAACAAATAAGTGGTGGGAGTACCAGAAGGCATTGAACCCTGTGAGCTTCTTCAGGGTTTTTGGGAGGTGTAGCCTGCTACGGCGGAACCAAGGTTGGGCTAATGTGTATGCTATAGCCATAAGCACCACCATAATCACGCCGGTCCAACCCTCAGTTCCCTTCACGAACCACCAATAGTCATCCGGCCTCTTTTCACCGAAAAATTGCTTCATTGGCTCGTATTCTTCATCGGTCGCATGTAGTAGCCTAGGAAAGTCACATGTTAAATGCGCACCAGCATGCAGCCCAACTCCAATTGCAATTCCGAAAGCAATTACCTGAAGAATTTGAGTTGAATTAATAAAAACTAAAGGTGAAATTTAGTAAGCTCTCATTTTTATTGAGTTTTGATTCAATTGAGTTAGGCAATAGAGTTTCCAATTAATTATGTACCTTATGGAAATTAATATTGTCATCAAAGGGTACCACCATTCCTAAGTTGGTCTTGCTTCTAAGCCAAGTAACGGTATTTCTGCACACGGGTAGAAGAATTAGGGCCATGTTGAACTTAAGGGTCTCGGCTGCACCCTTAGCAGTTGTGACACAATAGCCCATGACATCAAAAACAGCCCTATGCTTATACTGAATGAATTTCCAAGTGAAAAGGCCTGCACAAATTGAAAGCCACAGGGCAATGATCCAAAGCCGCTTCCAATTGTCTTCGACGAAGTAGGTGACTCCCCGGTAGCACCGCTTGATGGGGTTGTACTCCTTGGTTGGGACTAGCTTTTGGCTCAGTAGCTGGCTTAGAACACGACTATCACCCCCTCTGTTGGCTGATTTTGTTGGAGCTTGGAGGAGTAGCATTTCTAAGTTGAACAGCTGCAAGACATAAACTTTGGTTAAATTTTGGTCCTTTTGGACTTGGTTACTAAGTTCTATCTTGGCCCAATTAAAGTGAACTCAGCCCATTTGCTTGAAATCTAAGGAAGCTAATCCCTATTATGAGTAATTCGGCCAGTTTTGCATTCAATGGTTAATGGGTTCTTAAAAAAGTGTAAAATAAATTTTTGGAGAAACATTCAGTGAACAATTTTCATATCATTTTCATTTTTTTAAATCATAAAAAATAAAAAATAAAAAAATAAAAAAAAAAAAAAAAGAAGAAGAAGAAGAAGAAGAAGAAGAAGAAGAAGCTAATTCTTCACTTCCAAACAGGATATATTCAATTTTAAATTTGTGGATTATAATTTGGGCTCCTAGGCTACGGAAAATTTGGGTTAAACTTGTTCTAATGATCTTTCTTTTGGGCTAAGCTCTGACTGACCGAACTATCTAAGCCCATTTCATTCAGCCCAACGTGCATTTCTAATTAAATCATGTGGTATTGGAGTAAAAGTAATTATATAAAATAAGATATAAACCTCAATGTATCCAAGGTTGTCTGGGTCCAGCTCTTCAGTGATCAAGGCAGCATATTCTTCGGCATGGTCTTGGATATTTGACAACTTATTTGCAGAAGCACTCAAGGCAATAATCTGGAAAATTAAGCAAATTAAACTGACAATCATCTATATATTCTCTATCAAATAATTAATTATAGTAAAAATATAAAATTAATTCATTTTTTACATGTTAATTTCCATAATCTCACCTCTTTCACCTCTTCTTCTGTAATTCTACCGTCAGCATTTTTATCGACCCTGCATTTGGATAGATTTAGCTAGTGCTTATGAAAAAAATGTAACTTCAAAAAATAAATAAATAAATAAATTAAAGGGAAAAATACTATTTTGATCCTTAAGTTTTATCAAAAATTTATTTTTTATCCATAAACTTTGAAAAACTCATTTTTGGTCCCTAAATTATTGAATTTTTTTTTTCTAAATTGTTGAAAATGTTTTACTTTCTATCCTTAAATTTTACTTAAAGGTTTATTTTTTATCCTTAAAATATTGAAATTTTTTTCTGATCTCTAATTTTGTCTTAATCTATTTTTAAAAAAAAACTTTTTACAAAATTTAAGGATGAAAAAGAGAACTTTTTAAAGTTTAGAAATAAAATAAATAAAAAACTTTTAATAAAGTTTAGGAAACAAAGTAATATTTTACTCTAATTTAAAACAAAATTGTATTTGAATCTATAATTTATACTCCATCCATCCCACTTTTTTTGTCCTTTGTCTATTTTGAGATGTCCCAAAATATTGTCCTATTTCTAAAAATAAGAGAAATGATATGTCTACAACATTTCTACAACATTTTTACAACAAATCTTAAGTAGCAGGTTGTTACTAGTTGTTATTGTTGGGGCAAAAAAGTAATCTTACTGTTAGTTTCAAATTTGAACCAATAACAACTAACCACCTGTGATTTGTTGTAAAATTGTTGTAAAATGTTGTAAAAGTCATTAATTTACTAATGTTCCTATTATACCCCTATTAATTTACTAATTCAATTTTTTGATAAATTTTTTTAAGGGTAGTTTTGGAAACTTATACATTTTTAAAAGGTAGATAAGACAATAAATAATACTCTATTAAAAAATTTAACTTTTCAAACATGACAAAAAAAGTGAGACGGAAGGAGTAATCCAATAAGTTTCTAATTTTGAACTTCAATCATTATTCTCACATGTTTCTGTACAATTATTGTTAATTATTTAGCACCAAAAAAAAAAAAAAAAAATTCCCTGTTCAAACCTGTCATTTATTGTCAAAATTTCCGGCGCAAATATATAATCATTGAACTATGATAAACTTAAAGCTTATCTACAAAGAGATACACTTCTATCTTCTATGACACCATGCTAAGATCCACATTAAAGTTTGCGTGTTTAGACAACTTAATTATTAAAATAACATTATCCGTTGTCACAATCAGAGGAAAGAAAAATGGTGTCTGTAGCAGTATTCTTTTTTTTTTTTTTTTTTTTTGAATGGGTCTGTAGCAGTATTCTTATAACAATAGAAAACACATGCAAAATGCATGAAAATTGGCATTGATGCTTTGCTTGACTTAAAAAGTATATTATAAATTCAATATATCTTCTATCTATGTATTACAGGCTGTAATACATAGATAGAAGATATACAAGTAGTTCAATTGGTACTCCTCGTATATAAAATACTTGGAATTCAGAGGAAAAAAAAATGAGAATAGCAACATATCATATATATATATATATAGAGAGAGAGAGAGGAAGTAGGAACATAACTGAAGTGTTGGTCAGAAGTTGCATTGTAAAAGAATGACAAAAACTTACATGTCAAAAAAAGTTTGCAGTCTTGCATCAAAGCTCTCATCAGTAATTTGTTCCCAAAATTCATGCAGCTCAGCTTTGGTTATGGAAGATGATGTTATTCCTCTTCGACGAGCCAATGCCTCAAACAATTCGCTTGCAAACTCGCTCGACTCTTTCATCCCTAATCACAATCACCCTAAATTTCATCAACTTTTGGGTTAAATTAATAGTCCAAAAATAAAATTGTGCCTAAATTAGAAAATTTCAATCCAAACGATGTCATTATAAGCAATAATAATAATTTCTTTTAGCAGTGCATATTCAAGATATTATAACAATAACACCAAGTCTACTCTCAAAATTTTAGGAACGACTATGTAAACTCAATAACTATTTGGAGTCACATGTATTTTTTATTTTTATAATTCTACTGAAGAGATTATTCACACAAAAAAAAACATACAAGTTCGTTACCTTTTTAGAGGATTAATTAACAGCAAATTATTGTCTTACGCTCTTAATGTCCACGCTCCATACACACTGGACATCGACTTAAAAAATGTGAATACCTTATGTCTACACTTTGTAAATGGTAGACTGCTGTGTACGAAGTTTGACTAAGAGTTAGAAAATCGGTGCTAGGATTGAAACATTTGTCATTTTGAAGAGTTACTATATATAGATGCTCTTAGTCTATTGTTAGACACAAATTCTGACTAGCAAGGACAGGTGTATTGAAAATATATGCAAAAGAAACAGAAACAAACACAAGCAAAACTAAGAAATCAACAATTGCATACCTATACATTGGCCAAACCGCGCTTTGGAAAGCGTCCCATTGACAGCTAATTCATCAAACCGAGCTTCAACTTGGGACCAACCTTCAGTTCCCACATTCTTGCTCATGAATTTTAGGCCTTGAAGGGCACGAGCAGCCCCAGATTTTGTCCTATCAAATTTGTTAAACCTCTTCGAAGATGTCATTCGCTTTAGCTCCTGTGATACTTGCCTAAGTTTAAATGAGAGCTGGGAACCAAATGAATTAGGCCTTTTCTCAAGCTGGCTCGCTAAATATGCAGTCTCTGAGTCTCCTCCCCTAATGTTTTGCACTGAAACTGAGTCATCGCGTACATCTAGGGTAATCTCTACATAGCATTCTTCATCTTTGAATCTTGCACTCTTCTTGCTGCTGTTTCTTTTGTTGGAGACTAACGGACCACTTAAAGGGCCACTATAGCCAACTCTTGTGCTACTTGTGCTGTCAGACTCTGACAATGAGTCACTTTGGTTTTCTTGAATCTCCATGGCCAGAAGCTTTAACCAATGCTCTGAAAAGAAAATATTTTAGTACAAAAAGTTTACAAACCTGACAATGAATGAGAAAATTAGTTATAGATTAGGAAAGCAATTATATATATTGATGGTGATTCCAAGACTCCCATTTGGAGAACAAGGGGCATGGTGCTAGTTTCTTGACAAAAAAGAAATAAGGACACCCTGCTAATTAATATGATATACTGCCCTTGAGACATGTTTAATGCAAGGGAATGTATGACTTTAAAGCTAATAATAAAGGGGCTCATTCTTAGAAAAAATACCTCTACTAAGTTCCTAACATTAGTAGCTAACTAAAAAATGCTCATCAGATTTTGATGAATAAGATACCTATGAGGCAAGGCAAACTGTCAAAGAATTTGATAGACTGAGCAACATTGAAAACTTGGAAACTATAGAGAAATTATTGAATTGAAATAACAAATAAAGTGAAGAACATTTCTAAGACAACTGGATAATGTGTGTGAAAGGCTTGAGCCAGAGCCTTACCCTGTGAATGTGTAAGGAGTTTCTAGGAAATGTAATATGATTGTTTGGTCTTGAATAGAAGAAGATAGAACTTTGTCAGAAAGATTGAGAAAGCTGGATAAGAAATTGAGGAGGGTGGGAATGTTTATATTGGTGGCTAAATGTGAAAGAACTAGCTAGGTGGACAAGTCAGAAAGACAGAAATCCATGGGCGCATCTGGGTTGGCTGAGTGTGTTGGTTGTTTGGGAGTGGTTTGGCTTCAAACTAGTGGTATGTCAAATTGCCAATTTTCAAACATATCAACAACCCAGTTTCGACCAAAAGAAAAGAAAAAGTAAAAAGATGCACAGCATATGAGAGTGTGAAAATCTTACCATCATAATAAAGATTAAGGGGTAAAGTATGCTTTTGCTCAGCAGGTACAATTTTAATCTTTCACTTTTAAAAAAATTAGATTTTAATTAGTGCTTCAAATTTCAAAAGAGAACAATTTTGTCCCTTTGTCAAAGGGCTTAGTGTTTTTTTTTTTTTTTTGGTTCACTTAAATGTATGATTTTATATATATATATATATATAATTTGATTTTGTGCCCTTATTTATTGGGTTCATTTGATTTTAATTCGTAAGAAAGAGTAATTATTCAGTACTCAATGAATAATGCATCTTTCTCTTGCATAAAAGCATATTGTTAATTAAATTCACAGTGAGAACTATCATTTGAGTGAGTGGAGATGTTGCTTTCAAAGAGTACTAAATAAATTTTTAATATGTGGTTTGACTAATTTGATCTATAAAATATGAGGCATCTCTATTTCGCTTTAGTAATTTAAATAGAAAATAGATGGAGATAGTTCCCCTTTTCTAATTTCAGGGAACAAATTCAAACCTTTTAAATTTGATGGATCAAACTGAACTTACATACAAAGACAAAAAATATGATTTATCCAAGAGTTTAATTGATTGGTGCTAAGATCAACATTAATAAAGTTGTGGCAAAGTATGTAAATTATTAACTTAATTAAGTAAAAAAAAAAAAAAAATCATGTTATGCTTTAATGCCACTGGCTATGACATTGGTCATAATACAAATATAAAATAAGATGTGAGTTTCAATTAGTTTAATTGATAAAACAAATTTTACCTTTAAACAAGGGATGTAAATTCAAATTCTATTTACACAAAAAATTCAAGTAACATCTTGGCTTGATGAATCGTCATCATAAAACGGATTTCATAAATTCAAATCTATCATATTTTTAAAAGGAGAAAATTAATATAAAAAAATTAAGGTACCACTAAGCACTTACAGATGCTTTAGCTGATTACACAGTCTCAGTCACGTAGTGAAACAAATTAGCAATTGTGGAAACGTAACTAACAATCATAGGACATAAAGCCATGATTAGGTTCTGTTGAAAAAAATAATCTGCTTACCACTAATGACATTGACAAACCATATCGTCCTCTTTTTTGGATAGGGGTTGGCCCTATGTCAAATCAAATTATTGCTTCTTGTTTTGCATTCTACCTAATAATGTTGGTATAATAGCATGACACCCTCGCAAATATCAGCAAGATATGGAGAAAACGATTTCACATTTTGTTGTGTCATTAAAGCCGTCTCGAACTGGGGACAGTACTCTTGTCAGAAAAACAAAAACCTATCGCAAAAATTGTAAATAATATATTTCTAAATGCACAATGAGCTCATATTTCGCAATTGGCAAGTCCATTTCGACGACTACACGAGTCACATAAAGTTAAAATGTTTTCCTTGGTGTCGGAGGACTATACATGTTGTCAATAATTGAATAGATGTAAACATCCTCGCTAATAAAAAGGTAAAATAACAAAACATTTTCTTTGTGTTTTAAAAAATAGTTACATTTTAAATTCGAATTCTCTATCTTTAGGCTACCTTTGTGAAAATATGGAATTCATTTATGTAATAACCTAATGCATGTAAAATAGAGAGACTGAATACACTTGAAAGAATAGTCAAATACTTGAAAAAGTCTAAATATTTTTGTTTATAATAAGAAAAATGGTTAGAATTAATGAGTTATTTAGAAAAACAAAATAATAATAATTTCATATTGTTGAGCGTAATTCAATTTAAAAAAAAATCTAATCAAATTTATTGAAGCAAGAGTGCAAGACAGATTCCAAAAAGACCTATGATAGTGATAACGACCATCACGTGGTAAAGATAATAATAACAATAATAATAATAATAATATTATTATATTATTATTATAATAATACCAAAAATTGACATTTCCACTACTCCATGATTTTGAATAATAAATGTAAGCTATATTTTCTCTAGTGTGCTCATGGTTATCCCGCTTTAGAAGGTGACTTTCTTACGGTAATACTAATAATCAAAGTCATTATAATATAATAACAAGTAACAACATATTGGTGCTTGGCCCCAATAAATGACCTCCAACAATTGACCTTACAATTGGGGACCACAAAAGATTAGGTCCATGATGTAGTTGGGGACAGCTCCATTGAGAATTAGTCATTCGTGTCATTATTGAGGCATTCATTAATTACATTTCAAACAAGAGGGATTTCCCTCAGTGAAATTAAATTTAAAAATCATTAGGGCATTTGTTAATAGGCCATTTTAAAACAAAATTAAATTTTAATACTAAATTCATAAAATATAAAAAGTTAAAAAAAAAAAAAAAGCTAATTACTTTTTTCATAAATTTTTTTTTAAAAAAAATAATTTATTAACAAATGTCCTTAAGACATCAATTAACTTTTCCATTTAACATATATCCCTTTAAAAACCATCATGTGGTTGCAATTTTTCATTTTTAAAAAATGAAAAGGAAAAAAAAAGTATCTAGATCTCTTTAAGTATCTGATTATTCCATCAGGTGTGTGTAGTTCCCCATCTCATACTTACTTACAGAGATGAATCTCATAGGAGTGGCCCTAAGATATTAGCAAGAGATTTCAAATTCAGAATCTCATAAATATCATGAGGAGCCTAAATTTCTACTCATTAATGCTCTATTATATTTTGATTTTCTTTCTCTTGTGCAGAAATGAATTTTCTATTTGAGCTAACTGGAATGTGCTTGAGAAACTAAACTTTAGATTATTCTAGACACCTAAATATGATTTTAATTTACCAGGATATTTTATTCTTGAAAAATATTTTCTCAAGGAAACAAAATTCTTTGGGTGATAGTTAAAGTCTTAAATAGCCTAAGTTATATAGTTAATATGGAGAAGTGAAAATAGTGAAATGGGTGTCTATAGAAAGAGCTCACGATATGCTTAATTAGCATGGGTCAACTAACAAAAACCAGTCAAGTATAACTAAAATACCAGTATTGTTCCATGAGTAAGATTTTAAGCTAATAAATATTTGAAGCTCTTTGGTTGGAAATCAAGAATTGTTTGGAAGAACATTTTAGAAAGGAGATATTAAGCACGTATTCTATTTTTATGCTTGATTAATATTAATAAATAGAACAATTGTGGATAACTTGTGCTGTTGTACATTAGGAAGTTTCCAAGCCCAAACTTTTGACTTTTAATTTAGGAGTCAAGAAGACGAAGATAATGAATTTAATCATACAAGTTGAAAGAGAGGAAAGGTGGTGGAAGATATATAAAGCATGGACTGCATTTTGAAAATGCCAAATGAATGTTGATTAATTATCTTATGTAAAACCAGCCAGCGCTGCGTCTTGGTTTCACAAAAAACCAGTCCAAATTTGAAGGCACTAGATCTCTGACCTTTGGGAAGCAATATTTTTCCAAAAGATTTATGACATTAGATGAATACGTCAAAACGAGTTGATAAAGCTTGGCTGCATGTGTTTCATAATATTCTACTAGCCAGCATCTTTGGAATATGTCAAAAGCGAGTGAAAGCTTAGGTGAAAAATTTTACCTGAATTCGTGGGAAAACAAAATTGCTTTTGTATGGTTGTCAAAATGGGGTCATAAAGTGGTTATCACTTTTTACCGACTCTAGACCAATCTTGAAATACACGATGCTAAATTGAATAGCAATGATGCTGTTGATGATGATTATCTTGTATATATTTTGTTTGAGAATCATGTTGCAGATATTTTGGTGTACAGGCTGAAGAGAATAAGCAATAAAGAATGATCATAATAACTGGTGCTTTTAGAGTAATAATTTTAAGAAAGTTTTAATATTATTTTTATGATAAATATAAAGTCATAAAAAAATTAATTACATTTTTATTTTTTCATAAGAAGTTTCTAAAAATATATTTTAAACTAATATCCTTAAATTTTCTGTTAACATTTACTATAAAGAATAAAAAAAAGAGAAAGATGCAAATAATATTATCGCTTTCATTTTGCCTCGAAAATAGGTTGTAGTTGAGTTGTTTTAGAGGGGGACTCCCAAGTATTAATGACAAGATTGATCAATGATAGTGAGGTTCTGTTAACTAGTGGTCTGTTGATTGAGATGTATGTCGTTGTTCCAGTTTTTTTTAATGAATTACGTTATTAGAGAATGTAATAAAGTTGTCCATAGTCTAGTTAAATATGTTTTATACATCATAAATTATATTGTGTGAATAGAGAATGTTTTATCACAGTTTATTTCTGTAATTCAAACTGATCTAGCCAGTTTTTCTTAATAAAATTTTCGATATCTTTTTTCTCAAAAAAAGAAAAAAGATAACATATCGTAAAACTATTTTAGAAATGAATATTAGAGTTTATAACTTACATTCTCAAAAAACAGTTTTAAGAGTAAATTTTTAAAATCAATGGCATTGGGATCCACTTAGAAACGAAAATAAAAGAAAATAAAGAAAGAGATGCATATATCGTTTTTATTTGTAAATATCAACATTTGATGTAACTAATGATCATATGATCTAGTGATATTTCAACTCTATATATATATATATATATATGTGGGGCCCTAAATGTTAACATCCAAGGCCCACTCCATAGTCGGCCCAAGGCCTGCGCCGAAGAGAATACAGAGGCTGAAGATAGAAAGAAAGGGCCCAGACCCTCAAAGGGCCTCGCCGAAGACGCCCAGGTCCTCGGCGAATCGGCGTTAATGAAGGGAAAATATCCCTCACCCATTAAAGTATACTCCACCAACATTCTGGCCTCCTTAATGACGAAGTGACTAACAAACCCAGATGCCTCAGTCACTTCAACTTTTAAAGTCTGCTAATACGACTGAGAACTAACATAAAACCTGCAAAAGCAGATGATGGGACAGCCCTTGTGCAGAGAGTTCAGATAACCGATAAATGGACGGTTAAGATTAACTGAAACAAGGCTATATAACCAAAAGTATTCCCATTAACGTAAAGAGGGAGGGGGGCGAATTTCCTGGCCAGTTTGAAGGAACAGGGTCCTCGGACTGAGCCGAGGACGAGAAAATCCTCATAGACACAGCTAAGACCCTCAGCGGTACTTTATCAAAATCATGGCGAAGACCCTGAAAAACTCTGGGCCTTTATTAATATTCCTAGGAATTTTAATAGCACCTTCTCATGGCATTATTAGTGCCTAGCCTTTTTACCCACGCTCTACAAATTCTATTGTCTAGGGTCCATTACAAAATGTGTCCCTACAATTGGCGCCGTCTGTGGGAAAGGATGTGTGCGCTAGCAAGTGCGGTGGTCGGTGTAAAGAAATCAAGAGCAAGGCTTTCAAAAACAAAACACCAAAACAGTACAATCTACAGTAACAACATTCATTCGAAAGTCAGCAATCACAAGAACAAGAGTATGCGAAAAGTAAAAAAAAAATATATACAAAACAAGTCTACTTCTTTATTAATATATGAAGAAAAAGTTACATCTCTTACAAGCGATGCCCGTGGGGCTTGTTCTAAAGCTAACTACAAGATCCAGACGGCTAACAAAGCTGGCAGAGGAACAGAAGATCGAAAAGAAAGTTGGCAGAGGAACAAAAGATAGAAAAAAGAAGGCTGGGGGTGAAGGAAGAGAAGAGGAAATAGAAGAGATAAAAGGGAAAAGAGGGAAGAAGAGCTACATGGAAGGCGGAAGAGGCCGCGGCACAGGACGGTTCCATTTCTGGGTTCCGCCTGGTTTCCCTCCCACCCCCATCGTAGCTAGCTTGGAGGGTCAGGGACCCAAACCCAAGGGAGGGAGATTACGTTCTCTATGGATCCTCCTCCAGACAACGAGGAGGGCTCTGTCTCTGATTAGGTTGAAAAGAAGGAGAATCTTCGAATCTCTCCTACCCCAACCCCAACTAGACGTCCAGGGTCGGAGTGCCATCCTCGGCTCCTGATGGGGGCTGCGCATCCCCGGGACCCCCCTTTCCCAGGGCCAATTCATTCGAAGGGGTTCAAATGGCTATGTCTAGCAGAACCTTTGGGCAGTATTTTTGGTAGAAATTTAGGACGAGTGTTTGTCAAGTGTGAAGAAGAAGGTTGCCCTAGAAACGCCTTATATAGAAGGCAGAATATCGGTGAGAGCCAGCCTGCCATAAATCCCAGGGAGAGATTTCTGGAGGCAATAATACCGCCCCAAGTTCCAAGGGGCTTGCCAGCCGTTAGATCCTTGTAGATCCACGACTGACATTAATAAGGCGGCGCCTCATTAACGGGAAGGCACCGAAGCGTCACAACACGTTACGCGGACAACCCAGGAGACACCTCGTAATCAGAATAGTCCCATCAAACGAAGAGGCGGAACAGGGCAGGGCCTTATCCTCCACCAACTCTAGCCCGCATTTATTATTATTTTGCTTAAAAGTGTATTTATTTAATGCTTATTGTAGATTGTAGCAATGTAAAATTAAATGGCCACGGATAAATAGATAAGCTAGTAAAAAGTCAAAGAACTGGGTACTGGATAGAACCAAAGCATTACATGGTCCAAAGACTCAAGCCTCTGAGGAAACCAGCTACTTCGGACTGAGAAAATTAAGTGTTAGACAGAACCTAGGCATTGCATGGTCTTCGGACTCAAGCCTCTGGGGAAACTAACCACTTAGAAAATAAAAGAACTGGGTACTGGACAGAACCAAGGCATTGCATGGTCCAAAGACTCAAGCCTCTAGGGAAACCAGCTACTTCGGACTGAGAAAATTAAGTGTTAGACAGAACCTAAGCATTACATGGTCTTCGGACTCAAGCCTCTGGAGAAACTAACCACTTAGAAAATAAAAGAACTGGGTACTGGACAGAACCAAGGCATTGTATGGTCCAAAGACTCAAGCCTCTAGGGAAACCAGCTACTTCGGACTGAGAAAATTAAGTGTTAGACAAAACCTAGGCATTGCATGGTCTTCGGACTCAAGCCTCTGGGAAAACTGACCACTTAGAAAATAAAAGAACTGGATACTAGACAGAACCAAGGCATTGCATGGTCCAAAAACTCAAGCCTCTAGGGAAACCAGCTACTTCGGACTGAGAAAATTAAGTGTTAGACAGAACCTAGGCATTGCATGGTCTTCGGACTCAAGCCTCTGGGAAAACTAACCACTTAGAAAATAAAAGAATTGGGTACTGGACAGAACCAAGGCATTGCATGGTCCAAAGACTCAAACTTCTGGGGAAACCAGCTACTTCAGACTGAGAAAATTAAGTGTTAGACAAAACCTAGGCATTGCATGGTCTTCGGACTCAAGCCTCTAGGGAAACTAACCACTTAGAAAATAAAAGAACTGGGTACTGGACAGAACCAAGGCATTGCATGGTCCAAAGACTCAAGCTTTTGGGGAAACCAGCTACTTCGGACTGAGAAAATTAAGTGTTAGACAGAACCTAGGCATTGCATGGTTTTCGGACTCAAGCCTCTAGGGAAACTAACCACTTAGAAAATAAAAGAACTAGGTACTGGACAGAACCAATGCATTGCATGGTCCAAAAACTCAAGCCTCTGGGGAAACCAGCTACTTCGGACTGAGAAAATTAAGTGTTAGACAGAACCTAGGCATTGTATGGTCTTCGGACTCAAGCCTCTGGGGAAACTAACCACTTAGAAAATAAAAGAACTGGGTACTGGACAGAACCAAGGCATTGCATGGTCCAAAGACTTAAGCCTCTGGGGAAACCAGCTACTTCGGACTGAGAAAATTAAGTGTTAGACAGAACCTAGGCATTGCATGGTCTTCGGACTTAAGCCTCTGGAGAAACTAACCACTTAGAAAATAAAAGAACTGAGTACTGGACAGAACCAAGGCATTGCATGGTCCAAAGACTCAAGCCTCTGAGGAAACCAGCTACTTCGGACTGAGAAAATTAAGTGTTAGACAGAATCTAGGCATTGCATGGTCTTCGGACTCAAGCCTCTGGGGAAACTAACCACTTAGAAAATAAAAGAATTGGGTACTGGACAGAACCAAGGCATTGCATGGTCCAAAGACTCAAGCTTCTGGGGAAACCAGCTACTTCGAACTGAGAAAATTAAGTGTTAGACAGAACCTAGGCATTGTATGGTCTTCGGACTCAAGCCTCTGGGGAAACTAACCACTTAGAAAATAAAAGAACTGGGTACTGGACAGAACCAAGGCATTGCATGGTCTAAAGACTCAAGCCTCTGGGGAAACCAGCTATTTCGGACTGAGGAAATTAAGTGTTAGACATAACCTAGGCATTGTATGGTCCTCGGACACCAGCCTCTGGGGAAACTAACAAACTTAAAATAAGGAAACTAGGTACTGGACGGAACCAAGGTATTATATGGTCCTTGGACTCAAGCCTCTGGGGAAACCAGATACTTCAGACGAGAAAATTAAGTGTTAGACAAACTTTGTGCACTACATGGTCCGAAGACTCAGGCCGACGGGAGGACCACTCCACTAAATACTGAGTGCTAGAAAAGTTAAAGTCTTGTATGGTCTTCGGACCCAAACCTATACAAAAACTAGTCACTGTAGGGCGATATAAGCGCAGGGTAGAACCAGGTTCTTTGTATTGACCACGAACCCAAATCTACGGCTACGCCCACCCCTTTGATGCTAAGTAACGAGCCCTACAAGCGACGAAAATCGCAAGAAACTGAGTGCCAAAAGAAAAATTACAAAAGCCGCTGAAATAACGATAACACTAACGGAGGGGTAACGCTCAACATGGGCACGAAAATACGCCGGGAAAGTCAGAATCCTCCTCCCCGCCCGAGGGGACAGGCAGCAGAATTTTGAGGGGCTATTGTGGGGCCCTAAATGTTAACATCCAAGGCCCACTCCGTAGTCGGCCCAAGGCCCGCGCCGAGGAGAATACAGAGGCTGAAGATAGAAAGAAAGGGCCCAGACCCTTAAAGGGCCTCGCCGAAGACGCCCAGGTCCTCGGCGAACCGGCGTTAATGAAGGGAAAATATCCCTCACCCATTAAAGTATACTCCACCAACATTCTGGCCCCCTTAATGGCGAAGTGACTAACAAACCCAAATGCCTCAGTCACTTCAACTTTTAAAGTCTGCTAATATGGCTGAGAACTAACATAAAACCTGCAAAAGCAGATAATGGGACAACCCTTGTGCAGAGAGTTCAGATAACCGACAAATGGACGGCTAAGATTAACTGAAACAAGGCTATATAACCAAAAGTATTCCCATTAACGTAAAGAGGGAGGGGGGCAAATTTCCTGGCCAGTTTGAAGGAACAGGGTCCTCGGACTGAGCCGAGGACGAGAAAATCCTCATAGACACAGCTAAGACCCTCATCGGTACTTTATCAAAATCATGGCGAAGACCCTGAAAAACTCTAGGCCTTTATTAATATTCCTAGGAATTTTAATAGCACCTTCTCATGGCATTGTTAGTGCCTAGCCTTTTTACCAACGCTCTACAAATTCTATTGTCTAGGGTCCATTATAAAATGTGTCCCTACAATATATATATATATATATATATATTAATTTATGTAAAGTGGTATTTTCATTATTTATGATAAATGCAATAGAGATTTTTTTTTCTCCTAGATGCTATATGACTTGAAATTTATATTATCCACTTTATAATAATTGCTTCATGCTTTTAGATTAAGATATTAATGTGTTTGTTTTTGGTGATCACGAGATTCGCATCGAAATTCCTAATTCAATAATAAGAGAATTTTTACTAATTGAGTTAATTAAAATTTCACTCTCTTGAAATTTAAGTGGATATATACCTTTGAAATTGAAGATTTCTTTTATTAAAAAGTAAAAGAGTATTTATGTGCACTATTAGAATTTTCATATGGACTGATTTTTAGAATTATAGCTAATCAAAAAAAAAAAAAAAAAAAAGTTTACAATTATAGCCTAACCCGACTTTGGTAGATGTCTTATTCTCTTATATTAATTTATTATTTCTTAAAATATTCCTTTGAAAGTAATAATAAATATACGGTTTGAATAAATGACCTATACTTTCTCAAAAAAAAAAATAAAAATAAATGACCTATACTATTTTACTCATCCCTTCATTACATTACGCTTTATATATATTAAGGAGCTAAATAATAATTAAGGATTAACAAACTAATCTACTTGCAAAATAAAGATTAAGAAAAAAAATCTACTGACTTAAGTTAATTGGCATTTTTTTAATTTTCGAACGGTAACATATAGGGTTAAATCCTCCTTTCCAATTAAAAATGTTTTTTTTTTTTTTTTAATAAAAGGATTAAGAGAATAAAGTTAATGGGCCAGATCATTTTGGGCTGTGTATTCTCTATTTCTAATAGTCCAAGTCTATCCACTTTTCCACAAAAGAATAACCTGAGTTAGCAATAATGGGTCTAACGTCTGCTTTAGGTGCTAATCTGCACAGCCCATGTATATATTGCTTCTAAGTGTAATAGCAAAATCAGTGGGCCTCTCTCATCACAGTAACATAAGAGTATAAGACCAAAAAACTAAGATGAACTAAAAAGAATCTGACCATGCCACCACCGCCCACATATCTCTGATGCAGGACCTTCTCAAATCCATGAATATTATAAACCTAAGCCCAACTCTTTTCAATATCGCTATGAAATTTTTAGGTTTCCTTTGTTTTGACATAATAAAACGCTTTCTTAAAAATAACTCATTTTCGTGTGTTTAGTTGTTAACCTAAAGATGATACAAAAATATTTTATGTTATTTAATTAACTCATATGAAATATTATCCATATTTCTTTTAATTCCAAACAATTATGTAAGCAAAAATTATATTCATGAAAACATACTCGAGATTAGAAAGCATCAAATGGGAAAACTGACTTCAAATTTCATTGCGGGGAAAAAAAGTCAATAATTAATTAACATGACTCAACATTTGGTATGTGGCGGTTAACAAAAATCTTTATAGAGAGGAGTAGAGAGAGAAAAGTAACCATAAGAAATTTTTGGGTAAAGTTTGTGTCTAGTGCCTTTTGGCACCGAACAAGATTCGATTTCTAGACATTTATTTGTATCGTATCGTGTTTAATGCAAAAAAAAAAACACTAGACAATGGCCACATTTGAACATTTTTAACTCATACTTATAAGAACCATACCAAACATTGCACAATCAAAATTTGTTGTTTAGTAGTTCACCAATTTTACCTTTTTGATTATTAATTAATTAATACATCAAAAAATGATGAAAAAAATGAAGAGGTAGAAAATTTAATTTGAACCATTTAATTTCAGTATTGAAAGTCTTTTTAAATGTTGTAAACTTTTTTTTTAAAAGGAAAAAATGTAGTAAACTTAAATTGGACAAATTTATGAATTGAATCAAATGTTCTTTTTAACTAATAAGTGTGTGTGTGTTTCTCAAATAAATAAATAAAAACTAATAAGTGCCAGGCCGACCCCTCCAAACGCACCAATATATATATATATATATATATATATATTCCCTTAGAAAAAAGGCCCAATCCCATGCACAAAATTTTTTATTTGATTGAGCAAAAAAAAAAAAAAAAAAAAATTACTGAGTGATGCTAGAGATACCTTAAATTTTATTATAGGCTTACAAACTGACGTGTAACCAATTATTTATAAAAAAGTAATGCAAATACTCATGAACTAAGCTTTTGAAATTCATCAATTATAGTCATTATTACATCATATTTTGAATATTTTGTAGTACCTTTAGTATTTTGTTTTTTTCATTTCTAACAAGGCTTCCAAAATAGGAGAACAATAGAAATTTAACCCAATTGAAACTCTAAAATGTTTCAAAAACAAAAAATATACAACAAATGTGTTAGATCATCAATGATGACTAATCTCCACCTAGCTAATAGTTTGAGACTTTAATTTTTGTAAACTAATCTCTTACAAGTGACACACCAAATAATATCAGTCGACGACTAAATTTCTTAATTTGAATAAATCAAACAAGTAAAATAGTTTCACAAATGCGAATTTGTATTGATAAATATCTGGTACAATTCTCTGTGAATGTGATTACAAAAGAGTGATCTTTTGATTCGATCTCCTTGAAAGACTTGTTGATCGGAATTGTGATAACGTGATTTTGACTCGAACACCAAATATCCTTCAATTTGGCTGAATGATGGATCGATGAGCCTTGAGATAGAATTACAACGAATCTCTGGCTATAAGCCTGTTAGAATTCTTTTTTCTTTGTGTGTTCTTCATGTTCTTCCCGTGTTCTTCGTCTTCAAAGGTTTATGGTGGAAATTCATCGAGGCTTTGGAGGCTTGAATCCATAGAGCTTCACCAATTTGTGGCTTCTTGAAGTTTCTGGAGGCTTTTGGGCTTGATTCCAACAAACTTTAAGATCTAGGTAAGTAGTTTGGATGATTTTGCTTCAAATGTTCTTCTTATTTGAATGTTGAAGTTCTTGAAGTTCCTGGAGGCTACAGGACTTGATTCCAATAGAGTTTTTGTATTTCTAAATCTTCTTTGATGCTGCTTGTGGCATGGATGCCTTGGTGTCTTGGTGTCTTCCAAGATCTCTCCCAAGATGTATTGGTGTGTTGAAATGCCTTAGGAAGGCTTCTATTTATAGGAGTTTGGGAGTGGGTGAGCGACATGTGGCAAAGTTTGATTGGTGACATGTGTCACAGTTTGATTGGAGGAGCTTTAAGACTTTTTCTCCAAGGCACATGGCATCTTTTGATTGGCCAAAATGTTTTGATTTTCAAGGTGACACATGTCAACACTCGATTGGACTACCTGTGTCATTGCTTACACACGCCGGGCTGCTTATATCATTGCTTACATGTGCCGATGTGTGATTGGTTTTTGCATGCATTTTATGTCCCTATTTCAACTACACTTGGCAAATTTCTGTTGATTTCTGAATAGTGATAGCAAAACCTAGTAGCAGTATGTGGCGCTTTGTAATTGGCAGTACTTTGTGGACTTGGTAATATAACATGTCAGCTTGTGATAGGTCGGGAATTTTCCCTTTCTACAATATCTATCTATGTCTTTCTTAAAAACAAGATATAAAATTAAAATTTTGATTACAACTTTACTCATCATCATATATCGAAGTTAAAGTAAATTTCTTTTTAATTTTTTTTTAAATTTTCTTTTTGTTAAAATTTATGCTTCAACTATGATATTCAATCCTATTATTCATCTATTTTTGAATTTAATTTTTCAAATTAGTCTTAATTTAAAGGCCTCATATAAATTTTTCACCTTCAACCCTAAATTATGTTGGGCGGGCCTTGAATAAGTGGTAGAGCCACGCTCTTTAAACACCCTAAAAAAAAGCATAAGTCATTGGTTAAAATCCGATAAAAGGCTTTTCTATTTTCTATGAAACTCCTATCTTAGTCTTCATTTTTCAACTGAGAATATAGATATGAAAAAAAAAAAAAAAAAAAAAAGTAGCCACCTGGTGAATAGTATTACATATATATATATATATATATAACATTTATACCTAATAAGTAATAAACTGTACACATTCATAATATTACCTAGAAGTACAATAATTTGATTTGAGTCTATTTATATTTTCTAAGTTTAAAAACATGAATTTACATTTAAACATAATTACACACAATTATAGAATAAACTAAATGATATTTGTCAAAAAATTGAATTACATTTAAAATATAGAGATACTATGAACCAAATTAACGATAAGAGAGAGTTTTCCCACACTCCAATATCACATCGTATACACCCACTTTGAAAGTGTGGGCATTAATTAGTTGGAAAATATGACCACTAATTTGATGTCCACCATTAGGGTTTTTTTTTTAAATTTATTTAAATGTACGTATAGAACATATAATATAAGAACATTTTTAATAATCAAGATAAGATAAACTATCACTTTTCTAAATTTATTCACTTAATAAATAGTGAATTGTAATAGTTTAACTACTATGCTAACAACACACTTATACATTCATATAATTTTATTTATATTTATAAAGATCACCATAATTATACAAGAGGTTTTGACCTTAATCTCCAGAGGAAAAAAAATTTTGATTAAGGACCTTTTTTTTTTTTTTTTTTTTTTTCTCTCTAACATGCATGTCATGTAGGTTAGTGAAACTGGTGATACATGACCAAATATATCTTGTTTGGCTCGACCAAATATATCTTGTTTGGCTTGAGACAAAAAGCCTCTCTCAGAACAAACATTTTAGGAGCATTTTGAAATAAGAGAAGTCTGCCATGCATGTAATCCAAAAGAGCATTCATATACAAGGGCGTAGCCTTTTTAAATACAGGGGGGGTCGAGTTGTAACATAAATATACTAAACGCCAAAAGAAAAACAATCACACGCACAAGACAGTATTTACGTGGTTCGGCAATTTGCCTACGTCTACAGAGTTGCAGGGATTTCACTATTATCAAAGAAAATTACAATGTACTGCTACTGTGTTTTTCTTTCTCAAAAACAACAACAAAACAAAACCCTAATCACCAAAAAAAAAACGCTTTTATATCCTGCGCATAGGATTCACAATGGGCTACAAAATGGGCCAAAAATTTTTTGTCTACCCAAGCCTCCGCTCCATGGACTAAGCCTTAGTAAATCTCCCATTGAAAACCACGCAACATTATTCAGGTCAGGTCGGGTCATCAACCGGATCAAATCATGCTTGACGACGATTTTTCATGGAATAAAATTCATCCATTATCATCTCTATAGTGAAATTCCCTACAATTTCCTTCTCTATATAAACTATCATATTATCTGCCAAAAACTCATCCTCCATTCTATTGCGAAGTCTTGTTTTTAACAACTTCATAGCTGAGAAAGCTCGTTTTATAGTTGCTGTAGAAACTGGAAGGGTCAACATAAGACGAATAAGTCTATCAATCAAAAAATAGATAGTAGACTTTCTTGAAATTTTTAATCCCCTACATAGCTCGGAAATTGTACTCATATTCTAAAAATCTGGATGTTTTATCACATCAAGCTCATAATGTTGCAATTCAGACTCCAAAAGTTCTTGTTCATGTTCAGTAAAATCTTGAGGATAATATTTCTTAACTAAATTGCATATATGAACAATTTTGAATAATCTAAAAACATCTTTGGGATTTAAAGCTGAACTAAGAATGACAAGTTCCGTTGTTAGCTCACCAAATCTACTTTTCAATTCTTGCAATTGAAAGTCTATTACAACTGTAAATATGCAAATTCTAAAATGATGTTCCATTGTTAAATCTTCATCTTGACAACGATATCTACCTCGACCTTTAGTGTAACGAGCATTCATATCAGGAATATCAATTTCATGTTGCTCACAAAATGCTATAACACTAGCAAGTAAAGGCTCCCATCCATCATCTCTCAACTTTTGAATAAGTGATTTTGTAGTTGAAACTAAATGCATGGCATTTAAAAGGTCTTGAGAACGTTGTTGCAAAGCTTGACAAAGAATATTAGTAATTCCCATTATCTCTTTCATCAAATGCAAGATTAAAATAAATTCAAATGATGTTAATACCTGATAAGCTCCATCGGCATCACCACGTTGTTTATAGTTAGCCCCTTCCTCAGAGATAGTGTTGATAACTTTGCAAGTAGCATCAAACATGTTAATCAAACTACAAATAGATTGAAAATGAGATCCCCACCTAGTATCTCCAGCTCGTTGCAAAGTACCAATCTGGTTTGCACCTCTTCCAATCTCAATTTCATTAGAAGCAATCATATTCTCAACTTGTTCTGCTTGAGCATGTTGTAATTCATCATTACGCTTACTAGAACCAACAACAATATTGATAATATTAACCAAATGATCAAAGAACTGATGGACATCTTTTACTTCTCTAGATGCTGTAACTAGAGCTAATTGCAACATATGAGCCATACAGTGTACATAATAAGCATATGGGCAATCTTTAAGAAAAAGAGCTTGTAATCCATTCGATTCACCACACATGTTACTAGCCCCATCATATCCTTGACCTCGAATATTTTCAATGTGGAGGTTGTAATGAGAAAGGACAGCACATATCTCATTCTTTAAAGTCAATGCAATAGTGTCTCTAACATGCACAACATGAAAGAAACGCTCTTTAATGAAACCTTCTTTATCAACAAACCTCAAAATGATGGCCATTTGCTCTCTCTTCGACTCATCCCGAGCTTCATCAACAAGAATACAAAATTTTGCATCCCCAATTTCTTCTCGAATACCATTTCGCACATTACTAGCAAGAATATGCAAAATCTCCTTTTAAATTGTGGGTGATGTATATTTGGCATTTCCTGGTGCATTTTCCAAGACAACACTAACTATTTTGTCATTGAAAATTGATGTGAATTTTATTAATTCAATAAAATTACCTCTATTTTTTGAATCAAGGCTTTCATCATGACCTCTAAAAGCACAAGCTTGGAATGCTAGCCATCGAGCACACTCTACTGAGGTTTTGAGCCGCAACCGATTATTCTCTAATTCTTTTGACGTTTGTTTCTCAATCAACTTGTCAATATGCCGTGAATAATTCTTTAAATTATCGCAACATTTCATAGCAATTTTATGTGGGGAGTTTGATTCTTTCCCTTCATGACGAATTAAAGGACAATTCATTCCATCTTTTACCTTTTTCCAATTATTAAAACCTCTTGAAATGAATACATCTGATTCAGGACGACCTATTGGTTTCTTACTAAAAAGGTAGCAAGGTAGACAATATATCGCATCTATTGAAGGTGAGTATTCCAACCAATCCTTATGTGAACCAAACCATGAAGGTTGAAATCGACGACGATGAATATCATCATTGTATGGATAGTCTATATTTTCAGGTTGATATGGACCTTCTTTGAGATAAGCTCGTCGGATTTCATCTTGTTTGTTGATAGGAAATTCACATATTTGTTTACATAATCCTGGATCACGATCTATCTCTTCAAATTGAAGTTTTGGACATTTGGAGGGGTGTTCATCAGGCATTGAAGTATTAACATTTGTTTCTACAGCCACAGGTGTCCTAATTTCTGAATTTCTAACATCTTTTTTCTTAAAGAATGCATCAATTGTTTTTCATTTGCTCATAATTCTTTTAGCTTTAAGAATATGACTCAAAAATTAACCTGAACAGAATTTTTTTTTTAAAAAAAAATTTAATTCGAAATTTTTACTTAGTTATATGAATGTTATTCATACTCAAGAAAAAAACAAAATTTTCACTATAATTTAAACAGTCAGCCCATTTTTAATACAACTTTAATTAATAATAACCCCTCAAACAAAAACAAAAATAATTTAATTAATTTGTCTTTTATAATGTATTGGTTAATTTAATTATATAGCTTTAATTATTATTGTTTAGTTTAACAATAAACTATATTGCTTTAATTTATTTGCCATTAATTATACTGTTTTAATTTGTTATATTGTTTAGCCCCTCGTACATATTACATTAAAAGAGCCAAACATTATACATTCCATGTGCAGCACAATAATTAAAGCAATGTAATGTGCTACACATTACATTGCTTTAATTATTATGCTGCACCCGGCCCCATGTGCCCATAGCCCATCTACCCCCTCCCCACCCCACTCAACAGCCAACAGACAAGCACAAAATGCGCCTCAATCACAATTGCTAGCTGCAATCAGAAAATTTCTTAATGCCAATCACAAATCATAACACACGTGACACGTTACACTAAATGACAATTAATATTTCACCAAACACCAACACACTGAGTCACTGACCAACAACAAAAAGGGATAAGATAAAGCCAAATTAAAAAAAAAAAAAAAAGACAAAAACACTAAAACAGGAAAAAAAGCAAATCCAACCAATCAGAGAGTCACAATTCAAAAGAGAGAAAGAGACTTACCGAGATGTGAGATCAGAATCATATAGGCTATTAAAGATAAAGAATAAAGAGAATCTTCAGTCTTCATAAATATTCATTTCATTTTTTTTTCCTTCAGTGAGATAAAGAGAGAGAGACTGAGAGAGAGTTAGAGAGAAAAACCTTGTCCTTGAGGGAGGGTCGGACTGCCGGAGCGGAGGGAGCAACTGCCAACGAGCACCGTTGCACCGGAGCAAAGGCAGCACGATCTACTATCTCCGATGAGGCGATGACCGCTACGATCTATGAAAAAGAGCATTTCAAATTTTCAGTGAGATAAAGAGAGAGAGACTGAGAGAGTCAGAGAGAAAAAGTGAGAAATACCTTGAGGGAGGGCCGAAGGGAGCACCGTCGCACCGAGGCCGAGCACCGGAGCAGAGGCAGAGAACTCTGCGATCTGCGATCTGCGATGAGCGATGACCGGGCGAGCAACGAAGACGACGAACGAGCTGCGGCGACAACGACGGCGACGTGACCGTGGGTTACTAGGTTAGTGGGTTTGGTTTGCTGGGGACCTGGGGTTTGGTTTTGGTTTGTGTATTGGGGGGGTTTTTTTTTTTTGATAAACACCTCTGTTTTAGTTTGCTGGAGTTTGATGTGCTTAAGTATTAGGGATTTGGGGTTTGATTTCTCTGCCACTGCCAGCGATGTGATGGGTTTCAACTCTCTGCCAGCGACGTGATGCTCTGTACTGGTTTTTTTTTTTTTTTTTTTGGTTGAGAATCCGTGGGCTGGCCGTGAGCGAGCTTGGGCTCGCCGTGGGCTCTATTATATATATATATATATATATATATTTTAATTTGAGGTGTTCCTAATTTTTGATTGGGGGCTGGGAAAATGGGTGAGAAATGGGTAGGGGGGCCGGCTGTGTAATGTTGTGGGGGCCCAATTTTTATTTTTTTTTCCTAGTCTAATGGGAAATTTTTTTTTTTGGCAGGGGCCTCGGCCCCCTCAAGCCACTATGTGGCTCCACCCCTGTTCATATAATTTATTTATTTTTATAAAGATCACCATAATTATACTAGAGGTTTTGACCTTAATCTCCAGACAAAAATTAATTGATTAAGGACATAATTTTTTTTTTCTAATATGCATGTCACGTAGGTTAGTGAAACTAGCAATATATGACCAAATATATCTTGTTTGGCTTAAGAGAAAAAACCTCCCTCTAAACAAACCTTTTAGGAGCATTTTGAAATAAGAGAAGTCTGCCATGCATGTAATCCGAAAGGATTATATATATATATATATATATAATGGGACAAGTTCTCCCACACCTAAGATATTATTGACAATGTTACTCGAGATTTCTATGTTAATACTCACAACACTGTAAACCCTGTTGCACAAGTTAGAGCTCAAGCTTCAACTTACCCCCTGTTCAAGCAGCCATGTCTCGCCCTACTACATATGCTACTACACCTGATAAGTCACCTACTAAGTCCAAAAAGAAGAAATTTGACTTTGATGTATTCAACAAAACTGCCCTAATTGCACTGTTAGAGCAATCTTGGAAGGATGGAAAAGAAGTTGCAAATGCTAACTCAGAAGAAGAGGAAGATAATCAAGAATCCAAGGCATCCTCAGGGGTCTCTATTACTAATGATGATGATCCTTATTATACCTAGGATCAAGAATTATTTGGGCAAGACATAGTGACTACTCTAGACTTGGCTGAAAATTAACTCTGTCGGCACAAATTGCCAAAATTGTTAAACCTGATGCAAATGAATGACCTGCTAAAGCTACATCAATTTCACTCATTTTGTTAAAGCTGCATTGATTCTCACTCATTATGTTGAAGACTGATCGATTCTTGCTGCTTAGATTCTGGCTATTTCCCACGGAGATGATTCCCTTTCCAAAAGCACATACCAACATGCTTGCTGACGGCATTGCCTATAGATGACCTGCTGTGAATAGTAAAAAAATCAATCTTACTGTTTACTATTTACTATTCACTGTTTAAATAGTGTTTTAATTTTGCTTGTAAAGGGGTTATCCCTTTCAACTTAGAGGCAAAAATTTTTTTTTTTTTTTTTTTTTCTAGTTTCATATTCCCTTTAGTTTCTAAGCTACCCCCAGTAGGTCTTAAGCTTGTAACCCTTTCCAATTCTTGCTCAACTCTTGAACTTACTATTACTTCCTGTAAGTGTTTTATTTTAAAATTATTATTGAAATCTTGTTAAAATACCTATTGTTTTAAGCATTTCTACTTTAAGCATTTCAATACTAATATTGCAATTTTTAAAGTAGAAATACTTAAAATAGTAAGTATTTCAACAAGCAAGATTTCAATAATAGAGTTAAAATAAAACACTTATAGAAAGTAACAGTAGGTTCAAGAGTAGAATCTACCTTTAAGGCCTATAAGCAAATATATATATATATATATATATGCACAGTGCATACACATTCACTCGCCCAAAGCTTAGAGCATCCACATCAGTTGGTGGATACTCTTCTATAATACAAAAACTGCTTCATTTTACACATTTTGGCCAAAAAAACTCCCACATCAACTTGTGTAAAACTGTGTAAAGTCTTCTAAAAAATTTCATACAGTAACCGTGCATATATACACAGTTATTGTAGCTCGTCTATACATTATTTTAATAATTTCTAATTTCGCTCATTTTCTTCTCTCTCTTCTCCATTTGCCATCCGCGCCCTGATCATCTGCTTCTTCCTCTGATACACACACTCCTACAGACAAAATCAAAAATCAACCACAAAAATAAAAAATCAACCACAAAATCAACAACAAAATCACCCACAGACACCATAAAACCAAAGACACCCACACACGGACACACCAACGAAGATAGAGAAAGTGGATCGGTGTGCTTGGATCGGAGTGCTTGGATCGGCGTTCTTCTCATCGTGCTTGGATCGGAGTTCTTCTCGCCGTGCTTGGATTAGAGACAAAGGGAGTGGATCAGCGCTTGTGGCGGATCGACGTGCTTGGATCAAAGTGCTTGGATCGGCATTCTTCTCGTTGTGCTTGGATCGAAGTTCTTCTCGCCGTGCTTGGATCGGAGATAGAGAGAGTGGATCAGCGCTTGTGGTGGATTGGCGTGCTTGGATCGGAGTTCTTCTCGGTGCTGTGCTCCCTGCTTGGATCGAAATTTCAAAGAGTTTGGAATAGAGAGGAGTTTCAAAAAAGACTCTAGAACAGAGTCTCGTGAGTGGGGATAGAGAGGCTCGTGAGTGGAGAGAGAGGGTTTGAGATAAAATAATAATAAGAAAAGTATGAAAATTATTATTTAAATAAAATAGATGATAGAATAGATAAACTGATATGGGTGTTTTGTAAAAATGAGTGTGTAAAATAGAAAAAGTAGGTTTTTAGTGTAAAAATGGGTGTGTATAATACACAAACCGATGCGGTTGCTCTTATCTCTCCAAAACCTACACTTATGGCTCACAGCCATAGGGATTTAGAGCTTGTAATTCAGTCAGCCCAGAATTTGAGCAACATACATCATTTAGCTCTAGTAAGAGGTTTGAAACCTTACGCCCTTGTTTCCATTCGCGACAACAACAATAACATTTGTTCCTCTCCCACTCTTGAGGAAAGAACATCGGTTCAAGAGGGTTCAAACCCCATATGGAGCTTACGAGCTACGTTCCACATCGACCTCACCAAGGTCGAGGAGAATGGCCTTGCACTAGTTGTTAGGCTCAAGTCGAATCAGTCAAGTGACAAAGATATTGGTGTAGTCCGTGTGCCAATCACTGAACTTCTAGGAGGTTTTAGTGGCACTGAAAGACAGATGAACAAAAGTGTGGTGAACTCAGATGGGACATCCCAACAAGAGCAAGGAACACTAAAATTTTCTTACAAGTTTGGGAACACAGTCTAGCACCCACCTGTTTCAATCGTGAATATTGGGAAAAATGCACCATCAACTGTGCAGCAGAAGCCTGGTATGGCTAGACACGTGGGAAATACTGTAACTGATCAAGTAGTCTTGATGGGGTTCGGTGTGGCAGCATCGGCAAAGTTAGGTGCCATTGGTGCAGCTTACGATGCTAACCAGCTCGGTGATGACTCTTCTAGTGCTGATCAGTCAATATTATATTAATATTTTTTCAATACTCGTAAGCATTTTATATTGTGATGTTAATGATTGGTATTGTGGTAGATTGTTGAATTGGAGCCGGTAGCTTGCATGGTGTTATGGTGTGATTACTTTTAATGCATTTTTAGAAACTAACTGTATTACATTACATTCTACAACTTATATTTTAGGAGTTGTGATTTTAATTCATTGATGTAACTACACTAAATGCGTTGTTAGAAATGTTTCTTATAACATAGTTAATATTTTTACTTTACGATTTTAATGTAGTATTGTTTTTATATTTATGCAGATTTCTTATTGGTGGCTTTTAGGGCATTTTCTTGTGGCAATACTTGAAGACATTTGAGGACATCTTCTTTTGGCCCTAATTATATTACACTAATATTTTTTTTTTTATTATTATAGAATATCTTGTGTTATTGTATGTGTTGCAAAAAATTTGTATAGATGGATCGAATCGAATACTTGTTTTATTTTTACTTTTGGAATAGATGGATCGTTTTCTTATAAATGTGTTGTTCAAATGTGAGATTTTAATAATGTAATGATAGGTTACAAGTTAATTAAAAGGACTTTTAGTGACAAATATTTTCGTTGCTGAAAATACATTTTGTTGTAGTTAATGAGCAACCAGAGAAGACAGAAGCCTACAATAAGCACAAAGAGAATCATGTCTCTCTCTCTCTCACCTAGAAATATGTAGCTACCCTATGAGGGAAGCCTAGGAAGGGAAGGGTCAATTACACACACTTCAACACCATGACAGTTTCCATTATTTTTGAAGAATATGTGTACTATGTGCGCACTAGACATTTTTCATGAGATGGTTCAAAATCTGGCTAAGTTACAACTTACAAGACACAGATCGCAATAGTTTTGAATACCATACTATTCTTACCAGAATAGGTAGAAAATCTCGTACTAGTATGCATGCAAATCAAAACGATAACCCCTATATTTCACCTTGGATGAAATTTCGTCCCATTTTTGGGTCATTTCGAGCGTTTTGGTCTGTTTTAGTTAATACCATCCGAAGTTATAGATTCAATTGGAATGCAAAGAAAGTATTAAAAAAGAAAAGAAAAAAGATGAAGCAGACAGGTACAATTTGACACCCATTGATATAGTAGATTGTTAATGGTGGTAAGTAAAAAAATAATGTTAGCAGTGAGCCTAAATAAAAATTAGTGAAAGACATGCTAATTCAACATGTTTGTAAAAAAAAAAATGTCAGTTTTTCATGAGTACGCATATTTGCATGCACTTAGGGTGGAGACACGTTTTTCTATGCCCTCATTTAAAAAAAATATATTATAGCTTGTATAAAAAAAAGGGTTTGGTTAATGTCTGTCCTTAGGGCATACATTAACAAATCTATTTTTGAAAAATTTTTATTGGAAATTAAAGAAATTGTCAAAACTTTTTCAATTTTCGACAAACTTTTTCCAAAATTAGTTTACTATTGTGTGCCCTAAGGGCACACATTAGTAAAATCCTAAAAAAATAGGCCTAAAGAATTTTTTGTAAAGCATTGATTGGCAGCCCATGTGTCATTGTCTCATTAAAATTTCTCTCCTCCTCCAACACATCATCATCATCACAAGCCTACAACTTGTATTTGCGTTTTACTAAACATTAGCTTCCTTTTATTACTTCTCCTTTTTCTTTTTTTTAATATTCTACTTTCTAGTCACCTACCAAAAGACCTTATCTCTAACGAGATTTCTCTTAATTTCACACTAACTCTCTTCAATAGAATAAAGATAGGAACCATAGCAAAATCTACAACTTTATTGACATAGGGTAAAGAGAGGAACCATAGCAAAATCTACACCTTTATTGAAATTTGTGCACGTAATTAGTTGTAACTCTCTTCGATAGAGTAAAGATAGGAACCATAGCAAAATCTACAACTTTATTGTAATTTGTGCACGTAATTAGTTGTAGTGATAGAGTTGAGGGTCCACAAAAATTCACCACTCACAATTTTTTATATGGAACTCTCTTCAATAGGAGAAAATTCAGCGTGTTTTGGAAACATGCAATACCTTCTCCTTCAATAGAGTAAAGATAGGAACCATAGCAAAATCTACAACTTTATTGTAATTTGTGCACGTAATTAGTTGTAGTGATAGAGTTGAGGGTCCACAAAAATTCACCACTCACAATTTTTTATATGGATAAATTGTAGTTTTTGCTATATTATTAGCATTTTTGCCTTTCAATCTCTCTACACTTCCATTTCTTCTCATTTTTTTCATTTCTATTTTACTTCAATTTTTAGTTATTAATTTATTTTATGGTTTATATTTTTTTTTTTATAAAGCCAATGAATAGTCTATGCAGTTCATTTCCATACAAAACAATATGTCCAACAATCCTTGAGTAAGTTGCAAACTTGCATGCACAAGTTCCAAAAAACATTATTGTTGGTAAAAAAAAAAAAGGTTTGGCTTATTTTTGGTATTTTTTTAATTGTAATATTTTTTTATTTTAATGAAAGATTGTCACATCATCTACTAACTAAATAAAAGTCGGATATTAAAATTCACTACCACTTATCATTGTATATTTAAAATAAAAGAATATATTCAGTTAAAAAAAAAATTACTGAAAAACTTTTGCAAAAGTCGCCACCCAAATAAAATTGATTGGCTCCCATGCGTCATTGTTTCATTTAAAGATCCTACTTTCTAGTTACCTTTTATTTTAATTTTCAATTGCATTATTTTCCAACATTCTACTTTCTAGCCATCTTCCAAAAGACCTCATCCGTTTGGTTGGAGCGGTGAAAAAGTAGAAGGATAGGAAATTGTGGAAATGTAGAAAAGTTGGAGGAATACAATTGGGACGTCCCTTGTAAATTGTATTTTACACTATTATTATATGCAGAAGCCTACTATAAGCACAAAGAGAATCATGTCTCTCTCTCTCTCTCTCTCTCTCTCTCTCCTAGAAATATGCAGCTACCCTATGAGGGAAGCCTGAGAAGGGGAGGTTCAATTACACACACTTCAACACCATGACAGTTTCCATTTTTTTTGAAGAGTATGTGTACTATGTGTGCACTAGACATTTTTCATGAGATAGTTCAAAATCTAGCTAAGTTACAACTTACAAGACACAGATCACAATAGTTTTGAATACCATACCATTCCTACAGGAACAGACAGAAAATCTCGTACCAGAATGTATGCAAATCAAAACAATAACCCCTATATTTCACCTCGGATGAAATTTCGTCCTATTTTTGGATAATTTCAAGTGTTTTGCTTAGTTTCAGTTAATACCATCCGAAGTTATAGATTCAACTAGAATGCAGAGGAAGTATTAAAAAAGAAAAGAGAAAAGATGAAGCAAACATGTACAATTTGACACCCATTGATATAGCAAATTATTAATAGTAGTAAGTAAAAATATAATGTTAGCAATGAGCCTAATTAAAAATTAGTCAAGACATGCTAATTCAACATGTTTGTAAAAAAAAATGTCAATTTTTCATGAGTACGCATACTTGCATATATGCACTTAGGGCGGAGACACGTTTTACTATGCCCTCGTTTTATTAAAAAAAAAAAAAAACAATTATAGCTGGTATAAAAAAAATAGGCCTAAAGAAATTTTTTGTAAAGCACCGCCTAATGAATTCGATGAAGAAAGCAAAGGGAAAGAAGGGGGAAAGAGTAAATACTGGAAAAAAAAAATAATAATGATAATAATAGTGTACTTTAACCGACTCAATCATTCTGCCTCTCACTAATATCCAATATGGTGAAGAAAAGTAATGTGAAAGAAGGAAAAAAGAAAACGAAAAAAATAAAAGTTATAAGCTCGTGTCGGACCTGTTCCATGACTCTTTGGCATATTCCTAATGAATTCAGAAGATTCGTTCCACATCGATTATGTGGATCCAGAATTTTCAAAAAGCTAAACAACAGTAATTGTATAGCCAACGAATCGCGTAGCATTGATTGATAACCAATACTATGAATAAATAAGGTAATGGGAAAAAAACTTCCATGCTTATTTTTTGTTCACTCAAGTGTTTGGAACTCTTCGCATACTGAACTACTCCATATGCCTGTAATCTTCAGCCTAACATACATTATCAGTTTTCATTTCTATTTTACTTCAATTTCTGTTTATAATTATTTTATGGTTGATGGTTCTTTTTTTGCCTTTTATTCATTAAGTACTCTTCACTAAAAAGAAAAAATGTTTTCATTTAATTAGTTATCTTAATCGATATTATACACCCACTTTCACAAATGAAACTAACGTCTCTGAAGATTAGTTTTGAGAATATTAGTGCAACTGAACCGAATGAAACTAAAAGGTACATTTCTTAGAATTAATAAATGGTGAGCATGCAAAACAACTAAAATTATCCCCAAACAAAATAAACAATAATAGAAAGACTGATACACGTAGTGTAACATTAAGATAATTGATAGTTTATATAAACAAAGTCACACATAGCTACAAAGTCACACTAGTCTATTACACTAAGGACACCCTGCAACAACTTGCTTACTACAAAACATTTTACGAAGAGTAGCGTCCTTTTTTTTACACAAAATACAATTTACAAGGGAACTTAACTTTAAATCACAATTTTAAAGTTTGAAATTGTGACTAGTTAAAATTAGGAGTTCCTTGTAAAATATTGCTGCTGCAGTTCCCTTGTAAAATTGTGCACCGGTTATTATTACAACACGAAATTAAATAGCACATCAACCACCACATAACTTTTTTTTTAAAAGAACCACCACATAACTAAGGATAATCCACTTTCCAATATGTATTTTCCGTTCAGTTCCCAAACTTCCTTGATCAAACCCAGCTTCCCTGGTCTTCTTCATCATTAGCATGACCATAGTCACCACCGTATGTGTCAGCAGTAGAAGGTTCAGTACCGTAAGGTTCAACATCGGATCGATCAGCAGCAGAAAAATCAGCACCGGACGGGTCAACAACGGATGGATCAGCAGCAAAAGACACAGCACCGGACGGGTCAACACCGGATTGGTCAGTTGCAGAAGACTCAGCACCGGACTGGTCACCACCGAATGGGTTAAAATTAGTTAAAACCGCACCTATCGCTGCCGTGGCAGCCACACTCGCCAGTCCCCCGCCTAATTCATCTTTAAACTTACCCACCAAGCGTCTAGCAGTACCAGGCCTCCGCTGCAAATTCGGTGTCGCAGAGTTCCCAACATTCACCGTTGAAGCAGGTGGGTGCTGGACAGTATTTCCAAACTTATAAGAAAAATTTAGTCTTCCTTCTCCTTGCTGGGACGTCCCATCCAAGTTCACCACATTTTTGCTCACATGTCTTTCAGCTACTGCGTTCGCATCACCAAAACCTTCCAGTTCAGTGATAAGCACACGGACTTCACCGACATCTCTGTTACCAGTTATTCGACGTGACTTGATCTTAACAACCAGAGCAAGGTGGTTCTCCTTGACCTTCGTGATGTCGATGTTGAAGGTAACGTGGAAGTTCCATTTGGGGTTTGTATTACCTTCTGAGTCAATTGGTGTTTGTTCCTCAGAGGAATGGAGGTTATTGTTGTTGTCGCGAATGGAAACAAGGGCGAAAGGGTTCATTTTTCTGAGTTGAGGTGCATTATGTACGTTCCTCAATCCCTGGGCTGACTGAATTACAAGCTGTAAGGCCCTGTAACCCATATGTGAGGGAATGAATGTGTATGCACTATGTGCTCTGGTTTTGTATTATGTTAGGATTGGCGCTGTAATCCAAAGGCGTTGGCGTACACTTTTATAAGCGCATTGTGGAAAAGAGATAATATTCGAGTGGGAAGCTTCCTGCAGGTATCCTCACGACTCACGAGTCATGTCCAAGAAACTTTCTAAAAAAAAGAAAAAACCAAAAGAATTTCCTATGCTAACTTTTCTCTTTTCACCCCTCTCTTTCAATATTTACCGTTGACCACCAGTTATTGACTTGGTATCCTCACGAGTCATCTCCAAGAAACTTTCTAGGAAAAAAATAAATAAATAATACCAAAAGAATTTCCGATGCTAACTTCTCTCTTTTCACCCCTCTCCTTTAATATTTACCGTTGATCACCAGTTATTGAGTGAAGTACACTTTTCATTTTTTTGTATGGGTCATGCAAATATGTGGCCATTTTTATGATAAATGAAAATAATTAATAATTATTAATTATTTTTTTATTAATTTTCTTATAAAAACTTTTTAAAATAGATTGTTAATCATTGCTTTAAAGATATCAGTTAGCATTTCTTCTATTTTTTTTATATAGGTTTCCTATTTGGGAGAAATTATTAGTCATAACGGAGGATCACTTGTATGTGTTGATGTGGTCTTTCCAGCCAATGGTGATCTTCCATTTGGACAATTCGCTAATGTCAGCCTTAACCACACAATAAATACAAAATTAACTCTAGTTTGTCTTAATCTAACCAGCTTACCTTGTAAAACCAAAACAAATGTTAAGCCACTAGCCATATGTTTTGACACTACATATCGAACTAACAAATATAATATGATATGTGCTCTATTTGTAGGTGTTAACCATCATTGGAAGAATGTGCTTTTTGGTTGCGCTTTTTTATTGTATGAAACAACTGTTTCCTTTACTTGGTTGTTTGAAACATTCTTGGAATCAATGGGAAATCGAAAACTAAAGACAATTTTTACTGACCAATGTCAGGCAATGAAGAATGCCATAAGAACTATGCTTCCTGATAAATGTCATTGCCTATTGTGCGCACTCAGAACAGGCTTAAAGGGCTAGCTCACTTTTGGGCTCACAATATATTTGTAATGTAGGCTTAAGATTTCCTACTTTGGGTGATTCTAGCCTAGAGACCCAACAATACCTCTCAAACCTCTGTATTGTTTCCCTTTCACTTTGATGACTCTGTTGCTCTCAGCTCTCAACTTTCTTTAGAGCCCTTTTTTCACCAACCCCTTTCCTCTCCTTAGCTTCTCATATTTATAGTCTAAAATTAGTGGAGGGATTATGATTTCCTTCAAAGTTAGTGCAATAGGAGGTCCAATATCGTTAATCGTAAGTGGGTGGTTAGGTGGGAGCGGAGCGCGGTGCGAGTGGCATTGGAATTGGTTCCTCACTTCAGGAGAGATGTTCGGCAATGTATTGCTAAATGACCGAGGTGCATCGTCTTCGAGCAATCATGTTTCCACCCAAGGTGTACTTTGCTAGGCAATTCCCAAACAATGAGCGGTGATGTATATGTATTGTAATGACTAGCCTGACAGGTTTTGGGTTGGGCATAATGTCATGAGGCCTGGTTTTAGACGAGTAAGTTTGGCCCATGGGCCACGCTGTAAAGCTAGAATTCAAGGCGCAAGGCCCAAACGGGCTCGGGGGAGTCTTGTGCCATACACCTATGCTTATGGCATCCCTTAAAAAATGCTGCAGAGTAATTGTCCTAATACATGAAAGGAAATATCATCCTAAACTAATCCTACCTCAATGGAGTAATTTTGCCCCATTTGCCGAAGCATTCACTAATCCCCAGCATCTTCATATTCAACATCTAAATGTCTGAAACCAACAGTTCTAACCCATCAAACAGTGCAAAGCAGCCCAAAAACCTATAGACTTTGTTCTAGCTTGTTAAGGACAAGATTACCTCGCCATTCAAAGTTCAAATATTAAGATTGCATAGTTAAAGGATAACAACCAAGATTACAACAACTCAGCTCATAGATAACATTTTAGCTTTTGTATATTTGAATTCAAACTCTTCATGTACATCTGTCAAAACACAAACTCTGTAAATGATTAGTTTATAAATACAAAGAGCCTTCATCATATTTGGTAAGGCAGCACAATATCAATTTGCTATTTGACTTCACATGGTATTAGAGCTTTTTGAGACTAGTGTCAATCCCTATGGCCAACTCTTCTTCTTCTGCCTTTACCAACACCATTGCTACAACCAATCCATCCTCTCACAACCTCATCAACCTTCTCCACAATACTACAATCAAATTAACCCAAGACAATTATATTCTTTGGAAAGCTTAGATTGTTCCTTACATTAAAGGTCTTCATCTCTTTGGCTTTCTTGATGGAACCAAACCTGTACACCCATAATCTATCACTAGTTAATCTTCAAATGGTGCAGCCACTGTCACTACAAATCCTGAATTTCTTCAATGGCACTTTGACCCATTTAGGGATGGCCATACCCATTGGGTAATGGATATTCAATCCTACCCGATCCAAATGTTCCAAGTATGCTCGGTTCTTCATGGGTAGAGTTTAACCGGGTAGGGTATGGATATTATTCGAATTGTTCGAGTAGGGTATGGATATTATCCAAACCCGACCCGTATTAAAAAAAAAAAAAAAAAAAAAAACGTCTCTCACCGTCACTACACTCTCTCTGGCATTAAGATTAGAAGGGTTGCAATGGACAGTCTTAGTGGCGAGATGAGAGAGGCCATCACCTTGAGCATTTCCCATCAAATCCTCGAGCAATTCGAGCTTCTAGGCAACCTCGGCCATGTCTGAAGCTTGAACTTGGTAATCGAACACAGCTAAGAGCTCGTCCATGCCACCATCTTGTTGTACTTCCTCTTTTTTCCACATCTTGGCTTTTCCAGTAATTGAGTTGCCAGTCACGGATGAGTCAGGCAAGGGTTAGAGATTATGACTTTGATGAGGGTTAAGCTCTCTTTTCATGGCTTCAGAGTCTGTATTTTTCTCTGCTTACTGAGTGGTGGTGCTCGGAAATCAAAGAAAGAGAGAGAGAGAAAGAGAGAAATGGGTTTGTGGGTATGTGTGGGAGCTATGAATGCATGAAGAATCTGCTGGGGATTGGGCTTTTTTGCCTTGCTTGGTTGTTCACTCTGAATACTAGTTTAGAAAAAAAAAAATAAATAAATAAATAAATGGGTTTTGGGTTTAGGGTATGGATATCCATGGATAATATATTCGGATAAGATTCGGGTATGGATACTCATGGGTATTGATATTCGGGTATCCATGAGCAAACTTTTCGGGTAGGGTATGGGTATACCTGATCCATACCCTACCCATGGCCATCCCTCACCCACTCTCTTAGACAAAGTAGCAAACACCTCTTCTACTCTCTTGAACTTAGTACACTTGCACCACCATTTCCTTAATTGAGGCTAAGAATAGCAACATACATTTTGAGCAAATTCACAACATGCGAATTCCATTTCAGTGTTAAAAATTCACAACATATGGGTTCTATTTCAGTGATACCCATCAACCTATTTCACATTGAACTCATGTTTTCAATCTTCAAAGAAAGACAGCTAGTTGAACAGCAATTGTCCCAACAAGTCCAATTTCATACTTCACATTAGAGTTTCTTGTGAGTTTGCTTCTTCAGCTTCTAGAAATCTAAAATCACTATACACTTTCGACAATTATAACAATGTCAATGGACGCCATCCAGTACTATGATCTTTAACATTTTTAACATTAAACTGTCGAGCTAGAAATGCACTCCTTCCCTATTGTGATCGAACAATAAACGGGCTTTGGAGGCCTAAAAGCTTAACCTAATAATTCTGTATATAAATCAACCATTGTTGCACTGGTGAAGTATTTCCCAAACATTACTGGTTTTGGGTTTTGAATGGAGTGAGGTGTAGTGTATGAATTGGCTCATTGTGCTGGTTTTGGGTTTTATCAAATAATGGAATGAAGTGAGGTGTAAAATATTTGGTATAACCAATAAATTAATAAACTAATGAAATAAGAAACCCAAATAAAAATATTTTGCATAACAAAAACATTACAAGTTTAAATGGTACCCGATATAATTTATATTTGGTCCTACCCAAATTAAATCGCATGTACCTATAGAAAACTTCGAAAAGAGAAGCCCTAGAGATTGCAGTTCCTTCCTATATTTGGTTTGGGTGAGGGCACACACAGATCTAGAGAAACCGAATATAGTTTATCTTATTCACCAAAAAAAGAAGAAAGAATAGCTTATCTTTTTTTGAACATGGTCATTTCAATAGGTTAACTTTTCTTTGCAGTACAGAATCGTTTCAATGGGTCATACTTATATCCATCAATTGGCAGAGGATTTTAGGAAAATAAGTACAAAGCAAGAGTTACTTAATCTAAGTATAGAATAATATAAGAAGATTTTTAATACGCAAGATTCAAGACATAATAGACCATCATTTTTCTCCACTTAAAAAATAGTAAATTTAATAATTTAACAATTATTCCAACAACATACTTTCACATCCATACAATTTAGAGGTTTTAAGTTTTAACCTTTGAAGGTGCTTTTCAATTAACCGCTAGACAATCTAAAATGGATTATGGACCTTAATATTTATCTTACATGCATGTCTTGTAGCCAAGTGAATGAACTGGAGATGGTACATGACCCCAATCATTCAGGAATATTGTGAAACAATAAAAATCTATATATCGTGCATGTAATCCAAAACGATTCTATATGAGGAATATGTAGACTACAGATTCCCCGGATTCGGTTTAAACATTGCTATTGGGAGGCAAATAGAAGTGTTGATAAGCTTGCCAAGTTAGGAGCAGCTCAAGAGGAGCAATTTATTTTGTTTAATAGTCCGCCATTGGACGTTACTGATGTGTTAGGTTCTGAATTAGTTGGCATGTACTTAAGCAGGACTTGTCCTGAACCTGTTTTTATTCCTTAGTCTTTTAATGCATTTTCCTTTTGACCAAAAAAAAAAAAAAAAGAATATGTAGACTACATGATAGATCTTGAGTAGCGATGGAATATTTAAACTATGACAGATACTAAACTGGTCCAAGGAAATTTTAAGGACAGTCAATACTCTACAAACATTAACGGGTCGTTCGGTAAGAGATTTTTAATAACATTATTTAAGTTTTATGCAAATATGTGTGGATGAAAAAGTTTTTGAAAATACATGTTGTAGTTTTTGGAAATACATTTTATGGTGTTTAAACGACAATTTTTATTTTTTAAATACCGTTACCAAATAGGGCCAAAATATAAAAGTAAAAACATTGGGCCCATAATATTAGTTTTAAGGCCAACAATAATTGATTCATTACTAAGATTGGTAACTTGCGTAGCTAAGTTAGTGATTAGAGTATGACTAAACATATAACATTTATTTTACAAATGTTGAGGTTTTTATTATTATTTAAAAAAAAACAAGTCTATAGAATATTATTAAAACAGGAATTATAACATAATGCATGAACAGAACAACAAGGCAAAGAATACCCTAGAGTTTGGAGAGGTTACCGACTTACCGCCATATAAATAATTTATCCAATAAATGCCAACTCAAATTCATTTCAATGATAAAACCACTATTAGTAGGGTTGAGAAACAAAAACAGAAGTGCTATATCATTTAGCTGTACTATCATCGAGTTGATGAATTATTGATCATCTGATCGTCATTTGGGTCTACCAACACCAAATTATTTTCATTTATAAAGCAGAGGTTGATTTGTGTCCACTTTCAACCTTAGAAGCAAATTAAAACACAATCAGTCAAAAGAGTTTGAATTTTATTATCAAAGTGGTACTTAATTATGGCTTCTTAAAAAGGAAAAAGAATTAATTATTCCTTTCGGTTTTAATTATTGTATTATCGAATATATAATATTTTTGCAACTATTGAATTTGATAAATTATTATTGAATTTAAAATGTCAATGTCATTTGGCTCTACCAACACCAATTTATATATCTTTCTCAAAAAAAAAAAAAAAAAAAAAAAAATCACCAATTTATATATTGTCGTTTAAAAAGTAGACATTAATTTGTATCCACTTTCTAACGGTATAGAAGCAAATTAAAAGAGTATGTATGTGCAAATTATGTATGTGAGACCAGGGAATCTCTCGAGTTTATCTCATTACTAATCATGAGTGTATGTATGTGCAAATTATTGGTGCACACAATTAAGCATACAAATAATCAAATTTCACTTAAAATTGTAGCTTATGTGTACTATGTGTATAATAGTGTGTAATAAACACTAGTTGGCTTACAAATATCACTTTGAATAAGCTTTCATCACCAACCCTAACATAATACAAAACTAGCATTGTAGGGTCAAAATTTGTTGGGCCAGGCACCAAGACTTTTATATGATGAGCCCTCCAAATTTCCCACAATAAATTTGTAGAGAATGGGCCAAACAACTGGGCTAATGGTGGATTTTAGCAACGGTCCAGATGAACAAAAACTAATAACAAAGACAGATTGAGTCAAGTTCTTTGACGGGATGAACCCCTGTAGTCCGAAGAGTTTTTTTATTTAAATGCTAAGTCAATACAATTTTTTTCTCTCCCCCTACTCTGCGAGACTTGCTTCCCTTATATAGACCCCCTTTTCCCATCTTCACCGCACACTTGTCCTCCATCCAGACACCCACTTGAGTACTAGTCACATCAGCCGTCTGCTTTAACCTGCAGTGAGTGGTGGTGGGTGAAGACACACTGTTCAGGTGTCTTCTCCACATAAATGCGGCCAGGAAAGTTGCTGCAGTGCATTAAATGTGGCGGTGACAGCTTTATTGGCGAGACATTTTGTGATAGCTACGCAGTCAGACATGCTCGAAGTTCCGTCCTGGGAGGGAGACCTTCAGCACAGCTACCCGATCAAGTTCTGGGCTGCTCCCTCAAGTAGGATCTCTTCGGCCATATTGGGTTGTCTTCGGACGGAGTTTTTTTTATCAACGGGCTGTGCTTCCGCCAGGATGGCAGAGCATTGATACATTTAACCTCTTCGGACAGTGAGTCGTATTTGAACTGGGCCTCAGGCCCATCATGTGACGCCGGGCTTTCTCACCCACAATAGCCCCTCAAAATTTCACTTTTTACCTCGCATCCGAAGAGAAAAAGTGGGGTTTTGACCTTTTGACAAATGGAGGCACTGGATTTTGATTCCGCACGTGTGCGCATGAGTTTGGGCGCCTTCTTTATAACCGCTGCTGTCGCGCTGTTTCCGAAGCATCATTAATTGCTCCAGGCGGCGTCTTGTCCCTGAGATCTAGCGGCTCATTTCAAATCAACGGTCGAGATTGTCCTCAAAATTTCGGGCGGGATAAGTCCCACTACTTTTCCTGCCACTATATAAAGTCCTGGAGGGGACTGTCTTCTTACTTTGCAAGCGTCAGACTTTCAGCGAACTCAAGCGTTCAGACTCTCAAAGCTCTACTTATCATCTGCTTCAATTCATTCCAGAATCCACTACGATCTTTCCGCAAGGCCAAGGAAAAACAACCTCCGATCCAAACCGACGTAAGTTCCTTTCTTCGAGATTTTCTGAAATCTACTCAGTTTGCCTCTTCGGCCATTGGTAGATTCTCTTCAGTCGCTGTTCCGCGTTTCCCTCACTTTAAACTTTATTAATCAATGGGTAGATTTGAATACCTAGTGAACAGTCCCTCCCAGATAAAGAAATTTAGGGCGACGTATCGCATCCCTCGGGAAGTGGGTTTGAGGTATTGCTCCACGGAGGGGCTACTACTGGACCGCGAGGAGGGTGAGGTGATAATCCCCATTATCGCCTTCCTGGAGGGAGGGATGACCATTCCCATGGGTCCAATCACCAGAAATTACCTTATCGCCCATAGGCTTAGTCCTGACCAGTACGCACCCAACACATTTAGAATTTTAGGTGCAGTTGATGAGCTAAACCGCCAGTTGGGCTTGGGACTGACTTGGCACGATGTGGTACACATGTACGAATGTCATAAACAAGAAGGGGCGGGATACTATCTAAAGTCCCGATCCGATGTCGTCAGACTCCTCTCTGGTCTCCCCAAGTCCAACAAAGGGATGAAGGACGATTACCTGATCGTCTCAGGCGCCTGGCATGATGGGATTCATTGCCCAACCCAGCTAGGAGCGCCAGGTGGGACATTCCCCCTTGAGCTTTTCTAATAGTTTGAACAAAAAAATTTTTTTTAGCTGTTCGGACTTTCTTTTGCCATATTGCAATCCTGAGTTCTATTGCTATGTTTACAGATAGAAGGCACGTAGCTCCTCGGCTGAGTCTCACGAACACTGCGGCCTTAAACTACCTCCTTCGGTCAGAGATTTTCGTGAGTGAAGACGGTGAGCTTAGGTTTGTTCCCCTCATACTCAACTACACCCCGAAGACTGAAATCCAGCCGAGAGGCAACGCAATAACATTCGGGGATCGCCGAATAAATCGCATTGACGTGGCACGAAAGACCTTTTTAGCCTCCTTCGACCTTGCCCCCGTGCCCCATCCTAATCCGCAAGATATACCGCTGCTCGTCCAGCCCGTCCGACAAGTTCCCCTTAAACCGGTAGTAGAGGAGGAAAAGGCTTCCTCTACCCCCTCGCTTGATCAGCAGATCGACCAGTTCAAGTTCGAAGAGGAAGACTCGGGGGAAGTCGAAATTTTGTCTGCCGGAGAGGCACTTGATAGGCATTCTGCTGCTCCGCTCTTAAATCTAGCCCTGCCAGACGATTCTGACGAAGACATGCAGAGCCTATCGTCCTTGTTGAAAAACCGGAAGTCAAAGGACGTGGCCAAAGGTACTGGCGTTGGCACCTCCCAGCCTAAGGTCAACCTTCCACCACCACCCCCTCCTCCAGCCCCAAAGGATCTTGGGCTAAAAGCGTTACCCGATCTGAAGAAGAAAAGGGTGGTAACAGAGGTAACTGATGTTGAGGAGGGGGAGGTGGTCCCTCCGAAGGGCCCCAAACAACAGAAGACGTCCCATGATACTAGGGGCAAACGGGCGTCTTCTGTGGAGAGCCGAGAAGAGGACCAGGTCGCAGACGTGCGGCGGAGGACTCGGGCGTGGTCTCCAAAGCTCACATTGGATGGCGCCTCCATCCCACACGATGCGTCCCTGCGAAACTATGCAGGGGGGAAAGCAGGGCGCATAGCGGATGCGCTGGAGAAGCCTCTCCTTCTTCCGAAGGACATGGAGTCCTATCGGCGCTTCTCCGAACAGGAGCTTTTCTTGTCCCTAAAAAGGGATTTAGGCATGGTGAGATAAGTGACTCTTTCGTAGCCTTTATGCGCTTTCGCTACTTAACGCAAAACTCTTTCGTTGCCATGCAGATCGCTCAGCAAATCTTTGTGGCGGAAGAATGGAACAAGGAAAAGGAGATTAAAGTGCAGGCTGAGGCCCGATCAAGGGAGGAGGTGGAGAAGGCCTTGGGCAAGGCGAAGGACGACTACGCCCGCATCTCTGAGGAGCTGAAGGAGGAGGTGAAGGCAAGGAGAAGCGCTGAGGCAGGCCTGAAGAATGCCGAGAAGCAGGCCGAGGATCAGCGGCAGAAACTATACGTCACCGAGACCAATCTGGAAACAGAGAGGGCGATGGTGAACGAGCTGCGGGCCGAGCTAGCCAAAGCCAGGGATGCTGCTAAGTTGGCCAAGGAGGACGCTCAGTTGGCCAAGGAAGCGGTTGAGGCCGAGAAACAGGCTACCTACATGCTGGGGGTGCAAGAGACCCAAACTAGGCTGGCTGAGGAGTTAGCCAAAGTGTGCAGAGACTACTGCGCAATTACATGGGGCAAATGCCTTGATGCGGCTGGAGTCCCCGCGGAGTCTGCCCTAAGGCAATCCGAGAGCATCTATTTCCACCCTGATATAAGTGACCTGCCAGATCCCTCGGAAGCTCCCTCGGCCGGTCAGGATCTCTCCGTACAGACTGAGGCAAACCCAGCCCCCCTTCAGATTGGAGATGCGGGTAGTCTACCAACAACGGATCCGATGCCTCAAGACAAGGCTTAGGATGTTAGGGCTGTGTAATAGTTAGGACCCTGTATCGCCTATTTTGTAATGAAACTGCCCTTGCAATGAAATAGTTTGCTTTTCTTCTTTGTTGCTTCTTTTCTTTTTTAGAATATGTTTGTCTTTATGGTTAACAATGATAATTATGTTTGACGTAACGTTTACCTAAGTCTACATACTCCGTCAGCCAATTAATTATGTGGGCGGTTGTCAACTAAACGCTAGTGAGAATTGTTCGAAGAATATATTAATCAACCCAAAACATCCGGTCCGAGGACTATAGGCGTGATTAAAATAAAGTCTAAACACTTAAGAAACGGCGTTTAACTAACCCAAATCATCTGGTCCGAGGACTACAGGCATGAGTGGATTTAAGTTTAAGCACTTAAGAGAAACGTAAAGGAGTGTTAACTAACCCAAATCATCTGGTCCGAGGACTACAGGCATGATTGGATTTAAGTTTAAACACTTGAGAGAAACGTAAAGGTGTTAACTAACCCAAATCATCTGGTCCGAGGACTACAGGCATGATTGGATTTAAGTTTAAACACTTGAGAGAAACGTAAAGGAGTGTTAACTAACCCAAATCATCTGGTCCGAGGACTACAGGCATGAGTGGATTTAAGTTTAAACACTTGAGAGAAACGTAAAGGAGTGTTAACTAACCCAAATCATCTGGTCCGAGGACTACAGGCATGAGTGGATTTAAGTTTAAACACTTGAGAGAAACGTAAAGGAGTGTTAACTAACCCAAATCATCTGGTCCGAGGACTACAGGCATGAGTGGATTTAAGTTTAAACACTTGAGAGAAACGTAGTGTTAACTAACCCAAATCATCTGGTCCGAGGACTACAGGCATGATTGGATTTAAGTTTAAACACTTGAGAGAAACGTAAGGGAGTGTTAACTAACCCAAATCATCTGGTCCGAGGACTACAGGCATGATTGGATTTAAGTTTAAACACTTGAGAGAAACGTACTTTTAACTAACCCAAATCATCTGGTCCGAGGACTACAGGCATGATTGGATTTAAGTTTAAACACTTGAGAGAAACGTAAAGGAATGTTAACTAACCCAAATCATCTGGTCCGAGGACTACAGGCATGAGTGGATTTAAGTTTAAACACTTGAGAGAAACGTAGAGTGTTAACTAACCCAAATCATCTGGTCCGAGGACTACAGGCATGATTGGATTTAAGTTTAAACACTTGAGAGAAACGTAAAGGAGTGTTAACTAACCCAAATCATCTGGTCCGAGGACTACAGGCATGAGTGGATTTAAGTTTAAACACTTGAGAGAAACGTAAAGGAGTGTTAACTAACCCAAATCATCTGGTCCGAGGACTACAGGCATGATTGGATTTAAGTTTAAACACTTGAGAGACTTAAGGGAGTGTTAACTAACCCAAATCATCTGGTCCGAGGACTACAGGCATGATTGGATTTAAGTTTAAACACCAGAGAGAACTACCCTGACAGAAATGCAATCATGGCTGAGTGAAGAATTCATTTAATAGTAGTATCTTTTGAGGTTATTTACATTCCACGGCCTGGGCACTACATTATTGTCCAGGTCCTCTAGAAAGTATGCCCCAATGCCGGCCTTTGAGGTGATGCGATATGGACCTTCCCAGTTCGGCCCCAGTTTTCCCTATGCTGGATTCTTTGCGTTGCCTACCACCTTCCTCAGGACCAGATCACCAGGCTCAAGGGGTCTCAACCTCACGTTGGCGTCATGGCCCTGTTTGAGTTTCTGCTGGTAATGCGCCAATCGGACCATTGCGTTTTCCCTTCGTTCCTCAATCAGATCCAGACTCTTCTCCAGATGTCCATCGTTGTCGGCTTGGTTGAAATAGCTAGTCCTGTAGGTAGGGAACCCGGTCTCGAGAGGTATAACAGCTTCAGCTCCATAGGTCATCGAAAAGGGGGTCTCCCCAGTGGACCTACGAGGCGTAGTCCTATATGCCCATAATACGTGGGGTAGTTCTTCTATCCATCTACCCTTCGCATCATCCAGCCTCTTTTTTAGCCCGTTAACAATGACTTTATTGACAGCTTCGGCTTGCCCATTTCCCTGGGGGTAGGCGGGAGTGGAGTATCTATTTGTGATTCCCAACTCATTGCAATAACTTCTAAAAGCTTTGCTATCGAACTGAAGCCCGTTGTCCGAGATGAGGGTATGTGGGACTCCAAATCTGGTGACGATATTTTTCCAAATGAACTTCTTCACATCTACGTCCCTGATATTTGCAAGAGGTTCGGCTTCTACCCACTTGGTGAAATAGTCCGTCCCGACCAGCAAGTACTTCCTGTTTCCCGCTGCCTTAGGGAACGGGCCTACGATGTCCAGACCCCATTGAGCAAAAGGCCACGGGCTGGATAGTGGATTGAGGTTACCACCTGGCTGGTATATGTTCGGCGCAAACCGTTGGCATTGGTCGCACTTCTTTACATATTCGTGGGCCTCTCTCTGCATACACGGCCACCAATAACCCTGGGTGATGGCCCGGTGGGCCAAGGACCTACCTCCTGTATGGCTTCCGCATATCCCTTCATGCAATTCTTCCAGTAGTGACTCTGCCGCTTCAGGGCGTATGCACAGTAAGTACGGACCCGAATAGGAACGTTTATAAAGTTTCCGTTCCTCGGACAGCCAGAACCTTGTGGCCTTTCTTCGTATTTTGTCCGCTTCCTCTTTTCCTTCGGGCAACACATCATCCTTCAAGAACTTGATGATGGGATCCATCCAGCACGGGTCGGCTCTGACGCAGTGGACTTGGAGTGACTCTTTTCTTGTTTCCGTAGGCTCCTGCATATCCTCAATGAGGATAACCCTCGGCAACGCCTGTGCCGAAGAGGTGGCGAGGGTGGCCAATGAATCTGCGTGTGTATTGCCACTTCTGGGAATGTGCCGCAGGTTAAAATATTCAAACTCTGATTGCAAGGACTTAACTAGGCTCAAGTACCCCTGCATCCTCTCGTCCTTCGCCTCAAATTCTCCCTGTACTTGGCCGACGATTAATCTCGAGTCCGAGAGTACTTCAAGCGACTTTCCCCCTAACCTTCGTACCATCCTCATCCCCATCAGTAGAGCCTCATATTCTGCCTCATTATTCGTTGCTGAGAAATTCAGTCTTAAAGCTTTTTCGATGGTAATTCTTTCTGGGGTTAACAGCACAAGCCCCACTCCAGAGCCCCTTTGGTTTGATGCGCCATCAACGTACACCTCCCAGGGCAAGGGGCTCCGTGAGGAGACCATGCCAACGGTCCTACTCTCAGGGGTCAGTGTTGGGGTTACTTCGTCTAAAGGGGGCTCTGTGAATTCCGCGACCAAGTCTGCAAGGACCTGGCCCTTCACCGACGTGCGGGGCATGTACTTAATATCAAAAGCCCCCAGCATCGTCCCCCACTTGGCGATTCTCCCTGTGTAGTCCGCACTTCGAAGTATTGTTCTAAGTGGGAGCTGGGTAAGGACTATGACGGTATGAGCTTGAAAATAGTGGGGCAGTTTCTTAGTACCCATCACAACAGCCAGAATGGCCTTCTCTAGGGGCAAATAACGAGTCTCAGCTTCCTGCAGCGATTTGCTCACATAATAGACGGGTTTTTGCACGCCACAGTCTGTTCGGATCAGCACCAAGCTAACAGCACTAGGAGCCACAGCGATGTAGGCGAACAGGATTTCATCTGGCTCGGGGCTGGACATGATGGGAGGTCTAGCCAAGTAGTCCTTAAGTTGCTGGAAAGCAACGGCACATTCCTCCGTCCACTTGAAATCCTTCCACTTATTGATTAACGAGAAAAAAGGCCTACACCTATCGGCTGATCTGGAAATGAATCTGTTAAGGGCAGCGGTCATCCCAGTCAGCTTCTGGATCTCCTTGGGGTTCCGAGGGGCTCGCAAGTCGTTGATGGCCTTTATCTGGTCGGGGTTAACTTCGATTCCCCTATGAGTGACCATATACCCCAGGAACTTGCCCGACCCCACGCCAAACGAACATTTGGAGGCATTCAAGCGTAGTCTGTGTCGCCTCAGAATCTCGAAGATGTCCCGAAGGTCCCCAATATGTTCCGTGATAACCTTGCTTTTAACCACCATGTCGTCGATATAAACCTCCATGCTTTTGCCCAGCTGTGGTTCAAACATCCTGGTCATCATTCTCTGATAGGTAGCTCCAGCATTCTTCAAGCCAAACGGCATTACCTTGTAGTGGTAATTTCCTATAGGGGTTACGAAAGCCGTTTTGCTCTGGTCGGCTAGTGCCAGTGGTATCTGATGATAGCCTTGAAAGGCGTCCAAGAAACTCATCCGAGAGTGCCCAACGGTAGCGTCAACTAGTTGATCTATCTTCGGCATGGGAAACGGATCCTTCGGACAAGCTCTATTGAGATCAGTGAAGTCCACGCACACCCGCCATTTCCCACTTTTCTTTTTTACCACCACTGTGTTGGCCAGCCATTCGGGGTAAAAAATTTCCTTAATAGCCCCTGCCTGCTTGAGCTTCGTTACCTCCTCCCTGACTGCATCTGCGTGTTCCTTCGATGGTCGCCGGAGCGATTGTTTCTTGGGGATGATGGTGGGATCTACGTTTAGATGGTGGCAAATGAAATCTGGGCTTACCCCCGGGGCCTCCGCAGGATCCCATGCAAATACATCAATGTTTCCCCTGAGGAACTCTATCAACTCCCCCTTCTCCTGAGGAGGCAGCATAGATCCGACCTGAAAGAACTTCTCTGGATTATTATCAACAACTATTCTTGTCAAGCTTTCGCACTCTGCTTCTCCGGCCGAGGTTCCGGTTTCTGTCGCCGAAGACCTTAATTGCTATAAACTTTCCTTGTCACCATTTGAGGGCTCGGCATGCCGTTCGTGCTGGATGACTGCCACTAGACATTGCCTGGACATAGCCTGATCCCCTCGAATTTCTTCAACTACCCCCTCAGAGGGGTACTTAACCTTCTGGTGTAGGGTGGAAGACACAGCCCCAAGGGTATGAAGCCAAGGTCTGCCTACAATAGCGGTGTAGGGTGAGTAGGCATCCACCACTATGAAATCTACCTCCACAATCTCAGCACCAGTTTGCACAGGCAGTCTAATCTGCCCCTTCGGCACGATCACGTTTCCATCGAAACTGACTAAAGGTGAACTGTATGGAGTCAAGTCTTCGGGGGACAAGTTCAGCCCCCTATATAGATCTGGATACATTATTTCTGCAGCGCTGCCCTCATCCACCATCACCCTTTTGACGTCGTATCCTCCTATTCTCAGGGTGACTACCAGTGCATCATCATGCGGCTGTACAGTTCCTATTTTGTCTTCCTCCGAAAAACCCAAGACCGGGACGTCTGTCCTAGACCTCTTCGGCTCTCTGTTAACCTTATTCGAGGGTATCCGAGCAACTGACAATATCCTGGATGGGCAAGACCCTGTCTTTCCTGGTGCGGCAAAAATGACATTGATCGTTCCCAAAGGAGGTTTTACGAAATCACCCCTTCTGGGCCCCGTGCTGGTTTGATTTCCTTGACCATATGAGGGGTGTAGGAGGTGCTTCAACCTGCCCTCGCCAACCAGCTGGTCCAAATGATTCCACAAGCTCCTGCAGTCCTCAGTGGTGTGGCCGTGGTCCAGGTGATAATGACAGTAAAAATTGTGGTTGCGCCTTTCAGGGTTTCCCACCATCTTGTTCGGCCTTTTGAAGAATGGTTCGTTTTTTATCTTATCCAGGACTTGGTGCACTGGTTCGCGAAAAACTGCGTTGACCGTCTGAAAGTTCGCTGTGCTTTGCCCGGCCCAGTCCTTCCTCGGCCTATTGTGATTCTGCCTGTCCGACCTGAAATCCCTCCCCTCCTGAGGGATAACCTTCTCCTTTCCCTTACTCTGCTGCTGATCCTCCTCAACTCTTTTGTACTTGTCAATCCTGGCCATCAACTGGCGTATGCTGGTGGCAGGCTTGCGCGTCAAAGACGTTCTCAAGGGATGTTCAGTGGGGAGGCCTAGTTTAAAAGAGCTAACAGCCATCGATTCACAGTCTTCCTCTACCTCATTGTATGTTTCCCAGAATCTATCTGAATATGACTTCAGTGTCTCGTTCCCTTTCATGCTGACAGACAACAGCGAGGCCACGGACTGGGGCACCCTTCGGCAAGTGACGAAACGAGACCCAAAGGCCTGGGTTAGCTCTTGGAAAGAGCTAATAGTGTTTGCCTTCAGACTATCGAACCATCTCATGGCTATTGGTCCCAAACTGGATGGAAAAACTTTGCACATCAGGGCTTCGTCCCTGGAGTGAACTGCCATTCGCTGGTTGAAATGACTCACGTGTTCCACTGGGTCGGTTCTGCCATTGTAGATGGTGAATGTGGGTTGGTGGAAACGTCTGGGAAGTCTGGCACCCTCGATATTTCGTGTAAAAGGAGACCGGGAGATCTGATCTAGAGCTTTGCTCATAGCATCGTTCCCTGCGCCCCTCAGTAAGGGATCCTGAAAGCCACTCCCATCATGACGCAGTTCTTCATAGGTAAAGGATTCGTTGACCGGTGTCCGATGCTTCTGTTTGTAGCCAGCATCTCGTTCGTCTTCAAGATCTTCATCAGAATACGAGGGGCTACGCTTCCTCTTTGCATGGCGCAACTCCCTTTTGAGCCTGTCTATTTCTCTTTGCATGCCTTCGTTCTTCTCTGCATGAGACATGTGGCTCACCCCATGTGACTGGTTTTGGTCGTTACGTGCGGTGTGCACACTTTCCTCACGATTCTGCCTTCGCTCCAGACGAAGAAAGGGATCGGTGTTCTTAGACGACCTGGATTCAGCTGGTCGTTGCCTTGGTTCGGCCATCTTCTGAGGTGTTGCTTCCACCTTTGCTCCAGCTGTTCCCACAGACGGCGCCAATTGTAGGGTCAAAATTTGTTGGGCCAGGCACCAAGACTTTTATATGATGAGCCCTCCAAATTTCCCACAATAAATTTGTAGAGAATGGGCCAAACAACTAGGCTAATGGTGGATTTTAGCAACGGTCCAGATGAACAAAAACTAATAACAAAGACAGATTGAGTCAAGTTCTTTGACGGGATGAACCCCTGTAGTCCGAAGAGTTTTTTTATTTAAATGCTAAGTCAATACAATTTTTTTCTCTCCCCCTACTCTGCGAGACTTGCTTCCCTTATATAGACCCCCTTTTCCCATCTTCACCGCACACTTGTCCTCCATCCAGACACCCACTTGAGTACTAGTCACATCAGCCGTCTGCTTTAACCTGCAGTGAGTGGTGGTGGGTGAAGACACACTGTTCAGGTGTCTTCTCCACATAAATGCGGCCAGGAAAGTTGCTGCAGTGCATTAAATGTGGCGGTGACAGCTTTATTGGCGAGACATTTTGTGATAGCTACGCAGTCAGACATGCTCGAAGTTCCGTCCTGGGAGGGAGACCTTCAGCACAGCTACCCGATCAAGTTCTGGGCTGCTCCCTCAAGTAGGATCTCTTCGGCCATATTGGGTTGTCTTCGGACGGAGTTTTTTTTATCAACGGGCTGTGCTTCCGCCAGGATGGCAGAGCATTGATACATTTAACCTCTTCGGACAGTGAGTCGTATTTGAACTGGGCCTCAGGCCCATCATGTGACGCCGGGCTTTCTCACCCACAAGCATATATAGTGCATACACATTGACTCACCCAAGCCAGTCTCTCCAAAAGCTATACCTTATAGCTTACCAATACAGAACTTTGGAAGTTGAGATTGAGTTAGCCTAGGGGTTGCCATACATAAATCATTGGACAAACATGAAATCCTATGCCCAAGGGAAACATCAACGACTAATGAACTAGATGGTTCAAATCCCACATGGGACTTCAGAGTTAGGTTCCACATCGACATCGCCATGGCCTAGGTGAATCACTATGCTTCGATTGTTAAGCTCAAGTCGTGCTGGAGAACTCATGGTTTAGCCCTACCATGTATGTATAAGACAGTGTTTAGCCCTACCCTACAACTCCATACGCATACAACTTATCGTAGGGTTCTACCTAGCTACGGTTGTCCATCCCCAACCATGACCTGAAGAACCTGTTCGACTCAGAACCACCCAAACTGAAACCATCCAATCTGAGGAGAAAGGCAGTCAGCAGTGAGTCTTTGAGTCCCACAACCGTAATTGGCGAGTCGTGTGGCAAGTCTCCTTCTCCAATAACTGAGCCACCCAATCCAACTAATTGAGTCCTTGAAAGAGGCTAAATCTACCTAGATCCGATGAAAACATAGTGGTTTTCATTCATATTTAGTGAAGATCTTGTGATTTTAAGGAAGATCTTGTCGTTTTTGCTCAGATCCAGCTACAATCTTGTGGGCTCAAATACAACTCAGATTTAGCGAAAATCTAGTGGGTTTTACTCATATCTGGCAAAGATTCAGTGTTTTGTTGCTCAAATCCAACAAAGATTCGGTGTTGTTTTGCTCAGATCCAGTGGGTTTTGCACAAATCTAGCGAACACCTAGCGAAAAATACAAATCACTACCAAAAGGAACCGCTGATAGCATATTCGCCGGCTTCGACCAACTTGACCGTCGACTAACAGAGTCCAATCCGACTTGACCTGTTGGTTTTAGTGGTTGGCAACGGGTTTACTTGGCAGAAACTCGATGATATCGGGTTGGTTGCGGGTTGGGCACAAACCCAATCTTCGAACAGACTATGGACACCCTTATACCTAGTGGTGGCAAATGAGCAAGTTGGGTAGGTTTTGGGTCGGATCATAAATGGTTAGAATACATAATTATTCATTCATAACTAATATAAATATATATTAAATACCCATTATCCACCAACTCATTTAATACCCAACCTACCCATTTAACCCATTAAAATCAAAGACTTTTTTAAAAAAAAAAATAACCAAAGACTTGAAATTTTTGCCATCTCTCTCCAGTTTCTCTTCATCAAAGCAAAATTTAATGAAAATCAATAATTTGAAAATTTCTCAATCTCATGCTAAAAACAAAATAATCGAAGTCTAACATAACTATATATCAGATAATGAGTTTGAGAGAAACAATCACTGTAATCATTATAGCTAAAAAAATCAAAATTAACCTAAAAACTAATGAAGGTGAAGAACATTTCCTCCATACCACTTCTTCTATTTTCTTTTGCTAAGCCTAAGCTTTCTTGGCAACCAAACAATGCTTTAACAAAATACAAAGGAAAATTTTCAAATAAGCATTTTACAAAAAAGATAGATCATCTACATTTGGTTCCTCAAACTCAATTTGAGGCCACTACATCTGGAAATAAACAAGTCTGGTGACAAAATTGATCTCAGCAAGCTTCAGAAATCGGTCCCAACAAGAATTTTCAATGAGAGAGAAAGAGAGAGATAGTGTGTTTGGGTCTAATCAAACTAGAGAGAGTGTGAGATAGAGTAGAGGGCTTGAGTTTAAAAGGTACCATGGCAATGGTGAGTGGTGGCAACTGGTGAGAGAAGCTCAAATCTTTGACAATGGAGGCCTTAGTGTGATAGAGGTTAGAGGGATTTACAATTTAGGATGTTTGGTAGGTGAGAAAATGAGAAAGAAAACTCAAGAAAATTAGAAATATGAAGAGAGGGATTTGGGACTTGGTGGCTAGCTGCTAGTTAATAAGCACTTAGGGTTTTGGTGTGTGTGTGTGTTTTTTTAATTAATTAAACTTTTAAATTTTAGAATGAGTGAAAAAAAAGTACCTCTGGGTACCCAATGGGTTTACCCATTTATACTCATTTAATTGGGTACCCATTTAACCCAAACCTTTTAAAGGGGTTGGATCATGAATTGCCCAAATTAGGTGATTCATGGATGGATTAATGAGTTTGGGTAAAAATTACCACCCTTACTTTTACCCCCATCTACTTCTTATAGTTGATTTGGATGGGACACACAGAAAATAGCTTATCCTTCTCTCCACAATCATTTCAACAATTCATTTCCATCCACCAAAAGGGGATTTTAGGAAAATAAATGATAAACCAGAGTTATTTAATCTATTACTATAGAATAATATAAGAACAGTTTTTAAAAGAAATTTCTTTGATGGGATATATAAGAACATATTTAAAACTCAAGATATGATAAACTACCTATCAAAAAAAAAAAAAAAAAGGAAGATATTATAAACTATCATTTTTCTCAACTTAAAGAAATAGTGAATTATTCTAACAACATTTGCATAAGATCAGCATAATTATACAAGGGGTAATAACCTTTGAAGGCACTTTTTAATTAACTGTTAGACAAATTAAAATTGGTTGTCGACCTCAATTGTTTTTCTGACATGCATGCATGTCAGAAAAACAATTACTTAAATAGGTTAGAAATAATTATTTAAATGAGTTTTAATGGGTAAATGAGTTTTATATACCTAATCCAATTTTGCCCACTCAAAATCCACTTAAACCCACTTATTTGACACCCCTGCTTGAGAGAAAGAGCCACTCTAAAGACAATCAGTCGGGAATATCAAGAAATAAGAAAAACTTGTCGTGCATTTGATAAAAAACGATTCTATATTTGGAAACTTAGACTACATATATGATGGATATTGTGCAGTGATGGAAAATTAAATTAAATGATATATAGATATTGAGTAGCGACTGATCCAAGCTATTCGAGGACAGTCACTGTAGGAGACCAAATATAAAGTAAATAGCTCAAAAAAAATATATATATATATATATATATAAAGTAAAAAAAATACAGGGTCCATAATAATTGTTTTGAGGTCAACAATAATTAATTCAATACTAAAGATTGATAACTTGGGTAGAGAGTTAGAAGACAGTCTGAGCTCTGCGAAATAATTAATTGGTTTATCTCAAAAGTGATCTTCTTTATTATTAGGATTAATATTGTTCACTCAAAACTCAAAAGTAAGGTTTAATGAACTTGTATTAAAGCTAATGTTGAAGTGAGTTTAGTAGCTTGGTTTATCTTACCTAATAACTTCTTGTTGGTAGCCGAGTAGTTGCAATATGTGTCAATCACTCTCCACAATAAACAAGCTTGAAAGTAGGGAGGGGTTCCTTTCAAAAAAAAAAAAAAAAAAGAGTATTGGGGCCCACGGTCAAACAATGTCACCTCAATTCTCGGACTCCATGTGCTAATACTGTGCTATCAATGGCTCTAATGACCCGATTAATCAAAACACCTACCACGGTTATCGCACACATCACTTCCACAGCAAGACAGTGGAGCCCGCGTTTTGGAATATTTTGAGTAATGAGAAATGGGTAATAAGATGATGAGTGGAGGGAGATGGTATTTGAGTAATAAGTGAAGAGTTATAAATTTTTTTTATCCAAACAGGGCCTAGAATTTCTTTTAATTGGAGGAAAGATTTTAAACTAGTTAGCGTACGAAGTTAAAAAAAAAAAAAAAAAAAAAAAAAAAAAAAAAAAAAAAAAAGGTTAGCGTGCAAAGGTATGTTAGTGTGCGCGTGTAGGGATGACAATTTTGCTTCGCTTGCTTAACCCGTCCCTTCCTCGCTTCGTCTTACACATATTTTTTTTGCCCTGTAAAGGTAATGAGGCAGAGATGGAAGAAGATTTTAGCCCCGTACCACGGAACGGGGTGGAGATGAGTTTAGATTTTTTAAACCTGCCTCGCCCCTTCTCGTCCCCACTCCACTCGCATTGCTAAGAGTTATAATTGAAATTTTCATACCCTAAAACCTTAATATTTAAATAACATATTAATATTAGTGTATTTTATTCTCTCCAATGTGGTTCTCTACTTTTATTTTGTTATGTGTTATACTGAGTTTTTTTTTTTTTTCTTTATAGTTAAATATACTATGAATTTTTTTTTTCTAAAAATTAATTTAATTTGATGTGATAAATTCTTTTTTTTTTAGAATGTATGTGATAAATTTAATTATAATTTTAAGTATATTTTTATTAATGAAATAGATTTTATTAAAAGAATTTACATTAATTGTAGGATAAATTAACAAAAAATAAAATTTTTGGATGAGACAAAAATGAAGTGAGAAAATTTTCTCCAAAATAAAGTAAGACAAAATTACGCGGACAGGAATGAAAATCTCATCCCTCGGCCCAGCCTGCTCTATTGCCATCATTATGCGCGTGCCTATGAAAAAATAAAAAAAAAAGTTGGCGTGTGTCACGAGTACTGGAAAGTCTGAATAGACTAAGGGTCCGTTTGGATAGAGCTGAAAACTGAAAACTGAAAACTGAAACACTGTAGCAAAATAATTTTTAAATGTGTGAATAGTACAGTGTGACCCATTTTTAATAAAAAAAATTGCTGAAAAGTAAAAATTGTGGGTCCGTGAACAGTAAAAATATTAGAAAAAGTTAAAAATTGCGACTACTGTTCAATGAACAGTAGCCGCACAGTACCCTCTTTACTCCCGCAAGCGCCTGAAAAAAAAAAAAAAAAAAAAAAAAAAAAAAAAAAAAAAAACGTGAAACGCAAACTCCCAACCCAAACGGAGGCTAAGTGGTCTTGTCTAAATTGTCTTGCATTTTTTTTTTTTTTTTTTTAAGAAAAGAAAAACGATGAAGGTTTTGGTTACTGTTTAAGTTACTGTATAAGATATCCCGCTGTTTGATGACTGTAAACAGCTGACTGCTCGCATTCCTCAATGCCGTATAAGATTTATCTATCGAGAAGCCGACATGTGCGCAGACAAATTAGCTAGATTAGGCCTCATGCAATCTGTTGACTTTGTTTCTTGGTCTAGTCCGCCTGTGGACTTGAATCCTCTCATTGAGGCGAATAAGAGTGGTTTGTACACGAACAGGGTAGGCTCTTTAGACGCCTCTGTTCTTTAGTTTTCTTGTTTTATTTGAATTCCAGGTTACCAAAAAAAAAAAAAAGTTACTGTATAAGATATTTTTTTTCTTGTTCACTCTCAGCCACACACGTACTCTGAGACTGAGTTGTCTCTTTCTCTCCTTTTGACTTTTGCTCTCAGACTCAACTCACTCACGAGAAATTCTCTTTTGCTGGTTGGGTGATCTTTGAGCTTGCAATAGCCAACCAGCACTGGATATGCCAGAGTTATTGTGTAATGTACATGCAATAATGCATTCCTCATTTTACTCTCAATGCTAAAAATTCAGTTACTGTCCTTTCAAAAAAAAAAAAAATACAGTTACTGTTTATTCTTCATTGCAGCTTTCATTCCTAATTGTTAATGGTCCTTTTAGTTGTTTAATCACTTTTCACCATGAACATTTATTTCAGGATGATGTTGTAGTTGCTGTTTCTTGATTCATTTCATAGTTTCTTCAGTAAATTTTCTGTTACTCAAAAAAATGAAAGAAGTTATTATTTCTTGATTCTTAATCCAGCTGTGCCCGAAATAATGAAAAAGGGGCCCATATCTGATAAATAAGTGAAGTAAATTGGGTCATTTTTGTCTTATAGTCTGATTTCTTAAATTGGGGCCCATAACCGAACGAACCGTTGAGATTAACCGCACGACCGGTTCTTATCTTCTAGAAGTGAGGAATGATCAAGTATAGGTTGAAACCGGACCTTATAGCGGTCTTAGACATGTGCTCTTGTACCCGGCCGCCAGCACTTTCACATGACAGAGAGAGGCCCACCTGTGAGACTGTGGAATCTTTCAAGTTTATCTCTTTGCCAATGACCCGTCTATAATTCATGACTCATGAGTCAAGCTTACATATTCAGCAAAAAAAAAAAAAAAGAGTAAAGCTTACATCGCCAACCCTAACATAATACAAAACTGGCATATACAGTTCACACACATTCACTTACCCAAGCCAGTCTCTCCAAAAGCTAAACCTTATGGCTTGCGATTACAAGCCTTTAGAAGTTGAGATTGAGTCAGCCCAGGGGTTGCCATACGTAAATCATTTCAAAAAAATGAAATCTTACGCCGTGGTCTACATTTGGGACATCAAAAACAACCGTCGTTCCAACAAGGAACCATCATCGGTTTACACAGTAGATGGTTCAAACCCCACATGGAACTTCAAGGTTAGGTTCCACATTGACCTCGCCGTGGCCAAGCAGAACCACTATGCTCTGGTTGTTAAGCTCAAGTCGCGCCGGAAAACTCACGGTCTCCCGGACAGATATATCGGCGAAGTCCGTGTGCTCATCAAAGAACTGCTGGAAGGTTCTGGTGATGCAGCAGAAGATAAAATACGTGTGAAAAAGAATGTTCAGACGAATCAGACTTCGCCTGAGAAGTTCCAAGGAGAACTAGCCTTTTCTTATAATTTCGGAAAACCAATTGCCGATCATCTTACCGAGGTGAATATTGCAAAGAAGAAGAGCCTTAAAGACGTTGCCTGGAAAGTGGGAAGCTTCTTGACCGAGATAGTGCTGTGAATTACACGGTTAGTCAAGGGAGCTATATTGGACTTATTTGGATTTTCCTTTCTTCTGTAGTACAGGTTTCTGATGTTTAATATGTCTTCTATCCTTCTGCGTGACTCCTAGCTTGTATAGTCTTTCTTAGAATGTCTAGCTGGTCATGGTGTTCTTATGTGACTCTCTATCTCCTTATATTGTATTATTTTCTTAATGTTCAACTACTTGTATGAGTAATTCTATTGTTTGTTTGTTTACCAAAAAATTCTATTGTTTGTTTTCCTTTTATTGGGATGAGTTTAGTCATTTTGCTCACTATATACTCAATCTATTAAGCTACTTTTTGTATGTAGTTTCATTCAGTTTAGTTGCACCGACAATCTCTATACTTATCTTCAAATAAGTTGCTCTGATTGAGTTTGAGTTCTTTAGTTTCGGCCTTAATGGGATCTTTGGAACCATATTCCTTTTTTTTTTTTTTTTTTTTTTGTGTGTGTGTGCATGCAACTTCTTCAAGAATTATTAAACACATTGTTTTAAATGGAAATTCTTTTTTTATCATTTTGCAATGAATTTTGGCCTATTTTCAATGTAGAATTACTTCTTTTATGTACCTTATTCGCATAGTTTTTATTAAAAGATATAATTTTTGATAACTTTTATTATAAATTTGTTTAAAAAATTAAAAGGTTGTCTATTTTTTAATAGTTAAAAGCTAAATTATTTGTAAAAAAAGATGGAAACAAAAAAGTAAAAAGGTTGAATTTTTTTTCCAACAATTCCCAAAGGCACACTCTCAATATGGCATGGCATTCCGGTTTGTTTTTGGGTTTTCTTAATTGAATATTTAGGAAAATAATTGAGTACTTTAATCATTAAGTTCTTATTGCAACTCTTTTTTCTTTTCTTTTAGAGTTTTGGAAAGAGTTACGTCTTGTAATTTAGTTAGGTTCTGGAATACCTCACAGGGTAGGTACATATTTTTGGGGGAAGAGAGAGACGTGATTTTTGTTGTCCATGGACCATAAGCTTTTGTCTTCTCGGGCTGTGCATATGTGCATTGCATAGACCAGTGGCGGGTTGTTAGCATATTCCGTTTTAATTAGGAAGAGCGCTCCCCACTCTCACATGAGGAGTGTGCCCTCCTAAAGTATTTAATAAATTTCTGTTTCTAGCTTAGAGACTGGGATTTGGAAAAGAAAATAGAGCATTGTTGGAATTTAGCTATCAATGATTCAATGCTTGTGAAAAAGGTACGGAATGGTGAAATAGAGAAAAATAATATAGAAAGAAAGTTATTGGAGGCAGTGCTCCACGCACGCATGGGCCCATCCCTCATGCGGTTGGTGGAATATTGTTCCCGAATATCCAATGAATTTTTCTAGATGAGAAGTGAAAGAGTCAAGGAGAGCGGGTAAGAGTATTCTCATTAAGGCTTTTAAATGCTAAAAATCTTAATTTTTAGCAGCTGGATCCCAAAACATGCCTCCATCAAAATTGGTATATTGTAAAAATTTTACAATACTGTTACAATGCGCTCTTATTTTTGAGAGCGTACTGTAGCTCTCTGCTATCTTTTTTTAATATTTTTTCTTTCTCTCTTTAGATCACTGTCACTCACTCTCCCTCTCTCATTCTCGTCCTCTCTCATCTCTCTTTCTCATATTCTCCCTCTAGTGGGTCTAATGGGTTTCAATGACTGCATGTGGGTCTAGGTTCGACGATGATGGGTCCGACGGTGGTTGGGGTTGGTTGAGACCGTGAGTTGAGTTGGTTGAGATCGTGGGTTGAAGATCGGGGTTGAGGTGAGGATCGGGGTTGTTGGGGTGGTGGGTTTTGTGGCGGTTTTGTGGTGGGTTTTCGCTGGTGTTTGTGCCGTGGGTATTTTTTTTTTTTAGTGGTTGGGAGTTGAGGTTATGGTTGGTGGTGGTGGTGGTGGTGGTGGTGGCTGTGGCTGTGGCCGTGGTTTATCGACGATGAGCTTAAAAAGCTCAGGCCATGGAGGTTTTGAGAAGTTTCACCTGGTTGAGAAAGACAGAAAGACAGTGGGAGAGAGAGAGACAGAGGGAGAGTGAGAAATAATAAAAAAAATAATAAAAAAAATAATATTTAAATGAAGTGTTAAAAAAATAGAAGTTTGATGTAAAAGGTATTGTAAAGTGAGGTGTTATATGTTATAAATATAGGTTTTGAGGTGGTAAATGCTAAATTTTTTGAAAGCCTTGATGGGAATGCTCTAACATGGGTGTATTTTATATGACCTGTTGGTATATGTAATAATTAAATGCTTAGGTTTTTTTTTATCACACCATTTTGATAAATTTTTAAGGAAATTCAAAAGCATGGTTTTGAAACTCGGACGGTTCAATAAACTATAAAAAGAAGAGGTTTAAGGTTTTTGATATTAGACTGAAGTCGAACCGAAGTCAAACTATAATGACGTCATAATTAATTTAATAATTATTTAAAATATAAATAAATATATTAAATTAGTAAAAATTGAAAATTTATCTAAGAATAAAAATTAATAATTTTATATATTTTTTAAATTTTTGTTAGAGCTCTTAAGTCATGACAAAGCTCATTTGAGTACCCAATAATTTTTATTTTTATTTTATGAGACCTAATAAAATGGTAAAGAGATAAATTAATGTCTGCCCATGGCTAAAGCCCATTTGACAACCCAAACAATTTTTTTTTTTTTTGTTTATGCCCAAGCCCATTTGAATAGTTCACCATTTATGAATTAAAAAAAAAAAAAAAAAAAAAAAAACCTATGGGATAAATACGAAAGCTAGAGCCTAGAAGTAGAAGTGATTGACAATTGTTTGACTTGTTTAAAAAAAAAAAAAGTGGTTGATAGTAAAGCAACCGCAAAAAAGAGGACTTTATTTACCAAAAACAGAAGAAGACTCCGGAGGGAAAAATGACGAACCAGCATCGTCAAAAACATAGCGAGAGAGAGTGTGAGTGAAACAGAGAAGAAGAATAGGAAGATGGCGGTGCGATCTCAAGTCTAATAGCATTTCACGGTGGTTGAAGCTTCAGCCTTCAACAATGGCTGTAAACGTGTAAGTACTCTGAAGGGAGCTGCGTGATTTACTCTAAATGGAGCAAAATTTAAAGCTTGTTTTGTTTTTTTTGTTTTTTTTTTTTTTTTTTTAAGGTTCAGATTTAAAGGAAAGTAGGGAACCATGAGAAGCAGTCTAATCACAGTTCTCAGAATCATGCGGTTAGACTGCAGTTCAAACGGTTCCCTACTTTTTTGGCATAGACCGGTTCCTAAGACTAAAAGAACCATGTTTGTAAGAGGTTCACGATTAAGGGTGAGTTTGGTTCAGCTTTTTGTAAAAGTGCATAATGAAAAAGTGGAGTTTTCAAAAAGTGCATAATGAAAAAGTGCATAATGAAAAAGTGCATTTTTAAAAAGCTGAGTGTTTGGTAAAAACTGTTAAAAAGTGCTTTTTGAAAAAGCTGAGTGTTTGGCTAGCACTTCGCACTTATAAAAGTGGCAGTTTGAAGAATAAATTACCAAAAAGGACAATTGTATATATAAGGGAGTTTATTTCATATTTTTTTTTATGTGAGTTTATTTCATACTTAAATCAACTACTTCTTATACTTAAATCAATTTTTTCCTTTCTAATTTTTTTTTTTCTTATCAATATTAGCTAATAATAACCTACCCTTTAAGATTTATTGTGAAAGTATTGTGAAAATATTGTGATAAAAATTGATACTGATTTTAATTTTAACGTACTATTAAAATAATTTTTTTTCTTTTTCTAAAAAAATTATTTTTTTCTCACCAATATTAACTAATAATAACCTACCCCTTAAAATTTATTGCGAAAATATGACGGTAACATTTCATTCTTTCTTTCTTTCTTTTTTTTTTCAATTTTTTCCCTCTTCTTTTCACCTCCACACACGTGCCCTTCTCTTCTTCTTTCTTTTTCTTTTTCTTTTTCTTTTTTTTTTTTTTCCTTCTTATCCCTTTTTCCCTACCACTCCAGAACATTCTACTTCTCATTTTTTTGTCTTTTCATTCTTTCCCTTTTCCCCTTTCACTTCCTCCATAACGTTCCAGAGCTCTTGTTTTTTTTTTTTTTTTTTTTTTCCCTACCACTCCATAACATTCAACTTCTCATTTTTTGTCTTTTCATCCTTTCCCTTTTTCCCTTTCACTTCCTCCACAACGTTCCAGAGCTCTTGTTTTTTTTTTTTTTTTTTTTTTAACAATTCGAAAGCCGAGAGGAATAGAGAAGAAGATGATGATGAAGATGAAGATGATTGAAACCTTTCACTTCCTCCAGAACGTTCCAGTCCGGTGAGCTTTTTTTTTTTTTTTTTTTTTTTTTGACAATTCGAAAACCGGGAGGAAGAGAGAAGATGATGATGATGATGATGATGATGAAGATGATTGAAACATTGGGTTTGTATTTGATTTTGATTTTGGGTTTGGGTTATGGATTTTCAGTTAATAGTTTAATTTTGAGTTGATTTTCTGTTTGATTTTCATTTTGGGTTTGGGTTTGAGTTTGAGTTGATTTTGTTTTGGGTTGATTTTGAGTTGGGTTGGTTTGATTTTGTTGATTTTGTGCGCGTTAAAGAAGACAAAAGAAAGAAGAAGAAGAGGAAGAAGGTTCACGGAGAGGGCAGAGCAGAGAAGAGATGGACCTACGCAGGGTAATTTCGTAATCTGAAAGAGGCAACGGATAGAACGCGCATTTGCTTTTGATTATGGACCTCCTCAGCTGCATTTTTCATGCGCGTTTTCAGATCAATTTTTGCCTTGGCTCAAAACGCAGCTTTTTTCAAAATGTTGCGTTTTGGGCTGAGCCAAACGCAAAAATTGGCTCAGCATTTTGCAACTGCGCATAAATGGTAAACGTGGGCTCAAAACGCCCAACCAAACGGGCACTAACCCGGTCGGACAGGACGGTTCAGTCGGGTTTGAAAACCATGCTCAAAAGGGGTAGTGAGGGCTAGAAGTAGAAGAGTATTATTGGATGTACCAACTGGCGTCTAGCTATCGACTTAATCTGATGCATAAATATTTGGGCACTAAACAAAACTTTGAATTGGTATTAATCATAGCTTTCAGCCCGTGTAAGAATCTAAATAAGTTTTTTTTTACATAATATGATCGTATATCATTGGTTCAACAATTGGGAGGTCCAATGCCCAATGTAGAAAACTATCCAAAGAGATCTGAGGCAAAATTTGCTGAATAGTAGCTTTTGAGAATCCAACAGAAACTCGAGATCCAAGTAGTTTGATTCTGACATGGATTAAAAATAAAAAAAATACCCACCTCGAACTCGAGTTCTTGGTGGGTATTTTTTTTTAGTGAAATGGTCCATCACAGCGTCCTCTGATAAGGCTTTAAAAAAGATACTATATAAAAAAGCTTTAAACGTTGTGTTTCTTTTGAAGTTGAAAGAGGAATTTCGTTTTTGCATGGTTGATTTTTTTGTTTTCTCATGCTGCGAGGATTAAGTAAAAACTGCAAAATCAATTAAAAATTTCTTTCAATTTCTCTAATTCAACTCAATCTAACTTGTTCATTTTTTTTTTTTCAGGTTTTATGCTACGAAGATTTTGGTAGCATTAGAGTTCCTTCACATACTGTAATGGACCATTTCACTAAAAAAATATACTCACAGGAACTCGAGTTTAGCAAACTTGAGTTCCAAAGACAGTCTAACTAACTAAATAACTATTCACCAAATTTTTTTCTAAAAAGGTACTATTTAGCAAATTTTGCCGAGATCCGATGTAGTGCTTGTTTCAATATATATTAAGCTCCGCTAATCACCCATGTATATTCTCTTTTGTGTGGTTATGTGATAAACGACAACATAGGGCCTAATGCCATATAATATAACGGTCAGGAAGTCCAGTTTAGTCCTACCGTTCATGTGAATTCCAATTAACGAATAGCCATAAAAAGTGTGTAGGAAATAGACTAGCAGCCTCTTACTGCATGCGATGCGCTTAAGTAGGTATTGAGTGATGCTTGATAAGCCACTTCACATCGCCAAGCCTAACATATTAATAGTAAACCATACACATTCACTCACACGGTCACACCTGACACCCATACTTGTCTCTCCAAAACCTACACCTTATGGATTACAAAACTTTAAAATAAGATTTAGTATTGCTTGGTCGGGGAAAAAAGATTATAACTTTTGGCAGAGCCTAAGCATTTTTCCCTGGACTCACCAAAAATTGTTCTTTCCAATTTGAAGAGAAAACAGGCATGAAAAGTCTGATACCAAAACAGTTATTAAATTGCCCCAAATTCTTTAATGCGTCTCACATACCCTCCAATGACCCTCACCACATATATATCTGATATCTTTTTAGTCAACCCGTTTGTCTCTCAACCTTTTTTTTTTTTTCCTCCAGCCGATTCTACTGGTAACTCAGGTAAGTGACTAAAGGGCATTATTATATAGGGTGATATAAAAGATCTGTATCTTATGTCTGAAATAATTAAAAGTGGCTTTCAGTAGGCCAAATATGGAGCATGGGATGCTTGCTAAATACAAAAATTTGGCTTGCTTTGAAAGAGAAATACTCAATATAGCAGTCGTTGGGATTTGGATGTTCCTAAGGGACCACATGAGAACTAATAAACTTGCATCTCATAACTATACAAATATAGTCTACCTAGTTCAGTAAAAAAAAAAAAAAAAAATTTTCCTTTTTTGGTTTCCATCCAGCAATATATATAATAACAAAGGAAAATAATATAAGTTTAGATATATATGATTTGTAAATTTTTGTAAGATGTTATTTTATTAATTTTAATTAATAATAAGTAATATTTTCTTCTTATTTAATAAGTATAAATAAATTATTTCTTACATATTATGTAATAAAGGCATAAGAGTAAATGGATATAAACTCTATTTTCTACCCTCCCACTTTTCTCCTCAACTAAATAAAAGAGTTTTTTATTTCTTCACTTTTTCATCCTTCAAACCAAACATGCAGAAAGGAGAACTAAATCTTTTCTACAATAGCAGCTCTAGAGATTATTTTTAGGGGAGTCATTAAGAAACTTAAATTAAAAAAATTAATATTAAAAAAAACTTGAATCTTAATATTGACAAAAAAAAAATGCAAATACATGAAACACGGTCACTCTCTTGTTATCCCTCCACACTTTGATTGAAATAACTATGCTTATTGGAAGGTTAGGATGAAAGCCTTCTTGAAATCTATTAATGAGAGAGTATGGCTTTCTGTTGAAAACGGTTGGGAAAGACCAACCACTGCTATTGGTGAATGGACTATTGCCCAAAAGGAAGCAGCAAGCTTTAACAATAAGGTTATGGATGCGATATTCAATACTATTTCTATGGAAGAATTTAAGAGGATCTCAAATGTGGAGATTGCTCACACTGCATGAAACATCTTGCAAACAATTCATGAAGGCACTAAGGCAATAAAAATTAATAAACTACAGTAGTTGATCTCTAGATTTGAAAGTATTGGAATGTCTGATGATGAGTCTTTTGATGAATTCTATGCTAAGTTGAAAGATATTGTCAATTTTGCTTTTAATTTGGGTGAAATTTATGATCAACCTAAAATTGTTAGGAAAATTCTTAGATCATTAACTGAAAACTTTAGACCAAAAGTGACTGCCATAACTAAGAGTAAAGATGTTGATTCCATTCCGGTAGATGAACTTGTAGGATCTTTTCAGTCCTATGAATTTGAATTACCAAAAACTTACAAATTGAAATCGATGGCCTTGAAATCTGTTGATGATGTTGATGATTGTGGATTTGATGATGAACTCTTATCTACTAAGATTGCTTATCTTGCCAAGAATTTTAGAAATTTTTTGAGAAATAATAATAGAAAGGCAAGAAATAAAAACAATGTTGACCATAAGAATGTGAAGAAGAATGATACAACTAAAAATAACAATTCTGAAAAATTAAAAGATAAAGTTGCTCAATCTTCTAACAGTTCTTTAGGACAACAGTGTTTTGGTTGTCAGAGGTATGGTCATCTAAAATCTGAATGTCCAATATTTTTGAGATCTAAAGGAAAAGCTATAGCTGTCACTCTAAGTGATGATGAAGTTTCTGATCATGAGTGTGAAAGTGATCAAGAAGGAAATTTTATGGCTTTCACTGCTACTGCTGTAGTAAGTGAAATTGAGATTGCTGATGAGAACCCTTCTAATAGGAAACTCTCTAAAAATGCTGACTTGCAAGAGGCTTACAACAAGTTTTACAAGGTTACATCAAAAGATGCCATAAGTGTTGATCTAGGGCTAAAAAAGATAAACACCCTTGAACAAGAGAAGTAAAATTTGTTGTTAAAATTGTTTGATGCCAATAAACTCTTGAATTCTGTTAAGATTGAGAATATGTCTTTGCTTGAAAAGGTTAAAAGTTTAGAATTAGAATTATATGTTGCTAGAGAACAACTAGATAGGTCTTCTACTTCTAAACTGGATGATATGCTAAATGTTCAAAAATCTGTTTCTGATGAGACAAGTTTAGGGTTTGTTGAGAGTGGTTCTTCTTCTGTTGTTCATCCCCCCAAGTTTGTACCTGCTACATCTACTTCTGTTGTTCATCCATCTTTGTCTAAAGTTAAGGTACAAAAGGAAGGAGTTCTAGCTTCTAGAAGAACTAGAGTAGATTTAAGTGAGTCAAAACCTAAGAATCCCAATCAATCTGGAAGCAAGAATTATCACAAACCTCAGTGGTTTTGTCATTTCCGTGGTAGAGCTGGGCATACTAGACCAAATTGCTTTAAGCTACAAGCTTCAAAGCAAGCATCCAAACAAAAAGTGTCTGTGCCAAAAACACAAGATCCTATAACATTTATCTATAAATTGGTAAATGTTCTTAACCTTTATACCAATACTGAAGCTGGGATTAGGGCTAATTCTAATAGAAATCCCAACTCCAATTTTGCATCTAAAAGAGTTTGGATGAAAAGACTCAGTCTCAGTGAGTCTGTCTGACATGGTCCTTGTGTTAATTATTTCAATCTCTTAGTGCTTATATTGTGTGAGTTGTTTATAGTTTTTTAACACATGCTCATGATTTTAAAGTCACATTATTTTGATTGTAAGGACTAAAAAATTCTAGGAGAAATGCATAAATAACCATCTCACCACTGTTACTTACCAATCATGAACACCTATGTGCAAATCATAAAAGCCTTGCCCGGTAAGGTGTAGCACTTGTAAAGCAAGATATTTAAGGTGTTACTATGAAAATAAATAAAAGAAGCAAAAAGCAAATGAAAAACAAAGAAAAATATGCTTCAAAAGAAAAAGCAAAAGATATACACCAAAAAAAAAAAAAAAAAAAAAATTTGCATGGTTGCAAGCATATTTTCTAAGAAATGTGAGAGTTATATGATGTAACTTTTTAGATAATAGTCACTTTCAAACTTATGTGATTGATAATCTGGAAATCGCGTTTATTTTCCATCTACTTATCACCTTTTGGGTATCTCATACACTTACTAGTTGCACACACCACAAGCAAGTCTTTGTTAAACTCTATACATGTGATTGTGTGTTAATTTTTGTGGCCATCCAAGATTTAGCTTCTTGATATGTTTAATACATTTTAGGGGTGTGAGGAAAGAAATGTTTGATAAAATTTGCTTGGGATTGAAATTTTCTTTAGAAAGATTGTTTTTGTAAACATTTGAAATCATGAACATGCATCTCATATCATAAAAACTGGTTTACAAATGTTTTTGTAGAAAATTTCCAGATTTTTCAAAAATTCTGATTCTTCAGGAGTCGATCAATCAAACTTGTTTCTCGACCGATCAAAAAGAAAAAAGAAAAATCTAGTTGTAAGGCTAAAACTCTTGGATTGTCTTGATTCCTCTCGATCAGTTGGATCTATTTTTAAATTTTTTTCGATTCCTATCTCGATTCCTCCCAACAGATCGAAACTCGTTTTTTTTAAACATATAGAAATCAGATCTGTTGTTCTTCTTGTTTTTGTCTTCTTCATCGATCCCTTTCTCGATCCCTTCCCACTCAAAATTTTTTTTTGTCTTTTTCTTACTCAAACTTTCAAAAGGTTTTCTTCCTTAACATAAAGTAAGACTCTTTTACCCATTCTTTTTGATTAAATTACATGCATTCATGCATTTTTCATAAATATTTTTCAAAATTTTTGAATTAAAGAGATTTAGGGGTTTTTTTTTTTTTTTTTTAATGATTTTAAGTAATTTGATCCATTTTGTTGGATTGGGTTTTTGTTCATGCATCATATAATCATGTTTCTCATGCTTTAATTTCAAAAATTTCGTGATTTCTTCAAAAATCTTGAAATTATGGTTTATGTGTTCTTGAGAGAATTGGAGATTTTGTTCGATTGGGCTAAATTGGTTAAAATTGACTCTTGATATTGCTTAATTGAGTGATTCTAACATGTTTTATACTTGTTGTGTTGTTCAATTGCTCAATATAAGAATTTTTGAAAATTAGGTTTATCAAAATTGGGGTTTTTGATAAATTTCTAATTTTCTTGGTCAATTTTCAAAATAGATATGAAATTGAACTGTTTTAGAGCATTACATCATACATCATTTGTGTACTAGTGTCATACATCATATAGTTTTTCAAAAATTCCATGTTATCTGTCTCTAACTCAATCTGATGTGGTCTACCCTTGGTTTATGTTTTTCTTTTGTTTAATCTTTAGAAATATCTCCTAGGGTTGGTAGGAAATTCAAAACCAAAGCAAATAGAAACATTGCTTCTTCTTCTTTTGTCTCTCCCTTGGTTAATAAGGTTAGGTTTCTTTCTACTAAGACTAAGGAAGTATATTAGACCTTAACCAAGTATAGGTCTATATGGGGAGAGAGAGAGAGAGAGATTGTTTTAGATGAGTTAGATCCTTCTATACGTAGGAATCTAGTGTCTAGGAATTGGGTTTCCTTACGTAATGTGTCTAATCCTCCTGCTGCTGCTTTGATTAGAGAGTTTTATTCAAATCTCTCTGTTTATTCTAAGGTTATAGGTGGTCATTATTTGACTTCTTGAATTAGAGGTACAGAGTTTAGGATTTCTAAACAAACTGTTTCTGAAGCTCTAAGAGTTACTTTAGTTCATAAACCCACATATCCATACATTGATTTTCCTCCAGTAGATGATATCATGTCCTTGCTCTGTGATAGGTCAATTTCTTAGAGATTTGAACCACGAATGAACTCATGTGAGTTTACTGAGCTTAACTATCTTTATTTAAGGATATCCTGCCATAGCATCTATCCTATCTCTCATGTCCATACTATTCCTATAGATAGGTGTGATTCCTTTATGCTCTCATCACTAATGGATTTATGTGTTTTCCTTCTCTTTTCATTCAAACTAATGTTGATATTTATAGGAGTAAGAGTAAAGCACAAAAGTTGTTCTTTCCTGTGTATATATATAGGGTCTTAAAATTTCTAGGGTTATTAGGTTTTCCTCCTCTAGAGTTAGTTCATATCACTACTCCTATAAAAGCCACCTTTCTTAGACAGCGACGAGCTCAGATGAAAAGTGCTGAACCAAGTACTGGACTTCAAAGAGATCAAAAGGTGAAGCTTCTTCTACTGCTCCTGCCTCTAGTGCTATGCCTACTACTAAGGAGATACATGTGGATCTTACTACTGCTATGGATCCTTCTGGTGATGATGATGCTGTTGACCTTACAGTTACCCCTCCTCTCTCACTTCGTGCCATGATGGAGTCCTTTATGACTACTCAAGCAGCTCATGAACAGCTTCTTGATGAGTTATTTACTGAGGTGGCTGCCTTGAGAGCTGATTTTGCTGAGTGTATTTCCACCTCCTCCACCCTTTGATGCTTGATGGTTGCCTTGGGCAATATGTAACAAAAATAGGAAGTAGGTTTTAGGGCTTGTATTTAGGGGGAGTAGAGAGTTTTTGTACTTAGGGGGAGTTGATTTGAGCTGATGATAGTGTTTGATGTATTTTCGTGTATATTTGTTTAGTGTTATTGTTCTTGTTTCACAAACATTGATGGTTCATTGACTATGATAGTATATTTGATGTTTATTCATTTAATATTCTATTTATCTTTTATGCTTTGTGAATTCAAGTTCAGTTTTTAGTAATTGGATTTTTGCTGTATTTTTCACACATGCGTTTATGGTTTTTTTTTTTTCAATGTTTCAGGAATTTACAGGTTAATTCTTTCAACAGTTGTTGTCTATACTAGTAACTAATAGTTAGTAGTTGTGTTAGAATTGTATTAGGGCAATACTTTGTATTTAGGCTAGTGTTTGATTTGAGCATTTCATTTTGTATGTATGTTTTGTCACATATTGCCAAAGGGAGAGATTGTTAGGTTCTAAAGATTTAGGATTAAATGTTTAGAATCATCCGAGAATAAAACATGTCTAGTCTATGTGTTAGACAATGCTCAAAGATGTATATTTCAAGCTTCAAGTTCGAGTTGACTGCATAAAAAAGGGGTCAAAATTTGCCAAGCTCAATCGATCGAGAATTAGGCCCGATTGATTTAGAATCGCTGGAAAAGAAATTCTGCAGATTTTTAAATCAGGCCTAAGCCCATGAAAATGTTTAGGGTTTCAATCTAACTTGTCCACATATAAAAGGGAAACCCTAACTACGTTTTGGAGACTTTTGGAAGACTTGTGTGTTACTCTTTGTGAGATCTGAGAGGTTTTGTACAATCTAACTACACAAGTGTCTACCGGAGCAAAATCTATAATCAAGTATTGATAGAACCTAGTTGCTGCTACAAAGATCAACAACTGAGGGTGATTTGAAATCTTTGAGTGGGATCTCAAAGTCACAAGCGTAGGTGCTTGTGTTGCAGTAAATCCAAGGAGAGAAAGAGTCCATGGATTTGGAACTTACACGTGGTCATGTCAATAAGTTACTACTTGAGAGAGCAAGAGATTTAGGATTAAATCTAATTGTAAAAACTTTAATTCTCTTATAATGGATTTGCTTTACCTTGAGGATAGTTAGATCAAATCCTCCCCAATTTTTTACCATCAAACGGTTCATTTTATTGGTTTTCCTGGGTCATTATATCGTGGTGTTATTTACTTTTCTGCTACTGTGCATGATATGATTTATTATTATTTAACCTAGATCTGAATAATTAACCAAAGTAATCACTTGGCTAATATATTAGGTTAAACTATCTGGTTTAAGGGGTATAAACAGAAAAAACATTATATATACATATATATATATATATATATATATACATACACACACAAAATAAAACCTTAAGCGGTTGTTTTTATTTTCAACCACAGCAAAAAGATAGGCCCTAAAAAACATTGATTGAGGAAAAAACTTCAACCCCACATGGAACTTCCACGTTAGGTTCAACGAATCAACATCAACATCGCCATGGCCCAAAGGAAGTGCCATGCTCTGTTTGTTAAGCTCAAGTCGTGCTAGAAAAGGGAAAACTCACGGTTTAAGGGGAAAAGGTATCAGTAATGTCCATGTGCTCATAATGAAATTGCTAAAATGTTTTGGTAACTCTAGCGCAGAGGATAAAAAACTTGCAACTAAAAGCTTAATCATTAAAACGTGAATTGTATTGTAAATTTAACTAAATATATCATCTTCTCAAAAAAAAAAAAAAAAAAAAAAAAAAAAAACTAAATATATCAAGTTAACATGCCCATGTAATAAATGATATATAAGCCAAAATAATATTTATTTTTCTCATCACATTCATCATCTTTTTTTTTAGAGAGAGTTTCAACTTAAGCGTTTACTCTTGATGAGACCTCTTTATCATCAGACCAAGAATCAATAAGTTTTTAGTGTAGGCAGGAATTGAACCCCAAATTTCTTATTCAACCATTAGAGATTTTACTAGTTGAGCTAATTGGAATCCAAATCACATTTATCATCTTGCCTAATTAATTCCATCTAAGTCATATTCATCATCTTGCAAAATTATTTTTTATTGACATTTTCATCCTTTTCATCAACATTTATAAATATATCTCTTCTTTGTTATTATTTTTTTTTTATGTACTTTTTTTTCTTGTAATTCTAGCGAGTTTCTTAGACTTATAACAATAATAACCAAAAAAAAAAAAGTAATTATATTGTTATTCAATGCCTTAGTCATACTATAGAAAAGAAATTTGCAAATATGAAAGTGAATTATCAAGCGTATAGTCAAAATTTTGTAGAAATTAAAAAAAAAAATGGACATGTTATTTTATTGAGCTAATAATTTGTAATAAAAACAAGTCAAATAACTTATTGGGCTTAAATCAAGGAAAGATAGATAATTAGAAATACACAGAAATATAAGATCTGAAATGAGGAAAACCGCTTAAAAATAGGGATAACTCCCATTGATGAAAAGATGGGAGCAGTTAATGCTCAAAAAGAAAGAATGAGTTGCTGCAAGTTAAGGGAATTAAAAAGGTAGGTGAAAACCTAAAATAAAATTAATGGAAGTAATAAACAAGACTTATCGATTAAGGAAGTAATAGAAAATTTAAATGCAAATAAAATAAGATGGAGAAAAAGAATACATGTAGCCAACCCTAATTAATATGTTAATGATCCATAGCCGAATATCTTATCTTTTACTAGGGATAACATATTGGGTTCCACCCACCTACTTCCTATATTTCGTTTGAGATTAAGATCAAGTACAATACTAATGCAAAAGCTCTCAATAGCTAAAATTGAGAGTTAAAAAAATAAAATTTGAATCTCAACCATTGAATAAAAAAAGTAAGTAAAAAGCTGAAAGTTAAAAATTGAAAGTGATAAAAATATTTTGTGACTAAGGAGAGGATAATTGCACCGAGTGCAATACCCAACTATCCTGATCCTTTGGTTTGGAAAGGGATACACAGACTAATCGAATAGCATATCTTTTTCTCTACACACTACAGAGTTATTTCAATAAATCATATCCATCAATTAGTAGGCATTTTAGGAAAATAAGTACCAAGCATGAGTTGCTTAATTTGAGTTTTTTTGGCTAAATATTGGTTAAATAGGAGTTTATTTGTGTATGTGTACTATTCGGAGTTATTTAGCTGAGTGAGGAGAGAGGCGAAATTCAGCAATGATGTTGCCATATTTGTAAGAAAAAAATAGGAGAAAAAAGATAGAATGATGTGATTGAAGGGGGAGGAGAGAGAAGAATTTGTATTATGGTAAATGTGTTTATTATTTTTAACAATTACTCTTTATATTATTTCACTCTCTTTTGTGTTGTAAGTTTTGGTTTACTATTACTGTTCTTCTTTGTTCTATATAACTTACAATTTTAGAAACTAAAAAAACTAACCATACGTAAGTATTAAAAATATCAATTGTTATAGTAATGGTATTATATAATAAATAATAAATATATTTGCCACAATACAATTTTTTTTTCTCTCTCCATTTACCTATTTCTGCAATATCATTACCACAATCCAAAATTTTCTCTCCTCTATTTTAAGTCATTGGTAGTCGATCACAAGCATGAAAATGGATAGCAGCAATTGTGGTAATGGTATTGCCGAATTATCGTTCTCTCTCCTCTACCTTTTGTCACATCATTTTCTCTTTGTCCCTCATGCCTTCATCGCTAGATGTGATAGGGCATTCACCATTCTATGCTCAATAGCTTTGGTTGGTATTCTTCTTATGGTCGTGTTTCCATCCCAGATCTGGTTGTTTTTTTAGATAAGACATTCGAATCCCTTACTTCCTCTGGTGGTTTTCTGGAGGATCTTTGTATTCACTCAAACTTTGTCATTGAGTTTCACGACTTCTCTAGTGGGGTTGCTAAACCACTACCTACTTCACCTTGCCGTAGAAGGAACTTGCTTGTCATTGCATTAAAACTGATGCGAGAGACGCAAAAAGATTATTAGTATTATTTATGTTTGCAAGTCAATTATATTTTTATATGTTAGGTCCTAATAGTTTATTGGGCCATTAGTATTTTAATTTGGAAGCAAGGTTATTTTTGTAATAAGGCAACTGGAGTTTCATAACCAATTAGAACTAGGGTTTAGCAATCCTTTATAAGCAACCTATTGTTTTCCTTGAGGAGATAGTTGATATTTTGATGAATGAAAAAAAAAAAAAAAATGGTCGTTTGGTCTCTCTTTGGCCTGATACTGACTCCAAGTCCACACTAGGTGTTGACTTCTAGTGGTTTTCCTACTTGATGCAAACTCTAAGTAAGACGTAGGTGCTGACTCCTAGGTCATATCCTTTTATTTTTCCTTTGTTTCCATTTTGTTCTAGTCCTCCTACGTCAATTCTAAAAAGAAATTTGATTATAGCATTAAAAAACCCAAACAAAGGTTCCTTTTTTTACCTTGATAGGTCCACCGCTCAACTTGAGGTTGATGTCCTGCGTTAGTCCTATATTCCTGAAATCATTCACAAAGTTAAAAGACAAATAGATAATATAAATTGAAAAAACAAAGCTTTGATATAGAAACCCAAAAACCCAAAACACAAATCTAACCCAAAAACCTAAAACCTAAAACCCAACCTAAAACATAAATCTTAATTATACTTAAATCAAAGGAAAAAAATTATGGCTTTGAGACAAAAATCCAAAAACCTAAATCAAAACCAATCCAACTAGAATACCGAAAACTAACTCATATTTCTTAGTTCATAACCCAAAAAAAAAAAAAAAGCATGGCAGATTTCAGAAAACAAAAACAATATTTGAAGACGAAAAAAGTATGCTAACCTTCAAAATACTGTTGCAGAGACAAAATGGGGCAGAGAACGAACAGAGTAGATGGCAGTTAGAATGAATATTGAAAGGATGGAGGGAAGGGTTTTTCTTTTGTTGGTTTAGGTTGAACGAATAGGTTTAACATTTGATTTTTGTAGAGTTTTTAGAGTTTTAAGACACATATGGTACAACCTTTCGTGTTTTTACTTTTAAGCTGGCAAAATTTTATTTGGGCTTCTTTCCTACATGGAAGAACAACCTTAATTTTAGAATTCAACTTTCTCTCAGCTTCTACTTAAAAGCTTTTAAGTATAGTATATGATATATTAAAAGTTTCAAATTTTTTAGTATATTTTACAGTTATTTGCATTGTCATATTCACAAAAGTAGAGAAAATTAAAGTCTTAGAATATTTCATATCTCTAAACAATATTCTAAGTTTCTAACAAAAAGAATTTAAAAATTAATTTATTAATTAATTAAAAATAAAAACCCCCCACAAGCAGAGGAGAGTCGCCTCAAAAGGAAAATAGCACAAAGTTAATAAAAGATGTATTTAAAAAATTAAAAAATAAATTAAAAAAAAAAAAAAGGGAGGCCTAAGCAAATCAAAAATATTAAGCAGTGTGAAAAGAAGATGAATAGAGGAATGGCACCTTGTAAAAAGTCCAGCTCAAAAATTGATGGAGACTGGGAGCTTTCATCCTGCTTGATCAAGAAGATGAATAGAAGAATGGCACCTTGAAAAGCCTTGATCCACACTCTCGCACTCTAAATACTGTGCAAGAATACTTGGAATAAAACTCAGAAGTAAGGAACCTTGTTTCCCTTACAAAAGAACCCGTGTCATTCTCTGCTAATGAGCATGAAAGCTGGTTTTCCAACATGGATCAAGTACCATTAGTTTTGTTTCTCGGGGTGCTGCTACTGGACACAATGTTGGGCCAGCAACCATTTCAGATTCAAGATATTCAGACCAATCTAAAATTTCATGAGTTCAAGCTACTCGTGAACACAATCCAGCACCCCACAAGATGATCTTGAGGCTCAAATCAAGCTCAAGCTGAGACTGAGCTCTGGTAGTTCCTCATTGAGGCAAGCCAAGCCTAAGCCACCTGGCTTGTTTACATCCCTAGACTTGCAGTATCATTCTTTGGAATGGAAGATGAAAGGCTTCGTAAAGAAGGAACATCAAACCAGACAAGGGCGTCTGAGAGAATCTACGTTCAATTCTCAATTTTCAACAAGAGAGGTCCAACTAACGTGAACAAGATGCCCAATAGGTTAGGACAGGGCAGCCAGCTTCTAGTCTGGACCTTAGACATGAATATGCCCTGAAGCCTAAATGTCTAAATCCCAAATATATGCAGTCCCTGATGATAATAGTCACCCTCACTGAAGTTGCAGTGGAAAATTCTATTATTTCTTCCGTTCAAGAGTCCCTTTTTTCTGATAAGTACTTCCATTCTAGAGACATTATATTACAAGCCCAAAGAAAACGCCCATTTGGTTTTGCTAAACCTAGAACTTCTATGTTGCCACATTCCAACATTATGTTGGTTGGTGTGAATTTTTCTAGCTACAGACATCAAAGACTAGAGGTATCATGTATTTTCTATTGACTTACAATTCTACTTCCAATCAAGGTAAACCTTGATTGTTAATTATTCCTAAAGACAACCTTCGATTCCAAACAAGGAAAAAAAAACATAAACTGAAGCACATAGATTTAAAGAACGCTTCTTTATTTACTACAGTTGGTTTTGGACATAAAGAATACAAGAATAAAATCCTCGAGTGTTTTTCAATTCTACCTGCAAGTTCCAATCCAGATTTTCTCCCTTTTCAATCATGTTTCTTCTCCTTTTTTTTTTTTTTTTTTTTTTTTTTAATTACAGCAAAAACAGAAAATTTTGTTACTCTTTTTCTTTAGATTTCAGCAATAACACAATCTTTCCCTTCTCTTTTAATGGCATAATTCTTCTCCCTTTGAGAGCAGTATCTGTTGGAGAGATATGTATGACAAGAAACCATCACATAGAGAGAGAATGACATGCATAGAGAGAAGCAAAAATGAAAAGATAAAAAACAATGGAGACAAAATCAATCCACTAGTCTGTATATACCGTAATCTATAAAAGGCCCACCTTATCCTCTGTAGTTTTCTAGGACTAGATTGTGCAAGTAGTGCTACCCCCATGAAATGGTTAAACCGGTTGCTTTCATAAGAAAGCACGGCAAAATCACAAAGAAGGCCCACACTACCTCTTGTTTATGAGATAGGAAAATGAATCACACAACTAACTTGACCTTTATCAATAAGGGTATTTTGCTTCAAAGAAGTCAGCCTCCACTATTGATTTAAAACCAAAATAAAAATCATATTGAAGGGAATTTATATTTGACGTTAAATCCTCCAAAGTTGCATAAATGGCATTACAATGAGGATGGGATCTATCTTCTACAGAGAACACATGAACGTTGCTTTCCAACTCAATCCAACTACACCCAGGAGCCTTTTTTATGCCTAAGCTCCTTAATCTCTTCCTCACATTCATCTTCTCTCCCCATTTGCCCAATATCGAATGCGTGTTAGACAGAATAACATGAGCAGATACTGCCTTAGGATCCAAATTGATGATCTTCTCAGCCACTCTCCCAATCAACTCCATTTTTGTCCAGAACCAACAGGCACTAAGTAAAGCTCCCCAGACAACCCCATCTGCTTCAATAGGCATTGCTTTTATGAACTCTTCAGCTTCTTGTAGATAGCCTGAACGGCCAAGAAGATCCACCACACACGCATAGTGTTCCAAAGTTGGTGTTATTCCATAACTTTTTTGCATTAAGTGGAAAAATTTCATCCCTTCATCGACTAGACCAGCACGACCACAAGCAGACAGAATTCCCACAAAGGTAGCTCCATTGGGAACAACTCCTTGCTTTAACATTTTCTCAAAGAGTAAAATTGCTTTGGAGCCAAGCCCATGATGTGCATATCCATTGATAAGAGCAGACCACGCAGTCACATTGGGTGAAGAGATGCTACTAAATGATTTTTGTGCATTGGAGATGTTCCCACATTTGGAGTACATATCCACAAGAGATGTTCCAACATAAGCATTTGATTCAAATGGCGTTTTGATCACATGGGCGTGAAGTAATTCTCCTAGCTGAAGAGATCCATGGCATGCACATGCACGAAAAAGAGCAGAAAAAGTTGATCTAGTATGGTCTATTGATAATCTGTGCATAGTCACATATAGTTTGAAAGCCTCTTCATGTTGATGATGTTGAATATAACCTGACATCATTGAATTCCATGTCACTGGGTTTCTTTCCCCTTTTGTTTCTTCAAACAGCTTCAAAGCTTTATCAATTTCTCTATTCCTAGAATACGCAGAAATCATGGTATTAAAAGAAACTATAGTTCTTTCCGCCATTCTATTAAACAGTTTCTCAGATTCCTCGACTTGGCCACTCATTGCATAACCTTTAATCATCAAATTATATGATACTGGATTCTTTTCAACTAGCCTACCAAAAATAAACTCAGAATCTACAATCCTACCCATAAATATAAGCCCTCCAATAAGTGAATTTGAAGCATTTAAACCTGGGTTTCCCATCCAATCATAAACTCTCTTGGCCTCATCAATAGCTTCACAATCACAATAGAATTCAATTAATGTACTAGCAATTGAGTGATCAAATTCAAATCCATATTTTATCAAAAACCCATGAGCAATCCTCCCTTCTCTTAGGCTTCCTAGTCTTCCACAAGCCCTTATAACACAATCCAAAGTAAACTCATTAGGCTTCACCTCAACACTCCCCCTCATCCTCCTAAACAACTCTAAAGCCCATTCACAGCCATCCTCGCTCCTCGCATACCCAGAAATCAACGTAGTCCACACTATAACATCCCTAGATGGCAATTCATCAAACACCCGCTTTGCTCCTTCAATATCAATACAACTTGCGTAAAGGTACAACAATGCACTACCCACAAGCTCAAATCTCTCAAACCCAGATTTCAAAACTAGACAATGCAGCTCTTCTCCCTCACAAACCGACCAGGAACGCGCACATGCACTTAACATAGTCGAAAAAGTGGTCTCATTGAGCTTTATATTACTACTGTGCATAAAGGAAGTTAGTTTCAGAGCTTCATAGTATTGCCACCATTTGGAGTAACCTGATATCATGGTGTTCCATGAGACAACAGTTCATCTAGGCATTTCATCGAACAGGTTCCGAGCAAAGTCGAGCTGGCCATTTTTGCAGTACTCAGTTCTAGAAATGTTGTTAGAAACTATGTAGTTGCGAGGGGCTTGTGGAGATTGACAAAGGGTTGTGAAGAACTTGAAACTCTTCCTCCAGAGACTCCGCTTCCAGGTTCCTAGAAATGAATGCTTCAGCAACATTAAGTGTGCTTATCACCTTGTTTGGCGTATGCATCAGCGAAAGAAACAGAGTGCTCAAACGCACAGTTTTTCCTGTTTCAAAGAAGTCCAAGAAAATCATTTACTCATTGATTTACGTCTTTTCCCAATGCCCACTAAAACGTGCTATTTTCATTCTTCTCTTCTCTAATAGGAAGCACGGACATGAAAAATATTAGCTATAGCATTATGAGTTAGCAATGTGGGCAAGTCCCAATTTTGTTTTGTTAAATTTGGGTGACATTTTTATTATATTATGTATCCTTATCTCCATCTTTTTGTCCCTTTTTTATCTCTGTCACTCACCCTCTGCCCCAAACACACTATTACCCTGTGCCCCAATCACAACTCTCATCTCACTATATCAAACACTCAGCAGTTGCAAAAACTAAAAACAGTCTTGGATACTCCCAAACACAATCACAGATTTACAGATGACAGATTCACAAACATTATAAACGTATGGAGTGGAGAGAGAGAGAGAGAGAGAAAAATCATATCAAAATCAACGTTAAGTTACGAAGTTGAAGAAGAGAAAAATAAAATACTTGAAATAGGAAATGGGTGGAGGTTGGAGGCTGCAGCAGCCGGTTTCGGAAATGGGGTGGGCGGATCAAGCCACCAGCGGCGACTGGAGGCATGCGTGATGCGTGGGTCAGTGGCGGCGGCGGCCTGTGTCTAGCATGGATGGCCGGCGGAGTGGCTGACGGCTGTGGCGGCGCAGCAAGCCGGCGAGTCTCTCTTCTCTAGTCTATCTCCAGTCTCTGTCTCCCGGTCTCTCTCGACTTTCTCTATTTTTTTTATTTTTTCTGAATTTGGTTTGCAACGTTAATGGTTAATGGGTTTTAATTTTTTTGGGTTGGGCTGGGTTGTGGGTTAATATCTTAGGAGAGGGGGACCCAACTATTAAAAACCCCAAATCATGCCTAATAATTTTTTTTTTTTTTTTTTTTTTGGGGCAGAGGGCCCGGGCTCCTTGGGCCCCTCCTGGGTCCGTCCAGAGAGAGAGAGAGAGAGGGGCCAAGAGAAAACACAGATCTTTATAGATAGATAGAAAGAGAGAGGATGACTGAAAATCTTTGTTTGGATTTGAGAGAGGAGGAACACAATACACACGGAATTAAATTGATCCATTTTCCTTATAAGAGCTTCTTCTGAGTTTGTAAAACCATGTGTTATGTTGTGCTCTTCTTTATCATATATTTTTATTTAATTGATATTACATGTAAATATAATAAATTATTACTTATTAATTTGACGAATATTATATAATCAACTATTTATTTATATTTATTTATGCATTCAATAGTTGTTGTCTCACTAACTTCTAAACAATTAATAATTTTTTTAAACTATTGTACAATATAGTTGTATTGTATATTAAATTATATTTAGAATATTATTTTAGATTATTGTATATAATATGAAAATTGTGAATACAGAAAAAAAAAATGTATATATATATAATCATTTTATTTTTTACTCCCTTACCAACAAATTCCTAGTTCCGACACTGTTGACTCACCTAAAAAAAAAAATCTTGGTGCCACCACTAGTTACATTCTGCATTTATTTTAGTATAAATTTGTTATTTTTCCTTGCTTCTAGGTTCTAGTGCAAATCTCTTTTTTATAATTTGAAATCCGTGTTTCTCAGTATATATATTTTTCATATTTCCTTGGTTGTTTGGAGCAGTGGTTGTTTACAAAAACAATACATACTGCATTTTGAAATTGAAGATAAGAGACCGAATGAATAAGCTTAATGGAACTTGACATGACATATTTTTATGTCTTCTCTTATATACCTTCTCAGTGAAATACAAGCCACAAATGGATTGTGTTTGTTGAGAATTTACTCATTTTTCCTGGAGGACCTTGTCATTCATTTGTTTCTCGGCTCGATTCAAAAGACCCAATTGTTTTGTTTTTTTTTTTTTTTTAAAGAAGTCTATCACAAAAGATTCTTTTGGCCCAACCCAATTGATCAACACAAACTTATTTAACCGACCGCACCAATGTTACAACAGCTGACCCAAAGCTGTCGGCCTGGGCCCAACCCAGTGTTGAGTGTGGTCTTGGAATTGGGCCAAAATTTCTATGTGGTTTGCAGGTTTGGTGCAAAAATGGTCAATTCTACTGATTGCCCCAAACTATGTAGACCCTGCCTGTTATTGTTAGACAACAAAAGATACTTTGTTATTTCCACTAAAAAAATAAATTGATAATTGTAAGAGAATATGCTAGTAGCTCCAAATTAAATAGTAAAACTTACGAACATTTCAAGTCTTGTTCACTTTAGACTTGTTCATTTTATGATTCAGATTTTGTTTTACAAATCTAATAAATGATATGGCAATATATATATTGCTAGATCCAAAAAAATAAAAATTGAACCATATAATGAATAGAATTTGAAATGTAGAGGATTATATTCTCTTTTTCCTTGGAGCCCATTTCTCATATTTCCCAATTAAATTTAATTGTGTGGTAGTATTACTTCATAAATAATAGAACGAAGTTTGGTTACAAACTTGGTTGTAACCAATGGCTACAACTTCACTCAAAATCTTTTTATTAGATGTGAATTTTGACAAATCTACCATAGAATAACATTTTCTTTTTATATTCTCTATCCTTGCAAAATTTTCAGAAGATCAAAAATCAAAAATTATGTTATCAATCAAATATTTAAATTTCAAGTTTTTTTAGTCTAAAATTAAACATAAAAATAAGTTTATGGATCAAATAATAGATAATATCTGATTGTCACACAATTAAACATGTTTGTTAAGAATATAAAAAACATACAATCCAATAGTTAGATTTTCAAAATATATAGTCATGCTAGTTTTTTTAGTATGGATTATAGCTGTGGGCTACAACCAAATTTGTAGCTAAGTTTTGTCCAAAATAATATAGTTGAATTTACTTGTTGTTATTGAAAAATAATATTTTTAGAAGTTTATTGGTTAACGCAGCCACATAATTAAACTCAAAGTATACTTGATTAATTGTTCTTAAATTTTTTCATTCATGATTAAGTTACAATAAATCAATCACATCTCCATTGATCAACTTCTTTTATTGAAGTAGCTAAAGTTTTATTTTTGGATCACCACAATTTGAAATTACTTTTTTTTTTATGTAATCTAAAAAGTCCAATGATCAGGGCAGGAAATTTATTCCCTCGGCTTCAAAAGAAATTATTGATAAACCCCACAATCCATAACCCCACTTTGTTTTTACTCAAATCACCAATCTCCAAGCGTTGAAGTGAATGACCAAGAATGAATTTAATGTTAACTCAACTAAACTGATCAGTGGCAATAGTAGGGCCGACTCAATAGTGCTCAATAGTGTTCAATCACTTATAAAATTTTAGGTCTTTTATAAAGGGAGATGAGGCCTTTTTTACTTAGGCGGCCCTGAGCAACAGAAAAACCAACTCTAACCCATTCCAACAAAACATTCCTCCAATCGATAGTAATCGAAAGGCTAGAAGTCATCCCAATGCCTCTAAAGTCAACATAAGATGCGAAGACATCTAAGTAAAAGGAAAAATCATTCTACTACCTACGACAATGTAAGTCAGAGTTCGAAGAGAAGGTTTATTCATTATTTTTTTTTTAATAAATGAGCAATTTTAAGAGTAATGTCACAGATAAAACACTTTTACAATAAAATCTAGGTGGCAAATTGTTAATGGTATATAAAAAAGTGTTATGAACCTAGTGGTTCCTAATGACAATGGATAGGAATTGTAGGGCGATGGATAAAGATTGCAGAGAAATTGACTTAATTTGAGGAAGTTTCCTTCCATTGAAAAATACTGTGAGAGAGAGAGAGAGAAAAAAAAAAAAAAAAAGCAAAGCGCAATCAATTGGTTTATTCTTCAATGATATCTAATGTTGAATTACAATAATTTATTTATAAAAAAGTTAGCTCTAATCTCATTGGCCCACATGGCTTAAGATAATTAGCTAATTAATTTAACATGTGCTCTATGAAATAAGTCATGTGTTAAATGAGGTACATGTGCTCAAATCCTAACTAATTCATCCTTACTTTAATAACTAACTAATTAAATGAATTACAACAACTATTAGGTGAATACTATTAGGAACCTATGGGTAGAACTCACCCTTAAAAATCGGCTTGCAAGGGGAGGTACCCAAGAACTTATATACACATGTTTAAGCTTAAACTTAAGCAATGTGGGACACTAGGATCATAACATACCACTACACTTTGCAGCCGACGCCCATGACGACTCACTCTATCGACACTGACACGATGGTAAATCTAACCTCTAGGTCGCCCTCTCCGGGATCTAACCAACTCTGGGTAGTAGTTGGCTCTGATACCAAATGTTAGGAAGTCATGAGTAGAACTCACCCTTGAAAACCAGCTTGCAATAAGAGGGTGCCTAAGATCTTATATACACATGTTTACACTTAAACTTAAGCAATGTGAGACACTAGAATCATAACAATTACAAGGCATATGACATAATTTGGGGTTCCTATCATTTCCCTCCCCTTCAAAACACCTTGCCCACAAGGTATTGTTGTGGTTGTCATCTTCATCAAAGGAATTCTTTCAAGTGGTCTCATTGTATAGATAGTTCCTTCTCCTTAAATCTTCAACCTTTGCTCAAATTCTTGAGCCTTCAATGGTTCTTCAATCTTCAAGCTCTCATTGGTTCTTTGGACCTTGGAATGTTCTTAGATCCTTAAAACCTCATTCAATTCTAAAACCATTAGAATTGTTGGCACTTGCATCTTTGATTCTCGGTCACCATCACCTTCTTTATTGGTTCTTGGGACTAAACTTTAAGGGTAATGTGTACATGAATATCGTTATCCACTTTGACAAAAAATTAACGTCTCAACTTGCAACAATAGCAGTAGATTCTTAAAACCTGATTTGTTCTTCAAGTTTTATTGAATCAAGAAATTGTAACTCCTCTTCCATCATGTTCTCAACATCCTCCTTTAGTTTTGAGAGTTCTTTTTTCATAGCCTTGTGAGATTCGCAGAAGGCCTTGAAATTCTCATAAACTTTGTTGAACATTTGCCGCAATTCTAGAAAATCTGATCATAGGTCATCTTCACATATGTCAAGATCGTCCGCTCTATACCAAATGTTATGAACCTAGTGGTTCTTAATGGGGATGGATAGGAATTGTAGGGGGATGGATATGAATTGTAGGAAAATTGACTTAATTCGAGATAGTCACCCTCCATATATGGAGAGAGAGAGAGAGAGAGAGAGAGAGAGAGAGATTAAATGCACTAAGCAATCAATTGATTTATTTTTCAACAATTTCTAATATTGAATTATAATCATGTATTTATATGAAACTAACTCTAATCTCATTGTCTAATATGACTTAAAATAATTGACTAATTAATTCAACATGTGCTCTATGAATTAAACTATGTGTTAAATGAGGACTCTCCTTTTATTTCTTCCTTTCTTTGACGCAATATGCTCACTTGAATTTGCTGGTCTAGATTTAATCTTAAGCTTTTTGTAAAGGCTTCATGCATGATTTTCTTCTATGATGACATATGCGAATTTTTTTATCTTCTTCTTGATTCACGTTCGTGCATGATTAGCCTCAAAGATGCAAACGTATTATTTATCATCATGTTCTTAGTGACTATGGTATGAACTAACCTGCATCTTAGCCATATATTAGGTATACCACATGAGATACACGAACAAATACAGAGAATTAATCTTGACTCTTAACCAACTCTTGCTTTTTGTATAGGCTGTTCTACACCACATGAACTGAATTATATTGGCACAAACTTGATTGATGTTTTTTTTTTTTTTTTTGTGTGTGCAAGGTTGACTCATCCTTCATCGACCCTTGCAATACTTAGCCTTTCAATTCTTATTGTCTTTGAAGATATTGCACCAAGCTTTACAAGATTTTAACTTCGCAACTGTGTCAAATTTCGCATGACCTCAATTATGGAACCCTTTTAAGAGGTACATTCTTGTACTCAGTTTTTTTTATTCACAATATGTTCTTTCTGCACATTAGTGATTTTCTTTTAACGTGCTCATTTGAGATGTGGGATTTGGTTTATCCATCTCTCTCAAGTGTGTAATTTTTTTGCTTTTGAAAATACTCACTTGAGATGTGTGATTTAGTTTATCCATCTCTCTCAAGTGTAATTTTTTTTTTCTTTTTTTTTTTTTTTGAAAACACTCACTTGATCAGATGCAGGGTATGGTTTATCCATCTCTCTCAAGGGTGTATATTTTCTTTTTGTTTTGAAAAAAAAAATTTTGAGAAATTAGTTTTACTAAGAAGTTCAATCACATGTCAAAAAAAATTGAGCAATTAGTTTTACTAAGAAGTTCAATCACATGTCAAAAAATTTGAGCAATTAGTTTCACTAAGAAGTTCATTCACATTAAAGAAGTACTGTCGGTTGATTCGTCTTGCAATTATCTCTCATCCCAAGTAAAGGTATGATTTCATACTCACAATATTTGTATGATATGAAGCAAGTAAAAGAGTCACACTTGCAGCAAGATTTTGATCAACAGGAACAACTTGTGACCATTGTGACAGATTAGGGGGATGTATGTCACAATCCCACTTTGGTGAAAATGGAAGGACAAGTGATCAAGGTTGTGGGCTTCGCTTATTTGTTACCTTTCTCTAGATGGATAAATAAAGCCAGTTCATCACCAATATGTGAATCTTCAAAGAAGAAGGTTTGGATAGGCTAAAAAAAAACAACAACAACAACAAAGTCAGCATCCACAAGTATTTTTAAAATAGAAAGAAAAATTTACACACTTAAGAGAGATGGATAAACCAAATCCCACATCTCAAGCAAGTATTTTCAAAAGAGAAAAAAAAAATACTCACTTGGGATTTGGGATTTGGTATATCCAAATCTCTCAAAGGTGTAATTTATTTTTCTCTTTTGAAAATATTCACTTGAGATGTGGGATTTGGTTTCCATTTCCCTCAAGTGTGTAATTTTTTCTTTCTTTTTTTCTTTTTAAAAATACTTGTGGATGCTAACTTTGCTTCTTCTTTTTTAGCCTATCCAAAAATTCTTCCGAAGATTCACGTATTGGTGATGAACCGACTTTATTTATCCATCCAGAGAAGGTAACAAATAAGTGAAGCTCACAACCTTGATCACTCGTCCTCCCATTTTCACCAAAGTTGGATTGTGACATATATCTCCCTAATCTGTCACAATTAATGGTCACAAGCTACTCCTGTTGATCAAAATCTCGCTGCAAGCGCAACTCTTTTACTTGCTTCACATAATTCAAATATTGTAAGTAAGAAATTATACCCTTCTTTAGGACGAGAGATAATTGCAAGACGAACCAATTGGCAGTACTCCTTCAATGTGAATGAACTTTTTAGTGAAACTAATTGTTCAATTTTTTTGACATGTGATTGAACTTCTTAGTAAAACTAATTGCTCAATTTTTTTTTTTTCAAAAACAAAAAGGAAATATACACCCTTGAAAGAGATGGATAAACCAAATCCCGCATCTTAAGTGAGTATTTTTTTTTTTTAAATTACACCCTTGAGAGAGAAGGATAAACCAAATCCGACATCTCAAATGAGTATTTTCAAAAGCAAAAAAAATTATACACTTAAGAGAGATGGATAAATCAAATTCCACATCTCAAATGAGCATGTTAAAAGAAAATCACCAACATACAGAAAGAAATATTCTGCATAAAAAAAACTAAGTACAAGAATGTACCTCATAAAAGGGTTCCATAATTGAGGTCAAAATTAACTCTCTATCTCTGCTTGTGTATCTCGTGTGGTATACCTAATATATGGCTAAGATGCAGTTCAGTTCATACCATACTCGCTAAGAACATAATGATAAATAATATGTATGCATCTTTGAGGCTAATCATGCATGAACGTGAATCAAGAAGAAGATAAGAAATTCGCATATGTCATCATAGAAGAAAAGCATGCATGAACCCTTTACAAAAAGCTTGAGATTAAATCTGGATCAGCAAATTCAAGTCAGCATATTGCACCAAAGAAAGGAAGAAACAAAAGGAGAGACCTCATACCTCTATTTGACTTATAAAAAAATAGTGGGGATTTGCTCACTGAAGGCTTGTTTTTATAGTGGTCACTTTGTTATGAGACATTGCACTTCTAAGTCTAGTAGGTCTCTAAATTAGAGATAAGTCGAAGACAAAGGGCCTGACCAGCTTGGAGAGGGCTGATATTTCAGCCGTGTTGCTCCTATCTACCAATGTTTGAGCTTAAGGACTTCTCCAAAAGATAAGAGTTTCAGTCCTTATATAATTGGGACGTTGACTGATGATATCAGGCGGTCTGCGAATATTTGTTTAATTCCTATTAGAAGTCATTAACCAAGACTACTTCGACTAGGAAACACATTTTCCTTCTTGAAGCTATCTTCGCAAGACAATTTGATTAGGAGCAAAACTCTTCCCAATTCCTATAGTGGTGGACTAATGCACATATTGAAGCTCTTGGAGTCACGGGTTCTCAAGTAAGTTTTCTGCTCACAAATTTCCTAGTAAATATATATGGGTGTGTGTGTGTGTGTGTGTGTGTGTGTGTGTGTGTGTGTGTGTGTGAAAGGTGCCGAAATTGATTTAATCAAAGCTTGAAGTTGTCAGACTAGACCACTTTTCACACTCAAAATTATGGATATGTCCAAGTCTTGAGGGGACGTTTGTAGAAGACAAAATATTAAGTCAATTTTAAAATTGCATATCAAAATTTAGTGACAAATTTTATATTTATGTCATTAAAGTAAATAAATCAAGTGTTGACATGTGTCATTCAAGATGATAATTATCTTAAAAATAATGTTACAGACACAAACTATTTTATAACATTTTTACAAATTACTAATGTCGCTTTAACATTTTTCAAATAGTTATTATAAGTAAAAATATAATGTTAGTGATAGACTCATATTAGAACTAGTAAGAATTTGCCACATTAGCAGTTTGTAAAAATATTGTAAAATAATTTGTGTTTGTAGCATTACTCTTATTTTAATTAAATAGAGATAAATATCCTAATTAAATTAGAATGATAATAATTAATGATTATTTCTATTAAAATAAATAAAAATAGTGATAATTATCTATGAGTAACAAGTCTCTAATAAGCTTAAAGCCAGAGATTCGCTGTGAAAATCGTTTAATCCATCTTCCAACCAAAGTAAAAAAAAGTTTGTATTCAAATTAAGATTACAAATAAGATAGAATCATATGATTAATCTTTTGTAAAATTATCAAAAATAAAGAATTGTACTCATTTGAGGGACAAGCTACTACATATAAAGGTCGTGAAATAAAATTTAGCCCCACCGATCAAGAAAAAAAGTACCCACCATTAATGTGAACCAAAAAACAAATACCCATTAAATGTGTGAGAAAGAGAGTTGTAGTAAATAGTAAATACATAACAAATATTGACCAATTGATAGGAACATTTGTCCATTGCTCTTGATTTTAATTAGAGTATTACTAAAGTTATAATATATATATATTTTTAGAAATACTACATCTACAGCATTTTCATTACACTTTTATAACAAATCCTACTTAATAAGTTGTTACTAGTTTAAATTTGAATCAACTACTGAAATTACTTTTTTGTCTCCTGGTAACAATCTGTCTCTTAAGTTTTATTGTGAAAATATTGAAAAAATATAGTGGACATGACATTTTTTATATTTTTTACAACTTTTGATGATTTAAAATTAAAAATGAAAAAAAAAATCAATAAAATTTTATTGAAAATAGAATTATAATGCACGAACAGGTCATAGAATACCGTATGAAAATGGAGAAGTTACCTCCATCTGAATATTTATCCAAAATGCCAATTCAATTATACAGTTCGATGAGAAAATCCACTAATACAGCAGCTTTACTATCATTGTGTTGATGTATGAATTATTATTTTTTTGATATAGTGTTGATGTATGAATTATTGATTGTCATTGGGGTCTACCAACACCAATTTATTGTCGTTTATAATTATAAAGCAGAGGTTGATTTTATCGTTTATAAAAGCAGATAATGATACGTTTAAATTTTATTATCAAGGTGGGTGTACGTTTGAATTTTATTATAAAAGCAGGTAATGATACTAATATGTAGTTATTTTTAATGGTAACAAATGTCTAAGAGAATTCTTTTACAAAATACTTCTAAGAATATTTTATAAAAATAAAAAAAAAAATAAAAAAACTTATTTTTTGTACTTTTTATAAATATAGTATGAATAATTCCAAAAATAATTAATTCATTTACTAACCAATGTCCTTACTCTAAGTCCGTGGCAGAAGGAATCTTATTGGTTTATCTCAACCCCACCGAGTACAAGCACATTGATGCTCTATCTATAAGCATCGGGTACGCAGCCACCTTCATCTCCATCCATAAACATTGACTCAACAAGCCAGTCTGTCCAAAAACTACACCTTATGGATTGCAGGGTCTTACAACTTGTGATTCAGTCAGCGCATGGATTGAGATATGTCAATCATGTGACAAAAATGAAGCCTTACGCGCTTGTTTCCATTCGCGACAACCAAAATAACCTCCATTCCTCAGAGGAAAAAACACCGGAGGACACAGGAGGTGGTTCAAACCCCACATGGAACTCCCCAGTTACGTTCAAACTCGACATCACCAAGGCCAAGGAGAGCAGCCTTGAACTTGTTGTTAAGCTCATGTCACTCCGGAAGGATCACTTGTGTAGGGACAAAGAAATCGGTAAAGTCCGTGTGTTAATCACAAAATTGCTGGAAGGTTTTGGTGGTGAAGCTAAAGCTGATGCAGTAGTAGCTGAAAAACAGATGAGTGCCAGTGTTATGACCACAGATGAAAAGCCCGAAGGAACACTAGTCTTTTCTTACAAGTTTGAGAGCGTGACTACTGTCCAGAAACCAGCAAGGCAGATCAATTTTCCAACTGAGCCGCAAAATGTGCAGCAGGACACTGAACAACCTGCTGGGTGGGTGGATCCGTTGATCACAGGGATTGGGGGAACTGCGTTGAACAGTACCGGATTGACAAGTGTGGTTGCCTCTGATGCTGGTGCAGCCCCGCCTCAGCCTGCTATTCAAACCCATGTTGCTGCTGCTGTTGAAGATGAAGATGATTATGAAGATGAAGATGAAGATGAAGATTTTGAAGATTAAGAATGAAGCTAGATATGGTCATGGAAGTAGTATATAAGGATCTCAAGGATGGTTATATTATATGTAGGTATGCATATAATAATAATGCAAGTCCACCTCAAATTAGCTATATGTACTGGTTTTTGCTGTTTCTGTGTAAATCTTTATGTAGTCTTTCTTAGAATGTCAAGCTGAGACTGTGAATTATCTTAATGTTCTACTTCTACTATGTGTATCAGTACTGTTTCTATTTTGGGGATAATAATTAGTAGTTGTTGTAATCACTTGGTAGTATCATTCAGTTGATCAGCTGCACTAACAATTTTCAAACTATTCTTCTGATATAGTATACGTTATTTTTCATTTTGGCAGTGTTTGCTCTGTTTTTGAGTTCGTGTAATTTCAGACTTAATCAGATCTTTGGAATCATATTCCTTATATTTTTTATGTGCATATAGGGAGGAGCAAGAAATTTTTCCGGGATAAGACCAAATGATATGCATATGTTTGATCCACTAATTATTGTATGTACTAATAAATTTTCAAGCATCAATTTTCAGATATAAAGACAAATTTGTTAGTTTTGATGTGTGTGAGATTTTTTTATATAAAATTAGTGGTACCATATATTGCACTATGAAAATTTATTTTGTAATCAAATATAAACTGTCAATTGGTTTAATGTTCCTCAAAAAAAAAATTTTGGTTAAATAAGTAAAAGGCAAAAAAAAAAAAATCATCAACCATAAAATAAATAAATAGAAAATGAAGTAAAATACTAAAATAGAAAAAAAAATGAAAAAAAAAAAAAAAAAGAAGTAGAAGAAGGGTAGAGAGATGGAAGAGAGTTAGGCCCTCTTTGGTTATCATTGGAGTGAATTCATTTTCTCTTTTCATTTTTTGAACTCATTTTTTGTTTTTTAAATCTTGTATTCATTTTCTCTACTTAACTCATTTTATATTTGGCATTATATTTTAGTCTAGATTTTTCTTTTTTTCACTTTATATTTTTTAATTAAAAATTCAACACAATTAAGAGAGAGTGTGTGTTTTTCAGTGTTAATGGGATCTACCAATTTGGTTTTTTAACAAAAATGTCACTATATATATTTTTAAGAAAATAAAAATACTAAAAAATTATATTTAATTTTTGTATTCAAATGTAGTTTTTAATACTAAAAATAAAAACTGAATATAAATATAAAACTAAACAAATTTTAGAGTGATGAATCCCATAAAAAACTGAAAATGAATACAGAATATACCATTTTTTTTCAAATCAAACAGGCCTTAGTGGGAGACGACTTTGAGAAGACTTGCATTTGCATTGACTCACAAGATCTTTTGGTAGGTGGCTAGAAAGTAGAATATTGGAAAATAACGCAAATTATATAAGTGGTAGAGTTTTGTTATGATGATGTGTTGGGGCCGGGAGGAGAGATATTTTGAACGAAACAATGACACATGGGGGCAGTCAGTTGACTCAGTTTCACTTGGGAGCCAGCTTTTACAAAAGTACTTTAGGGCCTATTTTTTTGGGCTAGCAATAAATTTTTTTGGGACACTCCCACTCCCACGTGGTTTGTATGGAAATCTCCTGCATAGACTATTAATTGGGTTAATAAATAAAAGGAAAAAAAAATCATCAACCGTGAAATAAATTAACAAATAGAAAGTGGAGTAAAATAGAAATGAAAAAAGAGAAAGAAAAAAAAGGAAGAATAGAGAGGTTGAAGAGCAAAAATGCTAGTATTTAAATAAAACTCACAATTTATTTATGTGATAAGTTGTAAATAATAAAGTAAAAATAGTAGGTTTATAATTATACTATTCATAATTTATCACATAAACAAATTGTGACAAAATTATAAATTTTGTTATGATATGTATCATTACTTTGTTGAATAGAGCTTAGTGTGAAACTTTGAGAAAGACTTGTTGCATGGGAAGACGAGGTCTTTTGGAAGGTAGCTAGAAAGTAGAATATTAGAAAAATGCAAATTGAAAAGATCAAGTGAAGGAAGCTAATATATAGCACTAAACTTATAAAAATTGTAGGATGATGATGTTTTGGAGGAGGAAAGCAATGACACATGTGGGGCCAGTCAATAATGCTTTACTTTGCTTTACTTATCTGTTTGGATACAGTTGAAAATTGAAAACTGAAAACACTGTAACAAAATAATTTTTAAATGTGTAAATAGTACAATAAGACCCATTTTTAATGAAAAATTTACTGAAAAGTGAAGTTTATGAGTCCCATGAACAGTGCACGGGACCCACTAATGTGCAAGGCAGAGGGAAAGGGGTTCTAACATGTTTCGTATGGAAATGCATTGCATATTTGTTTTGTTTGGTACTCTTTTTATCATTTTGCTATGAATTTTCAGCCCCTTGTACAATATGGCATTCATGGTTGTTTTAGGGTTTGCTTAAACTACTAGTTCTGAATATACCTTATTTAAGTTTGTCTATTGAAATAAAATATTTCCAATACTAATCTATTCAGCGTACCATTTCAAGGTTACTATATGTGTATATATATATATATATATATATTTTTTTTAAGATCTCAAATAAAGTGTACGTATTATAATTAATAAACCATTTTAGAAAATTTTTTATGAAAAAACGAAAAAGTAATTAACTGTTTTGACTGAAGTAAGACCATATAAATTTTAGCAGAATTAATTTATAGACTATGATAGGCCTAATAAATGCCATTGTCCAAACGAACCCATCGGACACCATCGGACACACAGACCCAGCATGGACGATAAAAGAGAAGCCATAAAAAGGGCATTTCAATATCCCAGACGGTTACAGATCAGCAAGAATACTGTTGGGATACTCATCAAAGTCCACATTGAATGAGCCCAAAGGCGTTACAAAAGAGGCACTTATGCCACCATAAATGGAATACAACGGCTAGAAGAAAAGAGATATATATATATATATATATAGGCATTTTAGAACTAAACAAGATACATACACACAAAATACTGATATTTTTACTACTCATTTTAGCTCTCACAACCAAGTCCTCTCTGCCAATTCCATTCACTGACTTTATCATTGAAGACTCCGTGGCTGGCACCACACCGGTGACCACTCAGAGATGACTTTGTTCTTAACCTTGCAGGTACAAAGACGAGCCAGTTCTGACCTATCTGGACGAACCTAATCAACTGAGGATCTCGGCATCATCAAACTGACTATATTTTTTACCCAAACAATGGGAGTTATACATTAGCATAAAAATTAAAAACTAGTTTCTTTTGTGGTGTATCATGGCCTACACATAATTTTGAGTCTAATTACAAGAATCTAGCTTGATCACAGTCATAAAATAATGAAATTTGTTAAGAATATGAAATCTAATATTATAGTTATTGTTTCAACTCCAACGAAATTCTTTGAAGTTTTTGAACTCATTACAATGTACAATTTTGACGGCTCTAGAACACTTTGCAGCAAATTATAATGTCATTTTTAGTATTTGCATTTCATTTGTCCAATGTTCCATTTGAACTGAAAAACATTTATAAGCTTATTAAGTTCTATTCTAATATAACCATGTGAGCTCATTTATTTTACTTGTAAATGTTCTTTATCTAGTTAGGTTATTTATTGAGTTGTCAAACTCAACCCCCCCCCCCCCCTCCCTCTCTTTCTCTCCATTTCAAATTCAAATAAGGATTAACAAGTGTTGTGGCAGGGGTGTGCGCATGAGAGTTGTTTAGGAATATTTTGAAGTAAGATATATTGGGTGTATTTAGTACTTTATGCACTTGGAATTTGGACTTTATCACTACAAGAAAAACGGGCTATTGGGGCGAGCCAGAAGCACCGCTAAAGCCCAAAAAAGCGCCGCTAGAGGTACATTTGACCTATAGCGGCGGGTACTATTGCAGTGGGCCGTCCCATCATACCTGGACCCGACACGTGGGCCAAGACCCGTGGCCCGGACCCGGCCCATTTACTAAGCGGGTTTTTTTTCCGGGGCCGGGACCCGTCCACACCAGGACCTGCGGGCCCCGTTAAGAGATTGGGCCCAATTCGTGGCCCAACAAAAAAAAAGAAAAAGAATTGAAGCGTTTCCGTTTCTTTTCTTATTCTAATACATTTTCTTAGCATCCAAACAATGCACCAACAATCAAAACCTTAGCCTAGTAAAAAAAAAAAAAAAACCACGTCAAACTCATATTTAACAACTCATTTTCTCTCTCTTTCATCACATTTTCATATCAACCAAATAGAGCACAAACATCCATCGTTGTTACCTTAGAACAAGTTTTCTCATTTATGAAACCCTAATCATTTTCCCCAAATGCTTTTTAAGCAAAAAAAATTGCAAGAGTAACAGACTGAGACGACGAAACGACACCGTGGAAAGGCTCTTCGTCGTCTACAATGCTAAATGGCCCAGAGATTTCTAGAAGACTCAGAATTTCTCAAAGTTTTTGAGAGAGAGAGAGTCTTTGGAGTTTAATCTCATATTCACAGAGACTCATATTAAAACAAAAAAAATTGAAACAAACAATCAAACATCTCATATTCTCAGAGACTCATATTAAAACAAAAAAAACATTAAAAAAAAAAAATTAAGAGAAGTAGAGAATAGATCGGCATTGAGAACTTGGGCCGGCGATGAGATTGAGAGTGAGTGAGAACAGATCGGCGTTGGTGAATGCTTGGAACGGCGGTGAGAGGCTGAGATCTTGGGCAGCACTGCTTGGGCGGCGTTGCTTGAAAGTGAGTGAGTGAGACCGTGTGAATTGAGATTGAGAGAATGAGAGAAAACAACCTGATCCTGTGCACGTGATGGTCGGTGGTGACAGAGATCAGAGGTTAGGGAGAGCAGAGTGATGTGAGGAGAGTGAAAGGGAGTGACAGCAACCGATTGGGAGAGGGAGTGAGGCTGCTGAAGAGTGAAAAATGAGGGATTAGGGTTAGAATATATGAATATATATATATATATATAGTTAGGGTATTTTTGTAATTTTAGTTTACCGGGTTTTTAACCAGGTCGGGTTTCAGGCCGGGTCTCGGGTTTTTTGATAAAACCCAGACCTGCTTCGAATTTTTTTTTTAAAACCCATACCCGACCCTATTCTTAATCAGACCGGGTAAAATCCGGCCCATTAAGGTCGGGCCGGGCCGGGTATCCGCGGATCGGGCAAAAATTGCCATCCCTAAGAGAGGGGGACCCAACTATAAAAAAACCCAAATTATGCCTAATATATATATATATATATATATTTTTGGGGGGGGGGGGGGGGGGGCAGAGGACCTGGGCTCCTTAGGCCCCTCCTAGGTCCATCCACAGAGAGAAAGGGGCAAACAGAAAACACAGATCTTTATAGACAGATAGAAAGAGAAAGGATGGCTGAAAATCTTTGTTTGGATTTGAGAGAGGAGGAACACCATACACACGGAATTAAATTGATCCATTTTCCTTATAAGAGCTTCTTCTTAGTTTGTAAAACCATGTGTTGTGTTGTGCTCTTCTTTATCATATATTTTTATTTAATTGATATTACATATAAATATAATAAATTATTACTTATTAATTTGATAAAAATTATATAATTAGCTATTTATTTATATTTATTTATGCATTCAATAGTTGTTGTCTTACTAATCTCTAAACTATTAATAATTTTTTTAAACTATTGTACAATATAGTTGTATTGGATACTAAATTATATTTAGAATACTATTTTAGATTGTTGTATATAATATGAAAATTGTGAATACAGAAAAAAAAAAAAAATATATATATATATATATATAATCATTTTATTTTTTACTCCCTTATCAACAAATTCCTAGTTCCGACACTATTGACTCACCTAGAAAAAAAATCTTGGTGCCGCCACTAGTTACATTCTGCATTTATTTTAGTATAAATTTGTTATTTTTCTTTGGTTCTAGGTTCTAGTGCAAATCTCTTTTTTATAATTTGAAATCCGTGTTTCTCAGTATATATTTTTCATATTTCCTTGGTTGTTTGGAGCAGTGGTTGTTTACAAAAACAATACATATCTGCATTTTGAAATTGAAGATGAGAGACCGAATGAATAAGCTTAATGGAACTTGACATGACATATTTTTATGTCTTCTCTTACATACCTTCTCAGTGAAATACAAGTCACAAATGGATTGTGTTTGTTGAGAATTTACTCATTTTTCCTGGAGGACCTTGTCATTCATGTGTTTCTCGGCTGATTCAAAAGATCCAATTGTTTTGTTTTTTTTTTTTTTTTTTTTTTTTTTTTTTAAAGAAGCCTATCACAAAAGATTCTTTTGGCCCAACCCAATTGATCAACACAAACTTATTTAACTGACCGCACCAATGTTACAACAGCTGACCCAAAGCGGTCGGCCAGGGCCCAACCCAGTGTTGAGTGTGGTCTTGGAATTGAGCCAACAATTTCTATGTGGTTTGGTGCAAAAATGGTCAATTCTACTGATTGCCCCAAACCATGTAGACCCTGCCTGTCATTGTTAGACAACAAAAGATACTTTGTTATTTCCACTAAAAAAATAAATTGATAATTGTAAGAGAATAAGCTAGTAGTTCCAAATTAAATGGTAAAACTAACGAACATTTCAAGTCTTGTTCACTTTAGACTTGTTCATTTTATGATTCAGATTTTGTTTTACAAATCTAATAAATGATATGGCAATATGTATATTGCTAGATCCAAAAAATAAAAATTGAACCATATAATGAATAGAATTTGAAATGTAGAGGATTATATTCTCTTTTTCCTTGGAGCCCATTTCTCATATTTCCCAATTAAATTTAATTGTGTGGTAGTATTACTTCATAAATAATAGAACGAAGTTTGCAAATTTTGTTGTAACCAATGGCTACAACTTCACTCAAAATCTTTTTATTGAATGTGAATTTTGACAAATCCACCATAAAATAACATTTTCTTTTTATATTTTCTATCTTTGCAAAATTTTCAAAAGATCAAAAATCCATAATTATATTATCAATCAAATATTTAAATTTCAAGTTTTTTTAGTCTAAAATTAAGCATAAAAATAAGTTTATGAATCAAATAATAGATAATATCTGATTGTCACACAATTAAACATATTTGTTAAGAACATAAAAAATATACAATCCAACAGTTAGATTTTCAAAATATATAGTTATGCTAGTTTTTTTAGTAAGGATTATAACTGTGGGCTACAACCAAATTTATAGCTAAGTTTTATCTAAAATAATATAGTTGAATTTACTTGTTGTTACTGAAAAATAATATTTCCTGAAGTTTATTGGTTAATGCAGCCACATAATTAAACTCAAATAGGAAACTCAAAGTATACTTGATTAATTGTTCTTAAATTTTGTCATTCATGATTAAGTTACAACAAATCAATCACATCTCCATTGATCAACTTCTTTTATTGACGTAGCTAAAGTTTTATTTTTAGATCACCACAATTTAAAATTACTTTTTTTTATGTAATCTAAAAAGTCCAATGATCATGGCAGGAAATTTATTCCCTCGGCTTCAAAAGAAATTATTGATAAACCCCACAATCCATAACCCCACTTTGTTTTTACTCAAATCACCAACCTCCAAGCGTTGAAGTGAATGACCAAGAATGAATTTAATGTAACTCAACTAACTCACCTGTAGCAATAGTAGGGCTGGCTCAATAGTGCTCAATAGTGTTCAATCATTTATAAAATTTTAGGTCTTTTATAAAGGGCGATGAGGCCTTTTTTACCTAGGCAATTTTTTTTTTTTTTCCCTTTTTTGGTTGTGGGGCCTTAGGGCGGCCCCGAGCAACAAAAAAACCAACTCTAAGAGCAACCACATCAGCTTATCTATAATATTCTAAAATAGAAAAAAGTATCAATTTTACACATTCTAACCCAAAAAACACTCACATCAGTCTTTGTAAAAATGTGCAAATATATACCATGGTCGTGTAAATAAACAATAACCGTGTATATATGCACAGTTACTGTTCACCGTGTAAATGACTTTTTATTCTTTTTTTCTCTCTCCTCTTTCTACCTCTAACTCACCTCACTCTCTTTTTCTCATTTCTTTTCTCACGTCACTCTCACCGATCAACTCTCTCTCAAAGTCGATCAGCATTTCCGATCAAATACAGCGGTGATTCCGACGGACCATGAAAATGACGGACCATGATTCCGATCAGCCTCTCTCATCTCCGATCACATGAAACCGACTAGCTTTCTCAGCAAACCATGATTCGGCGATCCAAGGCCTTGACTCAGTGAACGCCGGTGATTCCGACGGGTTTGTTCTATTTGATCATTGATGGTGGCTGGTAGCTGGGTGTGGGTGATTTTGGGTTTGTATTGGGTCTGTATCTCGACAGAGAAGACAGTGGCTGGCTAGGTGTAGGTGATTTTGTTGAAGGATGGGTGTGGATGTGCCTCGACGGATTTTGTTGAAGGAATTTGTTAAAGGGTGGCTGGCTAGGTGTGGGTGTGGCTCGACGGAGAAGACGAGTTTGTGAGCTTGTTCCAGAGGGAAGGAAATAATAAAAAATGTAAAAAGAATGAATATTTTATTGAATAAATGTGTAGAATAGACAAATTGATGTGGGTGTTTCGTAAAAGTGGATGTGTAAAATAGAAAAGGTAGGTTTTTTCTTGCAAAATAGACAGAAAATTTGTACGAACTAATGTGGTTGCTCTGACCCATTCCAACAAAACATTCCTCCAATCAATAGTAATCGAAAGGCTAGAAGTCATCCCAGATCCTCTAAAATCAACATAAGATGCAAAGACATCCAATCAAAAGGAAAAATCATTCCACTATCTACGACAAAGTAAGTCAGAGTTTGAAGAGAAGGTTTATTCATTATTTTTGTTAATGAATGAGCAATTTTAAGAGTAATGCTACAGACAAAACACTTTTACTACAAAATTTAAGTGGCAAATTGTTAAAGGTATATAAAAAAGTGTTATGAACCTAGTGGTTCCTAACGACGATGGATAGGAATTGTAGGGCGATGGATAGAGATTGCAGAGAAATTGACTTAATTCAAGGTAGTTTCCTTCCATTGAAAAATATTGAGAGAGAGAGAGAGAGAGAGAGAGAGAGAGAAAAGCAATCAATTAGTTTATTCTTCAATAATATCTAATGTTGAATTACAATCATTTATTTATAAAAAAACTAGCTCTAATCTCATTGGCCCACGTGGCTTAAGATAATTGGCTAATTAAGTTAACATGTGTCTATAAATTAAGCCATGTGTTAAATGTGTTACATGTGCTCAAATCCTAACTAATTCATCCTTACTTTAACTAACTAACTAACTAAATGAATTACAACAACTATTAGGAGATTACTATTAGGAACCCATGGGTAGAACTCACTCTTGAAAATCGGCTTGCAAAGGGAGGTACCCAAGAACTTATATACACATGTTTAAGCTTAAACTTAAGCAATGTGGGATATTAGGATCATACCATACCACTACACTTTGCAGTCGACGTCCATGACAGCTCACTCAATTGACACTGACCCGATGGTAGCCCTTTCTCTTTTGGCAGCTCCACTCACCTACAAGTTATTTTAATCTAACCTCTAGGTCGCCCTCTCCGGGATCTAACCAACTCAGGATAGTGGTTGGCTTTAATACCAAATGTTAGAAACTCATGGGTAGAACTCACCCTTGAAATCCAGCTTGCAATGGAAGGGTGCCTAAGATCTTATATACATATGTTTAAACTTAAACTTAAGCAATGTGGGACACTAGGATCATAAAAATTACAAGGCATATGACATAATTTGGGGTTCCTATCATTTCCCTCCCCTTCAAAACACCTTGCCCACAAGTTATTGTTGTGGTTGTCATCTTCATCAAAGGAATTCTTTCAATGAACCAATACCATATTCATGCACTTCTCTTTGACAAGTGGTCTCATGTATATGACAGTTCCTTCTCTTTAAGTCTTCAACCTTTGCTCAAATTCTTAAGCCTTCAATGGTTCTTCAATCTTCAAGCACTCATTGGTTCTTTGGACCTTGGAATGTTCTTGGATCCTTAAGACCTCATTTGATTCTAAAACCATTAGAATTGTTGGCACTTGCATCTTTGATTCTCGGTCACCATCACCTTCTTTGTTGGTTCTTTGGACTAAACTTTAAGGGCAATGTGTACATGAATATCATTATCCACTTTGACACAAAAATTAACATCTCAACTTGCAACAACAGCAGTAGATTCTTGAAACCTGATTTGTTCTTCAAGTTTTATTGAATCAAAAGATTGTAACTCCTCTTCCGTCATGTTCTCAACATCCTCCTTTAGTTTTGAGAGTTCTTTTTTCATAGCCTTGTGTGATTCGCAAAAGGCCTTGAAATTCTAATAAACTTTGTTGAACATTTGCTGCAATTCTAGAAAATCTGATCGTAGGTCATCTTCACATGTGTCAAGATCGTCCGCTCTGATACCAAATGTTACGAACCTAGTGGTTCTTAATGGGGATGGATAGGAATTGTGGGGGATGGATATGAATTATAGAAAAATTGACTTAATTCGAGGTAGTCACCCTCCATATATGGAGAGAGAGAGAGAGAGAGAGAGAGATGAAATGCACTACACAATCAATTGGTTTATTCTTCAACAATATCTAATATTGAATTATAATCATGTATTTATATGAAACTAACTATAATCTCATTGTCTGATATGACTTAAAATAATTGACTAATTAATTCAACATGTGCTCTATGAATTAAACCATGTGTTAAATGAGGACTCTCCTTTCATTTCTTCCTTTCTTTGACGCAATATGCTGACTTGAATTTGCTGGTCCAGATTTAATCTCAAGCTTTTTGTAAAGGTTTCATGCATGATTTTCTTCTATGATGACATATGCGAATTTTTTTATCTTCTTCTTGATTCACGTTCGTGCATGATTAGCCTCAAAGATGCAAACGTATTATTTATCATCATGTTCTTAGTAAGTATGGTATGAACTGATCTGCATCTTAGCCATATATTAGGTATACCACATGAGATACACGAACAAAGACAGAGAATTAATCTTGACTCTCAACCAAATCTTGCTTTTTGTATGGGCTGTTGTACACCACGTGAACTGACTTATATTGGCACAACCTTGATTTTTTTTTTTTTTTTTTTTTTTTTTTTTGTGCAAGAGTGACTCATCCTTCATCGACCCTTGCAATACTCAGCCTTTCAATTCTTATTGTCTTTGAAGATATTGCACCAAGCTTTACAAGATTTCAACTTCGCAACTGTGTCAAATTTCGCATGACCTCAATTATGGAACCCCTTTAAGAGGTACATTCTTGTACTCAGTTTTTTTTATGCACAATATTTTCTTTCTGCAAATTAGTGATTTTCTTTTAACATGCTCATTTGAGATGTGGGATTTGGTTTATCCATCTCTCTCAAGTGTGTAATTTTTTTGCTTTTGAAAATACTCACTTGAGATATGTGATTTAGTTTATCCATTTCTCTCAAGAGTGTAATTCTTTTTTTGAAAATACTCACTTGAGAAGCGGGATATGGTTTATCCATCTCTCTCAAGGGTGTATATTTCCTTCTCTTTTTTTTTGAAAAAAAAATTGAGAAATTAGTTTTACTAAGAAGTTCAATCACATGTCAAAAAAAATTGAGCAATTAGTTTTACTAAGAAGTTCAATCACATGTCAAAAAATTTGAGCAATTAGTTTCACTAAGAAGTTCATTCACATTAAAGGAGTACTGCCAGTTGATTCGTCATGCAATTATCTCTCATCCCAAGTAAAGGTATGATTTCGTACTCACAATATTTGTATAATGTGAAGCAAGTAAAAGTGTCACACCTGCAGCAAGATTTTGATCAACAGAAACAGCTTGTGACCATTGTGACAGATTAGGGGGATATATGTCACAATCCCACTTTGGTGAAAATGGGAGGACGAGTGATCAAGGTTCTGGGCTTTGCTTATTTGTTACATTTCTCTAGATGGATAAATAAAGCCGGTTCATCACCAATATGTGAATCTTCAAAGAAGAAGGTTTGGATAGGCTAAAAAAAAAAAAAAAAAGACAACAACAAAGTCAACATCCACAAGTATTTTTAAAATGAAAAACAAGAAGAAAAATTTACATACATGAGAGAGATGGATAAACCAAATCTCGCGTCTCAAGCGAGTATTTTCAAAAGAGAAAAAAAAAATACTCACTTGTGATTTGGGATTTGGTATATCCAAATCTCTCAAAGGTGTAATTTATTTTTCTCTTTTGAAAATACTCACTTGAGATGCGGGATTTGGTTTATCCATTTCCCTCAAGTGTGTAAATTTTTCTTTCTTTTTTTTTTTAAAAAAAAAATACTTGTGGATGCTAAATTTACTTCTTCTTTTTTAGCCTATCCAAAAATTCTTCCGAAGATTCATGTATTGGTGATGAATCGGCTTTATTTATCCATCCAGAGAAGGTAACAAATAAGTGAAGCCCACAACCTTGATCACTCGTCCTCCCATTTTCACCAAAGTTGGATTGTCACATATATCCCCCTAATTTGTCACAATGGTCACTAGCTGCTCCTGTTGATCAAAATCTCGCTACAAGCGCGACTCTTTTACTTGCTTCACATAATTCAAATATTGTAAGTAAGAAATCATACCCTTCTTTGGGACGAGAGATAATTGCAGGACAAACCAACTGGGAGTTCTCCTTCAATTCAAATGAACTTTTTAGTGAAACTAATTCTTCAATTTTTTTGACATGTGATTGAACTTCTTAGTAAAACTAATTGCTCAAAATTTTTTTTTTTTTTCAAAAACAAAAGGAAATATACACCCTTGAAAGAGATGGATAAACCAAATCCTGCATCTTAAGTGAGTATTTTTAATAAAAAATAAAAATAAAAATTACACCCTTGAGAGAGAAGGATAAACCAAATCCGGCATCTCAAGTGAGTATTTTCAAAAGCAAAAAAAATTACACACTTAAGAGAGATGGATAAATCAAATTCCACATCTCAAATGAGCATGTTAAAAGAAAATCACCAACATACAAAAAGAAAATATTGTGCATAAAAAAAATAAATAAAAATAAATAAAAAAACTGAGTACAAGAATGTATCTCATAAAAGGGTTCCATAATTGAGGTCAAAATTAACTGTCTGTCTCTGCTTGTGTATCTCATGTGGTATACCTAATATATGGCTAAGATGTAGTTCAGGTCATACCATAATCACTAAGAACATAATGATAAATAATATGTTTGCATCTTTGAGGCTAATCATGCATGAACGTGAATCAAGAAGAAGATAAGAAATTCGCATATGTCATCGTAGAAGAAAAGCATGCATGAAGCCTTTACAAAAAGCTTGGAGATTAAATCTGGATCAGCAAATTCAAGTCAGCGTATTGCACCAAAGAAAGGAAGAAACAAAAGGAGAGACCTCATACCTCTATTTGACTTGTAAAAAAATAGTGGGGATTTGCTCACTGAAGGCTTGTTTTTATAGTGGTCACTTTGTTATGAGGCATTGCACTTCTAAGTCGAGTAGGGTCTCTAAATTGGAGATAAGTCGAAGGCAAAGGATTTGACCAGCTTGGAGAGGGCTGATATTTCAGCCGTGTTGCTCCTATCTACCAATGTTTGAGTTTAAATTGGACTTCTCCAAATGATAAGAGTTTCGGTCCTTATATAGTTGGGACATTGACCGTTGATATCTGGCGGTCTGCGGATATTTGTTTAATTCCTACTAGAAGTCATTAACGAAGACTACTTCGACTAGGAAACAAATTTTCCTTCTTGAAGTTAACTTCGCAAGACAATTTGATTAGGAGCAAAACTCTTCCCAATTCCCAGAGTGGTGTACTCATGCACATGTTGAAGCTCTTGGAGTCACAGGTTCTCAAGTAAGTTTTCTGCTCACAAATTTCCTAGTAAAAATATATATAATTGCATATCAAAATTTAGTGACAAATTCTATATTTATATGTCATTAAAATAAATAAATCAAGTGTTGACATGTGTCATTCAAGATGATAATTATCTTAAGAGTAATACTACAAACACAAACTATTTTACAATATTTTTACAAACTGTTGATGTGACTTTAACATTTTTCAAATAGTTATTAAAAGTAAAACTATGACGTTAGTGATAAACCCATATTAGAACTAGTAAGAATTTGTCATATCAACAGTTTGTAAAAATATTGTAAAATAATTTGTGTCTATAGCATTACTATTATCTTAATTAAATAGAGATAAATATCCTAATAAAATTGGAATGATAATAGTTAATTATTATTTCTATTAAAATAAATAAAAATAGAGATAATTATCTACGAGTAACAAGTCTCTAATAAGCTTAAAGCAATTCATTCTGAAAATCGTTTAATCTATCTTCTAACCAAAGTAAAGAAGAGTTCGTATTCGAGTTAAGATTACAAATAAGATAGAATCATATGATTAATCTTTTGTAAAATGATCAAAAATAAAGAATTGTACTCATTTGAGGGACAAGCTACTACATATAGAGGTCGTGATATCAAATTTAGCCCCACCGATCAAGAAAAAAGTTCCCACCATTAATGCCAACCAAAAAACAAATACCCATTAAATTAATGTGTGAGGAAGAGAGTTGTAATAAATATATAACAAATATCGACCAATTGATAGGAACATTTGTCCATCTCTCTTAATTTTAATTAGAGTATTACTAAAGTTATAATATACATATTTTTTGAAAATACTATATCCACAATATTTTCCTACATTTTTATAACAAGTTCTAGTTAATAAGTTATTACTGGTTCAAATTTGAATCCACTACTGAAATTATTTTTGTCCCCCAATAATAACCTGTCTCTTAAGTTTTATTGTGAAAGTATTGAAAAAATATAGTGATCATGACATTTTTTATATTTTTTACAACTTTTGATGTTTTAAAATTAAAAATGAAAAAAAAAATCAATAAATTTATTGAAAAAAGAATTATAATGCACAAGGTCATAGAATACTGTAGGAAAATGGAGAGGTTACCTCCATCAGAATATTTATCCAAAATGCCAATTCAATTCAATTATACAGTAGAAAACCACTACAATTAATAGGGTTGACAAACAGAAACACTAATACAGCAGCTTTACTATCATTGTGTTGATGTATGAATTATTGATTGTCATTGGGGTCTACCAACACCAATTTATTGTCATTTATAAAAGCAGAAAACGATCTGTTTGAATTTTATTATCAAGGTGGGTGTACCTTTCTCAAAAAAATAAAAAAAAAATGTGGGTGTACCTTTGAATTTTATTATCAAAGCAGATAATGATACTAATATGTGGTTATTTTTAAAGGTAACAAATGTCTAAGAGAATTCTTTTGCAAAATACTTTTAAGAATATTTTATAATAATAAAAAAACTTATTTTTTATACTTTTTATAAAAATAGTATGAAAACACTCCAAAAATAATTAATTCATTTTCTAACCAATGTTCTTATTGTGAGTACGTGGACAAGGAATCTTATTGGTTTATCACAACCACACCGAGTACAAGCACATTGATGCTCTATCTATAAGCATCGGTACGCAGCCACCTTCATCTCCATCCATAAACATTGACTCAACAAGCCAGTCTTCTTATGGATTGCAGGGTCTTACGACTTGTGATTCAGTCAGCGAATGGATTGACAAACGTCAATCGTGTCACAGCAATGAAGCCTTACGCGCTTGTTTCCATTCGCGACAACCACAATAACCTCTATTCCTCGGAGGAAAAAACACCGGAGGACACAGAAGGTGGTTCAAACCCCACATGGAACTTCCCAGTTACGTTCAACCTCGACATCACCAAGGCCAAAGAGAGCAACCTTGAACTTGTTGTTAAGCTCATATCACTCCGGACGGATCACTGGTTTAGGGACAAAGATATCGGTGAAGTCCGTGTGTTCATCACAAAATTGCTAGAAGGTTTTGGTGGTGGAGCTAAAGCTGATGCAGTAGTAGCTGAAAAACAGATGACTGCCAGTGTTATGACCACAGATGAAAAGCCCGAAGGAACACTAGTCTTTTCTTACAAGTTTGAGAGCGTGACTACTGTCCAGACACAAGCAAGGCAGGTCAATTTTCCAACTGCGCCGCAAAATGTGCAGCAGGACACTGAACAACCTGCTGGGTGGGTGGATTCGTTGATCTCCCAAACGGCGAAAGGGATTGTCGGAACTGTGTTGAACAATTTCGGATTGACAGGCGGTGTGGTTGCCTCTGATGCTGCTGCAGCCCCGCCTCCGCCTGCTATTCAAACCCGTGTTGCTGCTGCTGTTGATCAGCGCGGTGCTGATGACCCGTCTAAGGATAATAATGAAGGGATTGCGGGAACTGCGTTGAACACAACCGGATTGACAAGTGCGGTTGCCTCTGATGCTGCTGCCCCGCCTCCGCCTGCTATTCAAACCCAAGTTGCTGCTACTGTTGATCAGTGTGGTGCTGATGACCCGTCTGAGGATAATAACGAAGGGACTGCGGGAACCACGTTGAACACAACCGGATCAACAAGTGTGGTTGCCTCCGACGCTGCTGCAGCCCCGCCTTCGCCTGCTATTCAAACCCAGCATGTTGCTGCTGCTGTTGATCAGCCTGGTGCTGATGACCCGTCTGGGGAAAATAATGAGGAAGATGAAGTTGAAGCTGAAGAGGAAGATTGTGGAGATGAAGAATGAAGCTAGATATGGTCATGGAAGTAATATAGAAGGATCTCAATGGTGGTTATATTATATCTAGGTATGCATATAATAATAATGCAAGTCCACCTCAAATTAGCTATATGTACTGGTTTCTGCTGTTTCTGTGTGGATCTTTGTCTAGTCTTTCTTAGAATGTCAAGCTAAAACTGTGAATCATCTTAATGTTCTACTTCTACTACGTGTATCAGTACTGTTTCAATTTTGGGGATGATAATTAGTAGTTGTTGTGCTTACTTGGTAGTATCATTCTGTTGATCAGTTGCACTAACAATCTCCAAACTATTATTATGATATAGTATACATTAGTTTTCATTTTTGGCAGTGTTTGCTCTGATTTTGAGTTCGTGTAATTTCGGACTTAATCAGATCTTTGGAATTATATTCCTTATAACTTTTATGTGCATATAGGGTGGAGCAAGAAATTTTTCCGGAATAAGACAAAATGAGATGTGTATGTTTGACCCACTCATTATTGTACGTACTACCAAATTTTCAAGAATCAATTTTCAGAAATAAAAACAAATTTGTTAGTTTTGACATTTGTGTGAGATTTTTTATATAAAATTAGTGGTATCATATATCGCACTATGAAAATTTATTTTGTAATCACATGTAGACCGTTAATAGGTTTAGTGTTCCTCAAAAAAAAAAAAATATATTGGTTTAATAAGTAAAAGAAAAAAAATGATCAACCATGAAATAAATAAATAGAAAATGAAGTAAAATACTAAAATAGAAATAAAAATGAAAAAAAAAAAAAGAATAGAGAGATTGAAGAGAGTTATGCCCTGATTGGTTATCATTGGGGTGAATTCATTTTCTCTTTTAATTTTCTAAATTCTTGTATTCATTTTCTCTACTCAACTCATTTTATATTTGGCATTATTTTTTAGTCTAAATTTTTCTTTTATTCACTTTATATTTTTCAATTAAAAATTTAACACAATTGAGAGAGTGTTTTTAAGTGTTAGTGAGATTTACAGATTTTTTTTCTTTTTTTACAAAAATGCCATTATATATGTTTTTAAAAAAAATAAAAATATCAAAAAGTTATATTTAATTTTTATATTTAAATCTTTTTTTATATACTAAAAATGAAAACTAAATACAAATATAAAACTAAACAAATTTTAAATTTTTAAATTTCATAAAAAATTAAGAATAATACAGAATATACCACTTTTCTCTCAAACCAAACAGGCTTTAGTGGGAGACGACTATGAGAAGACTTGCGTTTGCATTGACTGAAAAGGTCTTTTGGCAGGCGGCTAGAAAGTAGAATTTTGGATAATGCAAACTATATATATATGTGGTAGAGTTTTGTTATGATGATGTGTTGGGGCCAGGAGGAGATAAATTTGAATGAGACAATGACACATGGGGGCCAGTCAGTTTCATTTGAGGGGCAGCTTTTACAAAAGTACTTTTAAGGGCCTATTTTTTTGGGCTAGCAATAATGTTTTCTTGGGACATTTCCGCCCCTCCCCCTCCCACGTGTTTTGTATGGAAATTGTCTGCATAGACTATTAATTGGGTTGATAAATAAAAGGAAAAAAAAATCATCAACCATAAAATAAGTCAATAGATAGAAAGTGAAGTAAAATAGAAATGAAAAAGGAGAAGAAGAAAAGGAAAGAATAGAGAGATTGAAGAGCAAAAATGCTACTATCCGAACAAAACTCACGGCATTCAGCCAAAAAAAAAAAAAGAAAGAGCAAAACTCACGGCTTGTTATGTGATAAATTGTGAATAGTAATGTAAAAGTAATAAGTTTATAACTTCATCATTCACATTTTATTATGGGTTTATTTGAGATCTGTTTATTTTGTTAAAATTGAAAATTTTTTACTAAAAATACTGTAGATAAAAGTTAAAGTTAGCTGAAATAGTATAGTGGAGTCTATAAATAGAATCAAATAATGCGATGGGACTCATAAATAGTAGCAAAAATAAATTGAATAGTAAAATAAATTGGTAAAATTAATCATGTCAAATAGACACTAGGTGAACAAATTGTGAATTTTGTTGAGATATTAAGCATTACTTTGTTGAAGAGAGTTAGTGTAAAACTTTGAGAAAGACTTGTTGCATGGAGAGACGAAGTCTTTTAAAAGGTGGCTAGAAAGTAAAATATTAGAAAAATGCAAATTGAAAAGATGAAGTAAAGGAAGATAATATATAGAGTCTGTTTGAAATTCGCTTATTTTGTTGAAATTGAATTTTTTTTTACTAAAAGTACTGTAAATAAAGATAAAAGTTAACTAAAATCGTATAATATGGTCAATAAATAATACTAAAAAGTACAATAAAATTCATAAATAATAATAAAAATAAATTAAATAATAAAATAAACTGACAAATTTTATCATGTCATTCAAACACATGGTACTAAACTTATAAAAACTGTAGGATGATATTTTCAAAAAAAAAAAAAAAATTGTAGGATGATGATGTTTTGGAGGAGGAAAGCAATGACGCATGTGGGGCCAGTCGATAATGCTTTACAAAATATTCTTTAAGTCCTATCTTTTAACCAGCTATAATGTCTTTTTGAACATTTTGGGGGGCATAGTAAAACGTGGCTCCGCATAAAAGTATGCGACTTTTAGTGAGCGTTTGGATAACGCGTTATCTGCGTTATCTGCGTTTGCGTTTTGGGCATGGGACCCACGCACAGTAAACGCAGATAACGCGTTACGTTTTGGGCTCTGCGTCTGTGTTTTTTTTTTTTTCTTTTTTTTTTTTAATTTCAGCGCCTCTTGTATTGTTTATAAAACATGAACAATGCATTAAGATAAATGCATAATAATTTCATTAATGAATAGTATCTGAAAAATATTTTTTTATTGTTTTTAGTTTTCAACAAAATAAGCAGGTATCCAAACGTACTCCTTTGTTGGACACAATGTATTGTATGGAAATGCATTGCATATTTGTTTTGGTTGGCACTCTTTTTATCATTTTGCTATGAATTTTCAGCCCCTTGTAAAATATGGCATTCATGGTTGTTTTAGGGTTTGCTTAATTGAATATTTCATCATTAAATTCTTACAATTTTTTATCCTTTGGTACTAGAAACTACTAGTTCTAATATACCAATGGTTGTCAAAATTCCGATCTGGATCTTATGATCTTACGATTTTACGATCTCACCTGTCCAAAACGATCCGGATCTTTCAAAGATCTTTGCCATTGTTCAAGATTGGTAGGATCGTATGATTCTGATAATCCCAAACGACCTTGGTTTCTTGTAATCTTCTTTAACTTGACAAAATGCTCAGTTGGACATAAATGAAAAATAAAATCTTAATAGACCAATTTTTTCCACTCTAATGTAGAGAGAGTGTCAGTTGGACCAAATAAAAAATATCTTAATAAAGTGTCACATTTTGAGGTTTTTGACCTCTTTCAATGATGCTTACAAATAGATGTAGTGATATATGGTAATTATATCAATAAATGTATAATTTATGTGATTATTTAACATATCAATGTATATTTTTTTTGTTTTTTCCTCAAATAATGTAGGATCTTATGATTCACAATCTAATCTTACGATCTACAATCTCACCTAACTCTCACAATCCTACGTAGGATCTCGATTTTGATAACCTTAAATATACCTTATTCAAGTTTGTCTACTGAATTTGAAATAAAATATTTCAATACCATTCAAGGTTATCGTGTATATATATATATATATATATATTAATTACTATTATATAAAAAAATAATAGATTAATATATACAATTTTTTAAGATCTCAAATAAAGTGTGCATATTATTATTAAAAACAATTGCTTATGCCTATTTTGTAAATAAAATTAACATTTTGGGTAATTCCACATAAGGAATCTTCCAAGAAGGTTCGCTGACAACTCTTTTTGTCATTTCCCAAACCCAACCACGTGTGAAAGCCAGTCAATTGATTTCCTTTTGTCTGCTCACCCTCGCCTAAACAATAGTAAAGTGACGTACACATAATAGAATAGTTTTTTTTTTTTTTCACAGCTATTGAATTGAGAAACTTTTACTGCTCTTCGTTTGGGATCATTATTAACTCTTTATTTTTTTACTTACTACCGTTAACAATTTGTATATTAATGGGTGTCACATTGTATGCAGGGGCGGAGCCGGGGGGGGGGGGGGGGGGGGGGGGGGGGGGGGGTATCCCCCCCCTAACTCCTCCCAAAAAATCCCTTAGGTACTTTTGTTCCTACCTAATATGGTTTAAAAAATAAATAAAAAATAAAAAACCTTCCTTTAGAGAAATAGACCCTTACAAAGGAAAAACAATCTCCATCACGTATCAAAGGATTCAAAACATGTGGCTTTTCACCTACTTCACTATTCTTTTAAAAGTAGCTTATATCTTGTGACAAGATTCTTGTCTCATATTTTCACCCATTTCACTGCTGTATTATTTTGTTTTATTTTTTATTTTTTTAATTCACTATTTATATAACTTTCTTGTTTAATAATGCTAGAAATATTACAAATTTTACTACATTTATCTTATAAGATAATGTATTACTATCACAAAAAATCAATTATATTTATTTATTATTTTGTCTAGTGGTACTAATCACGTTCTTACCACATTAATTTGTTATCTTTTTGTAATAAAACTTGTAATAATTTTAGTATTTTTTTTGTCTCAATTTTTTTTTTTTAAATTTCTATTCTATATCTTGACTTTTTCAATGTTTTAAACTCTGTTTTTATTATAAACCCAAATTTGTTCACAATTGTTTAATTATTTTTTATTATTATCAATTAATATTTTTTAAATTAATTTCATTTTTAATATCAACTTTTAATCTTGCCCCCCCCCCCTATATTGAAATCCTGGCTCCGCCACTGATTGTATGTAATTGCTTTATTTTTTTTTCTTTTTTAATATTTCCTTTACATTCTGGCAAAATTTTTAGTTTTGAATGGTATTGACTGAAACTGTCCAAAACCCTCAGAATGATCCAAAATGGGTCAAAATTTCATCTAAGGTAGAACATTGGGGTTATCATTATGATTTGCATATCAATCTGAGATTTTCTATTTGTTCTTGTAGGAGTGGAATGAATAAAATTCAAAACTATTAAGAGTTGTGTATTGTAAATTGTAATTTAGCCAAATTTGAATTATCTCATGGAAAATGTCTAGTGTACACATAGTACAAACAATCCAAAAACAAAGGAATTGTCACAGTTTTGAAGTGTGTGTAATCCACCATACCCTTCCCTCTAGGGCTACCCAAAATTTTGAAATTTTCCTTAATATATATATATATATATAATTATTTTAATATTTTCAAAGTTTAGCCTATAAAAATAAGAGTTGGCCCTCCAAATATTCGAATTAGTCCAATGCTCTTAAAATAAATAATTGGTCTAATAGTTATAGAAACATGACTTTATTTTTTGTAATTTTATTTTTTTATCACAAAATGTGCTCTTATATCTGTTAAATATTTAATAAAGTTTGGCACCAAACATATTTAAATCTATCTTTTTCAACCCATTATATGGCATGTGTGTGTGTGTGTGTGTGTGTGTGTGTGTTGGGGGGGGGGGGGGGGGGGGGGGGAAGGGGAGAGACATGATTCTCATTGTGCATAAGTGCATTGGCAAATGGCCATCCCACACATGTTGCGTGGTTCTTGGTGAGAATTATAGGCTATAAGATTATCTCGACTTTAGTTGAGAAAGGAAAAATTAAAGAAGATAGGTGTTATTTTTTTATTCGTGGTACATAGAAGTGGAGCATGGTAAAGAACTTGATTGATAGTTACAATTCATAAAGAATGTATGATGCACCCATGGCCATGAGGTTTTCACCTGTTGGCCTAACTTTGATTAATTATAAGATGTTTTAGATGTATTCTTTTTCTTTTGGTATTGAACAGATCTAGAACTTATGTATATAGAAATTCCTTTGTTACTTGGTATATAACTAGTTAAAGAGCTTTCGTAATGGCCGAATAGACATTAGTTAACCAAGCATGAAAGTAAATAAAATCACCTATAAAAATTGATGTAATTGGGAGAAGTGCGAATTTACCTTTTCTGACCTAGTTATATTTTGTTTAATTAAAATAATTTAGTATATCTTTGTCTTTTCTTTCAAATATTTTTATTTGATTATTTAGCTACAATGATTTAAATAATTTAACTTGATTTAAAGAATTTTATATTCTTCTCAAATCTAAATAAAACATGTGTAAATTTTTTAAAAGAACATGATTTGAATAGAATATTGTCTAAAATATGATTTTGGATATAGACTAGACATAAGACTACATAACCTTATAGAAGAATTAATGTATAGACTGACTATACTTTGGACCCAAACTATGGAGGTTATAACATTAGCATAAAAACTATTTACTTTTTTGGTGTATCATGGCCAACACATGATTCTGAGTCTAATTACAAGGATCTAGCTTGATCACAGTCATAAAATAATGAAATTTGTTAAGAATATGAAATCTAGCTAATATAGTTATTGTTTCAACTCCAACGAAATTCTTTGAAGTTTTTGAACTCATTGCAAATTACAATTTTCATTGCTCTAGAACACTTTGCAAATTACAATAAGTATTTGCATTTCATTTGTCCAAAGTTCCATTTGAACTGAACAACATTTCTAAGCTTATTAAGTGATCTATTCTAATATAACAATGTAAGCTCATTTATTTTACTTGTAAATATGCTTTATTATCTAGTTAATTAATTAGGAGTTGGTTATTTATTGAGTTGCAAGACTCAAACCCCCCCCCCCCCCTTTCTCTCCCTTTCAAATTCAAATCCTAATGAATAACAAGTGTTGTGGCAGGGATGTGCGCATGAGAGGAGTTTAGGAATACTTTCAAATAAGATTGGGCATATTTAATCTTTTATCCACTTGAAATTTGGACTTTATTTTTATTAAAGCTACGGAGACTTTGACAATTAAATTATCGGTTATTGGATTTAATTTTACTTACTGATTGTTTGAGGATTCTTTTACTCTTTTATGTAGACCTTGCAAGCTTGTTAGGTGAAAAGTTTACAAGTATGTAGTCATTGTCATGTATCTAGCCTATTGGTTTGGTTGGGGGCATGACAATAAAATGGTATTAGAGTAAACCTAATATTGCTATGTGACTAGGGGGCACTACAATACAATGTGGGCCTTAATGAGGTAGTCAAGAATTTAAGTAGGGGATACAATGTGGGCCTTAATGAGGTAGTCAAGAATTTAAGTAGGGGAGATTGTGGTACTTCAAATTGTATAGATTTGATTGGATTGTTTAAGTGTGTGTTGTATGGGCATGTGTTGAATCCACATTGAGTGTTTATTAGGTGAATCTTGAGTTTGTAAGTGATTACGATAAGCCTCAATTGTAGCCTGACTAAGCCTTTTGGGTTATAAGCAAGGTTTTCAAACCCAGACCGTTTATTAAACCGTAAAAGGGAGAGGTTTAAGGTTTTTGAGGTCGAACAAAGATCGAACCGTAATGACGTCATAATTAATTTAATAATTATTTTAAATATATATAAAAATATTAAATTAATAAAAAAATAGAAAAATTAACTAAAATAGTCCAATTAAAACTATAAATCCATATTTTAACTATGTCTAATATATCCATCTATAGCCCAAATATAAAATATCTATCCAATAATAATAATAACCATTTTTTTATAAAAAGAAAATTAAAAGCATCATATTGTCTTTCCAAGTTCCACTTTCCAATGCTCACGTGACCAGCTGTCTAGGTCACATTCACAAACCTGAAAAAGCACTAGAAACGAAAGTGAATGAAATTAAAGGAAGAGATAAAAAAGCAACTCAAACAAAAGCAGATGAAGAAAGAATTGTGATGTTATATCCACAATATTTTTCGCAATATTTTTATAAGAATCACATCAAAATCTTATGTGGAAAGTTGTTACTAGTTCTAATTTGAACCCACCACTGAAATTATTTTTTTACTTACCAATATTAGCTAATAACAATCTATTACTTAGAATTTATTGTGAAAATATTGTGGTAGTATTTCTTAATTGCCATTTCTTAATATTAAATACAACACGTTTGAATAAATAAATAAATAAACCACACGATTACATAAAAAAAATAAAAATAAAAACTAAGGGATAAAGACCACCACACATTTTCATACGAACCCAATTTATTACTCAACTCTCAAGATTCACATTCACAAATTCAGTTCACATAAGAGAAAAGAGAAGAGAGAGAGAGGAGAATCTGAAGTGCCGAAGATCGAAGGCCAGTAGAGATCGTGGCGCAGATCGAAGGCAAGCGGAGATCGAAGGCCAGCGGAGATCGGCGTTCACCAGCACTACCTTGTCCGCCGTCCCACTGCCGTTCATCCTCATCCCCACCACCAGACTGGGTCAGATCGGCTTGTTCTTCTTTTTTTCTTTTTTCTTTTTTCATATTTGCTTGTTCTTATTCAACTTTATAGTAAGAATTGGATTTTGTTTTGTGTTTGGATTATTTGAGACATTTTTTGAGAGTAAAGCAAAGTCAGATCGGCTTGTTCTTCCCAGCAGTTGTGTTTCTTTTTTCTTTTTCTTTTTTTCTTTTTTTTTTTTTTTAAGGTTCAAATTTAAAGGGAACCGTGAGAAGCGGTTTGATCACGATTCTCAAAACCGTGCGGTTGAACCGCAGTTCAAACAGTTCCTTGCTTTTTTGGCATAGACCAGTTCTTAAGATTAAAGAACCGTGATTGTGAGAGGTTTACGGTTTTTCTAGTCGGACCGTACCGTCCGATCCGGGTTTCAAAACCTTGGTTATAAGTGCAAATGTGGCTAGGGCTATACTTAGGTCATTACAAAACAATTCTAAATCCCTCTCCTTTGGGTGTTACTCTTTGTGAGATCTGTTTAGAGTTTTAATTTGAGAGTTTTTTCTTTAATCAAAACCATTAACTCCTTGAAACCACAAAGAGTTGGTGTTATTTTTGCCCGAAGTTTCAAATTGTGGACGGGATTCTTTGGTAAAAGAAATTTGTGTAGAAGGATTCAGAGGTTCTTGAACCACTACAATAGGAAGGCGAGTGAGACGTTTGCAAGGATTACAACTTATAATAGAGATTTTAATTTCAAAGGTTTTGTAAGTAAATTTTTGTAACCCTTATTTCTAATGATTTTTTTTTACAAGGTTAGATCTATCACAATGGTTTTTCCTTTGTATAGTTTCTTCATTGATTTTCTACTTTACTACCTTTTATTCCTTTTATTATTATTGTTTTTGAGTTGGTGATTGATAATTGAGGTTTAAATATTATCCATACTATTTGTTTAGAATAATTCATAACTTTGATAAATTTATCGGCTGCATGACTAAACAGAATTTTTGAATTTGTATCATGACTTTTTTAGTGTATGTAATATGTAAAAAACTAAATAAGATTTTTGACATTATATGATCCTCAATGGTCCAATGACGTAGAGTATTTTTTTTTTTTTTTTTTTTTTTTTTTTTTTTTGATAACGAGTTTGTTTCAATTTTAAGTTACCGCAAAGGTATGTCCATTGCCCACGCCACGTATAATCTTTTTTTTTTTTTTTTGGTTACTTGAGGGATAACGTAGGCCCTAATGCCATATAAAGGTCATGAAGTCCAGTTTAGTCCCACTATTAATGTGAACCAGTCAACAAATAGCCATGAAACGTGTGTAGGAAATAAACTCAGTCGCTTACTTCTCACTTGATGCCTATCTCTTTCATTTTCTCCGATGATCACAATGAGAAAGTGATGGAACATATAATTCATCCATTTCTCTGTTTTTTAGTTAGAGTAATACTCCAAATTACAAAATCTATTGTGAAAATATGTAAAACATATGGTTTTAAACATTTATTATGGCTTCCTTAAAAATGAAAAAATATTAATAAATTAAATTAAATTCTTTCATCGCACACCCTCCTCCACAAATCTCAACCATGCCATCTACAAAGATTTAATTATTAAAGTATTCTTGAATAAGTTTATTATCTACAAAGATATTAATTATCAAAAGTTTTCTTGAATGACCGCCACACACCTATGATGCAATAGTCACTCCACTAGTTTAAATACTTGTGAGGTGTAGAGGGTAAAAGTCGAGGTTCAAGTCTCCTGGAAAGAGGTTCACATACATATACATTTAGATTAGGTTATAGTAGAATTTCTATCTTTGTATTAAAAAAAAAAAAAATTCTTCTTGAACGTTATCTGTGTTTGCTTGGGCTTCACTACAAAAAAATCGTCCTGCACCAGCATTTTTTTCCGGCGCTTTTTAAGATCGAGTAATAGATTAACCTATAACAACACTTTTAGAAACCACATATATAGAAGCTTCTATATAAGTAGATGAAGAGTGATGCTACATAAGCCACCTTATATTGCCAAGCCTAACATAATAGAATACACATTCACTCATATCCATACTCGCTCTCTCCAAAGTCCACCCAATATGAGTTACAAGCCTTTAGAGCTTGTAATTCAGTCCGCTCAGGGATTGAAGTACGTAAATCATGTCAAAAAAATCAAACCTTATGCCGTCGTTTTCATTCGCGACCATAACAATATCCTCCATTCCTCTGAGAGAAAAACATCAGTTGACTCGGAAGGTGATTCAAACCCTACATGGAACTTCAACATTAAGTTCACCATCAACCTTGCCATAGCTAAGGAGAACTGTACGTCTTGATCTGGTTGTTAAGCCTAAGTCACATCTGAAAACCCACGGTTTAAGGGACAAAGATATCGGTGAAGTTCGTGTGCTCATTTTGAAACTGCTGGAAGGCTTTGGTGATGATGATCATGATGCTGCAAAAAATGAAAAACATATGAGTAAAAGCATTATTAATTGTGACCTCAGATGGTGAGCCACAAGGTGCACTAGCTTTTTCTTATAAGTTCAGGAGGACTGTGGAGCACCCACCTACTGATCTGAATGTGAAGCAAAGGCCTAAGAGAGGTGTTAATGGCTTTGCACATCCATTTGTTGAGGGGTCGAGAGGAGGGTTAAGCTCGAGGCTAATGGGTGTGTTGGGCACGGTGTTTTTCTATGATGATGACACACCTGATGATGATAATGAAGATGAATATTCTTGAAACTGGGTGTGATCAACAGTTCAAGGAATTATAGGAATCTAAAGGGTTATATGATATCTAGGTGATAATGCAAGCCCATGCACCTCAAAAGCTATGTATTGGAAAGTGGGTTAATTAGTCTTTCTTCTTTGGTGGTTTGTGATGTTCAATTTAGTGTTTATTAGTCATTCTACGAATGTCTTCTAATGATTAGTAATCGAGTTGCAGTGTATTGCCGGTGTAACGTTGGCAGCTTTTGTAGCTGCGTGAGTCTTTATTTTATCCATCAATTATCTTATGTGTTGTATTAGTCTTTTATTATTTTTTGTTAGATCTTTCATACACCCATAAAGTTTTTACCATCAATCTTGTGTGAGAGTGCTTCTAGAGAATTTTCCGTGCAACAAACTTATATCAAAACCAAAGTTTGCTACCTAGGCATTAAACAACTTTTGTATACTCATTAGGGTTTAGGACAATGATATTTAAGGTCTTTATAATCTTTTATATATATATATTTAATTTTTCCAACAAAATGATACCGCGTGGAATAATGAAAATGATGCAGCATAATGAAAAATGACGTGACGTTATTATATTAGACAAACTGAACACGTGTATCAAACTTATGTGACACTTAACAAAAAATATAGATGGAATGACTACTTATGCAAACGGAATATGACTTCAAGGGTAAATTGTTGTGTAAGTTCAAATGAGAGCTAGGAATCAGGTGAAAAGTTGGGTTGTGTGGGAAAGAAAAAGAAAAGGAAAAAAAGAGGTATATGAGAGTGTAAAAAGCTTACCATCATAAAGATTAAAGAGATAATGGGTAAATTATACTCATGATTCTTAAAGTTTGGGATAGATTTAATTTTGGTTATTGAAATTTAAATTTTTAAAAAAAAACATGATTTGGTCCATGAAATTTAAAAAAGAGAACAATTTCATCCTTTCATCTAAGGGGTTAGTTTGATTTTGGTCTCTCAAACATTTGATCAATTTGATTTTGTTCCCATAATTATGTTTTTAAATAAGAGTAATTATTTAGTACTTTAAGAATAATAATTTTTCTATTACATAAAAGTGTTTCCTGTTAATTAAATTTATAATGAGAACTACCATTGGAGTGAGAGGAGGGAGAGTTTTTTTCAAAGAGCACAAGATAATCTTCTCATATGTTGTTTGATTGATTTGATCCCTAAAACATGAGGCATCTTAGCATCCGTTTAGAGCACTAGTAGCAGATTACCTACAATTGTGTAAGGGATGAACATGGATAACCAAAAAAAAGCCCCAAATCTACATACATAAGCTTACCCATTTCCCTTCTAAGATGGGTTTTAGCAACATTTGCTCCTTATCTCTAGGGAACATTATTCATTCCCTAAACATTTGTTTATTATTTTTGTGCCTTTGTAACTGTGATAAACTAAAGTAGATGTTTTGAAAAGTGAGGGGAATACTTAAAAATGAATGAAGAAATAATATTTAAATGAAACAGGGTTTAGAATAAGCAATTAGATGTGGGTGAAAAGAAAAGTGGTTAGCTAAAATATGGAGAAAATTTAAGTAATTTGCTACCAATGTTTAGTAGTGTAAATAGAAAATAGATGGAGATTTTTCCATTCTCTAAATTCAAGGACCAATTACAGACTTTTTAAATTTGAAGGATCAAATTGAAATTACATTCATAGATTAAAAAATATACATATATGATTTACCCAAAAATTTAATTGATTGATGCTACGATCAACATAAATAGTTGTGGCAAGGTATATAAAGAAGAAATATGTGTGTGTGTGTGTGTTATGCTTTTATGCACCTGGCCATGATGTGGGGTACAATAGAAATATAAGATAAAATGTGGATTTCAATTAGTTTAATTAATAAAGCTTTTTATTTTCAAATAAGAAATATTAGTTCAAATCTCAACTACATAAAAAAACCAAGTAGTGTCTTGGTTTGATAAACAACCATCATAAAACAAAAGTCATAGATATGGTTGTCCAAAAGTCAAGTTTGTGCCCAACCCAAACTTGACCTGATCACTTCGGGTCCCAGAACGGCACCCATTGCCTAACCAAGAAGAAGCTTCAGTTTGAGTGAATTGGGTCATTCAAGTTTTGGTCGAAGTCGGTTAACGGCATGGAGAGTAGATTTGGCTGAAATCTTATGGATTTGTTGAGATCTCAAGATTCTCAACAAGGTCTTGTTGAATTCGTTGGGATCTCGATGAGATCTCATCAAATCTGGACCAAATCTAATCGAAGAAAACCTAACATGTACTAGCAAAGAAACACACATATATATCAAGGGAGAACAGCGCACGACTTGTGATGGTGGAGATTGGTCGGATCTATTGGAAGCAAGTTTTCATGCAACGAGTAGCCAACCAACCCATCGAAATCAACTTCTAAGGCAAGGACCTGCCACCAACAGTGTCATCAAATCTGGTCGGCTGGGACAAGTGGGGTGTTTCCACAGGCTGCTAGGAAAACCTTAGTCATAGATTCAAATTCATGCATAATAATAATAATAATAATAATAGCAATAATAATGATAGTAATAATAGTAATGGTAATAATAGTCGTAGTAGTAGTAATAATGGAAAGATAAGGTACCACTAAGCACTAACAAATGCGCCTTAGTTGATAACATAGTCGTGGTGAAACTCATTAGAAATTGTGAAAGCGTAAGTACGTAACAATCATAGGTAGTTATAAAGCCATCATTACGTATTGGGAAAAATAGTCTGCTTACCACTAAACGACATTGACAAACTGGCCCATAATATCATTTCTCTTTGAATAGGGTTTGGCTTCATGTCAAATTAAATTATTGCTGCATGTCTTGCATTCTACCTAAAGAACTTGTTGGTATTTTAACATGACATCCTTGCCAATGTCACCACGATATGGAGAAAAAGATTTTACATTTTGTTGTATCTATTAAAGCCACCGAAACAGCCAAACAGGGGACACTCTTGTCAAAAAAAAAAACGTATCAGAATATATATAATATTTCCAAATCTACACAAAAAGCACATTTTAAATGTTATTGAATTTGCTTCTCAAAGAAAAAAAAAATGTAATTGAATTTGCTTTCACGTGCTTTCGGACAGTTTAGGCTAAAATCAATGACTTCAATCATTCGTTAAATAAAAAAATATAAAAAATCAATCAAAATTATTGAAGCAAGAGAGATGCCAAAAACCTATGATCATGATAACTACGGCCACAAGATGATGATAATGATAATATAATAATATCAAATTTTGACTTGTACACTATATAGAATACAAGAAAGGCCTAGCTCAAGTCAAATTGGTTATCCTGATTCCTTACTTGCAAGGTGACTTTCTCATGGTTATCCTGATTCCATACTAATAATAATAATCAAATCATGGTTTTAGGATATTTGTTAATAACTTTTGCGAGTGTGGTGTAGCGATAGGTCTTGTGTTCAAGTACTAGTCTTGAAAATACCTACCATTTCAAACCAAGTGCTAAGAGGTCTTGTGTTCAAGTACCAGTATCGAATCATACTTCCTAATATGCAAAAATCATGATAATGAGGTTGAGTAGTGGCATGCCTTGTTATGCGCCAATGGTGCCAATTAGACTTACCAAAAAGTCCAAATATCAATGTATCATGGAATGCAAGACAATGATTACACACGCGAACTCCCTTTTTCTTTTTGTAAATAAAAAAAATGGTATTAATTTGTTAATAAATTATTTTATGAAAGTTTTGATACAATTTTTATAGGAAATATAAAAAACTGTAAAAATATTTAGTGTTTTTTTTTTTCTTTTCCCATAATTTTTTAAAAAAGTATATTATAAACAAATTCCCTTGGAGCATCTAAATAGTAGACATGGCAAAACAGGTCGGAAAATTCTGACCTGACCCGTTTGACCAGCAACCCGATTGACCCGTTTAAAAATGACCCGTTTTGACTTGTGACTTGTTTTGACCCACGAACCAATTAACCTAACCCAACCCGAATCCAACCCGGACTGGACCCGCCCGTTTTGCCACATCTACCAACATTGAGTAGATTGAGATTGAGGTGTAATTCTTATAAAATATTTACTTATTCTTCTTCACTTAATATGTTATGTACTCCATTATAGTTTGTCATTCTTTACTTACCACTTTCATTTTCTCTTCCTACTTTAAACAGATCAAAGATTATACCAAGATTAGCTTCTAGAAAGTTAGAACAAGAGTTGCACCAAATTTGGGTATCAAGTATTTAGTGGTAATTAGTAAGTGGTAACAGTATCACCTGTGAGAATCTAATCACAGTTAAGGAACTTAGAAACAATTGACAAATCGTATCTATTTAAAAAAAAAAAAAAAAAACTTGTTTGAGAAATACGGGTCAACTCGACCCGTCCCGCGACCCGACTCGACCCACGACTTAATTGACCGCAACCCGATTGACCCACAACCCAATTGACCGGACCCGACCCGCTCGTTTTGCCACATCTACTAAATAACAATGTACAATGGGACGTAGGGTAATGATTATACACGCGAACTCCCTTTTTTCTTTTTGTAAATTAAAAAAAAATGGTATTAATTTGTTAATAAATTATTTTATGAAAGTTTTGATACAATTTTTATGGGAAATATAAAAAATTGTAAAAAAATTTAGTTTTTTTTTTCTTTTCCCATAATTTTTTTAAAAAAAGTATATTATAAATGAATTCCCTTGGAGCATCTATTAAAAAAAATTCATAATTCAAATTTATTATAATAACAACGTATTAGTGCTTGATTAAAGCCCTCATTAGATAACTTCTGACAAATATTGACCACACAATTGGGAACCACAAAAGATTAGATTAACCACCTTGAGGATTAGTCATTCCTATCATTATTAACACATTCATATAACTAAGAAGGTCATTGTGGGGGCAGGTGATCCGAGCACATTTTTGGGCTATGGGTCCTACCCGAGAATGATTAAAGACTCAAGGATGATTAAAGATCCATTTGCATATAAACAAGAAAACTGAGGAGAAAATGGGAACCGGCATGGGAACCAGGATTCCCAAGGAGTAAAGGCATCTCGAGAATGCTTTAGGTTGTCAACCATACTGGAAAGAGGAGCTCCAAGGAAGGTAACAGAGCCATGTCAGTAATGGAAAGAAGAAAAATCTGGGAAGGTGATTGTCACCTCCATATTTAATGTACTACACCAACTGAACTGGTTGCATTTATGAAGAAATGACGCCTGAACAGTGTCTTCACAGCTCCTACTATCTCCAAAAAGGTCTTGATGAGACAAGCATCCAAAGGGTTTCTTAGAAATTGAACAAGTCGAAGGCTGGGATGTATTGGAGGGAAGTATATAAGGAAGTGACCTCCATAAAAACAGGCATGCAATACTGGAACAAGGGAGAGAAAAAAAAGGAAATACAAGAACTCATTGTAAAAAGATTATACGTGATCAATATATGAACGATTTGTCCTCGGACTTGCCCAAGGAAGAATTTTATGTTGAATTTATATCTCTTACCCTTTTAATTGGAGCCTAGTCATTCTTGAGCCTGAACTTATGTGGCTTTGTAGTTTGCTTGTAAAATCCACTCTCTAACAAATCTATTATTTTGGGCTTATTGGGCTGGCACACACTGTTCTAGGTGGGCTTAAGCCACAAATCTAGTCTTTACAGTCATGGTAATTCAACATTCATTAATTACATCCCCGAAAGTGTCATAGACTATTATAAATAGAGTAATGCTATAGATACAAACTATTTTATAATATTTTTACAAACTGCTGATGTGGTTTTTTAGCATTTTAAAAATACTTATGAGTAAGTAAAAATGCGATGTTAGTTATGGGCCCATTAGAACTAGTAAGAATTTAATATATCAATAGCTTGTAAAAATATTGTAAAGTAGTTTATAGTTGTAACATTACTCTTATAGATAGTTGCTTGTCTCAAAATTGGGTCATAGGTGGTTTTTCACTTTTTACTGACTCTAGGCCAATCTTAAGATAGATGATTATAAATTGGATAGCAATATTGAATATTGACGCTAACGTGGATGGTTATGTTGTAGATAATTTGGTGTAAGGACTGTAAAGAAATGCGTAATAAACAATAAGAAAGGATGCAAATAATATTTTGCAAGATAACATACCTGGAACTTGTAGCAATTAGTATAAGAGTTCATTTTTAAAGTCAATGCTAATGGGATCGATCCACTTAGAAAAGAAAATAAAGAAAAATATGCATATGTCTTTTTTATTTGTAAATATCAACATATAATGTAATTGATTAATGATAATACGATCCAGTGATATTTTCACTTCTTTTTTTGAAGTGAAGTGACATTTCCTCTAAATCGGTTTTTTTTTTTTTTTTTTCTTTTCTTTTCATAGATTTTATATGATTTAAAATTTATATTATCCATTTTATGATAATTGATCCATACCATTAGATTAAGACATCAATAAATTTCCTTTTTCATGATCATAGAATTCTTATTGAGATCATTTATTCGATATAAAGATATTTTACTAATTGAATTAACTAAAAAAATTTTTGATGTCTAGGCTAGTGTGTTGACCCATCTGGTGTTGACCCGTCTGGTGTTGACTCCTGTGCTGATTTACTCGTATGATGATGCTAATGATGAAGAAGCATACTGAAGCTGGGTTTGATCAAGAAGTTTGGGATCTGAAGGGAATATAAATTGGAAAGTGGATTGTCCTTTGTTGCGGTGGTTGTTGCTATTTAATTTCGTGTTGTGATAGTCATTCTTAGAAGGGAATGACTACTGCACACAGCTAAAAGTATACATAAAGCAATTACAGTTGTATTTTACAAGGGAACTCCTAACGTTAACTAGTCACATTTTTCAAATTTGTAACTTAAAGTCACAAGTTTTCTTATAAATTGCATTTTGGGTGTACTATATATGTGTATACTAAAGTGTGTGTAATAGACACTACCCTTCTTAAAATATTTTGTAGTAAGCAAGTTATTGCAAGGTGTTCCTAATGTAATGAACTAGTGTAATGGTGTTGTTTTGTGCCTACAGCCTTTCTAGCTGCGTGTGACTCTATTTATATAAACTATCAATTATCTTAATGTTACACTACTTGTATTAGTCTTTCTATTGTTTGTTTTCTTTTGGGGATAATTTTAGTTGTTTTGCTCACCATTTATTAATTCTAAGAAATGTACCCTTTGTATTTTCATTCGGTTCAGGTGCATTAATATTCTCTAAACTATTCTTCAGAGACGTTAGTTCCATTTTTGAAAGTGTTTCCTAAGAAATAGTAAGTGTTGGGACTTTCGCTAGGTATGCGCATGATAGGAGTTCAGGAATCTTTTAAAATAAGATTGAATGTATTTAGTATTTTCTTATTATTTAGTTTTTTATGCACAATGAATTTGGAATTTATTTTGATTGATGTTTTGGAGACTTTGACAATTAAATTATTGATGATAATTGGATTTGATTTTACTTACTGATTATTTAAGGATATTTTTGCTTCTTATGTAGTCTTTGCGCAATTGTTAGGTAAAAACTTTGCAAGTGTGCAACTGATGTCGCATGTCTAACCTGTTGGTTCAGTTGGGGACATGACAATAAATGGTATTAGAGTAAAATTGATTATGTCATATGGCTTAGGGGCACTGCAACACAACATAGACCCTGCAGGCAAATACAATGGCAATTTAGATGGGGGACATTTTAATGCCCCAAATTGTACAAATTTGATTTGATTTGATTGTTTAAACCTATGTTGTATGAATGTTTGATGAGACCCATAGTGAATGTTTACCAGGTGAAACCCAAATTATACTTTGACTGTTCCTTTTGGGATGTAAGTATAGATGTAGCTACAGCTATACTTGGATCATTATAAAACTCTAAATCACATGGTTAGCTCCTCAACAATGAGTTGATGTTTTTTCTTGAGGAGATTTGCGTAGAAGGAGCCTAGAGGTTGTTGAACCAGTGAACTTATAGCCAAGAAAAGTGCATAGGCAAAAGAATAGAAGTCTCTTACCTGAGTTACCTCCCACTTGATGCGTTTCTCTTTCATTTTCTCGGAAGATCACATAATGAAAAAGTAATGGAACAATATTCATCCATTTACTCTATTTTATAAGTAGAATAATACTACTTGACAATTTACAATATATTGTGAAAAATGCTAGTAATTCAAAACTTATTGTTTTAAATATAATTATGCCTTCCTTCAAAAAGAAAATAAAAATATATATATCTCTGCCTCTTTGCCAAAGCACACCTTCACAAATCTCAACCGTGCCATCTACAAAGATATTATCAAAGTCTTCTTGAATAACTAAGAACTTTTTTCTTTGGGTTTTGACTCTATTTTAGCTTTGGCTTCCTTCAAAATGAAAAATAATATGCATTTGTTCTTCAATGTTTTTGCACACAATTTGTGTAATCTTTTTGGCACTTGAATGGGGGCTTTAATTATGGAAGTTCCTAAACCTCAACACCAGGTTTCATTTCAAAAATAATGTGGGGGTGATGGTTTTCATCGTCTAGAGGTTTTCTTAGGTGGAACCATCGAGCTCCAGCTACATTCTCTGGGCATGAATACTTTACATAATATCACCTTGATTGAGAGGTTTATGTCGTTTTATTTTTGTATTCCACGTGGAAAAGTAACCTTATTTTATTTGTAGCGTCTATTTTTGCATAGCTGAAGGATAATAAGAAACCTTAGTGGAAGATTAGCTAGTAATTTGCTATCAAAAAGGCCACAAAACTTTACCTGAAGTCCAAATTGATGTTGATACGGATAATTTTTTTTTTTTGAGAAGATATGTTGATACGGATAATTTGTAGCGTCTATTTTTTTTTTCTTTTTTTAGCGATGAAGAGGACTTAATAAATAAAAGGCAAAAAAAAATCATCAACCATAAAATAAATAAATATAAATTGAAGTAAACAGAAATGAAAACGGAAAATAAAAAATAAAAAATTGAAGAGTAGAGAGATTGAAGAGAGTTACTGTGAGACTACGAGAAGACTTGCATTGACTGATGAGGTCTTTCGAAAGGTGGCTAGAAGGTAAAATATTGGAAAATAATGCAAATTGAAAAGGTGAAGTAAAGGAAGCTATCAATAAAAGTGGTAGGGTTTTGTGATGCTAATGAGTTAGGGGAGAGAGAAATTTGAATGAAACAATGAAACATGGCCAGTCAATTTCATTTGTGGCGGGTTTTTACAAAAGTTCTTTAACAAATGCCTTTTAGAACATTTTTTTAATGAACCATTTAAAAAAAAAAAATTTATATCACTTTTATTGAAATAAAAAAAATTAATTTTTTTTATTTTTCTTTAAAAACTTTTTAAAAATAATTCATTAACGAATTCCTAAACTTTTCCTAATTATAAAGTTTTCTTGAATAAGTCTGCCATTCCTAAACTTTTTCCTAATTATAAAGTTTTCTTGAATAAGTCTGCCATCTACGAAAGATTTTAATTTTTAAAGTGAATAATTTTTAAAGTCTTCTTGAATAAGTCTGTCATCTACAAAGATATTAATTAATTGTAAAAATCATCTTTGAATGGTTCACTTGTGATACCTTACCAGGAATTTTCCAACCTTATCTTTGTCTTCGCGCACTTATAAGTAGATTATGAGTGATGCTATAAGCCACCTTACTTTGCCAAGCCTAACATAATAGCAAACCAGCATATACATTCACTCACAACCATACTCGTCTCTCCAATTAAAATCCACACATCATGAGTTACAGTCCTTTAGAGCTTGTAATTCAATCCGCTCAAGGATTGAAGTACGTAAATCATCTCAAAAAAATGAAACCTTAAGCCGTAGTTTTCATTCGCGACCACAACAATATCCTCCATTCCTCTGAGAGAAAAACATCGGTTGACTCAAAAGGTGGTTCAAACCCTACATGGAACTTCAATGTTAAGTTCACCATCAACCTTGCTATAGCTCAAGAGAACCATCTTGATTTGGTTGTTAAGCTCAAGTCACGACGTAAAGTTCACGGTTTAAGGGACAAAGATATTGGTGAAGTCCGCGTGCTCATCTCAGAACTGCTGAAATGCTTTGGTGATGATGATGATCATGCAGCAGAAGATGAAAAACATATGAGTAAAAGCATTGTGACCTCAGACGGTGAGGCACAAGGAGCACTAGCTTTTTCTTATAAGTTTGGAAGGACTGTGGATCACCCTCCTATCGATCCGAATGTGAAGCGGAGGCCTAAAAGAGGTGCTAATGGCTTCGCAGGTCAATTTTTTGAGGGGTTGGGGAAAGGGTTAGGCTCGGGGCTAATGGATGCGGTCACTGAGGTGGGCAAGGCGATTCTCAATGATGATGACTAGCTTGATGATGATGATAATGAAGATGAATATTCTTAAGCCCATATATGCATCTCATGAAGCTATGTATTGGAAAGTGGGTTAATTAGTCTTTCCGCTTTCGTGGTTTGTGCTGTTCATTATAGTGTTGTATTAGTCATTCTATATAAGAATGTCTTCTAGTGATTAGTAATTTAGTAATCGAGTTGCAGTGTGGTGTAATGTAGTGTTTTCAGTTATGGTGTTGGAAGTTTTTGTAGCTGCGTTAGTTTTTATTTAATCTATCATGTTGTATTAGTCCTTTTAAAACTCATTTTATTAAGTTACATGGAAGTTTCATTCAATTCAGAATCTCAGATGTAGTATCCGTTTGGATACAAGTCCACGTCCCTGCGTTTCTGCGTTTCACATTTTTTGATTTTTTTTTTTTTTTTTTAGAAGAGTGTTAATTGAGTTCCAGTGGGCCCCATGCACTGTTCACGAAACCTACAAACCTCTTTTTCCAACAAAACTTTCATTAAAATTGGTCCCATGACACTATTCACACATTTAAAAATTATTTTGCTAATGTTTTCAGTTTTCAGTTTTCAGCGGTATCCAATCGGACCCGTACTATTGAGTTTGGCCTAACTTATAACTCTTCCGTTTGGGATTAGGTGAAACTTATAATAAAATAAATAAGATTATTTGATAGAATTTGAATCAAGTTTGGAGATTTGACTCATTTTTTTATTTGATGCTTAATTCCTTGGTATAAAAGATAGTCTATTAGTTGTCAAATAAGTAAGTCATTAATTAGTTATTGTTTGACAAAAAATAGATATTAAAATCTTATAATTCGAGAACCTTTTTTCTTTGTGAATTCAAGAAACCCTCGTGGATTTAAGGTTATTTTTAGAAGTAAACGTATTTTGTTTCTTGTTTTTTAGAAGTAGACGTGTTCTACTTTTTGACGCCTCCGTATCCCACATCATATAAATAGAAAGGATTTGTTGTTTTAGTCAAAGAGTCCTCCCTTAGGGAGAGACTTTAAAGAGATAATTAGAGAGATTTGTTATTAGTGAGTATAGAAACACTTTGTAATCTATTTGTGATATATAATGAATTTATCATCGGCTACTTATGCTTATAGGTTATTATTAGACCTCGTAAGCCTTGGTTTTCTTCTCTTCTCTGTGTGATTGTAACTATTGTTCTTTTTATTTATTTTTTTTTTTTAATTTGGTGTGGTCCTTTTTTTTTTTTTTTTTTTTACCACTGCTTGTTTGTTAGAACTTTCTCACACCCATAATAGTTGTTATAATCAATCTTGTTCGGGGGTACCTTTGGAGGTTTGTTCACTCAACAAATTTATTTCAAAACCAAAGTTTGCTACTTAGGCATTTGGATTTGTTCTCTTTGGAGATTTATTGCTAAGTGGTTCATGAATATAATCATTATAAAGAAAGATAAGTAAACCCTCTATAAAAATTTGGTAATTAGGACTTGTATAGTCTTTAATGTAAAAAATTGATGGAACTGACAACTTCGACATGTGCAAAAGTTATAGATTTCTTAATCCAATAAAAGTTGGACTAAATGACAAATCTAAAGAGAAGTCAGATAAATATTGGAAGAAGATGTAGGAGATAATTAGGACCTGTATAGTCTTTAATGTAAAAAATTGATGGAACTAACAACTTCGACATGTGCTAAAGTTATAGATTTCTTAATCCAATAAAAGTTGGACTAAATGACAAATCTAAAGAGAAGTCAGATAAATATTGGAAGAAGATGTAGGAGATAATATTTTGTTGATGAAGGAGATATTCTTCAAAAAAATTATGATTGCCAACTTGCTTATAAAGGTAATCACCTGAGATCAAGTTCCATCACTACTTGGAGTTGATCAATATGGATTGTACTTCTGATAAATATTATGCTTATTGGCACATTTGAAGATAACTAGCTTGGATATGATGCACTTTGTTCTTTTGATTGGACTCTATTTTAGCTTTGGCTATTGGCACATTTGAAGGTACCTTGGGGGATATGCATTTGTTCTTCAATGTTTTTGCACAGAGTTTGTGCAACCCCTTTCCTTTTGGCACATGAGGGAGGTTTTAAATATGGAAGTTCCTAAACCTCAACACCAGGCTTCACCTCAAAAATTATGTGGGGGTGATATATGGTTTTCATTATTTTAGATTTTTTTTTTTTTTTTAAGGTGGAACCATCAAGCTCCAGCTACATTCTCTAGGCATGAATACTATTCATACCATCACCTTGATTGAGGGGTTTATGTCGTTGTAGGGCCGGCTGAACCTATAAGCCATTTAGGCCACCGCCTAAGGCCCCTACTTGTAAAAGGGCTCCCAATAATACTAATATATTATATAATGTTGCTTTCTCATCTGAAAAGAAAAAAAAAAAAAAAAAAAAAAAAAAAAGGCCCACTCGAAAGATTAAGGCCCCGCCCAAATTATTTAAGCCCCTAATTGAAAATTGAGAATAAACAAGTTATTTTTGACCGTTTCTCACAAATGAAAAAAGCTGAAATAACATGAAGTCCAATCAAATCACCAAATTTTTAGCTTTCTTAGGGGAAAAAAAAAATCACCACATCCAAGTATCCTCTAAATCAAACCTTTATACCACATTTCATTAAGAAAACCCATGTTTATTACTTGAAATGTAGAGAGGAAGAGAAAGAAAGACACTAATTTTCTCAATATACAAGTAACAAAATGCAAAAGAAAAGATAACAAAAGGCAAAAAAAAGAAAGAATAGATAAGTAACAAAAGTTAAAATAAAAAAAAATAAATAAAAACACACTCACTCTCTCCATCTTGATTCTAAAAAAAACACTCTTTTTAGTTGGCTTACTCATCAATTGGTGTTGGCAATAGACTTGGTGTGTTCACAGATCTTCATTTCAAGTTCATTTTTTGTTTTCTCATCTCTTTGCCTTTTTGGTCTTCTCCATGGAATTATCTTTGCTGCTAGGTTTTCATTCCTTTTTTTGGCTTGACTTTTGTTGTACTCTTTATTCTTTTTTGTCTTTACTCTTAAATCTTGATTTCTTTAGTATTTTATAGAGGACTATGGAATGGAACCCACTTAAAGCATTGATCCTAGTCCTACATTGTTTTTTTTTTTTTTAAATCAGATTTAGTGGTATGGATGGATAGTGGACTAGTCTTAGTGGATCAAGTTTAGTCCTACACGTTTTGCTCAAAAAAAAAGGTTTACTGCTACAATCCTACACAAAAAAAGAGTATTGATAACAAAATTATAAATTTAGAATAATTTACTTTGTATTAATATTAATATTAATTTATTTGTGTAGGTTTAAAGTGTAAAGTGATCATATTAAGTAAATCTACAATTGTACTTTTGATAAACTAGGTTCTATTGTTTTATACATTAAATTTATATTATTGTAGTTAAATTATCATTTTTTTTATTATAGATTGTGTTTCATTTATTCATAATTATTTTTTAATTACAAATGTCTACTAGAAAATATCCATCTGGATATGAAAAACTAAAAAAAATAAATAAATAAGACAAAGAGAAGAACTAATTGAATCTCAAAAAGGAGCTATGGACAAATTTATACTAGTAAAAAACAAAATCTTGCATAAAATTTGACTAAAGGTTTCGTAAATGAATAAGAAATTCATCAAAAAGAGTTAGAAAATAATGAAAATATATATACAACAAAATGATAATAACGAAGGTCGTCATGATAATGTTCAAACATGTAATGTAAGCATTCTTGATAATGAAGCTCAAAATAATTTAGAAGAAAGTGATAATATTAATGATTAACCTAATGATATTCCTACAAATATTTTTGATCTAGGTCAATGGAAAACTATTGATATAAAATTAAGAGATTTGTTAGTAGAAAATGGTCCAATAAGAGTTGATGATCTAAACTTTCCTATAGATAAGAACTCTAGACATTTTTCTACTACACATTATATTCGAAAATTACCGAATGGGGAGAAACATGATAGAAAATAGTTAGTGTATTCGAAGACCTGAATAATAAAAGGCCCCATTTAAAGTTTTCGCTCTGAGCCCCCAAATTCGTTGAGCCGGCCCTGTGTCGTTAATAACAAAAAAAAGACAGATTTGTGTCGTTTTATTTTGTATTCCATGTGGAAAAGTAAACTTGTTTTAATTGTAGCATCTATATTTGCATAGCTAAAGGATAAGAAACCTTTGTGGAAGATTAGTTCGTAATTTTCTATCAAAAAGGCCATAAAACCTTTACCTATAAAGTCCAGATTAATGTTGATACGGATAAGAATATTGATTAAGAGCATTCACAGCCGAAATCCTAATCTCATCTTATTTTACCATCTCAAAAGGTTACTTTATCAATTATACAATAAAATTTTACAATTCTCCAACATCCCAACTTTTATTTTCCAATTCTATTTATTAAAATAATATTTATACACAATAAAATAATATATCTCACAATTTATACATTATTTATTCTTTCTCTCTCTTTCTTTCTGTTCAAGAACCACAATCACCACCACCGCTACACACCACCACCACCACCGGCAAACCATAATCTACCGTCAACACCAAAAAAAAAAAAAAAAAAAAAAAAAAAAAAACACAGCAACCCACGGTCAAAAACCAGACCCACCACCGCCGAAGCTCGAAGGAAGCAGATTCGCCGCTGGGAAGCTTGAAGGAAGTTGATTTTGTTGACCCACGCGAAGAAGGAAAAATGAAAGAGAGAGAGAGTTGCCAGAGAAAGAAAAAAGCGAAGACCTACCACCGCCGATCTAGAAACCCACCACCGATCTAGAGAGTTGTCGGAGAAGGAAAAACACGGAGACCCACCACCGATCTAGAAACCCACCACCAATCTAGAGACCTACTACTGATCTAGAAACCCAACGCAGATCTAGAGAGTTCCAGAGAGAGTGAAGATATTGAGAAGAATCAAAGAGCAAGAAGAAGAGAGAGCAAAAAGAAAGAGAGAGAAGGAAGAGAGAGAAAAGAAAGAGAAAAAATGAGAGAGGAAAGAGAAATTGCCAGGTTAAAATGAGAGAAGAGAGAGAAATGAGAGTATTTAAAAAAAAAAAAAAAAATTTATGCAATTCAGCTACAGTACCATCTTACATTTGAGATGGTACTATAGCTATATCTCAAAATAAATTTGGCCTTTTAGCATTTGGCATTCCCATTGTTGAGCAGTTTTGGGGCTTAAATGTCAAATGTTCCTAACATTTAGCATGTACAAGCCCCACTGTTGATGTTCTAAGATAGCTAAATAAGTGAAAACTTTTTTTGTCTTTTTTAGTGAAAAGGACCTAAAGAAACCACAGCTACATCTGGGTAAATATATAACCGGACCTGAGCCACTTGTGTCTTTATCACTACCTTCGAACGTGCTTGCAGCATGCATGCATATAGGGACAAAAACCACAAACTCGCTGTAGACTTTGTTATTATGCAGCTAATTAAGGTTTCAGATACCATTTGTGGTTTATGATTTTCAACAATGTCTTAATGAGAAAAATAATGAATTAATTTTGTTCTTTTGACCATTCTTTTCTTTTCTTTTCTTTTCTTTTCTTTGGTTGGAATTTTTCCATCAATTTTAAGGTTGATTATGTGTTTGGCCTATATATAGTATAGTTATATAACTGTTTGGCATTATAAAAAATATTATTAATTTTCAATACCACCAAACACAAAAAAAATGATTTTGAGTTAATTTCAAATTAAGCTAATAAACATTAAAAAATTAATTTTTTTTTCATCCGTGTAAAACAATAATTTCACCAGGTTTTACAACTGAGTAATTCCCCACACTTTGACATTCACCGTTTCCAAAAACTATATTTTAATGATGTGGAAACAATATTTTACTTATTAGATATAATAGTTATCAATGGTTTGGAAAAGTCTTTTTTTCTTTGAACTAGCTTAACTAATAAAAATTTCTGTCACCAAATTAAAGATTTGGGGTTTGATGGAACATTCTTGTTTTTATTGAACTTGTGCTCAGTCTTTTATATATATATATATATATATATATAAAGGTAGTGTAAGGTTTTAACTAGCAAGAGTCGTCTTGAAAGTGGAAAGTATGTAAATAAAATGTTATTTTTCTAATAATTAATTGTGTTCCAATTACTAGAATGTTTTGGTTGAATTTTACATGTGGTATCAAAACTAGTTGTGTTAGGGCTAGAGCCAAAAAATAATAATATTTCTTGAAAAATAGTAAGAATTTACAGTATAATAACAATTGTGAACCCTTATCTCGATCTCCAGAAATCGTATCTCGACCAGCAACCCAACCATGGAACTTTTGTTCCTCTTTGGTCAAGCTTTTGTGCCTCGATGACTGCCGTTGAAAACTGTAAAGTTAGTATGTGAAATTGTTTAAATTAAAACCATGATTGAATATACTGCTTTATCGTTTATTCATGAGCATAAAAAGAAAATTGATTTTACATGTAAAACTTGAGTCAGCTTGTAAGAATTAAAGAAGCGTAGCTATCTTACCAGTGATTTATGCACAAGGTTGAGGTCCAGGAAGACTTGAGTCAGCTTGCCGGTTTTTTGTTTTTTGTTTTTTGTTTTTCTCTTTTTTTTTCAAACGGTTGAACAAGTCTTAAAACGTATGGAGGTGGGAATTAAGAACCAATTTTGGTCAATTAAGAAATGTTGTGAGAGTTGGACCCCCTTTTTGATAAATTTGAAAGAACCTATTTATTTACCACCGCAGTACAAAGTTTTTGTGTGGTGGAAGTAAAAACTAGGGTTCAAAACTTTAGGAGAGAGTTTCACACCCATATCAAGGAAAACTTTTTTTACGCGGGACCAACATTCAACTCTTTTAAAAAATAAATAAATAAAATTATTGTCACAAGTGAGAGTAAATATATATCAACATTGATTCTCCAAATAAATTTCTTTTATGTATATTTAAACAAAGTTGATCATTTTTTATCCATTATATTGATGAGTTATGACTAACCCTAATATTAGGAAATTAATAAGTTATATATTTTTCTTACACACATGCACGCGTATATATGAGAGCTTATTAATATGTTGTGGTCATATTAATTATTGGGTATTGGCAAAATATTGTTTTTATTGAATTTATGATCAATATAAACTCCTAATGTTAGATAAAACCATAGCTAGACTCACCCAGAGTCATCATCTTGAAGCAGTGCCAAGAGAGGAACTGGACTCTGTTGCACGCTAAATGTGCATATGCGCATATATAGATATTCTCAAGGTGTCAAAGGTACATAAATAAAAAGTTATTTTTCTTATAATTAATTGTGCTCTAGTCACACAAATGTTTTTGTTGAACCTTACACATGTTGTATTAGAACAGATTATCTTAGGACTAGAGCCGCAAAAATCAATATTCTTGAAAGATAGGAATTTAGAGTACAAAAAATTTTTGAACCTTTATCTCAAATTATAAATAAAAAAATAAAAAATTGTACCTCCAGTCATCGTCCGGCAATCAAACTATGGAACTTTTGTTTCTCATTGATGAAGATTTTGTTCCTCTTTTGATAGCAAAAAGTTTTAACCTTTGACAAATCCTTTAAAAATTCTCCATATATGGTTGATATTAAAAATTTATGAAGCATGTACACAGATACAACACAGCACGAGACACAACAAAGTGATATGTAATTCTTGAAAAATTAGGTGCGGTTTATTAGTATTGTTTAAATAACAATTTTTAATATTTAAATAACATTACATATATTTTTACACACTTTTTCACTCACATGTATTTTTAAAAAATACAAACAATGTTAAAGTGTCCTTGGTAAGTCTGACACGAACACGTGTTGAACACAAACGAATTTTAAAGTGACACTGATTTTTGTTGAAAACTGTTAAGACCGAATGTAGAATTTGTTTAAACCATGACTAAAATAGGTTGCTTTGTCCCCATACCCCGTGAGCATTAAAAGAAAACTGATTTTATATGAAAGACTTGAGTCAGCTTGTAAGAATTAAAGAAAGGGTACCTATTTTTTGTACGTGGGACCCATGTGTAACGCATATTTACACAAAGTTAAAAAATCAAAACAAGCAATAAAAAATCAATTTGAATAAAAGGTGAACTCGCATGAAGTGCAAGTCAAGTAGTACTCAACCAATCTTGCACCAAATCCGACTTGTCTTTTCAACGGGTGCACCCACCTTTAATGGGTCCAAAAAACTGGCCCGGTTTGGTGTGCAACCTCAAATATATGTTTTTAGTTTTTAAACAATATTACACATTTTTTTACACATTTTTTTACTAGTTTTAAAAAAATTGAAAACTGTTATATAAATACACATACCAAACAGGTCATTATTTGCATATTTTTACTTCAGGATTGGGCAAGTTATCAAGTTCGAGCAGTTCTTCTCAAAAAGAGGTTCGAGCAAATTATTGGGTCTATGTCTAATTTTCTACAGTAAAAAAAAAAGGGAGGTACTTGACCTAGGAAACGTGTAGGCTTGTAATTACCACTTCTTTGGAATAGGGTCAAATAAATGATGTTTTTTTTTTTTTTTTTGTAAATGTCAAATAAATGATGTTGGATTTTTGTGTACCACCAAGAAAATATATTTGAAAAGAATCTAAAGGAAAGCCTTCAAATTTTCCCTCTTTTTTCCCAAAGTACCTACAATCAATCTTTCATTACAAGGACCAAAAAAAAAATTATAAAACTGATAATTCTTTTCTTTTAGTTGTCAATAAAAAAATCTTCTTTTTTTAATGAACCACTGAAACTTTTATTCAAGAAACACAAACCAGAAACAACTACAAATGACCAAAATGAGCTTGCTCCACTAAGATAACATTCAAAACAACACTTGAAGCAGAGCATTCCACAAAACAGCCAGAAAATTTATTCTTAAAACACCAGGAGGCTAATACATGGGCTGCCTTGTTACCTTCTCTAGGACTCCATCTGAAACCAAGGAACTGAATCTGCGAAGCCCAATTAAGAGTATCAGCAGATATGACTGAAATTCTCCAATGCACTTCATCAGAAGGAGGAGAGCTTCTATACATGTTTTGGCATCGCTTTCTATAACAAACCTCGCAAGACCATGGCCAGCAACCACTCGACTCGCCCAGCTAATTGCCTCGGCCTCTGCTTGGAGAGGGAAGTTGGTTTCTACTCGTTTTTGACAAAGCAAAAACTAAATCCCCTCTCCATTTCCTGGCAACTAAGGCAATGAAGGAATGGTTTGACCCCACTGCCGCATCACAATTTATCTTAATGGATCCTTGTTTTGGCCTCACCCAATTAACGTTGACTCTCCTGGGATTTACTAAGGACACAGAAGAGAAAGCAATACGAAATTCTTGAAATTTATTCCTGACCACTTGTAGAGACTTGACCGAGCAAAATTCTATTCCCTCATGAATAAGTTTGTTTCTGGCAAACCAAAGCTGCTCCATAACCAGAGCCCCAAATAAAAGGAGCTCTTCCTTGACAATGGAATCCTGAATATTAGCTGGTGGATATAAGAGGAAGCTTATAAACTGGGCTGAGCTGGTGAAGAGCATCCCATATGGTCTAAAACCCCAAGGACTTCCAGCCCAAAGTCATCTTTTAAAACTAAGAAGTCGCGGCCTCAACAATTTGAGAACTTACGTTTTACATAGTAGAGTCGCAAATAAATATCTATTTTAACTTTTGGTTTGCTTTAAGGTGATTTGCTTCAACACAATACTACTTTTATTGTCCTGGGCATCCAGCGAGTCAGCAGACTGAAGAGGAATATTCACGAAATTTTTAAATCTATGAGATACAAAATTAGAAAGAAAGTAATATACAAGCCAAAGAAAACAATTACACAAAACAATATTTATATAATTCAGTAATTTGCCTATGTCCATAGAATTCCAAGGATTTCACTATTCTGAGAAAAAAATACAAGATATGACAATACAATTTTCTCTCTCTAAAACAACCTCAAACCATAATGTGCACAGGATTCAAAATGAGCTATACAACAGGCCAAAAATTGGACTAAGTCTCAAAAAATCTCCAATTAAAAACCGTAGCAATATTATTTCAAGTCGGGTTATAATCCGAATTAAATACAACTAACTTCCACAAAGCCCAACACAGACATAGGCTACATTTTGAACCAAGTGATGCAACCAAAGACAAGAGCCGAAGTCACGGAACTCCTAATGCTTTTTGTTATTTAAGAAAAAAAAATACAAACAAAAATATGATAGAAATGACAGTCAAAGTAACTTCCTTATCTCAGCATTACCATAGTAATATTTTACTCACTAAGTTGTGAATCAGAACTGTTATCGCAATCCTATAGCTACTAAAGCTAGTTGTGAATCCAACAAACATTTATCTAGTGCCCAATTAATGTACTCATTTCTGTTGTTTGCTTTTAGCCTTTTACAATGCTTGTGATTTTTAAAAAATAATAATAATAATAATAAATGGTTTTTGTTTAACTCTATTATGTGTTTTGACTTCTTTAAAAAAATTTTGTATTATTATACAAGTACAACAGAAATAGGATGAGGAAATTATGTATCATATCTGCATTTTCCTTGTTCAAAACTTCAAATAGTTTCTTGAGGTATGAAGGGATAAATAATCCTCCTTTTTTTAATTATTATTACTTTTAAAGGAGTTGGCTCTTGCATTTGTTCAGCATCTAATCATAAACCAGGAAAATTACAAGTTCAATGCCATATACCATTCTAATTTTAACGCTTTGAAGCTATGCATTATGGGCTTCGAGAGGTTGAGTGGACACGCCTACTCTCATCCATAGGCTTGTCTTTTAAATAATCTTATGAAAACTTCTTCTTCTTTTTTTTCTTTTTTTTAAGAAAGCTCTTATGAAGACTTTTTTTTTTTTTAAGCATAATGTAGGTTTTTCACCATAAAGCAATAAAAGATGAAAACAGAACATGAACATTAAAAAGTATCATTTGCAGATATACTTTTTATACACCCCTTCAATGTCTGTCTTCCATCTATGTAATCAGGATTAGTAATTTTAATTTTAAAATCAACTAAATATGAATGAGAGACATATACAGAACAGAAGATGTATATAAGAATTGTGAGAATAATATTTTCCAAGATAACATCCTACAAATTTGTACTAATAGATGCATTGAAGACATTTTTAAAGTTAATGGCATCCTTTTCAAAAAGAAAACAAAGGGAAGAGAAAGATGCATCTCTTTCACATCCATAAATTTATAAATTCTTGGTGATCAATATTTGATGTTGTAATTATAGTCTAATGTGATTTGTATAATAAACGGTTTGGAGATTTTCAATTTTGGGTTCAATAACACGCTTTTTAGGCTCAAAAAACTGAATCAAACGAGCACTAAAGTAGATACAAAACTCTGAAATTAAATTCTTTTGTCATAAAAATCATCGAATGCCATTTAGCAATATACAATTTGAATCAAAGATTAATGCAAGTTTACTTATCCCTTCAATGAGTTAGTCATTCATTCATGAGAGAGAGAGAGAGAGAGAGAGAGAGAGTCTATTCAATGGGCCAGATTAGATTGGACCAAGTCTATCAACTTTTCCACAAAAAAGAACCTGGGGTAGATAATAGATTGAAGATCCATGGACTTGGGCTAGCATCAGAGCACATGTGGCCTGCACAACCCACGTATACATTTGCCTCCCAAATGTAACACAATTTATAGTGGGCCATTCAAATCACAGATCCACCATGACCATAAAATAAGATAAAACTGTCCAAAAATTAAAATGCAATTTACACCCCCAAATTTTTTTTTTAAAGAAGTAGATTTTACACCATTAAGATGATGGAAAACAATATCAATATACCCCTTCGTTATGGACCATCACATTTTAGTCATTAATCCGTCTAAAAATAATGTTTATATTTTTTTTTTCTAGACTCAATTTGTAACAACATCATTTTTAGATTTAAGATTCAATCCTTACCTAAACCAAAAATTAGTTGGTGTCTTGGTCTGATAATAAAGAGCATTATAATAAGCGAACGTCATAAGTTGAAACTCTCTAAAAAAAAGTGAGTTAGTTATAATAAATATTAGTGGAAATAGCACATTGATATTTTTGTATTATTTGAGGGTGTAAATTGTAAGCTTCTTTTTTTTTTTTTTTTCTTTTTTTTTTCCTTTTTTTTTTTTGAGAATCAAAAGCAAACAGACACTTACTAAACAATGTAACCAAAAAAAAAAGTATGAAGAACATGGGGGTGTTTGATGAGTGTTTCTAAACAACAATTTTCAGTTTTTAAATAATATTTCACATATTTCTACATACTTTTTCACCTACACGTATTTCCACAAAAATTTTTAAATAACAATTTTCAGTTTTTAAACACATCTACCAAACGGGCTCTAGATATTTTGCTCTAAGCTTGCGACACATGGCCCACAGCTTTAGTAGGGCTTAGGTTTAGGGTCTAGTAAACTGTAAGTTTTTTAGTAGAACATGAAAAAAATAGTAATGATAAAAAAAGGACACATAAATTATAAGTTTTTTGGTAGCGGTCCCCTTTTACGCTTTTTCTTTCTGAGTAAAAAATAAGAAAATAAAAAGAACATAATATCTTGCTCTGAGTTTGTGACCTACTGCCCACATAGATTCGATGCTAAACTTCTCAAAATCCATCAAGATTGCAAACCTAAGCCCAATCCATTTCAATGGCTCCACCATCCTCCTGAAATTTTAACCTCCTATATGGCTTTATCCACAGAAAGACAAACCTGAAAACTGTGAAAATGCAAACACATATGGGTATTTTTCACTTTTAGCCCTTTTCCTACTTTCATTCTTGACCAACTAAGCAACTCACATGAACGTCTAGTTTTGTGTTTTTTTGCTGAATGTAAGTACAGAATTTAAAAACATTTTTAATACCCAAAGATACTATGTTTACAATATTGATGCAAATTTTTGTTATTTAAAGGTCACCATAACTTGTGGTTTTGAACTTTGAAGGTGCTTATTAATTAACCGCCCGACAAAAATTGATTATGGGCCTCAAAAAAAAAAATTTCTACATGTCATGTGGCATAGTGGAACTGACAAAACATGAAATTATGGCATATATCTTGTTTGGCTTGAGAGAAAGAGCCACTGCTCTTAGTACAATCATTCAAGAATGTGAAAAATAAGAAAAACCAGTCGTGTAAGTAATCCAAAACGATTCTATGGAATATATAGACTTCTACAACTACATGACAGAAACTGCCTGATCCAAGGCCATTTCAAGGACAATTACTCGTGGAGTGGTGGGACACTAAAAATTGAGTAAAAAATACATAGGGTCCATAATATTTGTCTCGAGCCCCAACAATTTCCAATTCATTAATAAGGTTGCTACGTGCTAACTAGCCTAGTAAAGTTAGTTTAGTAGCCAGATTGGGCTCTGCTAAGTGATTGCATAGATTTAATAATTGGATTCAAATTTGTTTATCTCCAGCCTCAAGGCACTCTTGATTCTCTTGAATGAATATTTATGTGCTTTAGCACACATTTGGATTAGCTTTGTACTGAAAGTTTATTTGCTTATTTCTTGAAATTTGACAAAAATATGGTTGTATATATATTTTTTTAATTGGTTTTGAAAAATTTATACATAAACAAATGTAAAAATAAGCTAATTAAAAAAAAAAGAAATAAACCCATGTAGTTGACTAGCTGCGCATCTCAATTAGTCTTTAAAATAAACAAGCTAGAAAGTAAGATTGAAGCAGCACTTTCTGCTCTTTTTCTTGGAAGATTTATAAACAAGTGAGCCTCTTTTTTTTTCTTTTTTTTTTGAGCAAACTAGTGAGCCTCTTTATCCAGCTGAGTTGAGGTATTTTTTTGGTTTCATACTAATGGTACAGGATTTGGGTCCAGTCCCCAATGTAGAAAAATATCCAATGTGGTCCCTCATCAGTCACCACATAGTGTTTGTTACAATTCCAAGTTACCTCTAGGCCAAGCCAAATTGCCCTTGTATACAGGCAGTGTATGTTGTAGGTATGACTCATATCTCTCTTTTTATGGTTAGGTGAAAGACAACACACAGCCTAATGCCTTATATAAGGTAATGAAATCAATTTTAGTCCCACCAAACCATAGATACCACTTAGTGAACCAAAAAACAGCAACATATATGAACTTCTAAGTGGAGCCATTAAAAGTGTGGGAAAGAGACTAGCAGTCTTAGCCTCCCATAATTCGACAATGAAGATCTTGATTTTTCATTGATGTGTTTCTTTTAGTTTCTTAATGGAAGATCACAATGAGAAAGTGATGGACCATTTGCTTTTTCTTCCCCCCTTTTAATTATGGGGGTTGGAGAAAACTTAGACTATCACCCTCAAAATAGTTAGGCAAGTGCAACAACATTGGACCCACCTAGGGGCTTTTTGCATTGATTTGATTTGATGACTTTTAGCTACTTAAAAGCTTTTTTCACTCTAAAATCCACGACCTCTAAAGTATCACATATTAAAAGCTTTTGAACTCTAAAATGCAATCAATACAACTGAAGAAAATTATAAGCTACTGAAGAGCAGAAAACATGCTCAGCTTTTCTCTAATAAAAGGCATAAAAGGCAATAAGACAAAAAGATTGAGTCAAAATTATGAAAAAGAAAGGTTTCCAGAAGACAAGGTACGATGCATATTAACAGTGTTTTGCAGAAGAATTTATGGAGATAAGAAGAGATATGTGTACATGAATCGAGAAGTAAAGAGGCCCAGTACAACAACTGCCAGGCTCAGGGGTTCCTTGGAGTAGCATTAAAGGCTTTCTGACTTGATCTTCATTGCACATTACCAACACCACTCAAAATAAAGGAGAAAAAGAATGAAACAAAAAGGAGAGGCAAATTTATAAGCAGAAAGTTTCATTGGATGCCTTTGATGATTTTCGTTGCAAGAACATGGGTTATGATTCTGAGATTCCCCGCATGATCTTCATCATCATATTCATGCTTCTATCATTACAATACACCCACATTTTTGTTGCTGGTTCTGTGTTAAATGCAGCAGGAGACTTAAATGCTCAAGGCTTACAACAGCTGTACCTCAGAGAGGACAATGGTAATAGGATTGAAAACAACATCCCGAAAGTTTCAGGAGAAGATGAGAATGAAGAAAAGGGCGCTTTAATAGTGGAAAAGTTTAGAGCTTTACTTGGACTGAAGAGCTTCCACATAAGAAGTTCATCACATAGAGGTTCTGAATACTTGTCCCCATCACCCTCTCCATCACCATCCATTGAACCTGAAGAAGCTCCAGCTCCAGCTCCAGTTCCTGTTCATGTTCCAATGCTGCATATCCATGCCCATCCTCATCCTCCATCACACAGGTCAAGTTCAATCCCACCACACCACAAGAAACAGGATGGAGATAGAGGCAGATTAAGAACAATTCTTATTGCAACCATTGTGTCTGCAGGAGCTGCTTTCTTAGTTTGTGCTCTTGGACTCATCTGGGTCTGCAAGAAACGCAGAAAAGATAGAAAGAAGCCCTCAAGAATTGTGTCAGTCTACAGCAAAAAAGGAGGCACCAGAAGTAAATTAAAGAATGTGAGTACTCAAAATTCAGCAAGCAAGGTGAGCCAAAATACTGGCCTTGATCTCTTTTACCTTAATTCATTAGGTACTGATTTAGAGCAACAGACTTGTTATCTCAAGCAAACTTGTGAAACTGTAAACACATCATCAAATCATAGCACCCCAAAATTTACATTGCTTGAGAGGGAAGAATCAAACAAAGAACTTTTAAGGATAGAATCAGATAATGCTAGTAGTTCTTCCACAAGGGAAATTACATCTGTTCATGAGGATAATGAGTCAATCAAATATGAATCAGATGGTGGTAACTCTTCATCTGGTGACAAAATTATTCCCATGGAATGTCATTCCTCTGATGATGAATCTTTCCATTCTTTTGGAGAATCACTTTCTTCAAATGTCAGGCATTCCAATGCTTCAGCTGGTTGTCTTAGTGAGACATCAGAAATTTTCTCTAAAGAAGAGTCACATATTAAGCCTTCCTTGGCCAACTCTACAGATTTACCAATGCCTCTACCTACCCCAGATCTTGACTCAACCCGAGAATCAACTTCACCAACACGAAATTCACAATCTCCAAGCAATAATAAACAGGAAGAACAAACATTTGAATGTTCTTCAGACTGTCAGAAAATTTCTAAGTCCCCATCACCACCACCTCCTCCACCTCCACGCCCTCCACCCCCATGCGTGACCTTGTTTCCTTCTTCAACTAGAATTGCATCTAAAGCTTCATGTTCTTTCATATTGCCAAATATATCATCTCCAAGAAATTCAGCTTCTTCATCAGGATCAAACTTAACTCCACAAAGAGACTTGCCATCTTCACCTCAAAACTCCCCAAAACCATCACAAACTCCACCTTGTATTCCACCACCACCATGTCCACCTCCTTTTCTGAAAGGAAAGAATATCTCTGCCAAAGGCCCACCTCCTCCACCATCTCTACTGCCTCAATTTACTCCATTGGGCAAAGATGGAACTCCATTACCAAAATTGAAGCCACTCCACTGGGACAAGGTTAGAGCTGCCCCTGATCGTTCTATGGTGTGGGATAAGCTGCGGTCAAGTTCATTTGAGTAAGTTGGTTTATTTTATTTGTTTACAATTTACTTCATCTTTCTGTATCGCATTGAACATATTATGAATAATGAAACAGGTTTGACGAGGAAATGATTGAATCACTTTTTGGATACAATCTACAAAATTCAATGAAGAGTGACGAAGCAAAGAGCAAGACTCCTTCTCCAAGCAAGCATGTCCTTGATCCAAAGAGACTACAGAACATAACTATATTGTCAAAAGCCTTGAATATGTCTGCTGAGGAAGTATGTGAAGCACTAATACAAGGTAAAACTTCTAAGCTCTAAACAATAAGTAATTGTGATCATGTACTACTTTTCAGAATGCAGTGGTCAGGAGCATGGAGTAACAATAAATGTGAACTAAAAACACACTAATTTTATAAATGCCTAAATTAATTTGCTAGGTGAATTCTAGCACTTATGTTAGAATTGGACTTTCAAGTTTGAATGTCATTTTGTAAGATTGTTGATCAAGAAATTTTGGCATTGCACTACAGTTATTTTTTTCTATTTGTTGCGTGACTAATGGGAAATTTTGAAGAATGATGGCTCTTGTTGTCCTGTAGTTCCAGCAAATGGATTATAAATTGCAAATTACTAAAAAGTTTCTCAAAACTAAGTTCTGGGGAGAGAATCTATCTCCAACATACAATTTATGGTGTTTAAACAATTTAAAGTGCAGATATACACATGCCATCACCTGATTAAAATTTTTAACGAATGGTGGAAAGCAGGGAATGGCTTGTCTTTGCAACAACTGGAGGCATTAGTGAAGATGGTACCTACCAAGGAAGAAGAGGCTAAGCTCTGTAGCTATAAAGGAGACATTAATGAACTGGGGTCTGCTGAGAAGGTTCTCAAACTAATTCTTAGGATACCATTTGCCTTTCTACGAGTTGAAGCCATGCTCTACAGAGAAACTTTTGAAGATGAGGTGGTTCACTTGAGGAACTCTTTTTCAATGCTGGAGGTAATCATCAAATCACAACCATATCACTTTTCATCAAAACCAATGATTTCAATACAATGATTACTCTTAATCTAATTTATGTTTGTTACTAGGAGGCGTGCAAAGAACTTAGATCAAGCAGGCTTTTCTTAAAGCTACTTGAAGCCGTGCTCAAAACAGGCAACCGTATGAATGTTGGAACAATCAGAGGAGGTGCTAGAGCATTTAAGCTTGATGCCCTCCTTAAACTTGCTGATGTAAAAGGAACTGATGGGAAAACTACCTTACTACACTTTGTCGTTCAAGAAATTATCCGGTCAGAGGGAATTAGAGTTTCAGATAGCATTATGGGGAGGATCAGCCAGAAAAATAAAAGTAGAACTGCTGAAGAGAAGGAAGAAGATTACAGAAGAATGGGCCTAGATCTTGTTTCTGGTCTGAGTACTGAACTCTACAATGTGAAAAAGACAGCTGCAATTGACTTGGATGTTATTGCAAGCTCTGTATCAAACCTATCAGATGGAATGGCTAAACTGCAACATCTAGTACATAAAGACTTGTGTAGGGATGAACAAAATGAGAACTTTGTCAACTCAATGAGATCCTTCCTAAATTATGCAGAGAAAAATCTGAAAGAGTTGCAGGGAGATGAAAATATGGTCCTTACACATGTCAAAGAAATTACTGAGTACTTTCATGGAAACGTGAGCAAAGACGAAGCCAACCCACTTCGAATATTTGTCATTGTGAGAGACTTTCTGGGGATGCTAGACCATGTTTGCAAAGAGCTTAGAAGTTCGAAAGCCCCACGTAGTCCCAATCCTCTGGCACCATTCCGGTAGGCTAAATTGCTTGGTGTGTTCAAGAGATACAGCCCATTACCAATCAGGTTGTAACATTTTTTTTTTTTTTTTAATTTTATATAGAGCTTTGAAATATGTAGATTGAATTGTTTGCAATGGTTGATTTTAAGGGACTGTTGGGTTAAATTGAGTAGAATAGACTGAAATGTTATTTGAGGAAATGTAATGACAAATAATAGTATATACGAACACCTAAATGCAGATCCAAATTAGAATTCACACGTTGCTGCTAGGAAAGACAAAACGTGACAGTTACAGTCATTAATTTCTACCCTGAACAAATTTATTTTGTACCTATATTAGGGGCTTGTCAAGCACATATCTGTTTAAGAGAATGTCTGAGATAATTCAATCGAACAATCTTTGTAGAATGTCTGATACGATTCAATCGAGACAATCTTTGTTTATGTTACTGCACAATGCTTGTTTTTATTAGGTAGTTTTTTGGCTTTTTGCCCCTTTAAGCACTGATAGTCTAATACGCCATATTTTCACAACAACCTTTCTTATCAAAATTAGCACCTTATCTGCTACAGAATTTTCTCCATGCAATGATTATAAACTTCGACAAACCAATTTCCTCCCTATTAGGTTTCACTTTCACTTTCAACATGTAAAAAATCAAGAGATTGAACTCTGTAACAAGAACATATGTAATTACTAAATTCATTAATAAAAAAAATTTCTTTTGCCTTTGCCACGAATGCCATCCAAAAATTCTTCACCATACAAATTTCTCCTTTTCACATGGTAATAACTCATTAAAAATAAAGAAAATTCAAAATTTTATAAAATAGCCCAATAAGGACCAATGTAATCAAAAATTGTAAACTCAAAACCCTCTCAACTCAATGATATTAACTATTCTCCACAATCTAGGGTTCAAATCACCCATCTCCAATTCGCAACAATTTATACTAAAAAGAAGTCAATATATTGCAATGAATTACTATAGAGTCAAATTAGACAAATTTGTACTTCCAATCTGATCAAATTGTATGTTCTGTACATATTCATACCAAGAAAACAGGAAAAAAAAAAAAAAAAAAAAAACAAATCTTTAATACAGCAAGAAACCAAGAAATCGTTTCTTGTGCATCAAGCCAAGCCAACCTTAGGTGACCCTTTTGGCACGGTTTCTTCTACACATGTCCTCCTCGGGTGCACATCTTTTCTTCCCATTAACTTGAACGTCTTGCCTCTCAACCTTATTAGTCTCTTGTTCTTTTCTCGGCAAAACCAACAGACCAGCACCAACATCATACGCTTTTCGACTCGACTCGTCGCTGAGAGCCTCCCATGCGGTGGTAATGATTCGAAGAGCACCATGTGCAGCCGGGGAACAAACCACATCAGGGTGCACCAACTTGACCAACTTGCAGTACTTGGATGTGATAGTGTCTATGCTGAGAGATGGGTCAGGTTTTAGGCCAAGAATTCGATAGAGATCAGTGTGTCCCAACTTGTTCTTCTTAGTCTCAGCCACATAGTAAGCTCTGTAAACAGCGTAGTGCTTGTCCACGTTGTAAAAGTAAGGGTCGACTTTGTTTGCCGCAGTCGCTAGCTCATACGCCTCCTTGTGGTTTCCTTTGAGCCACTTCTCTTTGGCCATGTCTAACAACATATCAGTCATTGTTTGGTTTCAGAGTTTGATATTCAGGCAAAGAACAAGAACAACAAACGTAGGAAACAGAAAGCAAAGATGGTTTGGTTTCAGAGTTTGATTCAGGCAACGAACAACAACGTAGGAAAGAGAAAACAAAGAAGAAAAAGAGTTTTGCGGTAACTCTTAGTCTGTGAATCTGTGATTGATGTTTGGAAAGATTAATTTATGTATTACATATGTAGGTCGGTTAATTATGTGTTTCCAAGTCTTACTCGGTTAACTATGTTTTTTTTTAATTTTTTTTGTGGTTAATAACTAAATACTCAGTTAACTATGTTATTATTTCCGAGGCTTACTCGGTTTATTATGTATTTCCGAGGCTTAATAAATACTGTAAATATTATTTTTTAAATATATTATACTCTTTTCAATTGTTGTGCATCTTATTAATATGTTACTATGTTTGTGATTGTTGAAAGGTGTAAAAATTTTTAATTTTTCAAAAATTTTACTTTTCATTTTCCTTTATCAAAATTAAAATTAAAATTAATAATTTTCCAAATAAATTTATTATTGAAATCCATTATTAAATTCAACATTGCCAAGAGAGATAGTTATCATTTCAAACATCATATTTATTCTAATACTGATTGTTTTGATTTATTTTTAGAATTAAAATTTTTAAAATACATTTTATATAAACATACGAAAAATAGTCCAATAACGTATTAAAATATATTAAAATGATAAATTCTAAAAAAATCAAAACATAAATATTATTCGATTGATATTTAGAAATAAGAGAAGACCCTACTAAACTATAGTCTTATGTTCAAAAATGTGTTGAGATCATGGTTTCAAAAACTCGAAACGGTCAAAGATTCGAAAATTAGTCTGGTTCCACCGTCAATTTTCCCAGCTTTCCCAAACCAATTCAACTTATATGTGCATCTCAAATTTGAATAGCTCATTCAAGTTGATACCTAGTTTTACCATGTGTTGAGATGCCTAGATTGGGTCTATTACTGCAAACAACAAACTTAAACAAGTTTGAAACGAATCTATTTAAACCTGAATGAGGTATTCAACAAAAACTATACTATTTAGAATTTTTTTTTTTTTAAATTAAAAATACTCTATCCATATGAAAAATCATTGTAGGAATGTAGTCATATTTTGCATGAATTTTATTTAACATACCAATAACATGCTTAATATTTCATGATTTTGGCATGATCATGATAGTATTAATACAATGAAATTAAACCAATAGAATTGGGGCTATATTTTGTAAAGATGTGTTTAGCGAGTACTACCATTAGGATATTGGAAGAAACTAATAGGAATGGCAACGGATCTGGTTCAGATCGGGTTTTTCCATACTCAGACCCGACTCGCGGGTCTGCCCCAAAAACCTGGACCCGATCCGTTTATTAAACGGGTTTTTTTCTTAACCACAAACCGGCCCCGTTGGGCCTCCGCGGGCCCCGTCCCCTCATGCCTAGCCAAGCCCAAAATCAGAAACACAAACTTCAATTTATGATTTTCCTGCCCAAAATCATAAACACAAACACAAATCCAAACACGATCATAAATATAAACACAGAAATCCTAAACACAAATGTTAGATCTATGATTTTCCCTTTCAAAATCACAAACCAAACACAAATTTTAGATCTATGATTTTCCCTTTCAAAATCACAAACACAAACTCACATTGAGATGAACTGAACCCAAAAAAAAATGGAGATCGAGGTGGAGCGAGGCCGTGAGGCCATGGGCGAGGAAGATGAGAGGGGCAGAAGGCTATACGATAGTATGAGATCAGCGACGGTGAGGACAAAACGAAGTTGAGAGAGTAGAGAGCTATAGCCTTTTGACTGTGTCGCGACAGTGTGAGATCGGCGACGGCGATTGCCTGTGCTTGACTGCTAGTGGGCTTGTGGCTGTGTGAGACAGTGAGTGAGAGAGCTGAGACAGAGTGAGTGACATTGTGAGCTGGAGATGTGAGGCTGAGGCGTGAGGCTGAAGGCATAAGGGGCTGAGGGCGTGAATTGAAATAAGATCAGATTATGAGAGGCAGCTAGGTTAGGGACATAGGGTTTACATTACAACTATATATATAAGGGGTTTTTTTTTTTTGTAATTTTAGGGTAATCGGGTCATATCCGGGTCGGGTTTCGAATTTTTTTATAAAAACCCGAACCCGACCCAGACCCACTTTGGATTTTTTTTAAGAAACCCATACCCCACCCTATTCTTTATCGGGCCGGGTAAAATCTTGCCCATTAGGATTGGGCTAGGCCGGATATCCGTGGGTCGAATTTAAATTATCATCCCTAGAAACTAATAAAGTTCTCGCTTCAAATTAATTGTCGCCTACTCTAAAATTTGTTGAGCCTTGTGTTTTCATTCATGATGCAATTTAACCACACGTATTTCATGGTTTCAGATTTTAACCAATGAAACACAATAATGGTTTCAAGTATTAATCAATGAAACATGACAACTTTGTGGAAGAGAAAGTAAAAAAAAAAAAAAAAAATGTAATTACACATAACTCACATGTGGTTTAGGCGATTCCATAACCCGCCTCTGTTAAAAGTAAAGGTAAATATGTATTTTTGCATGCTTTTTATGTCTCTCTCCTCTTAAAACAAAAAACACATACAAAAACAGACAAAACAGGAAAAAAAAAAAAAAAAAGAAAGAAGAGAGGGAGGGTTATGTAAAAATTAATATATTCAAAACTCTAAACAACAATTACAAAAATGTAATAAATCAAACAAAAAACAAAAAAAAACAACAAATCTGAGCACTTAGCAATAAGCCAATCACACCACCATGAAATTGTCAGTGCCAATAAACCTTTTCTACTTTATTTCAACCTTTTCAGTCTTAATGTCGAGCAAAAAGCCAATAACACCACCAGATCTACTTTTTTATAGTATTGTTCTGGGTTCTCATTGACTAGAAGACAGAAATAATTGAGGTTGAATGCTAAAACTTATATCTACAACCTACACAGGTACTGAAAGAAAGAAAACAACCTGCGCATAATATAAAGGTTAAATCTCAAATCGGCTTTTCTTTTCACATAAATATTGTAAGTCTTTTCCCTTTTCTCACTCTCTTTTGGGTAAATAAAGAGTTGTTGTAATTGTTATTAAAAGAAGGAAAAAAACAACTTATATCCAGTTCCTAGCTATTCAAACACAAATTAGTTCTTCTTCGTGTTCATAAATTGTAGAGGCTGCACTCTAAGAAAAAATCCATGTCATTCGAAGGTTTGAGATTCACCAGCATTACTCACCTTTCATCGATTGAAATCCACCACAACCAAGCTATAATCTCAGATTGACCACAACCAAATCCCAAAACCCAAATCACAACCCACACGTCACGCTCCACCTCAAATCTCAGACTCAGAGCAATTGTGCTTCTCTACAAATCAAAACCCAAACCCATACAACCACCTCGTGCTCCTCCACTGTCAGCACCGTGCTACCGCCGATCTGAATTTTAGTGTGAGAGATGAGAGAGATAGAGAGAACAGAGAGAGGTAGAAGAGCAAGAGAGGAGAGAGAGAGCGCGTGAGATATTAATTAAATCAAAGAGAAGAAATAATGGATAGAGTTTTTTTTAAAAAAGTAAAAAAAAATTTGGTTGTTATTTTCTTTTAACGTGTTACGGAGACATTTTGTGCTTTATTGGGGTTCTTGAGTCAAGTTTCTAAAATTTTTACTAATAGGACTTTTTGGTCTTGTTTTTGTATGTGTTTTTTATTTTAAGAGGAGAGAGACATAAAAAGCATGCAAAATACTTATTTATCCTTGCTTTTAACAAAGATGGGTTACAGGAAACAAACGAAGTTTACCACAGGTGGGTTAAATGATATTTTTCAAACCACGGGTAGACAGTGTGATTTTCGCCCAAACTATAAGTGAGTTATGTGTAATTACCCCTAAAAAAATAGAATTTTGCGGAATGAAGTAGGTTAGTTTGCATAATTCGGTTGGAAAGAGTTATGTTTGATATATACAATATCTAGTTATGTATGTAAGTTAGTAACTTAGTGTAGTCTATAATAGTACACGTCAGAATAATAACTGATGTATGTACAATTTTTTTAATTTATTGTAATGGTAAAGTGTCAATTTTAAAAAAGAAATTATGAGTACAATAATTCTAAATAATAGTTATGAAAATTTTTGCACCGATAAACTTATTAATAAGGATGGCTACGAGATATTATTATAAATAAAAAATAAATAGAGATGGCAACAAGTTAACATAAGGGAATATCACATGATAGGTAGTTTATCAGCAAAGTAAATTGGATGTATTTTATTATTGCGATGACTTCAATATATTAATAATGAGCCAAAAGAGAATTATGATTAAAAGTAAGAGTTAGAGAAAGCAAATATTTTAGAGAATGATAACAGAATTAAATTTTAAACATGAGAGAATAAAAATGTCTTCTCAAAAAAAAAAAAAGAGAGTATAAAAAATTAAAAATAATTAAAATATATATATACACACATTCGGGATAAGACAAGACGAGATAGGGCAAAAAAAAACTCATGAGATAAGATAAGACAAAATGGAATAGCGCAAAAATACTCATGAGATAGAGGCATAGAAGAGACGGGGTGGGACAAGAAAAATGATTTGTATTTATGAATTTTACGGTTGAGAATTTTACAATTGAGCGAGGCCTTTTTTTTATGTTTTTTTAGTTGTATTTTTTTTTTTTTTTTTTTAAATGTAAATGCAGCCCATTTGCACATCTAGTCACCAAAACTATAAATGAATCATGCTAGTATGCTACTATACTACAACACCCATATACAAAACTCTTCTAAGTTTCAATCTTTGGTACGGAAGGATCAAAACAACCAAATCACATTCAATAATACATATACACTTTAATTAATTAATTCAATGAGACCAAAATGTGGAACTTGAATAAGTTTGGCACTTGTCCATTGAGAGCAGCATATATATCTGCTTCAGGATAAGGTTCCTCCCCTTTAGATTTCAGAAACTTCAGACCCAGTTTTGTTGGCTCTGGGAATTTTATACGAACATGAATCTGCACGATCAGTTCATTAAAATTTAATTAATTAAGGGGCTAGCAACATACATGCATAAAACAAAGAAATATGGGCACACAAACACAATTGACAATACCATGGGTGCATTCAGACATGCAAACATACATAACTTTGCTTAAAACATTCCTTTACAGTATTTTAGGAAGCAGGACATGGACACAGTATGGGTACAATATGGTAATACGAACAATTTCTGAAAAATTATGACAAAAAACGGCTGATACGACATTAATATGACACAAATATGACATCAGTATGACACAAATACGACACAATATGACATAAATACGAGACTCTAAATAAAATGCCTGTACTTCCTAAATAGTAACAGTCATGTGAGCACCTACTTTCCCCCAAAAACACAGTAAAACAAGTACCCAATGATTTTTTTTTTTTTTTTTTTTTTTTGAGAGTACCCAATGTTTCTAGCGCTAAACTCTGCAAGCCAATTTCCAACCTTTCAGGTTTCACAAACCTCCTTCTCCTATGTAAACAGTATAATGTTTGAAATTCTGTTACAACATATTTACTTCTATTGGGAAAGGAAATGTTTCGTAAGCATATATCATTATACACTATTTTTTTTTTTCACTTTGCTATGAAAGCTAATTAAAAATTCTTCACTATTCAAATTTCAAAGATAACACTATTTTCCTTTTTATACAATTACTATACCTTCATAAAAAGGTTTTCAAGAACAATTTTTCCGTTCAAGAAATTAATAAAGTTCATAGCATGGCCCAATAAGTACCAATGCAATAAAAAATTGTAAACACAAAAACACCTTCAGAACCTGAGGAAAAAAAAAAGAAGTAAAACATGCTTCAATGAATTACTGCAACGCAAAATAAGACCAATTTGTACTTCCAATCTTAATCTCTTTTTCACAAAAATTGCTGCTAGGAAAGAGAAAACGAGACTATAACAGCCATTATTCTAGTCTCTAGCTAATCTCGATCAACAAGACAAATCGTAGTGCTTAATTAATTCTTACCCAAGACAAATTTATTTTGGTTCCATATTAGGAACAGTGACTTGTCAAGCATGTCTGTTTAAAAAGAATGGCTAATAAGAAAATCTAATAAATCTATTAATGTGTCATTGCACAATGCTTATTTTAATTTGAAAGTTATTGCCACTTTGAGTGCTGATCCACCATATGTTCACAACAAGCACACTTATCAAAATTAATTAGCACCCTCCATCTTTTTCAGCATTTTCTATAGGCAAGGATTATAAACTTTGACAAACTTCCAAGGCTTTCAAAAGTTGCTTTCTTATTAAATCGCAAGCCAATTTTCAACTTTTCAGGATTTCACTTTCAACCTTCTCTTCTATTTAATTAAATGACCTTTCTCTGCTATGTAAACATCCTAATATGATACACTAAACCTTTTTTACTTTGCTATGAAGGCCATTTAGAAATTCTTCACTATACATTAATCATGACATTATTTTTTCTATTCATAGAATTACTATACATTCATAAAAAAAAATTTATGAATGATTATGCATTTCAAGAATCAAAAATTGAAAAACTTTAACAAGGCCCAATATGAACCAATCTATATCTAATATAAGAAATGGATTTAGTTATATCGTATAGAGGATGAACCATTTGTAAAAAGCACTAGAAATAAATTTTAACCACCCATTACATTATTTACAAAATATCTCACTTTATATAATAATTGAATGTAAAATGCATTATATTTCCTATATATATATATAATTTAAAAAATAAAAATAAAAATAAAAACTTGCAAAATTTAAAACACTTTCAAATAATAAATATAGATAGCTCAATTTAGAAATTTTAATATATTGTATCAATTGTCAACTATAGTTTGTTAAAAAATAATCACATTATTTTAAGAAAAGTTTGGAACTAATACTTATAGTCTCATCTACTATTTTCATTTTTCACTTAAAAAAAAAAAAAAAAACCCTAAAAACCGAACCCAGTGAAAAAAGAAGAAAAAAAAACCCAAAACCGCATGCAATGAAGGAAGAAGAAGAAGCCACCTAGTGTGGAGAAAAAAAAAAAAAAAAAAAAAAAAAAGGTTGCGACTGAGTTGACAGTGGCTCCCTCCATGTAGTGTTATTTACGAAAATGTCATTGAAAACAGAGTTATGGAAACTGAAAACAACTAAAATATGTTTTCAGTTTCCATAACTCATCACTCAAAAATCAGATAATTGAGTGATGAAAACAAAAATTGAAAACTAAGCCAAACAAAAAAAAATTTGTGGGACCCACACGATTTGGATGATAAAAACAGAAAACTGAGTGATATTACTCAAAACTCATCCCATCCAAATAACACCTAAATCATCCATTTTTTTTTTTGCTCATTGCACAAGTCTACAACTAGTGCCATAGAAATAAATAAAATAAAAATCCCAGTAGAATATATTGCAATGAATTATTACAAAGAAAAATAAGACAAATTTGTACTTCCAATCTGATTCACCAACTACCAATCCTGATCTCTTTTTCCATGCTTATTTCCTTTTTATAAAACCCTAGCCAACCTCAAAACCAAAAGAAAAGAAAGTCCTATCAATATTCTATACATATAGATAGCAAGAAAACAAGAAATAACAAATCTTCTACATAGCAAGAAACCAAGAAATTGTTTCTTTTGAGCCAACAAACACATCATATACATCGTAGCCAAGCCAACCTTAGCCTTAGGTGACCCTTTTGGCACGGTTTCTTCTACTCATGTCCTCGATTGGATGCATATCTTTTCTTTCCAGTAACTCCAACGTCTTGCTCTCAACCTTACTAGTCTCTTGTTTTCTCGGCAAACGCAACAGACCAGCACCAACATCATACACTTCTCGACTCAACTTGTAGCTGAGAGCCTCCCATGCTGCGGTAATGATTTCAAAGATCACCATGTGCAACAAATCTTTTGCAGTGTAATTGTTTTCTTTGCACAATTTTTTTCTCTATTTTTTTGGATATATAAACCATGGTATTAAAACCACCCTGATTTCACCTCCTGTCCCTAAACACTACAAATGAATCAGGTTCTGTAATTGATTACAATCTTGGTATGCACTACTCTACTACAAGACCTATATACAAAACTCTCTTTTATAGTAAAAAACAAAAAATATTCTTCTCTTTTAACTTTTAATCTTTGATATTGAATTATCAAAACAACCAAATCACATATTCAATACATATGCATTTTCATTAATTCAATGACCTTGATTTGTCATTTGTATTTTGAGAGTTTTGCTTCTATTCTACCTCTGACAGTTCTCAAATCTGAGTTGTTTTTATTTGATTTTCTACTCCGTGACTTTCTTGACATCCGGGACTTTCGTTGCTTCTGTTTACCACGGGACCCATCTGGCTTTTGTCGCATCCTTTCTAAGCGCTGACGACGAATCTCAGGATCTGCCCAGCCCTTTCCCCATTCTGTGAAAGTTGAATAAGATGTGCACTTGTTCATTGAGAGCAGCATATCTGCTTCAGGATAAACATCGAAAGTTTCATCCCCTTTAGATCTCAGAAACTCCAGTCCTAATTTTGTTGGCTCTGGGAATTTTATCTGAACATGAATCTGCACTAACAGTACTGTAAAAATTAACTAAATGAAGGGCTTGCAACATACATGCACACATAAGAAGGAAACATGGGCACACAAACACAATACCACATGCATGGGATGCATTAAGATATGCAAGCATAAATGAACTTGTTTTAAACTTGCTCTACAGTTTTAGGCAGGTGAGCACATATTTTCCCCGAAAACGCAGTAAAACAAGTACTCAACTGTTTCTATCCCTAGTTGGAATTTGTGAGGGACAGACTTTTATAATCAACTACTAATTTTGGTTTTTTTTTTTAAAACCTCTAAGAATTTATGTTGTTGCAAGACACAGATGACCAAATGTTTAGTACCCATATAATATTAGAATACCAGACTTGTTCTTTTTTCTTCCAGTGAAATGCTGGTGACTATTGGACCAGCAGCTGGTGAAAATTTCAGCCAAATCCTTAAGCCACCAAGTAATTCCCTGGGGATAAAACCTCCCAAGGTGTTTGCCACTCCCATGATATAAATCGACTAAAATTTGCAGCAAACGTTATTTTCTGATTGTATATACCTTGTCATCTGCCTCTTGGATGTACCCTTTACCTTCCAGAATTCGTGCAAGACCTCGCCACCATAGCAGATCAGTTGTCACAAATTTTTGACACTACACGTAGTCAAGACATAAAAACAATCAAATGGCAAAGAATTTGAAAAACGTGTTAAACAGTAAACATCATATCAAGAAGCCAAGAAGCTCTGTGTGTGTGTGTGTGTGTGTGTGTGTGTGTATATGAGAGAGAGAGAGAGAGAGAATCACCAGCTCCCTTATTTTACTGACATACGCTCTGAGATTCAACATTTCCATAGATCTCCGTTGCTTAATGTCAGTGCATGTAGCATCATCATATGAGTCATCCATGAAAGTGCTCCCCTGATATTCAACATACATCTCATTTTAGGAATAATAATAACTGTCAGCTCCAAGAGCATATGATATGTCCATTGACTACTTAGAATTTTGATACTCCAAAGTAATATTCTTGACAAGTTGGCAATCACTTCTTAAGATGGACTCATGCATTTAGTTAAATGAAATATTTTAGTTTAATGAAATATAAATCCAATTGTAGAAAAATGTGTTCCAAAAAAATTCCAAAAATGATCAAAAACCCCCATCCATCATCAGATAGTCAAAAATAGTAATGTATAGCAGCTAAAATGCAGACTAATACCTAAAGAATAATAGAAGATTAGATCTTCCTACAACTTTTTTTTTTTTTTTTTTATAAGAGATTTCAACACAACTGAAATAATCATACATGATACTTACACAATTAGTAGCGATAACCTGTACTAAAAGATCCGCCTCCTCTTTCAAATTCTGCATTTGAGGAACTCCATCAGTGCACAGATCACACCTGAAAATGTAGAACATTAGATTGAGATTACTAACCATGACAATGTAGCAGACTAGCTAGTTGGATAATAACTATTGAGCTAGAGAAATCCTATGCCCACAACATTTTCACAACATTTTCACCACAAATCCTATGTGGCAGATTGTTACGGATTGTTATTGGTGGGGTAGAAAAGTAAATATTAATTGTAAGTTTCAATTAGAACCAATAACAACTAACCACCTATAATTTGTTGTAAAAATGTTATGGACGTAACACCTCTCATTGAATTAACCTCTATAAAATTGCTACTCCAAAAAAGAAATGATTATGGAAGATGAAAGTTTCTTTTTTTTTTTTTTGAGATGAAAGATAGAAATGAAAGTAATTATTACATACAAGAGACATGCATCATAACTAAAATCCTCTCCAAAGTACTCCACAAGTATCTTAGCCCGACAGCATGAAGTATTCATCCCATATCTGCAAGTATATCAAAATAATTTGTAATAAAATGTTCCTAAAAGTAAAAGGCAAACATGGCTTTAAGGAAATCTATTTAACATTAACCTGAAGCAATCAGATAGCATCTTATATGCTTGTTTTGTCTGATCTTCACTTCTTTTACTTGGCAAGAGTGACGGTACACTTGTTAGGTTTGCATATAGAGCTGCTTGGAAAAAACATAAACAGATTTTGCAGAAACTTTTAGAACTCATAATGACAATTCCAAAACACATTTTGATTTTTCTTTGTATAACAGTTTACAACACACCATTCAATTATCTAAACTTCACAATACGAACAATTTCCCAACAGGCAAGATATGGTGAAAAAGGAGTTTCAAAATTCCGGTATTAAGCATAGAAAGCACTCATTGTATGCAAGTAAAAAAAATTGCAAACATTTTTTTATTGGTAAGCTACACGTGCATCTTGCAAATTTTGAACTCATGACCTTTCCACCACCTGGTTTTTATAAGGGAAGGAGGTGTCATTTCATTTGAATTAGGCAACAACATACACTTCAAAAGCATAATTTATTACTCATTAAAAAAATAAAAATATAAAAAAACTTACTGCAATCTGCTAATTTCCCATCCCTGCCAGCTCGACCTGCTTCTTGATAGTATGCCTCCAAACTCTGTAAGCAAATCAATGGTTAAAGCTCACAGAATCACACTACAAATACTGAAAAAATTTATAACCAGGAAAAAAATTAATAATTTTGGCAGGCACATCAGACATGCAACTTTCAACAAAAGAAAAGTTCACTAATTGATATTTAGGAAATATGCAACAATTAATGCATGGTCATTATAAATAAATATGCTTCTGCACTGGGAATATCTCATAGCAGGAAGGCCTAGAGATCATGAAACCTAGTAAATATGGCACTGGCAGCAAGATCAAACTTTAAAAAATAAAAATAAAAAAATCACCTGTGGCCAACCATAATGGATGATTCTTCGGACATTTGACTTGTCAATCCCCATTCCAAAAGCAATTGTTGCAACAACTACCTGCAGGTAGGAGAAAAAAAAAGGTTGAGTACAAAAAGAAAATTTCTGTCTCCATATTATTCTCATCAAATAAACTGGAGGAATGAAATAATAAAGAGATTGTGTTCTGTTGATTGATATAGCAAGAATAGGGATCAAAGATTAGTTTACATGAAACAGTACGGAATGTGAATGTCATAAGACCATAGACCAACCTCTCTAGATGAATTTTATTCAGTATTCAAGTTAATTTATATCAAAAAAAAAAAAAAAAAAAAACTTAAACATTGCATTAATGACAAGAAAAGACAATATTTAAAAAGGACAAGTCTGGTAGGACATAGAAAGGAGAAATCCATAAATTTCCTTTAAAAAAAAGCTAATGAAATGGATTACACTGTAGAAAAGAATAATTGCACATTATAACTCATGCAAAACATGATTAAGGCAGGCAAAGGCTAAACAATAACAAATAACAAGTCTGAAACAATTAAAACAGCCATTTTAGTAGCATCCACAGAGAGAAGGGTTAGGATTTCAAGTTGAAAAAGAAATAATATAGGGTACAGTATAAATAATCGACTGGAATTCAAGAAAATTAGCTAGCTGAAATTCTCAACAGCAATGTATATTTGGAACCAAAATAATGGAATCAAATACTTGTTTGAGAAGGAAGTCTTACTGCTCTTCTAGATCAAATATTTCCATAAACCAAACTTCAATAAAATATAAGCAGCCTCACGATCAGGTATTACAGAAATACACACCATAGTCGGTTTTAAATTAAAATAGGCTTAAATGTGCTGCTGGTCCTCAACTTTTGGGAAGTTTTCATTTTAGTACACAACAAATTTAGTGTTTCATTCACACCCTTACTGTCACCTAACTAAAGTAAATTGCTGACAAAGCTAATGGAATGCTTATGTGGTACTTATTATAATAAAAATATATTTAGTGGCACTTAAAAAACATCAGCATCTTAATGGGAAAAAAATCTTCATTCCTCAATTTTGAAGAGGGAAAGAGAAGAACAAAATGATTCAAAAAACCATCCCCACTTTCTTTTCCTTCACTTTCTTGGCAACCTGACAGATCACACAAGCTCTCTCTTTGGATCTCATTCTCTCTCTTTCCAAACTCAATCCCCTCACTTGTTTCTCTTATACCCTCTATCTCTACAACTCAGCTCATATTCAAATCTGTCACAGCTCACTCTTCCTCGTCATAGCCACAGCCCTCCACTTCTAAGGTTTATCATATGACCACAAAGGCCTCGCCCTCATCCAATTCCTTCACTGCAAGTGACAATATCAACTCTCTTGTTTCCTCCGCCAATGCTGAAAGAGCTGATTACTCTGCCATTGAAATTCTCTCTCCTTAACACCGCCTCAAGGTCATTTTTTTGGTAAAACCGCGTCACGGTCATACTCTGATAATACCATATCTTTTTCTTTCTTTCTTTTTCTTGTTTTTTATTACATAGTTTGGTAGCTGAGAAAATGTGGGAAAAGGAAAATAAGTTATGGTCTGTTTAGGCGGAGAGAAAACCTAGGTAAGAGAAATGTGAAGTTTGGATCTTGTAATCAAGAAATTCAAATGACTCAGAAATATATATAATTGTAAGTTAGGCTCGTTTGAGTGGAAATGGAATCAGATTATTTTTGTTTTGAGTTCAGCAAATTTATTCTTTATTTCTCACATTCTCAAAACCATACAGAAAGTGGCTTTCTTAGTTTGCAATGTATGGTAGTAACTAAAGTGTTTTAAATATGCAATAGACAACACAAAGAGCTGGATGGGGTTTCATGGGAGGGGATTGATTTGTCAGGTAGGTGACAGTAAGGACAGGAATGAAACACTGTTAAAAGATTAAGGACTAAAATGAAAAATGAAATTTGTTGAGTACTGAAATGAACACGCCAAAAAGTTGAAGACTAAAAGCATATTTAAGCCTCTAGATGAATATAAGTGAAAATTTTATAACAAAGACACTGTTTACACTCAAATAGTAGTAAGTACTCCTTGCAGAAAATTCTACTGATTGTGGAAACACATGCTTTATTCCTCTAAAGGTGAGAAAAGATAAAACTAAAACAATAAAATTATTAATCCAAACTAAAGTTTGAATCTCATCTAATTAACCTCTTTCAGTTAACTAAAGAAAATCAGTAATTCCACTTAGATCAAGTAAAGGCCTAAAAGTTATATTCCCAATCCACTAATATCTAGTTTCTGATTTGGACAGCAACTTGACTCTTAATAGGTAAAATATGGATAAAAAAAGTGCCTTTTAACTCAGAAAATACACTCATAAACTACATATGACATATATACATCTATCTTTTTTTTGATGAGTAACATATATACATCTATCTAGTTGTTGATAAATAACATATACATACATCTACCTAGTACATGCATTAAAATAACCCAATGGCCTAAAATCAAACACAGTATATACAAATCTAGTTATGTATCAGAGTGTCTATGCTCAGCATCTTCCATGTAAAGCTAAAATCCTTACCTCTAAAGTACTTTCATGAAATTCCTTGTGAACCCGCCTTAAATGTGATTTTGGCAACTGTGAGGAAATAAGGCCATATTAGTTCAATACCAAATGTATAAAATTTTAGGCAAAAATTCAATTTAGTCCCTCACAATGAGTCAATTTGGCCCTTCCATCCAAATCTGTTAGCAAACAATGACATTTAAAGATTCTTCTTTTATTAATTATTTAAATAAAAGCATTCATGAGATGCGCCATTTACTATATCTTGTTATGTGATGCGTATTATTTTAAAATTAATATATATAAAAAAATGTTAAATGGCTCCATTTGCTTACAGATTTGGACAGAAGGACCAGACTAAAAGTGAGGGACTAAATTGACAAAAATTAAATCTAGTAAAAATTTCATAATTGAATTAAAATTCAAGGGAATAAATTGAATTTTTGCCAACATTTTTATAGGAGAAAGTAATCTACATGCTACTGGTGAGAATGTTACACAAATGATATGATATGTAAAAATTAATGAGAAGCTCAGCAGGACAACTAGGTCAAAAAGTTTCAAAATACTACCATTAGCAAGCCGATGGAGGAAATTGGTGAAAAGGAGGGCTGTTTTAGAAAGCTAAGTTGCTTAGAGAAAAGAAAGAACGAACTAACTCTTCAAGAGACACACTATTGGAATAATGCCTCACAAGTAGAGATTTCTAGGATTCAATTTCAACTAATTACAATGAGAGCAGCCTTGCTTATTTATAGTTACATAAGCAAGCTTTTGATTGGTTAGGAAGTTAGTTACAAGAACCTACCATGCAGCTGCCATTTGATTGACCAAAGCCTAACAAACTTCTCTAACTAACTAATAGGCTATTGCATTTATCACTAACAACCTATCAACTACTAACTTTCTGTTACAAGTGATAAAGGCTATTACAAGTAAAAGGATATGGTTATCATACAACATAAGCACTAGTGCTGATCATAGGAAACTAATGATTGTTCTTGCTGGACAGTGACAAGTAGTAACAGCTAGCTTTTAAAATAAACTGCATCATAAGCAGGGTTATGAAAGTACATTAAAAACAGGAAAGTTGCTAATGCAGATATCCACTTGATTTCCCTTTCAATTGGCATTTCATCACCCTTGTGGATTCAACAATTAGTCAAGTATCAGCAGTATATTGTAATGGCAACCCTAGATAAATCTTAATTTTGAATTTTTTAAGAAAACCCAGGTTCAGAAATATGGGAAACACAAGATAATGTCAAAAGAATTCCTGTTGGGCTAAGAGGTTGGTTAAGTGACCACACTTGCTAGTAAGTTGGGAATAAACTCTAAAATACAATGCATATAAATAAACTTCTAGTAATTGTCAAAAAATACCGATGCGTTATAAGCAGCTGCCTTCACACCAAAACCACAAAGAAATTTTGCTATTTTCAATGTTTCTTTTCTAGTTGGAACATATATGATGGTTGGACCTTGTTCTAAGGGCTCATGCAGAAGTCTTAATCTTTCTTCTGGTTTACTTGGTGGATCAATTGTCTCAGATAACCCTCTCATATCCCCTTCCTCCCAAGAAGATTGTCCATAGAATTCACCAAAGGCAACTGCAAGAATAAAAGTGATTGAGATATTGAACAAAAAATCATCAATTAGCCATAATCTTGAAAATTTGTTGATAGAACATTAATAAATGACCAAAGAATAAAGCATAAGAAGGGAAGACAAAATTCAAAGGTTTGTACCATCCCAATCGTCCACACTCTGAAATATGTCAACATCATTTTCTAAATATTCAACTGACATCTCTTTTCCCTTTGAAGCAGTCAAACCATTTTCCTCCATTGAATCTACTTCATCATCATCTCCACCAGTATAAGAATCCTCAATTTCATAACTATCAGAGCCATAAGATGTATCATCTAATTCTTCTGAGATGATAGTCTGTTTCTTCTCACCAGTCTTTCTCTTTCTGACATATATGTCTATCAATTCACTGAAATCCTTTGCATAGGAAGCTGGTGAAGATGTTCTACTATGCTTTACCTGTAAATGGCAGCAAGTGAATAAGGATAAAGTAAAAAAAAAAAAAAAAAAATGATGACATGGAAGTTATGAAGAAATTATGAGTTCAATCTAATAATTATTCAAAGAGTCCATTAGGAACCCTTGAAACCATCCTCTAGCATAGTAAAATCCTAATAAAACTTGCATAGAAAGGACCAATCTGGAAAAGATATATCTCCGATAACATACTGAAATTGGAATATAAAAGAATAATATAAAAATCTCACCAAAAACCGAAGATTTGGCCTAAAAAATGAAGTAATAACAATTTTTGTTTCCATTGACATGCACAGCGATTTAAGAATATCTTCCCGAACCCGAATTGTGGCAGTAGCAGTCAAGGCCATCAGTGGTATATCATATTTTAAGAATTTTAAATTGCTAGCACTGAAATTCTCCCGCAATACAGATAGTCGCCTGAAACATTTAAATGTGTAAGTCAAACAATTGCAAGTTAGCAACAACTCTAATCGTCTAGTACAAGAACTAGGTTGAAGAACCTCAGAGAGTGGACATTAAAACTTCAAAGGCACAGCAGATTCAAGCTGGATATTAAAGGCTCAAAGTGAATTATAAACTAAAATAAGAAACAGTCTGAAACTAAATAGATACAGGACTTCTTCTCATTATCTTATTGAAAACATTGCAAGCAGGGTTTTCCGGGTTGGATTAAGTTAACTATGATTAGTCTCTCCTGAATTTCATTTGAACCAAATGCATGGCTAAGCCATTGGTTATTGATAATATATATTCATTAGTAGTGAAGTAATAAAATCAAACCACTGCTGTGAAATATAGATGTACAGTCATCCAGAATGGGAAGCACAAACCTGTAATCAGGCCGAAAATCATGACCCCACTTGGAAACACAATGGACTTCATCAATGGCAAACAAAGCAATTCCACGACCTTCTGCAAGCCTCTGAAGTGGTTTTATCAATCTACAGACATATGGTTTCTTTATTCTACTTGAAACAAAAAACATAAATACCTCCATACATACATATGTATATACACACACACAAACACACGCACACACGCACACGCACGCACACATATATATAAAGAATGATATGTTAAAGAGGAAAGCAATAGAGAATATGATTTTGAATATGATCTGGCAGACGAGTATATTGGCCTAATTAGTTGATGAGGATCCATAGAGCCAGCCCCAATTTAATTGGTACCAACACTTAGTTGACTTTGAGTTTGACTTCTAAGAAATTAATAACATGTTCATCTTTAAAACACAAGTCACATAGTATGTCATCTACCTTAAAACTGTCTCTGGACAAACATATACAATGCTATACATGCCTCTCATTGCTTTCTGTTCCACAGTACTGTCAGGTTGCCCAGAACCAAGAAAGCAAGCAGAGACCCCGTGTTTTGCTAGCTTTAAGCATTGATCATGCATCAAACTAATCAAGGGTGAAATCACCACTACAACTTTCCCTGTTAATAACGCTGGAATCTGGAAACACAATGATTTCCCTGTAGAAAGTTATCATGTCCAACTAATTAGAGCCCAACAAAACTATATAATGCATACAGTGTACAGACAGCAATATATTTTTAATAAAATAAAATAAAATAAATAAAAACATTACCAGACCCTGTGGCGGCAAGGACAAGACAATCTTGGTGAGCTAACCAAGCAGCCAAGGCTTCCTTCTGGAAATTCTTCAAGGATGAATACCGGAAATGCTTTTGCAAGAGACTGACAACTTTCTTCTCCCAATCTGATGCAATATCCAACTCCCAAGGGCAGTCAACTGAAAATAATTCCGACATAGTTTCAAGGTTACAATGCATGCCAGAAAGATCTTCCTTATGTTCTTCCACAAATGCATCAGGTAGAAAACCAGTCCTGCGTTTTTTAGGTCTAGCTGTGGATTGGAAATGGTCCATTATGCTCGACTGTCGTAGTTGACCTGAAGAAGGTAAGGAGGACAAGGTCCTTTTGCCTAGATTTTTTTCATTGCTTGTGGAACATCTAGAACTACTAGATGCACCCCGACTATTTCTATGAGAATAATTTGAGAGATACTCCAGAGCATCATCAAATGATGGACCCACTGCTTTTACAGCTTCCAAGACAGAAGAATTCTGAAATCCCATCTCAATCAGTTTTGCAATGACTTCATCAGAGGATAGGCCATTTCCATCCATGGTATGAAAATGTTCTCTAGGGAAAAGAAAAAAGGGAAATTAACATCAATAAGAGGATTGATTGAGGGAATATTAAAGATAGCTCAAGTACCACTTATCAAGAAAATCAAATAGCTACCCAAACTTGTACTTTGTATACATACACTACACAATGACAACATTTAATTTCCTATTAGCTTCATAGCAAGTATAACCCAACACCAATTTGAAGTCAGAAACAATATAGGATATTTATACCTACTCATATATGCCTGTAAAGTATAAACCTAACTCTATAAGAGGTAGAGCCGCAATCAGAGTTGAAAACCCAAGAAATAACTCCCATTGAGAGGGGGGGTGGAAGAACTAAAATAAAAGAAAACCCAAAGGCTAAAGATTTAAGGCATAAAACCAAAGCATTGTAATACAGCATAATTGTCTCTTTGCAAAACCAAGTCTTTTGTGTCATTTTATTTTTAAGGCATTAAAACAGAAAAACAACCTTAGATGTGACATTCCAAGATTTATATTTTGTTCTTTACCACAATTTACTTAGCAACCAAACAGAAAGTCAGCAAAACCCTTTTAAACAGTCAACTCAGCAAATCATAAAAAATTGATCAAACAAAATAGAAACTGCTACATGAAAACAACTGAGTACACAATTTCTTAAACTCCTCTGATGGTGAAAAGTCTAAGGTTATAAACACTCAACCTTTTTCTTTCCTTCATTTTCTCAACTACCAAACAATCATAACAAGAAAAAATCATCCATTCTCATTCCAATAAGTCAGCCATTCTAAATTCCATTCATCAAATTGCTGAGAGATAAATAAAGAAATTTATTCAGGACAACATAAAAGAAAAAACTAACCAAAAAATGGCAAAACTACTTCCATGCCATCATATTAGATTAACATCATTTATATCCTGCTATTTTAGTCAATTTTCTTAGCAAACAAACAGAAAGTCAGGTAACCCTTTTTGAACACAAATATCACAAATATACAATCAAGCAAAACAACAGCCCTACAACATGAAAAAAAAAAAAAAAAAAAAAAAAAAAAAAAAAAAAAAAAATCAACTCAACTTGAGTACCCAATTTCCCAAAGTCAAACATCACGAACATTTTTCATTCTCTCTTCCTTAATTTTCTCAACAACCAATCAACACTGTATCACCCAGAAAAAAACTACAACACCAACAACTGACTTCCATTCCTTAATTTTCTCTTTGTTTTTTCCTTCATTTTCTCAGCAACCAAACAATGCCATAACACAAACAAATAAGAGATAAAAATAATATAAATAAATTCGTCCATTCCCATTCTAATTACTAAAGCATTTTACTTTTCAAATATATGAAAATAGAGATCAATATAAAACAAAACCAAACAATGCCATAACACCCCGAAAATAAAATATATAAATTAAATCTAAATTAAAACGTAAATCATAAAAATTCAAAAACACGCACAATTATGAGCAACAGAGAGAGAGAGAGAGGTTTCTGACCTATCGATGAAGAAATGAAACCCTAAAAATACAGAGCTTTAGAGAATTTGAGCTCTCTCTCTCTTAGGGTTTACAAAATTGAAAGATAATGGGTAGCTACGACTACGAGCTTGAGTAAAAATGTCAAATTATGAACAATTTCCGCCAAACCAAATTCCCGCCAGAATTTGGGATTTTTATTTTTACTACTTGGCAAAAGAGAAGGGTTTGTACAAGTTTCACTAATTTTCGATTAAAAACCAAAACGATGTCGTAGGGTGGATGCCAGGTAGAGCTAAGAATTTGGGGTCCATTTTTTTTTAAGGGCCAAGGATAAGGCCTACTACAGTTTATGGCCCAAAAATAAAAAGGTCCACTATAGCATTGCAAACTACATTTCAGTTGTCTCTTTTTTTCTATTTTCCTTTTTTTTTTGGCTATCATAGGTGGTAAGGTCTAAACAAAAGTTTACTAACCCAACCTAATAAAAACTTTTTTGTCACAAATTATTCTTCTTCCTTTTGTGTTTGTATTTATAGGTTAATGATAAGTGCTCAAGCATTAATAGAACTAGTTGTAAATGCATGGAAAATTTTAAACTTAGAGAAATACTATGTCCATAACATTTTTACAACATTTTCACAAAAAATTCTATGTGACAGGTTGTTATGGGTTGTTATTAGTAGGGTATAAAAGTAATTTCAATGGTAGGTTCAAATTAGAACCAATAACAACTAACCGCTTATGATTTATTTTAAAAATGTTGTAGATGTAGCACATTTCTTTCTTTTATGAAGTGAAAAATGAAAATAGTAAATGAGACTTATATGTGCTAGTCGCAAACCCTTCTTAAAACGATATGATTATTTTCTAACAAAATGTAGTTTATGCAATATATTAGATTTCAAAACTAAGCAATCAATATTTGTGATTTGAAAGTATTTTAAATTTTGTAAGTTTTTATAAAGAAATATAATGTAATTTATATTTAATTATTATACAAGGGGGAGTAACTCTGCTTTATTAGTAGAATAAAATAAAATAAAATCACTTACCAACCAACTTCTCAAGTTTGACTTTGTTTTATTAGTAGAAAAAAATTCGCAAAGCCGAAGCTTAAAATAAAAGATTTAGCCTTTTTGAGAAAGATACTAACAATTTTTTTTTTTTTAATGGAGAGCCTAACAATTAGATAGCAAGGTGGCACAGAAAAATATGTTGTCTTAATTTATGGTTATATACACCTATGATTTATTGTGAAAATGTTGTGAATGTAGCACCTTTCTTTTTTTTATGAAGTGAAAAATGAAAATTGTAAATGAGACTTATATGTACTAGTCGCAAACCCTTCTTAAAATGATATGATTATTTTCTAACAAAATATAGTTTATGCAATATATTAGATTTCAAAACTAAGCAATCAATATTTGTGATTTGAAAGTATTTAAAATTTTGTAAATTTTTATAAAGAAATATAACGTATTTTACATTTAATTATTATACAAGGGGAGTAACTCTGCTTTATTAGTAGAATAAAATAGAATAAAATCACTTACCAACCAACTTCTCAAGTTTGACTCTGTTTTATTAGTAGAAAAAAATTCTCAAAGCCAAAGCTTAAAATAAAAGATTCAGCCTTTTTCAGATACTAACAATTTTTTTTTTTTAATGGAGAGCCTAAACAATTAGATAGCAAAGTGGCACAGAAAAATATGTTGTCTTAATTTATGGTTATATACACCTTTTCACATCTCATCATCAGCATATGGGCTCATGAGAGTGGCAATTACAATGTGGACCACATCACAATTGACTTTGTTGTTTTTTGGATGAATGAAAAGATTTCATTAATGAAACCATTAACTACAACAAGCTGGTTAAGCAAGCAACAAAAACAGACCACTAACCAAGCACAACCGATTGCTTAAAAAAGCAGTTCAGCCTCAACAACCACCCAAACCTACAACTTCAAATTCATCATATGTCAGGCCTACTAATGCTTTAGATGGTGGTCTTAGTGAGACATAAGACATTTTCTCTCCACAATAGTCACGTATTAAACCTTCTATGGCCAACTCTACAGGTTTACCAATTCCTCTAGCTACCCCAGATGTTAGCTCAACCCAAGATTCTGCACAAACCCAATGTCCCCAAACTCCATGCAATAACAAACAGGAGAAACAAACATTTGAACCTTCTTCAGACTGTCAGAAAAGTTTCAAGCCCCCTCCTCCTCCACCTCCACCCCCATGTGTGACATATTTTCCTTCTTCATCTCAAACCTTTCCAATATCATCAAACACTCCATCTTGTATTCCACCACCACCACCACCATGTCCACTTCCTCGTTTAAAAGGAAAAAATAACTCTACCAAAGGCCCACCCCTTCCACCTCCACCCCCATATGTGACATATTTTCCTTCTTCATCTCAAACCCCCCCAAAATCATCAAAAGCTCCATCTTCTATTCCACCACCACCATGTCCACCTCCTCTGTCAAAAGGAAACAACAACTCTGCCATAAGCCCACCTCCTCCACCATCTATACCGCCTCAATCTACTCCATTGGGGAAACATGCAGCTCCATTACCAAAATTGAAGCCACTCCACTGGGACAAGGTTAAAGCTGCCCCTGATCAACCTATGGTGTGGGATATGCTGCCACATTCATTTAAGTAAGTTGCTTTAGCATTACGTTCTTAACAATGTTAGGATGCTAAAATTTGTACTACATTAGTCTTTAGAACTCATGTCTTACCAATCACAAAAAATAAATAAATAAATAAATATTTATTTTATGTTGTTGAAGTAGCACAAATCACAATAATTGTCGCATCATTTTATAACCCTTTTGTAGTAAAATTGGTGATAGCTTTAGAATTTTTCATACGTTTCTTTGACTACAATATATTTCTTCTCTTTCTGTGTAATTGAACATATTATGAATCACGAAATAGGTTGGACGAGGAAATGATTGAATCACTTTTTGGAAACAATTTAAAAACACTTACTGTGTAATTGAACATATTATGAATCACAAAACAGGTTAGACGAGGAAATGATTGAATTACTTTTTGGAGACAATTTAAAAAACTCAATGATGAGTGATGAAGCAAAGAAGAAGACTCCTCCAAGCAAGCATGTCCTTGAGCAAAAGAGACTACAAAACATAAGTATAGTGTCAAAAGCCTTGAATGTGACTGCTGAGGAAGTATGTAAAGCACTAACACAAGGTATAACTTAGCTTTAAACCATAAGCAATTGTGATTGAGTGCCTATTTTTCCACATTGTGAGAATGAAGTTGTGAGGATCATGGAATAACAACAAATGTGAACTAAAACACAGTTATTATATATGCCCCATAAATTATTTTGAGATGTGAATTCTAAGCAATTCACTTATGTTAGAATTGGACTTACAAGTTTCAGTGTCAGTTTTTAAAGATTTTTGGTCAAGACAATAATGAAGAATGATGGCTCCGGTCCTGTAGTCCTGAACTTCCAGCAAATGGATTATAGATTACAAATTACTAAAAAGGTTCTCATCACTTTTTGAACAGGATCCTCTCCAAAAGTTAAGGTTTTCCAGCATATGGAGAGAGGCCATTTCAAGATCAGGATTTTATTTCTTGTATATCCGTGTGTAGACATGGTTTTCTATAGACCTTTGAATTTGTGATGTTTAATCTAAACCATGAAATGGATCCTTCCCAAATGGAAATGATCGTTCCATAACTTTTGAGGAGAGAGAATATATCTCCAACAAACAATTCATGATGTTATATCAAGTACAACTGCAGACATACTCATGCCATCACCTGATTATAATTTTTATCAAATGGTGGGAAGCAGGGAAAGGTTTGGGTTTGCAACAACTGGAGGCATTGGTGAAGATGGTACCTACCAAGGAAGAAGAGGCTAAGCTCTCTAGCTATGAAGGAGACATTAATGAACTGGAGTCTGTAGAGAAGTTTTTCAAAGAAATTCTTGAAATACCATTTGCCTTTCTTCGAGTTGAAGCCATGCTTTATAGAGAAACTTTTGAAGATGAAGTGGTTCAGTTCAGGAAATCTTTTTCAATGCTAGAGGTAACCATCAATCATAAACGTATCAGTTTTGATCAAAACCAACATTTCTAATACAATGATCACTTTGACTCTGATTTATGTTGTTACTAGGAGGCCTGCAAGGAACTCAGATCAAGCAGGCTTTTCTTAAAGCTACTTGAAGCCGTGCTCAAAACAGGCAATCGTATGAATGTTGGAACTAGCAGAGGAGGTGCTAGAGCATTTAAGCTTGATACCCTCCTTAAGCTTGCTCATGTGAAAAGCACTGATGGGAAAACTACCTTACTCCACTTTGTTGTTCAAGAAATACTCCTGTCTGAGGGAATTAGAGTTTCAGATAGTATTCTGGGGGTTGAACAGAGTGAAGAAGATTACAGAAGAATGGGCCTTGATCGTGTTTCTGGTCTGAGTACAGAACTCTCCAATGTGAAAGAGACAGCTACGATTGACTTGAATGTTCTTGCAAGCTCTGTCTCAACCCTATCAGATGGATTGGCCAAACTGCAACATCTAGTACAAAAGGACTTGCGTATGGATGAACAAAATGGAAAATTTGTCAACTCAATGAGATCCTTCATAAATTATGCAGAGAAAATTCTGAAAGACTTGCAGGGAGAAGAAGATAGTGTCCTAACACATGTCAAAGAAATTACTGAGTACTTTCATGGAGATGTGAGCAAACACGAAGACAACCCACTTCGGATATTTGTCATTGTGAGAGAATTTATGGGCATGTTAGATCATGTTTGCAAAGAGCTTAGAAGCTCCTAAGCTTTACACTGTCCAAATTCTCTGGCACCATTCTGGTAGGTTAAATTGCTTGGTGTGTTTAAAAGATACAGCTCATCACCAATCAGTTTGTAAGTTTATTTATTTATTTATTCATGTGGAGCTTTAAATCATTTAGATTGAATTGCTTGCATACTCTAAAAGATTGATCTGGGGTTGTTGGGTTGAGTTGAGTAGAGTAGACTGAAATCTTATTCGGGGATATTTAATAACAAATAACAACATATTCAATCAGCTAAATGCAGATCCAAATTAGAAATTAACACATGTTACTGCTTGGAAAGAAAAAACCAAACAGTAACATTCATTATCCTAATCAGTAATGTCAACTAGACAAATCCTACTATTCTAGTACTAATCTTACCCAAGACAAATTTATTTTGTTTCCATACAGGGTCAGTGACTTGTCAAGGACATATCTGAATAAAATGAATGTCCAAGAAGATTCAACCAAAAAATCTATGTATACAACACTGCACAATGCTTATTTTTAGTAGATTATTGTTGCCACTTTGTGTACTGATCCACCATATTTTCACAACAAACACTCTTATCAAAATTAGCACCTTACGGTCCTTACCTATTGCCGAAATTTCTTTCTCTAGGCAAGAATTACACACGGTTAAATGTATCAAAAAGTCAATTTCCAATCTTTCAGGCTTCACTTTCGATCTCCTATGTGAACATTCTGAAGTTTTTTTAGAGAGCTTGACATTCTGTTACAACTTACAACATATTTACTTCTATTTGGAATGGACTCATAGGCATCCTCATATGATACACTAAATTATTTTCAGCTTTGCTATGAAAGCTTTAAAAAATACTTCAATATATGAATACTACACTATTTTTTCTTATACGCCTAAGTACTAATCTTGATCTTTTTTTCCAGGATCTTTTTATTTTGCTAATCTCTGCCATAGATTTCTTCCCGCTGCTTACAACAAGTGGGGGAAGGGAGATTGAATCATGCAACTAAGCTTCGAGACTCCTAATAGATTCATCTCCATAGATTAATCGAACAATACCATTAAACCACAAGGCTATTAATGATTTCAATGTAAAGATAGCCAAGGTTCATACTATATATAAATGCCACACTTTCACATATCACAATCACGAACATCATCAGAATATGGGCTCAAGGCATTGGCAATCTCTATGTAAATCACATTACAATTGAAATTAATTAATTGAGTAACAAAGATCATTCAAATTACTAAAAAAATTTGTATATATTCTTGAAATATTTAAACTCAAGAGGAATAAAAACCAGTAATGAAGATTTTGGCTAATTAGTAACAAACTTTGGAGGTAAAAAATTATTTGATAAAAAAAAGACCTAACCAATTTGAACCCTAAGCTCCTAGCATTCTACAACTCATCATTTGGTTCTTCAACCTCAGTTTCAGCTGAGCTTCCACCACTCTTTTCATAAAGTTGTTTCATAACTGGAATGCATACTTCTTCAACCACTGTCAATTTCTCATCAAAATCTTCCTTCTCTGCATTCTAGTTATTGTCCAACCATTCAAGGGCTTCTTTCAATCTTCTCCTCATCGTCCAAATCAATCTTATCTGCCAACTTGTCCCTGTCACCAATGGTGCTCCTCAAAGTCTCCAACTTGTTCCTGGCATCAATTCTCTCCTTCGCCTTCTTATCCTCTTCTGCAAACTGCTTGGCCTCCTTCACCATCCTCTCAATTTCTTTTCTTCTTCTGACTTCTTAGCTGCCTTGTTTTCTGCTTACAGATGTAAGATACCATTGGCCAACCTCCAAGGTAACCTCAATTTGGTGGACTCCCCTGCAATAAGAATCAGAACATTTGTCCGAAACCACAAGCTATAGGCTATAGTTATATAGGATATAAAAAATCATTGCAATGCAGTAAACTTCTGTTTCCTTAAAACTAGTGACAATACACAAATATCATAGTCCATTTTCTGTTTAGATTACCATGGAGCATGTGGAATGCCAGATAAATCAAACCTCCCAAGTCCACAGCAATCCTTTGTCAAGCTTCTTTCACCTTTGAAGACCTGAAAATTTTCGAAGACACATTAGTCTCAAAACACTACATGCAGCATGTTTATAATAGAGTAAGGTTTCTTCATTCTTGCATGGATTCATATGTTATACCTTGATGGACACTGTGGTTTGCTGGTTGACACCCTTGTTTTTGTTTGGCTCCTTGCCATCAAAGAAATGGCTACTTCTTCATGGAACGTCTTTTCCTCACACGTTTTTTAGTCATTGTGTCAGACTGTCAGTCAACAAATCCTTGCTACAATTTCATGACGAGACACAGACTATACCAGTTTCCTTATGGTAGCACCGTCACGAAACTAGTGCAAGGTTTTGGTGACATTGACGAAATAGCTTAAAAACATTTGAGGAATAAGTGTTGTGAGCTTAGATGGGAAGAACCATGGAGAACCAATTTTATTTCCAAATTACTTCCTAAGCGAACATACATTCCGAAACTCACTATTTATATGGTAACTTGAATATATGGTAGTTAGAATTTTTGGAGAGAATTTATTTTAAAACTATTTTTTAAAGTAAAACATAGATGCTTCAAAGTAAAACATACATTCTGGAACTCACTATTTTTTTTATACTGTTTTTTTTGGAGAGAAATTATTTTAAAACTATTTTTGGAAAACAAAAATTCCATTTTTGAATTATATATCTAACCTCACTCAATATCATGGCACAACAAGCTCAATCTTACAATTCATTCCTTCAACTCATCTTTTTCATGCAAAAAGACAACAAAAAAACACACAGGGGCAGAGCTACCTGTTAGGGTGGGGGTCATGGCCCCTCCAAAATTTTTGAAATTTTTTTTTTTTTATACTATATAGATATATTTAATATTTTAAAAATTAGCCCCCAAAAATAGGACTCCTCCTCCCCCCCCCCCCCCCCCCCCAATATCTGAGTTAGTCTAATAATTTTCTTAAGAAAAATTGTCCAATTGGTCATAGTAATTATAGAGAATTAGTCGCAGACTCATGCAATGCATGGAAATATTATTAATGGCTATTTTGTGGTTAAACTTAATTATTTGAAAGAATAAAATTTATAATAAAAATTTGTTTAGGATCATTTTATGAATCGCCAAAATAAAATTCTTACCACATAAGTTAGTAAACTACCATTAATAAAAATAATAATAAAAAAGCCCAAAAATATAAGTATAACATAATTTATCAAATTATTCAAACAAAATTTTGTAAAGAAATCATTTAAATCAGCTATCAAATATATATACGACAATAAAAATTTCATAATTAAATATAGTGTAGAGTAAATATGGCTTTTACAAAAACAATGAATTCAAATTGACATATTAAGAAGAAGAAGAAGAAGAAGAAGAAGAAAAAGAATAATAATAAAAATAAAGTAGAAAAATAAAAAAGGAAGAGAAACCTTAGTGTAAATTTTTGTGCAATTGAATATTTCTCTCTTGTTATGGTTTGTTCATATGTGTGTGTGTGTGTGTGTGTGTGTGTGTGTGTGTGTGTGTGTGTGTGTGAGAGAGAGAGAGAGAGAGAGAGAGAGAGAGGTGAGTAAGAATGTAATTATTATTTGAATGATTATTGTGATTTGTTGATAAAAATTAATAAACAATAATAGAAACCTAAAACGTATTTTTTTTCCTATTAAAATAGAGAAGCCTAATTTATTCTCATTTAAAGTAATTAAAACAATAGAGGATATACTCATAGAGTGAGACGTTTGTATTATCTATATGCAAACAAAGAGTCATTCTTATAGCGTTTGATGACTTTTACATTCAGTAAACCTATTAGAAAAGACTTTGATTTATTATTATTATTATTATTATTATTATTGTAGGGATCGAGTTTGAGCATTATTCCTTGAGAATGAGTGGATTCAAGCCTAACTGGCCCAATACAATGAATTTGTAGAGTGCAGATCGAAGAACTAGGCCCTAGTGAGGGTTGCGACAACTAAACTTGGTAATGCATGGATCGGGTGGCAAGAACACAAACTGAAATATAAAACTAGGCTCCTCGGCCGTTTCCTTGGATCGTATATTTTTTATTTCTTCTCTAGTGCTAGGTTACAAAGACAATACAAATGCCACGGTTCCTTTTCTCTCCAAAAACTCCCGCGCCCCCTTTCTGGTGGATTTGTTACATTTTATATCCCCTTCTGGTTAATCCTGACCCTCCATTTGTCGATCATGCAGGTCACCACTTGAGTGTTTGTCCCATCAGCCACCTTCCTCCCCTTCCTGTGGATGGTAGCAGCTGAGGCGGCACTGTTCAGGGGTCACTTCTCTATTAATGCGGCCAGAACATTAGTTGTGGACATTTAATGTGGAGGTGACAGTTCCTCCTAGGATTGCTCCTCCACCATGCTTCCAAGCCAACCCGTTGTACATGCCTCTCCCTTGGATCGCTTTGGAGGGTTACTTCTGAAGACACTTTGCTTTTCTCTTCAATGGTTCGTATGGGCCGAGGACATGATTGTCCTCGACGGTACTCCTAGTGAATGAAGCTTTCTTGGCTCATCCTCGGACACTCCTTCCTCCTTGGTGTGGGCCTTGGGCTTGACATAGAGTGGACCGGGGTTGCCAAATTCTCTAACCCCACAATTATTATTATTATTATTATTATTATTATTATTATTAGAGTCACAATTTTTAGATAGTTTATTCTGTTTTGGCGAAGATGATGTGGTAATGAAAATGAAGATTAATTGTGGCATAAGTATATTATATATCTTATCATTTTTTTGGTATGATGCATCCTAATATGAAGTATTCATTACGCAAATTATTGTTTTTTATATCAACTTCAAAAATCCAAGTGGTAATAAAAAATAAAATAAAACACCCCCACAATTGCAAGAACATTTGAATTTTTTTTAAAATTATTAAATATTGGTTTTTTTTCTTTCTTTTCATTGGAACTGATCAATGAAGAATTTGGGCTCTTATCATTGCCTAAATTTTTACCATCGTCATTGCTGCAATCAATCCAATGAAACACACCCATTTATGAATGAACTTTATTAACATAATAGTATTCTTAAATATTCATTCTTCCCTTTTTTTCCCCTACATGAACATGGCCATCTTTGTTTTCTTTTTTAATCTTTCTTTTAGTCATTTTATCAAACACATGGAAATATAGAACTGCAAATATTTGGATTACCTTCAACATTGAAATAGAGGGCAAACCACTTTCTTGGCAGCATTTCATTGTAAAAGAGACAAAACAAAACACACACACACACACACACACACACATACACACACACACTTAACATTGCAATATATAAAATTCGCTTAACATACCATATGGGTTGAAGGAACAAAACGATATCCCCATTTAAGAATTTAGGCTTGTGGTTCTGAAAGGAGCTCTATACTTGCAGGAGTTAAATCCAAAACCATTCCCTTTGCGGTTAAGAGAAATAGATGACATCTAACGGTTTATATATCTTCTATTCGATTTATCTCTCTGATTTTATAGGGGTAGTGGCAATTGAATATTATGAATTAGTTGGATTCAATGAGAAGAGGAAGAGGAAATATATGAGGAGATTAAGAGTTTGAGGCATTAAAGAGCTTACATGGGAAGTTTAAAATAGTGGAGACAGAAAGTCATAGGTGTTATGGAAGTTGAAGTGAAAACTGCAAAAACATTAAAAGAATAATAGAAAAAGAATGGAAATAAAATAAAATTTTTTATTAATGAAAATAAAATAATGACATGACTGCTAATATGGCTTAATTAGAGTATAGCAACAATAAATACTACGCTTCAACTTTTAGATATATATAAATATAGATATAGATGTATTGTTTCTCAAATTCATTTTTTGTTGTAAAATGTGTTCTCGTATCTATTAAAGTTTTGGATCATTCATTCGTTAAATTGAAAAAAAATTTACTCGCAATGGTAGACAATTTGTAAATTATATTTAAAATGAAAATTTTAAGGATTTCACTATAGAAGATGGTGAAAGATGAATTTAACTCTATAAAACATTTAATTTTAAGGATTTCACTATGAAAGATACTAAATTATGTGTATGTGTATAGATGTATGCGTATGGAAGTTTGTATAGACAACAAATTAGTAACACAAATCGGTCTCTCCAAACAAAAATTTCTAACCCCACCCTTGAAAAAACATAATGGTTAAATTTGTGTGATTAAACATTTAATAAATTTATAGTTCTTGAAGACACCTCATTTATTTATTTTGATGAAAATTGGCATTGCGATCAATGAAATGGCATTTTTATGATCTTGGGGCTTTGGGAAATTTTTGAGAGTTTTGGATACGAAAAGAAATTTTGGAAAAAAGTCTAAAGTTCAAAATGTAATTGATAAGTCTTAGGTCAAATTGTAATTCAGAAAGATTTTGGTGTCAAAGTATAATTTTTGGAAATTTTGGAGGCCTAGGTATAATTTTGAGAAATATGGGTGACCAATGTGTGATTTTAGGAAGGTTTGGGCAATTTTGTAATTTTTGCATGGGCCTGATGGTGTTTTCGTAATTTAGTTTGAAGCTGGGTGGTCGGTGGTTTTGTTCTTTGGACTCGAAAATTTGTGCTTGAGTTTATAAAGTAGTATTGGAATGTTCCGGGTTGGGTCAATGTGGGTTTTAAGTTTTTAAGATTGGATGGGTCTTATTTGATTATCAGATGAAGCCTGTGTAGCTGGAGTTTGGTTTTGTTTGAAGTTTGAAGCTGGGCTTAGTAGAATGTGTTTGTGGCTTCAAGGGTTTGGATCTAGGCCTTAGTGCCTAAAACTGGCTGAAGAGAATTTGGGTATGTACGTATGGTCATGACACAACTCACAACTCACATGTGAGTCCCATGATGTGACATGTGACTTTGAGGAAATACGAGAGTAGTAGAGAGGATTTTAGGAATGAATGATGGGAATTTCTAAGAAAATGAGGTCTCTCCCTTGTGTGAGGTGAGGCCAGCAGCTATAGGGCGTGGGAGAGAGGGAGGAGGTGGGGTTCCTCCAATGGCAATGAAATCTCAGTTCTTTGCATTAATCCAATTCCATAGCAATATGACAGTCACTCAATAATCAATGATCTCAAAATTAAAATTGGACACGTTGAAGGCCGGCTTATTGTAGTGTCTAAGATGACTACTTTAAACAAGGTCTATTCTTATACTTTAAATATTAATATAATATTTATTTATTTTTTATTTTTTTATTTTTTTTCCAGTTAAAACCCTTTTTTTTAGTAAAAAAATTACAAATTAAAACGAACTTATCGTATTACTCAATGACTATACAACTAAAATAAACACTATTTATTAAATGAAATAACCAAATACTAAAAAATTATGATTGAAAATTTTAATAAAGTCATATAATTGATATCTATAAATAAAATATGAGTATAAATTTATTTATTAGAGTAAGATTAATGTATTCTTTTAACGTTTATGTGTGAGAGATTAAATGATTAACCCATCAAATGAAAACATTTTTCTTTAACTGTACTTCTTATTTATTGGTAAATATTTAGGGTTTAATTAATACTTTCATTAGTACAAGAATATTTCTATTGGTAAAAATTTAGGAGCATTTTTTCATTGGAGGCCTTAAGCGGTTGCCTATTTGGCTCAATGGTGAGCCGGCACTGGACAGACTCAATAAATTGTCAGGACAATTAGATAGATTTATCAAAAGATAAATATCATGGGACCAATTAAAATAAATGTGAAACTGTCGACCCAATTAAAAATAGTGACTAGACTATGTAAGTTTTTTGTTTTTGTTTTTGTCTGGGCAAAAACATGAGTGTATTTGTGCGTGTGTTTGTGTTAAACATTGAAAATGCAGACATATTCATGCCATCACCTGATTATAATTTTATCAAATGGTGGGAAGTAGGTAATGGTTTGGGTTTGCAACAACTGGAGGCATTGTTGCAAATGGTACGGACCTACCAAGAAAGAAGAGGCTAAGCTCTCTAGCTATGAGGGAGACATTAATGAACTGTAGTTTGTAGAGAAGTTTTTCAAAGCAATTCTTAGAATACCATTCGCCTTTCTATGAGCTGAAATCTATGCATATTGCACCAAAAAATCTGTAGAATTTAATTTATGGTCATATGTGTCATGCTTTCTTAACTCAAAATCACAAACATCATCAACATATGACATCACTATGTGCACCACATCACAATTGAAATAAATTAATTATGTAAGAAAGATAATTCAGATTACTAGAAAATTATGTATATATTCTTGAAATTTTTGAACTCAAAAAGGAATAACAACCAGTAATGAGCATTTTGGCTAACTACTAACAAACTTTGCAGGTCAGAAAAAAAATAAAAATAAAAACTCTACAAATTTGAACCCTATGCTCCAAGCATTCTACAACTCATCGTTTGGTTCTTCATCCTCAGCTCCAGTAGAGCTTCCACCACTCTTTTCGTAAACTTGTTTTATGACTGGATTGCATGCTTCTTCAACCTCTTTCAATTTCTCATCAAAATCTTCCTTCTCTGCGTTCTGGTTATCATCCAACCATTCAAGAGCTTCTGTCAATGCGCTTTCAATCTTCTCCTTATCGTTCGAATCAATCTTATCTGCCAACTTGTCCTTGTCACCAATGGTGCTCCTCATGTTGTAGATGTAAGTCTCCAACTTGTTCCTGGCATCAATTTTCTCCTTCATCTTCTTATCCTCTTCTGCAAACTCCTCAGCTTCCTTCACCATCCTATCGATTTCATCCTGGCTCAGACGTCCCTTGTCATTAGTGATGGTGATGGATTCTGACTTCTTAGCTGCCTTGTCTTCTGCTCTCACATGTAAGATACCATTGGCATCAACCTCAAAGGTAACTTCAATTTGGGGGACTCCCCTGCAATGAGAATAAGAACATTGGTCAGAAACCGCAAGCTATAGTTATATAGGATATAAAAATCATTGCAATGCAGTAATCTTATGTTTCCTTAATGCTAGTGACAAAAGACAATTATAACAATCCATTTCTGTTTTAGATTACCTTGGAGCAGGTGGAATGCCAGATAGATCAAACCTCCCGAGTTCACGGCAATCCTTTGTCAGGCTTCTTTCACCTTCGAAGACCTGAAAATTTTCAAAGTACATTAGTCTAACAACACCAAATACAGGATGCTTATTATAGAGTAAGGTTTCTTCATTCTTGCATGTATTCATGTCATACCTTGATGGACACTGTGGTTTGCTGGTCTTGGTAAGTGGTGAAGATTTGAGACTTCTTAGTTGGGATAACAGTATTCCTCGGGATCAATTTTGTCATCACTCCACCAGCTGTTTCAATACCCAGACTCAAAGGAGCAACATCAAGCAAAAGAATGCCTACAAAAAACCAAAGAGGGAAAATCTCATATTAGTTTGTCTCCAATATGCCAAATCTATGAATATCAAACAACAAATTAACATTAAAACTAAATCATACCTCCAGTTTCTTCCCCGCCTTCACCGCTGAGGATTCCACCTTGAACTGCTGCACCATAGGCAACAGCCTCATCAGGATTCACACCCTTGTTTGGCTCCTTGCCATCAAAAAAGTCTTTCAACAGCTGTTGTACCTTGGGAATTCGGGTGCTTCCTCCAACTAGGACAATCTCATTTATATCTGTTTTCTTCACTCCTGCATCTTCCAAAGCCTTCTTCACTGGCCCCATTGTCTTCTTAAACAAGTCCATGTTCAACTCCTCAAACCTTGCCCTTGTTAATGGCTCTGAGAAGTCAATACCATCGACGAGAGACTCAATCTCAACTCGGACTTGGTGTTGGCTACTCAATGCTCTCTTTGCTCTCTCACATTCCCTGCGAAGCTTCCCAAGAGCTTTGTTATCCTTGCTGATATCTTTGTTGTACTTCTTTTTAATCAACTTGATGAAGTAATCCATCACTCTGTGGTCAAAATCCTCTCCTCCCAAGTGGGTGTCTCCACTAGTAGCAAGAACCTCAAACACACCATTGTCAATGGTCAAGATGCTAACATCAAAAGTACCACCACCAAGATCATAAACCAAAATGTTCATCTCTCCCCCTTTCTTGTCTAGACCGTAGGCAATAGCAGCAGCAGTAGGTTCATTGATTATCCGAGCCACATTCAACCCGGCAATGATGCCTGCATCCTTTGTGGCTTGCCTCTGTGCATCATTGAAATAGGCTACAACAAACAACAGATATAAAACCATTAGATCATTAAACATAGACAGAGACATAGCAGTCACAAGTTCACAATTCTTATAAATATCAACCAAAAATCTGTCCTTTTTACATTGGTTATGCTTTACTGTTTTGCAGCTTTTCCTATAAATAATATGCTAAAAATTCAACATGCACTAATCCTAGTGTACAGAACATAGTCCTTGTTCAGTTGTTCATTCAGAAGTTATATTAGCACTCAAAAATACTAAACTCCTATTTATGTAAGCAAATTTGATAATGCACTATTTATATACATCACTAACGATTTAGAAACAAACTTTTCCAGAAACAATTTTGACTATACCTGGAACAGTGACAACTGCGTCTTTGATTTTCTTCCCCAAATATGCCTCGGCCGTCTCCTTCATTTTCCCTAATATCATAGCACTGATTTCCTCAGGGCTAAACACCTTTGTCTCACCTTTCACCTTCACCTGAATATAAGGCTTCCCATCCTTTTTAACAATCCTATAAGGCAAAAACTTAATATCCCTCTGAACCTCCGGATCATCAAACCTACAAATAAAACCAAATCATACAAGCCATTCAATTTACCCCTCCAAAACACAAGACCCAAGCATATCAATCTAAATCTTAGACCGTGAGATTTAGTCTTTAGTGTGAGTCAGAAACTTTTGAAAATGGGATAATTTATTATAATATCAAAGCAAGTGGTCCAATTCACTTTATCATTCTTCTCAACAAAACCAAAAGCTACAACCATCTAAATAATAGTTTGATTTAATTCACAATTTATTATTAGTCAATCATTTTTCATAGTATTATTGCAAGTGGTCCATTTTTCCTACTTCATCATTGTTCTCAACAAAACCACAATCAATATCAATCCAAAATGTTGAAAAAAGTTCACTTACTTCCTTCCAATAAGCCGCTTAACATCGAAAATGGTACGTTCGGCATTGAGAGCCGCTTGATTCTTCGCGGCCTCGCCTATTAAACGCTCAGTATCAGTGAATGCGACCCAGGAGGGTGTGATTCTGTTCCCTTGATCATTGGCTATAATCTCTTCATGACCGTTCTTGTACACACCCACACAAGAGTAGGTTGTTCCGAGATCAATACCAATCACAGTCCCAAGCTTCGGAGAGGCATCATCGGATGCCACTGCTATTCCTAACAAAAATTCTTCCAAAACACACACTGTAATACCTGGAAAAAAAAAAAAAAAAAAAAAAAAAAAAAAAAAAAAAGGATTAAAAGGAAGGTTATTTAAGTAAATTTGTTATGAGGTCAATTTTGTAATTAATATTACTAAGGGACTTTTTAGAAAATAAGGTTGAAACCCTAGTTTATATAGTCTAATTTTAAGTCAGCATATACTGACAGATGCTTTGAGAGAGGAGACTACCCAAAATACTGAAGTAGAGAAGATTTGACTACATAACTGAGGTAAGAGCCTAAAAATCATTGCTTGTCAAATCTAAACTTTATTTAGAATTAGAGTATTCTATTTATACGGATTATTTTGACTAGTAGTGAAATTATTTATTTATTCAAGAGTTTTAATGATGCAAACGAAGAAAAGTTAGAATTATATTTCGGTCAATTGGACGCTACTGCTTACAGATTTTTTTGTGCTTAGCATCTTAAATATATATATATATATATGTATATATATATATATATATACACGCTTTGTGATATGCGCTGAAGTTGTAAAATTTTTGGCGTGATGGGTTAACTTTCTGCATAGTTTGCACAGTTTGGTTGTCTAAGAGACTGTGCCGAATTGATGGAAGTGAGAAAAAAAAAAAAAAAAATAAGAAGAAGGAAGCTGTAAAGTAAGTAAGTACACGTCCTTGTCATTCTTAGAGTGACATAGTACCCCTAGGTGCTAGCCTCATCTTGTAAGGCAAAAGTGGTGGCAGAAAATATATATATATATATATATATAATATTATGATTAGGTTGAATTTTGGGGGTGAAATGAGCAGACAATTACGAATATTTTTAATAGTCTTTTTGGTTGGGTACAATTATAAGTATTTTTCAATTATTTGATTATTGAGTAAATTGTGCTCATAAAATTTTTAGGTGAGATCTAAGGATTTTAAAGTAAGTGTTAGGGAGAAGTTCTTGTGGTGAGCTAGCTAAGGTAAGTAACTTTATCCTAATTAGTTTTATTTTTGCGTATTTTAACTACTGAAAATTTGTTTACAGTTGTTACAATTTACTTCTATTGTATTTTTGATTTCTAGTGAAGAATTATCACAAATATATCTGATTACTGAATATATGATGTATTTTATTTAATTGTCTTTAGCTATACTTATTCAAAGTAAAGAGTTACGAATGAAGAATTTCCACCAATGAATATGAGCATTGAATATAAGATTTATTTTTATTTAATTGTGTTTTTAGCAATATTGAATTAAAGTGAGGAATTTAGAAATATCACAAATATATTTGAACATAGAATACATGATTATATATATGTAATTGAATAAGATAGATTTTTATTAGAAACCATGACATATATATGATTCTGAACAATTTGACTATGATTTGATTCTGATACCCAAACCAATGGAGGTTATTCATTGGTATTTTGATACCCAGCCAATGGGGGTTATTCATTGGTACTCTGATACCCAAACCAATGGGGTTTATTCATTGGTACTCTGATACCCAGCCAATGGGGGTTATTCATTGGTATTCTGATGCCTAGTCACGGGGATATAGCGTGACCATAGTCATAAGATTATTAAGAATAAGAATTACATTTGAATATTTAACTATTTTGAGTCATTAAAACTGCTTATATGTTTTTTGGAACCTATTGTAAATTATAGTTTTTAATATATAGAAAAAAAAGAAAAAAAGAAAAAAAAGAAAAACTAACTACGTTCTAAACCATCTATGAGATAATTGTAAGATTAAAGTATGTGATCTATTTGCAAGTATTATTTTAAGATTCTGAAAGTTCTTAAGCTATTTTTGAAAACCCATAGCATATTATAACCTTTGAATATTCATATTACATCTTATTACCTTACAGATCTATTGCTGGATAGAACTTATTTGGATTTGGTTACTTATTGAGTTGTCAACTCACCCCCCTCTTTCACCTTTCAGATTTTGATCAAGAGGAGTAGCATATGTTTGGGCTTCCGCTGGGATGTGCGCATGAGTGAAGCCTAGGAAATCAATGGAATAAGATTTGAACTTTTATGCTTAAGATGACCATTTGTGTTGTCCTTTGGATTTAAAGGATTTAGATTTATTTTTATTTGATGTTGGAAGATTATTATTTGGAGATCTTTTAAGAATTGCTTTATTGAGGATATTTTAAAATTTATTGATGAAATTTTCTTGAGGATAATACTTATTTGTTAAGAGAGCCTTACACACTTGTAGGGTGTAAACTTTATAAGTGTATGGCTGTTGTCACGTGCCTAACTCTTACTTGGGTTCGGGGCGTGACACACACAAAAAAGTTTTATTAGTTTCAGCAAAAAAACCCAATTCTCAACAACAAATTCAAGTGCTTTCAGTGAGTTTTCAGAGAACCCAATTCATCAAAAAGACATTTTAATTTTATTGCAAAATTCATTAAAATAATGCATTTCCTAGTCTGAGGAACCAACTCAGAGTCAGAGACATCTATGAAGTAATCTTAAAAACAAAAATAAAACACAAATTTCGAAACTTTTCTGCTAAATGATAACAACCGAAATAACCAAAACCTCACAAACTTTCTGGTCCCCTGTTTAATTTCCCAGAAAACATGTAATCCAAAAGGGAAACAAAGCAAAACCCATAAATTTTTTTGAGTTTATTTTTATTTTCCCAAGAATAAAGACCTCAAAAATTAACCAACCCAGTTGTGAATTCTCGTTCAAATCAAACAAAAAACAAAAGTTTGCTTCGTTTTAGGATGCTCTGTTTCTTAGAAAACAGTTTTACGTAAACATCATCTTAATCTTAATATTTCCTAATAACTCTTTTTTTGTTTCAAGTGAATTTAGAAGCATATTTCAAACCATACCAAACAGAACATTAAACATTAAACATTAAACAAAAAATGTTACCTGAAACAAAGAGAAGCAAAAACGCCACCGTTTTGTTCTGCACCCTCATTGTTGTTTGTTGAATGTTGATTGTTACTTTACTTCGTTCTGCTCTCTTCTAACGATTTCGTTTCGTTTTTGAGTTACCGTGAATCTTAAACGTTTCGGGTTTTTTTTTTTGAGCGTACCGGATTTTTTTTTTTTTTTTTTTTTTCTCTGAACTATGAAGTGGAGGGAAACAGAGGACTAGAGGAGTTCTTTATAATGGTTTGGGCTGGTGTTGGCGGTGATAGTTTTGCTAGAGTATTCCCGCGAATAGAATCGCGACACGTCAGCGTTAGTTGTTGAACTTGCTGGTTTACACGTACGAGGTCGAATAGGATGGTGACACGTAGGATGGCATGTTGGATTCGCTTGTGATCTCTCGAAAGTTCTTGATGCTTGTGTGAAGAAGCTGAACTAGTCTAGAAAGATGAAAGCATTTTTGGAAATATATATATATATATATTATCTTCTAAGTTTGTTTTATTGTCATTTTGGTCTATGGAGTGTATATACTTCATTTTTGCCATTTTGGTCGTGTAAATTAATATTGTCATATATGAACATGTCATTTCTGATCTAAATTATGGATAAGTTCTCGCAAAAGCCATTGAAGGTAGAGAGAGGCCTAATAGAAATTAAAAAAAAAAAAAAAGTACTCATCAAAAATTTCTGTTACCGCTCTCTATTTTCTACCCAATATGAACATCCTATTTAAGGGTGTTTGTATTTTTTTTTTATAGAATCTTATCTAAATCATGGACAAATTTAGACAAAATAACACTCTTTTACAACTTGAGGTTTGTGGATGATTAACGTATCTCAAACTATGTATGAATTAAAAAGATATTTTTTTAAAAAACAATTGAATATATTATCAATAACTTAAATCTAAATTGTTGCATCACATTGAAAATTATGATTAAAAAAAAATTGTGTTTGATTAAGGGTGTTTAAATTACAATTCTCAATTTAGAGTATTTAATTAATATATTTTAAAAGCACATTTAGACCAACTTTTAGTTTTAGAGTAACAATATTGGATGGCATTAATGTAAATATATTGAAAATTGTGGGACCCACAAGCTTGGCAAGGACTAACAGCACCTAATTAATGGTGCTCTCTCTCTCTCTCTCTCAACCTTCTCTTCAGTCCTCTCTCTAATTACTTCCCCTCATTTTATCTTCTAAAAAAAAAAAAAAAAAAAAATACTTCACCTCATCTCTTTTTCTTCACCTCCATTGTTTTTGCTCTTCTCCTCATTGTTGGATGGGAAGAAAAGGAAGAAGGAGATGGGAAAAAGATGCCCGAAAATAGAGATATATAGCTTGGCTGTGGGAATGGGTGGGATTGTCTCTCTCATTCTCATAAAATAAAATAATTCAAAAAAAAAAAAAAAACAGATACACATATCAAACACAAAATTCTATTTTTTTCATATTTGAAAATATGTCATTAAAAACATAGTATTAAATACATTTTTTGTATTATGAGTACTAAACATGTATTTTCACAATATTTTTTTATCCACAATTTTCATATCATTTTGAACTTTATACTCAAACACCATTATCAAACAGGCACATAGTATTTTCAATAAACACTGGCAATTTAAATTAATTTTCTCTTCCACAGCATTACTATCAAATTGTAATAAATAATTAAATAATAATAATAATAACAACCTCAATAAGGAACCCCAATTCATGAAACTTTTGAAGAGAGTATTATTTTGATAAACCTCAAATTAGGGTATCAAAATTTACCAAAACAATTTGTTTTAACAGCTTTATATGCTAATAGATTTGGACGACAGGTCCAAATTGACTTATTTTAACAGAGCTTTTAAGGATTTATTTACAATTGAAGTAATTCAAGGACTAAATTGAATTTTAGCTAAAAAATAAAGGAAGGAAAAATAAACACATCTAATATTTGTTACAAAGATAAAGTGAATTATTTTACAAAGAAAAAAAAGGTGACAATATACTAACGTCTTTTGGTGTTCGTTGGGTGTCTTTGCCACCACAACTGAGCAGATGAGAAAAATAACAGCAAAGAGGACCCCTAGCAACAAAAAAGTTTTGCAATTCATTTTCTTTTGGGGTACGTAAAATGCTTCTAACAGATCTCACCACAAATATTTGAGAAAAAAATGAACCTTTCATTGACCACTATTAATAGAGCTGGATGAGTAGTAAAAGATAAAATGTATATAAACGTATGCAACTGGCCTAAGATAGAGAGTGTCATTTCGTCCATAACAGAAATTTTAGTCCAAAAAGCAATTGAAAGTAGAGAAAGGCCTAAAATAATATGGATAAGTAGTAAGGGCCTAAAATAATATGGATAAGAAATACTCATAAAAATAAACGATAAGAAGTGGTAAAGAATGATATATTAAAAAGGAGAGCAACAAGAACATGATTTTAATTATAATTTGGCAGACAAGAGTATATCGGCCAACCTAATTAGTTGATGGGGATCCATAGAGGCGGCCCCAATTTAATTGGGACTGAAGCTTAGAAAAGTGATAATAATAGGAACATAACATTTTCAACATATAACTTAATACTTTTTTTTTTTTGAGAAGGCATATAACTTAATACTTGATATAGCCTAATGTGATTAAAGCAATATTATTGCTTTCATTTGGATCCATTATTGATATTACTTTAATTTATTATTATACACAAATCGTAAACTAATCATATCAATAATTATAATTGTAAAAAATGTCGTGTCCCAATAGTTACCGAGAAAACCAAAAAACCTAAGTTTAGTTTTAGAATATGTCGTACGTCATGTGACACATGTTATTAGTCTTTTACCATCCTAATGGTGAAAAATTCAAGTTCTTATGGAGGCAATAACGTGGATCTAGCCCGATCGAGGTGGTTAAGATTATGTTATTACTATTAGAAATTGTTCTTCAAATGAGTTTCAAGACACATAACTAGTCAAAAGACTCAAAGTCACGGAAGGATGGCCCTTCTTTTTTACTCTACTCAATGAGAGGTGGCATTCCATGGTTAACTAATAATTTGACCAACGTTAATTAGAAAGAGGTAGCCATACACACCCATTAGCAATTGATTAGTTCAAAAATTGGACCAATTAAGAGTCTCATTCTCATCCACTCATGAGTCATGACATGATGAGCTCACAAGAATACACACAGATGTATATAGATATTTGACCATTTTAATTAGAAAGAGGTGCCTTACCATTAGGAATACTTTAAATATTCTTGACAGGATAAAATGTAATCATCCCTAACTCAAATTCATGAACAAGATTGTAGTTTAAGAGTTTATTTACAGGCAATGTGTATAGTTATTCATTTTGAAGGCAAGGTGTGTTCCATTAATAAACTACGGCTGATGTGTGCCACAGGCCCCAAAAGTCTAATTGGATGTTTGACAAATGAAACGGTGGCACTTGAACGCCGGTGGGTTAGTGAAATTCTAATTATGAATTTATGACTACAGATTTGACACATAGATCAGGTCAGGTATGATTAATAAGTTCTTTCAGTTTTGAATTTTAATTGAACATCCAATTGAATACTAGTTGTGGTGCACGAATCTATACATAGTTACATACACCCTTCTCTCTCTCTCTCCAAATCAAGTCAATTACTCAACATAAATATGTCAAACACAATACAGATCAACCATCTTAGCCAACAACCAGCAAAATACTAATGCATAATCAAGGTTCATTATCTTCTACCTTAAGTGCCTTAAAAAAAAAATCTTCCACCTTAAGAAAATAATAGCAAAAAAAATACATCTACCAAATCGAACTCCTTCGATCAGCATAATTATCCTTGCAATATATTAACCTTTTTATCCTCTTTAATCTCTCCCCCAAAACCCAATTTTTTTTAAAAGAAAAATCAATCAAAAGTAACACAAATCTTGCTCAACATGTGAACAAAAAAAAAAAAATCACATAACTAAAATAAAATCCATAAGATTCATATTGACGTAATTAATTATTAATCAAGGTTCAGATCGATCCCAAATTGTCAGAAATTTCAGACACCCATTAGGACCCTGAATCCAATCTCATGCAGTAGTGGGATGGATATATATGATCATGTCAACCATATCCATATATACCAGGATTACAAATTATATATATATAGAAAAGATTATTCAAAAAAAAAAAAATACACACACACACAGACAGTCGTGTAATATTTTCAACCTTGGCACAGCCGATTCATTTACATGGCCAACAGTTCCTCTTGACTGAGGTAAGAACAGCTAACTTGTCGAAGCTCGATCTGAAAAACGCATCGACCTCATCATAGTTCACGATTTCGAAAAACTGAACCTCGGAGATTTTTCTTTTGCATGAGGGTGCCCTTTTTGGTTTACGTGGCGCCGGGGGACAATCTAGGATCGAGGGAATTCTGTGTTCCTTGGATGTTGGAGTCCGACAGTAGTATTCTACGTCATTTTCATCCTCGTTAATCTCTTGTGCCACAACTCCGATGTTGTTGTTGTTGTTGCCACCAACGTTATTGGAGGCTTCGGGTGTTGATGAAGTTCGAGTCTTGACCGTGAGTAGCCGGGTTTTCGACACGTCGTGTAAGAATTCGAGATCGGTGGACATGGTGGAGAGGTTGTGGTTTTGTTTTGTGAAGGGTTGGTAATGAGTCGAGAGGTGTGGAGTTTTATTTATGGAGAAAAGGACTTGGGATGGAGTACTTTGGAAGGTAAGAAAGAGAGAGGTCATTAGTGGTTCTTATAGGAAAGTGACATCTTGGAGTGTTATATATTATCTAAAGTAAAATTTACTATAAATCTTAACATAAAATTTTATAAGATTTGTAAGATTTATATGTAAAATTTGTACCACTATTATTTAAGTTAAAACAGGTTGAGCCATGGCACTTTGGGGGATATTTATAATTTTTTAAGTAATGTTAGGAATAAAATATTTTTCATATTTGTTCACATATATATATATATATATATATGATTTGTTTTAATTAATTGGAGTAATATTATTTTCACTTAAATATACTATGAATATTATTTTTATTATGTATCAATTATAAAATATGTCAATAATTATGAAAAATATAGTGTTCATTTTCTTTTCTTTTCTTTTCTGGATTGGAAAAGGGTGGTATTTCCATGTTTAATTGGGAGATGAGCTGGACTAAGGCTAGTGGGATTTGGGTTATTATTATTACTATTATTATGATTATTATTATAGCAGCAAAGGATTTGGCTTTTTTAGGTAACAACTAAAAGAGTAGGAAGTAGCCTTGCAGTTGAGAGATTTGGCTGAGCTTAATTTGTTACTAACTTTGGCGTATTGGTGATTTTTTTTTTTTTTTTTTTGTTGAGAATCTGGCGTATTTGTGTTAAAAAGCAATTTTTACTCTTTTTTATCTGATTTGGAAATTTTGTCATACTGACATTGTGGACTGTAGAGTGAATAGTGATTAGTATTTTACATTTTTACCACTTATTTAATTACAATTATTTTATGTTGGTTGTTAATCTTTGTGTTACTTGCTTGAGTCAGATAGATATGCCTATGATATTAATTTTCCTATGACAAATAATTGTAGAATCTAAAACAATAAAGTTAATAACACAACAAAAGTTTATAACATTCTTAAATTAGTTTATCAGTTATCACCTCACACATAGTCCCACCATAATCTACAATTTAAATTTTTTTTAATGACTCATGAGGTGATTAGTTAATTTGAGAGTGTAATAAAACTATTGTGAATATTTTTGCTATTGTTTGGATAGGATTTGAGTAACCCAATCCGGCGCAATTATGTATTTAAATTTTAAAATACTAAAATGATTTTGTGGGAGGGAGATTTGTCTTAGGCCCCAACAAAGTGTGTAATAATGGTACACTCATATCTTAGGCTCAAGCTTATAAGGCATGTGTGGGAGGCGTCTGTCCCCGATGTGGAATTGAGCAAATTCGTGCAGGTGGCATCGATCTCCTCAACCCATTCCCAAAGTGAACAATTCCTTTGCTAGGTCTAAGACAAATCTCCCTCCCACAATAAAAAGAGACCTCCCACACATGCCTTTTTCTCTAATAAAGGTAAGTATGTCTCTATTTCTCTATTAAAATATTCAATTTAGAGTAAAAGTGCCTTCTAATGATTAAATTTTGTTAAATATTATTTTAAATATTCAATTTTAGGTTAACACAATTACACAACACACCATGATTCCTCCTATTCATAATCATAATAATAAATAAATGATTCCTTCAATCGTCCTATCTGAACCAACTCATGGGGGCTTTGGGCCTTTCAAATATAAACGAATGTATTTGGGATTGGGATGGTACTGTTCCTAACATCTTGTCATGTAAAATAATCTTTAAAAGGTTTGAGTTTGTAAAAAAAAATTTAGTTTGGACAAAATTTAGTAACAAAATTAGTTGTAGTCTCAAATTACAACCTTATTCAATAAAATAAAAATTACTCGTATTTTACAAATTTAACTTAAATTACATATTTTTTATGTTTTTAATAAATCTTACTCTTCCTAATAAATAAACATATATACAAGTCAACGGAAAATAATTTTTATTCCAATAAAAATGATTTTTTTTCTTTTGAGAATAATTTTTTCCCTTCCATTCTATTCTATGCATCAAAAAATATAATTGTTGAAAAGCTAATTAATTTAGGTACAGACTGACACATATCCTGGGTCACTGTTGCTCTTCAAAGTTCAAACAGCTCGGCACTATAACTGGGGTGTAAACGTAATGAAATTACCTGTAAATCTGTAATATATAAAAGCTATTTATTTAGATTTATGAACAATAAGTAGACTAAACAAATCACTGAAATCAGTAACGTGTTAGAGCTGGCACCTTCTTGACTTTTATGAAATTTAATTATGTGTTGATGTAGTTGTTAAACTAAAATATCTAAATGATATTTAAGTCTCTGCCATTGATATATGAGTTGATGTACCATTTACGTAAAGCTTTTGAGTCGCTACTAAAATGATGAAGCAATAAAATTAGTAGTTGTGTGAGGAACGTGCTTACTGCTTAGAACCATTCAGGGCCGGCCTGAGAAAATTTCAGGCCTAGGACAGGAAATTTAAGTGGGCTTTTTTTTTTTTTGAAATAATTTTCATTTATTAATTTCATATTATAATTTTTTTGATATGCAAAATTACTAATTACCTTGGTGAAGAAAAGTTGAAACAAACCTCCAAATTTGATATTAGTGTTGAGAGAGAGAGAGAATTCTGTTTATAGCCATGTGATAGATTGGGGGATAATATTGATAATCCATTATGTGAGAGAGACTAAAAGAGACATAAAAAAAAAAAAAATTTAAATCTCAAATTGGTATTGGAAATTGATCTTTAATGAAAATTACATGTATTCAATTTTATTATCCTACAATTTTTGGGCTTCTTTGAAGTGAAAAATCTAACATTTTTCTTATTTTTTAAAAATAATTATCAATTTAAAATATTTGGACTCCATTTTCTATTGGGGGCCCTAATTAAATGGCCCCAGTAGCCTTGCCCATGAGTCGGTCATGAAACAATAATAGTCATGGCTAAGGAAATCTAAACAAAAGTTGGATGCTGCTTTTAATCCTACAAATCATAACATAAGTGGAGGGGTAGGAGTTGTTCAATCGGACCACTGTCACCTTCCAAACTAAAGAGTTACTTAGGGAAATCCAGATTTCTGTTTGAGGGTTTTTGCTGAAGTTAGTTGGCTAGAGGAACCATGATTTGACCCTAGCCCCAAAGTCAGGGTACAACTACAAACTCAGGTCTCATTGCATGATCTGAATTGGAAAGTTGGTTTCAAACAACAAAATATTAATACAAGCTTCAAGCAAAGAACGCGATTCAGGGCCCCTATTCTTGTTTCAGTCTAGCCCTCAAGTTAAGGATCTCAATGATTCACATATGGCTTTCCCAAGAATTCTTATTGGACCCTTGTATCAACCATCAACATTTAATGCCTCCAACTATCAAGAGAGACGGGTTATTATGAGTGATGCTATGACTACAACTTTTACCACAATTTTATGGATCTGCCACTTTAACTCTATCACTCAAGACTTGTCTTGTGACCAAGTTGTGGCAAATATTATGGTTCTAGCATTTTCTTAGGTTATTATATATCATTTGACGTAAAGAGGTGTGGCAAGAGACAGCTCAGCAACTAGCACACCAATGCACTATATATATTCTGCAAAATATCCAAACAGAATGAATGAAATTATAATAACTGTATAGTCACAATCAATCACACATTTAATTTCATAATTTGTTAATTCGTGCGATTGTGAGTAGTTGACATTTTTTGTCTTGTGCAACTCACCATTTTATTTTGCCTACTTACAATTGCACAAATTAGCAAATTGTGAAATTGGGTATGGAAATGGTGTCCGTGCGCCTACCAATGAAACTAAGCAGATAATTTCAAGTCAACAAACATTTCTTGTGAGGGGAAGTTTGCCATTGAATACCTTTACTAAACAAAAGAAATACAAAAAGAATTTTCTACAACGAAAGGCATGGAAATATCCAACTTTACAATCCGAGAATCAGAAAGTGTTCTAGTAGTTTGGTGTAAAGGAAAACGAAGACCATTTATAAAGCAACCAATAGGTTCCCGAGTAACAAAAAAAAGAGAGAAGGGAACACAAAACTCAAAAGTAGCTTATTATAATCCCACAACCAAAGCAAAGAATTTTATGACACTTTCCTTCATCCTTTCGCCTATTTTCATATCTCCTTCAGAAGACAAAAATTCATGGATTATTGCCGCGTTGTTTTAGCCATAGTCGGCTTATCTTTCTCTTATTTCCTCTGTGTGCCAAACTTTAAGCAACGGCACAAGCAGCAAATCATAATAGAGAAGCTAAGAATGATTAGTGAGGCATTGGAACATGCTGAAGAGAGAGTGCTAAGGCTTCAAGAAAGACATGACAGGATTCTAAGCCAAATGTGCTCCTATTACTTTATCCATAACGAGCTTGAGGTGTCATTGGCAGATGCTCGAGCTGTCTTGAATGAGGCAATGGAGTCTGCTAGTAATTTAAGGAGAATGCAAAGGAAGATTATTGGTTATTTCCCTGATGAAGTTGATGTGAAGGATATGTCAACATTGTCAAGCAGACCCCAACGACCAAGGGTCTGACTCTGATATGGCCAAGGTCCATTAGAATTTCATAGTCCAGTTGATGCATAATATATAGCCCAATTAAAGAGTGAATGTCATCATGTACAATGTTGATGTATATATATATTGTTAATGGGTTAGACATAAATGATACATGTAAGAGAAAAAATGTTGAATTCTGTTTTATCCTAACCACCTTTGATCAGGTTAGCTTTGTAAAATATTATGCTTATCTGATAATTCCTATTTCCTATTGCAATTTAAAATTTTATTAATAGCTGGTTCATAACTTTATATATTTAGTAAAATGAAAATATTAAAACTACTACCAATTTTATTATTAAAATCTTAAAATATGATATGACAATGAATGTGATTAGTATCACATCAATAACATAATAAATAAATTTCTTAATTACTTTTTCGTATCATGGTTAAAAGTTGGTAAATTGGTTTACAAAGACTATGCAATAAAATTTATAATATTCTTAGCAACGCTACTATAAAAGAAACATCAATGATCACACATTCAAAGCCTCCCACCTCCCTTGGTCTTCAAAGTGAACTTAGATGGTGCAATCTTCAATGATTCAAGCGAGGCAAGTATTGGAGTGGTTATCTAATGTAGGGCATTTCAATTAACTATGTGCCTATATCCTAATTTTCTTGTAACTAATTAGTCAATTAGTTAGATGATTTCATAAGTATTTGCCAATAGGATTTAGATACTTGTCAATCATCTAGAAGCTATCAATGCCAAAATATAAGTAGCAGAATGTAAGCTCTTTCATTGAAAATCAATTTTGGTAATTGAATGAATTGTTAGCCTTTGTATGCTATTTGGAATTATGTGTTCTTGCAGAGGTACTTATTTACCTATCAATGTATTCTAATTAGCAACCCAGTCATTTCATTACTTCTAAACCATACACAAATAGCCCATCACATTCCTTGCATCATTATTCAAAACAATTTGGGTTTAACCATCGCTTCTTTATAAAAAAAGGTCCCCCTCCCCCCTTTGGTGGCCGATGTAGAAGCTATGGCTATTGTTCAAGCCTTAGCCTTTGCTCAAGATATTGGCCTATCTTCCATCATTCTTAAGGGAGATTCGAAAGTGGTCATGACAGCTTTAGAAAGTAATGATGACTCCGCCTCTTTTGGTCTCTTGATTATCGATGCTCGCTTGTTTATAGTTACCTTTAATCATAATTCTTTTTCTCATGCTTTTAGACAAGTTAATTTTGTAGCACATAACCTACCTAGGCATGCAAGACATGTCAATAGTTTATCTATGTGAATGAAGGATGTTTCTCTACACCTGATTGGTGTACTTCTGGCCGACTATGTATGTTATTTGGAACTATGTGTTCTTGTAGAGGTACTTATCCACCTATTAATGTGTTCTAATTAGCAACCCAACCATTTCATTGTTTCTAAACTGTACACAAACAGTCCATCACATTCCCTGCATCATTATCTAAAACAATTTGGGTTTGACCATTGCTTCTTTATCAAAAAAGGTCTCCCTCCCCCCTTTGGTGGCCGATGTAGAAGCTATGGCTACTGTTCAAGCATTAGCCTTTACTCAAGATATTGACCTATCTTCCATCATTCTTAAAGGAGATTCGAAAGTGGTCATGACAGCTTTAAAAAGTAATGATTACTCCTTCGCCTCTTGATTATTGATGCTTGCTTGTTTATAGTTACCTTTAATCATAATTCTTTTTCTCATGCTTGTAGACAAGTTAATTTTATAGCACATAACCTAGCTAGGAATGCAAGACACGTCAGTAGTTTATCTATGTGAATGAATGATGTTCCTCTACACCTTATTGATATACTTCTGGCTAACTGTGTATGCTATTTGGAACTATGTGTTCTTACAGAGGTACTTATCCACCTATCAATGTGTTCTAATTAGCAACCTAATCATTTCATTTTTTTTAAACCATACACAAACAGCCCATCACATTCCCTGCATCATTATCCAAAACAATTTAGGTTTGACCATTGGTTCTTTATCAAAAAAGGCCCCCCTCCCTCCTTTGGTGGCCGATGTAGAAGCTATGGCTGCTGTTCAAGCGTTAGCCTTTGCTCAAGATATTGGCCTATCTTCCATCACTCTTAAGGGAGATTCGAAAGTAGTCATGATAGAAACTAATGATGATTCATTCGCCTCTTATGGCCTTTTGATTATCGATACTTGCGGACCTTTAATCATAATTCTTTTTCATATGCATGTAGACAAGTTAATTTTGTAGCTCATAATCTAGTTAGACATGTAAGACATGTCAATAGTTTATTTCTGTGAATAAAGGATGTTCCTTTACACCTGACTGATGTACTTCTGGCCGATTATTGTTGATTTTCTCTTTTTAATATGATTTCAATTTTCTTCTTGAAAAAATTATTGTTATGCATTAGCACTAAATAGGCTATAGTATATTTCCATAAGTCCCCTTATACGTATTTTTCTTTCAACCCTATCATTGCACACAAACATCCATACAATATATTAAAATGGAATTTGAATTAAGAATGTGAATTACACTCCAATTTTTGCCGATTTTCCAGAGTTATTGCACTAGAATTTGATATGAAGTATTACATTTTCTTAACAGCCTTGTAGAATCAAGACTCAAAATCCCATCTTCCACTTAATAATGTTGTTTTTTACAATTATTCCAATTGAACCATGCACTTTATTTAAGTGTGAAAAAGTTAAATATCATTCTTTCCATAATATATGTATATTAATGATGATTAATTTGGTTTAACTCCTGTAATAGAAGCTTAAATTAATTTTATTTTGGCTTAATGTTCGGCCAAACATTGGCTAAGCTTGGCCTAACCTTATCTTAATTTTAAATTCCAAATTAGTTAAGAAGCAATCCCATTTGCTATATCTCCAGCCGTTGGATCAGCATCTTATATCCAAGGAAAACAGCCTTACATGCGGATCGCCAGCATGTCAATAATTAGCGGTCAGATCATATTCACTCCAACGCAAAATCTCTCAGCCGCCAGATCTACACAGACCCATCCGCCATTTTGAAAAATCCCAAAGGACCATTTAGTCAATCCAAACACCCTCCAGCGCACTCAATGAGAAACAAACTAAACAATCCCATTGGCCAAAACAAAAAAGCCACGGATCGCCAGCGTGTCGCACATATTAACCGTCCGATCCCCACTACCCATCAGTCATTTTATAAATTAAAAACAATCTCATTGGACAAAACCAATATCACTCGGATTGCCAGCGTGGCACAACCCCACCCTCTATAAATAGCCCCAAACCCCATCAACTCCACGCCAAAATTGGTTTCAAAACGAAGCGTTCCAAAATAGTAGTTTCGCTCTTTGTTTTTCAGTTTCCCTCCAAAACGAATCGTTTTGTTTTGAAAATTTCGAATTGAAAAAAAAAAAAAAATGGAGTCAGCGAAAACGACGACGAAGGGAGCGGGGGGAAGGAGAGGCGGAGATAGGAAGAAGGCGGTGTCGAAGTCGACTAAGGCGGGGCTCCAGTTCCCGGTGGGTCGGATCGGTCGGTTTTTGAAAAAGGGTCGTTATGCTCAGAGAACCGGTGTCGGGGCTCCGGTTTACCTCGCCGCTGTTCTTGAATATCTCGCCGCTGAGGTATTGCTCTCAGATCCGAAAATCTCTCTCTCTCTGTTCGTTTTGAATGTGTTCTCTGTGATTTGGTGTTTGGTAGGTCAGAAACTGATGGATATTTCTGTTTATTGAGACTGTTTCTCACTCTCTGGCAAACACATTTTGGGAGGCATTTTGGCTTTTTGGTGTTTGGTTGGTGAGAAAGTTAGGGAAAATGAAATGAAAAATTAAAATGGAAACGGAAATGATAATCTTTGCTGTTTTTCATGTTTTCTCTACACAATATGGTTTGCTTTCTCGTGTTAAAATTTGTTTGGACACCGAGAAAATTGAGGAAAATGTGTGGAAAGTAAATTTTTTAGGTCACAGGCGCTTCTCTGTTTGGTAAAACAAAAACAAAATTCTTAGATTCATAATTCAAAATTCCTTTCTCGTACTACATTTTCTCGGCATCCAAACAGCTCTCTCTCTGTCTCTCTCTCTCTCTCTCTCTCTCTAATGATTTTGATTTTTTGGATTGGAATGCAGGTGCTGGAGCTGGCAGGAAACGCGGCACGTGACAACAAGAAGACCAGGATCAACCCGCGGCACGTGCTGCTCGCCGTGAGGAACGACGAGGAGCTCGGAAAGCTCCTCCAGGGCGTGACCATTGCAAGCGGCGGTGTTCTTCCCAACATCAACCCAGTGCTGCTGCCAAAGAAGAACGCTTCTTCTGAAGCTGGCGAGAAGACCCCCAAGGCAGCCAAGTCACCCAAAAAGGCCTAAGAGACTCAGTGAAAATTTCCCACATAATGAAATAGAAATTTAGTTGCTTGCTTTTGTTGATGTATAATGATCTCAATCTTTGAGATCCTTTTGTTTTTGTTGCTTTAGGTTCTACTAGTAGTTGTGGGTATTTTTCAATTTGTAGTTATTTGGTGAATATTTTGTAGTTGGGTATATTTTGAAGTATTTAATGGAAAAATCTCTGTTCTAGTTCCAAGTGATTTGTTTTGTGGTTGTTCAATGTTGAAATCATGAGATGATGAAAAACTAAAATTGGTTTCAATGTTTCCTATGCTATTACACTTGTACTTAAATTGCAAGTAACACCCCTAAAAAGAAAAAAATTTCCTTTATCTTTTTATATAATTTGTTAAGATAATTACATTAGTATCATTCTAAGGGCTCATTGTTCACATTGTTGATTTTTTTATTGTGTATTTATGTATCACAAGAAGTTAGATTAGTAGTTGAAATAAGGTTATGAGAAATTTTGTTGTTTGACTTTTTGTGTATAAAATATAAGTTGAGACATGAATCCAAAGTAAGGTGTTTACTTTATGTTTTGTTTGTAAAGGGCTTTGTGTTTAATGTTTTTTTTTTTTTTTTCCAATTATCAAATTATAAAAATTAAACTCTATTCTTTGTTTTTTTTTTTTTTTTTTTTAATTTATTGGAATCTTTGCTTTAAATGTAAAGATTTTTTTTATTGTTAATTATGTAATGAAAAAATTTTAGGATTATAATTAACTTTATATTTATTTTTACAATTATTTGATGTGTTTAATTGTAAATAATGGAGAAAATGATAATTTATGAAAGATAATTTCAAAAATAATTGTGGTCTTATAATAACGAAAAATAAATAAAATAACAAAAATTGATTTGGTCTTAAAAACTGAATATAAGAAAATTATTGGATATTTTGGGAGTAATGGAGTATGTTCCTTTCCTTTCTCTGTGTTTTGTTATAAATTTTGTTTTGTTTTGTTTTTTTTTTTTTTTTTTAAAGAAAAAACGCCTATCATATTCAAGTAAATCCTACATGACCTACCGGCCCATAGGCCCTCCCTAGTTTTTCTCTAATAATAGTAATTAAAAAAAAAAAAAAAAAAGTGAAAACGAGGGTTTTAACTAGGGTTTTGAATCAAATACAACTGCTCTTTCTTTTGTGGCCTTCTGCTTTCTTCGAAGCTATGTCCAATTTTCTGGTAATCTTCTTCTGTTTCATCTTCTTATTTTTATTTCCGAACCACATTTCATTAATATTCTCACAGACCCAATTTTCATTTATTTTTATCTAATTTTTCAGAAACAATTTTGTGGCAGAGAAAGCTCTCAGTTTTCAATAGAAACTCTCTCCTTCGCATCATAGCAATCGCTTCTGCCGGGTCGGGTCTTTTGTATGCCAATAGCAACTCAAATTCCAGTAAGCTTCTAATTTTCTTTACTGGGTTTTGATTCTTTTACCACTTCTTTGCTTTTTTTTTTTTTTTTTGGGTATAATTGAGAAATTTTAAAGTTTAAATTTTGATTCTTTCTTTGTGGGTCTTTCTTGAAATAGAAAACTGAGAATTGGGTTTTATTTAGTATGTTCTAAAATCAAACAGACCACAACAATTCCAATTGGTTCTTTATAAATAAAAAAGCTTATATGCTTTTGTTATGATAAAATTTTAGGAGCAAATGTAGCAGTGAAGGTTCCTGTGGCTCTGCAGGAATCACTATTGCTACCATGGCGAATTATGCAATGCATATTTCCCCGCCCTTCGTTACTTTCATCGGATCAATGGCAACCTGGTTTGTTCTTAAATTTTATTCGGCAATAGATTGTGTCCTGTTTATGTATATATATGTTTTTGGGTTCAATTCGAGCTTGAAATTGTAGGAATGCTTCCATTATTTTCTTCTAGAGTTGGTTCAGCTCCATCGTCGGATATAAAGAAAGACAATTCTGGGGCAGTTGGAGGTGACCCCAAACCATGTTGCAATTGTTTGGGGAGAGATACAATTGCAAATGCTGCCGCTAGGGTTGGTCCTGCCGTAGTAAATCTTTCGGTTCCACAGGGTATATATTTTGGGTTGTTGTACATGTTTGAGATTTAGTTAATTTGTTTAAAAATAGGATGTAACTGTTGTTTGTGATCTTTGTGTTTGATAGGTTTCTATGGCATTACTAATGGAAAGAGTATAGGGTCAGGAACTATAATTGATCAGGATGGTACAATTTTAACATGTGCTCATGTTGTGGTTGATTTTCAAGGCATGAGGGGTTCAGTCAAAGGAAAGGTCAGTGTCTTTGGCACTTTGTATGTCTTGTATCCCTTAATAGCTTGTAATAATGATATTCTCTAGTAGTTTTGGTCCAGCATTCGGCGATGCAATGCGTGCTGTTGATTTATCAGTTTCTTTATATATTGGACTCATCATTTCTCTGTTTATTTAAGTTGTTTAGAATTTTAAGATATCATTGAATAGTTTTAGTATTGAGGTATACACCACATACTGATGTCTGAACAATTGTTGCAGGTTGATGTGACTTTGCAAGATGGTCGGACATTTGAAGGTACAGTAGTAAATGCTGATTTACATTCTGATATTGCAATTGTAAAGATACATTCAAAAACCCCGCTTCCGACTGCAACACTTGGCTCTTCCAGTAAGATTCGTCCTGGGGACTGGGTTGTTGCTATGGGATGTCCACTTTCTCTTCAGAATACCATCACAGCTGGTATTGTAAGGTATTCAGAATAAATTCAAACATTACAAAATTTCTATGTACTTTTATACATTATATGTGTGTGTGTGTGTAGATTACATGGTTTTAAAAGAGAGTACCTGTCAAAAATTCTTGGACCATTTACAGATTTATGGTAGTATGTGTTGTCAGCACTCAAGTGACCTCATGTGTCATGTACTTCATTTTGGTATAATATGATAGATCTCATGCTGGGGCTTAGATTAATGAAACTATAAATTATTGATTGGCTTCTCTCATATTGTTTCCTCTGGATGTAGTTGTGTTGACCGTAAAAGCAGTGACTTGGGCCTGGGTGGAATACGGAGAGAGTATTTACAGACGGATTGTGCAATTAATGCAGTAAGATTCTGTGTGCGCACAACATGTCTTTAGAGGGTTTAAAGTTGAGATGGTTGAAGTTGTTTTCATTTAAATTTATGACCCTAAGGGGATGCATGATCAGTTAGGGATCATGCCTCATAAAAAGAATGTCACTAGTTTGAATCTTCCCTTCTTCTCTGGGGCCAAAAATTCTCTCTCTCTCTATCTCTCTCTATGTGTGTGTGTGTGTATTGTCTTGGAGGCTTTGTTACATACTTGACATTGTTTTTTTTTTCTACTTAATATGGCATAGGGAAATTCTGGGGGCCCCCTTGTCAATGTGGATGGAGAAATTATTGGTGTAAATATTATGAAAGTGCTTGCTGCTGATGGACTGAGTTTTGCTGTACCAGTTGATTCGGTCGTTAAAATTATACAGCATTTTAAGAAAAGTGGGTATGTTCTTATATTTTTGCATGAGACTACTTATTTTAAGCATAAAATCAGATACTTAGTTGGAAATTTAGTTTGTATAGTGTGCACGAGGAATAATTCATTTATTGTCAGATTTTAAATCTTGAGTGAGCACGCTTGCAAAAGTTTGTTTGATGAAATATTGTCCACATCATATCAAACCCTTCATTTTCTCGTAGTGTGTCAAGATATTTCCGATTTATACATTTGGATTAAGTTTTGCCAATGTCCTATGGATCAGTGGCACCTTCACCTTCCTTAAGTTTGGTATGGGTGGGTTTCGGGGTTTGTGTTTCCTTTGTGTGTGAGTAAATTTCTGAAGGAAAAAAAAGAAGAAGAAAAAGTATGGATTAAGTTGCATTGAAATAATCAGTCCATACCTGTAGCTCCCAATTGATGAGTAAATGACAGACAACTCTGATTCTTCCTTCCCCCAATCAATAGGAGCTGCTTGTGCTTAAAATTTCATAGATGCTTCTGTCTTTTTTTTTGATAAGCAATAAGGATGTATATTAAAAAAAACTACCTCATGCAGAAAGTCATAAGGCAGGAAAAAGATTCCAGAAAAAGAAGATAAAAAAGAAAGAAAAGATACTAATTACAAAGGAGAGAGCTAAGGAACATAGGGAGAAAATCACTAGAGGTGAATCCCCAAGCCCTAGACCAGTCAAAAAGGGAGCCACTAAATGAAGCCAATAGCTGGTCATCGAAACTTTCCATATCCTCAATTGTCCTCCAATTTCGCTCCCTCCAAAGACACCACATTATGCACAACAGAGCTAAATTTCAGATGTTAGACGAATGCTTTTCAAGCCAATTCTACCAACCAAAGGGAGTATTTGCAACCGATCTTGGCAAGATCCATGAAATCCCAGTAAAACTACCTCATGCTTTCATAGATGCCTCTGTCACAAGAGGTATTGATGAAATTTCTATACATGACAATCTCTCTCTCTCTCTCTCTCTCTCTCTCTGTGTGGTTATTAGAGCATTGGCCTATGAGATACATATTGGTAGGCTTAAACCCCCTTTAAGGTTTTATTTTAGGCTTCTTCTCATGTTGTTTATTCACCTTCTTTGCCAAAGTGCACCAGCTGAAATGACACTTCCTCACAAAAATGAGTGGAGGGGGAGATAGTGGTTTCAAAATACTTTTTTTGGTTTTTAGGTAAATAAAATATTGTGGTTTCAAAATGTATGGGTGCATAAAAGGAAGGACTTTATTCTAGGTTTCTTGTATGATTCCAAAAGACTTTTTAAAATTCATTTGAAAACATCTACTTATCCCAAAAAAAAAAAGGATTCATTTGAAAGCATCACAATTGTATGAGCACATGTAATAGATGGTAATCTTCTGCAGAAGGGTGGTTCGACCTTGGCTTGGACTGAAAATGGTTGATCTTAACGAGATGATCATTGCACAGCTTAAGGAAAGAGAGAACGCATTTCCAAATGTCAATAAGGGTGTTCTTGTACCTATGGTATGTCCTCTAATTGTTTCCTCCCCCAATCTTATTTTATTAAACAAAATGTAAAAAGTATCTTATGAGACGGTCTCATGAAACCTCCCTCTCACAGCATGTGTGGGTCCCATTTGCTATGAGAGGGTGGTCCCATGAGATACCCTTCCATATTATAATGTACTTGGCCATGTTTTATGAAGGGTTATATGTTATTCTTGAAAATATATCTAAGAACACAATAATTTTTTCTTTACTTATTTGCAAACTTACTCCTCAGATTCTTATCTCAATGGATTTTTGCTTGCTACATGTAGGGTTTACAATCACTGGTTTGTAGAAACTGGGATGGATATAGTGAACTGCATCCCCTCCCCCCACCCCCTCTTTCATAGATATTAACCTTGTCTGTCACACTGGGATGGGAAAAATGGTATTGGGTCTTTGACCAAATATTGACTTTGCTTTGTTTTGACAGAGGCTTAGGTTAGATTTAGGGTCTGGATGGGGCCTGACTTTTGAGGGTAGCATGCTGTGCTTTCTAGTGAACCCTACTCTGATCAAAAGACTAGAGGATCAAAAGGAACTACATATTTATTTTGCTGTGGTTGGTCTTTTGTTTGCATGAACTGATATTTTAACGGTGATTTTAGTTAATGTCAATCACATCCAGGTTAGGATTTGGGTTGGGCTTATCTGGTGGAGTGGGTGGCGTCCCACTAAAGCAGTGTTGGGCAAAATATATTTTTGATGTTTCCATCTAAAATTAAATCTGTAATAGTGTTCCTAGACGTGTGAGTTGATTTTATATTATTTAGGAATTCTGTTCCCTTCTGCCATATTAACAAATGGAAGGAATATGCACTAATTCCATGCTGGGAAATAGAATTTGTGGTATCCTAAGGATTTCCTGATGATATGACGTTGATAAAAATCAAGAAAAAAGGCATCTTCTCATTTCTGATGGTTTTCTGATTGTTTTACTAGGTGACTCCTGGATCCCCTGCTGATCGTGCTGGATTTCGTCCTGGTGATGTTGTGATTGAATTTGATGGGAAGCCTGTTGAAAGCATCAAGGAGGTATTTGGGACCTTAATGGATGACAGTAGTCACTGTAAAAAAAAAATTATGCATTTTGCAATGAGAAGTAAAAAACACTAAAATATTTAATGGCTGTAATTTAAGCAGTTCATGATTAATGGAGAAATAACCTTAATCTTAGATTGTTATGCATTTTCCTTTGATTAAACCGCAATTTAGTGGCTGCCGGCAGGAATTTTGGTCCTGAGGGCCTCATAATGGATTTATGACTGAATGTGTTGATTGTCAGAATGTTTTAAGTCTGTGTTGAGAAACTAAAGGATATCGAAAAAGAATATAACTTACCTTCCAAAAAAAAGGAAGGGAGAATATAACTTGATACGTGTGGTGTGCAAAAATTTCCAATTTAATTGAGTTTGGGTTCAGAAAACTCATGCTTTTGTCTAATTGAGTTTGTTGCTTACTAATTTTTATGATTATGATTCTGATGGTCTATATGATTTGTTAATTGTGGCAGATTATTGAAATAATGGGGGACAGAGTTGGAGTATCCATGAAAGTGGCTGTGAAAAGAGCTAAGGATAATTTGGTCACTTTGACGGTAATTCCAGAGGAATCCAAATCAGATATGTGACAGACAACAACTCTCCTATTCAAGACATATTCATTGGTTAGATCTTTTGTATTACCAGTACATTAGCAGGAGAGTTTCATAATTTAATCTTTAGGTTTCTTTTTTTGAAACTTATTACTTATAAATTTTTTTTAATCTTTAGGTTTCTAGTTTTCGTTCTCTTTTTAGCTTATTCCTTTATGTTTCGTTTAGGAGTTCACAAAAGAATGAAATGGAATGATAAAAAAGGAAGGGAAAGGAATGGAGCGGAATGTATTTAAGTAAGAGAAATGAATAGAGTGGAATTAGGTGACATTGTTTGGATGTTTTAAAATAAAAGAATGAAAAGGAATGAAAATAAATAGAATGTAAGTAATCTTGTTTGAGAGTAACATAGAGGGAAATGAATGGAATTATTTTATGACAATATTATTATTAGATTTCTATTTTAAATTAAAGGATTGAATATATTGGGGTATTTTGAGAGTTTTAGTAAAAAATTCATTAAATCTAATTCTATTCATCTCAAATTCCTTTCAATTTCAAGGGAATGAAAATTTGAAAATTTAAGGAAATAGAGAAGAATGAGTGTTTTTTTCTACCTATTTCATTCTCTCTCATTTAAACTCCCAAATAATGGAGTAAACTATTCATTCTCTCCATTAGAACTTCCAAACAAGGGAAGAGAAGAATATTATAAAATTATTTTTTTTATTCCTTTCCATTCCATTCATTCCTCTCAGATTATTCTAAAATTTATGCTAGTGGTAAATACATTTTTTATCCATCACTTTTCTCAAACCCTGCAAATGTGAGAGTTTTGTGCATGGAGTACGACTTGTTCTTTCTTGTATTTTCCTTATGGTGATCTTAGCACTTGCACCAACGTGTAAGGAATTTAATCTAATTGCAAATGCACATGCACATATGTGCACACTTATCAGATCTTATGTTTTCGAAGAATAAACTTGACCCAACCTGACCAATTTTCTTCTCTCATTCTTAATTAATGTACTATTTATGTGGAAGATTTGGGACTGCCTAGCTAGCCGGCACTGTATTAATTTAAAAAATACACAAATTAGCCAAAAATAAAAAATCAGTGCAATAGCCCAACTTTAATAAATTGCCATTAGTGGATATGACGCAATTATCACAATTCATGTATTATAAAAATGTAGAATTTACAATATCAACCCGAAAGTCCTGTGCAAGTCTTTCAAATTCTTTGCCAATGGCATTATCTGAAATTGCAGCACATACTGACATCAAAAGAGATTCTTCGTTTTTGTTCATATCTCTTGAAGCCAGGAAAACTAAAAGCACTTCAAGTATTTTAACTGGAAACTAACCGAAATCCTGGAAAAAAAATTTCCCAATATCAATATAGCAACGAAGTAATCATGAGATGCCAGGAGGAGGAAAGCTGATGAGAATACGAAGGCAAGTTCCTTCAAACATGATCCGCTGTTTGCCATGCTTCTCAAACAGCTCATATGCATGCATTGATGTTTTTCCCTGCTCTCCATTGCTTCCAGCTGATGCTCACTCTTGGCCTCCTCACAAAATTCTTCAAAGTCCATTTTTTTGGTATTGAATAAAACTAAAATGAAACAAACATAAGTACACAATCAGCTGCCACTCTTATCATTATATTTTCTCACGAAGTAATATTTTCAAAAAAGAAAATTAGTTACAACAAACAAATATGATTTTTTTTTATAGCATGATAGTGTTGGAATACTCTAGGGCCCATGAATTCTTCATTGAATTGGTGGAGTTTTTTGTCACACCTTGCTAGATCCACTAATCTATATAACCTCTAACGTTGAAGTGTAATGTTTATTGTTGCTATTCTTCTGTTAAGCAATATTAGCGTAGCATTTCAGTCAATTATGGTCCAATTCAATCCATTTTTGTCTACTTTGGTTCATTCGGTTAACTTCGATTCATTTAGTTCACTTTTGTGTATTTTGGTCCACATTGACTCATTTGGTCTATTTCAGTCTAATTCGGTCAATTTCCATCCACCATGGTCCATTTGGTCTACTTTGGTTCATTTTGATCCACTTAGGTTCATTTAGTCCAATTCAGTTTGGTCTATTTTAGTCAATTTTGGATTAATTGGGCCTTAACTTGATTTTTTTTTTTCAATTTTGGGCTAAAAAATTTATACATATTTAGGCTTAACTCTTTAGTTTTAGGGAAAAAAATGCAAAGAAAATAAACATTAGAAATTAGAGACATGAGCCTTAAAAAAGTAAAAAAAAATGAAAAATATTCACAAGATTACCTTAAAATTAAAGTTTCATTAATATAGATATTATATTTATGTGGGTGAGAAAGCCCGACGCCACATGATGGGCCTGAGGCCCAGTTCAAATACGACTCACTGTCCGAAGAGGTTAAATGTATCAATGCTTTGCCACCCTGGCGGGAGTGCGGCCCATAGGGAAAAAACGCTCCGTCCGAAGACAACCTGGTATGGCCGAAGAGATCCTACTCAACGGAGCAGCCCAGAACTTGATCGGGTAGCTGTGCCGAAGGTCTCCCTTCCAGGACGGAACTTCGAGCATGTCTAACTGCGTAGCTATCACGAAATATCTTGCCAATAAAGCTGTCACCGCCACATTTAATGCACTGCAGCAACTTTCCTGGCCGCATTTATGTGGAGAAGACACCTGAACAGTGCGTCTTCACCCACCACCACTCACTGCAGGTTAAAGCAAACGGCTGATGTGACTAGTACTCAAGTGGGTGTCTGGATGGAGGACAAGTGTGCAGTGAAGATGGGAAAAGGGGGACTATATAAGGGAAGCAAGTCTCGCAGAGTGGGGGGGAGAAAAATTGTATTTACTAAGCCTTTAAATAGAAAACCTCTTCGGACTACAGGGAATGATCCCGTTGAAGGCTTGACTCAATCCATCTCTTTTTTTTATTGGTTTTTGTTCATCTGGACCGTTGCTAAATCCACCATTAGCCCAGCTGTTTAGCCCATTCTCTACAAATTTATTGTGGGAAATTTGGTGGGCTCATCATATAGAGCGTTGGTGCCTGGCCCAACAAATTTTGACCCTACAATTGGCGCCGTCTGTGGGGACAGCTTGAGCAAGGGTGGAAGCAACACCTCAGAAGATGGCCGAGCCAAGGCAACGACCAGCTGAATCCAGGTCGTCTAAGCACACCGATCCTTTTCTTCATCTGGAGCGAAGGCAGAATCGTGAGGAAAGTGCACACACCGCACGTGACGACCAAAACCAGTCGCATGGGGAGAGCCACATGTCTCATGCAGAGAAGAACGAAGGCATGCAAAGAGAAATAGACAGGCTCAAAAGGGAGTTGCGCCATGCAAAGAGGAAGCGTAGCCCCTCGTATTCTGATGAAGATCTTGAGGACGAACAAGATGTTGGCTACAAACAGAAACATCGGACGCCGGTCAACGAATCCTTTACCTATGAAGAACTGCGTCATGATGGGAGGAGCTTTCAGGATCCCTTACTGAGGGGCGCAGGGAACGATGCTATGAGCAAAGCTCTAGATCAGATCTCCCGGTCCCCTTTTACACGTAATATCGAAGGTGCCAGACTTCCCAGGCGTTTCCACCAACCTACATTCACCATCTACAATGGCAGGACCGACCCAGTGGAACACGTGAATCATTTCAACCAGCGAATGGCAGTTCACTCCAGGGACGAAGCCCTGATGTGCAAAGTTTTTCCCTCAAGTTTGGGACCAATAGCCATGAGATGGTTCGATAGTCTAAAGGCAAACACTATTAGCTCTTTCCAAGAGCTAACCCAGGCCTTTGGGTCCCGTTTCGTCACTTGCCGAAGGGTTCCCCAGTCCGTGGCCTCGCTATTGTCTGTCAGCATGAAAGGGAACGAGACGCTGAAGTCATATTCGGATAGATTCTGGGAAACATACAATGAGGTAGAGGAAGACTGTGAATCGATGGCTGTTAGCTCTTTTAAACTAGGCCTCCCCACTGAACATCCCTTGAGAACGTCTTTGACGCGCAAGCCTGCCACCAGCATACGCCAGTTGATGGACAGGATTGACAAGTATAAAAGAGTTGAGGAGGATCAGCAGCAGAGTAAGGGAAAGGAGAAGGTTATCCCTCAGGAGGGGAGGGATTTCAGGTCGGACAGGCAGAATCACAATAGGCCGAGAAAGAACTGGGCCGGGCAAAGCACAGCGAACTTCCAGACGGTCAACGCAGTTTTTCGCGAACCAGTGCACCAAGTCCTGGATAAGATAAAAAACGAACCATTCTTCAAAAGGCCGAACAAAATGGTGGGAAACCCTGAAAGGCGCAACCACAATTTTTACTGTCATTATCACCTGGACCACGGCCACACCACTGAGGACTGCAGGAGCTTGTGGGATCATTTGGACCAGCTGGTTGGCGAGGGCAGGTTGAAGCACCTCCTACACCACTCATATGGTCAGGGAAATCAAACCAGCACGGGGCCCAGAAGGGGTGATTTTGTAAAACCTCCCTTGAGAACGATCAATGTCATTTTTGCCGCACCAGGAAGGACAGGGTCTTGCCCATCCAGGATATTGTCAGTCGCTCGGATACCCTCGAATAAGGTTAACAGAGAGCCGAAGAGGCCTAGGACAGACGTCCCGGTTTTGGGTTTTTCGGAAGAAGACAAAATAGGAACTGTACAGCCGCATGATGATGCACTGGTAGTCACCCTGAGAATAGGCGGATACGACGTCAAAAGGGTGATGGTGGATGACGGCAGCGCTGCAGAAATAATGTATCCAGATCTATACAGGGGGCTGAACTTGTCCCCCGAAGACTTGACTCCATACAGTTCACCTTTAGTCAGTTTCGATGGAAACGTGATCATTCCGAGGGGGCAGATTAGACTGCCTGTGCAAACTGGTGCTGAGATTGTGGAGGTAGACTTCATAGTGGTGGATGCCTACTCACCCTACACCGCTATTGTAGGCAGACCTTGGCTTCATACCCTTGGGGCTGTGTCTTCCACCCTACACCAGAAGGTTAAGTACCCCTCTGAGGGGGTAGTTGAAGAGATTCGAGGGGATCAGGCTATGTCCAGGCAATGTCCAGTGGCAGCCATCCAGCACGAGCGGCATGCCGAGCCCTCGAATGGTGACAAGGAGAGTTTATAGCAATTAAGGTCTTCGGCGCCGGACACCGGAACCTCGGCCGGAGAAGCAGAGTGCGAAAGCTTAACAAGAATAGTTGTTGATAATGATCCAGGGAAGTTCTTCCAGGTCGGATCCATGCTGCCTCCTCAGGAGAAGGGAGAGTTGATAGAATTCCTCAGGGGAAACGCTGATGTATTTGCATGGGATCCTGCGGAAGCCCCGGGGGTAAGCCCAGATTTCATTTGCCACCATCTAAACGTAGATCCTGCCATAGTCCCAAAGAAACAGCCGCTCCGGCGACCATCGAAGGAACACGCGGATGCAGTCAGGGAGGAGGTAACGAGGCTCAAACAGGCAGGGGCTATTAAGGAAATTTTTTACCCCGAATGGCTGGCCAACACAGTGGTGGTAAAAAAGAAAAGCGGGAAATGGCGGGTGTGCGTGGACTTCACTGATCTCAACAGAGCTTGTCCGAAGGATCCGTTTCCCATGCCAAAGATAGATCAACTAGTTGACGCCACCGTTGGGCACCTTCGGATGAGTTTCTTGGACGCCTTTCAAGGCTATCATCAAATACCATTAGCACTCGCCGATCAGAGCAAAACGGCTTTTGCAACCCCTATAGGAAACTACCACTACAAGGTAATGCCGTTTGGCTTGAAGAATGCTGGGGCTACCTATCAGAGAATGATGACCAGGATGTTTGAACCGCAGCTGGGCAAAAGCATGGAGGTTTACATTGACGACATGGTGGTTAAAAGCAAGGTTATCACGGAACATATTGGGGACCTTCGGGACATCTTCGAAATTCTGAGGAGACACAGACTACGCTTGAATGCCTCCAAATGTTCGTTCGGCGTGGGATCGGGCAAGTTCCTGGGGTATATGGTCACTCATAGGGGAATCGAAGTTAACCCCGACCAGATAAAGGCCATCAACGACTTGCGAGCTCCTTGGAACCCCAAGGAAATCCAGAAGCTGACTGGGATGACCGCTGCCCTTAACAGATTCATTTCCAGATCAGCCGATAGGTGTAGGCCTTTTTTCTCGTTAATCAATAAGTGGAAGGATTTCAAATGGACGGAGGAATGTGCCATTGCTTTCCAGCAACTTAAGGACTACCTGGCTAGACCTCCCATCATGTCCAGTCCCGAGCCAGATGAAGTCCTGTTTGCCTACATTGCTGTGGCTCCTAGTGCTGTTAGCTTGGTGCTGATCCGAACAGACTGTGGCGTGCAAAAACCCGTCTATTATGTGAGCAAATCGCTGCAAGAAGCTGAGGCTCGTTATTTGCCCCTAGAGAAGGCCATTCTGGCTGTTGTGCTGGGCACTAAGAAACTGCCCCACTATTTTCAAGCTCATACCGTCATAGTCCTTACCCAGCTCCCACTCAGAACAATACTCCGAAGTGCGGACTACACAGGGAGAATTGCCAAGTGGGGGACGATGCTGGGGGCTTTTGATATTAAATACATGCCCCGCACGTCGGTGAAGGGCCAGGTCCTCGCAGACTTGGTCGCGGAATTCACAGAGCCCCCTTTAGACGAAGTAACCCCAACACTAGCCCCTGAGAGTAAGACCGTTGGCATGGTCTCCTCACGGAACCCCTTGCCCTGGGAGGTGTACGTTGATGGCGCATCAAACCAAAGGGGCTCTGGAGTGGGGCTTGTGCTATTAACCTCAGAAAGAATTACCATCGAAAAAGCTTTAAGGCTGAATTTCTCAGCAACGAATAATGAGGCAGAATATGAGGCTTTACTGATGGGGATGAGGATGGTACGAAGGTTAGGGGGAAAGTCGGTTGAAGTATTCTCGGACTCAAGATTGATCGTCGGCCAAGTACAGGGAGAATTTGAGGCGAAGGACGAGAGGATGCAGGTGTACTTGAGACTAGTTAAGTCCTTGCAATCAGAGTTTGAATATTTTAACCTGCAGCACATCCCCAGAAGTGGCAACACACATGCAGATTCATTGGCCACCCTTGCCACGTCATCGGCACAGGCATTGCCGAGGGTTATCCTCGTTGAGGACATGCAGGAGCCTACGAAAACAAGAAAAGAGCCACTCCAAGTCCATTGCGTTAGAGCCGACCCGTGCTGGATGGATCCCATCATCAAGTTCTTGAAAGATGATGTGTTGCCCGAAGAAAAAGAGGAAGCAGACAAAATACGAAGAAAGGCCACAAGGTTCTGGCTGTCCGAGGAACGGAAACTTTATAAACGTTCCTATTCGGGTCCGTACTTACTGTGCATGCGCCCTGAAGCGGCTGAGTCACTACTGGAAGAATTGCATGAGGGGATATGCGGAAGTCATACAGGAGGTAGGTCCTTGGCCCATCGGGCCATCACGCAGGGTTATTGGTGGCCATGTATGCAGAGAGAGGCCCACGAATATGTAAAAAAGTGCGACCAATGTCAACGGTTCGCGCCGAACATACACCAGCCAGGCGGTAACCTCAATCCACTATCCAGCCCATGGCCTTTTGCTCAGTGGGGTCTGGACATCGTAGGCCCATTCCCTAAGGCAGCGGGAAACAGGAAGTACTTGCTGGTTGGGACGGACTATTTCACCAAGTGGGTAGAAGCCGAACCTCTTGCAAATATCAGGGATGTAGACGTGAAGAGGTTCATTTGGAAAAACATCGTCACCAGATTTGGAGTCCTACATACCCTCATCTCGGACAACGGGCTTCAGTTCGATAGCAAAGCTTTTAGAAGTTATTGCAGTGAGCTGGGAATCACAAATAGATACTCCACCCCCGCCTACCCCAGGGAAATGGGCAGGCCGAAGCTGTCAATAAAGTCATTATTAACGGACTAAAGAAGAGGCTGGATGATGCGAAGGGTAGATGGGTAGAAGAACTACCCCACGTATTGTGGGCATATAGGACTACGCCTCGTAGGTCCACTGGGGAGACCCCCTTTTCGATGACCTATGGAGCTGAAGCTGTTATACCTCTCGAGACTGGGTTCCCTACCTACAGGACTAGCTATTTTAACCCAGCCGACAACGATGGGCAATTGGAGAAGAGTTTGGACCTGATTGAGGAACGAAGGGAAAACGCAATGGTTCGATTGGCGCATTACCAGCAGAAACTCAAACAAGGCTATGACGCCAACGTGAGGTTGAGACCCCTTGAGCCTGGTGATCTTGTCCTAAGGAAGGTGGTAGGCAACGCAAAGAATCCAGCATGGGGAAAACTGGGGCCGAATTGGGAGGGTCCATATCGCATCACCTCAAAGGCCGGCATTGGAGCATACTTTCTAGAAGACCTGGACAATCATGTAGTGCCCAGGCCGCGGAATGTAATTAACCTCAAAAGGTACTACTATTAAATGAATTCTTCACTCAGCCATGATTGCATTTTTGTTATGGTAGTTCCTCTCAAGTGTTTAAACTTAAATCCAATCATGCCTGTAGTCCTCGGACCAGATGATTTGGGTTAGATAACACTCCTTTACGTTTCTTCTCAAGTGTTTAAACTTAAATCCAACCATGCCTGTAGTCCTCGGACCAGATGATTTGGGTTAGTTAACACTCCTTTACGTTTCTTCTCAAGTGTTTAAACTTAAATCCAACCATGCCTGTAGTCTTCGGACCAGATGATTTGGGTTAGTTAACACTCCTTTACAGTTCTTCTCAAGTGTTTAAACTTAAATCCAATCATGCCTGTAGTCCTCGGACCAGATGATTTGGGTTAGTTAACACTCCTTTACGTTTCTTCTCAAGTGTTTAAACTTAAATCCAACCATGCCTGTAGTCCTCGGACCAGATGATTTGGGTTAGTTAACACTCCTTTACAGTTCTTCTCAAGTGTTTAAACTTAAATCCAATCATGCCTGTAGTTCTCGGACCAGATGATTTGGGTTAGTTAACACTCCTTTACGTTTCTTCTCAAGTGTTTAAACTTAAATCCAACCATGCCTGTAGTCCTCGGACTAGATGATTTGGGTTAGTTAACACTCCTTTACGTTTCTTCTCAAGTGTTTAAACTTAAATCCAACCATGCCTGTAGTCCTCGGACCAGATGATTTGGGTTAGTTAACACTCCTTTACGTTTCTTCTCAAGTGTTTAAACTTAAATCCAACCATGCCTGTAGTCCTCGGACCAGATGATTTGGGTTAGTTAACACTCCTTTACGTTTCTTCTCAAGTGTTTAAACTTAAATCCAATCATGCCTGTAGTCCTCGGACCAGATGGTTTGGATTCATTAACATTCATTTACGTTCCTCTTATATGTTTAAACTTAAATCCAATCATGCCTGAAGTCTTCGGACCAGATGATTTGGGTTAGTTAATACTTCCTTACGATTGCCTAAGTGTTTAGACTTAAATCCAGTCATGCCTGCGATCTTCGGACCATGTGATTTGTGTTAGTTTAACCATCATTGATCTAATCCGATGCTTAGCGGAATATGCAAACTTAAAGCCAAAGTTACGTCAACTATTATCATGAGGCCTTGTTTAAGCGTGTATAAAAAATGGCCGCTGTTTTGAATGGCTCTTAGTCATTAAACCATCATTGATTAAACGTGATGACACAATCTAACATACTCCGTGAAAATAAACACTGAACAAAAAACTTATGCTTCATTCACTGAAAGGGCAATATCGTTACAAAACAGGTGATAAAGGACCCTGACTATTACATAATTTTAATATCCTAAGCCTTGCTATGGGGCGCTGAGTCAAGCCTTGGAGGATCACCCACATCTCCAGTCTGAAGAGGCGCTTGGCTCGTCTCGGCTGGGGCTGCAAGGCTTTGAACGGCCGAGGTATCTTCCACAGTGTCGGGGAGGTCACAAAGATCAGGGTCGTAGTAGACACTCCCAGGCTGCCTCAATGAAGATTCTAGGGGAACTCCTGCAGCGTCAAGGCATTTGCCCCACGTTATCTCGCAGTATCCCCTGCAGACCTTGGCAAACTCCTCAGTCAGCCTGGTCTGGGTCTCTTGCACCCCCAGCAGATAGCCAGTTTGCTTCTCGGCCTCAGCCGCTTCTTTGGCTAACTGGGCGTCTTCCTTGGCTCTGGCAGCAGCATCCTTGGCTTTGTCCAGCTCAGCTCGAAGCTCTCTCACCAACGCCCTCTCTGTCTCCAGATTAATCTCGGTGGTATACAGCTTCTGGCGTTGGTCTTCAGCTTGCTTTTCAACAGTCCTAAGGCCTGCCTCCGCACTCTTCTTGGCCCTCGTCTCCTCTTTCAGCTGCTCTGAGAGTCGGGCGCACTCGCTTTTTGCAGCACCCAGGGCTTTCTCAGCCTCCTCCTTTGATTGCGCCTCAGCCTGCACTTCAATATCCTTTTTCTTATTCCACTCCTCCGCCACAAATATCTGCTGGGCGATCTGCGCAACAGTCAAACATTCCTTAGTGTTATTTTTTAGGCGTTGCAGAAAGAGGGTAATAAAGTAAAATCCCTTACCATGCCTAGATCCCTCTTTAGGGATAAGAAAAGTTCCTGCTGGCTGAAGCGCCTGTAGGAATCCATGTCCCTCGGCAGGAGCAGGGGCTGCTCCAAAGCATCCGCAATGTAACCGGCCTTGCCCCCACCGTAATTTCTGATGGAGGCATCATAGGGGATGTCCGCACCATCCAGCATTACCTTCGGGGGCCAAGTCCGAGTACCCCGGCGCACATCGGCGGCTGGAGGGTCTTCCTTGCTTTCAGTAGAGGAGGCCCTCTTTCCCCTGGCGTCCTGGGCCACCTTCTGCTGCTTGGACCCCTTTTTGGGCGCAACCTCAGTGCCTTCAGCGTCCGTCGCGACCCTTTTCTTCTTTAGATCCGGCAGTGGCTTTAAACTGGGATCTGAAGGGGCTTGAGGGGGAAGAGGAGGGAGGTCCACGACCGGTTGAGATGGACCAGTGCCCTTGGAGACGGTTTTCAGTTTCCTGTTCTTCATCAGCTCCGATAAACTCTGCATGTTTTCGTCTGAAGAATAGTTGGACACGATTAGTCTCTTCGGATTAACGGCCGATTGCCTGTCCGCTTCCTCTTCGACGTCTATAATTTGAACCTCTTCGGAGGTCTCACCCTCAAATCTAAACTGATCGATCTGCTCGTCAAGTGAGGGTGTAGAAGATGCAACTCTTTCCTCCTCGGCTACTGGTTCAAGGGGAACTTGTGCAACAGGCTGAACGAGCAGCGGTATGTTCTGTGGATTTGGATGAGGCACCGGAGCAAGGTCGAAGGGAGCTAAAAAGGTTTTTCGTGCCACGTCAATGCGGTTTATGCGGCGATCCCCGTATGTTATTGCGTTGCCTCTCGGCTGGATTTCAGTCTTCGGGGTGTAGTTGAGTATGAGGGGAACAAACCTAAGCTCTCCGTCTTCACTCACGAAAATCTCCGACCGAAGAAGGTAGTTCAAGGCCGCAGTATTTGTGAGACTCAGCCGAGGAGCTACGTGCCTTCTATCTGTAAACATAGCGATAGAACTGTCAGAGGATTGCAATATTGCGAAAGAAAGTCCGATTAGCTAGAAGCAGAAAAAAGAGAGGTTAAAAAAGCTCAAGGGGGAATGTCCCACCTGGCGCTCCTAGCTGGGTTGGGCAATGAATCCCATCATGCCAGGCGCCCGAGACGATCAGGTAATCGTCCTTCATCCCTTTGTTGGACTTGGGGAGACCAGAGAGGAGTCTGACAACGTCGGATTGGGACTTTAGATAGTATCCCGCCCCTTCTTTTTTATGACATTCGTACATGTGTACCACGTCGTGCCAAGTCAGTCCCAAGCCTAACTGGCGGTTTAGCTCATCAACTGCACCTAAAATTCTAAATGTGTTGGGTGCGCACTAGTCAGGACTAAGCCTATGGGCGGTAAGGTAACTTCTGGTGATCGGGCCCATGGGAATGGTCATCCCTCCCTCCAGGAAGGCGATAATGGGGATTATCACCTCACCCTCCTCACGGTCCAGTAATAACCCCTCCGTGGAGCAATACCTTAAATCCACTTCCCGAGGGATGCGATACGTCTCCCTAAATTTCTTTATCTGGGAAGGACTGTTCACTAGGTGTTCAAATCTACCCATTGATTAATAAGTTTAAAGTGAGGGAAACGCGGAACAGCGACTGAAGAAAATCTACCAATGGCCGAAGAGGCAATCTGAGTAGATTTCAATAAATCTCGAAGAAAGGAACTTACGTCGGTTTGGATCGGAGAATGTTTTTCCTTGGCCTTGCTGGAAGATCGTAGTGGATTCTGGAATGAGTTGAAGCAGATGATAGGTGGAGCTTTGAGAGTCTGAACGCTTGAGTTCGCTGGGGGTTCTGACGCTTGCAAAGTGAGAAGACAATCCCCTCCAGGACTTTATATAGTGGCAGGAAAAGTAGTGGGACTTATCCCGCCCGAAATTTTGAGGACAATCTCGACCGTTGATTTGAAATGAGCCGCTAGATTTCAGGGACAAGACGCCGCCTGGAGCAATTAATGATGCCTCGGGAACGGCGCGACAGCAGCGGTTATAAAGAGGGCGCCCAAACTCATGCGCACACGTGTGGAATCAAAATCCAGTGCCTCCATTCGTCAAAAGGTCAAAACCCCACTTTTTCTCTTCGGATGCGAGGTAAAAAGTGAAATTTTGAGGGGCTATTGTGGGTGAGAAAGCCCGACGCCACATGATGGGCCTGAGGCCCAGTTCAAATACGACTCACTGTCCGAAGAGGTTAAATGTATCAATGCTTTGCCACCCTGGCGGGAGTGCGGCCCATAGGGAAAAAACGCTCCGTCCGAAGACAACCTGGTATGGCCGAAGAGATCCTACTCAACGGAGCAGCCCAGAACTTGATCGGGTAGCTGTGCCGAAGGTCTCCCTTCCAGGACGGAACTTCGAGCATGTCTAACTGCGTAGCTATCACGAAATATCTTGCCAATAAAGCTGTCACCACCACATTTAATGCACTGCAGCAACTTTCCTGGCCGCATTTATGTGGAGAAGACACCTGAACAGTGCGTCTTCACCCACCACCACTCACTGCAGGTTAAAGCAAACGGCTGATGTGACTAGTACTTAAGTGGGTGTCTGGATGGAGGACAAGTGTGCGGTAAAGATGGGAAAAGGGGGACTATATAAGGGTAGCAAGTCTCGCAGAGTGGGGGGGAGAAAAATTGTATTTACTAAGCCTTTAAATAGAAAACCTCTTCGGACTACAGGGAATGATCCCGTTGAAGGCTTGACTCAATCCATCTCTTTTTTTTATTGGTTTTTGTTCATCTGGACCGTTGCTAAATCCACCATTAGCCCAGCTGTTTAGCCCATTCTCTACAAATTTATTGTGGGAAATTTGGTGGGCTCATCATATAGAGCGTTGGTGCCTGGCCCAACAAATTTTGACCCTACAATTTATATTTGGAAAGAAAAAAAAATGCTACAATTCTAAACTTATATAACATTTTAAACTTAATATAACATGTTATGTGTTCCATGCAATGTGGGTGTACCTTAATATATATATATATATATATATATTCTTGGATATGTTCAAATTAGTCAATAAATTATGGTATATTTAAAAAACAAAAGAAATTTATTAACATCTTCTTTATTTATATAAAAATATTATAATTATGTAAAATTAAATCTTTTTATGAATTATGTGTGTTTGTGTGTGTGTGAATATATATATATATATATATATTGTTGTGTATTGTTGTTGAATGTAAAATGTATTATATGTTCCATTATCTAAAACTTATAAAAATAGAACAAACTTTTAAAAAATTCAAATTTTACATTATAGTTTTATAAAATAATTATTATATTATATTTTTTCATGCATTGCATGAGTTTGTGACTGGTTTATATAATATCTAAAAAATAACATGTGACATTTATTATTACTATTCTCATGTTAAGACACATTAGCATAGTATTTCAATCCACTTTAATCCATTTGGTCCACTTTGGTCAATTTCAATCCATTTCAGTGTACTTACTTAAGAATGAGAAAAGACATGTTTGGATTGAAAGTAATTGTTTTAAATCCATATTTATTGAAAAATATAGATCTCAAACTCAGTCTAAGTTCTATTAAATTTTAGTAATTCAATCTCAAAATTTTTCAACATATATTTAAAGAATCCAATCTTATTTCAAACACATCTATTTATTTATTTTATTTTGCTTAAAAAGTAACAACTTAACATTACTTATTGTTAAGTTCTAAATCACAATTAGATCATATTCAAACCTTTGAGCCAATATATTTAGTCTTGAGACCTAACATATATTGAGTAATATTAATCTATAAATACTTGTTGAACATTCTTTGATTTTGAGCTACATTGGGCTAGCATTTCAACCTACTTGGTTAGTTTAGTACATTTTGGTCCATTCTATCTATTTGAGTGCCCTTACTTAAAATAATGATTTTTTGGCCATGTGTTTGTTAGAATTACTTGTTGCTCCAAATTGTATCACTTTTTTTGCGTAATATTTGTTTGATGGAAATTCAGCCGTGTTCCTTTTTCTAATGATTGTGCAAGAAAAGATTAAGTCTATTGTGTGTTTGGCACAATCAGTTTTGAATGAACATATATAGGTTGTACATGTATCTTATTGCTTAGCCATATATATTTCTTTCTGAAATTTCCCAATATCAATATAGCAACGAAGTAATCATGAGATGCCAGGAGGAGGTAAGCTGATGAGAATACAAAGGCAAGTTCCTTCAAACATGATCCGCTGTTTGCCATTCTTCTCAAACAGCTCATAGGCATGCATTGATGTTTTTCCCTGCTCTCCATTGCTTCCAGCTGATGCTCACTCTTAACACTGGAAACTGTAAACTGAAAACAATAAAAAATAATTTTCCGGTTACTGTGCATTTGCCCATTTGCACTGTTCATGTCCTATGAACAGTGCAAGAGGCACTGGTCGGGGGTGGGGGGGGAAAAAAAAAAGAGGCAAAATGCAGCATCCATTTCAGCTATCCAAACGCAGCTGTAGTCTATTTTTTTCTCTTTTCCCTATTATGTTTATTGATAGCCACCCCTCTCCACCATTGATAATAAGTATATTTACCATTCATATATCTTCTACACTAGAATTTCTCATTGTGTTCGATCTCAATATAAGATGGGTTTCAGGGTGGGGACAGATTTGCATTACCTAATACTGTGAAAGAAAATTGGTAAGGATATTGCGAGGTGGGGTGTGGTCAATTGGGTTCAAGAATTAAGAAAAACACTTAGGATGGAAACCTAGGCAGTTTAAATTGGCTTCATGCTACTTTAGTTTTGAAAATATTAATAGGTAGCAGGCATACTCGTGTAAGTCGGAAAGCCACAGATAGTCAATTCTCATGAGTCATTAGGTGATGCGTGCTGAATGCTAAAGACTCATATTAACACCCAAAATTGGTTCCCGCAACAGGTTGTTTTTGTTAAGCTATCCCTTGATAGGTTGGGTAGGTTGGAATTTGAAGAGTCTTCAAGTCTTGTTGAGAAGCTGAACTAACCCGAGCCCCTCACATATGCATCCCCAGCTACATCTCATCAAACACTTAGAACCCTTCAACATTTCGCTCTATAAATACCTATTAGAATTTCATGCTTTCAACTCATAACAAAAATAGAAGTTCCCCATATATATTCAGAAAAGACTAGCCAGGCCTCTCTAATCCTATCAAACAATGGCTAGTTGCAAGCATGTTTTCATGTTGGCTTTAATTGTAACACTGTCTTTGTCAAGCATTAATATGAGCTTGGCAACTCGTCAACTATTGCAAACGCCTGCAGCTCCATCTCTGCCAACATTGCCTCCACTGCCCTCAGTGCCAACACTGCCTCAGGCCACATTGCCACCACTTCCTAGCACGCCATTGCCAACTCTGCCGACTGCCACACTGCCACCATTGCCGTCACTGCCAAAGACCACATTGCCACCATTGCCAAGCACCCAAATCCCCTCACCAAATCCATCTTTGCCAACAACTCTTCCTCCTTTGCCTGCCACTCCATTGCCCACCATCCCTACAACAATCCCATAAATCCCTACCATTCCAACCACAATTCCAACTATTCCTTTCTTCTCCCCACCCCCATCAAACTGAACTAGTAGTCCTTGAAACGCTGCAGCCCCAGGACCATTCAAGCATTCACTTTCTCCTTATCCCATTTTCGCATGGTTCCATGTTTGCATGGCTTCTTGAAGCTTTCTCGAGTGTGTTGGAGCCTACACCTTGCTTCTATATATGTGTTAATAGGAACGATTGGATTTATGAGAGCACTTGTTTGTATTTTCTCTTTTTATGTGAAATGAGTTATTGTTTGTATTTGTCATTGTAAAGTTATTCTTTACCCATTTCAGTGTCATTTGGATTCTTATTGTCATGTTTGTCCTTACAATATGATTTCTTATTTTTTTCTAATTTTCCCCCTTTTTCTTTTTAATAAGAATAAGATTTATTAAATTAAACCTCGAAGATAAACATATTACACAAGTTTAGGAGTATATATATTTTTAATTTTCCATAAATATACAAAGAAGGATGAAAGTACAATAATAAACAAAAGAATTCAACAGTTAGAGGTTTAGAGTGTTTATTTTAATTTATGGTAGATGTGTTGGATTGAAACTTGCCAACGCCTAGCAAGAACACTCATCCAATCAAAAATTAATGCATTAAAAGATGAAAGAGAAATACTAGAGGTAGTTTAGAGCATTCGCAGTAGTGCAGCTAAATAACTATAATGCTATTTTAGCTCCACCAAAATACCAAAAACAGTCATGCAGTAGTGGAGGCATAGTTATAATTTTTAGATGAATTGCTACAGTGCACATCTATTTATAGATGTGCACTAGGGGTGAGCAAAGTGATACCGGAGCCGACCCAACCGACCGGCGCCGATCAAACCGTACCGCCTCTGTCACCGACCGACTGAGCCGAGGCCGACGATCGGATGGAGAATCCCGCTCCGACGCCGGTGCGGTGCTGCCATCGGAATTGCAACTCCAAACCGAGTTGGTTACCGAACCGACCGATATGGCGATATATTGTTTCGTTCTGTAGGTGTTTTCACATTTTGTGTTTTGTTGACAAAACGATTCGTTTCACTTAGTAATTAAAAAACAAAATACTTCAAACAGCGTCGTTTTAAGTTAGGGTTGCTGACTTCTGCCTAGTATAAATGGCATTTTTCTACTCTCAGCCGCTCCACTCTCTCAAACGCTCTATCTCAGTATCTCTTGCTCTCGCCTGAGTCCGTGGACTGTGACCAACAACTGACCGTAAGGTGAACCTGATGGTGCGCAGATCTCTCGCCTAGTGTATATCTCTCGCTCTCGCTCTCGCACTTGCACTTATGGAACCTTCAAATTTGGCCAAGTTAGTAATGAGGTGAACCTGATATCTTGCCATTTTTGTACGATTCTAAGTTTGTAAAGTGTGTCTTCATATTGGAGAAAGTCATGTTCTGTTGTCCCATACGTGAGAATATGTAAATTTCAAGTCAGTTGAAGAATATTCCTTCTATGTGTTCCTTATTCCTGTCTTGAGAATGAATAACAGGGGAGAGCTTCGGCAATTGCAGAAAACAACTACATTGGGTTTGCAATAGGCTATTTTAAAGGTGTTTCCAAATAAATGGCCCATAACGTAGCAGCCCAATGGCCCACAATTAGCAATTAACACTTTAATTGTTAATCAAATCAATTATAATTTTAAGTCTGCTAACTTCTTCTTCTTTTTTTTTTTTCTTTTTTTTTTTCTGCATTTTGATTATTAGGGAGGGGAGACTGAGACTCAGAGAGTTCTCTCACTCTTCATATCTTTACTTCTTTGATTGGTCTGGTAGATTGGTTCAAGTGCTAGCCAAAGTATACAAAGAACAAGTTAACACAAAGTACAAGAGCCAGTAACTACTAACTATATTATCAATCTGTTTTTGGGCATATCAATCCGTTCTTGGGCTATTTGCTAATATATCAATTTGTTTATATATCTGTTTCTGGGCATATTTCTTTATTGCTTATATATCAAATTATCAATTGTTTCAATCTGTTTTTGGGCATATCAATCCGTTCCTGGGCTAATTGCTTATATTTCAATTTGTTTATATATCTGTTTCTGGGCATATTTCTTTATTGCTTATATATCAAATTATCAATTGTTTTAATATCAATATGTTTCTGGGCATATATATCAAATTATCAATTGGTTGAACAGATTTTTTTTATAAAAAACAAATAAAATTTTTAATGTTTTAAACCGACCAAACCGATTAAACCGACCGCAAAAAACCGTACCGCTATAGGTCGGAAAACCGACCCTAAGCGGTATGCATCGGTTTTAATTATGAGAAAACCGATTCCTATCGGTTCGGTAACAAATTTGAGGAAAAACCGAGCCGACCGAACCGCGCACACCCCATTGTGCACTGTAGCAGACATCTAAAAATAAATAGTCAGTTTCAGGAATGAGATTATGATTTTCCAACTCCCATGCAAAGGATAATCCATATCGAATGGCCCATAATTCTACGAATAAATTAGACGTTCGAATAACAAGAGAAGCCTACATTCTAATTTTCAAAATGATCTCAAATTATACTATCATCTTAATTTAGAGGGGCTTAAATTGTTGGGTGTACATGTGTAAGTGAAGTCCCACATTAAATAATGGCGAGAAGAATGAGTAGTTAATATAATAATTGAGTATATATCTATTGGGCTTAGACCTTTTGGGTTAAATTGTGTCTTTATATGTTATATTAATTACTCAAAGAAGCTCTCCGAGATTTTTATCTTCTCAACATGAATTACCTTGAAATTGCAATATGCTTAAAAGTACCTTCAAGAGAAGGGACCAGGAAATAGAATTCTGTAGCTTGATGAATAATGGAGAGGAAGAGTTGCGAAGGTCAATTGATGCCTTTTACCAAGCTTCTAATTGAACAATCTCCCTCTTGATTTTTTGAGTGCCCTTACTTAAAATAATGATTTTTTGGCCATGTGTTTGTTAGAATTACTAGGTGCTCCAAATTGTATCACTTTTTTGCGTAATATTTGTTTGATGGAAGTTCAGCCGTGTTCCTTTTTCTAATGATTGTGCAAGAAAGGATTAAGCCTATTGTGTGTTTGGCACAATCAGTTTTGAATGAACATATATAGGTTGTACATGTATCTTATTGCTTAGCCGTATATATTGCTTTCTGAAACTAACCAATATCAATATAGCAACGAAGTAATCATGAGATGCCAGGAGGAGGTAAGCTGATGAGAATACAAAGGCAAGTTCCTTCAAACATGATCCGCTGTTTGCCATTCTTCTCAAACAGCTCATATGCATGCATTGATGTTTTTCCACTTAATTGTGCTTCGTACAAATATATTTGCTTGTGATTATTTTTTAACCATATTTGTGCATATACAGGAGATATGTGGTAACATGTAGCGTTGTTTTTTACAATTATTCCAATTGAACCATGCACTTTATTTAACTGTGAACAAGTTAAACATCATTCTTTCCAATAATATATGTATTTAATGATGATTAATTTGGTTTAACTCCTGTAACAGCAACTTAAATTAATTTTATTTCGGCTTAATGTTCGGCCAAACATTGGCTAAGCTTGGCCTAACCTTATCTTAAATTTTAAATCCAAATTAATTAAGAAGCAATCGCATTTGCTATATCTCCAGCCGTTGGATCAGCATCTTATATCCCAGGAAAACAGCCTTATATCAATAATTGGCCATTACATAATATTCACTCCAACCCAGAATCTCTCAACTGTCAGATCTATACAGACCCATCCGTCATTTTGAAAAATCTCAAAGGACCATTTAGTCAATCCAAACACCCTTCAGCGCACCCCATCAGTCATTTTATCAATTAAAAACAATCTCATTGGACAAAAACAAAATCACTCGGATTGCCAGCGTGGCACAACCCCACCCACTATAATTTACTATCATATTTTTTGTGTTTTACTATCATATTATAATTCAAGTAAATCCTACATGACCTACCGACCCATAGGCCCTCCCTAGTTTTTCTCTAATAATTAAAAAAAAAAAAAAAAAGAAGTGAAAACGCGGGTTTTAACAGGGGTTTTGAATCAAACAGAACTGCTCTTTCTTTTGTAGACTTCTGCTTTCATCGAAGCTATGTCCAATTTTCTGGTTCTCTTCTTCTGTTTCATCTTCTCATTTTTATTTCCGAACCACATTTCATTAATATTCTCACAGTCCCAGTTTTCATTTATTTTTTATCTAATTTTTTCAAAAACAATTTTGTGGCAGAGAAAGCTCTCAGTTTCGAATAAAAACTCTCTCCTTCGCATCATAGCAATCGCTTCTGCCGGGTCGGGTCTTTTGTATGCCAATAGCAACTCAAATTCTAGTAAGCTTCTAATTTTCTTTTCTGGGTTTTGATTCTTTTACCACTTCTTTGCTTTTTTTTTTTTTTTTTTTAATTTTTTATTTTGGTATAATTGAGAAATTTTAAAGTTTAAATTTTGATTCTTTCTTTGTGGGTCTTTGTTGAAATAGAAAACTGAGAACTGGGTTTTATTTAGTATGTTCTTAAATCAAACAGACCACAACAATTCCAATTGGTTCTTTATTAAAAAAAAAAAAATCTTATATGCTTTTGTTATGATAAATCTTAGGAGCAAATGTAGCTAAAGTTTAAATTTTGATTCTTTCTTTGTGGAACTTTCTTGAAATAGAAAACTGAGAATTGGGTTTTATTTAGTATGTTCTTAAACCAAACAGACCACAACAATTCCAATTGGTTCTTTTAAAAAAAAAAAAGAAAAAATCTTATATGCTTTTGTTATGATTAATTTTAGGAGCAAATGTAGCTAAAGTTTAAATTTTGATTCTTTCTTTGTGGGTCTTTGTTGGAATACAAAACTGAGAATTGGGTTTTATTTAGTATGTTCTTAAATCAAACAGACCACAACAATTCCAATTGGTTCTTAAAAAAAAAAAAAAACTTATATGCTTTAGTTACGATAAATTTTAGGAGCAAATGTAGCAGTGAAGGTTCCTACGCAGTACATATTTCCCCGCCCTTCGTTGCTTTCATTGGATCAACGGCAACCTGGTTTGTTCTTAAATTTTATTTGGCAATAGATTGTGTCCTGTTTATGTATATATGTGTTTTTGGGTTCAATTCGAGCTTGAAATTGTAGGAACGCTTCCATTATTTTCTTCTAGAGTTGGTTCGGTTCCATCATCGGATATAAAGAACGACAACTCTGAGGTGGTTGGAGGTGACCCCAAACCATGTTGCAATTGTTTGGGGAGAGATACAATTGCAAATGCTGCTGCTAGGGTTGGTCCTGCTGTTGTCAATCTTTGGGATCCGCATGGTATATATTTTGGGTGGTTGTATGTGTTTGAGATTTAGTTAATTTGTTTAAAAATAGGATCTAACTGTTGTTTGTGATCTTTGTGTTTGATATGGTTAGGGTTCTATGGCGTTACTAATGAGAATATAGGGTCAGGAACTATAATTGATCAGGATGGTACAATTTTAACATGCGCTCATGTTGTGTATGATATTCTAGGCAAGAGCGGTTCAGGCGAAGGAAAGGTCAGTGTCTTTGGCGCTTTGTACGTCTTGTCTTCCTTAATAACTTGTAATAATGATTTTTTCTAGTAGTTTTGGTTCAGCATTCAGCGATGCAAATGGTTGAGAGTTGAAATCTGATGGATAAGTAGATGTGTGGATAGTGCATGCATTGATTTTTTTTCTTTGCCTGTGTTATCCCTGAGTGTTGTGCACAACATAAGTAGGCAAAAAGTTAAGTTTTGAACTTTCAGTACGATGCATGCCGTTGCTTTATCAGTTTCTTTATATATTGGACTCATGATTTCTCTGTTTATTTAAGATTAGAATTTTAAGATATCATTGAATAGTTTTAGTACTGTGGTATACACTGTTTGGACTTATATTGATGTCTGAACAATTGTTGCAGGTTTTAGTGACTTTGCAAGATGGTCAGACATTTGCAGGTACAATTGAGGGTGCTGATTTTCCTTCTGATATTGCAATTGTAAAGATACATTCAAAAACCCTGCTTCCGGCTGCAACACTTGGTTCTTCTAGTAAGCTTCGTCCTGGGGATTGGGTTGTTGCTATGGGATGTCCACTTTCTCTTCAGAATACCTTCAGAGCTGGTATTGTAAGGTATTCAGAATAAATTCACATTACAAAATTTCTATGTACTTTTGTCCATTAGGTGTGTGTGTGTGTGTAGATTACATGGTTTTAAAAGAGAGTCTTCCTGTCAAAAATTCTTGGACCATTTACAGATTTATGGTAGTAGGTGTTGTCAGCACTCAAGTGGTAGTATGTGTCATGTACTTCATTTCGGTATAATACGATAGATCTCATGCTGGGGCTTAGATTAATGAAACTATAAGTTACTGATTATTAATGCCTTCCCTCATATTGTTCCCTCTGGATGTAGTTGTGTTGACCGTAAAAGCACTGACTTGGGCCTGGTGGGAATACGGAGAGAGTATTTGCAGACGGATTGTGCAACTAATGTGGTAAGATTGTGTGTGCATGCACACACGTCTTTAGAGGTTTTAAGTTGAGATGGTTGGAGTTGTTTTCATTTAAATTTATGACCCTAAGGGGATGCACGATCAGTTAGGGATCATGCCTCATAAAATGAATATATATATATATATATGTATGTATGTATGTATGTATGTATAGTCTTGGAGGCTTTGTTGCATACTTGACATTGATTTTTTCTACTTAATATGGCATAGGGAAGTGATGGGGGCCCCCTTGTCAATCTTGATGGAGAAATTATTGGTGTAAATATTATGAGAGTGGTTGATGCTGATGGATTGAGTTTTGCTGTACCGGTTGATTCGTTCTCTAAATTTATACAGCATTTCAAGAAAAGTAGGTATGTTCTTATATTTTTGCATGGGACTACTTATTTTAAGCATAAAATCAGATACTTAATAGGAAATTTAGTTTGTAGTGTTAACATGGAATAATTCATTTACTGTCAGATTTTATATCTTGAGTGAGCGTGCTTGCAGAGGTTTGTTTGATGAAATATTGTCCACATTATATCAAACCCTTCATTTTCTCATTGTGTGTCAAGATATTTCCAATTTATACATTTGGATTAAGTTTTGCCAATGTCCTATGGATTAGTGTCGCCTTCACCTCCCTTAAGTTTGGTATGGGTGGGGCTGGGGGTTTGTGTTTCCTTTGTGTGCAAGTAAATTTTTGAAGGAAAAAAATGAGGAAGAAAAAGTGTGGATTAAGTTGTATTGAAATACTCAGTACATACCTGTAGCTCCCAATTGATGAGTAATCGAAAGACAACTCTGATTCTTCCCCCAATCAATAGGAGCTACTTGTGCGTAAAATTTCATAGATGCTTCTGTCACAAGAGGTATTGATGAAATTTCTATACATGACAATCTCTCTCTCTCTCTTTGTGGTTATTAGAGCATTGGCCTATGAGCTACATATTGGTAGGCTTAAACCGCCTTTATGGTTTTATTCTAGGCTTCTTCTCATGTTGCTTATTCACCTACTTGCGAAAGAGCACTAGCTGAAATGACATTTCCTCACAAAAATGAGTGGAGGGGGAGGTTGTTGGTTTCAAAATACTTTTTTTGGGTTTTAGGTAAATAAAAAATTGTGGTTTCAAAATGTATGGGTGCACAAAAGGAAGGATTTTATTCTAGGTTTCTTGTATGATCCCACAAGACTTTTTAAGATTCATTTGAAAGCATCTACTTATCCCAAAAAAAAAAAAAGGATTCACTTGAAAGCATCACAACTGTATGTGTGCACCTAATAGATGGTAATCTTGTGCAGATGGGTGGTTCGACCTTGGCTTGGACTGAGAGTGGTTGATCTTAACGAGATGATCATTGCACAAATTAAAGTAAGAGATAACACATTTCCTAATGTCAATAAGGGGGTTCTCGTACCTATGGTATGTCCTCTAATTGTTTCCTCCCCCAATCTTATTTTATAAAACAAAATGAAAAAAGTATCTTATGAGACGGTTTCATGAAACCTCCCTCTCATAACATGTGTGGGTCCCATATGCTATGAGAGGTGGTCCCACGAGATACCATTTTGTATTATAATGTACTTGGCCATGTTTTATGAAGGGTTATATGTTATACTTGAAAATACATCTAAGATCACAATAATTTGTTCTTTTTGGGTGATGCATGCTTTATTAATTTCTATACTTATTTGCAAACTTACTCTTTAGATTCTTATCTCAATGGAGTTTTGCTGGCTACATGTAGGGTTTACAATCACTGGTTTGTAGAAACTGGGATGGATATTGTGAACTGCTTCTCTCCCCCCCCACCCCCTCTTTCATAGATATTAACCTTGTCTGTCACAGTAGGATGGGAAAAATGGTATTGGGTCTGTGACCGAATATTTTTACTGACTTTGCTTTGTTTTGACAGAGGCTTAGGTTAGATTTAGGGTCTGGATGGGGCCTGACTTTTGAGGGAAGTACGCTGTGCTTTCTAGTGAACCCTACTCTGATCAAAAGACTAGAGGCTCAAAAGGAACTACATATTTATTTTGCTGTGGTTGGTCTTTTGTTTGCATGAACTGATATTTTAACAGTGATTTTAGTTAATGTTAATCAGATCCAGGTTATTATTTGGGTTGGGTTTATCTGGTGGAGTGGGTGGCTTCCCACTAAAGAAGTGTTGGGCAAAATATATTTTTGATGTTTCCATTTAAAATTAAATCTGTAATAGTGGGCCTTGATTTGTGTGTGATTTTATATTATTTAGGAATTGATTTTATATTATTGTCCAAAGGCTTATAAGGCATGAATGGGAGGCATCTCTCCTCGACGTGGGATTGAGCAAACCCTTGAGGACTAAGGCTTAACGCCATTTCCAAAGAGGACAATACCTGATTGGGGGCCGAGACGAAAATCCTCCCACAGAAGGAATATGCACTAATTCCATGTTGGGAAATAGAATTTGTGGTATCCTAAGGATTTCCTGATGATATGATGTTGTTGATAATAATCAAGAAAAAAGGCATCTTCTCATTTTTGATGGTTTCTGATTATTTTACTAGGTGACTCGTAGATCCCCTGCTGATCGTGCTGGATTTTGTCCTGGCGATGTTGTGATTGAATTTGATGGGAAACCTGTTGAAAGCATCGATGAGGTATTTGGGACCTTAATTGATGTCAGTAGGTGGAAATTATGCATTTTGCAATGAGAAGGAAAAAACACTAAAATATTTAATGGCTGGAATTTGAGCAGTTCATGATTAATGGATATATAACCTATTGTTGTGCATTTTCCTTTGATTAAACCACAGTTTAGTGACTGCTGGCAGGAATTCTGGTCCTGAGGGCCTCATAATGGATTTATGATTGAATGTGTTGATTGTCAGAATATTTTAAGTCTGTGATGAGAAACTAAAGGATGTCGACAGAGAATATAACTTAACTTCCGAAAAAAGGATGGGAGAATTTGACATGATACATGTGGTGTGCAAAAATTTCCAATTTAATTGAGTTTGGGTTCAGAAAACTCATGCTTTTGCCTAGTTGAGTTTTTTGCTTACTATTTTTATGATTATGATTTTGATGGTCTATATGATTTGTGAATTGTGGCAGATTATTGAAATAATGGGGGACAGAGTTGGAGTACCCATGAAAGTGGCTGTGAAAAGAGCTAAGGATAATTTGGTCACTTTGACGGTAATTCCAGAGGAATTCAAACCAGTTAACGTATCATTTATGTGGAAGATTTGGGACTACTTAGCTGACCGGTACTGTATTGCAAAAACCCAACTGTAATAAATTGCCGTTAGTGGATATGATGCAATTATCACAATTCATGTATTATAAAAATATGGTATTTACAATATCAACCCGAAAGTCCTATTCTTCAGTGCAAGTCTTTCAAATTCTTTGCCAATGGCATCAATATATATATATATATATATAAAAGCAGAGATCTCATGTGAGAGTGCATAAGGTCCTGTCATGTGGCACTCTAATATTGCATTTAGCTTTTTTTACCTTTCTTTATTAAGTTTTTTTTACTGTTATCTAATAGATCATAGTAACTTATTTTTACTATTATATAAATTTAGCATTTTTTATCTCTTTTTATTAAGTTTTTTTTTTTTTTTTTTTTTTTTTTTTTTTTTTTTTTTTTACTGTTACCCAATAGATCATAGTAATTTCTTTTTACTATTATATAAAATATGAGTTATTCTTGACAATTAGACCAATTATACCAAAAGTTATTCACTATAAAATAGATTACCTTTTAAAAGTAGACCAAACCTATGAAAAACTCAAGCCCAGTTCTTACTTTACATATTATGACCCAAGTTTAACCCTTCTCACGTGTAAATCAAAGCAAAAACTCTTACCTTCTTACAAACTCTCTTCTTCCTCCCTCACGTATAAATGATACTTTTACAAAATCTCATTCTCATGAAATATTGTCTTCATTTTCCCCCAATTTCAATTCAATATACTTTTGTCTATTAATAATGTTCTATGCAATTTATGCCGACAAATTCTCTGTCATCGACCAGTGCAACAAAAATATATATAAATATTGAGATCCATGTTGCTGAAATAATTGACAAGTGCATATTTCTAAAATTCATAATAACAAAAAAAGTCTAATAAATAGCATATACTATCTCACAAAATGCCATTAACTTTATATTTTCTTTAAAAAAAATTCAATGATAGGAATGATGAAAAACATGATCCTATACAAGAAATACCAAAAATACATGCAAAATAATTTTCATAGGAGGATTTATCTTTAAATAATATGAAGACAATAGTAAAGATAAAATGCATTAAATGAGATTCTACGAAATGGGTTTGTTAATCATTTCAAATTATACTTATCATTTACGTAAAAAAAATAATAATACATCATACTATTTACATTAAAAAAAATATATATTAATGTCAAAGTTTATTGTAAGATCCAATCAAGAATCTCTCAGTGCTAATTCATTAGTGATTAACACAAATAATGCACCAAAAGGAAAAAAAAAAAAGATAAAAGCTCAAAAATTAAACAAATATGGACGGACTAAACTTCAAACATTAAAAATAAAGAAACTGATGATGATAATAAGTGTCACCATACTGCAATAATAAAGCATTGGAGAAATAAAATAAAATAAAATAAGATTTCGTAATGAAGCTTTTTATTACATCACAAAATAAAAATCAATAATATAGAATGAATTAATATGCTTTTATCAACTTTTATTATACAATATTACTCCAAGTTGTTTTAATTATTACTTATTACTTGAACAAAATAATTATAATAGATATATATGTGCAATTTATAATTGTTACTTTTTATGATGAACTCATTATTAACAAAATTTTATAATAAATATGCTATAATATATGTATAATATTTTTCAAAATCAAATTTACATAAAACATTACAACATTATCCGTGTGTCGCACGGAAAACTTACTAGTTATCTACAATTGCAGCACATACTGACGTCAAAAGAGATTCTTCGTTTTTATTCATATCTCTTGAAGCCAGGAAAACTAAAAGCACTTCAAGTATTTTAACTGGAAACTAACCAAAATCCTGGAAAAAAAAAATTTCCCAATATCAATATAGCTACGAAGTAATCATGAGATGCCAGGAGGAGGTAAGCTGATGAGAATACAAAGGCGAGTTCCTTCAAACATTATCCACTGTTTGCCAATCTTCTCAAACAGCTCATATGCATGCATTGATGTTTTTCCCTGCTCTCCATTGCTTCCAGTTGATGCTCACTCTTGGCCGCGGCTAAAAATTCTTCGAAGTCCATTTTTTTTGGTATTGAATAAAACTAATATGAAACAAACATAAGTACACAATCAGCTGCCACTCTTATCATTATATTTTCTCACGAAGTAAAATTTCAGAAAAGGCAATTAGTTACAACAAACAAATATGATTTTTTATAGCCTGATAGTGTTGGAATACTCTAGGGCCCATGAATTCTTCATTGAATTGGAGGAGTTTTTTGTCACACCTTGCTAGATCCACTAATACATATAACCTCTAACGTTAAAGTGTAATGTTTATTGTTGATATCTTCTTGTTAAGCCATATTAGTGTAGCATTTTGGTCAATTATGGTCCAATTCAGTCCATTTTTGTCTACTTTGGTCCATTCAATTAACTTCGATTCATTTAGTTCACTTCGGTGTATTTCGGTCCACATTGACTCATTCAGTGCAGTCTAATTCGGTCAATTTCCGTCCACCATGGTCCATTTGGTCTACTTTGCTTCATTTTGATCCACTTTGGTCCATTCTATCCAATTCAGTTTGGTCTATTTTGGTCAATTTTGGATTATTTGGACCTTAACTTGATTGTTTTTGTAGGTTTTTACTTATTTTATTTTTTCAATTTTGGTCTCAAAAATTTATTTATATTTAGGTCAAACTCTTTAGATTTAGGAAAAAAAATGCAAAAAAATGCAAAAATAAAATAAAATAAACATTAGAAATTAGAGATATGAGACTTAAAAAAGCAAAAAAATGAAAAATATTTACAAGATTACCTTAAAATTAAAGTTTCACTAATATAGGTATTATACTTATATTTGGAAAGAAAAAAAAAATGCTACAATTCTAAACTTATATAACATTTTAAACTTAATGTAACATGTAAAATGAACTGTCACGCCCCAAACCCGATACTCGGATTTGTGACCATGACCGGCATGTTAATACCAAGCCTAAACCTGATATTAACAAGAACCAACTTAACTTTTAAACAAAAAGCTTTTACAAAAGCTTTCCTCTTTCTTTCATTCTTGTTTCTTTACTTCTTGATATAATTTTCTCCTTGACATTTAGAGCATCTACACTGTACTCAAAAATAATATAATCCACCAGTTATTCAAATTCTAAATTTCACATAATATATCTCTGAATACTTTGAGGTACACCACTTTCTTTCTTAGATCCTAAATTTCACAATACTACAAAGTTAAACATTAAATTGCTAATTTGGGATCTATACTTTTAAAACTAAAACCAGCTCCTTCCAAAACTTGACTAAGGCTCCCTCTGCTCCAAATTAAAACCTGTTGACTGAAAAATAATAGGGTGAGCTGCGAAGCCCAGTAAAGGTAAGATATATGAGAATTCAATAAGGATGCATGCAAATCAAACCATTTCAGTTTATAAACGTTCAGATAGGAGAACATTTTTCATGCATAGTACTTTATACTATTTATAATAATAATTTAACGCTCTTCGTAGAAATAATTGTTCTCCTTTTTCTTCTCAGAATAATTTTACCAAAACCTTTTAGATTGAATTTCTTTCATTTCTTACAAAGTTACCATATATATTTTCATTATAAAATAATCATTTTAACTTAAATCAGATAATCGGTAACTTTGTCTTAAACTAAAAACATCTTAAATAATAATAAAACTTTCCTTCATAAACTTGTTCTCGTAAAATATTATAACTTTCATAATTATAAAACTTTACGTTTCATAAAGAAAAATAGATATCTAATAACATCTTAACGTAAATTTGTACTTTCATCAGAAACTTTATCTTTATAGCATAACAGAATTTCAGAAACTTTTATCTTTAATGAACAGCTTTCTTTTCATCAAAAACTTCTTCTTTTCATGAGAGCTTTTAACTTTCTACAATGCATTTAACAAAATAATTCTGTCATGATTAATAACATAATATAGCTGTTCATACATGATTTATTGGTTAGTCTATATCTAATAAGTCTGTACAGAGAAGACCTCATCACAGTTAAGTGACCTCGTGTGTATGATATTGTCCCCTTTGGGAGGCCTGATGGCACATCCCCTCCAGGTTTTGTTCCTCCCCGCCGTCCGTACACATTGGGGAGAAGGCCTTATTCAGATTAGAGTTACGGGCAACCCCATTTCCTCTACTTTAAATGGCCTAGAGTTACGAGCAGCCCCATTTCCTCTATTTTAAATGGCCAAACAGATAACATTTTTCCATGGAAAGCCAGTAATTAACCCCTACTGACCGAGTTTAGATCACTAGAGGGCATAACTCGAAAACATTTCATACTTTTCATCATACTGAATTTTCTTATTTTGCATAACATTTCATAATAAAAGCATTTCCATCATTTTCTTCATCATGTTCGTGAAATTAATAATAGTATCAATATGCTTAAATCATATACATAAAGTTTCGAAAAAGCTCACGAACATATCTTTGTCTGATAATGCTTACATGCCATATCTCTAATCAAAAACATTTTAATGCATAATATACTTTAAAATAACCTCATGACTTACCAAATGCTCATATAACTTATCCCTTACCTGAAAGCATAGGAACCGAGAGCCTAAAGTCGAAGGAGCTTAGACTTGACGACTGGTAACACCTAAACCAAAATCAAAACTTATTACTATCCATTACTCCTTATCATAAACTTACACATTCATCTCAAAGCCTATCTCTTATAATCACGAAAGTCCTAATCCCACCTCAAAGAGGTTCCCACAAACACAAAATACGTTCATCATACAACGTGATGTACCAAATCATAGAGAAACCAACATTCTCATATTTATATCATATTTCCATAGGAGCTAACTTCATTTCAAAATGTGCTTTGAGATTAGGGCAATAATGCAAGCATAATCATGAACTCTTTTAAGCATGGTCATGTAACCATAAACACTCGCATGGCAACATACAACATGTCGGACAAAACAGCTTCATAAATACAGCCGTCACATGGTTTAGAACCCTTCATTTGAGTACTAAACCTCAAAACAAGTTATAAAAATTAATCTATGATCCAAACATTTCAAATGATGAGCATATTAATTTATAGCTCAAAATGTTTACCCTAACTTTAGAATTAAATCCTCAAAGTTAGGCATGTCCCTTACTGTTCACTGTTTCATTCCAGCAACTTATACTTTACTTATAAAATACAAATGGACAACAAATTCACATCCAAACCTCATGAAATTTTACAGAGCAATTCCCCTGTATGTCCAGTATATACCATAAAAATTTCACAGTCAAAGAATAAAATTATGATTTTTTAAAAATCATACAAGCCAACGTGTTCCAATCTGTCCTGGCAGAAACTCATGCAAATTAGAAATTAAATCATTATTTTTCTATTCATCCAAATGCTGTGAAACCACTTCCACAAGAACCATACGTGTCTTAGGGTTCATAAAAACTATCCGTAGCATCCTAATTCACAAAATATGATTTAATACATATTTTTCTTGTTGTAAACCTCAAATCTGTCACAGAGACAGCTTCAGTACATATTCTTTCTAAAATCATCAACAAATAGAAATTGGCCTTCATATCACTTGGGTATTTTTATCCCTATAATAAACATATTAAAATATGTTATTAAACATTCAATTGATCACAAAATCATCAAACTTTTAAATCACTAAAACAGAATCATTATTCAGCCTATAAAATCAGGATGGAGGTTAAAGAAGTAGAAATAAACAAATGAAGTTTTGATTACTTACCCCCAACAATTTGAAGCTGAATTTTAGTGTTAACTCTTTAATTTCCTTCTTTAGAGAGGGATATATTGTTTTGGTGAGAGAGGGAAGGCTGCCGTTTAAGAGCAAAGGAAGAAGAGAGAAAGAAGAACAAAGAAAGAGGAAAAAGAAGTAGAGAAAGAGGCTGGACTTCCAGTCTGATGCAGCCAGGAAAATAAGATAAGGGAAGACTTTTGGGGCAGCAAAATCAGATAAGGTGAGTGGACAATTGGGGTGTTGACCGTGGGTTTGAGAGAAATGACCCAAGAGAGCTTCCTAGCCCTTTCCGTATGAGAAAAGTGAGTAAAGTGTGATGAATTTTCTGATTTGTGTGTGTGTACCCGTAGAAAATAGATGGGGAGATAGCTTCTTGGATGTTCTAGTGTCTTAAGAAAGTCAAGGAAGAAGTGACATGGCCCTTGGTGATTGCATGGCCAAGTCTTGGGCTTTTGGGTTTGTCAAGATGCATGAAACTTTGGCTTTACTTGTGTTGAATTCTTATTGGTTGCATGGGAGTGGAATTTCTACTATCACAACTCATGCATCATATGCCTATTTATAACACCAACCATGCATCATACTAAATATATATATATATATATATATATATAAAATATAATACCACTAGCCATTTCAATTATTTATAATCTTTACAATTCTTATTCAAAGATATTATAAAATAATATACTTATTAAATACTCTTATATTAATTTTAGAAAGTAAGTGACTTAAAATAATAATTAACTATTTAAACACATAGTTTAACTATTAATTTGGGGTCGGGGTGTTACATGAACAGACCCAAAAGAGGTAGAGATTTAATTAAAAAAACCCAGTAATCAAAAATTCAACACCTAAAAAAGATGCAGTAAACAATCATCAACACCATAGCGGCCTTATAAATCTCTATTAAAAAACACAATTTTAGCACAAAATAAAAACACTTGCACAATGACTTAAAATTAAAACCGTGAATATCAAACCAAAGACCACAATAAACACAATTATGCAGAAAAATTACTGCAGAAAATTGAAACACTAGGAAAACAATTTGCTTTGATTCTAAAACTCAATCCATGTTATACAATCATGATATTGAAGTAGATGGTGGAAGCTAACACCACAACACTATGCTAAGAAATCAGAGTTACACTAAGAAGTTGGAATCACATAGAATTATAACAAAATCTAATAAGGGAAACATAAACCATAAAACAAAATAATGGGGCAAAAGAACTGAGATGTAGAGATACCTTAACCGAAGTAGGCAAGTTTTGTAAGTATTTATACACCGTGTGGAAAGAAAGACAAGAAGGAAGGAAATCAGATAGGCGGCCGTTATTGAGAAATGGTAGAGCAGGAAGGTGGGTAGTTTTCAAACTTTATATTTTCTCACGCAATACCTGAAGGCTTCAACGTTTTCTTTTTCCCCCCTTTAAGCTTCCCTCCACGTTACAATCTTCAAACTCTCTTTCTCCTCACGTTTCTATTTGGTCACACAAAACCCCAAAGGCTTCAACCTTTTTTTTTTTTTTTTAAGCTGAAAAGGCTCACACAAAACCTTGAATGCTTCAACGTTTTTTATTTATTTATTTTTCCTTTAAGCTGAACTGAGAAAGCTTTAGGTTGGGCTTGATAGTGGAACTAAATAAATAAGAGGTGGGCTAGATTAATTATATAGATTTTTTATAGGGTCATAATGGAAGTAAATAAATAAGTAGTGGGCTGGATTTATAGGACTGGGATTTATAATGCTGAAAATTGTAAAAACCATTTTAAAATTGTAGGAAAAATTATATAAAACGCTACGCTTTAACTTTTAGTAATATATATTGATATATAGATTATATTATATTATATCATATATATATATATTTATATATCAAATTAGTAGTTTGATTATGGAAGAAAGTTGGGAAAAATCCTAATCCCCTCAATGTCTATGTGTGAATTAAAGTATATAACTACCAAGCAATAGCAATATTATGGAAACAAAAATTTTTAGCAAGCACCACATAAACATAACTACATAACAACACCAAATCTTACATGGAAAACCCTCCGGTGTAGAGGGAAAAACCACGGGGCAGCTTCAAAAAATATCCACTATGAAATAGAGATTACAACTATCAAGTTAATGCTAAACTTGAGTCCACAATAAATTGGATATACAACACATAAATCTCAAGGAGTAAATACAACCTCACCACAAAGCCAGTAGCAAAATCTTCATCTGAATACTCCAACTCTCCATGGTTGTAGCACTCAAAAACTCCATGAGAACTCCACCAATTTATCTTCCTTACGTGTAACTTGAACAAAAAAAAATGTCTCTTTTTTCTTTTTTGCTCTCTCACACTCTCATTGTGTTTCTTTCTCTCTCTTCGGATTGCACCTCCTAAAGTTCTCACTTGTGTTTTTCTCACAATGGCCGAATGGCTCTCTTGCATCAGCTCTTCCTCAGTGTGTTTCTCTCTCAATCACACAACCTGGCCAAATGGCCTTTCTTTTCTTTTCCTTCTTCTCTCCTCAGCGTGCCTCACACACTTGTCTAGCTTTACATTAAACCAAAAGCTGACTTAGGAAGCATGAGGAACCAGGCTCATTAATTGAGCTTTGACTAATGTGACAAACAAGTGGGCTGGACCCCCTAAGTGCCTAGCACCCAACAAGAACTCTCCAATGTGAAAGAGACAGTTACAATTGACTTGAATGTTCTTGCAAGCTTTGTCTCAACCTTATCAACATCTAGTACAAAAGGACTTGTGTATGGATGAACAAAATGGAAACTTTTTCAACTCAATGCGATCCTTCATAAATTATGTAGTGAAAATTCTGAAAGACTTGCACGTAGAAGAAGATTGATCCGGATCCTCTCCATTTCCTTTTGAAATGGAAAGGGTCCAGTACACAGACAAGATTTCTTTGAAAATTATCAAGGGCCAAATACCTGCCACGTCATTTAAAAGTTTAAAACATACTTAATTGGGGTTCAACTTCTTTAACTCAACTGGACAAAGACAAACCACAGTCTCTCTCACCAAACCCATTTCATATTTCAAACTCTCTTTCTCAGATCAACAGAAAATGTTTGCTTCCCATACGTTTTGATTTTTTTCATTTTTGTGAAGCACATGGGTATCACATCTGCAAACCTTCTCCCTCTCTTTTAGATCGATAGTGTTGTGGATTTGGTGGTTTGCTCTCTTTCTCCCTCTCAATCAGATCAGTGGCTTGATTTTGTTCCGTGGAGATCGGTGGTGCTATGGTGGTGGGTTTGGTATGGGTATTTTGCGTGGTGGGTCTATGGTGGTCTGTGGTGGTGCTGGTTTACTGGGTCTATGATTTTTTTTTGGCAGTCACTTGCTCTTAGCCTCCACTCAAAACCCCACAAGCCACAAGCTACTAAAACAAAAACAAAAAAAGACCAATTTGAACCAAATGTTGTTGCAAACTACTGCTCAATGGAGTCCTGAGGCTTGATCAGTAGATTTGGATTTTTGGTTTTGGAGATTTGGATTTACGGAGGAAGCCATGAGAGAGAGAAAAGGAGAGATTTTTAAATAAAATTTTTTTTAAAAAAAATTATGGCTTTTGTTGATGATAATGATATAGATTTACTGTATGGTATTGAGAAAAATCTGAAATTAAAAAAACTTGTTGGGAAGATTGATCCAAACTCTCAAGTTATTCTTAGCATAAGGAAAAGTTCCAACTTGAAGTTTGAGATTTGAAGACGTATCTGATGAGTTATTGTTGGAAAGGGAAGATGAAAAAGAAAAAGAAAAAGAAAAAGAAAAAAACAGAGAAAGAGAGTCTTTTTAACGCTGTTTGTTGAAGTATTTTAACTGGACAAGTGACTGAAAATTAGAAGGGAACCTAAAAGGCAGAGCCAAAAGAAGACTGTGGTTTGTCTTCGTCCGGTTGAGTTAAAGAAGTTGTACCCCAGTTAAGTATGTTTTAACATTTTAAATGACATGGCAGGTATTTGGCCCTTGATAATTTTCAAAGAAATCTTGTCTGTGTACTGGACCCTTTCCATTTCAAAGGAAAATGGAGAGAATCTGGATCCCAAGAAGATAGGGTCCTAACACATGTCAACGAAATTATTGAGTACTTTCATGGAGATGTGAGCAAACACGAAGACAACCCACTTCGGATATTTGTCATTGTGAGAGAATTTCTGGGCGTGTTAGATCATGTTTGCAAAGAGCTTAGAAGCTCTTAAGCTTTACACTGTCCAAATTCTCTAGTACCATTCTGGTAGGTTAAATTGCTTGGTGTGTTTAAAAGAAACTGCTCATCACCAATCAGTTTGTAAGTTTATTTATTAATTTATTCATGTGGAGTTTTAGACCATGTAAATTGAATTGCTTGCATACTCTAAACAATTAATCCGGGGTTGTTGGGTTGAGCTGAGTAGTGTAGACTAAAATCTTATTTGGGGCTATTTAATAACAAATAACAGCATATTCAGTCAGCTAAATGCAGATCTAAATTAGAAATTAACACGTTACTGCTTGTAAAGAAAAACGAGACTGTAACAGTCATTATCCTAATCAGTAATGTCAACTAGACAAATCCTACTATTCTAGTACTCAATCTTACCCAAGACAAATTTATTTTGTTTCATACGGGGTCAGTGATTTGTCAAGGACATGTCTGAGTAAAAAGAATGTCCAAGAAGATTCAACCAAAAAATCTATGTATACGGCATAGCACATTTACTTTGGTGAGAACCCTATTTTGGTCATTACATTTTGAGGTTATAGTTAATTTAGTCCTTACATTTTTGTAGCAGTCAATTTGGTCTCTGTTATTTTTAACTTACAATTAATTTGGTCTTTACCGTCAACTCACTAACGAAAAATTCTTACGTGACTAACCGTGTTTATAGTTGGCACACTTCACATCTATGTGGCTTATAAAATATCATTAAAAAAATGACATGTAAGCGATTAAATTGAAGAAAAAAAATCAAAAACGAAAAAAAAAATTCTGAATTAAAAAGATAGAAAAACGAAAATGAAAAATATTTTCAGATTTTCTTGTACTTTCTTGTCAACCAAACACAAAAACACAAAACTCAAACCTAGATTTGAACAAACAGCAAACCCAAAGTTCTCGTTTTCCTCCTCTCACCGTCTGTTTCTCTTTCTTTATCTCACTAATCTCCCTTCCTCACTTGCAAACCCAAAGCTCTCACTCTATAATCCACAACTGAACCCTCCTATGGTTGAAGCACAGATCGACCTTCATAGCCAAAGTCCTTACTCTCTTCCCATCTCTATTTCTCACCCTCTCAGTCTTGATCTCTACATGGTCTAGAACTCTCCAAGCAAGTTAAAGATTTGAACCCAACAGTGGTGGGAGGTCATCCGTTTTAGAATATATAACTTTTACGAAGGCTTTGAGAGAGATACATTGGACGGAAGCCATCTGTGCTTATGCCGAGGAAAGAAGAAGACAGACTTCTTTAATTTTTACCCTGGGTAAAGACGAACCTAGTTGGATAGATATGGCTTTGTTCAAAATTGCTTGTGTTTTTGGTAAATTTGATTTAGTTGCTGGTTGATTTTCGTGTTTGAGATTTATAAATTTAATTTGTTTGTGTGTTAAATTTGATTGGTTGTGTATTTGTACGAGCAAAACATACGAGAGTGACTGTTAATTGCTGAGTTTGTTAGATCTAGTCCAAATATCAGTTTGAGTTTTTTGTTTTTGTGTTTGGTTAGCAAGGAAGCGTAAGAAAAATTGGGATTGACATTTCATTTTTTTTTCTTCTATCTTTTAAATACATAAATTAATTATTATTTTTTGTTCTTCTTTTCAATTTAAATGCTTGTGTGGAATTTTCTAATGTTTATTAAAACATTTTAATAATATTTTATAAGCCATGTAGGTGTGAAGTGTGCCAACTGCCAACTATACACACCGTTAGCCACGTAAGCATTTTCTGTTAATGAATTGGCGGTAAGGACCGATTTAGTTGTAAGTTAAAAATAACAGGGACTAAATTGACTACTACGAAAATGTAGGGACTAAATTGACTATAATCTCAAAATGTAGGGACTAAAATAGTGTTTTCACCTTTTACTTTTTAGTAGATAATTTTTGCCACTTTGTGTACTGATCCACCGCATTTTCACAACAAACGCTCGTATCAAAATTAGGACCTTACCTATTGCAGAAATTTCTTTCTCTAGGAAAGAATTACACACGGTTAAATGTTTCAAAAGCCAATTTCCAACCTTCTCCCCAATGTGAATATTCTGAAGTTTTTTTAGAAAGCTTGACATTCTGTTACAACTTACAACATATTTACTTCTATTTGGAATGAACTCATAAGCATCCTCATGTGATACACTAAATTGTTTTCGAATTTGCTATGAAAGCTTTAAAAAATACTTCAATATATGAATAATACACTATTTCTCCTTATACGCCTAAGTACTAATCTTGACCTCTTTTTCCAGGTGCTAGTTATTGTCCAACCATTCGAGAGCTTCTTTCAATCTTCTCGTTATCGTCCAAATCAATCTTATCTGCCAACTTGTCCTTGTCTCCAATGGTGCTCCTCATGTTGTAGATGTACGTCTCCAACTCTTGTTCCTGGCATCAATTCTCTCCTTCGCCTTCTTATCCTCTGCTGCAAACTGCTCGGCCTCCTTCAGCATCCTCTCAATTTCTTATCCTCTTCTGACTTCTTAGCTGCCTTTTTTTTCTGCTTACACATGTAAGATACCATTGGTCAACCTCAAAGGTAACCTCAATTTGGTGGACTCCCCTGCAATAAGAATCAGAACATTGGTCCGAAACCACAAGCTATAGGCTATAGTTATATGGTATAAAAATCATTGCAATGCAGTAAACTTCTATTTCCTTAAAACTAGTGACAATGCACAAATATCACAGTCCATTTTCTGTTTTGATTACCTTAGAGCAGGTGGAATGCCAGATAAATCAAACCTTCCAAGTCCACAACAATCCTTTGTCAAGCTTCTTTCACCTTTGAAGACCTAAAAATTTTCGAAGACACATTAGTCTCAAAACACTACATGCAGCATGTTTATAATAGAGTAAGGTTTCTTCATTCTTGCATGGATTCATATGTTATACCTTGATGGATACTGTGGTTTGCTGGTTGACACCCTTGTTCTTGCTTGGCTCCTTGCCATCAAAGAAAAGGCTACTATTCATGGAACGTTTTTTCCTCACACGTTTTTTAGTCATTGTGTCAGTCAACAAATCCTTGCTACAATTTCATGACGAGACACAGACTATACCAGTTTCTTTATGGTAGCAGCATGAGATTTCTAATATGACATAAGCGTGGGATTGCCTTATTCCAATAGAAAATTGGTGCACTCCGTGTGCTCGTCACGAAACTAGTGCAAGGTTTTGGTGTCATTGACGCAATAGCTTAAAAAAATTTTGAGGAATAAGTGTTGTGAGCTTAGATGGGAAGAACCGTGGAGAACCAATTTTATTTCCAAATTAGCTATGGTCCCATTTGGATTGAGGGGAAGTGAAGGGAAATAGAGTAAAGTTGACTAAAAATGGGCTAATTTTGGGCAAAATTTACTCTCCCTTAATCCAAACAAACCATAAAAGATTTCTTAAGCGAACATACATTCTAAAACTCACTATTTATATGGTAACTTGAGTATATGGTAGTTAGAATTTTTGGAGAATTTATTTTAAAACTATTTTTTAAAGTAAAACATAGATGCTTCAAAGTAAAAATACATTCTGAAACTCATTGTTTTTTAAACTATTTTTTTAGAGAGAATTTATTTTAAAATTATTTTTGGAAAACAAAAATTCCATCTTTGAATTATATATCAAACCTCACTCCATATCATCGCACAACAAGCTCAATCTTACAATTCATTCCTTCAACGCATCTTTTTCGTGCAAAAAGACAACAAAAAAACATAATGGTTAAATTTGTGTGATTAAACATTTCATAAATTTATAGTTCTTGAAGACATTTCATTTATTTATTTTGATGAAAATTGGCGTTGAAATAAAAAAATGACATTTTTATGATCTTGGGGCTTTTGGGAAATTTTTGAGAGTTTTGGGGATGAAAATTTTTTTTGGAAAAAGTTATGGTCAAAATATAATTGATAAGTTTTGGGGTCAAAGTATAATTTTTGGAAATTTTGGGGGCCTATTATAATTTAGAGAAATATGGATGACCAATGTGTGAGTTTAGGAAGTTTTGGGCAATTTTGTAATTTTTGCATGGGCCTATGGTGTTTTTGTAATTTAGTTTGAATCTGGGTGGTCAGTGGTTTTGTTCTTTGGACTTGAAAATTTGGGCTTGAGTTTTTGAAGTAGTATTGGACATGGTTCTCAGAACCGGACTAGATTGGGAGGTCGGATGATGAAAACCGAGAACCGAGATGAAAATCGGTTTTTTAAGCCTAAAAAACTGGATTTTTTGTTAATTCCGTGAACTCCTAAAACTGGGGTTGGAATGCAAGAACCGGTGAGAACCGTGCGGTCCAACCCCTTAGCAAATTTTTTTAAATTTTTTTAAATTTTTTTTTATAAAAACAACTTAACACAATTTTATTCTACTTAATTAAATTATCCATCTCTTACAAGGAATAAAAAAAAAAATTATAATTAAAATCCTTCAAAGATATTTAACTTTACTTTAAAAATTAATCTTAAATTTTAATGTTTTCATGGTTATTACTTTATTTTATTAACTTTCTTATTTAATTATTAAATATATGCTTGAAAATCATTAAATTTCCCTTACATATATAGATATATTAGTCAATTTTGCTAGTTTTATAAATTTAATATCTATATTTATGCTTTAATTAATTATTAAATTAATTATGATGTCATCATGGTTCAACCCCGATTCGACTTCAGTTCGACCTCAAAAACCTTGAACCTCTCCCTTTTACGGTTCAATGAACGATCCGGGTCTGAAAACCTTGGTATTGGAGTCTTCCGTGTTGGGCCTTATAAATTTCAATAAGAAATTTTGTTTTGTTTCAATGTGGGTTTTAAGTTTTTAAGATTGGAATGGGTCTTATTTGATTATCAGATTAGGCCTGTGTAGCTAGAGTTTGGTTTTGTTTGAAGTGCTGTTTTCAGTTTCCATAACTAATAACTCAATTGCAATATTGTAATTAAACACACAATAGGGACCAACAAACAGTGCCCAGCCGCAACTTTTGACTTTTTTTTTTCCTTCTCCTGGTTGGCTGTTCGGTTCCTTCTTTTTTTTTTTTTTTTTTCTTCATCTTCTTTCATTGGTTCGGTCTGTTTTTTTTTTTTCACTGGCTTCAGTGAGTATGGGTACTGAAGAAAAAAAAAAAAAAAACCTGCTCTGGGTGACAGGCCATGGGACCCACAAATAGTGTGAAAAATATTGAGTGATGAAAAATGAGTGATGGTGCCAAACAAATATGGTATTTTAGAGTGATGAGTGATGAGTTATGAGTGATGAAAATTGAGTGATGAAATTTTTGGTGCCAAACAGCCTCTCAGTGGCTTTAATATATTCTGAAACTTTTTATGGCCTGTTTTTTTTTTTTTTTTTTTTGGGATAAGTAATAAGTTTTATTGATATAAAAAAGGAACACCGTACTACACAGGGAGCGTACAAGGGGTCAACAAATCAAATACAAAAATTGCAAGAATCTAGGAAATCAATAAAAGAAGGGAATGATTGTTTTTGCAAAGCAAACAACCAATCCAATAAAGTTCTAAAAAAGAATAGCTTGAGGTCCGGAATAGATCTCTCAATATCTTCAGAACATCTACTATTTTTTTCCCTCCAAAGACACCACTGAGGAATGATGGACCATATTTTATGCATGCGCAATATTGAAGACGCAAATTTTGCTACTTTATTTGTGTGCTCTAGTAGAAAAGACATGTATCTATAATAAGGAGATGAGTTCTATTTTGATAAATTATTGTAACAAGTTGATATGTGAGCTTCACTGTCACACCATGTGACACATGACCTCACTGTCCCTCTATACTTTCATCATTGGGAGTTGGAGTCATTGAATTCCTTTCTAGACCTTATGTACTCACTATTGTCTAGGGGGGTGGTAGGGTGAGATGGAGCTTGATTGGAGTGTTAAGTTTGATGTTCACTCTTATTACCTATCAAAAAAAAAAAGGTCGATGTTCACTCTTATTACAAGGCTATTTGTGGTACCATTGTTGATTCATTCCTCTGGAAGAGTATATGGTGTCATTTATAAAAAAATAAAGAAAGAAGGATATGGTGTGTCAAGGCCCTAAAGAGGGTGTCTTTTTTTTGTGGACAACAACTTTGGGTAAGAATGTAAAAATTGGTTTGGAAAGCATTTGTTTCTCCATTGTGATGTTGTTTATGTTTTGTGGAGTGAAATTTTTTAAGATGCTTAGGTTTCAATGGATGATCCATCGATAGTAGTAGAGTTATTATTTGGTTGTAGGAATTGGTTTGGGAAGCAATATTCAAATGTTTGGAATCTTAGTCTGTTATGCTTGATGTGGATATAGTATGGTAGGAATGGAATGGCCATACTTTTGAGGACATTGAGAGATCTCTTGATTAATTGAAATCCTTTATGATTCGTCATTGTTTGATTAGTCCTGTACATGGGGTTTTACTCATTGTAATTCCATTTTTGAGTTCCCAGACTCACTTTGTTCTTTTGTTTTTAAGATACTTCGTTTTCATCATCGTGAACATGAAGTAATCTTTTACTTGAATAAAAATTTACTACTTACAAAAAAGAAGAAGAAGTTCTAGCTCGTATCTTAACCATCGAGTCTTATTGTCCCTTTATCTCTATTTTTACTTTTACTAAACATACATTCCATGTGCTTTGTTTTCGTCCTAATTTATTTCGATAAGTAATAAGTTCTATTAAGAAAAAATGCATCAAGTATAAAAGGCATATAGTAGATGTGCATCACAACTTAGCTTTGAGATTACAATGATATGTAAGCTCCAATAAGTTGGAAACAGTAAAGAACATTTTGTTCACAGCCATCAAAAGTTCTAGAATTTCTCTCTACAAAAGCACCACAAGCCCCAGGCCCTAGACGGGTTTACCATGGTTTTTTTTTTTTTTTTTTCTAGAGATGTTGGAGGGTGGTAGAAGCGGATGTGTTGGTTGTTTTGAGTAGTTCCACAAGTATTGTAAGTTTGAAAAATCTCTTAATGCATCTTTTATTGCATTAGTTCCAAAGAAGATGAATGCTACCCATGTGAGGGACTTAGTTTGGTCGGGAGCGTTTAGAAGATTTTGGCCAAGGTGTTGGCCAATAGGTTGAAAGGGATTTTGGATAAACTTATCTTTGAATCACAAAATTTGTTTGTGGGAGGAAGGTAGGTTTTGGATTCAGTGCTTATTACTAGTGAGTGTGTGGATGCTAGGATAAAGTCATACCCCTGGCATTATTCTATAAATTGGATATAGGAAAAACCTATGATCATGTTAATTGGGAGGCTATTCTCTATCTCTTGGAGAGAATGGGCTTTGGTGAAAAGTGGAGAAGTTGGATTCATACTGGCATTTCCACAATACAATTTTCTATCTTGGTGAATCGTTCTCCTTGTGGTTTTTTTTGGCTTTTCTAGGGGATTAAGACAGGGGGATCCATTATCTCTTTCGCTCTTTATTCTGGTTAAGGAGGTTCTCAGTAGTATGTTGAGGAGAATGGGGGAAGGAGGTCTTATCATAGGCTTTACACTATAGCCATGTAGATTCTTCCATCTTTGTTCGTTAAAGTCATGGCTGTTGCCTCATCCTTCTTTTGGATTTGATTTTGTATTGTAAGGTAGGGTCTTTGCCAATGACCCACCTTGGTATGTCATTGGGGGCTTCTTTTAAATCAACGACAATTTGGAATCCTATTTGGCGAAATTCGAACATCGATTAGCTGATTTCAAAAAGGGGAGGTTGAAGTTATTGAAGAGTACACTTTCGAGCCTTCCTACTTATTACTTGTCGTTGCTCACCATTACCACTTGTGTGACCAATAGGAATTAGAGGTTGCAAAGGAATTTCTTGTGGGGTGGTTTGGGTGAGGAGTTCAAACATCATTTGGTTGGATGAGATACAATGTGTACTTTTTTGTCTAGTGGAGCGTTGGGGATTTAGAAGCTTACTCCTTTTAATCACTCTTTGTTGGGCAAGTGGTTGTGGTGATTTCAGATGGAGGAAACTTGATTATGGAGGCAGTTAGTGACTGTGAAGTATGAGGAAGAATAGGGTGGATGGTGTACTAAACCTGTTTGAAGCGCTTATGATTGTGGGTTGTGAAGGAGTATTACAATGGGTGGGGTAGTTTCTTACCGTACATTTGGTTTGATGTGGGTTCTGGAAATTGGATCCAATTCTGGCATGATTGTTGGTGTTGAGAACAACCTTTGAAGATGTTGAATCCTATTCTGTTTTAAAATTCCACTAATATGGATGCTTCAGTTGAGTCCTTATTAGCTCCTTATTAGAGACAGGAGGAGGTGGGGAGGAATTGGGATGTGAGGTTCATGAGGGGGGTTTCATTCCTCCAATTTCTACACTTCCAGTGTCCTTGGTTGGTTTTTTTTTTAAATAAAATTTGTTACGTTACTTATCAAAAAAAAAAAAAAAAATGTCCCCATTAGGGAGGGGAAAGATTGGATGTGATGGAAGTTGAAGGGGGTAATTAGTATTTTAATGTTAAATTTTATTTTTTTATGAGGCATTACAGGGCTCATCCCTTGTGTCTTTCCCTTGGAAAGCCATATGGAGGGTGAAGGCTCTTTGGAGAGTTTCCTTTTTTGTGTGGACATTTGCTTTGGGTGGGGGGTAGGGGAATCTTCTCAAGAATAGATACTCCATTTTGAGTTGGTTTTGTATGTGTTGATGCAGTGGGGAGATGGTAGACCGTCTTTTGTTATGTTGGAGTGTGGCGTTTGAGTTGTGGAGTTTTGTTTGTAGTTCCTTCGGGATATATTGGGTATTATCAGCCAAGGTCATTGAGCTATTATGTGGGTGGCAAAATTGGGGAGGGAAAGAAATTTGGAATCGTGTCCATTATATTTGTTGTGGACTTTATGGAGGGAAAGAAATTGACGTAATTTCAAAGATGTGAAAACCACAAGGAGTCAATTGCTAGCCATCTTCACTAGTTCCTTAGTCTTATGCATTGGGCTTTATGGATAGCAATGCCATTGAGTCATCATAGAGTCATTATCTTTGTAGATAATTCTTTTAGTTCCTTATATGAGTGGTCTTATGCATTGGGCTTTATGGATAGCAATTCCATTTAGTCATTCATAGAGCCATTATCTTTGTAGATGATTGTTTCCATTGTAATTCTTTAAGCTTCTTCGTGTGGTTTTTACATGAAGTATCATGTTTCCAATAAAATTATTCTTATATATATATATATATATATATATATAAGAAAGCAAGTAAATCTATAACCTTCCTTGGCATCACCCAGGGCAAAGTTATTACTGATCTATTTCATATTGCATGAAATCAAGCGGCTGTGGCAGGGGGGTTAATGGCACTGTGTTATGGGATGCCACATTCATTAGGCCATTTCAGGATTAGGAGTTGGAGACAGTGTTGTTAAAAGCTCGCTTAAGTGCAGTGCACACAGGCCTTGGGGCTTTTTCCCTCTAAAGCGAGGTGCCCTCACAAAAGCGTGCCTTAGGCACGCTTTTTAGAGCTTTTTTATTTAGCGCAAAGTGCGCTTTTTGTAATTAAAAAAAAAAAAAAATCCTGATTTGATTTTTAGCCATTAGATCTAAATATGTTTGAGATAAGCCATTGATTTAATATATAAAAGCTAATAGTGTGGTGTGCTACCATAAACCTAAGCTTACCTCTTTAGATATTTTAGACCTTTTGGACCACGACCACACAAACACTCAAGTTAGATAATTATGATGGTCCCTTGCTTAATGAGGATGATGATTATGTAGGTTAGGATTGCATTGCATATTTGCATTGATTTTGTTAGGCAAATATATTTTGTTAGGCAAAGATAACATTACTTAACCTTCTAGTACTCTTTAGCCTTTGCCTTTCTGGTTCTATACTTCTATTTTGATTATATGATTTTTTGTAATCATGGCCATCAAATATCATGTTTGCATATATTTTGTAAAGCACAAGAGAATTATATAAATGTTATATAAATTATAAAAAATGTTTCCAAAAGTGTTGGAGTGTGGTAAAAGAAGATGTTATGGCTTTTTTTTGTGGATTTTCATAGAACTTGCATCTTTGAAAAAGTTTGAAGTTTGAAGTTTGAACCTAGGCTTAGTTGAATGTGTTTGTGGCTTTAAAGGTTCGGATCTAGGCATTAGTGCTTAACTGGCTGAGGAGAATTTGGGTGTGTACCTATGGTCATGTCATAACTCACATGTGACATGTGACCATGAGGAAATAAGAGAGTAGTAGAGAGGATTTTAGGAATGAATGATAGGAATTTCTGAGAAAATGAGGTCTCTCCCTTGTGTGAGGTGAGGACAGCATGTATAGGGTGTGGGAGTGAGGCAGGGGGTGGGGTTCATCCAATGGCAATGAAATCTGAGTTCTTTGCATTAATCCAATTCTATCCTTAGTAACAGTCACCAATAATCAATGGATCTTAAATTAAAATTGGACATGCTCAATAAAATATCAAGACAATTAGATAGATTTATTAAGAGATAAATATCATGGACCAATTAAAATAAATGTGAAACTATCGACCCAATTAAAAATAGTGACTAGCCTATGTGAGTTTTTTTTTTTTGGGGGGGGGGGGGTGGGGGGGCTAAAACAGGAGTGTATTTGTGCTTGTGCTTGTGTTTAACATTGAAAATGCAGACATATTCATGCCAACACCCGATTATAATTTTATCAAATGGTGGGAAGCAGGTAATGGTTTGGGTTTGCAATAATTGGAGGTATTGTTGATGATGGAACCTGCTAAGGACGAAGAGGCTAAGCTCTCTAGCTATGATGGAGACATTAATGAACAGAAGTTTGTGGAGAAGTTTTTCATAGCAATTTTTAGACGAACAAAACTTAGGTATAGTACCTTAGGTACTGTTCCTTACGTTCCCACTTAAAATTCAATCATGTGGTTATTTAACTAAAAAATACACTTCCATTCCATGAGAAAAGATTTACATGGCAGAATCTTAAAAGGGGAACCTAAGGAACAACATCTAAGTACTGTACTTAAGTCTTGTTTTTCTTAGAATACCATTCGCCTTTCTAAGAGCTGAAATCTATGCATATTGCACCATAAAATCTGTAGAATTTGATTTATGGTCGTGTGTCATGCTTTCTTATCTCATAATCACAAACATCATCAGCATATGACATCACTATGTGCACCACCTCACAATTGAAAAAAAATTAATTATGTAACAAAGAAAATTCAGATTACTAGAAAATTATGTATATATTCTTGAAATTTTTGAACTCAAAAAGGAATAACATCCAGTAATGAGCATTTTGGCTAACTACTTACAAACTTTGCAGGTCAGAAAAAAATAAAAATAAAAACTCTACAAATTTGAACCCTATGCTCCAAGCATTCTGCAACTCATCGTTTGGTTCTTCATCCTCAGCTCCAGTAGAGCTTCCACCACTCTTTTCATAAACTTGTTTTATAACTGGATTGCATACTTCTTCAACCTCTCTCAATTTCTCATCAAAATCTTCCTTCTTTGCGTTCTGGTTATCATACAACCATTCAAGAGCTTCTTTCAATGCGCTTTCAATCTTCTCCTTATCGTCTGAATCAATCTTATCTGCCAACTTGTCCTTGTCACCAATGGTGCTCCTCATGTTGTAGATGTAAGTCTTCAACTTGTTCCTGGCATCAATTTTCTCCTTCACCTTCTTATCCTCTTCTGCAAACTCCTCAGCTTCCTTCACCATCCTATCGATTTCATCCTGGCTCAGACGTCCCTTGTCATTAGTGATGGCGATGGATTCTGACTTCTTAGCTGCCTTGTCTTCTGCTTTTTCACATGTAAGATCATTGGCATCAACCTCAAAGGTAACCTCAATTTGGGGGAATCCCCTGCAATGAGAATCAGAACATTGGTCAAAAACTGCAAGCCATAGTTATATAGGATATAAAAATCACTGCAATGCAGTAATCTTATGTTTCCTTAAAGCTAGTGACAATAGGCAAGCTATAGTGATATAGGATATAAAAATCATTGCAATGCAGTAATCTTATGTTTCCTTAAAGCTAGTGACAATAGACAATTATAACAGTCCATTTCTGTTTTAGATTACCTTGGAGCAGGTGGAATGCCAGATAGATCAAACCTCCCAAGTTCATGACAATCCTATGTCAAGCTTCTTTCACCTTCAAAGACCTGAAAATTTTCAAAGTCACGTTAGTCTAACAACACCAAATAGAGGATGCTTATTATAGAGAAAGGTTTCTTCATTCTTGCATGTATTCATGTCATACCTTGATGGACACCGTGGTTTGTTGGTCTTGGTAAGTGGTGAAGGTTTGAGACTTCTTAGTTGGGATAACAGCATTCCTCAAGATCAATTTTGTCATCACTCCACAGCTGTTTCAATACCCAGACTCAAAGGAGCAACATCAAGCAAAAGAATGCCTACAAAAAACCAAAGAGGGAAAATCTCATATTAATTTGTCACCAATATGCCAAATCTATGAATATCAAACAACAAATTAACATTAAAACTAAATCATACCTCCAGTTTCTTATCCACCTTCATCGCTGAGGATTCCACCTTGAACTGCTGCACCATAGGCAACAGCCTCATCAGGATTCACACCGTTGTTTGGCGCTCCTTGCCATCAAAAAAGTCTTTCAACAGCTGTTGTACCTTGGGAATTCAGGTGCTTCCTCCAACTAGGACAATCTCATTTATATCTGTTTTCTTCACTCCTGCATCTTCCAAATCCTTCTTCACTGGCCCCGTTGTCTTCTTAAACAAGTCTATGTTCAACACCTCAAACCTTGCCTGTGTTAAAGGCTCTGAGAAGTCAATACCATTGACAAGAGACTCAATCTCAACTCGGACTTGGTGTTGGCTACTCAATGCTCTCTTTGCTCTCTCACATTCGTTGCGAAGCTTCCCAAGAGCCTTGTTATCCTTGCTGATATCTTTGTTATACTTCTTTTTAATCAACTTGATGAAGTAATCCATCACTATGTGGTCAAAATCCTCTCCTCCCAAGTGGGTGTCTTCACTAGTGGCAAGAACCTCAAACACACCATTGTCAATGGTCAAGATGCTAACATCCAAAGTACCACCACCAAGATCATAAACCAAATGTTCATCTCTCCCCCTTTCATGTCCAGACCATAGGCAATAGCAGCAGCAGTAGGTTCATTGATTATCCGAGCCACATTCAACCCGGCAATGATGCCTGCGTCCTTTGTGGCTTGCCTCTGTGCATCATTGAAATAGGCTACAACAAGCAACAGATATAAAACCATTAGACCATGAAACATAGACAGAGACATAGCAATCACAGGTTCACAACTTTTATAAATATCAACCAAAAATCTGTCCTTTTTACGTTGGTTATGATTCACTGTTTTGCAGCTTTTCCTAAAAATAATATGCTAAAAATTCAACATGCATTAATCCTAGTGTACAGAACATAGTCCTTGCTCAGTTGTTCATTCAGAAGTTATATTAGCACTCAAAAATCCTAAACTCCGATTTCTGTAAGCAAATTTGATAATGCACTATTTATATACATTAGTAACGATTTAGAAACAAACTTTTCAAGAAACAATTTTGACCATACCTGGAACAGTGACAACTGCGTCTCTGATTTTCTTCCCCAAATATGCCTAGGCCGTCTCCTTCATTTTCCCTAATATCATAGCACTGATTTCCTCAGGGCTAAACACCTTTGTCTCACCTTTCACCTTCACCTGAATATAAGGCTTCCCATCCTTTTTCACAATCTTATAAGGCAAAAACTTAATATCCCTCTGAACCTTCGGATCTTCAAACCTACAAACAAAACCAAATCATACAAGCCATTCAATTTACCTCGCCAAAACAAAAAACGGAAGCATATCAATCTAAATCTTAAACCATGATATTTACTCTTTAGTGTGGGTCAGAAACTTTTGAAAATGGGATAATTTATCATAATATCAAGGCAAGTGGTCCAATTCACTTACTTTATCATTCTTCTCATCAAAACCAAAAACTACAACCATCTAAATAATTTTTTGATTGAATTCACAATTTATTATTAATCAATCAATTTTCATAGTACTAGTGCAAGTGATCCATTTTTACTACTTCATTATTGTTCTCAACAAAACCACATTCAATATCAATCCAAAAAGTTGAATAAAGTTCACTTACTAAACGCTCAGTATCAGTGAATGCGACCCAAGAGGGTGTGATTCTGTTCCCTTGATCATTGGCTATTGTTAGAAATATATTAGCCCATTAGCATAAGCCCAAGCCTAATTTTACTTTGTGTGCAAGCAAGTCTCTTACTTTAACTAAAAGTCTTTTAATCTAGGATTTAGTCTACTATATATACACATGTTATGGTTTATTATAATATAGGATTTGTATTACACTATAATATATTATTGATATAGCCCTTTAGGGTTTCTATCGTGGATGTAGGCCGTTAGGTTGAACCACATAATTCTAGTGTGTGATTATGTTTATATTTTATGCTTTCGCTTCTGCATCCATACTAGCATATTCAACATGGTGTATCAATGCTAATATTTAACAGTTATAATCTCTACATGACCGTTCTTATACACATCCACACAAGAGTAGGTTGTTCCGAGACCAATACCAATCACAGTCCCGAGCTTTGGAGAGGCATCATCGGCTGCCACTGCTATTCCTAACAAAAATTCTTCCAAAACACACACAAAAAAGTTTAATTAGTTTCAGCAAAAACCCAATTCTCAACGACAAATTCAAGTGCTTTCAGTGAGTTTTCAGAGAACCCAATTCATCAAAAAATAGAAATTGAAAAGTCATTTTATTGCAAAATTCATTAAAATAATGCATTTCCTAGTCCGAGGAACCAACTCTGAGTTGGAGACATCTATGAAGTAATCTTAAAAACAAAACCAAAACACAATTTCGAAACTTTTCCGCTAAATTATAACACCCGAAATACCCAAAACCTCACAAAGTTTCGGGTCCCCTGTTTAATTTCCCAGGAAAAAAGTGATCCAAAAAGAAAACAAAGCAAAAGCCATAAAAATTTTTGAGTTATTTTTGTTTTCCCAAGAATTAAAATCTCAAAAATTAACCAAGCCAGTTGTCAATTCTCATTCAAATCAAACAAAAAACAAAATTTAGCTTCGTTTTAGGATGCTCTGTTTCTTAGAAAACAGTTTTACGGAAGCATCATCTTAATCTTAATATTTCCTAAAAACTTGTCATTATTTCAAGTGAATTTAGAAACATTTTTCAAACCAAACCAAACAGAACATTAAACATTAAGCATTAAACAACAAATGTTACCTGAAACAAAGAGAAGCAAAAACGCCACCGTTTTGTTCTGCACCCCCTCATTGTTGAATGTTGATTGTTAATTCGTTCTTCTCTCTTCTAACGATTTCGTTTCGTTTTTGAGTTACTGTGAATCTTAAACGTTTCGGGTTTTTTTTTTGAGCATATCGGATTTATTTATTATTTATTTTTTCTCTGAAGTTTATTCCATCAATTGAACCATGCACTTTATTTAACTGTGAACAAGTTAAACATCATTCTTTCCATAATATATGTATATTAATGATGATTAATTTGGTTTAACTCCTGTAATAGCAACTTAAATTAATTTTATTTTGGCTTAATGTTCGGCCAAACATTGGCTAAGCTTGGCCTAACCTTATCTTAAATTTTAAATCCAAATTAGTTAAGAAGCAATCGCATTTGCTATATCTCCTGCCGTTGTCTCAGCATCTTATATCCCAGGAAAACAGCCTTACATCAATAATTGGCCGTTACATTATATTCACTCCAACCCAAAATCTCTCAGCCGTCAGATCTATACAGACCCATCCGTCATTTTGAAAAATCACGAAGGACCATTTAGTCAATCCAAACAACCTTCAGCGCACCCCATCAGTCATTTTATCAATTAAAAACAATCTCATTGGACAAAAACAAAATCACTCGGATTGCCAGCGTGGCACAACCCCACCCACTATAATTTACTATCATATTTTTTGTGTTTTACTATCATATTATAATTCAAGTAAATCCTGCATGTTGTAACAGAGCTGCTCTTTCTATCCAAAAAAAAACAGAACTGCTCTTTCTTTTGTAGTCTTCTGCTTTCATCGATGCTATGTCCAATTTTCTGGTTCTCTTCTTCTGTTTCATCTTCTCATTTTTATTTCCGAACCACATTTCATTAATATTCTCACAGTCCCAATTTCATTTATTTTTTATCTAATTTTTTCAAAAACAATTTTGTGGCAGAGAAAGCTCTCAGTTTCGAATAGAAACTCTCTCCTTCGCATCATAGCAATCGCTTCTGCCGGGTCGGGTCTTTTGTATGCCAATAGCAACTCAAATTCTAGTAAGCTTCTAATTTTCTTTTCTGGGTTTTGATTCTTTTACCACTTCTTTGCTTTTTTTTTTTTTTTGGTATTATTGAGAAATTTTAAAGTTTAAATTTTGATTCTTTCTTTGTGGGTCTTTGTTGAAATAGAAAACTGAGAATTGGGTTTTATTTAGTATGTTCTTAAACCAAACAGACCACAACAATTCCAATTCGTTCTTTAAAAAAAAAAAAAAAAAAATTCATAGATGCTTTTGTTATGATAAATTTTAGGAGCAAATGTAGCTAAAGTTTAAATTTTGATTCTTTCTTTGTGGGTCTTTGTTGAAATAGAAAACTAAGAATTGGGTTTCATTTAGTATGTTCTTAAATCAAACAGACCACAACAATTCCAATTGGTTCTTTATTTAAAAAAAAAAAAAAAAAAAATCTTATATGCTTATGTAATGATAAATCTTTGGAGCAAATGTAGCTAAAGTTTAAATTTTGATTCTTTCTTTGTGGGACTTTCTTGAAATAGAAAACTGAGAATTGGGTTTTATTTAGTTACGGACGGACCCACTAAGGGGCAGAGGGGCCCCTCCCCGCCCCCCTAAAATTAGCTATTTTATTTGCTTGCTCATATTTTAGAGTTTATAGTTGCCTCCCTCAAATTTTTGGATGGGTCTAAAATAGCCCAAAAGAAAATAATCACTTAACCATTTCTTTGGACCCATGGCCTCTTTGTAGTCCAAATACAACACAACAAAAAATTCACAAATCACCAATATCATAATGCAATAATTCATAACCAAAAAAATCTCATAGAAAAAAAAAATTCCCTTACATGGGTGACAATAATTTATATAACTTTTTAATTGATTTATAAATGATGGGAAATTCAATTACAATATTTAATTTTTTTTTCAAAAGATAAAGTGCAAAATTCTTTTAGAAGCCAATATTGATGATGTAGCATTGCCAACTCTTAATATTAATATCCCAATTTTTTACAATCCTCAAAAAAAATTTTGAAAACTTTATTAGTGTGATTTTTAGTTACATCCAAAAGTATGGGTTTATCATATTGGTGAGTTGGTCAATGTGATAAAATCAACATATTTATTCCAATTATCCAAAATTTGGAGATCTAAAGTCCTCCTTTTTTTTTTTTTTTATTCTTCTTCGAAAAGGTTTGAATATCATATTGTAACTTTCAACTTTTTTGGTGCATATTATTTCCTTCTTGACTTAAATATTTATGGTAATAAAGTGCAATTGTTTTGTCTACCATGATTTTTTTTTTTAATAAACCATGTCACTTGAAATTTTTTTGGTTCATGCTTTCGCTCCCCCTAAGTTCAAATCCTAGTTCCGTCCCTGATTTAGTATGTTCTTAAACCAAACAGACCACAACAATTCCAACTGGTTCTTTTAAAAAAAAAAAAAAAAAAAAAATCTTATATGCTTTTGTTATTATAAATTTTAGGAGCAAATGTAGCTAAAGTTTAAATTTTGATTCTTTCTTTGTGGGTCTTTGTTGGAATCATAGTTGTCAAAACATGAATTGTATCGCGAATCGATTCTTAATTTTTTCGTATCGTGTATCATATCGAATTGTGTATTGTAAGATACACAAACATTTAATAAAATTTATAAAAAATTATAAATATATATATATATATATATAAAGGGTATATTCATTATAAATTTTGAATATATTCAACTAATGACTAATTTATTCATCACTTATGTAATAATATTTAACAAGCTAACTAAATAAATTAAACTAGCATGTGTTCATAACATACACATTCAAATTATTTAAATTCAAAAGTGAAAATATATTACAAATGACCCAAAAATTATAATTTATTTTCATCATATTCATCAAATTGCCTAATCAACCCCATCTAAGTCACCGCTATCATCATGTTTATAATTTTGCAAATTTATTTCTTTATTAAAATTTTCTTCATTGTCATTCGTCATTAATATTTACTATCTCTTCTTGTTCTTTTTATTTTAAAAATTTTTTATAAAATATTTATTGGCATTCTAGTTTCTTGGACTTATAATAATAACAATAAAAATAAAATAAATTTTTAAATATTAAAGTGAAAGTTAAGTGTGTACTATGTAGTTCAATTGTAGGAGAGAGGGGAAAAAAAACTTATAAATATGTTATTTTAGTAGGCTACATTAAGTAAACTAATAATAATTTTGTGTTCAAAACAAGTCTAACAACTTGTTAGATTCAAATAAGAGTACAAATTTTAACAAAAAAACTCATTTTAAAGCATTTGTCTATGTATTGTACAATACGTACGATTTTACGATACGATACGATTCATACGATACACACACTGTATCGTACAATTCATAAACACTTACGATACGTCGATACGATACGGAATTTTTTACACACAGTATGATACGTATCGTACGATACATATCGCGTATCGTACGATACTGATAACTATGGTTGGAATACAAAACTGGGAATTGGGTTTTATTTAGTATGCTCTTAAATCAAACAGACCACAAAAATTCCAACTGGTTCTTTAAAAAAAAAAAAAAAAAAAAAAAAAACTTATATGCTTTTGTTATGATAAATTTTTGGAGCAAATTTAGCTAAAGTTTAAATTTTGATTCTTTCTTTGTGGGTCTTTCTTGAAATACAGAACTGAGAATTGGGTTTTATTTCGTATGTAGCAGTGAAGGTTCCTGTAGCTCTGCAGGAATCACTATCGCTACTGTGGCCAATTACGCAGTACATGTTTCCCCGCCCTTCGTTACTTTCATCGGATCAATGGCAATCTGGTTTGTTCTTAAATTTATTTGGCAATAGATTGTGTCCTATTTATGTATATATGTGTTTTTGGGTTCAATTCGAGCTTGAAATTGTAGGAACGCTTCCATTATTTTCTTCTAGAGTTGGTTCGGTTCCATCATCGGATATAAAGAACGACAACTCTGAGGTGGTTGGAGGTGACCCCAAACCACGTTGCAATTGTTTGGGGAGAGATACAATTGCAAATGCTGCTGCTAGGGTTGGTCCTGCTGTAGTCAATCTTTGGTTTACACACGGTATATATTTTGGGTGGTTGTATATGTTTGAGATTTAGTTAATTTGTTTAAAAATAGGATCTAACAGTTGTTCGTAATCTTTGTGTTTGATAGGGTTTGGGTTCTATGGCATTACTAATGAGAGAATAGGGTCAGGAACTATAATTGATCAGGATGGTACAATTTTAACATGCGCTCATATTGTGGATAATATTCAAGGCAAGGGGGGTTCAGTCAAAGGAAAGGTCAGTGTCTTTGGCGCTTTGTATGTCCTGTCTCCCATAATAACTTGTAATAATGATTTTTTCTAGTAGTTTTGGTTCAGCATTCAGCGATGCAAATGGTTGACAGTTGAAATCTGATGGATAAGTAGATGTGTGGATAGTGCATGCATTGATTGTTTGTCTTTCCCTATGTTATCCCTGAGTGTTGTGCACAACATAAGTAGGAAAAAAGTTAAGTTTTGAACTTTCAGTAATGCATGCTGTTGCTTTATCAGTTTCTTTATATATTGGACTCATCATTTCTCTGTTTATTTAAATTGTTTAGAATTTTAAGATATCATTGAATAGTTTTAGTACTGTGGTATACACCTCATATTGATGTCTGAACAATTGTTGCAGGTTTGTGTGACTTTGCGAGATGGTCGGACATTTGTGGGTACAATTGTGGGTTCCGATTCACATTCTGATGTTGCAATTGTAAAGATACATTCAAAAACCCCGCTTCCGGCTGCAACACTTGGTTCTTCCAGTAAGCTTCTTCCTGGGGACTGGGTTGTTGCTATAGGATGTCCATTTTCTCTTCATAATACCATCTCAGCTGGTATTGTAAGGTATTCAGAATAAATTCACATTAAAAAATTTGTATGTACTGTTATTATCCATTATATATATGTGTGTGTGTTAATGATACTATAAGTTACTGATTCTTAATGCCTTCCCTCATATTGTTCCCTCTGGATGTAGTTGTGTTGACCGTAAAAGCAGTGACTTGGGCCAGGTTGGAATATGGACAGAGTATTTACAGACGGATTGTGCAACTAATGTGGTAAGACTGTGTGCACATGCACACGCATGTCTTTAGAGGGTTTAAGTTGAGATGGTTGAAGTTGTTTTCATTTAAATTTATGACCCTAAGGGGATGCACGATCAGTTAGGGATCATGCCTCATAAAATGAATATATATATGTATGTATGTATGTATGTATGTATGTATGTATAGTCTTGGAGGCTTTGTTACATACTTGACATTGATTTTTTCTACTTAATATGGCATAGGGAAATTCTGGGGGCCCTGTTGTCAATGTTGATGGAGAAATTATTGGTGTACATACTATGAAAGTGGTTGCTGCTCATGGACTCAGTTTTGCTGTACCAGTTGATTCGGTCTCTAAAATTATACAGCATTTCAAGAAAAGTGGGTATGTTCTTATATTTTTGCATGGGACTACTTATTTTAAGCATAAAATCAGATACTTAATTGGAAATTTAGTTTGTAGTGTTAACATGGAATAATTCATTTACTGTCAGATTTTATATCTTGAGTGAGCGAGCTTGCAAAAGTTTGTTTGATGAAATATTGTCCACATTATATCAAACCCTTCATTTTCTCATTGTGTTCCAAGATATTTCCAATTTATACATTTGGATTAAGTTTTGCCAATGTCCTATGGATCAGTGGCGCCTTCACCTCCCTTAAGTTTGGTATGGGTGGGGTTGGGGGTTTGTGTTTCCTTTGTGTGAGTAAATTTCTAAGGGAAAAAAATGAAGAAGAAAAAGTGTGGATTAAGTTGCATTGAAATACTCAGTACATACCTGTAGCTCCCAATTGATGAGTAAACGACAGACAACTCTGATTCTTCCCCCAACCATTGGAGCTACTTGTGCTTAAAATTTCATAGATGCTTCTGTCACAAGAGGTTTCTATACATGACAATCTCTCTCTCTTTGTGGTTATTAGAGCATTGGCCTATGAGCTACATATTGGTAGGCTTAAACTCCCTTTAAGGTTTTATTCTAGGCTTCTTCTCATGTTGTTTATTCACCTACTTTGCAAAAGAGCACTAACTGAAATGACACTTCCTCACAATAATGAGTGGAGGGGGAGGTTGTTGGTTTCAAAATACTTTTTTTGGGTTTTAGGTAAATAAAAAATTGTGGTTTCAAAATGTATGGGTGCATAGAAGGAAGGATTTTATTCTAGGTTTCTTGTATGATCCCAAAAGACTTTTTAAGATTCATTTGAAAGCATCTACTTATCCCAAAAAAAAAAAAAAAAAAAAGATTCATTTGAAAGCATCACAACTATATGAGCGCACATAATAGATGGTAATTTTGTGCAGAAGGGTGGTTCGACCTTGGCTTGGACTGAGAGTGGTTGATCTTGACGAGATGATGATTGCACAACTTAAAGGAAATGATATCACATTTCCAAATGTCAATAAGGGTGTTCTCGTACCTATGGTATGTCCTCTAATTGTTTCCACCCCCAATCTTATTTTATAAAGCAAAATGAAAAAAGCATCTTATGAGACGGTCTCATGAAACCTCCCTCTCACAACATGTGTGGGTCCCATATGCTATGAGAGGGTGGTCCCATGAGATACCCTTTTGTATTATAATGTACTTGGCCATGTTTTATGAAGGGTTATATGTTAGACTTGAAAATATATCTAAGATCACAATAATTTGTTCTTTTTGGGTGATGCATGTTTTATTAATTTCTATTCTTATTTGCAAACTTACTCTTTAGATTCTTATCTCAATGGAGTTTTGCGGGCTACATGTAGGGTTTACAATCACTGGCTTGTAGAAACTGGGATGGATATAGTGAACTGCTTCCCCTCCCCCCGCCCCCTCTTTCATAGATATTGACCTTGTCTGTCATACTAGGATGGGAAAAATGGTATTGGGTCTGTGACCAAATATTTTTACTGACTTTGCTTTATTTTGACAGAGGCTTAGGTTAGATTTAGGGTCTGGATGGGGCCTGACTTTTGAGGGTAGTATGCTGTGCTTTCTAGTGAACACTACTCTGATCAAAATACTAGAGGCTCAAAAGGAACTACATATTTATTTTGCTGTGGTTGGTCTTTTGTTTGCATGAACTGATATTTTAACAGTGATTTTAGTTAATGTCAATCAGATCCAGGTTAGGATTTGGGTTGGGTTTATCTGGTGGAGTGGGTGGCTTCCCACTAAAGCAGTGTTGGGCAAAATATATTTTTGATGTTTCCATTTAAAATTAATAGTGGGCCTTGATTTGTGTGTTGATTTTATATTATTTAGGAATTCTCTTCCCTTCTGCCATATTAACAAATGGAAGGAATATGCACTAATTCCACGCTGGGAAATAGAATTTGTGGTATCCTAAGGATTTCCTGATGATATGATGTTGTTGATAATAATCAAGAAAAAACGCATCTTCTCATTTCTGATGGTTTCTGATTATTTTACTAGGTGACTCGTAGATCCCCTGCTGATCGTGCTGGATTTCGTCCTGACGATGTTGTGATTGAATTTGATGGGAAACCTGTTGAAAGCATCGAGGAGGTATTTGGGACCTTAATTGATGTCAGTAGGTGGAAATTATGCATTTTGCAATGAGAAGTAAAAAACACTAAAATATTTAATGGCTGGAATTTGAGCAGTTCGTGATTAATGGATATATAACCTTAATGTTAGATTGTTGTGCATTTTCCTTTGATTAAACCACAGTTTAGTGACTGCTGGCAGGAATTCTGGTCCTGAGGGCCTCATAATGGATTTATGATTGAATGTGTTGATTGTCAGAATATTTTAAGTCTGTGATGAGAAACTAAAGGATATCGACAGAGAATATAACTTAACTTCCGAAAAAAGGAAGGGAGAATATAACATGATACAAGTGGTGTGCAAAAATTTCCAATTTAATTGATTTTGGGTTCAGAAAACTCATGCTTTTGCCTAATTGAGTTTGTTGCTTACTATTTTAATGATTATGATTCTGATGGTCTATATGATTTGTGAATTGTGGCAGATTATTGAAATAATGGGGGACAGAGTTGGAGTACCCATGAAAGTGGCTGTGAAAAGAGCCAAGGATAATTTGGTCACTTTGACGGTAATTCCAGAGGAATTCAAATCAGATAACGTATCATTTATGTGGAAGATTTGGGACGACTTAGATAACCGGCGCTATATTGCAAAAACCCAACTGTAATAAACCCGAAATTCCTATTCTTCAGTGCAAGTCTTTCAAATTCTTTGCCAATGGCATTATCTAAAATTGCAGCACATACTTACATCCAAAGAGATTCTTCGTTTTTGTTCATATCTCTTGAAGCCAGGAAAACGAAAAGCACTTCAAGTATTTTAACTGGAAACTAACCAAAATCCTGGAAAAAAAAATTTCCCAATATCAATATAGCTAGGAAGTAATCATGAGATGCCAGGAGGAGGTAAGCTGATGAGAATACAAAGGCGAGTTCCTTCAAACATGATCCGCTGTTTGCCATTCTTCTCAAACAGCTCATATGCAAGCATTGATGTTTTTCCCTGCTCTCCATTGCTTCCAGCTGATGCTCACTCTTGGCCGCGGCTCAAAATTCTTCGAAGTCCATTTTTTTTGGTATTGAATAAAACTAATATGAAACAAACATTAGTACACAATCAGTTGCCACTCTTATCATTATATTTTCTCACGAAGTAAAATTTCAAAAAAGGCAATTAGTTACAACAAACAAATATGATTTTTTATAGCATGATCGTGTTGGAATACTCTAGGGCCCAAGAATTCTTCATTTAATTGGAGTTTTTTGTCACACCTTGCTAGATCCACTAATCTATATAACCTCTAACGTGAAAGTGTAATGTTTATTGTTGCTATCTTCTTGTTAAGCCATATTAGTGTAGCATTTTGGTCAATTATGGTCCAATTCAGTCCATTTCGGTCTACTTTGGTTCATTTGGCTAACTTCGATTCATTTAGTTCATTTTGGTGTATTTCGGTCCACATTGACTTATTCGGTCTATTTCAATATAATTCGGTCAATTTCTGTCCACCATGGTCCATTTGGTCTACTTTAGTTCATGTTGATCCACTTAGGTCCATTCAATCTAATTCAGTTTGGTCTATTTTAGTCAATTTTGGATTAACTGGGTCTTAACTTGATTGTTTTTGTAGGTTTTTTTTTTTTTTTTTTTTTTTTTTTTTTTTTTTTTTTTTTTTCAATTTTGGGCTCGAAAATTTATTTATATTTAGGCCAAACTCTTTAGTTTTAGGGAAAAAAAATGCAAAGAAAATAAACATTAGAAATTAGAGATATGAGCCTTAAAAAAACAAAAAAATGAAAAATATTCACAAGATTACCTTAAAAGAAAAAAAAAAAATGCTACAATTATAAACTTATATAACATTTTAAACTTAATGTACTTTTAGTTCTTACATTTTGGTTTTTTTTTTTTTTTTTTTTTTTTTTCATTTTGGTCCATATATTTTAATTTTACCACTTTTAGTCTCTAAACTAATTAATGCGTGTTATTTATCGACGAAAATAGCTGAGGTGGCAGTCGGATGAATTAAAATATTATAAAAATGCCACATTAGCATCTAATTTTTTTAAAAATAATTTGTCAATTTTAACTAAATAAAAAAAGAAAAAACAGGATTAAAAACAATAAAATCAAATGCCTATGAACACAAGAACACAAACCCAAAAAATCAAACCCAAGAATACGAATTCAAAATTAAACCCATTGAATCAACTTCCTTTCCCACTTAAAATCAAATCAATAATGCAATAAAATTTAAGAAGAGAACAAAGACCAATGCTGAAAGACCCATGTTGAAAACCCATAAATTTTTCTTGTTCTTCCCCAAAGATTCATACCCAAAATCATAAAATCAAAGAAAATCCAGAAATCTCAAACACTCAAAAACCCAAAAACTCAAACAAAACCCAGTTTATTTCAAAGATATTATAAAAAGGAAGGTTTAGTATATTATATATTAATCTTATCTCATCTTCCAATGTCAACGTCATTGAACTCACTTTCTCCCTTTAATCTTCATCCGTCCCTTTTACAAGGGTCAACGGGGTGTTCACTACTACTTGCGAATTATTATCCCATCTCAGATGTGGTGGTACAAAGATTATTATGACCCTTGTTCACAATTACAACAGAGCAGAAGCAGTAGCAGTAGCCAATCCAGACCTAGAAAACCCAAATCTACCCAGAAAACCACCACCACAAACCCACCAACCATACCACCGCCGACCACCACCACATCATAACCCAGCAACCCAAATCAGCCAAAAGTCACGAACCCAGCCAAAACTAGATTCACAGTAGCCCACGGCCTGACCCACCAAGCCCACGACAGCCCACCGTTGTTGCATGTCCTTAACCCATGATTCACAGCCACCAAACCCGACCCGCGACCAACATCAAGAGTAGGGGCCATTGAAGACGAAGGAATCGACCTCGGATCTGCCCATAATAACTCGAACAATCGTCGATCCACTCGGTGGCGGTGGAAGTACCATTAAGGCACTCGATGGAGAGGACCGTCAAAGAAAAAGAAATAAGAGAAAGCCAAGAGAGGAGTTTGACCCGAGAGGGAAAGGGAGAAAGAGATCTAGGAAAATGAAAATGAGTTTGGCACTGTGTCTGAGTTTAGTGTTTATTGATGATTTTGTATTTGATTGACAAGAAAATTTAAGAAAAATTGAGAAAGTTACTACAAGTTTTTTTTTCTTAATCTTTAAATCTTAATTCAGGTGAATTTTGATTTTTAATTATGTTTTGATTTTTTTATTAAATTAAAATTAATAAATTAATTTTTTAAATTTATATGTTGATGTGTCATGGCTGATGTGGCATTTTTATAATATTTTAATTTCTCTGGCTGCTATCTCAGTTATTTCTGTTGGTTGACTGAACGGAAAGGACGAAAATAACACACCTTAATTGGTTTAGGGACTAAAAGTGGTAAAATTAAAATGTAGAGACCAAAATGGAAAAAAAGTCAAAATGTAGGGACTAAAAGTGCATTTATGCCTATAAGGGCACGATTTGTAGCCCAAGCCCAATATGTATGGGATTATGGGTTAATGAGCCCAGTACAATAAATTTGTAGAGAGTGGGTCGAAGAACTAGGCCCTAGTGAATCTAACAATGACTAGGACGAATTTGAAAGACAATCATGCAAGAACAAAGTACATAAGGTTAGGTGAATGTATTGTCGAGGATGCAAATGTTTGTATAGACCAATGAAACTGATTACAAGTGTGGTTCTGGTTGCTATAGTATTCTTTTTCTATTTTTTCGATCCCCCACCCTTTTAGGGGTTTCTCACATTATATACCTCCTTCTTGGTGATCTTGGTCCTCCACTTGTCAATCATCCAACCCACTACTTGAGTACCCGTCCCATCAGACACCCTTTTTGGTTCTCTGTGAGTTGCGGTGATCAAGGTGACATTATTCAGAAGTCTTCTTCACATAAATGAGGCCAGAAAAGTAGTTGCAGTGCATTTAATGCGGTGGTGACAGCTTTCTTCAGATATTCCTAAATTCCTATTGCTCTTTATAGGCATATGATGTTCGTCCTTATTCATGGAGCTTCTTAGAAGATTATCTTGATCATGGGGATACTGATTTAGGTCGCGTTTGTCATATCCGAGGAGGTGTTACTCCTTAGATCACCTTCCATTTATTCTTGACTTGTGAAACTTTCAAATTGGAGTTCCCCAGGATTATTTGTCCCTTCTTGGACCATCCTATGTCCTCGGACCAAGCCCAAGGCCCAATATGTGACTTTGAGCCTTTATCCCTACAATGTCTATATATATATATATATATATATATATTCTTGGATATGTTCAAATTAGTCAATAAATTATGGTATATTTAAAAAAAAAAAAATGAAATTTATTAACATCTTCTTTATTTATATAAAAAATATTATAATTATGTAAAATTAAATCTTTTTATGAATTATGTGTATTTGTGTGTGTGTATATATATATTGTTGTGTATTGTTGTTGAATGCAAAATCTATTATATGTTCCATTATCTAAAACTTATAAAAATAGAACATACTTTTAAATTCAAATTTTACATTATATTCTTATAAAAAAATTATTATATTATATTTTTTCATGCATCGCATGAGTTTGTGACTAGTTTATATAATATCTAAAAAATAACATGTGACATTTATTATTACTACTCTCATGTTGAGACACATTAGTATTGTATTTCGATCCACTTGAATCCATTCAGTCAATTTTGGTCAATTTCAGTCAATTTCAGTGTACTTACTTAAGAATGGGAAAAGACATGTTTGGGTTGAAAGTAACTATTTTAAATCCAAATTTATTAAAAAATATAGATCTCAAACTCATTTCAAATTCTATTAAATTTTAGTAATTTAATCTCAAAATTTTTCAACATATATTTAATGAATCCAAACTTATTTCAAACACATCTATTTATTTATTTTATTTTGCTTAAAAAGCAACAATTTAAAATTACTTATTGTTATTGTGGGGCCCAAAAATTTGGCTATCCCGGCCCATTCCATATCGGGCCCAAGGCCCATGCCGAGGACAGTATAGAATCCGAGGATGAGTTGGGGAGGCCCAAATCATCAAGGAACTTCGCCGAGGATTACCATGTCCTCGGCAGGCTGACATTGAAGAAAGGAAGCTGTCATCCAAACATTAAATGTACGCAATTGACACTCTGGCCGCATTAATGAAGAATTGACCAGCGAACAGTGATGCCTTGCTTACTTCAACTAACAGAAAGCTTGTAAAGGTGGCTGATGGGATAAGCCCTCAGACACAGGTTCAGATGACCGACAAGTGGACGACAGAGATTAACTGAACAAGACTATATAATAGAATGAACCCTCAAGGTTCAGGGGGTTGGTTCAGAAGATTCAAGGGTTTTCGAGGTGTTCAAGGGCAGCCCCTATATTCATTAGAAGTCAGGGAAGAGCTCCTTGGATTGGGCTGAGGACGAATTTTCCCTTAGAACACTTAGCCAAATCTCACTTATTGATCCTGTAAACTCGCACCAACTGTTGCATCTTTTGCTAATGCCTAGTCCTTCTACTCACTCTCTACAAATTTATTGTAAAGGGTCACCTGGGCTTGGGTCAACTCATCCCCAGGAGGGAAGTGCCTGAACCAAGTCCCTACAGTTATTTTCAAAAAAAAAAAAACATTACTTATTGTTAAGTTCTAAATCACAATTAGATCATATTCAAACCTTCAAGCCAATATATTTAGTCTTGAGACCTAACATATATTGAGTAATATTAATCTATAAATACTTGTTGAACATTCTTTGATTATGAGCTACATCGGGCTAGCATTTAAACCCATTTAGTCAGTTTAGTACACTTTGGTCCATTCTATCTATTTGAGTGCCCTTACTTAAAATAGTGATTTTTTGGCCATGTGTTTGTTAGAATTACTTGGTGCTCCAAATTGTGTCACTTTTTTGCATAATATTTGTTTGATGGAAGTTCAGCTATGTTCCTTTTTCTAATGATTGTGCAAGAAAGGATTAAGCCTATTGTGTGTTTGGCACAATCAGTTTTGAATGAACATATATAGGTTGTACATGTATCTTATTGCTTAGCCATATATATTGTTTTCTGTAACTAACCAGGCCCACTGACTTGAACTCAACTCTTTGCACGCATCACTCTAAACAATGTCACTTAAGGGGATGAGACTGGTTTTCGCATACACCATGAAAGATTAGCCTTAATACAGAATTTAACTTGAAACTATGCCATGCTTGAAAGCCTTGAATTTTACGTAGAGGTAGAATGCTTGGGCACGTAGACTAGACTCACTCAAGAATTAAAGAGAATGGATGCGAATACATTAATTTGAGTTCCTTCTTCATACTTGCAAATTTCTGTTTCGAGTTTCTCTATTGAAATTCTAACACTCAAATTTTTACTACACTTCTTTTGGTGCAAGAAACCCCAAACTCTTAAAAGATGTAAAACCTCCATCTAATACCAAATTATGCCCATTAACATACCTGGCATCATCAGAAACAAGATAGAGCACAATAGTAGCTACATCACTGGGTTCACAACTAATTTTTATAATGGCTCAAGAGGATTAAAATAAGAGAATATAAGATTTGAAAAACATCTGACATAGGGAATTGCAAACTTGAGTGGTTCTTTTCATATGTGGGATAACAGTTGAGTGGTTAACAGAGCCTGCAAACTTGTTTGAGGTTAAGAGAACGGAGATTTTTGAGTTTTGCATGCATGCCTATTGCTGATATCCATTTTCGCAATACATTTTTCTACAAGCTTCATTCATGTATTGTATTATATTATATTCTTTTAAGTATGGCCCAAGCCCATATAACATATTGGGAGAAATTAAGGAAGTGTGGTTTGGAGGGTATGGGTTAGTTTCTTTCAGATCTTTTGGATGAGCCTAGCCCATGCGTGTTACCAAGTGGGCAAAGGACACTAGTAGTATCTTAGGCTCATGGAGGAAGTCTTGTACTTGAAATTTCCACCCCAAAAAAGCTTTTATACTTTGGCTAACTGTGGCCCAAAGTTTCTGCCCTAACCCATTTTTCACATTAAAAATAGTTAGCTCTCATTGGCCAACTCCAACTACTAGCCCTTACTTATGTGAGCCTCTCAAGAGTCTGAAACAACTAAAAATGAGAAGCCAATGGGGGTTTAGTCAAAATTTTCTCAAATTATGCATAAAGCAAGCTAACTCTTTTACCCTACTAAAGCAAATATGAACCAAACATCAACTTAGCACCTTGGAGGTCCATAATGTCATCTTTTAGCCTAAAAACCAGTCATTAAGGACACCTAAAGGCTGCTATAAAACTCTCCCTCTAGCTCAAAATAGAATTAACTACATTTTATCTACATAGTTGAAACTTTAGAGCAAAAGTCCATTCAACCAGCTAACATTCTCATGACTCTGAAGTCAGGAGCTAGAAATATGGGTATAGGAGAACCTTTCCTCTCTTCTTCACAACCTCTCTCAATTTCCTATTTTCGCTGATTGTGAGTCGAAGTTTTTGACCTGCGTTGTTTTTATGCATTTTTTTAACATTTTGGTTATTGATATTTTGATTTCTCTCTTGTTAAAGCCAAGGTTTTGAAACCCAGACTGGACCGGCCGATCGGACTACAGTAACCAGGAACTGTCTATGATTCCGGTTCTTTAAACTACCAAAACTGAAAATTTTAAATTTTCAATGAACCTTTCGAACCGCGGTCAAACCGCCCGGTTTTCAGAACCGAACATGGGTCTGACGGTTCCCAAAAAATCACAAAAGAAACATTGCTCAAAATAATCTCTAACACCAGATCTTCCCAGAAAAAGAAAAAGAAAAAGAAAAAGAAAAAGAAAAAAAAGGAAAACAAGTAAAAAAAGACAATAGAAGACTATGGAAGAAAGGCTACAAATTTGCTTTTGGCTTCTGCATATGCATCTGCATCTACATCTGCTTCTGCTTCTTCTTCTTCTTTATTTGTTGAAAAATTGTGGAAGGAGACTGCTGTTTGTTTGAAAACTGTGGAAGAAATAACAGAGGTAGAGAGAGGCGGAGGCTGTTGGGAAAGGTGAAAGAATAGAAGACAAAAGTCCATAGGTTTGAAGTCTGATTATGTGGTGTGGCTTGAGGAAACATGTAACTTTGATTATGATACTTGGGGAAATGTGTGAGTGGGGCTGGGTTTCTCATGAGATCTCATGAGTCATAAGTTTTTTTTTTTTTTTTTTTTTTTTTTTTTTTTTTTTTTTTTTTTTTTTTTTTTTTTCAGCACAGCACAGCCAACTTATTAAGGTTTAAGTTTATTATTTTTTAGTTATAGTTTTTAAAATTTTTTTTGTTATATTATTTATTATTTTTTAGATATAATGTTATTTTTTTGATTGATAGATATAATGTTTTAAAATCTTTTAAATAATAAGAAAAAATCTAACAAATATCATATTTATCATAAATTAAGATATATTTGAATCTCTATAAGTACTAATTTAGTCAATATAACAAAATTTTAAGCATTTATTTTAATTATTTTGTATTAAATATTATTAATTTAATACAATTTAATTAAGAGAAAATAGTATTTACAAATGACCCAACTTTTTCCTATAAATTTTTATGTAATTTTTCTATTTTTACTAACTTAATATATTTATTTATATTTTAAATAATTATTAAATTAATTATGACGTCATCACGGTTCGATCTCGGTTCAACCTCAAAAACCTTGAACCTCTTCCTTTTACGGTTCAATGAACGGTCCGGATCTGAAAACCTTGGTTAAAGCACCATTAGCTTTTATTTACTAAATATTGGACTTTTGGGCTTGATACTCTCCACAAATAATCAATTTTAAATGCTTTGATATACTTGTGTTAACCTAGCCTTGTTTTATGTTTGTACTTGAAGCATAATAGATTGTTAGTTTTCTTTTTTTGTTTATTTTATGTTCTGTGTTTCTAGGCTGAGTTTTTGGGTATGTGTAGGTATGCATGCTTCATGCATGCATATGCCTACAAATGGGATTCACATGCATACCCTATGTATGCGCGCACGTACACTCGTGCCCAAAAACCTAGATTATGTTTTTTTAATTTTTGTTTTTGTTTTTACCTGTTTTCTTTCATATGTTTAGCCTTGGTTTGGTATGTTTTTCCCATATTTGAGTCCTGAAATTAGTAGTTCAACATGTTTTGTATTAGATGAATGATTAGGGTTTATATCTTTTTGGATACCATGAACATGCATATGAACATGAATATGCATTGATGCATAGGTATTGTGATATAGTAAGATAAGTGAGGTAAGTCGTACATTGACCACATGCACATGCATTTGAGTGTTTGAACATGAGTTATTTAAATATTAATAGTATGCTTGGTTGAATGTCATTAGGATTTGGTTGATGTTTATGTTTAGTTTTATCTTATTGATGTTATTGCCATGTGATATGTTTACTGCCCTTAGAGAATCTGAATTTTGTTGTAATAAATGAATGCTAGATTTGGGGATGATATGCCATGTTGTTTGTTTTAGATGCATGTTAAAGTTTGTGTGAGTTTAGAATATCATATTAGAAGAACCTTTGATGGGATTAGGACTTGGAACACAATGAGTGGAGGCCAACCTATAGGTCGGGTATAGTTAGGTGCCTAACACCTTCTCACTCCTATACCTAAACTTCGGACACGTGCTCTGGTAATATTAGTTCTTCCATAAGGGCAATATATACATGATTCCTAGACCTAATCTAGGTGGTAGCTCCATCTACACCCTTTGTCACGGTTCACTCTAGGCCAAGGCGTACTTCCCACGTAAAGACCCAAAACTTGTTGTGGACGCTTGCGCCCACAACAAGCGGCATGCCTATGCCATTAGTTTGCTCCCCCATTGTACTCATTGTTTAGAAGAAGTGTGCATAGGTGGGGCTCGGGTATTGGCCAAACTACTGGATTGTCTCTATAGTCTTTTGGCATTACCGCCCACGGTAATGTCGAAAAAGGGAAATTGTAGACACCCCATTTTGTTCTGACCTATACCGTAGCCCCTGATCCCAATGACGAGAAATCAAATCACTACCAAATTTGATCAGCGCCATGTGTGGAGCCTAATGACTTAATAGAGCCCAAAATGTGATCCAAGAAACCAAGCCTAAGCCCAAAATCTATTTTCAAGCCCAATACCCATTTTAAAGCCTAATTTCCAAAGGGAGTACAAAATGTGCATACACTAGGTATATGATGCATATGAACCCAATCTACGGCATACACACCTTTTGCTTAGAAGCCTAAAATTACTCATTTCCTTTTTGGTGGGATTTTTTGGTCAATCAATTTGACCAATTGACTGACTAAAATGTCCAACCAAATTTTAGCCTCCACTAAGCCTATAAATACCTCCAATTTCCACCACCAAAAGGATTCTACTATTCACCCATAGCAAAAGCAATGTAAAAATTACTCCAAAATACTTATATTCTTAAGTTTCTTTATCAGACCCAAAAAAGAACTTTAATCCAAGTTGTTGATTCACACATAAAGCTATGGTAGCTGATTCCAGCCAAGGGATCGATCAATCTACATCCCTGTAAGGTATTAAATAGGTGAAATATATGTCTTTCCCATAACCATATCTCATTCTTTCTTTTTCTCTTTATTTATATTACTATTTAAGGGATTTCTCCTGTTTGGAGCTTTCATTTTAGATGCCTAATATAACCTTAAATTCACCTATATAGAAAGCTTAAATAATATGGTTAGACATGTAAAATTGCTAATTTAAAAACTCCTAAATTTTAGCTAAATTAAAAATTTTTTTCCCTCTATCTTAGGTTCGTCTCTCTCTCAAAGATATTTCCTTATCCATATTCCTTAAAATTAGGCACTTCCACCTCTCCTTATTCCTTCTAAACAAATCAAACACAAATAAATGTCTTCCTTCATCCTATTTAATCTTTATATATATATATATATATATATATAACCTCTCTTTTTCTCTCTCAAATGAAGGACCTACAAGGTAATTCTCTTAGTGCTGTTTATTTTTTTTTTATTGCCTATTTGATTTTGATTTATTTGTTATAGAAATTGTAAGAAAAGAATTTTAAATAATAAACATTGTATAATAACTATTTTTAGGGTTACTGGACCAATTGAAGTTGTTGTATATTTGCTTTTATGGTGGCAAAAGTAAGGAACTTAGGACCAAATGAGATTGAAGTCAGACATGAAAAAGATTCAAAAGATTGCACTGTTTTCTTACCCTATTTGCTTTCTTTTCTTTTCTTTTTCCCATTTTTTTTTGCCTTTCAATTCTACTTAAAAGTTATTATTTGTTGGATATGAGTGAGTTACATGTGTGAATAGATTTTTTTTCAATTTTTTTGCATTCTTTTTGTTATTTTGTAACTCTGAACTATAAAATTTCGGGATAAAAAGTGTAATTATTTACTTTATTGTAATGCAATAGGTTTGTCCATGATGATAGGTTCCTGAATGTAAAGACATGGAAATAGAAGAGATAAAGTAGGATGAAATTATTGTGAAAAACAAGGCCATGAGTCAATGCTTAGTATTTGTAGGAAAATGTGTAAACTTGACCTAAAAAAAAAAAGAGCCTCTTTGCATGCACGTAACGCGTGTGATGAAGCTAGTTTGTTTTATTATTGTCTTGTGTTCTTTTTATTTGTTGTTGTTGTTGGTTTTTTTTTTTTTTTTTTTTTTTTTTTTTTTTTTTTTTTTTTTTTTAAATATAGCGTGTGATATTTTGTTCTTGAGTGATAACATGTTGTTTACATGTGCTTCATTTCTATTTTCTATGCGTGACACAAACCCAGGAATCGGGTTGGAACCCTAGATGCGTACACTAGCATAATGGTGCGTACACATTTCTGGGCATAGGGTATTCTATTTTTATTTTATTTTTTGTTTATTTACTTTTTTATTTTACTAATGTTGTATATATATATATATATATTTTTTTATTTCTTCTTAATGTGGTTTAATTTGCTATTTGTATGTATATATCTCCTTGTTTGGTTTCAGTTCTTTTTAGTTAATAAATATAAAAAATGCAATTTCATTTAAAATAAGTGGCTTACAATTTCATTTTAGTCAGTGCTTTTGATTAAGTTTTCTCCGGCACGTTACTTGAATTCGTTGATGTACATTAGTTTAGAATTTATTGCGTGTGAGATATTGCATATTTTGATGCTTTGACTATTTCCTCCTGAAGTGTCTTTTATAATAAAATGGGTAAGGATTTGAATAGGCAAAGATTTGTTTCCAACTAAAACTTATGCACGTGGACTTGACTAAATGAGATACTATGGCTTAATTTCATCAATTCAAATGGCATTGAATGTGGTCTTGCATATTAAGGTGATATAGTAATTCTTGGATTGATCAAGTGTTATTCGTTTCCTTTGCTGCATGATAATGTTTATTTCCTTTTATATCTAAACATGACAGCCGACGTATCTTCCCTTGCATTGTTTCCTAATTTAATCTTGTGCCTGGACATGCATAGCCAAATATTCCCTTAGAGACCACCGCACGCACTTGGTGGCTTGGTGCGATGGCCACTCTACAAGTATAAGTGCTTGTGGAGTGTAGGGGGCAAGTGGCAGGGTTCAAGTCTCCAGGAAGGAACTTCACACACATATACACTTATATTAGGCTAGAATAGAAATTCTATCTTATATATCAAACAATATCCCCGTAGAGTTTGGAAATAAATTATTGCATTTAATTGGGTGATCAATGGCTTGATTAAAATGTGATTGCATGATTTATTTTTCTTCCTTTTTTAATATGATTGACATGCGTTATAATTTCCTTGGAAATTGGTCTTGAAGATTTGAATTCAAATTTAAAATTGATTGGTTTTTTCAAAAAAGAAAAAAGATTGGTCAATTTAAGGGAAGTCTTCAGATAGCACTTAAAAGATAAAATCTTTCCTAATCAATGAGAATTAGATATTTTGTCAACTATTTCAATGATGAGATTTTGAAAAGAAAGTGATCATAAATTCTTTTAATTCTAAAAGATTTTCTTTTGGAAATTAATTAGGAAGGGAATTTGGCAAGTAAAAAAAGATGGTTGGACATTAAATTTTCACGTCTACATGCTTTGATGATTAAATGCTCACATGCGCGCACACACTTGGATGATGATATTTTTATGCTTGGATGCTTACATGTTCATGCAGTTGGACGCTTGTGCGCTCACATGCTTTGATGATCGCGCTTAAATGTTTAGGTGATTGGATAGTAAGATGAATGTGTGCTTGGATGCTCACATGTTCATATGTTCACATGCTTGAATGCACACATGCTCACATGCTTTTATGCTCATTTGCTCACATCTTTGGATGTTTACATGCTTGCATGTTCACATGCTCATATATCTAGATGCTTCTATGTTTACATGCTTGGACATCTTGTGCTCACATGTTTGGATGTACGGATGCTTACATGATTAGATGTGTATATGCTTATACATTCCTTTGACCTTCACAAGATTGATTGCCTTTCACATTATCCTTTTTCTGCCTTCTATTTTATCTTGACTTGCATGACCTGCAGATGAACTTTAGGGCTTAGAGGCATCTATGTGTTCACATAGGTTCATTAGGTAGATCTCATTCAACCATTATCCAGTAACGATATATGAAGGCTAGCTACAGCTGGGTAGGCTTGGGGTGCCTAACCTTTCCCCATCCTATATCTTAACTCCAAACTTAGTTTGGTAGGTAGACCTTCATGAATCATGTTTTGGTTCCCGGAATCATAAACAGGTAGCAACTCCTCCGTCTCTTTTTAAGAGGCTCTGCGTACTCCTAAGCTTGCACTAACTTTAAGTCTAAAACTGCTTTTAGAGAAATTAAGTATCGCGTACCCTGCCTTTGCAAGAAGGAATCGACATGTTGATGTGTCATAAATGAGGGTAACTAACAGAGGTCATGATTCGGTAGTTATATGAACTTCGTGGAGTAAATTGGCCAAAATAATAGTTCAAGGGGTTTCTTGACCACTACCTTAATGTTCAGGGGGGTGTTAGAGAATTTTTTTCCATTGTATTTGTATATGGAATTGTATATTCTACCATTTAAATAACACATGATGTGGCAATATTCTAATATAAAATTTTTTAAATATTAAATATAATTGAAATTCAATTAAAAATATATATTAGAATAATGATGCATAAAATTCTTAGATCTATAAAACTTTTTTTTTTTTTGGGATGTTAGATCTATAAAACTTAAGTTGTACAAAATTAAAAGGTCAACCAAATATGAAATGTCTTTGGTTTTATATGTATTATATATTATAGATTATAAATAAGTAACATTTCAATGTTCAGAATGACAATACATTGGCTTATGGCCTTGACAATACACTAGTGGCTACTTTAAGAAGCACATAAACAATTAAAAATGCATGTCACTCATGGAAGAACTAAGAAGCTCGATTAATTGATAAGATATGATATGGTTTTCCAAATGTGATGTCAATTTTTTTTAAAGCACTACTCTACGAGAAAAAAAGTTGGTTGAATTACTAATTTAGTCGGAAGACTAAATTAGTAATTACAAATAAATTTGAAATTAAAGAGAGAACGCTAAAAATATTCTATCTTGAAAGGAAAAATTTGCAGGATTTTTCTCTCATTCATGAGTGATGATTAGAACGAAATGAATAAATCATAAAGGAGTGGAATCAAAATATAAAGAAATACTAAGATTTGAAAGGAAAGTGTTAATCAAATTCTATCTCAATTAAATTTGATTAACACTTTGCATAAATATGGTAACAAATAAATTTAGAGTTGAAAGATATAATTTTTAATTTTTCCCATTTTTGAATAGTTAATAAAGGGAGTTGAATAGCCAACAGAAAATAGCAAGGTGGGATGACTGAAAAAATTAAGTAAAAAAGGATACCTTAATTAAGGTATTAAGAGAGAGAGAGAGAGAGAGAGAGAGAGAGAGAGAGAGATTTGTATTTATTTATATAAATATTAGGTGGCAGACCCAAATTTTTAGGAGTTTGATTAGAAGAATTACAATTAATGGTCATAAAATAAAATTTAAACTTGACATAATTAGGTGACGCCCATCATTTATAAGGTAGTTTTTTTTTTCTCTCTCCCTTTAGTAGTCATACCCATTATTTTAGCAGTTATTTCTTCTTTTAATTATGAATTATTTTTAGAAATATTTTAATTAAGAATTTAAGAGTCCAATCATTGTGTTTTTAAATAAAATTTCATTTCCTTGTAAAGAGAGAACCTTCGTTGTAAAGTTAATGCACAACCTAAGTGGTTTCAACTTTTACTTATATATAACCTGTGGCGTATTTTTGAACACATAATCAAAGAGTGGGAGAATGTATGCTAGAAACTTTTTTGATGTACCGATTGTATTTTGTTTCTAATTGACCTTGCTCATTTTCATGGTTGCTTATCTTGGAGCCAATGGCTTTAGCATCAAGCTCGTCCCAAGATACTCTATTGATTCAATGCTCCTTCCAAAAAATCTAAGCCTACTAGAAAAACACTTAAAGAATTTCTAAGCTTTCTAAAACTCGAGCTCTGCATTTCGAATCCATGGGTTTTCTAGATGCGATCAACTCAACAAAGCAAGGCATTGAAGCGCTACAACCTAAGATAGAGTATTCTTTGGGAAATTTTTATATATATAGCTCAAATGAACATTGGCACACCACCATACTCTGCATTATTGCTATTGGATACTGGAACCGATAATACATGGGTTCAAGCTGCTAAGTGCGCCATATGTTTCCTCTTAAAATATGAAGGTTTCGATTACCGTAAGTCTGAAACATACTATGCTGCAGCTTGTAAACATCCCCTTTGTGTTCCCAAAATATGTAAAAATAACATGTGCCTTTATGAGTCCGTATGTATTAATGGATTTAGTTCCACTAAGGGTATTCTTTCGATTGACACATGCACATTCCCTTCCAATGAGGAATCTGTAAGCTTCCCAGATTTAGTTTTTGGTATGGGCTATGAAAATCAAAATATTAAATTTAGTCGAAAAATGGGAGGTGAGAATGTAATAGCAGGAATTTTGGGTATGGGATCAGGAAGACGATCAATCCTAAGCCAACTACAGTCGGTGACCAACCTACATTTCTCATATTGCCTTCCTTCATGGAACAATGAAGCGGGAACCTACACATATTTACGTTTTGGCAATGATGCATAAATTAGTGGAAATACTCAAACAATGGTACAATCAACACCAATGTTACCCAATGTAAATAGATACTATGTGACAGCGTGAGTATTTTCATGAATGAAGTGCTGCTTCCAATAGATGTAACTGTGTTTCAATTGAGAGCTGATCGTACTAATGGATTTGTTATTGATTCAGGAAGTGGAGCAACTTTTCTTGTTCCGAAAGCATATAACGTTATCAAAGAAGAGATGATTAAATGCTTCTTGGCACATAACTGGCATCCCATGGAGATATCAGACCTAGTACCATATGACCTTTGTTATAATGTGATACCAAGTGGAGATAAAAAATTACCAACATTAAAAATTCGTTTTATTGGAGCAGACCTTGATCTAGATTCTAAACGATTCTTCGAAGTAATTGACAATATGTTGTGCATGATTATCATGCCTATTAATGAACGAGGACCAAGTCTTCTTGGGGCGTTTCAACAAGTAGATTATCGATTCTTGTTTGATGTTAAAGCATCTTTATTGTCGTTTGTCCCTGAGAAATGTCAATTTAATTAGAAGGAAAAAAAAATTGAATAAAAAAACTCAAGAAAATTTAATATACATTGTAATTTCATTTTTCTTTGTAAGGGGTGGGGCTATTATCGTGAGTGTCAAATTTTTAGCAATGTTATTAATTTCGTTTCATTTCAGCCGGAACGACTGGAATATTTTGTACCAGCACGCAATTTGATATGGTAATACCACTTGTTCCACCTCAAGTCAAATTCCGGCCAATTTCAGGGCATTCCGGCCATTCTGGTCAATTTCGGCCGCTATCAGATTTTGGCTTTAAAAAAGAAAGAAAGAAAAACACTTTTCAAACCCATCAATCTCAGGTCACCACCATGTCTGGTTGTCGTTTTCCTGAATGAACCCAACCCTCTTCTTCTTCTCCGTTTTGTATCCACCGGTGAGTGGTGTTTACTTTTTTATTTTATGTTATCCTCTAGAGTCTAGCTTTGTTTTCCTCTTTTATTTGATTTCAAGTTTCAACTTTCGTTTGCTTCCTCTAGTGCGAGCCACGTGATTATCTTTGGAAATGACAAAAAAAAAAAATCCACAACAAGTGTCAGACCTATTAATTTTATTTCCTCTCAATAAGTTTTTAACTTTTTATTTTTATTTTCCCTATTATCTAGGTACAATGGTACATGTTAATTTTATTTATTCTAAAAAAAAGAGGTATTATTATTTATATTGCTATTTAAGGGGTTTCTCTTATTTGGAATTCTCAAATTTAAAATTTATCAGTTTGTAAAACTTAAATGATAGGGTTAAACATGTAAAAAAAGTCACATTCAAACCCACGATCAAATTTTTCTCAAAAAGAAAAAAAGAAAAAGAGAAAAAGAGAAATGATCTTGGAAAAGGCCTACTTTCTCCCTCTTGCCTAATGGGCTTTTCCTTTTACTAGTGCATCATCCATGGGCCTTCATGTGTCAACCCCGCACATCTTTTTTCCTCCATGGGAATCTCGCACCTCATCGTTGTCTAGCATCATTGGCAATAATACTCATTTGTTGGGCCTTTTCCAGGATTGTTTGTGTAGGTTTTATGGGCTTGCTTGGTGTAATATACCGTCCCCGCTCTAATTGCGAAAGGGACCCACCCTGCTCCATTTGCGAAAGGGCTTCAAGTACAAACACCATGTTCCCACTCCAACTGTGAAAGGAACCTCGATAACCTTGCCACCTTTGCCCCACACCACCATGGGCTTTGATACCACTTGTTGGGGATATAAACACCTTGGAGAGTTTTCTTGAGTAATTAATATAATATATAGAGACATACTTTAACCCAAAAGGCCTAAGCCTAATGGGAATGTGCTCAATTATGTTATATTAACTACTCATTCTTCTATTCTTTATTCAATGTGAGACTTTACTCACACGTGTACACCCAACAATCTCTCCCTCATATGTGAGTCTCTACCTCTCTGTGAGTTTCAAAACCTCTCTGTGGGCCATGAATAAGTCCTACTTGCTCCCCCTTGCCTAATGAGCTTTTTCCTTCACTAGTGCATCATCCATGGGCCTTCATGTGTCAACCCTGCACATCTTTTATCCTCCATGGGAACCTCGCACCTCATCGTTGTCTAGCACCATTGGCAATAATACTCCTTTGTTGGGCCTTTTCTAAGATCGTTTGTGTGGGCTTTATGGGCTTGCTTGGTTTTATCCTCTATAGGAACCTCGCACCTCATCGTTGTCTAGCACCATTGACAATAATACTCATTTGTTGGGCCTTTTCTAAGATCGTTTGTGTGGGCTTTATGGGCTTGCTCTAATTGCGAAAGGGACCTGCCCTACTCCATTTGTGAAAGGGTTTTAAGTACACACACTCCATTCCTGCTCCAACTGCGAAAGGAATCTCAATAACCTTGCCACCTTTGCTCCACACCACCATAGGCTCTGATACCACTTGTTGGGGAGATAAACACATTGGAGAGCTTCCTTGAGTAATTAATATAACATATAAAGACATACTTTAACCCAAAAAGCCTAAGCCGAATGGGTATGTGCTCAATTATGTTATATTAACTACTCATTCTTCTAATCTTTATTCAATGTGGGACATTACTCACACGTGTACACCCAACATTCTCCACCATCTCGACCACCTCAATCTATTCCATTGGGGAAACATGCAGCTCCATTACCAAAATTGAAGCCACTTCACTGGGACAAGGTAAAAGCTGCCCTAGATCAACCTATGGTGTGGGATATGTTGCCACATTCATTTAAGTAAGTTGCTTTAGCATTACATTCTTAACAATGTTAGGATACTAAAAATTTTACTACATTAATCTTACAAACTCATGTGTCACTAATCACAAAAAAAAAAAAAAAAATTACTATTTATTTTATGTTGTTGAAGTAGCACAAATCACAATAATTGCCACGTCATTTTGTAAGCCCTTTGTAATAAAATTGGTGATAGCTTTAGAATTTTTCGTACGTTTCTTTGGCTACAATATATTTCTTCTCTTTATGTGTAATTGAACACATTATGACTCCCGAAATAGGTTGGATGAGGAAATGATTGAATCACTTTTTGGAGACAATTTAAAAACTCTTTCTGTATAATTGAACAGATTATGAATCACGAAACAGGTTAGATGAGGAAATGATTGAATCACTTTTTGGAGACAATTTAAAAAACTCAATGAAGAGTGATAAAGAAAAGAAGAAGACTCCTCTAAGCAAGTATGTCTTTGAGCCAAAGAGACTACAAAACATAAGTATATTGTCAAAAGCTTTGAATGTGACTGTTGAGGAAGTATGTAAAGCACTAATACAAGGTATAACTTAGCTTTAAACCATAAGCAATTGTGATTGAGTGCCAAATTTTCCACATTGTGAGAAAGAAGTTGTGAGGAGCATGGAATAACAATAAATGTGAACTAAAACACAGTTATTATATATGCCCCATAAATTATTTTGAGAGGTGAATTTTAAGCAATTCATTTATGTTAGAAATGGACTTTCAAGTTCCAGTGTCAATTTTTTAAGATTTTTGGTCAAGACAATAATGAAGAATGATGGCTCCTGTCCTGTAGTCCTGTACTTCCAGCAAATGGATTATAGATTGCAAATTACTAAAATGGTTCTCATCACTTTTAGAACAGGATCCTCTCTAAAAGTTAAGGTTTTCCAACATATGAAGAGAGGCCATTTCAAGATCAGGATTTTATTTCTTGTATAACCGTGTGTAGACGTGGTTTTCTATAGACCTTTGAATTTGTAATGTTTAATCTAAACCATGAAATTGATCCTTTCCAAATGGAAATGATCATTCCATACTTTTGAGGAGAGAGAATATATCTCCAACAAACAATTCATGGTGTTATATCCAGTACAAGTGCAAACATACTCATGCCATCACCGGATTATAATTTTTATCAAATGGTGGGAAGAAGGGAAAGGTTTGGGTTTGCAACAACTGGAGGCATTGGTGAAGATGGTACCTACCAAGGAAGAAGAGGCTAAGCTCTCTAGCTATGAAGGAGACATTAATGAACTGGAGTCTGTGAAGAAGTTTTTCAAAGAAATTCTTGAAATACCATTTGCCTTTCTACGAGTTGAAGCCATGCTTTACAGAGAAACTTCTGAAGATGAGGTGGTTTAGTTCAGGAAATCTTTTTCAATGCTAAAGGTAACCATCAATTATAAACATATTAGTTTTGATCAAAACCAACATTTCTTATATAATGATCATTGACTCTTATTTATGTTGTTACTAGCAGGCCTGCAAGGAACTCATATCAAGTAGTCTTTTCTTAAAGTTACTTAAAGCCGTGCTCAAAACAGGCAATTGTATGAATGTTGGAACTAGTAGAGGAGGTACTAGAGCATTTAAGCTTGATACCCTCCTAAAACTTGCTCATGTGAAAGGCACTGATGGGAAAACTACCTTACTCCACTTTGTTGTTCAAGAAATACTCCTGTCTGAGGGAATTAGTGTTTCAGATAGCATCATGGGGGTTGAACAGCGTGAAGAAGATTACAGAAGAATGGGCCTTGATTGTGTGTTTGGTCTAAGTACAGAATTGTTGGGGAAAAATCCTAATCCCCTCAATGTCTATGTCTATGTGTGAATTAAAATATATAACTACTAAACAATAGCAATATTATGGAAACAAAAAATTTCAACAAGTACCACAAAAACACAACCACATAAGAATACCAAATCTTACGTGGAAAACCCTCTGGTGTAGAGGGAAAAACCACGGGGCAGCTCCAAAAAATATACAATATGAAATAGAGATTATAACTATCAAGTTTATGCCAAACTTGAGTCTACAATAAATTGGATATACAACAAATAAATCTCAAGGAGTAAATACAATCTCGCCATAAAGCTAGTAACAAAATCTTCCTCTTAATACTCCAACTCTCCATGGCTATAGCACTCAAAAACTCAATGAGAACTTCAACAATTTATCTTTCTTATGTGTAACTTGAGTAAAGAAAAATGTCTTTTTTTTTTTTTTTTTTTTTTCACTCTCTCATACTCTCACTATGTTTCTCTCTATCTCTTCGGACTGCACCTTCTGAAGCTCTCACTTGTGTTTTTCTCACGATGGCCGAATGACTCTCTTGCTTCAACTCTTCCTCACATTGTGAGCAAACACGAAGACAACCCACTTCGGATATTTGTCATTGTGAGAGAATTTCTGGGTATGTTAGATCATGTTTGCAAAGAGCTTAAAAGCTCTTAAGCTTTACACTGTCCCAATTCTCTGGTACCATTTTGGTAGGTCAAATTGCTTGGTGGGTTTAAAAGATACAGCTCATCACCAATCAGTTTGTAAGTTTATTTATTAATTTATTCATGTGGAGCTTTAAACCATGTAGATTGAATTGCTTGCATACTCTAAACAATTGATCCGGGGTTGTTAGGTTAAGTAGAGTAGAGTAGAGTAGACTGAAATCTTATTTGGGAATATTTAATAACAAATAATAGCATATTCAATCAGCTAAATGCAGATCTAAATTAGAAATTAACACATGTTACTACTTAGAAAGAAAAACCGGACTGTAACAGTCATTATCCTAATCAGTAATGTCAACTAGACAAATCCTTCTATTCTTGTACTTAATCTTACCCAAGACAAATTTATTTTGTTTCCATACAGGGTCAGTGACTTGTCAAGGACATGTCTGAATAAAAAGAATGTCCAAGAAGATTCAACCAAAAAATCTATGTATACGGCACAACACAATGCTTATTTTTACTTTTAGTAGATAATTTTCGCCACTTTGCATACTGATCCACCATATTTGCACAACAAACACTTGTATCAAAATTAGGACCTTACCTATTGCAGAAATTTCTTTCTCTAGGCAAGAATTACACACGGTTAAATGTTTCAAAAGCCAATTTCCAACCTTCTACCCAACGTGAACATTCTGAAGTTTTTTAGAAAGCTTGACATTCTATTACAACTTACAACATATTTACTTCTATTTGGAATGCACTCATAAGCATCCTTATATGATACACCAAATTGTTTTCTAATTTGCTATTAAAGCTTTAAAAAATACTTCAATATATGAATAGTACACTATTTCTCCTTATACGCCTAAGTACTAATCTTGACCTCTTTTTCCAGGTGCTAGTTATTGTCCAACCATTCGAGAGCTTCTTTCAATCTTCTCCTTATCGTCCAAAACAATCTTATCTGCTAACTTGTCCTTGTCTCCAATGGTGCTCCTCATGTTGTAGATGTACGTCTCAACCTCTTGTTCCTGGCATCAATTCTCTCCTTCGCCTTCTTATCCTCTTCTACAAACTGCTCGGCCTCCTTCAACATCCTTTCAATTTCTTATCCTCTTCTGACTTCTTAGCTGCCTTTTTTTCTGCTTAAACGTGTAAGATACCGTTGGTCAACCTCAATTTGGTGGACTCCCCTGCAATAAGAATCAGAACATTGGTCCAAAACCACAAGCTATAGGCTATAGTTATATAGGATATAAAAATCATTGCAATGCAGTAAACTTCTATTTCCTTAAAACTAGTGACAATACACAAATATCACAGTCCATTTTCTGTTTAGATTATCTTGGAGCAGGTGGAATGCCAGATAAATCAAACTTCCCAAGTCCACAACAATCGTTTGTCAAGCTTCTTTCACCTTTGAAGACTTGAAAATTTTTGAAGACACATTAGTCTCAAAACACTACATGTAGCATGTCTATAATAGAGTAAGGTTTCTTCATTCTTGCATGGATTCATATGTTATACCAGTATACCTTGATGGACACTGGTTTGCTGGTTGACACCCCTATTTTTGTTTGGCTCCTTGCCATCAAAGAAAAGGCTACTTCTTCATGGAACGTCTTTTCCTCACATGTTTTTTAGTCATTATGTCAGTCAACAAATCCTTGCTACAATTTCATGACGAGACACAGACTATACCAGTTTCTTTATGGTAGCAGCATGAGATTTCTAATATGACATAGGTGTGGGATTGCCTTATTCCAATAAAAAATTGGTGCACTCCATGTGCTCGTCAGGAAACTACTGCAAGGTTTTGGTGACATTGACGCAAGAGCTTAAAAACATTTTGAGGAATAAGTGTTGTGAGCTTAGATAGGAAGAACCATGGAGAACCAATTTTTTTTCCAAATTAGCTATGGTCCTATTTGGATTGAGGAAAGTAGAAGAAAATAGAGTAGAATTGACTGAAAATGGGCTAATTTTGAGCAAAATCTACTCTACTCTACTTTACTCTCCCTTAATCCAAACAAACCACAAAAGACTTCCTAAGCGAACATGCATTCTAAAACTCACTATTTACATGGTAACTTGAGTATATGGTAGTTAGAATTTTTGAAGAGAATTTATTTTTAAACTATTTTTTAAATTAAAACATAGATGCTTCAAAGTAAAAATACATTCTGAAACTCACTATTTTTTAAACTATTTTTTTAGAGAGAATTTATTTTAAAGTTATTTTTGGAAAACAAAAATTCCATTTTTGAATTATATATCTCATCGCACTACAAGCTCAATCTTACAATTCATTCCTTCAACGCATCTTTTTCGTGCAAAAAGACAACAAAAAAACATAATAGTTAAATTTGTGTGATTAAACATTTCATAAATTTATAGTTCTTGAAGAACCTTCATTTATTTATTTTGATGAAAATTGGCGTTGAAATAATAAAATGACATTTTTATGATTTTGGGGCTTTTGGGCAATTTTTGAGAGTTTTGGGGATGAATTTTTTTTTTGGAAAAAGTTAAGGTCAAAATATAATTGATAAGTTTTGGGTCAAATTGTAAGGACATTCTGGCCTTTTGCCCTTAATTTTTAAAAAATTTAGCAATATGCCCCTATTTTGAAACTATATAGGCATATGCCCCTGTTTCGATACTCAATTCCTATAAAATCGAGTTTCAACGCAAAATTCGAGTGGTTTAAAATCAAGTTATGCCCGATCAAACTAAAAAAAAAAAAAATTTGCATAGAACTCAATTTTCGGGAACTCGAGTTTCATGTAAATTTTTTTAAATTTTTTATAAGATACAAAGTTCAGAGGTCCTATAGCGGCGTTTTTAAGACCTATAGCGGCGTTTTTTCACCCCTATAGTGGCGTTTTTCTGGAAAATTTTTTTATAAGTATGAATATCAGTTTCAGTGGCCCTATAGCAGCGTTTTTTAATCCCTATAGTGGCGTTTTTCTGGAAAATTTTTTTATAAGTATGAATATCAGTTTCAGTGGCCATATAGTGGCGTTTTTTAATCCCTATAGTAGCGCTTTTCCTGGAAATTTTTTTTTATAAGTATGAATATCAATTTCAGTGGCCCTATAGTGGCGTTTTTTAATCCCTATAGTAGCGTTTTTCTGGAAATTTTTTTTTATAAGTATGAATATCAGGTTTCAATGGCCTTATAGCGGCATTTTTAAGCCCTATAGTGACGTTTTTAAGCCCTATAGTGGCGTTTTGGAACTCGATTTCCATTTACTCGAGTTTCATGTTTTTTTTTTTTTTTTTTTAAAGTTTGATCGGGCATAACTCGATTTTAAACCAATCGAGTACTTTAAGTAACTCGATTTTAGGGTCATCGAGTATCAAAACAGGAGCACGAACCTATATAGTTTCGAAACAGGAGCATATTGCCAATTAAAAAAAAAGGGGGTAAAATGCCAAAATGTCCCAAATTGTAATTCAGAAACATTTTGGGGTCAAAGTATAATTTTTGGAAATTTTGGGGGCCTATGTATAATTTATAGAAATATGGATGACCAATGTGTGAGTTTAGGAAGTTTTGGGCAATTTTGTAATTTTTGCATGGGCCTATGGTGTTTTCGTAATTTAGTTTGAATCTGGGTGGTCGGTGATTTTGCTCTTTGTACTCAAAATTTGGGCTTGAGTTTTTGAAGTAATATTGGAGTGTTCCAGGTTGGGCCTTTTAAATTTCAATAAGAAATTTTGTTTTGTTTCAATGTGGGTTTTAAGTTTTTAAGATTGGAATGGGTCTTATTTGTTTATCAGATTAGGCTTAGTTGAAGCCACAAACACGTTCAACTAAGCCCACCTTCAAGCTTCAAACTTCAATTCGGATCTAGGCATTAGTGCTTAACTGGCTGAGGAGAATTTGGGTGTGTACCTATGGTCATGTCACAACTCACATGTGACATGTGACCATGAGGAAATAAGAGAGTAGTAGAGAGGATTTTAGGAATGAATGATGGGAATTTCTGAGAAAATGAGGTCTCTCCCTTGTGTGAGGTGAGGAAAGCATGTATAGGGTGTGGGAGTGAGGCAGGAGGTGGGGATCATCCAATGGCAATGAAATCTGAGTTCTTTGTATTAATCCAATTCTATCCTTAGTAACAGTCACCAATAATCAATGGATCTTAAATTAAAATTGGATATGCTCAATAAAATATCAGGACAATTAGATAGATTTATCAAGAGATAAATATCATGGACCAATTAAAATAAATGTGAAACTATTGACCCAATTAAAAATAGTGACTAGCCTATATGAGTTGTTTTTTTTTTTGTGGGGTGGGGGGCGCCTAAAACAGGAGTGTATTTGTGCTTGTGCTTGTGTTTAACATTGAAAATGCAGACATATTCATGCCAACACCCGATTATAATTTTATCAAATGGTGGGAAGCAGGTAATGGTCTGGGTTTGCAACAATTGGAGGTATTGTTGATGATGGAACCTGCTAAGGAAGAAGAGGCTAAGCTCTCTAGCTATGATGGAGACATTAATGAACAGTAGTCTGTAAAGAAGTTTTTCAAAGCAATTTTTAGAAGAACAAAACTTAGGTACAGTACCTTAGGTACTGTTCCTTAAGTTCCCTCTTAAAATTCAGCCACGTGGTTATTTAACTAAAAAATACACTTTCATTTCATGAGAAAAAATTCACATAGCAGAATCATAAAAGTAGAATCTAAGGAACAACACCAAAGTACTGTATCTAAGTCTTGTTTTTCTTAGAATACCATTTGCCTTTCTACGAGCTGAAATCTATGCATATTGCACCATAAAATCTGTAGAATTTGATTTATGGTCATGTGTGTCATGCTTTCTTATCTCATAATCACAAACATCATCAGCATATGACATCACTATGTGCACCACCTCACAATTGAAATAAATTAATTATGTAACAAAGAAAATTCAGATTACTAGAAAATTATGTATATATTCTTGAAATTTTTGAACTCAAAAAGGAATGACATCCAGTAATGAGCATTTAGGCTAACTACTAACAAACTTTGCAGGTCAGAAAAAAATATAAATAAAAACTCTACAAATTTGAACCCTATGCTCCAAGCATTCTACAACTCATCGTTTGGTTCTTCATCCTCAGCTCCAGTAGAGCTTCCACCAGTCTTGTCATAAACTTGTTTTATAACTGGATTGCATACTTCTTCAACCTCTTTCAATTTCTCATAAAAATCCTCCTTCTCTGCGTTCTGGTTATCATACAACCATTCAAGAGCTTCTTTCAATGCGCTTTCAATCTTCTCCTTATCGTCTGAATCAATCTTATCTGCCAACTTGTCCTTGTCACCAATGGTGCTCCTCATGTTGTAGATGTAAGTCTCCAACTTGTTCTTGGCATCAATTTTCTCCTTCACCATCTTATCCTCTTCTGCAAACTCCTCAGCTTCCTTCACCATCCTATCGATTTCATCCTGGCTCAGATGTCCCTTGTCATTAGTGATGGCGATGGATTCTGACTTCTTAGCTGCCTTGTCTTCTGCTTTCACATGTAAGATGCCATTGGCATCAACCTCAAAGGTAACCTCAATTTGGGGGAGTCCCCTGCAATGAGATTCAGAACATTGGTCAGAAACTGCAAGCCATAGTTATATAGGATATAAAAATCACTGCAATGCAGTAATCTTATGTTTCCTTAAAGCTAGTGACAATAGGCAAGCTATAGTAATATAGGATATAAAAATCATTGCAATGCAGTAATCTTATGTTTCCTTAAAGCTAGTGACAACAGACAATTATAACAATCCATTTCTGTTTTAGATTACCTTGGAGCAGGTGGAATGCCAGATAGATCAAACCTCCCGAGTTCACGACAATCCTTTGTCAAGCTTCTTTCACCTTCAAAGACATGAAAATTTTCAAAGTCACGTTAGTCTAACAACACCAAATAGAGGATGCTTATTATAGAGAAAGGTTTCTTCATTCTTGCATGTATTCATGTCATACCTTGATGGACACCATGGTTTGCTGGTCTTGGTAAGTGGTGAAGGTTTGAGACTTCTTAGTTGGGATAACAGCATTCCTCAGGATCAATTTTCTCATCACTCCACAGCTGTTTCAATACCCAGACTCAAAGGAGCAACATCAAGCAAAAGAATGCCTACAAAAAACCAAAGAGGGAAAATCTCATATTAATTTGTCACCAATATGCCAAATCTATGAATATCAAACAACAAATTAACATTAAAACTAAATCATACCTCCAGTTTCTTACCCACCTTCACCGCTGAGGATTCCACCTTGAACTGCTGCACCATAGGCAACAGCCTCATCAGGATGCACACCTTTGTTTGGCGCTCCTTGCCATCAAAAAAGTCTTTCAACAGCTGTTGTACCTTGGGAATTCGGGTGCTTCCTCCAACTAGGACAATCTCATTTATATCTGTTTTCTTCACTCCTGCATCTTCCAAATCCTTCTTTACTGGCCCCGTTGTCTCAGCATCTTATATCCCAGGAAAACAGCCTTACATCAATAATTGGCCGTTACATTATATTCACTCCAACCCAAAATCTCTCAGCCGTCAGATCTAGACAGACCCATCCGTCATTTTGAAAAATCACACAGGACCATTTAGTCAATCCAAACACCCTTCAGCGCACCCCATCAGTCATTTTATCAATTAAAAACAATCTCATTGGACAAAAACAAAATCACTCGGATTGCCAGCGTGGCACAACCCCACCCACTATAAATTGCCCCACCTCATCAACTCCCCGCCAAAATTACTATCATATTTTTTGTGTTTTAGTATCATATTATAATTCAAGTAAATCCTACATGTTGTTACAGAACTGCTCTTTCTATCCCAAAAAAAAAAAAAAAAAAAAAAAAAAAACAGAACTGCTCTTTCTTTTGTAGTCTTCTGCTTTCATCGAAGCTATGTCCAATTTTCTGGTTCTCATCTTCTGTTTCATCTTCTCATTTTTATTTCCCAACCACATTTCATTAATATTCTCATAGTCCCAATTTTCATTTATTTTTTATCTAATTTTTTCAAAAACAATTTTGTGGCAGAGAAAGCTCTCAGTTTCGAATAGAAACTCTCTCCTTCGCATCATAGCAATCGCTTCTGCCGGGTCGGGTCTTTTGTATGCCAATAGCAACTCAAATTCTAGTCAGCTTCGAATTTTCTTTTCTGGGTTTTGATTCTTTTACCACTTCTTTGCTTTTTTTTTTTTTTTTTTGGTATAATTGAGAAATTTTAAAGTTTAAATTTTGATTCTTTCTTTGTGGGTCTTTGTTGAAATAGAAAACTGAGAATTGGGTTTTATTTAGTATGTTCTTAAATCAAACAGACCACAACAATTCCAATTGGTTCTTTATATATATAAAAAAAAAAAAAAAAATCTTATATGCTTTTGTTATGATAAATTTTAGGAGCAAATGTAGCTAAAGTTTAAATTTTGATTCTTTCTTTGTGGGTCTTTGTTGAACTAGAAAACTGAGAATTGGGTTTTATTTAGTATGTTCTTAAATCAAACAGACCACAACAATTCCAATTGGTTCTTTATATATATAAAAAAAAAAAAAAATCTTATATGCTTTTGTTATGATAAATTTTAGGAGCAAATGTAGCTAAAGTTTAAATTTTGATTCTTTCTTTGTGGGTCTTTGTTGAAATAGAAAACTGAGAATTGGGTTTTATTTAGTATGTACTTAAACCAAACAGACCACATCAATTCCAATTGGTTCTTTAAAAAAAAAAAAAAAAAAATCTTATATGCTTTTGTTATGATAAATCTTAGGAGCAAATGTAGCTAAAGTTTAAATTTTGATTCTTTCTTTGTGGGTCTTTGTTGAAATAGAAAACTGAGAATTGGGTTTTATTTAGTATGTTCTTAAATCAAACAGACCACAACAATTCCAATTGGTTCTATATATATATATATATATAAAATCTTATATGCTTTTGTTATGATAAATTTTAGGAGCAAATGTAGCTAGAGTTTAAATTTTGATTCTTTCTTTGTGGGTCTTTGTTGAAATAGAAAACTGAGAATTGGGTTTTATTTAGTATGTTCTTAAATCAAACAGACCACAACAATTCCAATTGGTTCTTTATATATATAAAAAAAAAATCTTATATGCTTTTGTTATGATAAATTTTAGGAGCAAATGTAGCTATAGTTTAAATTTTGATTCTTTCTTTGTGGGTCTTTGTTGAAAGAGAAAACTGAGAATTGGGTTTTATTTAGTATGTTCTTAAATCAAACAGACCACAACAATTCCAATTGGTTCTTTATTAAAATTAAAAAAAAAAAAAAAAAATCTTATATGCTTTTGTTATGATAAATCTTAGGAGCAAATGTAGCTAAAGTTTAAATTTTGATTATTTCTTTGTGGGTCTTTGTTGAAATAGAAAACTGAGAATTGGGTTTTATTTAGTATGTACTTAAACCAAACAGACCACATCAATTCCAATTGGTTCTTTAAAAAAAAAAAAAAAAAATCTTATATGCTTTTGTTATGATAAATTTTAGGAGCAAATGCAGGTAAAGTTTAAATTTTGATTCTTTCTTTGTGGGTCTTTGTTGAAATACAAAACTAAGAATTGGGTTTTATTTAGTATGTTCTTAAATCAAACAGACCACAACAATTCCAACTGGTTCTTAAAAAAAAAAAAAAAAACTTATATGCTTTTGTTTTGATAAATTTTTGGAGCAAATGTAGCTAAAGTTTAAATTTTGATTCTTTCTTTGTGGGTCTTTCTTGAAAGACAAAACTGAGAATTGGGTTTTATTTAGTATGTTCTTAAATCAAACAGACCACAACAATTCCAATTGGTTCTTAAAAAAAAAAATCTTATATGCTTTAGTTACGATAAATTTTAGGAGCAAATGTAGCTGTGAAGGTTCCTGTGGCTCTGCAGGAATCAATATCGCTACCATGGCCAATTACGCAGTACATGTTTCCCCGCCCTTTGTTACTTTCATCGGATCAATGGCAATCTGGTTTGTTCTTAAATTTATTTGGCAATAGATTGTGTCCTATTTATGTATATATGTGTTTTTGGGTTCAATTTGAGCTTGAAATTGTAGGAACGCTTCCATTATTTTCTTCTAGAGTTGGTTCGGTTCCATCATCGGATATAAAGAACGACAACTCTGAGGCGGTTGGAGGTGACCCCAAACCACGTTGCAATTGTTTGGGGAGAGATACAATTGCAAATGCTGCTGCTAGGGTTGGTCCTGCTGTAGTCAATCTTTGGTTTACACAAGGTATATATTTTGGGTGGTTGTATATGTTTGAGATTTAGTTAATTTGTTTAAAAATAGGATCTAACAGTTGTTCGTAATCTTTGTGTTTGATAGGGTTTGGGTTCTATGGCATTACTAATGAGAGAATAGGGTCAGGAACTATAATTGATCAGGATGGTACAATTTTAACATGCGCTCATATTGTGGATAATATTCAAGGCAAGGGGGGTTCAGTCAAAGGAAAGGTCAGTGTCTTTGGCGCTTTGTATGTCCTGTCTCCCTTAATAACTTGTAATAATGATTTTTTCTAGTAGTTTTGGTTCAGCATTCAGCGATGCAAATGGTTGACAGTTGAAATCTGATGGATAAGTAGATGTGTGGATAGTGCATGCATTGATTGTTTGTCTTTCCCTATGTTATCCCTGAGTGTTGTGCACAACATAAGTAGGAAAAAAGTTAAGTTTTGAACTTTCAGTACAATGCATGCTGTTGCTTTATTAGTTTCTTTATATATTGGACTTTAGAATTTTAAGATATCATTGAATAGTTTTAGTACTGAGGTATACACCTCATGTTGATGTCTGAACAATTGTTGCAGGTTTGTGTGACTTTGCAAGATGGTCGGACATTTGTGGGTACAATTGTGGGTTCCGATTCACATTCTGATGTTGCAATTGTAAAGATACATTCAAAAACCCCACTTCCGGCTGCAACACTTGGTTCTTCCAGTAAGCTTCGTCCTGGGGACTGGGTTGTTGCTATAGGATGTCCATTTTCTCTTCATAATACCATCTCAGCTGGTATTGTAAGGTATTCAGAATAAATTCACATTACAAAATTTGTATGTACTGTTATTATCCATTATATATATGTGTGTGTGTCTGTTAATGACACTATAAGTTACTGATTCTTAATGCCTTCCCTCATATTGTTCCCTCTGGATGTAGTTGTGTTGACCGTAAAAGTAGTGACTTGGGCCTGGTTGGGATACGGACAGAGTATTTACAGACGGATTGTGCAACTAATGTGGTAAGACTGTGTGTGCATGCACACGTGTCTTTAGAGGGTTTAAGTTGAGATGGTTGAAGTTTTTTTCATTTAAATTTATGACCCTAAGGGGATGCACGATCAGTTAGGGATCATGCCTCATAAAATGAATATATATATGTATGTATGTATGTATGTATGTATAGTCTTGGAGGCTTTGTTACATACTTGACATTGATTTTTTCTACTTAATATGGCATAGGGAAATTCTGGGGGCCCTGTTGTCAATGTTGATGGAGAAATTATTGGTGTAATTAGTATGGGACTTGCTGTTGATGGAGTGAGTTTTGCTGTACCGGTTGATTCAGTCTCTAAAATTATACAGCATTTCAAGAAAAGTGGGTATGTTCTTATATTTTTGCATGGGACTACTTATTTTAAGCATAAAATCAGATACTTAATTGGAAATTTAGTTTGTAGTGTTAACATGGAATAATTCATTTACTGTCAGATTTTATATCTTGAGTGAGCAAGCTTGCAAAAGTTGGTTTGATGAAATATTCTCCACATTATATCAAACCCTTCATTTTCTCATTCTGTTCCAAGTTATTTCCAATTTATACATTTGGATTAAGTTTTGCCAATGTCCTATGGATCAGTTGCGCCTTCACCTCCCTTAAGTTTGGTATGGGTTGGGTTGGGGGTTTGTGTTTCCTTTGTGTGAGTAAATTTCTAAAGGAAAAAAATGAAGAAGAAAAAGTGTGGATTAAGTTGCAATGAAATACTTAGTACATACCTGTAGCTCCCAATTGATGAGTAAACGACAGACAACTCTGATTCTTCCCCCAATCAATAGGAGCAACTTGTGCTTAAAATTTCATAGATGCTTCTGTCACAAGAGGTATTGATGAAATTTCTATACATGACAATCTCTCTCTCTCTCTCTCTCTCTCTCTTTGTGGTTATTAGAGCATTGGCCTATGAGCTACATGTTGGTAGGCTTAAACCCCCTTTAAGGTTTTATTCTAGGCTTCTTCTCATGTTGTTTATTCACCTACTTTGCGAAAGAGCACTAGCTGAAATGAAACTTCCTCACAAAAATGAGTGGAGGGGGAGGTTGTTGGTTTCAAAATACTTTTTTTGGGTTTTAGGTAAATAAAAAATTGTGGTTTCAAAATGTATGGGTGCATAAAAGGAAGGATTTTATTCTAGGTTTCTTGTATGATCCCAAAAGACTTTTTAAGATTCATTTGAAAGCATCTACTTATCCCAAAAAAAAAAAAAAGATTCATTTGAAAGCATCACAACTATATGAGCGCACGTAATAGATGGTAATTTTGTGCAGAAGGGTGGTTCGACCTTGGCTTGGACTGAGAGTGGTTGATCTTGACGAGATGATGATTGCACAACTTAAAGGAAATGATATCACATTTCCAAATGTCAATAAGGGTGTTCTCGTACCTATGGTATGTCCTCTATTTGTTTCCACCTCCAATCTTATTTTATAAAGCAAAATGAAAAAAGCATCTTACGAGACGGTCTCATGAAACCTCCCTCTCACAACATGTGTGGGTCCCATATGCTATGAGAGGGTGGTCCCATGAGATACCCTTTTGTATTATAATGTACTTGGCCATGTTTTATGAAGGGTTATACGTTATACTTGAAAATATATCTAAGATCACAATAATTTGTTCTTTTTGGGTGATGCATGTTTTATTAATTTCTATACTTATTTGCAAACTTACTCTTTAGATTCTTATCTCAATGGAGTTTTGTGGGCTACATGTAGGGTTTACAATCCCCTCCCCCCACCCCCTCTTTCATAGATATTAACCTTGTCTGTCACACTAGGATGGGAAAAATGGTATTGGGTCTGTGACCAAATATTTTTACTGACTTTGCTTTATTTTGACAGAGGCTTAGGTTAGATTTAGGGTCTGGATGGGGCCTGACTTTTGAGGGTAGTATGCTGTGCTTTCTAGTGAACCCTACTCTGATCAAAATACTAGAGGCTCAAAAGGAACTACATATTTATTTTGCTGTGGTTGGTCTTTTTTTGTTTGCATGAACTGATATTTTAACAGTGATTTTACTTAATGTCAATCAGATCCAGGTTAGGATTTGGGTTGGGTTTATCTGGTGGAGTGGGTGGCTTCCCACTAAAGCTGTGTTGGGCAAAATATATTTTTGATGTTTACATCTAAAATTAAATCTGTAATGGTGTGCCTTGACGTGTGATTTGATTTTATATTATTTAGGAATTCTGTTCCCTTCTGCCATATTAACAAATGGAAGGAATATGCACTAATTCCACGTTGGGAAATAGAATTTGTGGTATCCTAAGGATTTCCTGATGATATGACGTTGTTGATAATAATCAAGAAAAAAGGCATCTTCTCATTTCTGATGGTTTCTGATTATATTACTAGGTGACTCGTAGATCCCCTGCTGATCGTGCTGGATTTCGTCCTGACGATGTTGTGATTGAATTTGATGGGAAACCTGTTGAAAGCATTGAGGAGGTATTTGGGACCTTAATTCATGTCAGTAGGTGGAAATTATGCATTTTGCAATGAGAAGTAAAAAACACTAAAATATTTAATGGCTGGAATTTGAGCAGTTCGTGATTAATGGATATATAACCTTAATCTTAGATTGTTGTGCATTTTCCTTTGATTAAACCACAGTTTAGTGACTGCTGGCAGGAATTCTGGTCCTGAGGGCCTCATAATGGATTTATGACTGAATGTGTTGATTGTCAGAATATTTTAAGTCCGTGATGAGAAACTAAAGGATATCGACAGAGAATATAACTTAACTTCCGAAAAAAGGAAGGGAGAATATAACATGATACATATGGTGTGCAAAAATTTCCAATTTAATTGAGTTTGGGTTCAGAAAACTCATGCTTTTGCCTAATTGAGTGTGTTGCTTACTCTTTTAATGATTATGATTCTGATTGTCTATATGATTTGTGAATTGTGGCAGATTATTGAAATAATGGGGGACAGAGTTGGAGTGCCCATGAAAGTGACTGTGAAAAGAGCTAAGGATAATTTGGTCACTTTGACGGCAATTCCAGAAGAATTCAAATCAGATAACGGATCATTTATGTGGAAGATTTGGGACTACTTAGATAACCGATGCTATATTGCAAAAACCCAACTGTAATAAACCCGAAATTCCTATTCTTCAGTGCAAGTCTTTCAATTCTTTGCCAATGGCATTATCTGAAATTGCAGCACATACTGACATGAAAAGAAATTCCCAATATCATTATAGCAACGAAGTAATCATGAGATGCCAGGAGGAGGTAAGCTGATGAGAATACAAAGGCCAGTTCTTTCAAACATGATCCACTGTTTGCCGTTCTTCTCAAACAGCTCATATGCATGCATTGATGTTTTTCCCTGCTCTCCGTTGCTTCCAACTGATGTTCACTCTTGGCCGCCGCACAAAATTCTTCAAAGTCCATTTTTTTGGTATGGAATAAAACTAATATGAAACAAACAGGAGTACACAACCAGCTGCCACTCTTATCATTATATTTTCTCATGAACATTTTCAAGAAAGGCAATTAGTTACAACAAACAAATTTGATTTTTTATAGCATGATCGTGTTGGAATACTCTAGGGCCCATGAATTCTTCATTGAATTGGAGGAGTTTTTTGTCACACCTTGATAGATCCACTAATCTATATAACCTCTAATGTGAAATTGTAATGTTTATTGTTGATATCTTCTTGTTAAGCCATATTAGTGTAGCATTTCGGTCAATTATGGTCCAATTCAGTCCATTTCGGTCTACTTTGGTTCATTCGGTTAATTTCGATTCATTTAGTCCACTTTGGTGTATTTCGGTCCACATTGACTTATTCGGTCTATTTCAGTATAATTCGGTCAATTTCTGTCCACCATGGTCCATTTGGTCTACTTTGGTTCATTTTGATCCACTTAGGTCCATTCAATCCAATTCAGTTTGGTCTATTTTAGTCAATTTTGGATTAATTGGGCCTCAACTTGATTGTTTTTTTTTTTTTTTTTTTTTTTTTTTGGGCTCAAAAATTTATTTATATTTAGGCCAAACTCTTTAGTTTTAGGAAAAAAAATGCAAAGAAAATAAACATTAGAAATTAGAGATATGAACCTAAAAAAAACAAAAAAATGAAAACTATTCACAAGATTACCTTAAAAGGAAAAAAAAATGCTACAATTCTAAACTTATATAACATTTAACTTAATGTATTTTTAGGCCTTACATTTTGGCTTTTTTTTCATTTTGGTCCCTACATTTTAATTTACCACTTTTAGTCCCTAAACCAATTAACGCGTGTTATTTTTGTCTTTTCCATCAGTCAATCGACGAAAATAGCTGAGGTGGTAGCTGGAGGAATTAAAATATTATAAAAATGCCACATCAGCATCTAATTTTTTTAAAAAATAATTTGTCAATTTTAACTAAATAAAAAAAGAAAAAACAAGATTAAAAACAATAAAATCAAGTGCCTATGAACACAAGAACACAAACCTAGAAAATCAAACCTAAGAACACGAATTCAAAATTAAACCCATTGAATCAACTTCCTTTCCCACTTAAAATCAAATCAATAATGCAATAAAATTTAAGAAGAGAACAAAGACCAATGCTGAAAGACCCATGCTGAAAACCCATCAGTTTTTCTCGTTCTTCCCCAAAGATTCATACCCAAAATCATAAAATCAAAGAAAACCCAGAAATCTCAAACACTCAAAAACCCAAAAACTCAAACAAAACCCAGTTTATTTCAAAGATATTATAAAAAGGAAAGTTTAGTATATTATATATTAATCTCATCTCATCTTCCAACGTCAACGTCACTGAACTCACTCTCTCCCTTCAATCTTCATCCGTCCCTTTTACAAGGGTCAATGGGGTGTTCACTACTACTTGCGAATTGCGATCCCGTCTCAGATGTGGTGGTACAAAGATTATTATGACCTTTGTTCACAATTACAACATAGCAGAAGCAGTAGCAATAGCCGATCTAGACCTAGAAAACCACCACCACATCATAACCCAGCAACCCAAATTAGCCAAAAGTCACGAACCCAGCCAAAAGTCACGAACCTAGCCAAAACCAGATTCACGACAACCCACGACCTGACCCACCAAGCCCACGACAACCCACCGCCACTGCATGTCCTTTACCCATGATTCACAGCCACCAAACCTGACCCACCACCAACATCAAGAGTAAGGGCCATTGAAGAAGAAGGAATCGACTTCGGATCTGTCCAGAATGACTTGAACAATCGCCGGTCCACTCATTGGCGGTGGAAGTACCATTAAGGCACTCGATGGAGAGGACCATCAGAGAAAAAGAAATAAGAGAAAGCCAAGAGAGGAGTTTGACCCGAGAGGGAGAGGGAGAGAGAGATCTAGGAAAATGAAAAATGAGTTTGGCACTGTGTCTGAGTTTAGTGTTTATTGATGATTTTGTGTTTGGTTGACCAGAAAATTTAAGAAAAATTGAGAAAGTTACTACAAGTTTTTTTTTTTCCTTAATCTTTAAATCTTAATTCAGGTGAATTTTGATTTTTAATTATGTTTTGATTTTTTTTATTAAGTTAAAATTAATAAATTAATTTTTTAAATTTATATGTTGATGTGTCGTGGCTGATATTACATTTTTATAAAATTTTAATTCCTCCGGCTACTACCTTAGCTATTTCTGTCGGTTGACTGACAGAAAGGACGAAAATAACACGCGTTAATTGGTTTATGGACTAAAAGTAGTAAAATTGAAATGTAGGGACCAAAATGGAAAAAAAGCCAAAATGTAGGAACTAAAAGTGTATTTACACCTGTAAGTATGGGATTGTGGGTTAATGAGCCCAGCACAATAAATTTGTAGAGAGTGGGTCGAAGAACTAGGCCCTAGTGAATCTAACAACGGCTAGGACGGGTTTGAAAGACAATCATGCAAGAACAAAGTACATAAGGTTAGGTGAACGTATTGCTGAGGAGGAAAATGTTTGTATAGACCAATGAAACTAATTACAAGTGTGGTTTTGGTTGCTACAATGTTCTTTCTCTATTTTTCCAATCCCCTACCCTTTCAGGGGTTTCTTACATTATATACCTCCTTCCTGGTGATCCTGGCCCTCCACTTGTCAACCATCCAACCCACTACTTGAGTACCCGTCCCATCAGACACCCTTTTTGGTTTTCTGTGAGTTGCGGTGATTAAGGCGACACTATTCAGGAGTCTTCTCCGCATAAATGCGGCCAGAAAAGTAGTTGCAGTGCATTTAATGCGGTGGTGACAGCTTTCTTTGGATATTCCTAAATTCCCATTGCTCTTTATAGGCGTATGATGTTCGTCCTTATTGCTGGAGCTTCCTCGAAGATCACCTTGATCATGGGGATATTGACCTGGGTCGCGTTCGTCATATCAGAAGAGGTGTTACTCCTCGGATCACCTTCCATTTGTTCTTGACTTGTGAAACTTTCAAATTGGAGTTCCCCAGGATTATTTGTCCCTTCTCGGACCATCCTATGTTCTCGGACCAAGCCCAAGGCCTAATATGTGACTTTGGGCCTTTATCCCTACATTGCCTATATATATATATATATATATATTCTTGGATATGTTCAAATTAGTCAATAAATTATGGCATATTTAAAAAAAAAAAAGAAATTTATTAACATCTTCTTTATTTATATAAAAAGTATTATAATTATTTAAAATTAAATCTTTTTATGAATTATGTGTATTTGTGTGTGTGTGTGTGTGTATATTGTTGTGTATTGTTGTTGAATGCAAAATGTATTACATGTCCCATTATCTAAAACTTATAAAGATAGAACATACTTTTAAATTCAAATTTTACATTATATTCTTATAAAATAATTATTATATTATATTTTTTCATGCTTCGCATGAGTTTGTGACTAGTTTATATAATATTTAAAAAATAACATGTGACATTTATTATTACTACTCTCATGTTGAGACACATTAGCATTGTATTTCGATCCACTTTAATCCATTCGGTGAATTTTGGTCCACTTTGGTCAATTTCAGTCCATTTCAGTGTACTTACTTAAGAATGGGAAAAGACATGTTTGGGTTGAAGGTAACTATTTTAAATCCAAATTTATTAAAAAATATAGATCTCAAACTCATTCCAAATTCTATTAAATTTTAGTAATTTAATCTCAAAATTTTTCAACATATATTTAATGAATCCAAACTTATTCCAAACACATCTATCTATTTATTTTATTTTGCTTAAAAAGTAACAACTTAACATTACTTATTGTTATTTTCAAAAAAAAAAAAAAAACATTACTTATTGTTTTTAGGGTCATTTTTGTGGAACCCAAATAGAAGGAAGGAAGCCCAACCCAATGACATGGGCAGCAAAGAAATGACAAGTATGAAGTAAAACCATTAAGCCCAAGTGGCAGGAATAATGGATCACAGGCCCATAATATAAATAAATGGGTCTTGAGGAGGCAAATGGGCTTAAAGAAGCCCGGAAAGAGAGAAATAGCACTCATGGGCAGTATATGATGTAGAAAAGTGAGAAGCCATGGCAGACCCAAAACATTGTAAACAAAGAAAGTAGGGGGTTCATGGCAAGCCCGTAAACCCCAAGGATGAAAATAAAGAAATTGGGCTGGGGAAGCCCAATGAAGTTAGTAAAAGCCTATGGGAGTGCAGAGTTAGTAAATGGGCCAAGGTAGCCCAAAGAAAACATATGGGCCAAGGATGCCCAAGGGAAAACAAAAGGGACGTGGAGCCCTTAAGTAAGAACACCAGTGGCCATGCTAAACCACTGGGGGAAAGAATAAAACGGCAGGCCTAGAAGAGGCCTAGCAGAAGTAAGTCATTACGGCAGAAATGACAAGTGATATAGCAGGAAGTCAAGGCAATTAAGAAATGGGCTGAAAGGGAATGTGAAGCCCAGTACCAAATAAAGCCCAATCCCTAAGAGATTGGAAAATAAAAAAAGCAGCTCATAAAAGGCCAGGAATGGACGACAGACTATGCAAACAAAGCCTCCAGACCACGGCAAATGCGTGAGCAGCAAACAGACTTCAAACACATATGGATAGAAGGCACGCGCAAGGCCCAGGCACCACCAGCCTGTACCCAGCCAATATGGGATATGGTAAGGTCATGGGTCAGAGGTAAGAGGGCATGGTTTGGCGGTAGGGAGAGGGGAAAAAACTTGTTTTGGGGTTCCTACTCAAAGCTCTTTTGGGGGATACGTCTTGCTGGGATGACATACCTCCCAAAAGAGGTAAGGCTGAGTTGAAACCACTAGGTGCATGCCATGAGGGACAGAAAAAACAAAGAGAAACCATACAAAAATAAAAAAGAAGGAAAAGAAAGATAGAAGAAAGAAAACTAAAACAAAGAGAGAAAAGATAGAAGAAAGAAAACAGAGAGTTAGTCTGGCATGCACCGATAGGTTTCTTTCCCTCTCACCCTTTCAAAATTCTGCTCTCTGTTAAAGGCAAAAGGGATTCCTTCGAGCTTTAACCATTTAGGTTCGTTTCCCTCAAAACAATCAATTTCCACGGCAGGATTTACCTAGGAAATTGATTGTATTGAGAAGAGACGTTCTTCCCTTCTTGGGTTTGCTCCTGCGAACTAGACTTAATTTGATTTCTTTTCTATTTCTGATTAACTTATATATATTTCTCTACTCCCTTTGCTTCTCTTTGTGAAATAGTTGCCATCATTACGATTATGTTGCTTAAATAAGGACCATTTGGTCATTTTCTTATTAATAACCAAAGTACTATATTTTTGTCATTATTATCTATTTGTCTGTCATAACCTGTCTGAAACAGCTCTGCCTGCCATAAGCATACTCCTGGCAGACGAGGCATAGTTTGTGCACAAGCCAGCCTAAATTGAGTTGCAGTTGGACCGGTCTCAACTCCCTTACTCAGAATACTTGAGCCTATTACCGCAGGAGGCAGCCCAGCCCAATACAGCAAAAAGGCCCCTACAATTGGTAAGTTCTAAATCACAATTAGATCATATTCAAACCTTCGAGCCAATATATTTAGTCTTGAAACCTAACATATATTGAGTAATATTAATCTATAAATACTTGTTGAACATTCTTTGATTACGAGCCACATCGGGCTAGCATTTCAACCCATTTAGTCAGTTTAGTACACTTTGGTCCATTCTATCTATTTAAGTGCCCTTACTTGAAATAGTGATTTTTTGGCCATATGTTTGTTAGAATTACTTGGTGCTCCAAATTGTATCACTTTTTTGCATAATATTTGTTTGATGGAAGTTCAGCTGTGTTCCTTTTTCTAATGATTGTGCAAAAAAGGATTAAGCCTATTGTGTGTTTGGCACAATCAGTTTTGAATGAACATATATAGGTTGTACATGTATCTTATTGCTTAGCCATATATATTGCTTTCTGAAACTAACCAGGCCCACTGACTTGAACTCAACTCTTTGCACGCATCACTCTAAATAATGTCACTTAAGGGGATGAGACTGGTTTTCACATACACATGAAAGATTAGCCTTAATACAGAATTTAACTTGAAACAATGCCATGCTTGAAAGCCTTGAATTTTACGTAGAGGTAGAATGCTTGGGCACGTAGACTAGACTCACTCAAGAATTAAAGAGAATGGATGCGAATACATTAATTTGAGTTCCTTCTTCATACTTGCAAATTTCTGTTTCGAGTTTCTCTATTGAAATTCTAACACTCAAATTTTTACTACACTTCTTCTGGTGCAAGAAACCCCAAACTCTTAAAAGATGTAAAACCTCCATCTAATACCAAATTATGCCCATTAACATACCTGGCATCATCAGAAACAAGATAGAGCACAATAGTAGCTACATCACTAGGTTCACAACTAATTTTTATAATGGCTTAAGAGGATTAAAATAAGAGAATATAAGATTAGAAAAACATCTGACATAGGGAATTGCAAACTTGAGTGGTTCTTTTCATATGCGGGATAACAGTTGAATGGTTAACAGAGCTTGCAAACTTGAGAACGAGGTTGAGAGAACAGAGATTTTTGAGTTTTGCATGCATGCCTATTGCTAATATCCATTTTCGCAATACATTTTTCTACAAGCCTCATTCATGTATTGTATTATATTATATTATATTCTTTTAAGTATGGCCCAAGCCCATGTAACATATTGGGGGAAATTAAGGAAGTGTGGTTTGGAGAGTATGGGTCAGTTTCTTTCAGATCTTTTGGATGAGCCCAGCCCATGTGTGTTACCAAGTGGGCAAAGGACACTAGTAGCATCTTAGGCTCATGGAGGAAGTCTTGTACTTGAAATTTCCACTCCAAAATAGCTTTTATACTTTGGCTAACTGTGGCCCAAAGTTTTTGCCCTAACCCATTTTTCACATTAAAAATAGTTGGCTCTCATTGGCCAACTCCAACTGCTAGCCCTTACTTATGTGAGCCTCACAAGAGTCTGAAACAACTAAAAATGAGAAGCCAATGGGGGTTTAGTCAAATATTTCTCAAATTATGCATAAAGCAAGCTAACTCTTTTACCCTACTAAAGCAAATATGAACCAAACATCAACTTAGCACCTTGGAGGTCCATAACGTCATCTTTTAGCCTAAAAACCAGTCATTAAGGACACCTAAAGGCTGCTATAAAACTCTCCCTCTAGCTCAAAATAGAATTAACTACGTTTTATCCACATAGTTGAAATTTTAGAGCAAAAGTCCATTCAACCAGCTAACATTCTCATGATTTTGAAGTTAGGGGCTAGAAATATGGGTATAGGGGAACCTTTCCTCTCTTCTTCACAACCTCTCTCAATTTCCTATTTTCACTGATTGTGAGTCGAAGTTTTTGACCTGTGTTGTTTTTATGCATTTTTTTTAACATTTTGGTTATTGATATTTTGATTTCTCTCTTGTTAAAGCACCATTAGCTTTTATTTACTAAATATTGGACTTTTGGGCTTGATACTCTCCACAAATAATCAATTTTAAATGCTTTGATATACTTGTGTTAACCTAGCCTTGCTTTACGTTTGTACTTGAAGCATAATAGGTTGTTAGTTTTCTTGTTTTGTTTATTTTGTGTTTTGTGTTTCTAGGCTGAGTTTCTAGGTATGTGTAGGTACGCACGCTTCATGCATGCATATGCCTACAAATGGGATTCACGTGCATACCTTATGTATGCGCATGTACACTCGTGCCCAAAAACCTAGATTATATTTTTTATTTTTGTTTTTGTTTTTTTACTTGTTTTCTTTCATATGTTTAGCCTCGGTTTGGTATGTTTTTCCCATGTTTGAGTCTTGAAATTAGTAGTTCAACATGTTTTGTATTAGATGAATGATTAGGGTTTATATCTTTTTAGATACCATGAAGATGCATATGAACATGAATATGCATTGATGCATAGGTGTTGTGATATAGTAAGATAAGTGAGGTAAGTTATACATTAACCACATGAACATGCATTTGAGTGTCTGAACATGAGTTATTTAAATATTAATAGTATGCTTGGTTGAATGTCATTAGGATTTGGTTGATGTTTATGTTTAGTCTTATCTTATTGATGTTATTGCCATGTGATATGTTTACTGCCCTTAGTGAATTTGAATTTTGTTGTAATAGATGAATGCTAGATTTGGGGATGATATGCCATGTTGTTTGCTTTAGATGCATGTTAAAGTTTTTGTGAGTTTAGAATATCATATTAGAAGACCCTTTGATAGGATTAGGATTTGGAACATAATGAGTGGAGGCCAACCTACAGGTTGAGTAGGGTTAGGTGCCTAACACCTTCTCATCCCTATACCTAAACTTCGGACACGTGCTCTGGTAAGATTAGTTCTTCCACAAGGGCAATATATACATGATTCCTAGACCTAATCTAGGTGGCAGCTCCATCTACACCCTTTGTCATGGTTCATTCTAGGCCAAGACATACTTCCCACGTGAAGACCCAAAACTTGTTGTGGACGCTTGCGCCCACAACAAGCGGCATGACTATGCCATTAGTTTGCTCCCCCATTGTACTCATTGTTTAAAAGAAGTGTGCATAGGTGGGGCTCAGGTATTGACCAAAACTACTGGATTGTCTCTATAGTCTTTCGGCATTAACGCCCACGGCAATGCCGAAAGAGGGAAATTGTAGACACCCCATTTTGTTTTGACCTATACCCTAGCCCCCGATCCTAATGACGAGAAATCAAATCACTACCAAAATGATTAGCGCCATGTGTGGAGCCTAATGACTTAATAGAGCCCAAAATGTGATCCAAGAAACCAAGCCTAAGCCCAAAATCTATTTTCAAGCCCAATACCCATTTTAAAGCCTAATTTCCAAAGGGCTTACAAAATGTGCGTATGCTAGGTATATGATGCATATGAACCCAATCTACGGCATACACACCTTTTGCTTAGAAGCCTAAAATTACTCATTTCCTTTTTGGTGGGATTTTTGGGTCAATCAGTTTGACCAATTGACTGACTAAAATGTCCAACCAAATTCTAGCCTCCACTAAGCCTATAAATACCTCCAATTTCCACCACCAAAAGGATTCTACTATTCACCCATAGCGAAAGCTATGTAAAAATTACTCCAAAATACATATATTCTTAAGTTTCTTTATCAGACCCAAAAAAGAACTTTAATCCAAGTTGTTGATTCACACATAAGGCTACGGTAGCTGATTCCAACCAAGGGATTGATCAATCTACATCCTTGTAGGGTATTAAAGAGGTGAGATATATGTCTTTCGCATGACCATATCTCATTCTTTGTTTTTCTCTTTATCTATACTACTATTTAAGGGATTTATCCTGTTTGGAGCTTTCATTTTAGATGCCTAATATACCCTTAAATTCACCTATATAGAAAGCTTAAATAATATGGTTAGACATGTAAAATTGCTAATTTAAAAACTCCTAAATTTTAGCTAAATTAAAAAAAAAAAAGTTTTCCTCTATCTTAGGTTCGTCTCTCTCTCAAAGATATTTCCTTATCTATATTCCTTAAAATTAGGCACTTCCACCTCTCCTTATTCCTTCTAAACAAATCAAACACAAATAAATGTCTTCCTTCCTCCTATTTAATCTTTTATTTTGTATTTTTTATTTTATATATATATATATATATATAAACCTCTCTTTCTCTCTCTCAAATGAAGGACCTACAAGGTAATTCTCTTAGCGCTGTTTATTTTTTTAATTGCTTATTTGATTTTGATTTATTTGTTATAAAAATTGTAAGAAAAAATAATAAACATCGTATAATAACTATTTTTAGGGTTATTGGACCAATTGAAGCTGTTGTATATTTGCTTTTATGGTGGAAAAAGTAAGGAACTTAGGACCAAATGAGATTGAAGTCAGACATGAAAAAGATTCAAAAGATTGCACTGTTTTCTTGCCCTATTTTCTTTCTTTTCTTTTCTTTTTCCTATTTTTTTTGCCTTTCAATTCTACTTAAAAGTTATTCTTTGTTGGATATGAGTGAGTTACATGTGTGAATAGATTTTTTTTTTTTCCACTTTTTTTGCATTTTTTTTGTTATTTTGTAACTCTGAACTATAAAATTTCGGGATAAAAAGTGTAATTATTTACTTTATTGTAATGCAATAGGTTTGTCCATGATGATAGGTTCGTCCATGATGATAGGTTCCTGAATGTAAGGACATGGAAATCGAAGAGATAAAGTAGGATGAAATTATTGTGAAAAACAAGGCCATGAGTCAATGCTTAGTATTTGTAGAAAAATGTGTAAACCTGACCTAAAAAAAAAGTCTCTCTGCATGCACATAGCGCGTGTGATAAAGCTAGTTTGTTTTATTATTGTCTTGTGTTCTTTTTATTTGTTGTTGTTGTTGTTTTTTTTTTTTTTTTTGGTTATATAGCGTGTGATATTTTTTTCTTAAGTGATAACATGTTGTTTACATGTGCTTCATTTCTATTTTCTATGCATGACACAAACCTAGGAATCGGGTTGGAACCCTAGATGCGTACGCTAGCATAATGGTGCGTACACATTTCTGGGCAAAGGGTATTCTATTTTTATTTTATTTTTTGTTTATTTACTTTTTTATTTTACTAATGTTGTATGTAAATTTTTTTTTATGTCTTCTTAATGTGGTTTAATTTGCTATTTGTATGTATATATCTCCTTGTTTGGTTTCTTTTCTTTTTAGTTAATAAACACAAAAAATGCAATTTCATTTAAAATAAGTGGCTTACACTTTCATTTTAGTCAGGGCTTTTGATTAAGTTTTCTCCAGCACGTTACTTGAATTCGTTGATGTACATTAGTTTAGAATTTATTGCGTGTGAGATATTACATATTTTGATGCTTTGACTATTTCCTCCTGAAGTGTCTTTTATAATAAAATGGGTAAGGATTTGAATAGGCAAGGATTTGTTTCCAACTAAAACTTATGCACGTGGACTTGACTAAATGAGATACTATGGCTTAATTTCATCAATTCAAATGGCATTGAATGTGGTCTTGCATATTAAGGTGATATAGCAATTCTTGGATTGATCAAGTGTTATTCGTTTCCTTTGCTGCATGATAATGTTTATTTCCTTTTATATCTAAACATGACAGCCGATGTATCTTCCCTTGCATTGTTTCCTAATTTAATCTTGTGCCTGGACTTGCATAGCCAAATATTCCCATAGAGACCACCGCACACACTTAGTGCGATGGTCACTCCACAATTATAAGTGCTTGTGGGGTGTGGGAGGCAAGGGGCAGGGTTCAAGTCTCCAGGAGAGAGGTTCATACACATATACACTTATATTAAGTTAAAGTAGAAATTCTATCTTGTATATCAAAAAATATCCCCATAGAGACCACCGCAAACACTTGGTGCGATGGTCACTCTACAATTATAAGTGCTTGTGGGGTGTGGGGGGCAAGGGGCAGGGTTCAAGTCTCTAGGAGAGAGGTTCATACACATATACACTTATATTAAGTTAGAGTAGAAATTCTATCTTGTATATCAAAAAATATCCCCCTAGAGTTTAGAAATAAATTATTGCATTTAATTGGGTGATCAATGGCTTGATTAAAATGTGATTGCATGATTTATTTTTCTTCCTTTTTTAATATGATTGACATGCGTTATAATTTCCTTGGACATTGGTCTTGAAGATTTGAATTCAAATTTAAAATTGATTGGTTTTTTCAAAAAAGAAAAAAGATTGGTCAATTTAAGGGAAGTCTTCAGATAGCACTTAAAATCTTTCCTAATCAATGAGAATTAGATATTTTGTCAATTATTTCAATGATGAGATTTTGAAAAGAAAGTGATCATAAATTCTTTTAATTCTAAAAGATTTTCTTTTGGAAATTAATTAGGAAGGGAATTTGGCAAGTAAAAAAAGATGGTTGGACATTAAATTTTCACATGTCTACGTGCTTTGATGATTAAATGCTCACATGCGCACACACTTGGATGATGATATTTTTATGCTTGGATGCTTACATGTTCATGCAATTGGACGCTTGTGCGCTCATATGCTTTGATGATCACGCTTAAATGTTCAGGTGATTGGATAGTAAGATCAATGCGTGCTTGGATGCTCACAAGTTCATATGTTCACATGCTTGAATGCACACATGCTCACATGCTTCTATGCTCATTTGCTCACATCTTTGGATGTTTACATGCTTGCATGTTCACATGCTCATATATCTAGATGCTTTTATGTTTACATGCTTGGACATCTTGTGCTCACATGTTTGGATGTACGCATGCTTACATGTTCACATGCTCCTATGCTCACATGATTAGATGTGTATATGCTTATACATTCCTTTGACCTTCACAAGATTGATTGCCTTTCACATTATCCTTTTTCTGCCTTCTGTTTTATCTTGACTTGCATGACTTGTAGACGAACTTTAGGGCTTAGAGGCATCTGTGTGTTCACATAGGTTCATTAGGTAGATCTCATTCAACCATTATCCAGTAACGATATATGAAGGCTAGCTACAGCTGGGTAGGCTTGGGGTGCCTAACCTTTCCCCATCCTATTAACTCCAAACTTAGTTTGGTAGGTAGACCTTCATGAATCATGTTTTGGTTCCCGGACCTATAAACAGGTAGCAACTCCTCTGTCTCTTTTTAAGAGGCTCTGCGTACTCCTAAGCTTGCACTAACTTTAAGTCTAAAACCGCTTTTAGAGAGATTAAGTATCGCGTACCCCGCCTTTGCAAGAAGGAACCGACATGTTGATGTGTCATAAATGAGGGTGACTAACAGAGGTTGTGATTTGGTAGTTATATGAAGTTCGTGGAGTAAATTGGCCAAAATAATAGTTCAAGGGGTTTCTTGACCACTATCTTAATGTTCAGGGGGGTGTTAGAGAATTTTTTTCCATTGTATTTGTATATAGAATTGTATATTCTACCATTTAAATAACACACGATATGACAATATTCTAATATAAAATTTTTAAATATTAAATATAATTGAGATTCAATTAAAAATATATATTAGAATAATGATGCATAAAATTCTTAGATCTATAAAACTTTTTTTTTTTTTTTTTGGGATGTTAGATCTATAAAACTTAAGTTGTACAAAATTAAAAGGTCAACCAAATATGAAATGTCTTTGGTTTTATATGTATTATATATTATAGATTATAAATAAGTAACATTTCAATGTTCAGAATGACAATACATTGGCTTATGGCCTTGACAATACACCAGTGGCCACTTTAAGAAGCACATAAACAATTAAAAATGCATGTCACTCATGGAAGAACTAAGGAGCTCGATTAATTGATAAGATATGATATGGTTTTCCAAATGTGATGTCAATTTTTTTTTAAAGCACTAATCTACCAGAAAAAAAGTTGGTTGAATTACTAATTTAGTCGGGAGACTAAATTAGTAATTACAAATAAATTTGAAATTAAAGAGAGAACGCTAAAAATATTCTATCTTGAAAGGAAAAATTTTCAGGATTTTTCTCTCATTCATGAGTGATGATTAGAACGAAATGAATAAATCATAAAGGAGTGGAATCAAAATATAAAGAAATACTAAGATTTGAAAGGAAAGTGTTAATCAAATTCTATCTCAATTAAATTTGATTAACACTTTGCATAAATATGGTAACAAATAAATTTAGAGTTGAAAGATATAATTTTTAATTTTTCCCATTTTTGAATAGTTAATAAAGGGAGTTGAATAGCCAACAGAAAATAGCAAGGTGGGATGACTGAAAAAATTAAATAAAAAAGGATACCTTAATTAAGGTATAAAGAGAGAGAGAGAGAGAGATTTGTATTTATTTATATAAATATTAGGTGGCAGACCCATATTTTTAGGAGTTTGATTAGAAGAATTACAATTAATGGTCATAAAATAAAATTTAAACTTGACATAATTAGGTGACGCCCATCATTTATAAGGTAGTTTTTTTCTCTCTCTCCCTTTAGTAGTCATACCCATTATTTTAGCAGTTATTTCTTCTTTTAATTATGAATTATTTTTAGAAATATTTTAATTAAGAATTTAAGAGTCCAATAATCATTGTGTTTTTAAATAAAATTTCATTTCCTTGTAAAGAGGGAACCTTCGTTGTAAAGTTAATGCACAACCTAAGTGGTTTCAACTTTTACTTATATAAATATAACCTGTGGCGTATTTTTGAACACATAATCAAAGAGTGGGAGAATGTATGCTAGAAACTTTTTGATGTACCAATTGTATTTTGTTTCTTATTGACCTTGCTCATTTTCATGCTTGCTTATCTTGGAGCCAATGGCTTTAGCATCAAGCTCGTCCCAAGATACTCTATTGATTCAATGCTCTTTACAAAAAATCAAAGCCTACTAGAAAAACACTTAAAGAATTGCTAAGCTTTCTAAAGCTCGAGCTCTGCATTTCGAATCCATGGGCTTTCTAGATGCGATCAACTCAACAAGGCAAGGCATTGAAGCGCTACAACCTAAGATAGAGTATTCTTTGGGAAATTTTTATATAGCTCAAATGACCATTGGCACACCACCATACTCTGCATTAATGCTATTGGATACTGGTACCTATAATACATGGGTTCAAGCTGCTAAGTGCGCCATATGTTTCCCCTTAAAATATGAAGGTTTCGATTACCGTAAGTCTGAAACATACTATGCTGCAGCTTGTAAATATCCCCCCTGTGTTCCCAAAATATGTAAAAATAACATGTGCCTTTATGAGTCCGTATATGTTAATGGATTTAGTTCCACTAAGGGTATTCTTTCTATTGACACATTCACATTCCCTTCCAATGAGGAATCTGTAAGCTTCCCAGATTTAGTTTTTGGTATGGGCTATGAAAATCAAAATATTAAATTTAGTCGAAAAATGGGAGGTGAGAATGTAATAGCAGGTATTTTGGGTATGGGATCAGGAAGACGATCAATCCTAAGCCAACTACAGTCGGTGACCAACCTACGTTTCTCATATTGCCTTCCTTCATGGAACAATGAAGCGGGAACCTACACATATTTGCGTTTTGGCGATGATGCACAAATTAGTGGAAATACTCAAACAATGGTACAATCAACAACAATGTTACCCAATGTAAATAGATACTATATGACAGCGTTGAGTATTTTCATGAATGAAGTGCTGCTTCCAAATTCCAATAGATGTAACTGTGTTTCAATTGAGAGCTGATCGTACTAATGGATTTGTTATTAATTCGGGAAGTGGAGCAACTTTTCTTGTTCCGAAAGCATATTACGTTATCAAAGAAGAGATGATTAAATACTTCTTGGCATATATAACTGGCATCCCATGGAGATATCAGACCTAGTACCATATGACCTTTGTTATAATGTCATAGCAAGTGGAGATAAAAAATTACCAACATTAAAAATTCGTTTTATTGGAGCAGACCTTGATCTAGATTCTAAACGAATCTTCGAAGTAATTGACAATATGTTGTGCATGATTATCATGCCTATTAATGAATGAGGACCAAGTCTTCTAGGGGCGTTTCAACAAGTAGATTATCGATTCTTGTTTGAAGTTAAAGCCTCTTTATTGTCGTTTGTCCCCGAGAAATGTCAATTTAATTGGAAGGAAAAAAATAAATTGAATAAAAAAACTCAGGAAAGTTTAATATACATTGTAATTTCGTTTTTCTTTGTAAGGGGTGGGGCTAATATCGTAAGTATCAAATTTTTAGCAATGTTATTAATTTCGTGTCATTCCGACCGAAATATCTTGTACTGGCATGCAATTTGGTACAATAATACCACTTGTTCCACCTTGAGTCAAATTCAAACCAATTTCGGGGCATTCTGGCCATTCTAGTCAATTTCAGCCGCTGTCAGATTTTGGCTTTAAAAAAACAGAAAGAAAAACACTTTACAAACCCATCAATCTTAGGTCACCACCATGTCTGGTTGCCGTTTTCCTGAATGAACCCAACCCTCTTCTTCTTCTCCGTTTTGTATCCACCGATGAGTTGTGTTTACTTTTTTATTTTATGTTGTCCTCTAGAGTCTAACTTTGCTGTCCTCTTTTATTTGATTTCAAGTTTCAACTTTCATTTGCTTCCTCTAGTGTGAGCCACGTGATTATCTTTGGAAATGACAAAGGAAAGTAAAAAAAAAAAAAAAAAAAAAAAAAAATCCACAATAATTGTCAGACCTATTAATTTTATTTTCTCTCAATAAGTTTTTATTTTTATTTTCCCTATTATCTAGGTACAATGGTACATGTTAATTTTATTTATTCTAAAAAAAAGAGGTATTACTATTTATTATTGGGGAAATTATTGTGTACTCCTGGAATACCATAAATACGTACTCCTTTATTTCACATAAATGGTGGGTCCCACTAATTAAATTCATGGTAGGACCCACCATTAATGTGAGAAGGGGGACTACACATTTATGGTACTCCGTGAGTATCTAATAATTTTCCTTATTATTGCTATTTAAGGGGTTTCTCCTGTTTGAAATCTTCAATTTTGAATATATTTTACGCACGTTTGATATATTATTTCTTAAAAACTAGCAAATACTAAACTAGCAGTTTACTTCATTTCAAATTCTAAATTTAGTTTCTTAAAAATTCATTCCTGTGAAACCTTACTAATAATAAATAAATTCAAATTGAAAAATTACATTAAATTCGAAATAAAAAAATGGCTTCATCGCACATGCGAAGCGCGTGTGATGAAGATAGTAGTTATTAGTATTATTATTATTTAGTTTTAATCCCATATATTAATTAAAATATTAAGAAATTTTTTGTGCATGCTGCCAATAAGTGCTTTGACTTTCACATTTATTGTATTGTATTTTTTTTTTTTTTTTGAGGAAATATTGTATTGTTTACTATTATCCAAAATATGATTTTTATTTGTAGAAAAATTATAAATATGTAAAGTTGTGATTTACAACTATGTTTTATGTTGGCTTTATTCCATGACAAAAAATGTTGTAATTTCTTTAATTTTGTTTCTTGTATTTTGTGGGATTTTATTGTATTAGGTTTAGTATTAAGTTGGCGAAGAATCGAATTTAAAATGAAGAATCAGTGCAGTTTCACGATTGGCTCGTGAGAAGGGTTGCCGTGAAAAGGGCGTGTGAGAAGCACATGTTGGAAGTTAAAGAGTCATGCCAGCCTGGAGGATTTTACGAGTGTCTCGCGAGTAAGGCCTTCTCGCGAGATATCTGCAAAACTCTCTTCCTGGAGGATTTTAAGTGTGACTTTCTTACTCTTCACCCATACTATATATACTCTCATCACCCACAAGAGTATGAGAGGCCATTTAGAGAGAAAAATACTAGATAGGTTTTCTACAACACACACACCTATTTTTTAGAGAGAAAGCTACTCATCCTTAGTGATAAATCATTCTAGCCTCTTCTCCTTCCCTCTCCCATTGTCATACTTTGAGAGGAGATTTGTACCCAAACACAACTCATACCTTTTCAGAGTGTATAGAGTATTTTGGAGCTTAGGAAGCTTTGGGGATTTGCCAAAAGAAGCCGATGGGGCTTGGCAGATGCAATTGAGCGTATTGCGGGATTCAGAAAGCTATAGAAGACATGGCTCTGAGAAGTCCGTTGGTAGCAGGAGCTTGGAGAGCTCAAGTACATTGAGTAAACTAGGCTTGGAGGGTCTTTTGTTATTCGTGTACTCCAACTTTATTCTCTAATGGATCGATTTATCGCTTGGAGGGCAGCAGAGAGGTTTTTCGCTGAGTTCTTCGGTTTTCTTTTCAATAACATATCTTGGTTTTATCTTATGGTTGCATCTCTCTTCCCTTACTCTTGTACTTCACTTTTATTGTTTATTATTCATGTTTATGCACTAGAGTAGTTATCAGTTTATTGCACTTCATTTGCTCTTCTTTTGCACTTAGATAAGTTAGAGTAAAAGCAATCTAGCCGTAATTTTTAATTGGGGGTCTAAACAAGTTCTTGTGAAATATATTTTTAATCCCACTTTAACATGAATTTTATTTGTAGAAAAAATTATAAATAAAAATATTTTTTTAATCCCACTTTAACATGAATTTTCTATGTTAAAGGTGAAAGATAAAAACTCTGTTAACCCGGCCTTAAAACCATCAAAGCACGTTTTCATTTATTACTTGCAAGTAGAATTTAGTCTAAACGGAGTTTAACCCTCCAACATCCAACATATATGAGAGAAGGAAAGAGCGAAATTACCAATGAATGGTAATTCCATATTTCCCATGATTATGTACATTAACTTAAATAGTATCCCCTTTGTGAACTAGAATGGTTGGCCCAGAGAAATTATCATTTACACAGTCTTTGTGCTGCATAGTCTTCTATAATTTGTCTCCTTCAGCTTCCATCCCAAATTGCAGGATGGGAAAAAAAAAGAAGTTTAGAAGATGTGCTAATATCAATGAATATCAATCATAAAACTCTATTTTGAACTCTTTAAATGTCACATAGGTTTTGACTTTTGAGCATGAAAATCTTATATGCGTTTTGAAATGAAAAGCATAAAAAAATCAACCCATTTTTAAAGTTAATTGAATGAGTAGTGCTGCGGATATTACAAATTTTACTATATTGAGTTTATAAATTTATTTGTCACTAAATATAAAAAGACAATTTAAATATTCATTTATAAAATCATTTTTTTAATAAAATTTTCTAACTCAACTCATTAGAGAACAATGAGAGAAATGTGCCTTTACTTTGTGATCTTCTTGAAGTGTTCATAGTGAAAGTAGCGTGCACAAGTGGATTTTCACCGCAACACCATTAACACAACTAACCAATATTCTGCATGTTGCGTGGGGCATTTTGATAAATTTTGTAAAAAATTATTTACGACCCATTGATTTCATGAATTCTATTATTGTTAGTTATAGTTAATCTATGAAATTTTCTAGTAAAACTAAATTCAAACTAAATACACAGGGAAAAATTCCTCTAATTCATGCAACTAACAAATGTCATTAGATCAAAGTTCACATTGTCACCTATAAACCTAGTGGTTCCTGTGTGTATTTCTTGTATGATTTATGCTTTATATAGATTCTATAGTGTTAATTTCTACGTTTCTTATTCCACTAAAATCTCTATCTCCACTATATCAACACCTACAATTTTTATGTCAATGAAAGCAGCTTTTCCTTTCGTTTCAGAATTGATATGAGAGATAAATTATGGCCCATTAACATTTTAATTGAAGAAACGTTTGATTTTCTGAGATCGTAATTATAATAGGGTGAAAATTGAAAGAAGGACATCTTAATCAACTAGATATAAAAACTACTAGAATTTCATGATACAACAACATAAACAATAATGTCATAGTGACGCAACAATATCACAATTTAACCTCCAAATTTTAATTGAACTAAAAGCAGCCAAAACACCAAAAATACTACAAATCCTTACCAAGTACATGCATCATATGGAAAACCAAAAATCTAAATCGACACATAATATGAAAAAACCCATTTAAACTCATTACAATGCTACATTAGTAAAAACGTATACATAAAATTTTTAAAAAATATTTAAGAAGAACATAATATTTTGGAAATTAACATACTTCTCAAAAAGGGAACCAAAGATATTGTGAGAGAAATTATGAAAGTTTAATATTTAAGTTCAAAGGATATGAGGATTTATATTGGACAAATGTGGAGACAAATAATCATATTATCCAATTCATTGAATTTGACTTTTGCAATTCAACGTGAGATTAACTTCGGCCAGGAGCTAGTGCAAAAGTGAGGTTTTATGCCACCAATGAATAAACGCCACGTCATCACTTTGCTGAAAAATCAATACACATTAGAACACACAATCATAACTCAATTACACACAGACCTGAAAAGCTAAACGCCTAAACCTCAAATCTCATTTCTTCCTCTCATCTTAGCACCGGAGCTCCATACGCCGCCACACTCGTCATTTCTGGAGTTGGGGCCGCCACATCGAACCTCAAGGTGTGTTCTTTTATGATTTGTTATTTCCCCAAATTTTGGATTTCGAAATTTTAATGGGTTTGGGTTATTTTTTAGATATCAATCACTTGATTTGGTATGGATTTTACTGGATTTTGGTATTTTCATGGGTTTTGATTGAATTCTTAAGTGGTAGGTTCAAACCCCCAAAAAAATCTGATTGTTTTTTTTTTTTTTCCCAACTAGCCTCAGTTCTTATGATTTTTATTTCTGCTCAAAATCATGATTCTTGTGTGCTTCTTTTTTGAGTTATGAAATTTTTTTTAGGCTTTCTATGTATTTGGATCCCCTGTAATGCTCTACCCGTTGTTCTTTTGGAAGGATTAATTTAGTTAGTTGAATTGTTCTTTATGTGGAGTTGAAAAATCTGACAAGTTGACAACATTAGAAGGAGAATATATGTTCTAGTACTTCATTTTCTAAATCTTTTAGTAAATGGTGCGAACTTTAGCTTGTGGTTCAATCTTTTTTCTATCACTATTATTAATTTTGTTGTTGACAGCTTATCTATCCATCTAAACTTTTCATACGAAACCTTTTACACCCATATGAATGATGTTTGAACTCATGCTTCCTTGTAAATTCATAATAGGCTTTGGGTGCTAAATCAAAAACAGGAAAAATGTGGGTGAGAAACTGCTGAACTGATCAGTGTACAAATGATTTTTCTTTTCACATGTTGAATTGCTACATTGTTGTCTTCCACTGTAATCGCCTCTTGAATTCATAAGATGCCAGTTTATCATTGTAATTATTCCTAGTTACTTAAATTTTTTTTTTTTTGGATAATTCAATAGTTGAGGGAGGGAGACTTGAACTTTGGATGTCACCTTTAGGAATACTAGTAGTCACTAATTGAGTTATAAGGCTCTTGGCTAAATTTATTAGAACTGTTTTTTGGTAGATACCTATAATTTATTCATTGTTTCAGATATGACATATCTCTGGCATGTCTAATTCACTGTGTAACATTATCATTGTCGTTGGCATCTCATAATATGCTCAGTGTGTTGTGATCAGATAGCACCTTCTCCCACCCCATATATAAGGTTTAGAAGGTGAAGTCATGAGTTCAAATCTCCTAGGTTTGTGTGAGTTGTGTTTGTCATTCCTTGATTTTCTCAAACTTGTAAATGGTTCATTGTCCTATTTTTTGCCCAATACTAATAGCAATAACATTGATTTTCTATGTGTTAATTTAAGGGTGTTGTGAAATTCTTTTGCTCACATCTCTGCATTAATAGGTCATAGGAATTGCTGGTATCAAGGGAGCAAACAAGATTGATTTACTTGACCTGGAAACGTATGATCTTTCTATCTGGGTTGCTCTAGGGGAAATGCAAATGACTACACTGATCAGAAGACCTTTACAAGATGTTGTGTTAGTGTATTGTTTTTAAAAGAAATTGGAAAAGGGATGCTGTGAATAGAAGCAACCATATGTTGTTCATGAACTTGTCTTATCATTGTTCTGATTGTGTACAGGCCATTTTGATTTTATTATTTTGTTCTCTGGATGTAATGGATTTGATTTGGGGTGTGCAACACTTGGTTTTTGTTAAACATCTGCATATAATGATTTCAATCTATATCATTCATTGTCTGCAAGTGATTTTTTCTGTAGTTCAGAGAACAGTTGTGCTGTCATGATCACGGGGCTTGCATTTTTGTAGCTTCAAATGAAAGTCATATCGATCTAAATATTGAAACTTCAGTGAGAGTAGTTGTTTTCTGATTTTAACAATACTAGAGGGGTCCTTTCTCAATCCCTTGAGCTGAAAAAATCTTAGAGCCTAGCCAATGTCTTTTTTAATGTCAAGTCTATCTCTCTATACATACATGAAGGGGATTTAACATGATGCCTAACAAATCAAGAATTTATTAAAAAAAAAAAGAAAAAAAAAAAAAGGATTGATTGAGATTTTCTTGATTGAAAGTTCATAACTTTCTGGTTAAATAATATAGAACTTTGTATCAGGTTTAGATAGAAGTTGAGGTCTGGTTGCATCCTGTATAGCTGTGATCTATTTGGATCGTGTGAATCTTTGAAAGAATGCAAGGTTTCAAATTGCCTTCTCATCTATTTACAAAAGTAAAAGTAAATGGAGGTTTGATCTTTATATTCTAAAATATTTTGCTATATTTTTTCCCTCACCTCTCTGAATGTGTGATAGAATTTAAACTTTGTAAAGGGTCTGTTGTATGATATTTGGATTAGGTGCATGTTCATAACTGTCCCCAATCAAATAAGTTTGCTAATGGGTTTGCAAGCTAACCATCTCCTAAATACAACTGATCAAGATTCTACAAATAACAAAATTGGAGTATTTTGTGAATTTCATTACATGGAGAGAAAAACTTGACCCCCCCCTAAATATGTTTGTTTATTTATAAGCAATAAAGAGTTGTAATAATAATAATAATAATAAACACATTTGAAAGGTGACTTATACCTTCATTGCCAAAGAAAATACACATTTTAAAGGTCACTTATGTTTAAACAAACACTCTAAAATGTTGCCAAGGCTCTATTGTTTTTCTACAAAATTTTCTAGTAAACATGTTTTTTTTTTTTTTTTGCAATTGTTTCTTGAGCGAACGACCCTTCTTACTCGAGTAAAATCTTCAATAAATAATAGATAAAAAAAATTTAGACTAAAAGTCTCACTAATCCCTCACTTAAGCAAGGTCTTTACAAAAAGTTTGCTTGTCCTTTTGCAATTTTGCTAGAGCGGAACTTAAATCGCTTGAGCAAAACTAAATTTTGCTAGAGAAAATTTAAATCTTGATCAAGTGAGATTTTGAAATTTTGAAATTAATTTTACATTACAATACTCTCTATTCTTCTAATTACAACCATGTATAACTTCAATGTGGTAAAGGGTAGGGATTATCTATCCAGGATAGATTATAGTATTATACAACTCTTTCATGTTCATAATCAATGACCATGCTTTTTGTGCGTCCTATCAACAGTCCTTTCCAGCAACACCAATAACTGCTCCAACTTCAGTCTTCCCTATTGCAAACCAGGATAAAGAAATAACTCAAGTTAATAAACAAAAGTGGGTTTAGATTGAATTAATAACTCAAGTTAATTACAAACATCAAGTTTTGATTGAATTAAAACTCAAATTCAAATTAACTCAGCAAGAACCACTTTTTCTTAATTAAAGTGATGTACATATGAAATCAACCAATGGTTAATCCAAGATAATATAGGATACTTAGGATATAGTATGCAGACTTTGGAAAATTTGATCCAAAAGAAAGTTAAATAGAGCAAATACATCAATTTGGATATGATAAATTTTTGGTAACTGTTAAAAGTATTTGTCCATCAAAATTTTGAAAAAAAAATTATACATACTTAATACACACACACACACACACAAGATTTTATTAGAATTTTGGTCCCTGACCCTAACATAGATCTGCCAATGCAGATGCCATTGCAGCAAATTCTAGAAGTAGGACTGAGTTTATTGAAAGACTCCGAGCAAGCCAACATGCGAGGCCAGCTGTGATAAACCCAATTGGTTGTCCTAATATGATGGGGCTTATGAACTAAGAATATGGGCAAAGTCTTTCCTATATTTTAATTATTCTGCTTAAATAAAATACTTACAGCCCTCTCAGTTACAATAATGTGTACTCTTCAGTATAGTCCTATTGATGGTTTGGCTTTTGCTGATTGTTGGGGTTGTGATTCGGTGGACTAAAAGTGACATAAAACTATAGGTTCTACTAGTCCACAAATATTGGGCTGAAATCCATGTTTTGCAGGTTTGAGATTTGGCTTCAATACCTTTTGCTCTTATCTTTAAATGGTCACACACCCCGATTGGCTTAATCAACCTATATGGCTAACTAATGTACATCATAAAGAACAATTCTACCAACTAAATGAATCCTTTCAAAAGAACAACGGGCAGAGCAATACAGGGGATCCACAATACATAGAAAACCTCAAAAAAAATTTCATAACTTAAAAAGGAAGCACAGCAAAAATAAAAATCACAAGAACCCAGGCTAGCTGGGAAAAAAAAAACAATCAAATTATTTTTAGGTTTTGAACCTACCACTTAAGAATTCAATCAAAACTCGTGAAATACCAAAATCCAGCAAAATCCATACCAAATCAACAAAACCCATACCAAATCAAGTGATTGATATCTAAAAAATAACCCCAACCCATTAAAATTTCGAAATCCAAAATTTGGGGAAATAACAAATTATAAAAGAACACACCTTGAGGTTCGATGTGGCGGCGTATGGAGCTCTAGTGCTAAGAGGAAAGGAGGAAATGAGATTTGAGGTTTAGGCGTTTAGCTCTTCAGGTCTGTCTTGTATTCGTGTTTGCGGATTGTAAGGTGTAATTGAGTTATGATTGTGTGTTCTAGTGTGTATTGATTTTTTAGCAAAGTTATGACATGGCATTTATTCATTGGTGGCGTAAAACCTCACTTTTGCGCTAGCTCCTGACCGAAGTTAATCTCATTCAACATTGAAGTTAGTCTTGTGAAAATTTTAAAAAGTTCTTTTAATTCCTATATTTTTCATGACTTTTTAAATTCATCCATATCTATCCAAAGTATGTAAAGTTATAAATGTATAGTTTCTAAAATGAAAAAAGTTATAAATGTATACAAATTCTTTGAATTTTATTAATTAATACATTGAAGTCACTCCACAAATATAAGTGCTTGTGGGGTGTGGGGGGTAAGGACCGGGGTTCAAATCTCTAGGAGGGAGCTTCACACACATATACACTTAGATTAGGTTAGAGTAAAAATTCTATCTTGTATCAAAAAATTAATACATTGAAATAAATGCATTTTTTTATTATTTAATAGTTTGACATAAATACTAAATTTAGATGAGGTGAAAGTCCAAATGAAAATAATATTATACAATGCATCACTTGGTAGAACCTCATGCTTTCCTGATGGTCACTCCACAAGGATAAGTGCTTGTGGGGTGTGAGGGTAAGAGCCGGGGTTCAAGTCTTCAGGAGGGAGTTTCACACACATTTACACTTAGATTAGACTATAATAGAATTTCTATTTTTATCAAAAAATAAAATAAAATAAAATCACTTTTAAGTGCCAAAATACGCATAAGAAAAATGAGTGTATATATAGACTTTAGTGTGCCTTGTCATCTTCCAATTTAACGTGTAGTTTATATGTGTAATAAACAGTAACGCAGCCCTAATTTTATTAGTTTATTTTCATAATTACCTTCTGGGACGTTGAGTCAATGAGTTACACTATCGATTTCAGTCTGTTTCTAATCACAGCTTTCACGTTACCTTAAAATAAGCAGCCCCATCTGTTTTTTAGTCAATATGGCTTAGAAAAATAAAGGTTTGTTAGATCCCACCAACAGTAGCTCGAGATAAATAGAGAAAGGAATTTTTTTTTTTGGAAGCTATCTTTGCAAATCTAGTAGAGATTTTGACTGTGTAATCAACAAGTAATGTTAGAATATTGATTAAATTTACTATTTAAGTTTAGCTTAAGTTTTTGGTATTAAGCTAGAAAGATTCTCAACTTTACAAGTGAGGTAGAATAGACCACCATTGCATTTCTGGACTTTTAAGCGCGCCTGAAATTGTGCAAGACAAACGGTCTTTTGGACGATGGAGTCGGAATCGCATGAAATTTGATAGGTTGAAGAGAAACAGTCTTTTGAGCAATAGTAATTGTCTTGCCATGAGGTACCCCTAACTTTGGCGAGTTCTTCCGTTTAGTCTCAAAAACAGTGATTTTGTCATTTATCGTAATTTTTGTTTTCATAATAACTTTTTGTTCAAAAGTCAGAATGAGGTTCTGCTTGTTTGGGACGACTCTTAAAGTCTAAGATTTTGTATTGAACTCAATTTTACAATTTTTGGTAAATTTTGGTATTTTACCACCTAAACTTGTAATAAGTGCGAATTAGGGTTTCAAATGTTTCCTAATCGTCCTAGTATTTACTTTTTCAATATTTATATGTTTTGTAGCCTTCAAAGGCAAATCAGATTATTATCAATATTATATAGACGTTTTGTCAATTTCTTTCTCAGGTGGATTCCAGTTTATCACCTTATGGATTTAAGGAATTCCTTGTAAATTCGAGGTTTACTATTGGAAACTAACAGTTTAGTTTTTGTCCATCAAAGAGAACATTATGTGTGCTTTCTTCAAGCTTCTGCGACATCAACAAGTCTACATCTTAAAAAAAAAAAAAAAAAAACTTAGAAAATCCACGTATTGAACCTATTTATTAAGGGAGTGTCTAGACCTACACATAATAGGAGTGTTCAAATATGTTATATGATTAAATTTATGATTTCCTTAATCATTTAAGATTTTGAAATTTCCAAACATGACACATTTTAAAAAAAAACGGGTCAATTAACTCCATATTCGTACATGTTATGTGAACATCAAAATATCAAATGGGTAGAGCAATGAAAACATGACAACTTAAAGAATAGGCAGAACTTGTCCTATATGTGCCTGTTTAATTTACCAATTAGATAGCAACAGTTGATACGATATGTTAACTTTAATTTGGCTGAACATTGGTGTTTCGTTGAGCTATTACTGTATAGACAAGGATCTTTTATATATATGTTTATATATATATATATATATATAGATACATAGGCATTCAACATTATATTTGGTTCCTCTGGGTATGCATCCTGTTATCTTTAATATATATAGATAGATACATAGGCTGGATTATAACTTTATGTGTTGACGCTAAGTTAAGTAGCCTCTGAGAAATTAAGACCATTCTCCTAGGCATGTGCATAAACTGTTTACCCCGTCATGGGTGAATGCTCCTAGATTACCAGGCCACTGATTATAGCAGGTGGGGTCAGTTGCAACTGGCTAGAGACAGGTTCAAAAGGATTTTTTTTTTTTTTTTTTTAAATGATCCCTACATTATAAAAAATGACAAGGAAAAAAAAAAATTCAATGCAACATCAGATGAAAGAAAATCCAAATGAAATATTCGCGCAGGAACACAGCTACTCAGTCTATGAAATATAAGATTGGTAATAAGCCATGTATTCTTGCTAGTTTGTTAAATCAACGACTTATACTTGTAATCCATCAACTTGATGGCTTTGTTGCCAAACTAATATGCATCCTTATAGAATATACAAAAAGCCAAAGGTACAGAAAATATTAATTAACTTTTCAACTGGTTAATATTTAAGTCACCTGTTCAACCTTGATAAAATATTCTTCTCATTGGTTTTTGTGAATAGGAAATTTCAAACATAGGGTTTATGAATGTTGTTATTATTGTAGGTAGCAGAGAGTAACAGAGAAAAGAGCATCAAATTGACTCTCTCATAGGCAACCTATTTCACAGTTTTCACTTGCAAAGCATACATAAGGAGGAAAAAGTGAAGTGAATTACCCTTGTAATATTCTGATATGAACAAAGAAACTGATGCTCCATTAGGTAGGTAGTGGTATAACATCCCAAGTAGCAATTGCCTAAAACTGAAGCTATCCTCATGAAACTAACATTCATAGAATCTTTCGTGCAAATTGAGGACTTGTATTTTGATAAACTAAATCTGCCAATGGAAAGAAAACAAAATAAGGATTCTCAATTAGACTTTTGCGAAAAGCTATAACGAAATAAGGACTGAGATAATTCAGACTCTTTTTTTTGCTTGTAGATGCATAAGTAGTACCAACTTGTTTTGAAGAAACGCCAACTCTAGCTGGTTTAGAAGTATGACCTTGTCTCGTATCTGCACACAAAATCAAATAATTGAGAACCGTAACTGAGTTTAACCAAGGAAAACAAGATAAAGTTGGATATTTGATTAACAGAAAAGGATTGAATCTTAAAGGAGATGTATGAACCTATAGAAATAGTGAAGAGTATGATGCTTCAAAAATCAATTCAACTACCGCATATCTTTGGTGCGATGATCATTCCACCAGTATAAGTGCTTGTGGAGTGTGGGGACAAGGGTTGGGGTTTAAGTTTTCAGGAGGGAGATTCATACACATATACACTTAGATTAGACTAGAGTTGAATTTCTTTTTTGTATATAAAAAAAAAAAAAAATCAATTCAAATATCAAGGATAATTGTGTAGTGTTGGAGCAGTCCCCTCCTATTTCCACCTGGCATCATGCTGACAAGTAAGGAGAAAAAAAAAAACTAGAAAATTTTTAATGCTATGTTTTATGCCGGTTTACAGAAAAATTCCCCTGGTTACTTGTTTAAATTCACTTAGGTTTTTAGAATAAATCATTCAAACTTTAACATTTCAGTTCATCCTAATTTTTTTTTTTTTTTTGTAATTAATTGCATAAATCAATCTGAAATTTAGTTCATTTCTAAGCTCTAAATTTCAAACTGTGCTTTTAATCCAATCATGCTACAAAACAATAATTCAAAAAAGCATACAGATTTCTGTGTTAAAATACCTTAAAATTTGAGCAAAACATGGCAAGGTAGAAGCTAATGCATAAAAATGAATTTCAGCAACTAAATACCTGATTAGTTATCCAAGTTGATCTTCCACAATGTCAGCCCAATATCAGCAAGTGGGACTTTCCAATCTGTTTAGGCACCTAAATCAATGAACAAACCAAAGTGTATCACCTTAACAATTTGTTTTTGAGATACAATATATATATATATATATATATATTTTTTTTTGGGTTTATGTATTTTTCTTAATTTCTTCCTTTCAACTCCCGGTATGGCAAGAAGTCATATCTTGGAAGACAAATTTTACAAGAGAAAAGAAAATAAAAGAAGAAGCGGGTACTCACCACTTCTAGCATAAAAAAAAGAAAAAGAAAAGAAAGAAAGCAAATTGCAATTTGATACAGAAACTTTGTGCTGTTACAAATACATTCAAGTCAATACTTAGAGTGTGTTTCGGAAGTGATGAAACCCATAGTTTATTAGAGTTTTTAACCTATTTTTTCTACTATTCTTAGGTTTTATTGTACTTTTTAGTACTATTTATGAGTCACTATACTATTCAGCTAGCTTTTAACTTTTTTTTTTTTTTTTAATTTTTTTTCCCAGTACTTTTAATAAAAAATTTTCAGTTTCAGCTAAATAAATTGTTCTCAAATAGATCCTTAATCTATTTATTAACAGAGATAATATGAGTCACTTGAACCTAAACTTTTGGCCCTTGAAAGCCATGTTTTTAGTGCCATGATCAGACAATCGATATCAAACCAAGCACCATGTTGATGCTATGTTCACGACTCACAAGAATCACAATTAGCTTCTGTTATTTTTTTGGGCAGCCCATCCAACAGACTCATAAGAATACTAAGTCAGTAAACCTATAAAAATTTGGATCCACGAAGTCAGCCCATAGACTTGGTCCCCATGGTTTCGAATTAGCACTTGAAAATTTGTTAGGCCCACAAATACTCAAGCGAACAGCCCATGAGTTTGGTCTATCTGGTTGACCAAATAAACATTTGGGAGCAATTTAAGCTGGGCCCACGATTCAACTCCAAAGGCCATTAACGTGGCCCACAATTTAATGAAATCGACCAAAGCCCATTGACATTGGAAATGAGATAAACATGTGCATTTAAAGGAATCAACCAATTCATTTTCATTTTGGCATTTGGCTTCACAATATGGTTGTCAAAATCTTGATCTAGATCCTATGATTTTATGATTTTACTTGCCTAAAACGATTTGAATCTTTCAATAATCTTTGTGTTTGTTCAGTATCGTACGATTTTAACAATTTCAAACAATCCTGGTTTTTTATAATTTTTTTTAACTTGACAGAAAACTCAGTTGGACCCAAATGAAAAAAAAAAAAAACATCCTAATAGACTGAGTTTTGCTATTTTAATGTAGAGAGATAGAGTGTCAATTAGATCTCAATGAAAAATAACATCATGATAGAGTGTCACGTTTTGAAGTTTTTAGCCTCTTTAAATGATGCTTATGGATGTACATCAAATGGATGCAAATTATGAATGAATATATAATTCATATGATTATTTTACATACCAATGCATTTTTTTTCTTAAATAATGTAAGATCTTATGATTTACAAACTCACCTACCTCTTATGATCCTAGGTAGGATTCCAATTTTGACAACCTTACTTCAAAGACTGAATACCAAATACCAAATAAACAAAAGCATTTCCGGTTTGTGAAATTAAAAGAGTTTGCTTTGTCCTCCTACCCCAGACCTATTGAAAGTCATAACGTGGCCCACAGTAGATGTACTGCTAAAGATATTCTGAAAAACCATTTCACATTTTTCACCATTTTGTAGACCAGAAGCATTAAGCAAAGGGATTATAGGGCCGTCCAAATCAAAGGAACAAGGACTGAAGCAACATTAAAACCACATCAAAATACAACTTTAACATTTTAATGTTCACCATAATTTACTTAAAAGATACATTTCAAAATTTGGATAGGTGAATATAAATGGTCTCAAACATCCATATGAACTTTGATTTTCAGACCCAGAGAGTAGTGAGTACAAAAACTGAATCACTAAGATTTTAATTATACAAAATTATTGAAGCTTTTCTCCGATGCTCTAGTTATCAATGGGGACTGATTTCAAATTCTGAGAGCAATCTGGAACGCATCTTTTGCTGAGTTCTGAATGACTTCTTCTACAGAATATTGTTATGAGAAAGCTTTGGTGTGCAGTTCTTCCTTGCCAAATTATTTCCTCAATGTAACAATATTTTTCTACTAGGGGCACTTGATCCTAGCAATAGCAGATATTAACATAAGACATTAGTAGAAGCCAAAGGAACTTGATTTCAATAGAATTGAACTAATGCCTCATATTTCTTTATAACCATTTGTTTCTTGCTTGACTGCCAGTGTTATTTCATTTGTTACCAACAAGCATTCAATTCAAAAACCTTTTTTATTATTAAAATGAATTCCTGGACCAGAACCTACTAAATTCCAAATTTATATGATTTTTATAGATCTCAAACAGAGGCTGGATTATACCTCTATGTCCTTATGCTATGTTAAGCACCATAATAATTCCAAGACCACATCAAAGATGAAAGGAAATTCATGTTATGTAAGTTCAAAACCACTTTCCAATTTCCATACAAGGCTTTAATGATGTCTTAATTCTAAAGATCCATCATAATAAAACAACCAAAATTTTGTCCAGGACTACAGATACTCAGTATATGAAACATAAAATTGGTATTAATCCATTTATTATTCCTAGTATGTTGAATGAACAACCTATGTTTTTGTATACAAATATGCATCCATATTTTTCTTGAATATACAAAAAGCCAAAGCGACAAAAGATATAATTTTACTTTAAAAACTGTTATACAATAACTCACCTATTGGATAAACATTTTTCTTAATGGTTGGAATAAGAAATTCCAAAAATATATAGGCTTTCTGAATATTGTTATTTTCATAGATAAAAGAATTATAGAGAAAATGTATCAAACTGAATTCTCATAGGCAATCTATTTCACTAGCAAAGCGACTTTAGGGAGGAAAGTGTGAAGTCACTACCTTTCAATATTTTGATATGAACGAAATACTAATGCACGTCCAGTTGCCCTAAAGCTGAAGATATCCTCAAAAAGGTACTGGTAGATAATGACTCTTGTCACATTCATAGCATCTTGCATGCAAATTGAATAATTCTTGTACTAAACAAAATCTGCCAATGGAGGAAGAACAAAAAGGATTCTTAATCTGACCTTTCAGAAGACTTACAATGTAAGGATTGAGAGATATAAATCAATTTTTTCCTTGTAGATGCATAAGTAGTACCAGATTTTTTTTCCCAAAGAAAAACCGCTTTTGTCTGATTTAGAATTCCGACCTTGTCTCATTTCTGCATACAGAATCAAATCATTGAGAAACTTAACCAAATTCAAACAAAAGAAAACAAGAGAAATTTGGGTATTTTCTTAACAGAAAAGGATTGAATCTTAAAGGAGTTGTATGAACCTTTCAAAATCCTGGACTGTATGATCCTTCAAAAATCAATTCAAATATCAAGGATTAGAGTAGTCCCAACCTATTTCCACCTGGCATCATGTTAAAGTGTAAGGAAAAGAACATACTACAAAGTTTCCAATGCCATGTTATAAGGCGGTTTATAGAAAAAAACTCATTAATATTGGTATCTACAATTCCAATTATTTAAAAGTATATTTTCAATTCATACATTTTATATAATTATATGCATACTGTGTAATCCATCTAAAATCGAGTGCTTTTCTAAACTCTATTTTTCAAGCTGTGCTTTTAATCCAATGAAGCTACAGAACAATCATTCAAGAAAGTTGATACAAATCAAGCAAAAGATGATAGAAACTTATACAAAAAATATATTTAAATAAATAAAAATAATAATAATTTATCAACGAATTACCTGATTACTTTTTAAATGATCTCACAACACAGTGTTACTCCAATATCAGCAAGTGAGACTTTCCAATCTGTTTGAGTACCTAAATCGATAAACATACCAAGTATATCACTTTACCAACTTGATTTTGAGATACTTTATGTGCAGTGATGATTAGAAATTTAAGGAGGGCAGTTGACAGAGATGTGAGGAGGCTTTTTTCCATTTAGGGAATATAATAGAATTGAGAAGTTGAAGTTCTGCATAAATTAGCATAAGCAGATGGAGTTTGTCAATATGTGGGATTGTTGAAGTGTGACACTGCAGGATAGATTTAAAGAAGATAAAACCTTCTTTTGGTTTATGTTGAATTTGTTTTTTGAGTGTATGACCGATCAGATCCTATGAATTAGAATGCAGATACCAATAATTTGAAAATAATTTATGTTTAAATGCATACCTAGTGTTAAAGCTTTATCAGAGTTCAGACATTAAAAAGCAAATGAAAAATAGAAACAAATATATGCTTAAGGGAATGGTAATATTTAAACTATATGGTTAACACTTCAACAATACAGGAGGGAGTTGTGTACCTTAACAATTAATTTCTGATTAAAATACCATTTCTGTGGCAGATTTGGGACTATGCTTAACTAGCTGAAGACTCATGGTACACAAAGGGACTATTTTTTTTTTTTAAGATACAAATTTGCCCCCCCAAAAAAAAAAAAAAAAAAAAAAAATCAGTGCAACAAGCTAACTTTTCCATCTTGCGATTAGTGTGTATGACACATTATCACAATTCATGTATTATACTGACATAGTGACATCACAAAAGATCCTTCGTTTTTGTTCATATTACTTGGAGCCAGGAAAACTAAAAGTACTTCCAAGTATCTCAATTGGAGACTAACCCAAAATCCTAGCAAAAGAATTTCCAAAAACCATTATATCAACCAAGTCATCATGAGATGCCATGAGGAATACATAACCATAGAACTATTATTAGTTAATAGTGAATGCATACCTAAAAAAATGAATCAAAATTTGCCATTTGAAACTGACAAGAATACAAAGGCAAGTTCCTTTAAACATAATTGGCTTGTTGACATCCATCTCAAACAGCTCATAGGCACGCCTTGCATGTTCTCCATTTCTTCCAGCTGATGCAAACTTATGGCAGCCGCACAAAATTCTTCAAAATCCAATTTTCTGTATTGAATAGAACTAATTCACAGACACAAGTCGACAATCAGCTTCCACTCTTATCATTATTTTTTTGGGAAAAATTTTCAGTGACAACAAACAGAAATGTGATTTTTGACAGCATTACCATGGTTTGCATAATCTAGGGCTTGTGAATCCTTCATCAAATAAGGGGAATTCCTTATCACACCCTGAGAAGACAGGATATTCAAAAGGCTTATGACTATTGTTATTTTCTTAGGTAGAAGAGAGTTAAAGAGAAAAATGCATCAAATTGACTCTCATAGGCAACCTATTTCACAGTTTTCATGCAAAGCAAATATAAGGAGGAAAAATTGAAGTGGTTACCTTTGTAAAGATTCTAATTTATAAAAAAACCTGATGCTCCATTAGGTAGTGGTAGAACATCCCAAGTAGTAGTTGCCTAAAACTGAAGCTATCCTTAAAAGATTTTTATTTTGATTAAATAAATCTGCAAATGGAAAGAAAACAAGATAAGGATTCTTAATCCTGACTTTTATGAAAGCTATTACAAGCCAAGGATTGAGATAATTAAGGCTCAAGTTTAGCTTGAAGATGCATAAGTAGTACCAGCCTTTTTCAAAGAAAAACCAACTCTAGCTGGTTCAGAATTCCAACCTTGTCTCACATCTGCATACATAATCAAATAATTGAGGACCTTAACTTAATTAAAGAAAAGAGGAGAAAGTTGGGTATTTGGTTAACACAAAAGGATTGAATCTTGTAGGAGATGTATGATTATGAACCTTTAGAAATAGTGGAATGTATGATCCTTGAGCATTGTAGGAGCAGTGCCACCTTTTCCACCTAGCATCAAGCTGACAAGGAGAAGAAAATACTAGAAAGTTTTTAACACTATGTTTTATGCCGGTTTACAGAAAAATACTCCTGATTATTTTTTTGAATCACTTGGGTTTTGGCCTCTCCAATTTCAAAGAATAAATCATTCAAAATTTAGTATTTCACATCATCCTTTGGTGTTTTTTTTTTTTTGGTGGGAATTAAACGCATAATTTGGAATCTATCTGAAATCTAGTGCATTTCTACTCTCTAAATTTCAAGCTGTGCTTTTAATCCAATCACACTACACAAATAACACAACAATAATTCAAGAAAGCATAGCGATCTATGTGTCAAAATATCTTAAAATTTGAGCAAAACATGGCATGGTACAAGCTGATACACAAAAATAAATTTCAGCAACTAAATACTGGTACTAGATCAGTTATCTAAGTTGATCTTTGACAACAATATCACTCCAATACCAGCACTTTTCAATCTGTTTATGCACCTAAATCAATAAGCCAAGTATATCACCTTAACAACTTATTTATGAGATACAATAGAAATTATTTCGATGAAGAAGCAAAAAATAGGTTTATGTACAACACTTTCAGGACAAATTTTATGAGAGAAGAAAATAAAGGAAATAGAAGGTACCAACCCACCTAGTTGTTGACTATTCGCACAATTGCAGGGCCCAAAAGTTTTTAAACAAGAAAAAGTACAACAATGGGACTTTTTCTATGATTCAATTGCTTTTGCATATGAGAGTAATGGTACCAGTGGCATGCCCCCTTTCCTATTGGGTTTAATTCCTTATATATAAATGCAAATGTCTTTCAGTAGAAAGACCCAAAGAAAAGAAAGAATTGGGATTACTCATATCAGAAAATTTGAAGAATTGGGTTCATCCATGTGAGCAATTTTAGGCAATCCTCCCATGATTCCTTTGCACCCTTTCGGTTGTTTGTATAGTGCTTTGAAAATATCTACAAATAAAATTGCAATTAAATTGGCCACAAACATCAATATCGAAGACAAAGAAGTCGGCATAAAAGAGAAAAAAATGTTGTATTTTTTATTGCATAGAAAGTACAAGTAGAGTTGTAGTACCTACCCAAAGAAGCAGAAGCATATTGGTTGCTGAACAAGAATTTAATCCTTAATTCAAAAATATGTGAACATGCAGGACATGAGCAATCCAATCCTTGCCATTCTCTCCTGGTATCTTTCTTTCAAGTGGGGACAGTCAATGATTGTCAGGTTTGTAAATAGGAGAGGCGACTCATTTCTTCAGTAAGTGATATCAGATTGGGGCATTCATAAATTTCAATATTTTCTTCTAGGGGCACTCCAAATTTCCTACAAATAACAAATATCAAAAATAAGAAATTAGTATAAAACAAGGAACTTGGTTACTATAGAATTGCACTAAGGGCTCACATTTCTTTCGAACTATATGTTTTTTCCTTGACTGCTATCTATTTGTTATTTTATTTGTTACCATTAAGCATCCAACTTAATTTTTTTTTTTTTTTTTTTTTTGGTGGTAAAAATGAATTCCTAGACTTAGGACATACAAGATTCCAATTTATATGCTTTTTTATAGATGTCAAACAAAGGCTGGATTATAACCTTGTACCTTTATGGTAAGTTAAGCAGCCCTAAGGATTCAAGACTACATCAAAGATGAAAGGAAATTCATGAAATGTAAGTGCAAAACCACTTTCTATACAAAGCTCTTATGATGTCTCAACTTTTGATATCCATCTTAACAGAATATTTGTGCAGGACAACAGTTACTCAATCTATGAAACATAAGATTTGTAAAAATCCCTTTATTCTTCCTAGGTTGTTGAATTAACGAATTATGCTTTTAAATCAAAGGTACAAGATTGGTAACTATGCTTTTGATGGCTTTGTTTACAAACTAATATGCACCAATAATTTTATAGAATATACAAAAATCCAAAGGTACAGAAAATATAAATCAACTTCACAACCTGCTAATATTATAAGTCACCAATCATTCTTACTTATCAAAAAAAAAAAAAAAAAAAAAGTCGCCTGTTTAGCCTGGATAAAATATTTTTTCTCAATAGTTGTTGTAACTAAGAAATTCAAACATAGGCTTTATGAATATTGTTATTTGTGTAGGTAGAAGAAAGTAATAGAAGTAATGCATCATGTTGACTCTCATAGGCAACACATTACAGTTTTCACTAGCAAAACAAATATAGGAAGTAAAAAGTGAAGTGATTACCCTTGTAATATTCTGATATGAACCAAAAAACTGATGCTCCATAGGGTAGGCGTAGAACATCCCAAATAGCAACTAGCAATTGCCTAAAACTGAATCCTCAAAAAGGTATAGGTAGAAGATGAAACTAATATCTGTAGTATTTTGCGTGCAAATTAAGGATTTGTATTTTCATTAACTAAATCTGCCAACGGAAAGAAAACAAGATAATGATTCTTAATCTGACTTTTACAAAAGCTATTACAGGATAAGGATTGAGATAATTAAGACTCAATGTTTTGCTTGTAGATGCAAAAGTAGTACTAGCCTTTTTCGAAGAAACACCAACCCTAGCTGATTTAGAATTCTAACCTTGTCTCATATCTGGATACAAAATCAAATTATTGAGAACCTTAACTGAATTTAAACAAATGAAAACAAAAGAAAGTTGGGTATTTGATTAACATAGAAGGATTGGATCTTAAAGGAGATGTATGAACCTTTAGAAATAGTGGAGTGTACAATCCTTCAAAAATTAATTCAAATCTCATGGATAATTGAGCAGTATTGGAGTAGTCCACACCTATTTACACCTAGCATGAAGGTGTCAAGTAAGGAGAATAAAATACTAGAAAGTTTCCAACACTACGTTTTATGCTGGTTTATAGAAAAACACTGATTTTTTTGCTTTATAATTCAAGAATAATTTATTCAAAATTTAATATTTCAGTTAAAGTGGAATCCATCAGAAATCTAGTGCATTTCTAAGCTCAAAATTTCAAGCTGTGCTTTTAATCCAATCATGCTACACAACTATAATTCAAGAAAGCATAGAGATTTATGTGTTAAAATATCTTAAAATTTGAGCAAAAAATAGCATGGTAGAAGCTTATACATAAAAATGAATTTCAGCATCTAAATACCTGTTTAGCTATACAAGTTGATCTTCCCAAACAATATCAATCCAACATCAGCATGTGGGACTTTCCAATCTTTTTATGCACCTAAATCAATAAAAAAGAATCAAGTATATCACCTTAACAACATATATATTGAGATACAATAGAAATTACTTGGGTTTATATATCTGCCCTAATTTCTTCTTTTCCCTTACTGGTATGGCAAGAGGTCATTATCTCAAATGACAAATTTTGTGAGAGAAGAAAACAAAAGAAAAAGAAGGTACTCACCTCCTAGTTGTTGACTTTTTCGCACAATTGCAGGTGCCCAAAAGTTTTTTTTTTTTTTTTAAAAAAGGTACAACATTGGGACTTTTTCTATGATTCAATTGCTTTTGCTTTTGAGAGCAGTGGTACCCGTGGCATCGACACCCTTCCTGGTGGGTTTGATTAATCCTTTTACTTCATAGTTCACATAGCCAAAAAAAAATCGACATATGAAATAAATGCAAATGTTTTTGGACATACCAAGAATTGGGTTCATCAGTGAGCAATTTTAGGCAATCGTCCCATGTTTCCTTGGCATCCTTTCAGTTGTTTGTACAGTGCTTTGAATAAATCTACATATTAAATTGCAAATAAATTGGAAGAAGATAAAGAAGTTGGCACAAAAAGAAAAGAAATAGTACAAGTTGTAGTTCTTACCCGAAGAAGCCGAAGGATATTGGTTGCCGAACAAGAATTTAATCATAATATTGAAAATCTGGGACATGAGCAATCTCGCCAATTCCCTTCTGGTATCTTTCTTTCAAGTGGGGACAGTCAATGATTATCAGGGTTTGTAAAGAGGAGAGCCGATGCATTCCTGATGGAAGTGATGTCAGATTTTGGCAATTGAAAATTTGAAGGTTTTGAAGTGCTGTAAGGTTGCCGATCCCTTCGGGAAGTGATTTGAGATTGGGGCAATCGTAAATTTCAAGGTTTTGAAGTGCTGTAAGGTTGCCGATCCCTTCGGGAAGTGATTTGAGATTGGGGCAATGGGAAATTTGAAGGTTTTGAAGTGCAGTAAGGTTGCCGATCCCTTCGGGAAGTGATTTGAGATTGGGGCAATCGGAAATTTGAAGGTTTTGAAGTGCAGTAAGGTTGCCGATCCCTTCGGGAAGTGATTTGAGATTGGGGCAATCAGAAATTTGAAGGTTTTGAAGTGCAGTAAGGTTGCCGATCCCTTCGGGAAGTGATTTGAGATTGGGGCAATCAGAAATTTGAAGGTTTTGAAGTGCAGTAAGGTTGCCGATCCCTTCGGGAAGTGATTTGAGATTGGGGCAATCGTAAATTTGAAGGTTTTGAAGTGCAGTAAGGTTGCCGATCCCTTCGGGAAGTGATTTGAGATTGGGGCAACGGGAAATTTGAAGGTTTTGAAGTGCAGTAAGGTTGCCGATCCCTTCGGGAAGTGATTTGAGATTGGGGCAATCGGAAATTTGAAGGTTTTGAAGTGCAGTAAGGTTGCCGATCCCTTCGGAAAGTGATATGAGATTGCGGCAGTTCTCAATTAGAAGATGTGATGTAAGGTTGCCTATGCACAATGGTAGAGTAACCAAGCGGGGAACATTTGAAATTGAGAGGCGTTGCAGAGGGCTGACACCAACAGATTGTGCGTCTTCATCGCTGAACAGATCAACCTCCGTGCACCCGTTAATAGACAGCGTCTTGAGGGAGGTGAGATGTTGCATAAATAGAGACAGAGATAGAGATTTTAGTCTATCGCATCTCTGTATCACTAGCTCCTCGAGAGAAGCCAGGTTTTGCAACCACTGCTCTGGCAGAAACTCTAAATCCTCAATAAAAGACAAAGATAGAAACTTTAATTTGGAGAGAGGAGGGGAGGAGTTCGAAGCAGAGGGAACCGAAGAGATTGCTGTCATATTCATTGTTTGTTGCAATGGATTGCAACTGGATCCTGTCAGTCGTAGCGGTTCTTCAAGATTTGGAAACAACGGCATGCAGGTCAGGTTTTTGCACAAACGAATTTCCAACTGTAAAAGACGAGGAAAAGAAGGCAATGATACATGCGGCTGGTATTGATGACTTGATGTTGCCACACCCACTGTATCCCTCCTCCACCATCCCTTTAGATTAGGGCAATTCCGCAATTTGAGTGACTCTAGGGATGGGAAAAATGTTGATGAAGCACAGATCTCTTCAATGATTTTCCGGTCTGATATGTATTCCAGACCATCCATTTCTTCTACAGATAGATTTCGGAGATTTGGGAGTTGATACATTGGCGATAGATGTTGGCACATCGATTTTGATATTTCTAATATCACAAGACCAGTCAGCGAAGGAAGCCAACTCGGAAATCTCACACCCTGGTACCCGAAAACTTCCAACATTTTTAAATTCCGGTGTGGCCGGAGGCCTTCCATTAAATTTTCATTTTCACAAACACCTGCGACGTCGTTACCCAGCTCATCCCATATTAATTCCAATTTACTAAGATGCTGCTTTTCCTTCAAATTCGCAGCCTTGGCTTTAGAGGTGGCATCTTTCACCCGTACCTTAATTCTAATGCTTAGTTCTCCTCTCAAGTTATTTAGCTTGTTCAATTCCGGAAGACCAGCGCAAGTAAGTTCCTTGTTTACAACAAACAATGTTAATAGTCGAAGAGAAGTCAACTGCCCTAATCCAGGTGGCATGTGAGTCAAATTACAACAACCTTTTAACTCAAGATTCCGGAGGTTGAACAAATTTTGAATGTTTCCCGGTAGTTCTTTAAGCTTTTTACAATAACTGAGGTTTAATGTTTGCAAATTCAACAATCTAGTAATAGAACTAGGGAGAACTTTAATGTTATTTCCAGAAAGACCAAGGTACTTTAAATATGTCAACTTTTCTATAGAATTTGGGACTGCCGCAATATTTGAGTAACGTAGGTCTAATGCACGCAAATATCTTAAACTAGAAAAAAGTATTTCAAGAGTTGATTTTTGACGACTTGATTCTTCCTCACCTAGATCTCTAGCTTGATACATATTAAAAGCCATAAGACCAATATTTGTTAAAATGAACGTGCGTACCTTCTTTGCTTTGAATAATGAGCTTAAATCCTTCTCAAGCACAGCGTGAGGTGTAGTTGATAGGTGACGAACATTCTCATTGATATTTTCTATATTTGAATCAACATATGCGCACTCAACTCTTGAGATTGATTGTGCAAGATCATGGATTAAATCATGCATTTTAAAACTAATTATATTCCCAAATTTATCTTCTCTAGCTTCTTGGAAGAAGGACCTCCAAAGTAAATCCATACAGTACTCATTAGCAACATCCTCCATATGTAGCTTTTCATTTGATGACTGGATAAATCCTTGTGTTATCCATAGATTTATCAATACCAACTTTGAAATCTCATAATCTTTAGGAAACAATGAACAATAAGCGAAACAACACTTTAAATGTGATGGGAGATGATCATAACTCAATTTTAGAATCGGTAAAATACCACTATTATTTTCTTCTTGAGTTACATTTGTAAGTTCTTTATTCTTGATATATAACCATTCATCCTCTGTCTTTTTGAAGTATAATATTCTCCCAATTGCCTTTATAACAAGAGGCACTCCACAACATTTTTGTACAATATCCCTTCCAATTGCTTCAAGATTAGGATTAATCATCTCTTGCCCTGTTCTAAATGCCATTTGCTTAAATAGAGACCAAGATTGGTTTTCCGAGAGGCCTTGTAGATAATGCGGTGAGATTGTGCTAGTAATCTCTGCAACCAATTTAGTCCGTGTAGTTATCACCACCTTACTTCCCTTTGAACCACCCGTCAAAAGTCTTTTCAAATTACACCACTTTTCTTCATTCTCATTCCACACATCATCCAACACAAGTAAGTACTTTTTTTGGTTGAGTGTTTTACGAAGTTCATTTTGTGCTTGCTCCATTTCAAGGTTTTCAAGTTTCAAACCAGTTGCACATTTAACTATCTTTTCAGCAATTTTTTGTACATCAAAGACATCAGAGACACACACTCACATGTGCAACTCAAAATACTTATTCACTTTCTCATCATTGTATACATATTGAGCAAGTGTAGTCTTCCCCAGCCCTCCAATCCCCACTATGGATATAAACGAAACATTCTCTTGCACATCATAGTCCAATAATAGATCTATAATGGCTTTCTTATCCTCTTCTCTCCCAATAACTTCTTCTTGACATACAAATGAGTAAGTTTGATCCCTCTCCCTATTCACAACCCTTGGTTGTGATGGATGTACTACAAATTGAAACTTATTCATATCATTTGCTATTGCATCAAATCTCTCCCTCATCGATGTTATTTTTTTAGCCATATCATAACGAAAAGCAAGTTGGTTTGAACTCGAAAAGAAAGTAGTAAGAGAAGTACGTACCCTCTTTGCCATTTGATCACCACCCATCACCCTTTGACGCAAATCTTCAGTGTAGAATTCGGTCAGCAAGTCATCCGCATCATAGACTGCTTCCCTGAGCCTCGTGAGCCAGTGCTTGACTTGATGGTTCTTGACCTGCTGCTCCTCAGCATCCAGAAGTACTGCTTGAACAGCGGAAACAGTATCCTTCAATTTTTCGAACTCATCTTTGACACCCCACACGGATCCAATCTCTGCGAAAGCCATAGAGCCCAAATTTTCAATGATCGTCTGCGCAACGCCAAACGGGATTGCTTCGGCCATTTCTTCTTGGTAAGAGAAAGAAAACACTGAAAGATAGATTAGATCACAAGAGAGCAGAAAGCAGCAGTGGTTGAAGTTGAAATGCCAAATGTGTGAGAAGGAATAAAAGGTTTGAAGTTGCTCAGGGTCACAAATATTCATAAAAGGGACCCCACAACAAAGCTTAATAGTGATTCTATCTTAGAAAAAGCTTCACCATTCAACTCCGCGTGAACGTGGTAGGTTCACTTTTTCCTTCTTGTCATTTTGTTGGAGGTTTTTTTTTTTTTTTTTTTTTTTTTTTAGATTGTTGAAATTGACTCTGATAGCATCCCACCGTAAGTTGTGTCATTCTATTTAAAAATCAATTGGTAATGAGAAATGTATATTTTCTTAACATCGTGCCTCACAAGTTTATTTTTAGAATAATTAAAAGGGGTTAAATTATGGTTTTCAACAGTTTTAAAAATTATTTAACGACACTGATTAATTTTTTTTAATAAGAATAATATTGGATATATAATTATATTGAATATCTATACATATTTTTTTACTTCTATTTACTTTTCTAATTTTTACTGTAATTACAAAACAAATATTTTCAATAATTAATAGTGTCAAAATTCAAAGACTAGACATTGCAACAAAATAAAATATGATTTTATAATGATATTTTTAATTTTATACATAAAATGGAAAATTACAGAATTAATTATAGATGATTGTAGCAATTTACATTATTGTTTAGTTACATTTTAATAGATTGATCACAAATGATTGGGTAGAAATATGTTAAGAAACAATTATTTTTTATATATTCTTTTAATAGAAACAGTGATTGGGTGGAAATATGTTAAATTATTGTTTAGTTATATTCATTCCATGTTTTTTCGAAGCAATTCTTAAGTACGTGAGAGAAGGTATAAGTTTGAAGTTGCTCCGAAAGAAGGTTGGGCTTTACCAAAGTTGAAAAAGGCCCCCCCACTGATCAATAGTGATTCGACTTGAGAAAAAAGCCTCACAGCTGCAATAATTTGACTCCGCGTAAAGACTATAAAGAACATGTCCACACTTTCAGCGACATATTCATGTGAAATGTTGACATAAAGTTTTATTTTTTTCCATTGTCTTTTCTTGGTTTTGTTTTTTTACTTAAAAAAAAAATCTGGAATAGAAGGGGGTCTGTGTTGCTAAGTAAATTCATTGGTTGGGAAGAATGAAATTCGACTTGAATCCTATAATCTGATAAGTAATTTCCTGCAATCTCATAAATAATCCACACAAGTTCAAAATCAATCCAATCAGGATATGTTTGGAAAGGAATGAGGTGATGATATAGAGATTCAAACTTTTCTCATAATGAAACATTTAGAATTGCAGAAAATCATGCTGCAGATGATGTAACCATACGCTACCATACTTTATAGTCACTGAATCATCATTAGTTAATTGTGGACGCCTACCTAAGAAATGGCATCAAAAATTTGCATTTGAAAGTGATGAGAATATCAAGGCATGTTCCTCTATAATAATCAGTTTTGTTCCCGCTTCTCTCAAACAGCTTATAGGCCATGCCTTGAATGTTGTTCCCAATTCTCCATTTCCTTCCATCAGATGACTTATGGCCGCCACACAAAATTGTTCAAAATCCAATATTCTGTATTGAATAGAACTAATATGCAACATACACAAGTAGACAATCAGCAGCCACTATTATCATTATAGTGTTATTTTAGGAAGTAAATTTTTATCAAGACAATCAGTTTTAACAAACAGAGATACAAATTTTGACAGTATTACCATGTTGGCATAATCTAGGTCCTGTGAATCATTCATTGCTTTGTTAGAGTTCTTTGTCACAGCCTGCTGCTAGATATACCACTATTACTAATGGCTCAAGAGTATTAAAATAAGAGAAGACAAGATTAGAAAAACATCTGACCATCTTAAAGGTTTGTAATAAAGAGGTGAAATCACTCATGCTAGGCCTTGATGGTGTGAATTGTTCCTGCAGAGACACTCTCTGAGCTACAATTAATATCTTTGCAAAGGCCTATCACGATGGCACAAAATCAAATGTTTACTCCTCCCATTATATCCAATGTTACAGATCAAGGATATTATATAAACAAATAATAACTCTATTCACGGCTCTAATAAAGTTAAGTATTTTTTTTTTTAGAAATCAATAAAGTTAAGTACTAGAATTTAATGACAAATTCTAGATGATTTCTACTCCATTTTACTTTCTTCTCTTACCTATTAAAAAAACCTTCGATTTCTTAAATTTATTCTATTTTGCTAGGAATTCTCAAGAGATTTTTTTTTCTTCGTTATCTTTTTTAAAAACAAATTGAATGGGTATTAAAGGGGTCTGTACTGCTCAGAAAATTAATTGGTTGGGATGAAATAAATTGGTTGGGCCTACCAATCAAAGACTACTTACTTTTCATATGTTGGCAAGCTTATTCTAGGTTAATCTTGATAAATCATGATGAAACAAGAAACTCATCCACTCAAAAGGTATTAGAAGAGAGATTGAGAATGACAAGCAAAAGAGAAGAGAGTTTAAGAAGGGAAAATCAAACCATGAGAAAAGTGATGGGAATCTTTTTTAGAATATGCTAAAATCCTATGATTCTTATAAGGTTCCTATCATCTGATATATAATTTCTAGTGACCTAATTAAAAAAATTGCATTGCTTTAAGTCAATGCAGTCAAAATATGTTGGAAAAGAATAGTGTGAATACCAGAGGTTTGAACCTTTTGTTTCCGGAATTTGAAATATAAGAATATATTTTAAGAATAAAGGAAAAAACATAACAATATACAACACTATTAGGAATTAGGATTGCAAATGATGTAATGTTGCGCTAACATTTGTACAGGGTATGAGGAGCTAAAGTAAACCTAAGTAACTTGATGAAATATTATCCCAATCAACACGAAGAATTGCTATTTTGCTGTTCTATTTTCAAATAAATAGATAAATAAATAAATAAATAAACCTATTGCCTAGTTAAGGAGAGAACTTTCGGTGAAAAGTTTCGAGTCAAATACTCAGCAGCTCAGCTAAATGCGAAAAAGGAAATAGAAAAGAGTGAGGAAATTCATTCATTTTTCACTTTCATTTTCTTTTTTTCTCTGTTCTCTCTTAAGTAAATAGTGAAAAAAGACTTAAAACTTGGAATGTTATCATATGGATTATATCTCACCGACCATTAAAAAGAGCTGGAAGAACTGCTCCATACAACGTGTTCAAAACCCAACCAAAAGATAACCAATACAAATGCTGACCTCCACATTCACATGCTTAAAACAATTAATACTGTCAGATCAGTGAGCATTAGCGTTTAAAAGCTTGTTACACTGATGGGCCAAATAGAATGAAGATACAGATATTCAGGGGCGGAGCCACCGTAGTGGCTTGGGGGGGCCCCGGCTCCTGCAAAAAAAAAAAAATTTCATTAGAGTGGGTAGAAAAAAAATTAGGCCCTCCAATATTGGACAGCTGGCCCCCCATGCCTAATTCTTAACTATTCTCCCAAGCCCAGCTCAAATATCCTCCCAAGCCCAGCTTTAGTTTTAAGCCTTATTACCTTATGTACTTCAAATAAAACAAGCTGGTCCGCTCAAGTCTAAACACTAAAAACAAAACTTCATTTTCTCTTCATCTTAAAAAATCGACCCACTGACCCACAGAATTCCTTTCTTTACTTCTTATTCTTTTGTTTTGTCTTCTTTGATACACTTTCATTTGCATTGGTACCGTTGCCTACCTACCAGCCCTCAAAACTCCAGTCCTCTATACTCACAGTCTGAAAAAAAAAAAAAAAAAAAAAAAAAAAAAAAAAAAAAAAAAAAAAAAAAAAAAAAAAAAAAAAAAAAAAAAAATCTTGACTAATTTTTTCTTTCTTCATTAGCTTTAGTTTTGGAACTTGGTGACTACTTAGTGATTGGTAAGTTTTCTTCTCTTTCTTAAGCATTAGACATTCATCTCTTTTTAGTATCTTTTTTGATTTTCTCAACTATCTACACCTAAATATTCACATGTTCTTTATATTTTCATAGATTTTTAGAGAAATACATGATTGAAGGCATGGGGAGATTGTTTGTGATGAGTATTGAAGAGAAGATCTAAAGTTGGAGGCAATCAGACAAAGGCAGTAGGCATTGTCACACGGGTGACCCATCTTTGCACTTTGTGAAGACAAAGTTTCTAAGGTAAAATTGTTTTGATTTATTACCTATTTTTGATTAGTTAGATATCATGTGGCTATGGATGTGGCTGTAGGTATTGTTAAATTGTTTGGTTTATGTTGTGTACCAATACTTGTGTATTTAATTTTTGTTTTCGTTTGAGGGGTTATTATTAATTAAAGTCGTATTAAAAATGGGTTGTATGTTTAAATTATAGTGGAAATTTTTTTTTTCTTGAGTATGAATAACATCCATATAACTAAATAAAAATTTCTAATTAAAATTTTATTTTTTAAACTTCTTTTCAGGTTAATTTTTGAGTCATATTCTTAAAGCTAAAAGAATTATGAGCAAACGAAAAACAATTGATGCATTCTTTAAGAAAAAAGATGTTAGCAATTCAGAAATTAGGACACATGTGGCTGTAGAAACAAATGTTGATACTTCAATGCCTGATGAACAACCTGACCCCTCCAAATATTCAAGAATTCAATCTGAAGAGATAGATCATGATCCAAGATCACGTAAACAAATATGTAAATTCCCTATCAACAAACAAGATGAAATCCGACAAGTATATCTCAAAGAAGGTCTATATCAACTTAAAAATATGGACTATCCATACAATGATAATACTCATCGTCGTTGATTTCAACCTTCATGTTTCGAATCGGCCCCCCCATATAAAAATTCCTGACTACGCCCCTGCAGATATTATCTGAGCCATGTTAATAGATATGATATAGATCAGATTTATGTATCAGCTTCCACATCCCCAAGTTTTTTTTTTTTTGCTAATAAAGGTTGATCATAAAACACCCAAAAGTGAAAAAGACTAGAATAGAAGTAATTCTGGAATGCTGCCTGCCTACCATTGGCATTGATCAACTAGAATAGAAGTTGTTATGAATCAGATTTAGTTAATACTACTATGAGTGACTTTGCTTTGTTCCTTATTGTTGCTTCAAAGAATCACCTATGGCAAAAAAATTTATTTCAATTCCCACAAATCATTGTAAGGATTTAATTTTGCTTTTAATTGAATTATTTACCTCCAATAGCAAACTTTGCTAATGGCCAAGGACTAAGAAATTTTCTTCTAAAATCTCTGTTCTTCCCATATGTTGGATACATTGAGTGGCTAACAGAGCCTCAATTGTTTAGATGATATGGACAAATTCTGTAGTCAAATAGTTTTGTCAAATGCTAAGAAGCCTAGGTTTGTCAAGATGTGTCAAGATGAAATTGATAAATAGAGCAACTTAAGGTAACAACCAATTGAGGTACAATATTTTTGGTTATTTTAGTTATAGTGAACTGTCTAATCATCTATTTTATGATATTAAGTTGATCAACATCAATAAAAAGAAAGATACAAATGTATTTATTATACTATAAAAATAAGAGATGCTTATCCCTATAGTGAAGGTACGGTAAAATCCATTGAAATTTTTTTAATCCTCTCTTATTTTGGCCTCCTCAAATTTTAGAATTGATTCATAAAAGCCCAAAAAAAAAAAAAAATTAACAGAAAGAACAAAACAACTTTGGTTCATTCCTAAGCCCATAATTCCTTTTTTTTTTTTTGAGAGTGAACCAGCTGCTGTTCATTCATTTAAATATAGAGAATCACAGTACATAGCTTCTGCTGCAGGGAGAGGATCTTCCTCAAGCCAAACAACCTCCTAGTCTATTTGCCTAGCATATTTAGCCAACGCATGGGCCACGGCGTTTGCAGTACGTTTTACACAGCTAACCTCCAGCCTACGAAGACTAGCAGCAATACACTTTATATCCTGATATACATGACCCAGACGAGACATATTTGGTTAAAGAGAATTAATAGACTTCATGACTGTGCTATTGTCTCCTTCAAGAACCAGCTCCGTGAACCCCGCTTCTACCGCGAACTCCATTGCTCTCCGGCAAGCCAACACCTCCGCTTCCTTGCTATCCTGCACCGGTGGCCCTCTAGCTGACAAAGCTGCCATGGCTTCTTCTTTGTCGTTCCGCACAATCACTCCTATTCCGGATGCATCTATCTCGGCAAATACCGCTGCATCAAAGTTGATCTTGTAACTTGATCCAACTGGCGGTTCCCACTTCAACACCAACCCAGCGCTTCTTTGAATAGCCAAGAGCTCCATTGACCCACGGTACTCTTGCAGCACATTTGATGCACGCTTGACCAGCCGAGTCGGGTCCTGAAGCATCCCACCATGTATGACCGAATTTCTTTGACCCCAGATAACCCAACATTGTACCAGAAACAACTCGAGCTCCTCCACCTCCAACTTGTCCATCATCTCCTCAAATAAATGGATGAAGTTTGCTTGGCCTCCCACCCTTTTTTGTATTCTTTCCTTACAACCAGCCCACACGTCTTGTGCTACCCCGCAACCCCACAATACATGCAGCACCGTCTCTGTTTCTTGTTTACATAATTCACACATCCCATCCTCAGTGATTTGTCTACGAGCTGGATGAAGTTTGCTTGGTCTCCCACCCTTTTTTTGTATTCTTCCCTTACAACCAGCCCACACGTCTTGTGCTACCCCGCAACCCCACAATACATGCAGCACCGTCTCTGTTTCTTGTTTACATAATTCACACATCCCATCCTCAGTGATTCGTCTGCGAGCCAGATTCCCCTTCGTGAACCCTGCTTCTACCGCGAACTCCATTGCTCTCCGGCAAGCCAACACCTCCGCTTCCTCGCTATCCTGCACCAGTGGCCCTCTAGCTGACAAAGCTGCCATGGCTTCTTCTTTGTCGTTCCGCACAATCACTCCTATTTCGGATGCATCTATCTCGGCAAATACCGCTGCATCAAAGTTGATCTTGTAACTTGATCCAATTGGCGATTCCCACTTCAACACCAACCCAGCGCTTCTTTGAATAGCCAAGAGCTCCATTGACCCACGGTACTCTTGCAGCACATTTGATGCACGCTTGACCAGCCGAGTCGGGTCCTGAAGCATCCCACCATGTATGACCGAATTTCTTTGACCCCAGATAACCCAGCATTGTACCAGAAACAACTCGAGCTCCTCCACCTCCAACTTGTCCATCATCTCCTCAAATAAATGGATGAAGTTTGCTTGGCCTCCCACCCTTTTTTGTATTCTTCCCTTACAACCAGCCCACACGTCTTGTGCTACCCCGCAACCCCACAATACATGCAGCACCGTCTCTGTTTCTTGTTTACATAATTCACACATCCCATCCTCAGTGATTCGTCTGCGAGCCAGATTCCCCTTCGTAGGCAAAATTTCTTAACAGGCCCTCCACCCAAATACCTTTATTTTACTCGGCAACTTGAGCTTCCACAGTCTAGACCATATAAATCCTCTGTTTTTCTCGCTTGAACTCTCCTCCATACCATTCCTTTCCCTTGTCAAACCTCTTGCAATGTAGTAACCTGACTTAACCGAATACACTCCATTCTTGTTAGGCAGCCACACAAGCGAGTCCGGTATGGACCTTCGACTCAAGGGAATGCGAAAAATAGCTTCTGCCTCCTCTCTATGGAATTGCCTTTCAATCAAACCTTGGTCCCAGCCCTGTCTATCCCAATCTATTAGCTCACTTACTCTCCAATCCTCTTCTGCTTCTAATGGCGGATGAAGAACTTGATTAGTTGGATAATTTGGAATCCATTTATCATGCATGACCCGAATGGAGCGGCCATCTCCAACCCTCCAACAACAACCCTTCTTCAAAATATGTTGGGCTGCTAGTAAGCTTTTCCATACAAAGGAACTATTGGGAACATCTGTTGCCTCCAAAAAACTGCCTCTGGGAAAATACTTGGCCTTAAAGCATCTAAAGACCAATGATTCCTTCTCATGTAACAACCTCCATCCTTGTTTGGCCAGCATTGCAAGGTTGAAATTTCTTAAATCACGGAAACCCATTCCACCTTCCTTCTTAGCTTGAGTTAACCCATTCCAACTTTTCCAATGGATTTTCCTCTCATTGCTCATTTGCCCCCACCAAAACCTTGCACACAAAGCATTGAGCTCATCACAAAGCTTCACTGGTAGTTGGAACACCCCCATAGTGTATGTAGGTATAGATTGTGCCACTGCTTTTATAAAAATTTCCTTCCTAGCTCTTGACAATAATTGTCCCTTCCAACCCTGAATTTTTTTCCAAACCCTATCCTTAAGATAGGAAAAAGTTTGGTATTTAGCACGGCCAACTAGTGTAGGTAATCCCAAGTAGGATTCAAACCTCTCCACCTCCCTCACCCCCATTGTCTCCTTAATTCTCTCCCTATCTTCAATTGCGGTATTGCTACTAAAATAGACCGAGGATTTCTCAAAGTTGATACATTGCCCTGACGAGGCTGCATAAGTCTGTAGCACCTCTGAAATAACCTGCACCTCCTCTTGGCTCGCCTTACAGAATAAGAGCGAATCATCTGCAAATAATAAATGTAAGCCCATAATTCCTCTAAATACAAATAACCAAACTAGATTTAACAAATCCTCAAGTGAGTAATATCCATTTTTTCATTAAAAAAAAAAGAGCACAAATCTCTGCCGTTTACTAAACAAAAAACCCAAATGTGAAAAAAAAAAAAAAAAAAAAAAAAAAAAAAAAAAAAAAAAAATTCCCTTACACCGCTAAAGTATCCAAACCCAAATGTGAAATGTCCAAATTGCTGCCTAAGCCGTAGCCAGACTTTGATCTAGGCTTAAAGCATCCACTTGATCACCGTCTCTAGCCCCATCCAGATCAGTCATCTGTTTGCAGTGGTACTAATGTCTCTCTCGCCCTCTCTGTTTATAGTGTTTGAGATTACAAGTTTGTTTTGTGAATAACTATGGCCTATGGGCTATGGCTAATTGTGGGTCTGGGTATATGTGAAACAAAAATAAAGGACTAAACTGTGTAATGTTTTGATGAGTGTGTGTAGTGTTGCACAGCTTGCATTTTATGTGGAGGATGTATCACTGTTGTTTGTTTTGCTTTAGTAAATGTTGTGTAAAATGATATTTGCTTAACAAGTTTCATCTTTAAATTTAATCTTTATTATTTTATTTTAAATTTATTAATTAGTTTTGAAAACAGTGATTCCTTATTTGTTTTATTTATTTGATATTTATATTAAGTTCTTCAACCTCTACAGTTTTTGTCATGTTGAAGTTGAAACCCTACTTTTTTATCGCTAACACTCACTGTTAATTATGTTAGAATTTTGAACAAAAATTATGGTACAAAAGTAATGTCCCTACGCTTTCTCATTTATATTATGCTTTCTCATTTATATTTGACAAAAATTAAGTAATCTTTAAATATTATTTATTATATTTTATAGTACTAGCATGTAGGTATTGGGATAAGAAAAATTCACTTTCAAAGTGTGTTAGTAATTTATACGGAAACAATTCACAATTGGTAAATATTTTAAGAGAAAATGTTCAAGATTTAGAGACTACTCCTCAAAAATTTTTTTTTTCAAATTTTGAAAAAAGATATAAACATAAAGAAATAAATATTACTTCCTTAGAATTATGAAAGTTAATTTGTGAAATAAAGGTTTTTTTTTTTTTTTTTTTGGCTGAGGGAGTTTTTTACTTAAGAATTTATTTTTATTTTTATTTAGTTCAGTCTCCTAGAAAAAATTCTTGGCTCAGCCACTAATTGTAATTCATTTTCTTTCTACATTAAAAATTTTAATGATAAGACCACCACATACCCTTGGTGCAATAATCATTCTACAAGTATAAATACTTGTAAGGTGCAGAGAGTAAAGATCGGGGTTCAAGTTTCCAGAGAATATGTGTGCACTTTGAAAGTTTCGGTAGCCAGAAAAGGTACGTACCATAGTTTCAAGGAAATAAATAACCGCGCATAATATGTATCAATTTATATATCAAAATCAAATCTTCAAACAGATTGTCCAAAAAAAAAAAAAAAAACCCCTTTTAAACATCTTTGAAAAATTAACCACTAAGCTTTTTAGAAATTTCTAAAAAGCTTTTTCTTTTTTCATTCTCAAAAAAAAAAAAAAAAAAAAGCTTTTTAGAAATTTGTTTATATTTTATTATTATCTTATATTTGTCCTGGTCGAACTATACCTTATCATATTTCTATTCAAACTTATATGAGACGTTAAAATTCCCTAAATACTTTCCGGAAGAATCCTCAATTGGGTATTGAGCAAATTGCTGAGATTCTCCACTACCGTTTTTTCTCAAAAGTTCATGCAATTGTACTCTTAACATCTGCAATTTTTTGTTTCCCAATGCACAAAACTTCACAACAATTTTGATGCCCAGAGCTCGAAGATAGTTCAAAATGTATTTTGTGGCCAGAAATCACAACTTCATCTGCAACTTCAACCTCTACTGGGAAGTCATCCCACTTTGCAATATTTCCATTGCCTTTCTTTCCCATTGGAGTCCTCTTTTCTTGACATCCTGGAACGAATATCTTCACGTACATTTGCTTCTTAGACAAGTGTGTAACGCCTTTAAGATACTGTATTGAGATAATACGAAGATATAACTTCATTTCTTTTGCTAATATTTGAGATAAATATCCCACGTTTTTGGAAAGCATAGAACTCTATATGGGTAGTAAGAATATAAAAGGTGACAGCGGCACACAAATATTTCATCGTCTTTTTTAGAGGAAAAATATTTATTGTAGACAAAATTCAGGGTATTTAAAGATAAATCATGCTTGATACTTATTTTTTATTGGGTATTATGATATGGCGTGATTAGATGGAAGTACTATGGAAGTAATTATCCAAAAAGACACCACACACCCTTGGTGCCAAGGGGTGTGGGAGGTAAGAGTCGGGCTTCAAGTCTCTAGGAGAGAGCTTCATACACATATACACTTAGATTAGGCTAAAGTAGAATTTTTATCTTGTATTAAAAAAATTTATCCAAAAAAAGAACATGAAAAAGATTATATTAGTTTTTGGATAATTCAAGTTGATCAGTTGGGGATGAGAGGACTTAAACCTTAGATGTCTCCATTTAAAATTTTAATAGGGAAATAATAAAATGTCATATTGGACCACATTTTTTTAATGTACAGCAAGGATCATTTCACTTGTGAGTTCTAGTTAGCTCATCTGATAAAGTCTCTGATTGTTGAATAAGGAATCTGGGGTTCAATTCCCGCTTACACCAAAAACCGATTGGTATTTTGGTCTGATAATAAAGAGTTATTATCAGAAGTGGACGCCATAGGTTAAAACTTTCTTTAAAAAAAAATGATCATTTCACTTGAAATTTTGACTAGGGAAACTTAAATAAGTATGATATCAAATCTACTTAAATGAAATTAAACATAAAACATTAAAATAAAATTAAGTTAAAACTCTCTAAAAAAAAATGATCATTTCACTTGAAATTTTGACTAGGGAAATTTATTAAGTATAATATCAAATATACTTAAATGAAATTAAACACAAAACATTAAAATAAAATAATAAATAATAATCAAACCCAACAATCAAAACTTTAAATCCCTGATGAAACTCTTTGAAAAAATCAAATGACTAAACTTTTGGGAATTTATTTATTTTATCATTATTTATCTTATATTTATTCTGGTTGAACTGATCATTAAAAAAAAAAAAAAAAAGTTCTGGTTGAATTATACTTTATAACTAATCAAAGACTTGTGAGTTACACTGTTTTATCATGAATTTATAGAATAAATAATTGTATTGAGAAACAATAACTAAATTTAACATAATTTTAGAAGCTGCTTTTCAAGAAGTTCATTTGTTTTTATAGGTTCATGTATTCATTCAAATTTCCAAAGATTAAGATTCTGATGGGAATATGTATGAAATTCCCAGATCAGTGAGATGCAAAATAGGAAAATATATATATATATATATAGACGGCAAAGAAAAATAATCACACACAAGACAGTATTTACGTGGTTTGGCAATTTGCATACGTTTACAGAGTTGCAGAGATTTCACTATTTTCAAGGAAAAATACAATATGTGGTGGCAATCCAGTTTTTTCTCTCAAAAAAATTCATCATATTGCAGTTAGGGGGATTTATTCAAAAATAACTATAAAACCCAAACAATATTATTAGTTAGGCAAGGTTTGAAACATATTAGTGAGGCACACATGTAAAGTTTTGTCCCACTGCCATAGTACATTTGCTAGCAATTTAAATAATGATCAATCTTGGGACATGATACTCAATGAACAAGGTTTTCTTTCTTTCTTTCTTTGTTTTGATTGAATTATTGTATAGACAAAGTTGAATGAAAATTTCTATTATCTAGGTCATAACTAAGGCTGATACTGAATTGATAAATGTGAGAGCTGTGGTAAGTATTGGTGGGTGAGGGAAGATAGGTCGTTGTCATTGCAGTTTAGAGATTTTAGGTGTGAGGGCTCAATCCACATTCTTAACCATAAGTTTTTGAAGTATTTATATTTAATCAATAATCATGATTGATTGATTGTAGTCATATTTTTAATACCACCTAATGACTATTCTATAATTGTACTCTTTAAGATAAGTGGTTCATAGGGCTGTTAAGTTGCAAAAGAATCTAAGAGACTGATTTTATAATATTGATCCTCAGTCACAACTTTGGTCAGTTAGAATATTATTTTCAAACAAAGACTAGGAAGTTTTGCTTACTACCGACGACATAAAATATGCAACTTCAAAATTAGTGGAGCTAGTCTTTGTATTTTCAAACAAAATATGCTTTGTATTTGACCTAATGGGCCATTAATCATTAATCACCTTTAATTTATGCCAGATATGGACCCACATAGAGCGGGACCCTCTATAGAGGATGTCTTGACGAGACAGGATATGCATCGTTCAAGTTTGCTTTGCGATGCTCGTTTGGCAGGCGAGGTATGCACTTGTCCAAAATCGTTGTCAATATATGTAGTAGAAAGATTTTTGGCATTTAAGTTTAAAGCGTAATTATTCTGTGCTTAGTGAATGCTATTATTAATACTAAGTTGCTCTGTTTGCAGGAAGTGCCAGGTTTACTGACTTGCCGTCATCGAGAAAAAGGTTTGCTTGAAGGTCTGCTTGAAGGTGGGTTAGACCCACGTATCGCCGCTCATATCACGGATGCAGGATTAGATGGACTACTTCGGGTCCTAAATATAGACATTGACCATAGCTTGATCACGGCTTTGGTGGAAAGATGGCGGCCGGAGACACACTCATTCCACTTGCCCCTCGGTGAGATGACCATCACGCTGCAAGACATAGAGGTTATAATGGGGGTTCCTGTAGATGGGTTGCCGGTGGTGGGATATACCCATATGGGTGATTGGGGTGACCTATGTGCCAACTTGCTAGGGCATAAGCCGCCGAGAGGTGTTCGTGGAGTTATAGTCGTTAAGAACGGTGGAGTGATGGAAGGGCCAAGGATAAAAGCCAAATGGCTTGAGGATCGGTTTAGGGACCCTCTCCCGGCTGATGCCAGTGAGGAGCTTGTGCAGCAGTATGCTCGGTTTTACATACTGGAGATGTTGGCTGGTATATTCTTTATGGACAAGTCTGGCGAACGGCACTCAATTAAGTATTTGCAATTTTTCAATCCAATTAGCAATGGAAAGAGATATAGTTGGGGTAGTGCAGCATTAAGTTGGTTATATAGACACCTTTGTAATGCATCAGAGAAGGGAGCCAAGCAGATTGGCGGTGCCGTGCTATTGGTGCAGTTGTGGGCATGGGAGAGGTTTCCACACATATGTCCTGTGATGAGGCATCCACACCAGGCACTGCCCCCAGGTCCACTTGCTATCAGGTATGTAAGATCTTAGATAGTTACCATTTTAAATTTTTGTATTATCTTTTGTCGCATGGGAATTATGTAAGTACCTAATATGGAGGTTATGTCTGTGTTGTTTGGTAGATGGAAAGGGGCTAAGATAACAACTGAACATCCAATGCACGTCCTACGCGCCTATCGTTTGTCGCTCACTTCGCTACGGCCAAATCAGGTATCGTGCGTTACAAGTAGGAATCGCTTTGGCATGTAATTGTCGTACTTACAAGTGGCAATGAATAAACATTTTTTATTTCAGAGTTAAACATTGTTGCTATGTATTGTTCACATCCGTTACACATTTTTTCTAATTATATTGTTAATATGGTTGTTTGCATCTGTTGGATCATTGCAGATTGTCTGGGAGCCGTACAGAAATTATTTGGGTTCCCTGCCCGCATATTGTACGGCAGGCCAACGCATATGGAGGTCTATCGTGCCGTTGATACATTTTTGGGTGGTCGAAGGCCATCACCCAGAACGTGTTCTCCGACAGTTTGGGATGAAGCAAGACATACCGATCAATGCCGATACTTCAACTGAACTTCACAAGATAACACTTCAGGGCAAGCATGAAAAAGACTGGGCTGTTGAACATAGAATACATATTGCTAAATGGGCGGCGCATGCCACAATTGCCGATGCACCGCCCTTTCATGGGGAGATGAGCTACAATGACGATTATATGGTGTGGTTTCGTCCTCGCACTGTTCACCATACTACGAGAGAGACCTTGTACTGGGACACTTTGGTAAGCTTACAAACACTGTTCTATTATAAATGTACCTCGCTTCGCATAGTTTAGTTCAACCTACTAACACTATTCTTGTATACTTGTGGCAGGTTGAATCACAGTTGAGGATTATGGAGAAGTGCGAACCAGGGTCTGAGATCTACAATGATTGTATTAATGCCTTGCGAGCTGTTGAAGAGCTCGGTCGGTTGACACTGGACGATGCACGCACTGCGGGCAACACAAGTGAACCGGCTGTAGGGCGTGGTCGGCAAGCAGGTAGACGTCAACGGCAAGGAGGCCGTCAATCTAGTCAGCGTCCCACCTCTAGTCGGCGTCAGACACCCGTGCCCACATTTGGTCGGCGTCAGACACCCGTGCCCACATCTGGTCGGCGTCACACACCCGTGCATGACCACACCATGGAGGAAGCAAGTCAGACAGCAGATGAGATGTGTTTGGACATTGGTTATGACATGGGCTCCATGGCGCACAATGATGCGGGTCCATCCCATACATTTGCCAATGGGGACACATATCAGTCCCCATCCATGAGGAGTGATGATACCTGCCCACCCACATCCCCTACTACATCTCCATTGCCCACCGCTCGTATGTCTCCCCCAGTGACTACCGGCACTGCCCCTGCAGATGTACATGGTAGAGATGAGATGAGATTCATGCCCACTCCTAGGTGACCCACCCCTGGTGCTGTCCCCCCTGAGTTTGTGCATACCGAGTTCATCCAGACACAGATACCCGCCGCCCCACCAGAGGCTTCACACATTCAGGATCGGCCGCGAAGGCCGCAACGGACACGGACACATCCTCCTGATTATGGGACTGGACATGGTACGATACTTCGATTCAATACCGATTACATATAATAGATAAATGATTTGCATATTAATATTTGGTTGTGTTCTTTTCAGGCAAGGTGAGACCAGTCAAGCAACCAGTGAGGAGAAGAAAACGGGAATGATTTTCGATGGACAAGAATAACTTATGTAAGTTATTTTTCAGTTGCACAACTAGATTACATTGTCCTTTATTTTCTCAGCAAAACTTTTGTCTACTTTATTCAACTAGTTGTTACTTATCTAAATAATGAAATGAAAAAAATAATTCAACTAGTTGCAGCATCAGTTGAAGTGTTCTTTTTACGATTATACGTTCATGTTTGCAAGACGACCGAGCTGTTTTTGTTCTTCTTTCAGATGCTATAAGAACTAGTTCTCTGCAATTGGCCTCATTGGAGCAAGAAAAGGCTGATGTGAACGTATTGAAACTGGCTGAAGATCGAAGGTTTGTGAGTTGTTTCTAAGTGCTTAAAGGATAACCTACACATTTCCTTGTCATTTTGGATAAAGATAGATTAGTTATACTTTACAATTGGTTTCTTACACAGAGGCAAAAGGAGAAACTCCATAAGAGAATAATTCAATTACAAAAGCAACTGGATGCAAAACAAGCACTGGAATTGGAAATTGAGAGATTGAGAGGGTCATTAAATGTCATGAAGCACATGGGAGACGATGGAGATGTGGAAATTCTGGAAAAAGTGGATACAATACTGAAACAGTTGCGAGATAAAGAAGGAGAACTTGAAGATTTAGAAGCTTTGAACCAAACATTAATATTGACGGAGCGCAAGAGCAATGATGAGCCGCAAGAAGCTCGAAAAGAATTAGTTAATGTAAGTGTTTTGCCTCTTCAATGATGAGCAGCAAGAAGCTCAAAAATTGCATATCTTTTAATCATAAGTTCTACAAAGTTCCATGGCTCAGTGGGTGGGTTGTGGGTGTTAGGTATGCGTGCAAGTCAATCACAATAACTAACATTTCTTTTTTGTTCAGGATTACATTTATGAAGATGAGCTGAACACCTTTGTTGAGACTGGTGCTCTCTCTGAGCTGGTTGTTGCTTAAAATCTGGTTCGATTAGATTTTCTCTTAGTTCTAGTTTAAATCTGTTCCAAGGCAAATAATGCTGTCAAATGCATGTTCTTTTTCATGATGTCGTAAACATTCCATGTCTTTATAATGCTAGTTTACCATAATCATTTGTAAGTATGAAAAGAGGAATGTGATTGTAAGTGACAGAAGTTCATGCTGAAGTACATGCTGGAATGTGATTGGTTATGTTGATTCTTCCGTTCCACCTACTTTTTTGCTTGATTTTATTGGGAAGGAGATATCTGGAGATGCATTCGCTATTGAGCGTGCGGCGATACTTTTTAACATATCTTCGTTTTCTTTGAAGAGTTACCATTCTAAGGATACCAGGTATCTGTAACAATAGGTGCTTGTGTCTTTTATGCATTTTATTCATGTGTATGGATCATTATGTGTCTATACTTCCCCTATTTCCTATGAAGAATTTTTAACAATGGCAATGGTATAAGTACTTAGATATGCTGATTTCTAGTTAGATGGGCTGCTGTTAACTTGTCTTTTTCTCATAGGAATGATCATAATTCCTGAACTTGCATTCATGACTTTTATGGGATTGAAAATTTTTGGACTGTGATTCTCAGGGGCATGAGATTTTTAGGTTATATTACCTTGTAATCTTTTCTTCTGTTTCTTAATATGCCTGTTAAATTAGTGATGATCTTTTGGTTTTACTGAGGACAATAATTTTTTTCCTACCTTTTCTAATATCCCCATTAAAGATGTGGTGTGGTAAGTAAAAATGTAAAATGAATGTTCAAAGGGTTGTTTTTCATATTTCATTCACCTCATCAAATTGTGTCCATATTTGTTTTGCATTGTTGCATATGTTGTTCATCTACTGAACTCTATCAGATTAAAAGATTGTTTTCTTTCTGGTCTTGTACTTGTCTGCTTGTGTGCGCACATGTTCACAAACACACACACACACTCACACTGTTCTCGCAGACGATAGGTTTGATAGATTACTCTCTTCACTTAGGGCTGTGTGCAATGACTTGACAGTATATTAAATTGTATTACATGACATAAGTATGTATCTGTTGTTTAAATGATGAATTTTTGGATCTATAATAGCACTATTAGGCTCTCTATGCGATCAAAATTTGATAACTAACCTCCTTTGCCTTCTCTTTTTTGTTGGTTTTGTCACTAGGACCTCTTGCTGTGATCTATTTGATATTCATTTACCAAAATTAGTGTCTTGGTTGATGCTGGCCTTTGTTCTCTGCCGTGAGGTGCCTATACTTTTTCAGAAGGTGAAATTTGTTTAAATTTTCTGTCTTGATATTGATTTTTTGTGTTTGATCGTTGGTTGTTGGCAACTTTTTGCTGGGGCACATTCCTGTATTTAAAGGTGTTTAAGGCTTGTCATCCAATGATTGCAAGGAGTATATCCTGTGTCCTGGATTTCTAGAATTATCTTGTCCCCCTTTTGTAGATCTTTTGAACTAATTTATATCTAGTCCATGTATTTGTTCTATTGCATAATGACTTATATTCCCTAGTAGATGGGCCATCAATTTTTTTTCTAAACTAATCTAGTTTTTTTTGCAATTATGCCAATCCAGTATTTTTCCCCCTTATTAAAGCACAAACAAATTTGTAGTTATTTTTTCCCCTCGTGTTAAATCGTGTTTGAAGGATCGTAAATCTCATTATTGTAATCAAGAAACAATCTGGTTAATTTGTCCCATAAAACCTGGAATTGATCTAAATCTGGTTTTCTATTTATTGAGGTTGGCAATGGCAAAATAGATTGTGCAATTATTTTGGTTCAACTTTCAATATCTATTTTGTTAAATAAAATTATTAGGTCACGATTATTTTAATAAAATATACATACCTAAACTTGTGGCTTTCAATTAATGATCGTGACCACAAATCAAATCTCATTATGAATGTGACACTGAAACTTATGGGATATGTAATAGTTTTGAATCATCTGACTTCACCCCAAGATGCTGTTGCCCATTTTGATCGGTGTCAAAGCTTCTTGCTGTTGTATGATCTTCCATTGATATTTACCTAGAAAGCTTGATTGACAAAATATGTGGTTGAGGGTTTATTTGAGAATCAAATGGATAATTTGAACAGACATAAATCAACTATAATTTGTCTTTTTTGGGATATGGGACTATACAAGAGTTTTTTGGAATTTTAATTGCGGTTTTTGTTTACCAACTAAATTTAGTTCGTTTATGTATTAGTCCTATTCGTGGATCTAAATATATTGTCACAATTGTGATTTTTTTTTTATCTAAATTTCCCTTATTAATTATAGGGAAAAAAAAAAACAGGTATTTGTATCGGATCTGGTTGCAATATGACCTTGTGGTGTAAGTAGAATTTTGTGAGTTAGATACAAGGATATCAATATCTGGGTATCTAAAAATTGATTTGGCTTTCAGCTTGCAGTGTCAAGTTAAATATAGTGAAGTTCTGGTTTTATTTTTATTTTTATTTCTTTTCCTGCAAAAAATTCTGTTTTGGAATTTGGATTTTTAGAAATCTACTTGAGTTCATTCCACTTTTACCTCAGCTTCCATGTTTTGCAGTTGCAAGTAATTCCCTATTATTTTGATTTTTTTTTGTTTTTGTTTTTGTTTTTTTTTTTTTTGGATAAGTAACGAAACCCTCTTATTTTGAATTTTGAGAGCTGTGTTCTCTTGCTGAAGTAGACTTTGTTTCATAATTTCATGTAATCATGGAGATTATTAATTGTTACTTTTAATGACACTACAGGTTTCTAAATTACTTGCTACCATATATGTACTTTCTGCCTCAACTGAGTTTTTTTCCGTTGTCCCCTTCTTGCAAAGCACTCTCTGAAAATCATTGGGCTTCATATTTTCATCAAGCTTCACTTGGCAGTCATCTTGATTGCCAGTTCTTTTCAAATATGATTGGGAGATGCAAAGTACAACCCCTTGTGGATGCTGAGGTATGTTCACAAGCTTCTCTGTTTGCCTATCCATTTTTAATTATTGGACCAACCACAAGTTTTGTGAATTTTCCCCTTAGCTTGATTTTTATGTTCACTGGTTTTCCAATTTGTATTCTTTTTTTTTATTTTAAATAATTGTTATTTTCCTGCTTTTCTAAAGCATTTTCAGAAAGCACATAGTTGCTGACCTTTAGGCCGTACCTCCTTAAATTGCATGTGATGAGTATTCCTCTTGATTCTGCGTGATAACAGAAAAGTACAACAAAAGTTTTCATTATTTATTTATATAACTGATGAGATTCGCATTGCAGAATGGAATGTCACATCTGAGGCCACTTAAGAAATTTCGAGGAATAAGTGACTCTCAATTCGCTTAGTCCATTGTTCCCTTCCACAATTATGATTTTATATGTCCAATAAAACTTGAGACAATGTCAAATTACAATGCAGTTGTTGGCTGTGTCTTTGAAGATCTATGTAGAAATATAAATCACCTTTGAAAGACATTCTTATCAATGAAATATGCATTAAACAATATGTAAGAGTCGTAACTGACTCTAGTAATACCCTGGTGATTTGTTTTAAAGCATATTGCATGTGTGCTATTTTTTGAGTTTGCATGTTGTTGGCGTGGCTACAAGTATAAGATGGGGAAAATATCTCACTTGAGTAAGTTGGTTATTAATAATCTCAATGCATATTCAGCTTGAGTTTTGTAAGGCTAATTATAAAATATTTGACAATATGCTCTCTTCTTGAGTGTAAATTTTATTATTTTGACAAGACTGCAGCAAAGATCCCAATACAATATATATATATATATATATATATGGGAGATCAGGAATTTGGGGAATTTTATTGTAAACAATAGATATCACTTCAGAAAGTGAGTTTAAAGTTATGCAATGATACAATCGAAGTTCTATCGTTGTCCTGCCTCCATGCTATTCTGTTCTAATGGCAATTGTGAATAATTATAATTTTTTAACCTTCTTAGGAAATTCTTGCTCAATAGGGAAATGAACAATCATTTGAAAATTTCATGCCCCTACCCCATTCAGATGTTACATTTGTTTGTTAATAAGTATTAACAAGAACTTTGTTATCGGCAATACATCTTTTGCTCTGCAAATTAGCATTTTGATTCTGGAATTGTTATTTTTGATAGTCACTTGGTTCTTCAGTGTATAAGCACTTGCTGTTTCATAGTTTAATAAGTTTTATTTTCAGGGCTCACATGTCACTGGCTGTGGTGTAGAAGAAACAAGCAACTTGATGAGGTTGTGGCTATTGCCTTTGCAGACTGAATCATCAAATCACACTTCCTAACTCAATAGTCTCTTTTTCCTGCTGCAGGCTTGCACCTGACTCTATTAAGGATCTTGAAGAATTTGTAGCAAAATTCTTTGTGGGCATGGAAGTGAGGTTGGCTAAGTTAGGGAATCTTATGATAGAAAACAATAGCAAAAAAGATGTTATAGGAGCCGATTCCAAGGTAATCTTTGTTGGAATTTAATTGTATGATATCAATAGAGATGTACCTATTACAGTTAATTCATGTGTTCAAGATAATCCCTTTTATCAATCTAGTTTATTTCTCCTGTGATGGGTAAATAACAGTCGGATTATTAATGGTATTTAACACAGTTGCTTTAATTGTTCTATATCATGGCATACAAAATTATGAATAGACTGTTTGGTTGTTGTTAAATATTAGCTCTGCTACCATGTTAAATGGATAATATTAGCAACGTGATGTGTTATACCATGTTGTGTATATGCTAGAGTGGATGCGGAAGGAGAAGCATAAAATAGGAACACTGAGAACACGAGGGTTACGTGGTTCAGCCTTGACGGCCTACATCCACGGAGGAATCCCTTAAGGGCTACATCTTTATTATATGAGAGTGTAGTATAATAACCTGTGTTACAATGAACCCTAACATAAGTATATATAGGCGACTAAACCCTAGACTACTAGTACAAGTAGGAATGGGCTTGGGCCTATTACATTGGGCTAATATGTTTAATATATATATCTCTAACACCCTCCCTCAAACTCAAGGTGGAAGCTTGATGAAGGCTTGAGGTTGGATAAGCATGAGAAGATCACTTGGAGATGCCTTGAAGAATGCCTTTGAAGAAACCACAATAAAGAATGTGCCAATTGACCAATTTCGGAGCTTCAAATGAAGAAATGGAGTCCAAAATTGGAATCTACGCGAAAAACTGAGCAAGATAGGCCCTTTCGGAAAGTTTGACTTTTGGTCAAAGGTCAACGCTAAAGTCAAAGTCAACTGGTCCAGGGTCAAAGTCAACGGATACTGGTCCGGGTCGGTTCCGGGTTTCCGGGTCGGGTCACGGATCGGGCAGCAGAGCCGCTGACGTCATCCTATGACGTGTCGCTGACATGGACTAGGGCTGATGTGGCAACGGCTTGCGTGGCGCTGACGTGTCAAGATGACGTCATCAGATGATGTCATGATGACATCAGCAGAAGTTTACTCGCGCGTGGCAGGAGCGTGCATTTTCACCGGCGCGTGGAGAAGAAGCCAGAAGCTTGTGTGGCGCGTGTAGGCGCGTGTAAGCACAGATGATGGCCGGAGTCTCAGGTTCTGTAGATCGGTGGACGAGGAGGCTGTCAGGGCGGCGCGTGTACCAAGAAAACGATCTGGATGTCAGGAATCTGAGGCGCCGTGTGTGGGAGGTTCCGGAGCTGTTGGAGGCGCGTGGCGGCGCGTGAGGCTGCCGTTGGTGGCCGTGTTTCTGGGTTTTTGTCGCGGGAGGTCGTGGAGCACGTCTGTGGTTTTGGTTTCATCAGGCGAGGCATGGATTTGCACAAATCTGAAAAGTGAGTGGTTTGACTTGCTTGAGAGATCAGAGATGTAGCAGCGAGGCAGCAACGGTGTTTCTGTGGGAGCTGCGTGATGCTGTGGACCCAGATCTGAAAGAAGGCATGGGCACTGTTGTGGATCTGTGTCATGCACGTGGGAATCTTCTTTGCTTTCTAGAGATGTTTGTTTGATGCCAAGAACGAAGTTTGGCTCTGATACCATGTTAAATATTAGCTCTGCTACCATGTTAAATGGATAATATTAGCAACGTGATGTGTTATACCATGTTGTGTATATGCTAGAGTGGATGCGGAAGGAGAAGCATAAAATAGGAACACTGAGAACACGAGGGTTACGTGGTTCAGCCTTGACGGCCTACATCCACGGAGGAATCCCTTAAGGGCTACATCTTTATTATATGAGAGTGTAGTATAATAACCTGTGTTACAATGAACCCTAACATAAGTATATATAGGCGACTAAACCCTAGACTACTAGTACAAGTAGGAATGGGCTTGGGCCTATTACATTGGGCTAATATGTTTAATATATATATCTCTAACAGTTGTGAGACTGCTAAGTGTTGTGTGTTCTGTAGTATGTTTCCAAGATCAACACATGAGACATTTGCCCAAAAGCTATACCAAACATTCAAAAATCATAATCGCTTCACCAAACCGAAATTATCGCCTAGTGACTTCACAATTTGCCATTATGCTGGTGATGTAAGTATGCTTTGTTTGTATCCTTTTTTTTTTAGTGATGTATACGTCATAAAATTTAGACCTAAGAAGCAAGATGTAATTGTCTTTGTTTAAAAAATACATGCACTGAGAACTTGACATGATTTTCAGGTCACTTATCAAACAGAACAATTCCTGGACAAGAACAAGGACTACGTTGTTGCTGAACATCAGGCACTTTTGAGTGCTTCGAAATGCTCCTTTGTGGCAGGTTTATTTCCACCTTCAGCTGAGGACTCATCCAAATCATCAAAGTTCTCTTCAATAGGTTCGCGGTTCAAGGTCTGATATTGTTTCTCTTCTCTTAAGTCAAATTAATGCTTCTTTCTTCTGTATTGTGGGTTGTAAAATCCTCTTTTGTACCTTATGCAGCAACAATTGCAACAGTTGCTTGAAACTCTCAGTTCCACTGAGCCGCATTACATTCGTTGTGTAAAACCCAATAATCTTCTTAAGCCAGCAATCTTTGAGAATAAAAATGTTCTACAACAACTACGGTGTGGGGTAAGAATGTTGATATCTTATGTGTTGGTTTTTTGTATATGTTTGTATAGTGTTTAAAGTTGAATGAGTCTATTTAAGTTTATATGGCATTATGTATCTTATTTCAGGGAGTCATGGAGGCAATTAGGATAAGTTGTGCTGGATTTCCTACTAGAAAACCATTTGTTGAATTTGTAGACAGATTTGGCCTCCTAGCACCTGAAGTTTTGGATGGAAGGTAAGGTATTTTGATTGTTTTTCTCTCTGTTGGATGGTGCCTAGCCATCAAAGGTCCTAACTTGTTTCTTATAATAATAAAATGTTAGTTCTGATGAGGTCACTGCTTGCAAGAGGCTTTTAGAGAAGGTGGGACTTAAAGGCTATCAGGTAATTATTTGATGGGTGATCTGACATTCGTCACAGCTGTGGTTCAATCATAATTACGTTTCTCTTGCTCAGTTGTGCGTTATTTTTTCCCAAAAATTTAGTATGTGGTCATAACATAAGTCTTGGAGAGATAATTTAACATCATTAAGAAGAAAATAATTGTAGTCCCCCTTTGCACAATGGATGCTAATTTATGTTGCTATCTTTTTTTCATCTTACACTCTATCTAGTTCGTTGTGGCTTCTTATCTTTGCTTATTATGAAATGTATTTAGAAAAAAATTGTCTTTTATATGTGAGGAGATGTAACTTCTAGTTATGAATGACAATGGGTTGGGTTTGGAATGGAGCAGGCCTTTCCAAACCTGAACAGAAGACGCTAAAATATGTCTTAAAACCGATTAGTTTTATGAATCTTATCCCCAATCTGTCCCATTTTTATTTGAGAAATCCAAGCTCGCTCGTCCCAAACCCGCCTATATAATTTTATTGTGTTTAGATGGGGTACACTTAAAATTATTCGATGTTAATTTCTAAAATACTATTTTACCACATTTGAGCATTGAACATGGTAAGATTATTCACAACAGAAAGATTATACCTTTTAACGGATGTATTGAAATTAAAAGGATGGTAGGAGATAACAGGAGATTTCCTCACAACAGAAAGAAAAAAAAATGCTTAGCACTACAACCTTATGGGTTGGTGAATTTTAGAATTTCCAGGAAAAAGAAAAAGCCTACGGGAATCTGATTTAGCATGGATGATGAACTAATAATGGCAAAATTTGCCGAACAGTATAATATTGGGAAAATTTTAGACGGATGGCACGCGTTCAAAGATTATTAGTTAGTTGGACTGTTTTTTGAAAATCGAGTACGGCAAAATCAACTTCCGGCCAAAATCGAGTTTACTATACTCGACTTCCTTTTTAATCCATCTCAGAGCTAATTTTTGGTAGAAAGTCGAGTATATCAAACTCGATTTTGGTGATTTTGGCTGGAAGTGGATTTCGCTATACTCGATTTCCAAAAAACAATCCAACTAATTAATAAACTTTGAACGCATGCCATCCGCCTAAATTTTTTTCAAAATCATATTATTTGGCAAATTTTGCCACTAATAATGATATCTTCTGTTTTAGTCATATGTTCCTTAATCTTATGAGTCTAAGGAATGCTGGAAGCTGTTGATTGTCCTCCTTAATCTTTTGATGTTGAGTGAGATTTTTTAAAACCACACTTAAATAGTATATTGCCTTTTTGCTTATTTGTGGTTTTTTTTTTTTTTTGGGGGGGGGGTGGGGGGTTTGGGGGCTTGAGAGGTATATAGGTTAGTTTGTGGTACTTAATTAGTGTTTACCTTTGCTGTTGTAAAATGCTGATTTGTCACATGTTCATACATTTATTTGCTGGATAGTTTTTGTGACCTTATGGTCATGTTTGTTTTTTTCCAAATTGGTAAAACTAAGATATTTCTTAGGGCTGGTCAGATGGCAGAACTAGATGCCCTTAGGAGTGAGGTGTTAGGAAGATCAGCCAGCATTATTCAAAGGAAAGTCCGCTCTTATTTGGCTCGCAAAAGTTATGTCTCGGTGCGTCGGTCTGTTATACAACTTCAATCAGCATGCCGAGGTATTTTAAATTTAATTCTAGACATTTCTTGGGGCATTCTGACGTTTTAGGTCATAGTTTGTAGTCCTGTCTATTGAGATTTGTCTATGTTTATTTTTAGTTTTTGTCTGTGCTGATTGCAGGACAACTTGCTCGGCAAGTTTACGAGGGCATGTGAAGAGAAGCTTCCTGTCTGATGATCCAGAGAGCCTTGCGCATGTATCTTGCTAGGAAAGCTTACACAGAATTGTATTCCTCTGCCATTTCTATTCAGAGGGGAATGCGTGGAATGGCCGTTCGTACTGAGCTACGCTTAAGAAGGCAGACTAAAGCAGCAATTATTATTCAGGTAAAGTAAATTGTTAACAAAATGCGTCACTATTTTTAAAAGGCTCCGAAGCATCTTTTTATTTTAGATTTATTTTTGAATTTCATTTCTTATGTTATTCTACAATGTTGAAATGTTTTGAAATATCAACATCATACTTGTGACTTCAGACATCTCTCTCAAGGAGCTGTCCACACAATTGTCTTACCTTTGCTGTTTAGCCGTGTTGCTGAATTCTTTCTTTCTCTTATATTAACTCTCAATCTTGGAATACTTATTGCAGACCCAGTGTCGCAAATTCTTGGCACGGCTAAATTATATGAAGATAAAGAAAGCTACAATTGCGACACAGTGTGCATGGAGAGGAAGAGTTGCTCGAAAAGAACTACGCCAGCTTAAGATGGTGATTACCTCTTCCATTATTGTCTTCTCTTTCAATTTCATAAGGTCTTATATTATTGAATTGCTAAGGGATTGTAGTTAGAGATAAAATCAACAATAAGATTTAATGTTATTTGGTCTGTAATGAGACATCTGATAAAATTGGAAAAATGCATATTAATTTTCAAGCATGTATTCATTGTTTTCAACTAAAGGCTGAAGTCTTTTGTGGGGTTTGAGGGATGCTCCAGTGGTTCCAGAATCTGTTGTGGTACCTGGCTTTAGGATTTGAACCCCTCCAGCCCCTCTTCCCCTATTTACCTATAATAATAATTATAAAAAATCTGAAGTCTTTTCTATCTTAAGATCCATAACCTTCATATTTTATATGGCATTCAGATTCTAAAGCTGATTGAAGCAAGATCCATAACCTTCATATTTTATATGGCATTCAGATTCTAATTCACAACTGAAAGAAAAGGGATAACTAAAGGAACTGTTTCATTCTATTTCTCTTTACAAAGGGTTGCCATAAAGTTTTTTATTTTTTTAATTTTAGTATTGACCAATAGTTGCATCAATTCATGGCGGCTGTAGTTTTTGCTAGCTAAAAGGACAGAGTTTCATCATCTAACAGCAACCACTTATGGTTTGTGCAGTCACCCTGCATTCTCTTACAATGGAAGTACTTAGAAAGATCACCTCTTCCAGCATCATTCGTCAACCTCAACATTTGTTGGCAATACTTGAATTACAATTTCCTTCACTGTGAGATTTGTTAACTGTCATAGGCACCCCACACTATCCACAGCCATCGCATTCTCCTCACAGCAACCAAAATCCTTCTCCCTATCTCTCAAGCTTTACTGCCCCATTTTGTCTTGACTTCTCAAACCAGTACCACTCAACTCTACTCTCCTGATGATCTCTGGGGTCTCTCCAAGCTCGTCACCTTACCCTCACAATTTTCTCACATTAAAAAATTGAAACTAATACAATGCCTTGTCACTCCTTTTTGCCAATTAATGTCCTTTGACAAGTGCTCCTAATCGATCTCACTGCTCATATTTGATATATCCCAGAATGATAGGGAAGTATATTGCTGTATAGTTTTGCACTGAATACTGATTCAGTGACAAACTCCTTTTTTAATCGGGAGCGCTTAATTTGTAAATAGAAAAAAAAAAACATCTTAATAAAATTCAGCTTCATATATGAGGCAGATATTGAGTTACTAGGATTTTATTATAGCACCCTCAAGATCAAAACAAAACAAGCGAGTTATGTAATTTCCAGGAAAAAAGAAAATGAAAAAGAAAGTAAAGGAAATAGCCTGTGGTTTTTCTACTTTCCAAGTCATTTATGATTGCTTTACTTTTTATTTTTTGATAATGTGGCTTTTCTTATGCTGCACAGCACAGTTTGCCAATTTTCGCTTTTGTATGTGATATTTCGGGGCTCTTAGCTTTTCTCATCTCTATGTACAGGCTGCAAGGGAAACTGGTGCTCTTCAAGCTGCCAAAAATAAATTGGAAAAGCAAGTTGAAGAATTGACATGGAGATTACAACTGGAGAAACGTATGAGGGTAAGTATTAATATAATTCATTGAAAGTTGTGTTAAGTTGCTGCATTGCATTACTTATCTGAATATGCTGTCAGATCCATGAATTTTCTACGAGGCTTATCTATTTTCTGGAATTGTGGACCTTGGCCTCTCGAAGTATGGCTAAGTTTTCAAAAGTGTTTTTGATAGCAATTCTTGGTTCAGGAGAAGAATGGAACCATATGATCTCATTGATATTAAATCATAGAGTAACAAACATGTTGTGGACGACTAAATTTCTCGGTTCGAAATAAAATCAAACAAGTAAAATAGTGTCACAAGTGCGAATTTGTATTGATGATTGTGGTATACTTCTCTATTGATTACAAAAGAATTATCCTCTGATTCGATCTCCTTGAAAGACTTGTTGATTGGAATTGTAATAATGTAATCTTGATTTGAACACAAAATATCCTTCAATTTGGTTGATGGATGGATCGAAGATTGTTGAAACAGAATTACAATGAATCTCTGGCTATGAGCTTATTAGAAATCCTTTGTTCTTCACGTTCTTCGCGTTCTTCGTGTGTTCTTCGTGTTCTTGGTGTGTTCTTCGTCTTCGAAGGTTTGTGGTGGAAGTTCTTCGGGGCTTTAGAGGCTTGAATCCGTTGAACTTCACTAATTTGTGGTTTGTGAGGTTTCTGGAGGCTTTTGAGCTTGATTCCAATGAACTTTGATATGTAGGAATATGATTTGGATGATTCCTGTTTGAATGCTCTTCGTATTTGAAGGTTTGTGGTGGAAGTTCTTCGGTGCTTTAGAGGCTTGAATCCGTAGAGCTTCGCCGATTTGTGATTTGTGAGGTTTCTGGAGGCTTTTAAGCTTGATTCCAGTGAACTTTGAGATCTAAGCAGGTAGTTTGAATGATTCTACTTCGAATGTTCTTTGATTTTAAGGGTTGAAGTTCTTGAAGTTGCTAGAGGCTTCAAGGTTTGATTCCAGCAGAGCTTCTGGACTTCTGAGTGCTTCAGATGGCTTGGTGCCCTTCTTCCGCCCTTCGGATCTCAGCTCCCCCCCTGAAATGCCTTAGGAAGGCTTCTATTTATAGGAGTTTGGAGGTGGGTGAGCGACATGTGGCAGAGTTTGATTGGTGACACATGTCACAATCTGATTGGTCCGCTTGTGTCATTGCTTACACGTGCGAGGTTGCTTGGGTCATCGCTTACACATGCGAGGTTGCTTGGGTCATTGCTTACACGTGCGTTGATGCATGATTGGTTTTTTTGCATGACACTTGGCCAATTTCTGTTGGCTTCTGAACAGCAATAGTAAACCCTAGCAGCAATACGTGGCACTTTGTAATTGACTGTGTTTTGTGAATTTGGTAGTGTGACGTGTCAGCTTGTGATAGGTCGGGAATTTTCCCTCTCTACAAATGCCCCCTCGAGACTCGTTCACGCACACAGTTTTAGAGTGTGGTGTGGGAATGAGTTTCGAAAACAAACTTTTGCACTTGACTCTTCAAATGAAGTAATTGAAGGTGGTGGAGCTTTCAGCAGGATGAGATAATTTCTGAGGAGTAAACCCACCCATATGAAAGGTTTTGATGAGGCCGAAAAGGGGTCTGCCAGTATTTGAATGTACTCGCATGACCGAGCCTTCTCAGCAGAGGTTAAGTTGAAGTAACTTCAGAAGAATATTTTGGATCGTTGGCGGCGATCATAGGGTGTAGAAGATGGGGAGGATGCAAGGATGGTGGCTGGGTACAGCATGCAGAGTCATGGGGCTAGCCTCGTGTTTTTAAGAACTTCTGGTGAAGTTATCTCAGAAGAGTATACTTCGGATTACAGCGAGGCCATGTGGGAATGTGGTTGAATGTGCATGTGTTATTGCATCACTCATGTTAAGTTGAGGTAATTTCAGAAGTTTAGGGATTTTGGGGATGCTGATGTTGGTGGGAAGAAGATGATGGAGATGATGTGGAGATGGTGACTGTGTGAAGAAGATGGAGATGAAGCAAAGTGAATGGGTGAAACACACGCCACCATGGCGCTGGCCCTGTACGTTGGGGATCCTCTGGTGTAGATGTTTATGGGAAGTACAACTTGGGATCTGGGACTGATTGCATGCTGAATGAGGTCCGGCGGCAAGTCATAAAATGTGCATGTGTGATGGGACCACGCCGACGAACGTTAAGTTGAAGTAATTTCAGAAGAGTATTTTCTGAAATACTTCAAGTTGAATTTAAGTTGGAGTAATTCCAGAATGTGTGTTTTAAGGTACCAGCAACGATGACCTTTGGATCTCACTGTGGTTGGGACATGGAACAAGGCTCAGGTGACCATTTACCGGCTCCAAAGGCTGAATTCTGATGAGCTAGCGCCTTGGAGGTTGTTTCAAGTGTTGGATGAAAGACAATTTGTAGGATATCCCAACACTTTTTACCATCTTCATTTACTGCTTCTTGTTGGAAAAGCACAAAAAAATGACAGATGGAGTTAACTTGTGATTCTAGTCTTAGAAACCAGCCAAGTTGCTGTTTGTTCCGAACTGCTGCCTCTGCTGGAAGACCAAACAATTGGAAAGAGACTACGGGAGCCCTGAGCCTAGGAACAGGTGTATCAGCTGGACTTGGATTTCTTGGCCAACCAAATCCGAGGAAGCTTGGAACCACAGTGCAGACCTTGTTATGAGTAATTTTATGGACAACTGTGGTCATTAAGGGGAGAAACAAAATTTGTTTGGATCTCAAAACTACAATGATGTTGTGAAGAGGGTTTCTACCGAACCATGAGAGGGTTGATTTCGAACTGATTATGAAGCAATATTGGTTGCTAAGTGTTGAGAATGATGAAGCCATAGTGGGAAATGGCTGTGAGAAGGAGGACTTGAAAATTTGAAAGAAGCAAATCTTCATTTCATGACTCAGTGTGTTTTTCTGGATGAGTTCTTGATGAATCTGGCCCTTCTATTTATAGTGGAGAGACGAAGAATGGTAGGTTGGTAGTTAAGAATGGTGGTTGAGAATTTTTGGTGAGAATGGTAGATTTCCGACCGGTAGGCACCGAACGGTAGGTGGGAATGTTTGGCACCAAAAGGGGAATAGTAGATTAGATGGGTGACCCGATGTAATTTCAAGTTCAAGACACACTTGTGAGAGTCCATTTATACTTTGAAAGGGAAGTCTTGATAGAGTCTGGAGAATAACCTTGAGAGGGTCCAGACCAAGTGGATGAATCTCAAATTTTGATATTGAGAGCTTTAGTTTTGGACATTGTGAGTCAGATTGGTGATCTCCAAGTCACGAAAAACTATGCAAAACAAGTCTGGCTCGAAAATCTTGACTTTGAGTTGATTTCAACACAAAAGACAACTATCTTGGAATTGAGTTATTTGTGCAATTTTCGAGTCTCAAATGATGGAACGAACTCCAAAATTGGAATGTACGTGAAAAATTGAGCAAGATAGGTCCATCTTAAAAATTTTGACTTTTGGTCAACATTTACGCAAAAGTCAACTTTTTGGAAATTGGATGTTTGCACAATTTTCGAACTTCGAATGAAGAAACGAATCCCAAAATCAGAATGTACTCGAAAAACTGAGTGGGACAGGTCTCTTTTGAAAATTTTGACTTTTTGGTCAAAGTCAAAGTTCAGCCTGGTCAAACTTTTTCCTTTCTATCTCTCTCTTTTTTTTTTCTTTTTTTTTCTTTTTTTTTTTTCGGTTCGGACCGGGTCAGATTTCCGGGTCGGTCCGGGTCAAACGGGTCAGACCGGGTACTAGGCTGATGACGTCATAGAGGCGCGTGCAAGCGCGTGTGGGAACTGCCAGCACGTGAGAGCGCGTGAACATTGAGGGAGGCGCGTGGTAGCGCGTGCACCTGACGCTGTGAATTGCCGGATTTTTTGTCGGCGCGTGGCGGCGCGTGAATCGTCGTTTGGGCCTGAAATTTTCAGGTTTTGTAGAGTAAAGACCGTTGGATCTATTGGTATGGTCTGTTTTCTGAATTTGTGAACAGATTTGCACAGATTTCAAGGATTAAACCGTTGGTTATCACGAGTTTGTGGCGGCGCGTGGCGGCGCGTGGTAGCTCCTTTGAGGATGATTTTTCTGGGTTTTTTAGATCTTTGTTTATAGAAGATCCCTGTGGGTTCACTTTTGTGAAATCCTGAACTGATTTGCACAAATTTGTCAGAGAAGGATGCGGGTCATTGTTGGACTTATGTAGCTTTTCAACAGCTCTGACAAGGCGGCACCTGTGTTTAGATTTGAAGGTCGTGAAGTGGGTGATGAGCCACCATTTTCTGACTCTTTTCATTAAACGTCCTCTTTTATCCTCAAAACTTGGTGCAACTTCTTTGATTTTGAGTGCAGTTAAGTCTGCAAAGTTTGACTTTTAAACTTAAGACGTTTTCACATTTTTTTTGAAACGTGAATACAATTTTTTTGTTTTCCACTAGCTGGTTGGTAGAACCATTTATTGGTTTGCTGACTTTCTTCATTTTTCTTGCCTGCTATCTCAGAAGTTTTCTATATAAAGGCATGTTATTGCCTTCCTTTATCACTGAGGCACATGCTGAACATTCAGCTTTCTTCTCCTGCTATCAAGAATTTTTTTTTTTTTTTTTTTTTTTTTTACATGCCATGAAACCTTTTCTTGACAAATTTTTTTGTTGCTTGTTTTTGTTTTGCAGAACAGTTTTCTTTGGCAATTAAGCCGCACCAACACTTGTCTTTTCAACGCAGTCATCTCAAGAGTCTTTGCAACGTAGCCACATCAAGAGTCTTTACCATGGAGATATGCTAGCACTTGTTTTTGTATGAAGGTGATCCACACTTGTCTTTGTCATGAAGCTAGGCCAACTCTTGCATTTGCATTGAAGCCACGCTGACATTAATTTTTGCCATGAAGCCACGCTGACATTCATTTTTGCCATGAAGCCACGTCAACACTTTATTCGCACCAAAGCCGTGCCAACCTTCATCTTTGGCATGCAGCCACGTCAACACTTCATTCATACCGAAGCCGTGCCAACGTCTATCTTTGTCATGAAATCACGACAACACTCCATATTAGCACTTGCACTCGCATTGACGTTGCACCAATTTTTAAAGGCAACATAGTTCAGACATTGAGGGTGCATAGCACTGTAGCCAGACATCAAGATTTCAGAGATGCCAACAAGACTTTGAAGATGCAAGGATTTCTCATTAGGACTTCGGAGATGCCAACAAAACCTTGAAGTTTCAAGAAGAATGCCACCAAGACTTTGAAGATGCAAGGAGCTCTCATTAAGACTTTGAAGATGCAAGGAGATGCCAACAAAACCTTGAAGTTTCAAGAAGCCCCCATCAATACTTTGAGGATGCCAAGAGATGCCGTCAAAACTTTGAAGATGCAAGATGCCATCAAAACCTTGAAGATGCAAAAAGCTCCCATCAAGACTTTGAGGATGCAAAGGGATGCTGTCAAAACCTTGAAGATGCAAGGAGCCTATATCAAGACTTTGAACATGCCACCAAGAATTTGACATTGCACTAATATGCTCTTAGAGGTGAGATGAAGTAACACCATCTTCAGATGTTGGAGGAAGGTGACGTTGTCCAAATTTTAGAAATATGATGTGAAATGGCACCACTCAGAAGGGAGATGATGTGGTCCAAATTTCAAAGTTGTGAAGTGGCACAACCTAGAAGAGAGACGATGTAGCCTAGTCTTGCAAGGTACAAGAAGATGCCCCCAGGAAATAAGTGATGCAAAGTACACTTTAGAGATATGGGAGGATGTCCACAGAAGAGGGGCAATGCCATGAAGACTTCATTCTTTGCAAAAGAGGTTGAAGATTTTATTTTACTCCACAACCAAGAACTAACTTATGTTTATCATTAGTTCAAGGAAAGCTGAGTGACACCAATTCTTTGCAGCCGTCATTTTCTGCCACAATGATCTTTGAGCATCATGTAGTGAACAATTGACTAATTCTAAGCAACGCCTGCTAATTAAAGGGATCTCAAAAGCATATTGACGACCTTTCAAAAATTCCTTAAGCTAGACTGGCAATTCTTCTTCTTTTTCATGCGACTGAACTTAGTAAGTGATACCAAGTTGCCTACGTACCCCGGAAAGGGATCAAGTCATTACGTAGTTCAAAAGATTTTGTTTTTTTTTTTTGTTTTTTTTTTTGTTTTTGTTTTTGTTTTTTTTTTGTTTTTTTGTTTTTTTGTTTTGCCAAAAAGGGGGCTCAGTGTGTAATAGTGGGTATCACCACTAATCGAACCCGAGACCTCTCAAGGGCGACTTGGGCATCCAACCACTACGCCACACTAGCAATTGGTGACATAGAGTGGGATTAATTTCTCTTTATTGGTATGCTTTCAAAGGTAATGGGAAGACATCATGTACCCTTACAGCATTACAGTGGGTAGTTTAAGCTCTTGCCAAGGAGCAATCCTCGATTTTCAAGCATAGAAGCGTTTGAGGAACTTCCCATTGATGGGGTCGATCCTTGCATAATCATTGTTGATCAATTTGTAAGCTTCGTGGGTGTTTGCCCCCTGCTTGAGAGTTGGAAGTACATCACAAGCAATAGTCACATGGTTTAACCCGACAACTTCATTGAAGTCTAGATCAATCTTGTTTTCTTTGGCAAGCTTCATGATTTGTTCTTTGAAGACGAAGCATTTTTGGATTGGGTGGCCAATGATGCGATGATATTTGCAGTAGTTAGGGTCATCAACTTTCCCCATGTCTTCCGGCCACTTGCATTCTGGCAATTCGATCAGCTTCAACTGCAATAGTTGTTCTAAGATGTTTGGCACATCTTCATCAGGGAACGGATATGCTTTTTGCTCACGTTCCTTAAAAGTTAGGAGACGCACTTCGTTCTTTTGCCATCCTTCAAGCTGTTTTCCATTTGCCTTTGCTCCCCTTCTTGGAACTTTGACTTCGGTAGTGTTAACAACCATTGGGTCTTTGAGGCTGACTTTTGCATTCCTATCATTTCTCCTTACTTCCTTTTTGCTCTCCTCGAGTATGGGAGGATTTGTACTTCCATGGCTAGCAATGCTCAGCTCCATGTCATGCGCACGAGTTGCTAGCTCTTCAAACGTTCGAGGCTTTATCCCTTGAAGGATGTAAAGAAGTCCCCAATGCATGCCTTGGATGCACATCTCTACAGCAGATATTTCAGAAAGTCTATCCTTGCAATCCAAACTCAAAGAACGCCATCGATTGATATAATCGACCACCGGCTCATTTTCCCATTACTTGGTATTAGTAAGCTCCATCATGCTCACTGTACGATGCGTGCTATAAAATCGGTCAAGAAACTCTCTTTCGAGTTGTTGCCAGCTATCGATTGACTCGGGTTCTAAGTCTGTATACTAGTTAAAGGCATTCCCTTTGAGTGAACGGACAAATTGCCTTACAAGGAGGCCTCCTTGAGTCCCTGCGTTCTCACAAGTTTCTACAAAATGAGCAATGTGTTGCTTAGGATTTCCATTGCCATCGAACTGCAAGAACTTGGGGGGTTGATACCCATTTGGCATCCTCATGTTATTGATGCGCTTTGTGTAGGGTTTTGAATATGTGAGAGAACTTGTAGAAGAACCTCCATATTGTGCTCGGATGGTATTTGTTATCATGTCTTGTAATTGTTGGACTAACAACGAAGCAACCGAAGTAGATTGTTCTCGTCGGGAAGTGTCTTCAATTTCTCTCCCTTTGTCATCCTTTGCGGATGTAAATTTATGACCATGGCTTGATTCACCAAGATCTTGTACTTCGAGTTTGTTCATTAAAGTTGCAATTTGGAGGTCCTTATCTTCAAGTGCTTTTGTGAGAAGGACGACCCTTTGTTCTATTTGAGCCATCTTTTCTTCCATGGTAGTGGTGTTAGTCATCATGACTGACACAACTTCCCAAGATGATGGAGAAGGAAGTGAATTGAAGTGAACGCATGAAATCTCATTTTTTGGGTTCCCTTTGATAGGAGAGAAATTGTGCGAACAACTTCTTATGAAGGAAGGAGGGGATTTGCCCCCATACTTGAGGTGTTCCAAGGTGGAGATGTCCTTGTTAATGACCTTGTTTCTTGTGAGAGGGTCTAAGGAGATGATTGTCTGGACCTTGGCTTCCTTGGTTGATTGAGATTGAAGTTGATTGTTTGCTTTGGGTTGGCTACAATTGATTACACCAATGTAGTTGTTGGTGGTAGCCGTACCAATTTTAGTTGAAGTAGCTGTTGAAGCTTGGATGTTCTTGCTAGAGGCTATTGAAGTTGGTAGCAAGATGATGATGATTTCTTTCTTTGAAGGAGAATGAGATGAGAGGCAGAGAAGTCCCACCGGGCGTGCCAAAATATGTGGACGACTAAATTTCTCGGTTCGAAATAAAGTCAAACAAGTAAAATAGTGTCACAAGTGCGAATTTGTATTGATGATTGTGGTATACTTCTCTATTGATTACAAAAGAATTATCCTCTGATTCGATCTCCTTGAAAGACTTGTTGATTGGAATTGTAATAATGTAATCTTGATTTGAACACAAAATATCCTTCAATTTGGTTGATGGATGGATCGAAGATTGTTGAAACAGAATTACAATGAATCTCTGACTATGAGCTTATTAGAAATCCTTTGTTCTTCACGTTCTTCGCGTTCTTCGTGTGTTCTTCGTGTTCTTGGTGTGTTCTTCGTCTTCGAAGGTTTGTGGTGGAAGTTCTTCGGGGCTTTAGAGGCTTGAATCCGTTGAACTTCACTAATTTGTGGTTTGTGAGGTTTCTGGAGGCTTTTGAGCTTGATTCCAATGAACTTTGATATGTAGGAATATGATTTGGATGATTCTTGTTTGAATGCTCTTCGTATTTGAAGGTTTGTGGTGGAAGTTCTTCGGTGCTTTAGAGGCTTGAATCCGTAGAGCTTCGCCGATTTGTGATTTGTGAGGTTTCTGGAGGCTTTTAAGCTTGATTCCAGTGAACTTTGAGATCTAAGCAGGTAGTTTGGATGATTCTACTTCGAATGTTCTTTGATTTTAAGGGTTGAAGTTCTTGAAGTTGCTAGAGGCTTCAAGGTTTGATTCCAGCAGAGCTTCTGGACTTCTGAGTGCTTCAGATGGCTTGGTGCCCTTCTTCCGCCCTTCGGATCTCAGCTCCCCCCCTGAAATGCCTTAGGAAGGCTTCTATTTATAGGAGTTTGGAGGTGGGTGAGCGACATGTGGCAGAGTTTGATTGGTGACACATGTCACAATCTGATTGGTCCGCTTGTGTCATTGCTTACACGTGCGAGGTTGCTTGGGTCATCGCTTACACATGCGAGGTTGCTTGGGTCATCGCTTACATGTGCGCTGATGCATGATTGGTTTTTTTGCATGACACTTGGCCAATTTCTGTTGGCTTCTGAACAGCAATAGTAAACCCCAGCAGCAATACGTGGCACTTTGTAATTGACTGTGTTTTGTGAACTTGGTAGTGTGACGTGTCAGCTTGTGATAGGTCGGGAATTTTCCCTCTCTACACATGTGTTATATTTTTTTTAGATCTTAGGTTTTCCGTGTGTCTGTATGTGATCAAAGTTTTCTGTACGTACTAGAAACTCAAGTACTGGGAAGTGGATGAAACCAAAAAATATGTGAAAGGAAAGTATTTTTGAATAAAAGGGGGTAAGACAAGCAAAAAAATATTTCATTGTGATCATTTGGTTGATCTATTTGATCTTGTGCTGATGGTTTTTCTGGTTTGTTTTGTGCTCCTTTCACTTAAGCAGTTTTTTTCAATATACATCTTTCTTACTTATAAAAAAAAAAAAAAAGTATTGGCTTGTTAGTGTCCTGTTGTTAAATATTTAATTTTTTGGGTCTTAGGCAAGAGTCCTTTTTGACTTCTGTGTTTTTTTTATTAATGAAATTGTAGGTACTATATGTACCACTACCCGATCTAGAAGGTCGTTATGAGATACTTCGTGTACATACACGTAATATGAAAATAGGACTGGATGTTGATCTCAGAAGAATAGCAGAAGATACCAAACTTTTCACGGGAGCTGAACTGGAGGGTTTGTGTAGGGAAGCTGGAATTGTTGCTTCGAGGGAAGACATTACTGCTACTGTTGTGTGTGATCGGCATTTCCAGATTGTTAACGGATCTTTGAAACCCGCATTAACAAGGGCAGAAATTGATTCGTATGCATCATTTATGAAAAACCCTTCTGTAAAACGCACTGGCGAGTTTGTATCTAGTGTCAAGAATGATAGCAAGCACAAAAAAGAATCATTGGGTCCATTATCTACTCTTAAAGTTGGTGTTGTAAGCTTTATCTTGTTGCTGCTGCTGCTGCTAAATATTTTCTCACTAGTACAGACCAAACCCTACTTGAACTAGCTACTACCTGAAGAATTTGCTGGAGATGTATGCTATTTTTTGTTATAATTAGCCTTTTCCCCTCCCTAATTCCATAGTTTAATGTCACTACAGATTTATAAAGTTAAATGTGTCTCCAAATATTTTTGAGAGGTCTTAACTAAAAGTGACCTTTTATGTATTTTGGCTTTCCAGTGTAATGTTGAGGATTATCTTAAAAAATAAATATACAAAAACTCATATGGCTTGTACAAAGATGTAAAAAATAAATATACAAAAACTCATATGACCAAACCATGAAAACTTATAATTTACACGTTCGAATATTACAATAATATTAATGTGGTCTATCAACATCGGTTAGAATTTTGTTTTTAACTCATACACTTGATGCTGCTTTGGACAAAAAAAGGCATTGTTTTAGTCAGGCTAGACTGTAACAAAAGTTGCACATTAAATTAACATCGTTGTAATAATTGGGGCATATTAGAGCGACTAGACTGATTTAGATTTGACTCCGAACTTGAAGATTGTAAAGTGTATTTTAAGCATTTAGCCATGTTTTTTTCATTTGCATTGGTTTACATTTTAAGTTCAAAAAGATGGTCATTCATATTGATCGTCGGATGAGAGTTCTCATAGAAGCAGTTAGTATCAATGTTAGCTAAAAAAAGAAATTATTATCCGTGTGGTTTGTTAGCTCATCTACTAAGTTCAATAACCTATTGGTATGTATTAATATACACGTAATTGGACAAATAACAATCTTACTGACTTGGAGTTGAGTTGATTAATTTGCTAATTGCTATGCATGCCAATATTTTGTGGGTTTGGGCTATCCTCAGAGTCAAAACGTTTGCTGGGCCAAAAAAACCTTGAGCCAAATCTAATAAGGCAGATTGGTACCTGAGTTTGAGAAACTCGGGTACCAATCTGCCTTACCAAATTTTTTTCAAAAATTCCTTGAGCCAAAACCCTTGAGGCAAAGTTAATAAGGCAGATTGGTACCCGAGTTTCTCAAACTCGAGTACTAATCTGCCTTACCACAATTTTTTAAGCCAAATCCCTGGGCCAAAAAAACCTTGAGCCAAATGTAATAAGGCAGATTGGTACCCGAGTTTGAGAAACTCGGGTACCAATCTGCCTTACCAAATTTTTTTCAAAAATTCCTTGAGCCAAAAAACCTTTAGGCAAACGCAAGATTGGTACTCGAGTTTCTCAAACTCGAGTACCAATCTGCCTTACTAAAAATTTTTAAGCCAAAATCCCTGGGCCAAAAAAAGCTTGAACCAAATGTGATAAGGCAGATTGGTACCCGAGCTTCTGAAACTCGGGTACTAATCTGCCTTACCAATTGTTTTGAAAATTTCCCTGGGCCAAAAAAAAAAACCCTGAGCCAAAAAATTCCCTGTATGCCAATTTCTGGATAATGCACAAATCTTTACGTCCATCTAGTTCTGGGGTTGTGGCTGCCCATCTAACTAAGTCAAATTGGCTAGAAGCTCATGCTCTCTCTCTCAGTAAAAAAACAAAGAAACAAAAGTCACCATATATGCTATTATATATTCCTTGGAAAAAAGGCCCATGAGTAGCAAGATCTCACATTTGCTTAAAACAGAATCATACCACAAAACATGTCACATAGGAACTCTCTTTTTTGCTCAGGCATAGGAACTAAGTCACATTTGCTTAATACATTGCATTGCATTTTATATTATGCTCAGGCATAGGAACTAAGTCACATTTGCTTAATACATTACATTGCATTTTATATTGTGTTCATGTACAAGACGCACATGGCACATACACATGAAAAATATTAAGAGGAAGACTCAGGACCCATGCTTTCCCATGCATTTCTGAAATTTGAGACCCCTACTTTCAACATGTAATCAGCTGCTACAACCTCCAGGTCCTTTAGCTGGTATTCATCTTCAACACCATCATCCTCTGTCTCACCAGTGGTTGGATCAACCTAATAGTATCGCCAAAATGCATTAGTTCAATAGCCAAATCCAGCTAACTACGAAAAGGTTTTGGATTATAATTAAGTCAATAGTCTGCTTAGAAGTTTTGCTTTCAATTTCACCAAACTTTGGCTTGTTAAAGATGGAACTGGAAAAATCAAATCGACATTAATCAAATATTATGTATATGAACTTGATAAACATGCAAAACCAAGAATCCCAACGTGATAAACTTGCCACATAAATTAGATCTAAACCATAGTCCAATCTCTTCAGTAGATAATCACAAAAGCTAACAATGCAACTATGAGTTTGAAAACTGTAAAAGACCACTCATCGAAAAACAAAAAAAAATTGTAAGAGACCTAAATAGACAAAGTTCTCAAAATGACATAAATGATTTGTCATACTTACCTGAATGTGGGCACCCTTTGTTGTACTGTCTTGCCTCTTATATATCCATATGAATTTTGTGTGTGCATGCTCTCTCTCTCTCTCTCTCGATATATATATATATATATATATGAAAAGAGAAATTTGAATAAACCATCACATCAAGGTCTGACTTATTATAACTCCCATATATATAACATATATGCACATGCATTGTAGAAGTCAGCCATGAACTTCTTCATTAACTTTGTCAATTAGGGGGCTGGTTATCGTCTTGTAGTGAGTTAACCACATTCAAACATAAATCTGATTCAGCAATACAAACATAAAGAGAACATCCGAAAGAAGAAAGCTGTATTTTAAGATAGGAAATAGATAGGAATGTCCAAAAGACTAGTAGTAAGATAGGTATTTTAGATGAACATTTATGTAAGTATATAGTTGTCCAACCGAAACCAACAATAGAGACAGCAATACAAAGGCTTCTACTATATCTAAATCAGCTGTCATATCTATAATCTATCTAATGCCAAGCTTGAGGACACGTTTGAGGACAGCACATTATAAGTTCACTTGGTGTCATTATGCCTAGTTTCTTCAGGGCATAGTGGGATGGCTCAAAATGCCAAGCTTGAGGACAGCACATTACAATTTAAATAGAAACCATACACAAGTTCAATAATTTAAATATAAAGAGGAAGTCATCATCACCATAAGCATAATAATTTGAAGTTTTGAACTAGTGCAATCAAAGACATTTAGGAGGAACTAAAGTGTTCAATCGTGAGAGTGTAGGCAATTCCTTTGATTGGTAGCAATATTTAAGAACAAGTCAGAAGTTAGAACTTCTACGATCAGCATTAAAATAATGGAAAAAATTTACATTTAAAAGGATGCCACGGTTCAAACTTAGCGTACCTAGTCCGCGAGACCACCACTCGTCCGTACCTCGTTCCGGTTAGGGCATGTTCTTTGGTTATGCCCCTCTTGGTCACACAACCCGCATTGCACCTTCCTCCCCCCCTCCTTCCATGGTGTGGTTCTCGGCCGTCTCCCACCCTCGTCCATCTCATTCCTGATTCGTGTTGAGACAGGGCGACCTTTTTCTCGGATCAATCGGGGGTTAGGGAGGACTTTTCGAGTTTCTTCAGGATCCGGCCATGATAATCTATCTTTCAACACAGGGAAAACGGGAGCATAGCTCCGGAACAGTGCATCCACGCTATAGCATGGGTCAATGTAATGCTCTGCATCATGTCGATACCTAATACAAACTGCAATGACATGTGAACATGGTATCTTGTACAGTTTCCATTTCTGACATGTGCAAGTTCTTTGCAACAGATTAACTCCATGTGTGTGATCCCCACGTCCAGCAGTCCCTGCATTATGCGGTGTATCTACTTGATATGATTGTTGTTGCGCGCTCAATCTCGTCACCCTGTGATTCTCCGCCTTCACCTTATTTCTCATGAAGATATCCAAGGCATATTTAGTCCATCTTTGACCCGATTTCAACTGCGCTACGCTCTTATTACGACGATCATCAAAGTAGGCATTTAGTTTGAACCATGTGTATTTCACCATTGCCGTAATAAGCAGGCTACGAGCACCCTTTAGAACACCATTGAAGCACTCGGACACGTTTGTAGTCATCGCCCCATAACGGTAACCGTTGTCAAAAGTTAGAGCCCATTTCTCTTTGGGCACATCCTTCAGATATCGGTGCGCATCCCGGTTGACATTCTCAATTGAATCGAAAGTGGCATTGAACTTTCGCTCTTGGGTAGCACTTGCTGCCCTCCATACTAGATTCTTTAAAGTTTCATTTTTCCATCTAGTGTTAACATTACTGCATAGATGACGAAGGCAGTAACGATGTTCTGTCATGGGAGGTAGCAGGGAGACGTCTCGATTAGTGTCTCTGAAGATAGCTTGTATCCCAGGGTGTCTGTCAGATATGACACACAGGTCTCTCCGGTCGGTAACATACGTTTTTATACAAGCCAAGAACCAACCCCAAGTCTCTGTGCTCTCGCTCTCGACAACGGCGAAGGCTAGTGGATAAATCTTATTATTAGCATCTGTCGCCATTGCAATCATCAATTTCCCTTTATATTTTCCATACAGGTGGGTTGCATCAATGCTAATCACAGGCCTACACTTCTTGAACCCAACAATACATGGACGAAACGCCCAAAATACAGACTTGAATGTACAGGTTCCCCGTTCATAATTATCGTCCAGTAGTAACTTATATTGTGTACCCGGACTTGCATCCGTAAGTCCTGCCAAAAAACGCGGCAACTCTGCATACGACTCCTTAAAATCTCTGTATATAGCTGCAACGGCCTTTTGTTTGGCATCCCATACCTTGTATGTGAACCATAATGATTACGTTAGAAATGAATACAAGTTAAATCATTATAGTTGAAGAAAACAAATGAAGACCTGTAAGGCTATAAGATGAATATAATATTTATTCCTCTTTATTCGTTTTTTGCTTTTTCAATTTCAATTTTCATAATATAAAGTATTCATGGGTTTTCGGAAAAAGTATCTTGGTTATACTAGACTGGTCTGCATGTCTCTGCATTGTATTGAAAAAAGAATGCAAATTAAATAATACCTTGTACTGAGATACTTCATGTTTTAAATCTGCCAAAACAACGTGGCGTAAGTTCTTTATCTTATATGCAGGGTCTTCTCGTATATAGCGCTCAAGTACATATGCTAGGAACACCGAATCAATCATCCGACCATCGTGAGCATTCTGAATTTTGTCACACGTGTGGGGGCCCTTGCATTTTGCGATCTTCCAGACATTGTCTCTCTTGGAACAAGTCGCACGGACTGACCATGGACAGGAATCATCCTCACAACTCACTATAAGCCTCTCTAAGTCTGAATGCTCAGTCTTGAAGCTAAAATTCTCTCGCAATGCGAACCAAGTCAACGCAAATTTTACTGCCAATTTAGTGGCGAATACCATCCCTTTCAGTGGCTGCTCCCCAGGCGTCCAACTTGATACTTCCGCTTGCATAACCGGTGATGGATCAAACATATTATTCCAAGTGTTTTTAGTGAACCATTCTGGTGTAGGATCAAGACCTGGGCATGTGTCTCTATTCTCTTCTACAACCACATCTTCGATATGATCAACATCCTCATGTTCACCCATGGTATCTAGGAACTCCTCGAACTCATCCCTAGTAACATCAATATGGGTTGCATCATCAGCAACTCCGTAATCATCTTCATTTTCGAATGTGCCCCCATGCAGCTCATCATGAGATAAATGCTCTCCTTCATGCACTTCCTGGGGCCCTGCGTCCTCCTCAATTGAGTTCATACCAGGAAATGTCTGCCATGGTTCATTGCCATACCCATCTCTTGTATTCTCTGCACACCCTTGATAAGACTGTAGTGGTATTGACTTGATGTGCTCATTTGTAGTTCCATCCAAAACAGTATGTTGTGAACCCTCTCCAGCCTCTACTATGGTGGGCTCAACAGTGACATAGAGCTCCGAAGCAACAAATCCTTTCACCACCATTTGTTCAACAACTTCCCACATCATCTTCACTTCGGCGCCACACGATAACTGTAGTGACTTGTAGACAACCTGGGTGCCTACAACTAGTTGAGGTGCTCGATACACGATGGAAATGTTATGCCTACACTGGTCTAACCCCATCGCCTTCAATATTCTTCGTTTCAAATTCATAAGGCCTATCCCACGCTTCACCTTAACACATTTTTGCTTTTGGTTTGAGCCTTGGTATGACAACCCATTTAACTCATGATAATACGTCTCTCCATCGTAGTACACATAGAAAAAGTGAAAATCCATCACCGATTTGTTATTAACAATATTAAAAGTTGTCATAATCTATAAATAGTTACATAAATTTGGCGTATGATAAAAACAATTTCTATTCAAACTCAACCTCCTTGACCATGTGTATAGACCAGGGGCAGAGTCAGGGGGGGTTGAGAGGGGGCACTTGCCCCCCCCCTGACCCTGCCCAAAATTTTCCTTTTTTATGTGTGTAGCAGTAAAAGGTGGAGACTTAATTGAAACTGTGATAAATAGTGCATGAGTAATTAAGCTGCATTAAAAACCCCTTCAGCTACATGTTTTGAAATAAAATTGTAAAGTGGAGAGCCACAGTTGCTTACCGAACATCCTTTTTTGTGTGTGTATATATATATATATATCCCTATTTTTTTGAAAAGTCAAACTCAATTGATTTATCATATACCTTCATATCTTTTTTTTTTTTTACTTTATCAATATTTTTTAAAGTTCAAATAAAAAAAAGAAATAAATAAATAAACAATGATAAAAAATAAACTTAAATAAAGAATAAAAAGTCTCAATTGAAGAGACAAAAATACCACCCAAAAAAAAAAAAAAAAGTTTCCTTTGAAAAGTATTAAGCAATAAAATTTGGAAACAATTACATGAAAAATTTCATAAAATATAGTAGGGGATTATATTATTGGCTATATATTAAAAAATAAATGAATAAATAAAATATACGCAATATAATGATATGCAATGATTTTAGGGGATCTTTCAATATTGAATGATCACTTACTGTTCATAATACTGGCATTTAATTGTCAAGTTTGGTTAATATTTTGTATATATAATGCATATGTTGTATGCTGCATACACAATATGTATTTGTTTATAGAGACACATGTATATTAGTTATAAATTTTGCCCCCCCTAAGGTCAAATCCTAGCTCCGCCACTGGTATAGACATATAAACAATTGAATCTCGATCATAATGTGCACTTAACCATATATATATTCTATACACAAATAAAATAATAAAATGTCAACCATTTCGACTTTATTTTATTAAGCCAATTTCTTTGATGAGTAATGAATTCATATTATATGCAAGTTTCGTAGGTAAGGTAAGTATGAGAAGGAAAGATTATATTAAGAAACTGTACGGTAGGAAAAGGAAAAAATATACCAAACTGTATATACAGCCCTACTTTTATATCAGATAATTTTAAATTGTGAAGAAATTGATAACTTGATATAAATAGAAAGAAAAAAGGAGTTTACGTAATTTATAAGTTTATATTAATTGCATATTATTATTTTGTTTTTTACTTCGTCTAAAAAAATAGTGAATGTTATTAGAATTGTATTAGAATTTTTTTTTTCAGTTTACCTTAATGATAAGAAGTTGACATTAGTGAAATACAATTCTGAAATTTCTAACCTTGAACGAGTAAATGCTATTGATATGATTTATTTTTTCATTGCTTTATTTATGTTTAGCATATAGCTAGAAAATACTTCTTGTCAATTTTCATATTAATTTTATATTGATGGTTCTAAACTATTAATGCGAATGAGTTATAGCTTACATTATACTTGCAGTTCTGGCCGTATATAGATTACAAGGCCAAGATTCAAAACCATCTGGATGTGTGACTATGTGGTAATAATGAAAAGATGTTTCAGTTGACATTTCTACTATTATATTATGTAATTAAATTTAATACTCGTTTTGAGGTGAAAATGGCCAAACTCATTACACAGTTAAATTTCCACTATATATATAGAACCATGTATGTATCAGCAGTTGTACACAGTTAATATTGCAAAACTCAATACATGAAAGTCATGCATAAAAATCTCATACAAACACAATCCGAAAACTGAATGAGGTCATTTAACTCATGCAAAAAAATTTAAAAAGTAAGTATTTAACAAATACCTCTATGTACTGGTCACAAGAGAATTGACCCAACGGTGAAAGGGATAGCACCTTGGTTGTTGGAGACACTGACACAGCCCAAGGACTTGTAGATGGTGACCAAACAGTCAATGTTATGCTGAAAATATTTGACTCGCAACTCTGTAGTTTCTCAAGAGCTTTGTATTGAAAATGTGTTAGTGCTGATGGGTTGGTATATGGTTAAATGGTACTTGAGCAAACAGAACTCGAGTACTGATGATGCCGAAAAATCACCAGTGAGCCACACAATTCCCACGCGCTCGAATATAAACTTACACAACAAAAAGAAGAGAAAACCTTGCGAAGAGCACCGGTGTGGTGCCGGCCGAATACCCTCCGAAGGTTAAGTCAGAAAGATTCTCACAACTCTAGAGTGCTAGAGAGGGTAAATTATGCGTACCTTGATTTGTGAGGGTATCGAGGCTTTTATAGTAGTAGAGGGTTGAACTCTCTTTCTTGGAGTAGAAGTCTTTTCCATATAGGAATCCTTATACGCGTAAATTGCGGAATCGTTTCCTTATAGGACTCTTCTTTATAGAATCCTAGACTTGATGGACAAGGTTTTTCCTTGTGGAGAGAAATCATTAATGAGCATATCATATAGAATCTTAGTGGCGTTAGGGTTCCAACCGTGGGCCTCACTACTCAACTGGCCCACATAAATTCGGCCCACAATGCGGCCCATCTAGGCTCTAGCCCGTCATGGTATTGGACCGTCATGAATACATACCGTCATACATGCACGCAGATTTTCCCCTCTTCAGTTGCCCCCTCACACCGTGAATCCGTCAGAATTCATAGGATTCATGGGGTGAAAAAAGATGGATATGATAGGACGGTCAATAATTACGACGGGCAAGACATATGACGGGTAAGATATTCATGGTCCGTCAATTTCCGCGTACAAAATTTATTTGCAATCAAGTACCGTGACACGCGTCACTGTGCTGTTGGGGGTTGTAATATATCGAAGCGTCGCCTCGTCTTCCGTGCAGTCTCCTTATAAATATTAAACCCTCGCTTCTCATTCTCCACTTTTGCTTAGAAACACTTTGTCAGAGCCCAATCCATCATAATTGTCAGGCTAGTAATCCGCATCCATCTCCATCAAATTTTCTCCGTTCACCTTCTATTGACCGGTAAGTACTCTCCGTCATTTCATTCCTCCGTCATATTTTATTCCTCATTATATATCCGTCATCATTTCTATAGTCGTCAATACTTAGGAAATGTCTAGTGCGTCGAGTAACCATTCATTTGTCCGTGACGGGGCGGACTATGAGGATATATACCCGTCAGGTCATAGGGATCTAGAAAGTCCTAGCGACGATAGGAGTCCTTCATCGTCGTCCTCAACAAGTGAGGATGTAGAGTTTGTTGAAAATGTAGATCTTGATGACAACCAGCCAGTAGGACCCGTCGTAGGAGCTGATGGACCAAGGGAGTTCATCATGCTCCCAGAGTGGACGGTTAATGCTTTCACATCAACCATAAAGGAAAACCACTTCAGAACACTTAGGGATAACTACCAAATTCCAGATCATATCCCCCTCCGTCTACCTTACAAATCAGAGAAATGTTATTATGAAGGGGTGGACGGTGTCGGTATATATGAGCAAATGTTGAAGGCTGGACTCAGATTCCCACTGAGCTCCCTTCATCGTGAGCTGCTCAAGTATTTGGGTTTGTCCATCAACCAAATATCTCCAAACGTCTGGAGGATCTTCATTGCGATGGAGGTTCTGTACGGGGCTATGTCGGACGGAGCTAGGAGATTGACGGTACGGGAGTTTTTACATTGCTACCGTCCGGACGAGATCGACAAGTCTAGGGGTATATACAGTTTTGTACCTAGGAGTACGCTACTAAAGGTTATATATGAAATCCCAGACTCCAACAGAGACTGGAAGAGTAGATACATTTTCTTAGAAGGTGACGGATGGATGTGCCGTCCAGGAGAGACAGCTCATATGCCTGTCGATACTACTTGGGGCATAATATCTGAGAATGGTATGTGTTCGTCCTAGTTAGGATGCCCCCCTTTTTTAATCGTTCAGCTTATTTTGAAAACTTTACTAACCGTCCTCTTCATTTGCAGTACGACGGCGCCCTCAAATTAGTATTGGGGAATTCAGTTTTCTTGAAAGAGTCTTCAAAAAGACCACGCCGGAGGAGAGGACTTGGGCGAAGTTGGTCAATCCTGATACCATCTGCTGGTACTGTGACGGGCCTGTACCTTCACCACAAGCTATTAAGTACGAAAAAAGGATCCGTCAACGTACGTCCGTCACCTCTCTTTTGCTTTACAACGGGATTTGTTTCATGGAGCTAACTCTTTCCTTTATTCTTTCAGAAATGGATGTTGCCAAGAGAAGGGCACTCATACGGGATAATGCTGCAAAAAATAGGACGGCTAAAGTCGCTGAACAAAAAGATGCGACAGTCTCCAAACGCAAGCAACCGTCCAAAGGTGACCGTCCGCCCAAGAAGCCCAAGGTTCCCCTTGAGCCCGTCGTAGGGCTCATGGCTGAAGGTGCTAAGACGGCTACTCCTCCTAAGCATGGTGCTGGTAAGGGGCTGATGAAGGATCCGTCTGCTGGCCTTAAGAAGCCACCTCCCCTCCTTCGGGACGACCCTGGCTATGCTTTGGAGAAGCTGTCTTCCCTTCTCACCTCCGAGGATTACGAAGACCTAGGTAATCACTCGACGAAGGCCATGGGCGAGACTAGTTTGTTCAGCATTGCTCAGGTAAGCCCCGTCCAAGGTACATGTTTACTCTATATCCGTCTTATCCTGACTAGAATTATTTCATATTTCAGACTATGGTAATGGTGAAAGGCCTAATGGGACGGTGTCTCAATCATGAGACGACTCTAGGCCGTTTTCGGGATAAGGCCAAGCTGACGGAGGAAGAGCTTTCAGAGCTGAAGGCTTGGAGGGTCGTCCAGGAGAAGAAATTTAAGCTGCTTGAGGCAGACAGGGACGAGCACTATAAACTGACGGAAGAGCTGCGGAAGGTGCTTCAAGACAAAGAGGAAGAACTTCGTTTGGCAAAGGAAACTGCTGTTCAAGAGTACCGAGATTCCGATGCCTTGCTGTCAGAACTTGGAGATTCTTTCAATGATGGTTTCGATGAAGCTATCCGTCAAGTTAAAGCGCTGAATCCTGACTTCGACCTGTCATCCATCAACGTTAATGCCCAAGAGCTTACCTCCGCCCGTCCAGCCCGCTCAGAGGACACCGACGAGCTTTTCGGAGAAAATCCCCCCGTCAGCGCCCCTGAGGATCAACAGATTGTTGCTAGCGATCCTAAGGACGGTGGAAATCCTCCTGACGGTCAGCCAGTGGTTGAGACTGATCCGAAGCAAGGCTAATCCCCGTATAATGAAAGGAAGAAAATGACCGTCCTAGTTTAGATTCGTCGTTTTAATTTTTGATATGTAAAAATATTTGGAGAACAGTTTATGACTCCGCCATCTTTCTACTGTTTAAACTTTTTTTTTTTTTTTTTTTAATATGGACATTTTGTCCGTCAATGCTTATTATTCACTCGTCGTATATTTTGATGCTCTATCTGTTTATCTTGGTGTGATTGAGTTATAATTCGTTTTTGACGCTCGTCATAAAAAGGAAACACCGTCTTACTTGACTTTAGGTGTTTAAAAGGAACTCGTCTAGACAGGTTTTATCTTGATTTCCGGTTAGGAGATCCGTCCATATTACGGATCGTAGTTTTTACCCGTCCTCAATGGTACTTTGGGTTTATTTTATGGAATCCGTCGTGATTATAGTTTCAGCATCTACCTTTATCTGGGTGGTCCGTCCAGATTAGTGGATTTACTCCGTCCGTCTAGGACACGCTCTTGTCGGCCCGTCCACTATGTGGACTATATTTATCTGTATATTTAGTGAGTTTTGTAGTGCCCGTCCAGGTGTTGGACTAAGTTTTTATTTTTATTAACTTGGGATGACCAGCCCGTCATAGGATTTTTGATTTTCCTCTGCGTTTGGGCAAACTTTTGACCCCGTAGTTATCCGTCTAGTTCGCGTATTCAAGATTCTAAGAATATCCGTCCACTTTATGGACTTGATAAAATTTGATTCCCTTTTTGGGGTAATCCGTCTAGTTTATAGCTTTAAGATTCGTCCGTCCACATTGTGGACTTAGTTCGTCCACTTTATGGACTTTGTCCGTCCACTTTGTGGACTTAATAAAAATTTTGACCTTCTTGAGCTGTCTGTCTCTGTTTCGGACTGAATTATGTTCCTCCTGGGGAGGTCCGTCCACTTCGCGGACTTTTGTCCGTCCACTTTGTGGACTTGATAAAAATTTTAACCCTCTTGGTTTGTCCGTCTCTGTTGCGGACTGTGAGTCATGTCCCTCCTGGGGATATTCGTCCACCTTGTGGACTTTGTCCGTCCACTTTGTGGACTTCATAAAAGAATTTAACACTCTTGGGGCTGTCCGTCTATATTGCGGACTTAGGATCTTATCCCTCTTGGGGAGATCCGTCCACTTTATGGACTTTTACCCGTCCACATTATGGACTTGATAAAAATTTTAACCCTCTTGGGGTCGTCTGTCTATATCGCGAACTTAGGACTTTTATCATGTAGGAAAACATAGTTGAATCTGAATAAAAATCATGCATTCGTAGAAAGTATGTGCCCCCTTAGGCTTAAAAACATACTGTAGCAAAACCAAAGTAAGAAACATGCCCGTCGGGCTTATTGCAGTCGCTATTTAAAAATAAGCAGTAAAAAAAAAAATAAATAAAAAGATAGGTGTTGTTCTTCAAGACATCGCCTCTACTGGTAGTACTTTCGCAGGTGCTCAGCATTCCAAGGATGCGGTAGCTTCCGTCCGTCCAGTGTTTCCAGATGGTAGGTGCCCTTCCTCTTCCATCAGGTGACTCGGTAAGGTCCTTCCCAATTTGGGCCGAGTTTTCCTTGGGTGGGGTCTCGCGCTGCTCCCATGACTTTCCTTAGAACGAGGTCTCCAACCAGAAAGTCTCTGTGCCTTACCCGAGAGTTGTAGTGCTTGGCCATGCGGTACTGGTACCGTGCGAGCCTTTGTTCTGCCGCCGACCTAACTTCGTCCACTAGATCGAGCTGTAGACGTATAGCTTCTTCATTTTTTACTTCATCATGGTTGTGTACTCTGTAGTTGGTGAGGCCGACTTCGGCCGGGATGACAGCCTCGCATCCGTATGTTAGCCGGAATGGAGTCTCCCGTGTTGGTGTCCTAGCCGTTGTCCTGTAGGCCCAGAGTATGCTTGGCAATTCTTCTGCCCATATACCCTTTGCCCCCTCGAGCCGAGTCTTGATAATCTTCAGCAAGGATCGGTTCGTGACTTCGACCTGTCCGTTGGCTTGTGGGTGGGCGGGTGAGGAGTAGTGGTTCCGTATCCCTAATTGTGAGCAGAAGTCTCGGAAGGCATCGTTGTCAAATTGTCTCCCGTTGTCAGAGATCAAGACTCTAGGGATGCCAAATCTGCATATGATGCATCTCTAAACGAAATTGCGTACATTCTTCTCTGTAATGGCGGCCAAGGCTTCAGCTTCTACCCACTTTGTAAAGTAGTCGATGCCTACTATTAGAAACTTCAGTTGTCGTATTGCCGTTGGAAACGGTCCCATGATGTCCAGGCCCCATTGGGCGAACGGCCAGGGCACCGTCATCGGGGTAAGTTCTTCAGGTGGTTGTCTGACGATATTGCTGAACCTTTGGCACTTGTCGCATTTCTTTACATAGGCCTCGGCATCCTTCTGCATAGACGGCCAAAAGTACCCTGCTCGAACCAGCTTGTGTGTTAATGATCTTGACCCTGAGTGGTTTCCACAGATTCCTTCGTGCACTTCCCTCATGATGTAGTTTGCTTCTTCCGGACCTAAGCATCGTAGGTAGGGGAGAGAGAAGCCTCTCTTGTACAAGAGGTCTTTTTTCAGGACGAACCTTGCTGCTTGGACCTTCAGCTTTCGTGTAGCCTCCTTTCCATCCGGCAGTACGCCGTTCTTCAGGTAGGCCACTAATGGCGTAGTCCAATTACTCTCGGACCCAAGCTCCTGTATATTGACAGAGTTTATAAGTGGAGAGAACTGAGTGAAAGAGAGTACGTTACCAAGGGTGGCCATGTGCTCAGCTGAAGCTGCTTTGGCTAGGCGGTCAGCCTGCTCGTTTTCTCCTCGTGGGACTTGCGTAATTTCGGCCTTCAGCTCGTTTATCCTCCGTCTGGCTTGGTCCAAATATTTCTTCATCCTTTCGCCTTTGCATTCATAATCCCCGTTTATCTGATTGACCACAACTTGAGAGTCGCAGTGAATGATTACTCTTTCGGCTCCTGCTGCTTTGGCGAGGTCAAGTCCTGCTATGAGAGCTTCGTATTCCGCCTCGTTGTTGGTAGTAGGGAATTCAAAGCGGATCATACATTCGACCATGTCTCCCTCGGGTGAGTATAGCACAATGCCTGCCCCCCCAGCCTGCCTGTTGGAAGATCCGTCGACATGTACGCTCCATGGGGGAGACTCTTTTGCCCCCCCGTCGTCTCCATTTGTGAACTCAGCTATGAAATCGGCAACGACCTGTCCTTTAATGGCGGTTCGAGGGCGGTATTGGATGTCGAACTCGCTTAACTCTATGGCCCAGAGTGCCAATCTCCCAGCAGCTTCAGGGTTGCTCATTGCCCGCCTTAAAGGCTTGTCGGTAAGGACGATGATCGTGTGGGCTTGAAAGTACGGCTTTAGCTTCCGTGCTGCTGTAACTAGTGCAAATGCAAGCTTTTCCATTGGCGGATATCTTTCTTCGGCCCCTCGTAGCGCCCGACTGGTGTAATATACTGGTTTCTGTACTCTCTCTTCTTCTCTGATTAAGGCAGCACTGACGGCAGCTGGTGAGACGGCGAGATAAAGAAAGAGTTGTTCACCTGGTTGCGAGGGACTGAGCAATGGGGGGGAAGAGAGATATCTTTTCAGCTCTTCGAATGCTTGTTGGCACTCGTCAGTCCACTCGAAAGATTTCTTCAACGTGCGAAAGAAGGGTAAACACTTGTCCGTCGCTCTCGAGACGAACCTATTTAATGCTGCTATCTTACCGTTAAGGCTTTGCACCTCCTTCACATTTTTCGGTGGCGCCATCTCTATTATAGCTCGAATCTTATCCGGATTGGCTTCAATGCCCCTCTGGGAAACCATGAACCCTAGGAATTTTCCAGCCGTCACCCCGAAGGCGCACTTTCCTGGATTCAGCTTCATGTTGTATGAGCGAAGGGTGTCGAATGTTTCCCTGAGGTCGTCCAAGTGATCTTCTTCCCTTCGGCTTTTCACTAGCATGTCGTCTACATAGACTTGGACATTCCTCCCGATTTGTGGTGCGAACATCTTGTTCATGAGCCTCTGGTATGTTGCGTCCGCATTTTTCAAACCAAACGGCATTACTTTGTAATAGAATAGGCCCTGGCTGGTTACGAACGACGTCTTCTCTTGATCGGCTTCGTGCATCTTGATTTGGTTGTAACCGGAGAAAGCGTCCATAAAACTTAAAAGCTGGTGTTGAGCGGTAGAGTCTACTAAAGTGTCGACCCTCGGGAGAGGGTAGCTGTCTTTTGGGCACGCTCTGTTCAGATCGGTGAAGTCTACACACATTCTCCACTTCCCGCTAGCTTTCTTGACCATCACTACGTTGGCTAGCCAGTCGGGGTAATAAACCTCCCTAATGAAATTTGCCTCCTACAGCTTGCGGACTTCTTCAGCTATGGCCTGATCCCGTTCAGGGGCAAACACCCGCTTCTTTTGCCTGACGGGCAGAAAGGAGGGTGATACATTCAGCTTATGCACCATGACTGAAGGGTCTATCCCTGGCATGTCTTCGTGATTCCAGGCGAATACGTCCCAATTTTCTCTGAGGAAGGCTGTAAGCGCTTGTCGGATTACTGGGCTTGCAAGAGTGCCGATCTTTGTCGTTTGGTCCGGTCTGGAGTCGTCGAGGGATATTTCTTCAAGCTTTTCGACGGCTTCTGTCGTACTTCGATGATCTTCTATATTCATGGCTTAGAGTTGATCATCCATTTCCATCATAGCCACGTAGCATTCGCGCGCGGCTACCTGGTTTCCACGTAATTCGCCTATCCTGTGTTCCGTGGGGAACTTGACCATCAAGTGATAGGTCGAGGTTGCCGCCTTCCATGAATTGAGGGTTGGTCGCCCTAGGATAGCATTGTAGGCTGACGAACAGTCAACTACGAGGAACGTCACGTCCCTCGTAATCTGTTGAGGATAGTCGCCAGCCGTTACAGATAATGTGACCGCGCCGAGGGGAAATACCCTCGTTCCTCCAAAACCGACGAGTGGGGAATCCGTTGGAATCAGTCGTTCCTTGCTGATTCCCATTTGCTGGAATGCCGGGTAGTACAGGATGTCTGCCGAGCTCCCATTGTCGACCAATACCCGGTGCAAGTTGTAGTCACCCACTGGCAAACTGATAACGGGTGCATCGTCGTGCGGGTGGTGAAGTCGCCGCGCATCTTCTTCAGAGAACCCGATGACGGGGCTTTCTCTTTGTGCTACTTTTGGTATTGAGCCCGTCAGCTGTACATTCTGGACCATTCTTAGATACGTCTTTCAAGCCTTTTTGGATGATCCGGCGGGCGTCCCTCCTACAATCATTCTGATGTCGCCAATGGGCAGCCTGGGGCAGTCATTGTCCCGTCGGGGGGGCTGTTCCTAATGTGGTGGATCCGCTTTTTCCTTGTGTACAAACTTCTGTAGTTTCCCTTGTCTAATGAGGGCCTCAATCTGCTGCTTTAAGTCGTAACAATCGGCTGTGTCGTGGCTGTGATCTCGGTGGAAGCGGCAGTATTTGTCTCTGGAACATCTGCTAGGATCTCCCTTCAGCTTTCCAGGGAAGGTCAGATCCCCTTCGTCTTTGATTTGCATTAGGACTTGATCTATCGGGGTGGTCAGCGGGGTGAAGCTTGAGAACCTTCCTGCCTGAGGTTTAGGACTCCTCTCGTCCCTTCGATCTCCTGTTCTCGGTCTCTTCCGCCCTTGATCTTGTCGTGTATCTTCCTGCCTTTCCCTTTTTCTGGGTTTCTCCTCTCGGGCCTGCAACGCGTCTTCAGCATTCATATACTTAGTAGCCTTGTAAAGTACTTCCGACATGGTCTTCGGGTCATTCTTGTATAGGGAGAACAAAAATTTACCCTTCCGTAACCCATTCGTGAAGGCTGCTACCAGTATTTTGTCGTCGGCTTCGTCAATCGAAAGCGCTTCCTTATTGAAACGCGCTATGTAGGATCTCAGGGTCTCGTCCTCCCGTTGCTTGATACTCATCAAGCATGCCGTGGACTTCTTATACCTGTGGCCCCCAATGAAGTGTGTTGTGAACTGAGCGCTCAGATCCTTGAAGGTGCTGATGGAGTTGGGCGCCAGTCGGCTAAACCATACCCTTGCGGAGCCTTTGAGTGTCGTAGGGAAGGCCCTGCACATGATCTCGTCTGCGACCCCCTGCAGGTGCATTAGGGTCTTGAAAGTTTCTAGATGGTCCAGGGGGTCTTTCAATCCGTCATAGCTGTCGATATGCGGCATACGAAATTTGTGGGGTAGGGGGAAGGAGTTCACGGCCATGGTGAAGGGCGAGTCGGTGCGGTTAACTAAATCGTCAAGATCACTTGAAACTCGTCCCTTGAGTGCGTTCATCATAACCTTCATTTGTTCTTTCATCGCTTGCATCTCTGCCATAATGTGTGGAGGTGTTACGTCCGTGAGGGACGGTATACTCAAATTCTGCCTCTCCGGCTTGTTTGGGGCGTGGCTACCTTCAGGCTTCTCTAGATTTTTCTTTGGAGCGCTAGTTCCTTCCTGGTCTTCTGGTTGGTCATTCGGCGCTGCCTCCTTCCGGCGCAGCTGTTCTTCTAAGTCGTGGTTTTGTTTGGTGAGACGTTCCACGGCGGCACTGAGGGTCCGAACTTGCCTCTCGAGGGCAGTCGTAGGCGACTCCTCTTCTTGAACGTTGTTAGTGGTTGCCATCGAGCGGGTGAGTACCATGCAACCTTTTAGTCCGGGAAGAGATAGTATGGCTTTCAACTACAAGAGCTTTCCCACAGACGGCGCCAACTGATGATGCCGAAAAATCACCAGTGAGCCACACAATTCTCACGTGCTCGAATATAAACCTACATAACAAAAAGAAGAGAAAACCTTGCGAAGAGCACCGGTGTGGTGCCGGCCGAATACCCTCTGAAGGTTAAGTCAGAAAGATTCTCACAACTCTAAAGTGCTAGAGAGGGTAAATTATGCGTACCTTGATTTGTGAGGGTATCGAGGCTTTTATAGTAGTAGAGGGTTGAACTCTCTTTCTTGGAGTAGAAGTCTTTTCCATATAGGAATCCTTATACGCGTAAATTGCGGAATCGTTTCCTTATAGGACTCTTCTTTATAGAATCCTAGACTTGATGGACAAGGTTTTTCCTTGTGGAGAGAAATCATTAATGAGCATATCATATAGAATCTTAGTGGCGTTAGGGTTCCAGCCGTGGGCCTCACGACTCAACTGGCCCACATAAATTCGGCCCATAATGCGGCCCATCTAGGCTCTGGCTCGTCATGGTATTGGACCGTCATGAATACATACCGTCATACATGCACGCAGATTTTCCCCTCTTCAAGTACCATTAACTAGCATTTACTTGGACCGTTGGAGTCAGTTCGCAAGTGAGTAAGTGGGCAATAAGTGTGGGAATAGGTACTCGAGTTTCAAGGACTCGAGTACCTTGTTAAAACTGCCCATATTTCGCAGCTGGGTCAGTATTTTTTTGGCATAGGGTTTTTTTAAAAATATGTAAGGTACTCGAGTTTCAAGGACTCGAGTACCTTGTTAAAACTGCCGAGGCTCAGTATTTTTTGGCATAGTGTTTTTTTAAAAATATGTAAGGTACTTGAGTTTCAAGGACTCGAGTACCTTGTTAAAACTGCCCGTTGGGTCAGTATTTTTTGGCATTGTGTTTTTTTAAGAATATGTAAGGCAAATTGGTACCCGAGTTTCACAAACTCGGGTACCAATCTGCCTTAAGAATTTTGCAGTCCAATATTTTTTTAAAATAAGGCAACTTGGTACCCGAGTATGTGCATATCGGGTACCAATCTGTCTTAAATTGCAATTGGTCGGGGTTTTTTAAACAAAACTAGTTGTTGAGGCACGTGTTGGTGCTGGTGCTGATCCTGCTAGTTTAGAGGTTTATTTTTTTTCATAAAAAGTTAAACATAATGTCAAATGGTTGTTTTGCATCTTTATGCATATTCAAAGACTTTTCTTTCATATTCATTTCAAAATAGAAAAATAGAATAAATGATAAAAAGTTATCCAATACAAATTAAAAAATGGTTTATTCAAATATAAAAGTGGCAAAGGAGAAATATATTATTTTTGGGCATAAGTATATTATAAAAGTGGCCAAGGAGAAATATATTATTTTTAAGCACAATCAATATTCATAAAAATTATCTACAATTCAAACAGAATTAACCAATTTTTTTTAGAGAGAGAAAGAGAGAGGGAACAAGGGATACTAATGAACTTGAATTAGCACAAAATTCAAGTTCAAATTCCATTGGTGATGCCACTTGTTCAAGATGCATACAGGATGAGTATCGGGCGGCGGACACGTTGCATTTACTTCATCCTTCCCCCTTTTGAAATCTACTTTTTGGGTAGTTGCATGTCCTGGATTCTTCTCCCATTGAAATGTATAGCTTGAGAAATTTCTATCAAATTGTTTTCCATTGACGGATGATCCCTGATATGAATGCTACAGAAAATTAAAACCACAAAGGGAAAATCTGTATATATATACAAAATTGTTTACTTATGGCCGATGCCCAATGTTGTATTTATATGAACATAAGGGTTATCTGATACGAATGCATGGTGCCAAATATGGCAATTTTGGACACATATATAAGGCAGGAGAACAATGCAGTATTTTAATAAAGAGAAAGGAAAGATTAAGTATAATTAAAGAAAACGTCTGAAAATTAAATAAATTAGTAGACTACATAAGGTATATCTTAACCATGTATTATTAATTAATCAGGTCATCTACATAGGAAAATATCTTTGCAAGCTTAATTATGTAATGTTATTTCCTTGAAACCTTAAACAGGTTCAAAGTGATGAACTCAATCACTCAACAGAAGAAGTGTACAAATGGACTCACTCCACCCAATTCACCTCTCATCATGTGGGGTGATGGGGGTTTGGTGGCTTTAATGGCCAGTGATGGTCAGCAGTAGTTGATGGGTGATGCTTCAGGTGGGTTTGGAGTAGCCATTGGTAGCATGATAAGGCTTGGTTGTGTGGTTAATGTAGGTGACTAACGGTATCATGGACTCTTGGGTGTAGGTTGACAAGCGGAGTTTGATAGGGGCAGGGTTGGCATGGGGAATTATACCCAATTTGTGCGTTGGGGCAACATCAAGGCAACCATGCCCTAGCCCCCTCTTGCCCCATTTCCATCCTTATAAGAGGACAGTCTAAAAAACTACTGAAAATATGCAAAAATTTGGCTCAATTCCCTTGATTTCAAGTTTTCCTTTCCCAAACGAATGCCTATGACTCTGTTACAGATAATTAACAAAATTGATATCACATTGATTGAAAGTACACTAGCATGATGCATATAACGTGGGAGAGGGAAATCGAAATTGGTTTTGGTATGATCCTCGGAGTGGACACCTTCCTCTAAGGGAACATTACCTTGATCTATATGCTTGTTCTGTTTCTAAAGAAGCTATGGTATGTGTTGGTTTCTTCTCAAGGTGGGAGAGTAGAAGCTGGAATTTTCAAGATTTTCAGGATTGGGAGTATGAGGATGTGTATTCTTTCTTTGAGTTTCTTTATTCCAAATTTCCTAGTGGAGAGGGAGATGATAGATTGAGTTTGCGGCTGCGCTTTTGATGTACGTTCTTGTTATAACTCTATTTCTAGTTTCCTTAACTATTTGTTTCCCATGGAAGAGCATCTGTTGTGTAAAAACCCATAACAGGGTGTTGTTTTTTTCATAAGTAGTAGTTTAGGGTCAGATTCTTACCATTAATAACTTTGTTAAGAGTGTACTCCCCCTAGTTAATTGGTGCTGCATATGTTGATGTTATAGGGAAACTATGGTTCATCTTTCACTTCACTATGAGCTTGCTCATGCAGTATGTAGTGAAGTTTTATTGATCTTTGGGATTCAATGGGTGATGTTGGAGAAGGTAGCATCTCTTTTGTTTGGGTGGAGACACTGGTGGTGGAAACATTCTTCAGATATTTGAAAGTTGGTACTAGTGTGTTTGACGTGGATAGTTTGGGGGCAACATAATAGCTGCACTTTTGAAGATGTTGCAACACCATAGATTAGCTGATTTGATTGGTCTCAGGTTTGGGGTTTTACGCAATGTACTTCTATTTTTGATTTCCAACACTTTGTTAGAATTTTTATTTGAGTAGCTTGTAATTGTTTCAAGTACTAAGTGCTCATCATTGTCTTTATCAATAATCTTTCTATTAGTTATCATAAGAAGAAAAGTCTACAGGTATGTCCAAAACAACATTCACCTAGATATACTATCATTGCAAGAGAAATATCTTCAAAAATGTAATAAGTAACACCACAAGAATACCATAAAAAAACTTCATAGTGAATAACTATGCCAAAATAATATGGTTTATCATGTTTAAGCAAACAATACAGTCCACTTCACCCAAAGACCCTCCCTCCTATATGAAATACTCTTTCAAAACTGGTGTGATCAAAAAATTAAGTCAAATGTCAATGTTCATTATTGATTGTGTCTCAATACCAATGCTATTAGCATTTACTTATTAAAAAAAGAAAAAAAAAAAAAGAAAAGAAGTGCCAATGCTATTATAGTACTAGAAATGCAACATTTTCCACAATTTTTTATTTTTTTACTTGCAATTGTTGACATGACCAGTTGTGATTGGAACATCACTTTCACATGACTCCACCATTAACACCATTGTTCCTTATGCAGCAATCACAACAAACCATATCAACAATTATGAAGAAAAAAAAAACTATTAATAATTGTGTCCCTATACTTATTGATATTATTACTATAGCAATGAAGTGACTATTGTAGACGCCTACAAATTTACAACGGCATTTAAGCAGTCCTTATGATTTAGAAAGTTTTGTTAATAAACCTTTCAAATAGAGACTAGAAAGTAATCAAAAGAAACTTGGTTGTTATTTGTTGTGTTTGGTTGCCATTACCAATAAAATGTAAGGGGGAAAAAATAAATAAAAATGTTCTTACAAACTATTCATTTAGAATTGATATGACACTGAATTAATTCAAGCAAGATCAAACACCTAAACAGTGCAACATTATGATGACACATTGATGTTGTCATATCTTTTGCTTGATATTCCCAACAAGCAAAGAACAACTAAATGAATTGATCGACATGCATTATTGAACTAGCCTATAAACATTCATACCATCCCACGAAATCATCATAGAACTATAAATTAATCACAATCACAATCTTAAAACCACTCAAATCAACTGCAAACTATAAAAATACAATTTCTGCACTCACACACACACACACACAAAAAAGTAAAGAGAATACCTTTTCCCCTAATATGAAAGAAACCTATAAAATCCAACAACAATAACAAAACAAAAACAAAAAACCTACACCAAATGGTCACAATCAAACTATAAATTTCATCAAAATCACGACTTGGAATCCAAACAAGAACCAGACACAGAATAAACCACAGAAACAATAAGAATTCAGACAGAAACACAGAGAGAAGCAGTAAAAGTACATGCCATTGTTCATTTGGTGGCGCAAAAAGTGCAACCATGGATGAAAACAACGCAATCGTTCAATACTTCTGAGTTGTACATCATCGGGCAAAATGGATGGTGGGTGATATCATACTTAATGATAAACCTACAGCACCGTATCCAAGGCTACTTCACAAACCTAAGATCAATTGAAAGTACTCAAGGAGTAGCAGCTATGCAAACTTACAAATTGTAACCATAACTATTACTACATACTTAGCAATCATAATATGAAATTTTATATAAAACCAGTGAGAGGGAATAAAATAAAGTAAGACTGAAAGATATAATATATAACACTTCTGGAACCAAAACTTGTAAAAGAAAATGCTTCAAGGGAAAAAAATTAACTAAGCTTCAGCCCTCAAATCTCATAGCTATAATGATTCACCGACGGTGAAACTTATGATTCTCTTTAAAAGCCATTCAACTTATGATTCTCTTTAAAAGCCATTCAACGTCTGTTATGGCAATAAGAATCCCAACCTCTACCACCTCTACCAAAACCAATAAACAAAAAATAAAAATAAAAAATAATAAGAAGAAGAAGAAGAAAAAGCAGCAGTAGCAGCATATTGATGATGGCGAGTGTGGCAGTAGAGATGGAGACTAAAAACGAGAAAACAAAAGCACCGCTGAACAGGACTATTTTCATCATTGGGCAGACATAAATACTGTAAAGCTCAAAGACTTCAATCATACAGAAGGCATAACTTAGACAAAGCAACATCATTTAAAAAATAATAAAAAATCTCTCCACAATTTAAGTATGTTAGTCAAAGATAGAAGATCATCTATATCCCAAATACCAACAATCAAAACATGATACAGCAATTGTTTTAGGTAGATCCAGATATAGAGCTTTCTAGATCTAACTCCATCTAAGGAAGCAATATACCTCACACAGCCCAGTGCACAAACCATTCAGCAAAAATATTCAATCACATATGTAATAAATAAAAGCTATATAATATACAGTAAAAGAGGCAATTGAGACCATAACCTTGCCAAAGACCCTAATCAGTGCTTTTGGATCTGAAACATCCAACGAACTGCACATGCATGAGTCAAATTGAGTAATCAAGACAACTGCTTCCGTTTGAAACAAGAATTTATGCAACAAAAAATTCAAAAAGACAAAAATACACCAGTTTAAAGGAGGAAAAAGGTTGGTTACGGGGAGAAGCTGCTGCAGCCCTCAGATCGTGTATTCAAGAACAGTGAAGCTTATGATTTTCATTTAGAGCCTTCCCACATTTTAAAACAAGAAAAATAAAAACAACAACAACAATAACAATAACAACAACAACAACAACAACAACCATCATCATCACCACCACCACCACCACCACCACCACCACCAACACCACCACAACCAGTAGCCAACAGCCAGCAGCAACTAGTAGTCTAGAACACATGCTGGTGGGCTCACTGGATGCGCCAATGGGGGTTCAAAATGAAAATCAAAATAACTATCACAATGCAATTTAAATTCATCATTGGGCAGATGAAAAAGTCTTCAATTCTCTTTCAATGCTATTTTGGGTTAAAGAAATCAAATAAATGACGAAAAAAAAAAGTAGTCTAAAAATATCTAGCAAACTAGTAGAAATAGAAAAGGAATCAGGAATTACCAACTATAACCATAGCCAAGCAAGGGCCACATACATTTTAGAAAAGGAACCAAAATGCATAAAATTAATGTTGATCTTAAGGCATGTGTGACCAAAATTTATAGTCAATTATTTGTTTACTACTATAACATTCCACAGTTTAGAAGAAACAACAATAAGCAAGCAAATATGAAAGAATTTCACTATTTAAAAAAATATATTATGACCCAACATTACATAGAATAATTCAAAGAACAAGAAATCTTGCAAATTTTACAATATGCTCAACTATATATACATTATACATATAAAAAATTATGGAGTATCAGAAACAGTTTTCTAGGCTGCATTTCCATCAATAATGCAGTGATAAATTAAAACTGCTCAGAGCCCAGTGCATTTATCATCATTCACAACAACAGCAACAAAAACCCAAATCAAGACACATAATATAATATAATAAATGCATGTAAAGGAAAATAAAGAAAAGCACTCAGATCTCATAGCTTTGAAATGATCATCCACAGTTTTATAAGGCAATGGGCATTCATCAAAAGCCTTTGCAAACCACCACCAAAGAAAACCAAAATTGTGTGTGTGTGTGTATATATATATATATATATATATGTATGTTAAATGAAGAGTAGATGGTGGTTGTGGTGGTAGTGAAAGTGGTGGTGAGTAAAGGGCTGATAATGAATTAAAACCCATGCCAAACTGCTCAATTACATTTTGATTTGTACATCATTGGGCAAAATGAAGGACTATTCGACCAAACAATAATTAAAACAAGGACAGAGGAAAGCAAGATGAAAACTGAAGAGAGAAGCTAAAATTAGGGTTCCATGTGTGGACAGTCAAGATGGACCCTAGAATTTATAGTGGACAATTTTACCCAAAAAGAAACCTACCTTTCTGAAAATGGGTATTGTTTGAAGATTTAGGTGTTCCTTGGTCTCTTACAAAATAAGAAAGCCCACTAAAATTGAGTTCACATGCATGGAACTTCCTTTTTTTTTTTTTTGATAAGTCACATGCATGGAACTTCCTAATTTCCAAAATAGGTTGCTAAGGCCCACTCAAGTGTTTTTGTTTTTGTTTTTTTTTTTTTTTTGCATAGGCGAAAAGTAAACAAAAACACACAGCCCAATCCATAATACAAGCCAAAACAAATAACCTATTCAACAGTTTCATGGTATTTAGTACAAATTACAATCATGGAACTGGAAAAAAAAAAATTCACAAATTTTGCAACAAAACAAGGCCCAGATAAAAACAGCCTATAAATCCCACAAAAAAGGGATAATTTTCCTTCGTTTTCCTAGCAACCAAACATAGATTATTAAAAAAAATGAGACAGAACTTAAAAATCTAAAGAGGCAAAACAAGAGAGGAATGGGCATGGATTTAGGATATTCATCACCAAAGACAGAAGATCATCTATATCCCAAATACCAACAATCAAAACACAATACAACAATTATTTCAGGTAGGTTAAGATATAGAGTTTTCTAGGTCTAACTCCATCTAAAGAAGCAATACTCTTAGAGCCCAGTGCATAAACCATTCAGGACATAATTAAATCTTAACATCTAATTAAAACTACAGTAATATACAATATTTTCACCTTCAGCCAGAATATTCAGTCACATATGTAATAAATAAAAGCAATAGAATATGCAGTAAAAGAGGCAATTGATACCATAAGTCCATAACCTTGCCAAAGGCCCTAATCAGTGCTTTTGGATCTGAAACATCCTACCAACTGCACATGCATGCATGGGTCAAATTGAGTAATCAAGACAACTGCTTCCTTTTGGAACAAGAATCTATGCAACAAAAAAGACTCTGCACACCACCAAGGATACACAAATACATACCCTCATACACACACAACTACATAACGGAGAAGACAGGGTGGAGGTGCGCAAAGGCTATCGATAAATTGAAACCATACAACCGATGAATATAGTTCAGAAGTCCATCATAATGCAATATAGAAATGTAGCATGCCAAAAACTGATTAAAATAAAAGGATAGTATAGTCAAACCATCCAAATAACTAGTTTAGGAAATCAAAATTATTAAGTTGCAAATAAAGCAAAACAAACTGACAAGAATCAAGCATTAAAGGGAGAAAATAAAAATATATATACTTGTTTAACTCAACACATTAAGATAATTTGGTAACAATACAATGAAGAGAACACATAATTCAAACATTTTGTTAATGAAAAATCCAATGCTACTACAAATCTGCAATCAATGAAATATGGTATAAAAAATTAAACTCATATGGCCTAATGTAAATTAGTATTTAACCTGCACATGAAAGAATCAGGAAATGGAGAAGCATAATCATATGGTCCACTCATATGGCCTAATGTAAATTAATATTTAACCTGCACATGAACCCTAAGCAAGTTCCACCCCGCACCCAATACCCATATTCGACAAATAGAAATGGCAGTGATACGCAATCAACAACCAATTGAAATAAAAAGTACATATTTTTTCAAAAGAATTCGCTGAAAAACTAACGAAGAAAAAGGGGAAACAAAACAGAGGTGAGTGAAATTAGGTTTTTTTTTTTTCTTTTTATCCTTACCTTCACTAGTGAGTAAATTAATGGACTGCGGAAAGGAGATTGATGTACAAAGAGCACGCAAGAGAGAAGAAGCAAAAGCAATTTTCTCAGAATGAACGAAGGAATCAAGCAAGCACTTTTTCGCACCTGAGATTATTTTTTGAGAATAACAAATAATCTTCACTATCCCAACAAAAGAATAACAAATCCTTAATATATAAGCTTCACTATCCCAATAAGCTCCAATTTCATGATTCCAGCATGCAGGAACACTCGCACACACCACACAAAATACACACAAAGAACCACAAAGAACCACAAAGACCCACAAAGACCCACAAATACCAAATGCTCAAACAAATATTGAGATAAGGAGACATACCTTGTGATTCCAAACTGAAGATGTAGACCGACAGGGAGAGTAGAGAGCGTGAGCAACAGGGAGAATCAGACCGAGACTGAGACTGAGAGGGAGACGGAGAGCGAGAGGGAGTAGCGAGATTGAGAGGGAGATAGCGAGATTGAAAGGGAGATAGCGAGATTGAGAGGGAGATTTGAGAGGGAGATAGTGAGATTGAGAGGGAGTAAGGTGAGTGGGTAAGGTAACAGATCTTGGTTTGGTTTAAGCGTGTGTGGGTAAGCGTTTGGGGCTATATTCGGTGGTAATTGGGCAGAACAGTACTCGAGCTCCTGAAGCTCGAGTACTAAGTGGAAAATTCAAATCCAACTGCCATGTCAGCGTGCCACGGTGGAGGGAAAAAAACATAGTACTCGAGTTCACCAAACTCGAGTACTTAAAAACGTGGTACTTCCCCAATTATTTCCGAAACAGTGCTTTTCGCCCATATATTTCCAAAATTGATGGTAATGGGCCATTTTGGCCTGGCTGACCAAATAAACATTTGGGAGCAATTTAAGATGGGCCCACAGATTCAATTCGAAAGGCCATTAACGTGGCCCACAGTTTGATGATATCAACCCCTAAGCCCATTGACTTGGGCAACGAGATAAACAAGTCCATTTAAAGGAATCAACCAATTCATTTTCATTTTGGCATTTGCCTTCAGAGACCGAATACCAAATAAACAAAAGCATTTCCAGTTGTAAAATTAAAGAATTTGCTTTGTCCTAGCCTGGACCTATTGACAAAATTCATAACCAGCCAATAGGTGTGTGTACTGCTGAAGATATTCTTCAAAATAATCACATATTTCATTATTTGTAGAAAAGAAACAATAAGCACAGGGATTAAGGGGCATCCAAAACAAAGAAACAAGGACTGAAGCAACATTAAAACTAAATCAAATAGAATTTTAACAAAATGTTCACCATAATTTACTTAAGATACATTTCAAAATTCAGATGGGTGAACATAAATATTCTCAAACATGCATATGAACTTTGATTTCCAGACCCAATGAGAAGTGAGTAAAAAAACTGAATCAAAGATTTTAATTATACAAAATCAATGGAACACGCTTGGGAAAAAGAAAAAACTAAAGCTTTTTACCGATGGTCTAATTAACCAATGGAGACCGATTTCAAATCCTGATAGCAAAATGGAAATGTCACAATCTGTTTGAACACAAAAGCTCATCTTTTGCTGAGTCTAGATGACTTCTTCTAGAGAACATTGGTGTGAGAAAGCTTTGGTGTGTAGTTCTTCTGTTATGATCCTAGTGTCTCATATAGATTAAGTTATACTTATACATGTGTATATAAACTCTTGGGCAGCCTCCACTTGCAAGCCAGTTCTCAAGGGCGAGTTCTACCCATGAGTTTGTATCATCTTCCTTGCCAAATTATTTCCTCAATGTAACAACATTTTCTACTAGGGGCACTTGATCCTAGCAATAGAAGATATCAAAATAAGACAATGTTAGAAACCAAAGGAACTTGATTTCAATAGAAATGAACTAATGCCTCATATTTCCTTATAACCATTTGTTTCTTGCTTGACTGCTAGCCATTGTTATCTAATTTGTTACCAACAAGCATTCAATTCAAAAACCTTTTTTATTATTAAAATGAATTCCTGGACCAGCACCTACAAAAATCCAAATTTGAATGATTTTTGTAGATCTCAAACAAAGGTTGGATTATACCTCTATGTCTTTATGGTATGTTAAGCACCATGATAATTCCAAGACCACATCAAAGATGAAAGGAAATTCATGTTATGTAAGTTCAAAACCACTTTCCAATTTCCATACAAGGCTTTAATGATGTCTTAAATTTAAAGATCCATCATAACAAAACAACCAAAATTTTGTCTAGGACTACAACTACTCAGTATATGAAACATAAAACTGGTAAAAATCCATTTATTATTCCTAGTATGTTGAATCAACAACCTATGCTTTCGTATACAAATATGCATCCATATTTTTCTTGAATATACAGAAAGCCAAAGCAACAGAAAATATAATTTACTTTACAACTTGTTATACAATAAGTCACCTATTGGATAAACATTTTTCTTAATAGTTATCGTGAATAAGAAATTCCAAACATATATAGGCTGTATGAATATTGTTATTTTCATAGATAAAAGAATTATAGAGAAAATGTATCAAACTGAATTCTCATAGGCAATCTGTATCACTAGCAAAGCAACTTTAGGGAGGAAAGTGTGAAGTTACTACCTTTCAATATTCTGATATGAATGAAATATTGATGCACTAGAAGATACTGGTAGAACATCCCAAGTAGCTATTGTCCAGTTGCCCTAAAGCTGAAGATATCTTCAAAAAGGTACCGGTAGATGATGAAACTTGTTCCATTCATAGCAAATTCTTGAATGCAAATTGAATATTTCTTGTATTAAACAAAATCTGCCAATGGAGAAAGAACAAAAAGGATTCTTAATCTGACTTTTAGGAAGACTATTACAATATAAGGATTGAGATAAGTCAATTTTTTCCATGTAGATGCATAAGTAGTACCAGATTTTTTTTTTTCGAAGAAACACTGCTCTTATCTGATTTAGAATTCTGACCTTGTCTCATTTCTGCAACAGAATCAAATCATTGAGAAACTTAACCAAATTTAAACAAAAGAAAACAAGAGAAAGTTGGGTATTTGCTTAACAGAAAGGATTGAATCTTAAAGGAGTTGTATGAACCTTTCAAAATCCTGGACTGTATGATCCTTCAAAAATCAATTCAAATCTCATGGATTAGAGCAGTCCCAACCTATTTCCACCTGGCATCATGTTAAAGAGTAAGGAAAGAACATACTACAAAGTTTCCAATGCCATGTTATAAGGCAGTTTATAGAAAAAAACTCATTAATTTTGGTATCTACAATTCCAGTTATTTAAAATTATATATTTCAATTCATCCATTTTATATAATTATATGCATACTGTGTAATCCATCTAAAATCGAGTGCTTTTCTAAATTCTATTTTTCAAGCTGTGCTTTCAATCTAATGAAGCTATAGAACAATCATTCAAGAAAGTTGACACAAACGAAGCAAAAGATGGTAGAAACTTATACAAAGAATATATATAAATAAATAAAAATAATAATAATTTATCAACAACTTACCTGATTACTTTTTAAATGATCTCAAAACACAGAGTTACTCCAATATCAGCAAGTGAGACTTTCCAATCTGTTTAAGTACCTAAATTAATAAAAATACCAAGTATATCACTTTACCAACTTGATTTTGAGATACTTTATGTGCAGTGATGATTAGAAATTTAAGGAGGGCAGTTGACAGAGATGAGAGGAGGCTTTTTTCCATTTAGGGAATATAATGGAATTGAGGAGTTAAAGTTCTGCATAAATTAGTATAGGCAGATGGAGTTTGTCAATGTGTGGGATTGTTGAAGTGTGACACTGCAGGATAGATTTAAATAAGACAAACCCTTCTTTTGGTGGGGTTTATGTTGAATTTGTATTACTAGTGTATGACTGACTGGATACTATGAATTAGAATGCAGATAATTTGAAAATAATTTATGCTTAAATGCTTACCTATTGTTAAAGATTTATCTTCAGAGTTCAGACATTAAAAGGCAAATGAAAAATATAAACAAATATATGCTTAAGGGAATGGTAATATTTAAACTATATGGTTAACACTTCAACAACATAGGAGAGAGTTGTGTACTTTAACAATTAATTTCTGATTAAAATACCATTTCTGTGGCAGATTTGGGACTATGCTTAACTAGCTAAAGACTCATGATACACAAAGGGACTATATTTAAAAAAAAAAAAAGACACAAATTTGCCCAAAAAAAAAAAAAAATCAGTGCAACAAGCCAACTTTACCATCTTGCGATTAGTGGGTATGACACATTTATCACAATTCATGTAGTATACTGACATAGTGACATCACAAAAGATCCTTCGTCTTTGTTCATATTACTTGAGGCCAGGAAAGCTAAAAGTACTGCCAACTATCTCAATTGTAGACTAACCCTAAATCCTAGCAAAAGAATTTCCAAAAACCATCATATCAACCAAGTCATCATGAGATGCCATGAGGAGTACATAACCATAGAACCATTATTAGTTAATAGTGAATGCGTGCCTAAACAGTTGAATCAAAATTTACCATTAATTGACGAGAATACAAAAGCAAGTTCCTTCAAACATAATTGGCTTGTTGACATCCATCTCAAATAGTTCATAGGCATGCCTTGCAAGTTGTTCCCAGCTCTCCATTCCTTCCAGTTGATGCAAACTTATGGCAGCCACACAAAATTCTTCAAAATCCAATTTTCTGTATTGAATAGAACTAATTCACATACACAAGTTGACAATTAGCTTCCACTCTTATCATTATTTTTTTGGGAAAAATTTTCAGTGACAACAAACAGACGTGATTTTTGACAGCATTACCATGGTTTACATAATCTTACCATGGTTTGCATAATCTAGGGCCTGTGAATCCTTCGTCAAATAAGGGGAATTCCTTATTACACCCTCAGAAGACAGGAAATTTCAAAAGGCTATATGAATATAATATTTTCTTAGGCATCAAATAGGGAGCCCGTTTCACAGTTTTCACTATCAAAACAAATATAAGGAGGAAAAATTGAAGTGAATACCTATGTAATATTTTGATTTTAATAAAAAACTTTATGCTCCATTAGGTAGTGGTAGCACATCCCAAGTAGCAGTTGCCTAAAACTGAAGCTATGCTAAAAAAGATTTGTATTTTTATTAACTAAATCTGCCAATGGAAAGAAAACAAGATAAGGATTCCTAATCCAGACTTTCACGAAAGCTATTACAAGATAAGGATTGAGATAATTAAGACTCAAGTTTTTGCTTGTAGATGCATAAGTAGTACTAGCCTTTTTTGAGGAAAAACCAACTCTAGCTGGTTTAGAATTCCAACCTTGTCTCACATCTGCATACAGAATCAAGTAATTGAGGACCTTAACGGAAATTAAACAAAAGAAAATAGGAGAAAGTTGGGTATTTGATTAACACAAAAGGACAGAATCTTGAAGGAGATGTATGATTATGAACCTTTAGAAATAGTAGATTGTATGATCCTTCAAAACCCAATTCCAATCTCAAGGATAATTGAGCATTGTTGGAGCAGTTCCCACCTTTTCCACATAGCATCAAGCTGACAAGTAAGGAGAAGAAAATACTAGAAAGTTTTTATGTTGGCTTACAGAAAAAACACTCCTGTTTATTTGTTTGAATCACTTGCATTTTAGCCTCCAATTTCAAAAATAAATCATTCAAAATTTAGTATTTCACTTCATTCATTTTTTTTTTTTTTTTTGGGGTAACAAAATGCATAAAGTAGAATCTATCCAAAATCTAGTGCATTTCTACACCCTAAATTTCAAGCTGTTCATTTAATCCAATCTCACTACAAAAGTAACACAACAATAATTCAAGAAAGCATAGAGATCTCTGTGTTAAAATATCTTAAACTTTGAGCAAAACATGGCATGGTAGGAACTTATACATAAAAATGAATTTCAGCAACTAAATACTGGTACTAGATTAGTTATCTAAGTTGATCTTTAACAACATATCACTCCAATATCAGAACTTTTCAATCTGTTTATGCACCTAAATCAATAAGCCAAGTATATCACCTTAACAACTTATTAATGACATACAATAGAAATTATTTGGATGAAGAAGCAAAAGATAGGTTTATGCACAACACTTTCAGGAAAAATTTTATGAGAGAAGAAAATAAAGGACAAAGAAGGTACCAACCCACCTAGTTATTGACTATTTGCACAATTGCAGAGCCCAAAAGCTTCTAAACAAGCAAAAGTACAGCATTGGGACTTTTTTGATGATTCAATTGCTTTTGCATATGAGAGCAGTGGTACTAGTAGCATGCCCCCTTTCCTATTGGGTTTAACTCCTTATATATAAATGCAAATGTCTTTTAGTAGAAAGACCTAAAGAAAAGAAAGAATTGGGACTACTCATACCTGAAAATTTGAAGAAATGGGTTCATCCATGTGAGAAATTTTAGGCAATCCTCCCATGATTCCTTTGCTCCCTTTCAATTGTTTGTATAGTGCTTTGAAAATCAAAGATGAAAGGAAATTCATGTTATGTAAGTGCAAAACCACTTTCTATACAAAGCTCTTATGATGTCTCAACTTTTGATATCCATCTTAACGAAATATTTGTGCAGGACAACAGCTACTCAGTCTATGAAACATAAGATTGGTAATAATCCATTTATTCTTTCTAGTTTGTTGAATCAATGAATTACGCTTTTAATCCATCAACCTGAGGCTTTTTTTACAAACTAATATGCACCCACATTTTTATAGAATATACCAAAAAACCAAACGTACAGAAAATATAAATCAACTTCACAACCTATTAATATTATAAAGTCACCTGTTTAACCTGGATAAAAAGGAGGGTTTCATGGGATTATAACAAAGGTGGACCAAAATCCTTTAAGTGGGTTCCATGGGGAGCAAGCAAACCCACTGTGAGTCAAAGCTTGAATCCCACTTTGGGCCAAAATGGTTTAGGCTCTAATAAGTCTAATGAAGAGTGCTTCTCAGGCCCAAGTATTTACGAAATGGGTGAGCCTTCTTCTCTGACTAGCCCGACTCCCCTAACCCAGTCGGAGACATCAATTTTAGCTCCTTCAGACAAGCCCGAGTCTTTGTTGCCCATTGTTACCGAGTCAGAGCGACAGTAGGGATGGCAAATGGGCGGGTTGGGTCATAAATGGGTTGGGTATATAATTACCCATTTATCCATTTATGACCCATTTATATATAAATTAATTATCCATTACCAACCCAACCCATTTAATTAGTAACCCATCCATTTAACCCAATATGACCAAAATACCTCTAAAACTACTTGAATACTCTCTTGACCTCCAAAATTACCAAAATACCCTTAAATACCTAAAATGATACAAATACCTCTACACTTCCAAAATTACCAATATACCCTTGGACATCCAAAATTATCCCCAAAATATCTAAAATGAGCAAAATACCCATGAAACCTCTAAAATGACCAAAATACCCACGATATCTCTAAAATCACCATATATGCTTAAAAACCACTAAAATGACCAAAATACCTCTAAAATCTCTAAAATGACCAAAATACCCCTTAAAACTCAAAAAATGACCAAAATACCACTAAAACCCAGAAAATGACCAAAATACTCCCGAAACCTAAAAATGACCAAAATACTTCTAGAACCCAAAAAATGACCAAAATACCCTCGAAACCTAAAAATGATCAAAATACTCCCGAAACTTAAATATGACCAAAATACGTCCAAAACCCAAAAATGACCAAAGTACCCCTAAAACCCTAAAAAAATGACCAAAATACGTCCAAAACCCAAAAATGACCAAAATACCCCCGAAACCCTAAAAAATGACCAAAATACCCTCGAAACCTAAAAATGACCAAAATACCTACGAAACCTAAAAATGACCAAAATATCCCTGAAACTCAAAAAATGACCAAAATACCTTCGAAACCCAAAAATGACCAAAATACCTCCGAAACCTAAAAATGACCAAAATACCCCCCAAAACCTTAGAAATGACCAAAATACCCCCGAAACTCAAAAAATACCAAAATACTCCCGAAACCCAAGAAATGACCAAAATACCCCCAAAACCTTAAAATGATCAAAATACCTCGAAACCTGAAAAATTACCAAAATATCCCAAAACCTAAAAATTACCAAAATACTTCTGAACCCTAGAAATTTACCAAAATAACCAAAAAATCTAAAAATTATTGAAATAACCCTAAAACAAAAAGATGATAGAAATGCCCTCGTAACCTAAAAAATGACTAAAATATCTAAAAGATGATCAAAATAGCCTTGAAACCTAAAAAATTACCAAAATTCCCTCGAAACCTAAAAAATTACTGAAATTCCCTCGAAACCTATAAAATGACTGAAAGACTCTTAGAACCTTTAATTTGTCAAAAATATCCTCAAAACATCCAAAATACCCTAAACCTAACCTTTAGGTTTAGGGTGTATTTTGGTAATTCTTAGGTTTCGAGTGTATTTCGGTCATTTTTTTAGGTTTTGGGGGTATTTTGATCATTTTTTAGGTTTCGGGGGGGGGGGGTATTTTAGTCCTTTTTTTAGGTTTCAGGGTATTTTGGTCATTTTTTAAGTTTAGGGGGTATTTTGGTAATTTTATGGGTTTCAGAGGTATTTCAGTCATTTTTTAGGTTACGGGGTAATTTGGTAATTTTTTCAGGTTTTAGGGGTATTTTAGTCATTTTATAGGTTTAGAAGGTATTTTGGTAATTTTTTAGGTTTCGGGGGTATTTTGGTCATTTTTTAGGTTTAGGAAGCATTTTGGTCATTTTTTGGGTTTTGGGGGTATTTTGGTAATTTTTTGAGTTTTGGGGATATTTTGGACATTTTAGAAGTTTGGGGTGGGGGGTATTTTGCTTATTTTAGAGCTTTTGGAGGTATTTTGGTCATTTTAAGGTTTTAGGGGTATTTTGGTCATTTTTTGGGTTTTGAGAGTATTTTGGTCAATTTTAGGTTTTAGGGGTATTTTGGTCATATTTTGGGTTTTTGGGATATTTTGGATATTTTAGAGGTTTTGGGGGGTATTTTGCTCATTTTAGAGATTTTGGAGGTATTTTGGTCATTTTGTGAGTTTCAGGGGTATTTTAGTAATTTTTAGTTTTTGGAGGTATTTTGGTCATTTTTGAGTTTTGGGGGTATTTTGGTCATTTTGTGGGTGTCGGGGGTATTTTGGTCATTTTTGGGTAATTTTTAGGTTTTGAGGGGTATTTTGGTAATTTTCTGGGTAATTTTTAAGTTTTGGGGGGTATTTTGGTCATTTTTTGAGTTTCGGGGATATTTTGGTCATTTTTAGGTTTCGCAGGTATTTTGGTTATTTTTTGGGTTTCAGGGGTATTTTGGTAATTTTCTTGGTTTTGGGGGTATTTTGGTCATTTTCTTAGGTTTCGGAGGTATTTTGGTCATTTTTTGGGTTTTGGAGGTATTTTGGTCATTTTTTGGATTTTGGGAGTATTTTGGTCATTTATTAGGTTTCAGAGGTATTTTGGTCATTTTCTAAAAATTTAGATTTTATGTTGTTTATTTAAATTTTAGATGGGTTTAGTGGGTATTAGTGGATTTATCCATTTAGACCCATCTAATTAAATAACCAAATGGGTCTTTACCCATTTAACCCAAATATTCAAATGGGTTGTGTTAAGACTTATCCAAATAAGGTGGGTAATTGGTGAGTTCATAGATATGGGTAAAAATTGCCACCCCTAAGCGACAGGTACAGTTTCCGATGCTCATTAGTTGCAACTGTTTTGATGGGATCAGCTCCGACAGGCTCACGGTGGCTGAGATAGGGGTTGGGATCAACTCCGATGGTCTTGCGGCGAAGCCGATGGAGTATAACAGTGGTTGTCTTGATGGGAAAAGCTCTGACAACCCCGCGGTGGATAGGTTGGAGGTTGGGTTTAGTTCCGATGGTCCTGTGGTGGCGCCAATGGAGATTATTGCTGGGTTTAACTCTGTCGATCCTACAGTGGCTCAGATGGTATTAAATGGCAGTTCCTCCGATGGGTTCAGTTCTGATGACTCCACAATGGTTTCGGGTAAGACCAACATGGCAAATTTGCAACTTTTGAAGGGTATTTTCTTGGCAGATATCCTTAAGAGACTATCGGTTGCGGGGTTAGTGGATTTTGGTGTCAAGAGTGTGGATAAAGTTGGAAGTGAGAGTAGTGTGCTTTTGATTCAAGGGGCAAACAACAATGGCACCAGGTCGATAGATATGGGTGAGGTTGGTTAGCCCACTTTAGCATTGATGGAACCGAATTCAGATTTTGGCCTATCTGTTTTGGGTGGCTAGATTGTGGAGGAAGTGGCTTTCTCAGAAGTGGTTTCGGGTGAGGAGGAGAACTTGGCAGATTGTAATCCACTGTTTACTATTATCCCTTCAGGGTTGGACTTGTTGATGGAAGTGCACAATGATTCTGAGGTGTTAGATATGGGTGGTACGCTGGATGTCTCTAATTGGGTGAAGAACAGAATCCCAGGTTTTAGTAAAGTGACTGGGCTTTCTATAAATCGTCTTGAAAAGCTGTGTATTGCTTATCTTCAAAGGTTAGAAAGGTAGATGGCAGTTATTAACCAGTAGTGGAAGAAAGCAACTGCTAACCAAAAAGTAGCATCCTCCACGGGTAAAGGGAAAAGAGAGTTGAGGAATTTAATTTCAACGGTTAACTATGATGGGAGATAGTGTGGTGGAAGTGTGGTAGAGACAATTGTGGGGCCATAAAAGTCTTTATGAAGCTGAAAATGGTTTCTTGGAATGTTAGAGGTTTGAACGACTCCCAGAAACGTCTGGTAGTGAGAAACTTGTTACGTGAGTGGAAGTGTGATGTTGTATGCCTTCAAGAAACAAAGCTTGCTGGCATAGATAGGCAGCTGGTTTGCAATATTTAGGGATGTTTGTATGTGGATTGGGTGGCTTTAGATGCTAATTAGACGGCTGGTGGGGTCTTGATTATGTGGGATAGGAGGGTTTTAGAAAAATTGGAAGTTCTGGTGGGCTCGTTTTCAGTGTCAATTCAGTGGAAAGGTGTGGAGGATGGTTTTATTTGGGCATGCTCAGGGGTGTATGTCCTAAATGATAATAATTTGAGGGGTGATTTGTGGGATGAGTTGGTGGGTATTTAGCAGTATTGGAATGTTCCCTGGTGTTGTTTTGGGGATTTTAATATTGTTCGTTTTCCTAGTAAACGAATGGGTGGGTCTAGGCTTACTTCGGCTATGAAAAAATTTTCTGAATTTATAGAAGATTTAAAATTGATAGATTTGCCGTTGGAGGGAGGGAGTTATACATAGTCTAGTGGTACTGACTAGCCATCCATGTCTAGGATCGATAGGGCTCTAGTGTCACATGATTGGGAGCAACACTTTCCGGATGTGACCCAACGGATTCTACCATGACCAGTTTCAGATCATTTCCCAATTCTCCTGGAGGCAGGGGGTATGGCGAGGGGAAAAAGTCCCTTCCGATTTGAGAATATGTGGTTAAAGTCAAACGGGTTGTTGATAGAGTAGACTCATGGTGGAATTGCCATTCTTTTTCAGGTACACCTAGTTAATTGTTTGCTAAAAAATTGAAAGTTTTGAAAGAAGATATTATTAAGTGGAATCGCCAAGAGTTTGGCAATGTTGGGCGCAGAAAGAAAGAATTATTGGGGGCTTTAGAGTTATTAGATGCTAAGGAAGGGGTTCTTGGATTCACTGAGACGGAAAGAAATGAGAAAAATGAAGTGAGATCGCAGGTAGAGCATCTTATTTCTTTAAAGGAGATCTCCTAGAGACAAAAATCGAGGATGTTATGCATTAAGGAGGGAGATAATAATACTAAGTTCTTCCATAAGATGGCCAATTCTCATAGAAGGTATAATCATCTGAATTTCTTAAAAGTGGATGTGGTGATTTATAAGGAAGGAGTAGCAGTGGCTGCTCAAGTAGTTCAATTTTATAAAACTCTGTATCAGGAGTCTGAGGAGTGGAGACCTTTTGTGGAAGGACTGGAGTTTGATCAAATAGGGGAGTTGGAGAGGGGCTGGTTGGAGAGGAGATTTGAGAAGGACGAGATTCTATCAATGGTCATAAGTATGGAAGGGGATAAAGCTCCAGGTCCAGATGGCTTTTCTATGGCCTTTTTCCATCATTGTTGGAGAGTAGTAGAAAAAGATGTTTTAGCAGTCTTTGAAGAGTTCTATCAACACTGTAAGTTCGAGAAATCTCTTAATGCTACCTTTATAACTTTGATTCCTAAGATAAATGATGCCTCTAACATTTGTGATTTCAAACCTATCAATTTGGTGGGGAGTTTATATAAAATTTTGGCCAAGGTTTTGGCAAATAGATTGAAAGTGGTGTTAGATCAATTGATATCTGAATCTCAGAATAGTTTTGTGGGAGGTAGGCAAATCCTTGATTCAGTTCTCATTGCCAATAAGTGTGTTGATAGCAGAATGAAAAGTAAGATTCCAGGAGTGATTTGTAAGTTAGATATTGAGAAAGCTTATAATAATGTGAATTGGGAGGCACTTTTGAAGTTGTTGAAGAAAATGGGCTTTGGGGAGAAATGGTGTAGCCGGATTCGAACCTGTATCTTTACAGTGCAGTTTCCTGTTTTGGTAAATGGGACCCCAGTTGACTTCTTTGGTAGCTCTAGAGGTTTGAGACAAGGGGATCTGTTGTCTCCCTTATTATTTTTAGTTATGATGGAGGTGTTTAGTAGGATGGTGAAGAGAATGGAGGGGGCAGGTTTGCTAAGTGGTTTTAGGCCGGATGGTAGGGGGGCAGAGGGGAAAGTGTTTCACATTTGTTGTTTGTGGATGATACTATTTTGTTTTGTGATGCAGAGGTGGAGCAAGTCCTGCGTGTTCAATTGCTGTTACTTTGTTTTCAGGCTGTGATTGGTTTAAAGGTTAACGTAGCTAAAAGTGAAATGGTTCCTATAAGGGAGGTAAATAATGTGCATGCTTTGGCAGAGATATTGGGTTGTAGGGTTGGGGCCTGGCCAATGACTTATCTTGGTATGCCGTTGGGGGCGTCCCATAAGTCCCCCTCTATTTGGAACCCTGTTTTGGAAAAAATCGAATGGAAGCTAGTTGGGTGGAAGAAGTTGTATTTGTCGAAAGGAGGTACGATAACATTGCTTAAAAGCACATTATCCAGCCTTCCCACATATTTTTTTATTTCTATTCACCATCCTTACACATGTGGCAAACAAAATTGAGAAGCTCTAAAGGGATTTCCTGTGGGGAGACCCTAAGACTCACTTATTAGGATGGGATAAGGTGTGTATACCTATTGCTAATGATGGCCTGGGTATTAGGAAATTGACCACTTTTAATAAAGCCTTGCTAGGAAAATGGCTTTGGCATTTTGGGATCGAGGAGAATAGGCTTTGGAGGAGGGTGGTAGCTTTGAAATTTGGGGAAGAATTGGGGGGGGGGGGGGGGGTGGGGGGGGGTGGGGGGGGGGGTGGAGAGGGGTGGACCTTTAAGTTGGGAAAGAGTGCTCATGGTTGTGATTTGTGGAGAAGTATCCGGAAGGGCTGGGAAGTTTTCAACAAAAATATCCAGTATAAGGTTGGGGTAGGGGATAGAGTAAAATTTTGGACAAATAGGTGGTGTGGAGATCTTTCTCTCCAATTGGCTTTTCCAGTCTTCTACAATTTTGCTGCAAATAGAGAGGTTTCCGTAGAATCATCTTTGATATGTCAAGGAGCAGGGGATGGGAGAACTTGGGATGTTCATTTCAATCAAGGTCCTAATGATTGGAAGGCAGATGTGGTGGTTGATTTCTTTCGATTCTTGGCAGCCAATTTACCTTCAGGGACTGATGGTGATTGGTTGAGATGGAAGTTTACAAAAAATGGGGATTTTACTATCTGCTCATATTATCATAAGTTACATGGCTCTTCTTCTGTTGTTTTTCCATGGAAAGGTATTTGGAAGGTTAAGGTACCTCGGCATGTCTCTTTCTTTGTTTGGATAGCCGCATGGGATAGGATTCTCACGGGTGATAACTTGCGGCTTAGAGGCTTTAATTTTGTTGACTGGTGCATTATGTGTTGTTGCTATGGTGAGACAGTGGATCATTTGTTGTTACATTGTGGAAAGGCTTATCGGCTGTGGTGTTTTGTCTTTAGGATTTTTGGGATTTCATGGGTTCCCTCATGTACGATGTCAGATTTTCTATTTAATTGGTGGAATTGGTTGGGGAAGCATTCATCTTGCATTTGGAACTTAGTTCTGTTGTGTTTGATGTGGTGTATTTGGAAGGAACGCAATTGGCAGACGTTTGAGGATTTGAATAGATCTGAGGACCAAATGCTTGCTCTCTTTTCTTGTTCCCTATTTGATTGGGCTAGGGCTTGGGGACTCACATTTAGTGACTCTCTTCCTCTATTCCTTAGCTCCCTTTCTTTGTAATTAATGTCTTTTTTATATTTTTTGCTTTTCCATCTTTTTTGTACTTTTGATATGCTGGTGCTAATTTGCATCTAGCAGTTTTTTGAATATATTTTTTCTTACCTATCAAAAAAAAAAAAAAAAATTGTTTTCTCAATAGTTGTTGTAACTAAGATATTCAAACATAGGCTTTATGAATATTGTTATTTGCATAGGTAGAAGAGATTTATAGAAGTAATCCATCATATTGACTCTCATAGGCAACACATTTTACAGTTTTCACTAGCAAATAAAATATAGGAAGGAAAAAGTGAAGTGATTAACCTTGTAAATTTTGAATGAACCAAAAAAATGATGCTCCATAGGGTAGGTGTAGAACATCCCAAATAGCAACTAGCAATTGCCTAAAATTGAAGCTATCCTCAAAAAGGTATTGGTAGAAGGTGAAACTAACATCCGTAGCATCTTGCGTGCAAATTGAGGATTTTTATTTTGATTAACTAAATCTGCCAATGGAAAGAAAACAAGATAAGGATTCTTAATCTAATTGTTACGAAAGCTATTACAAATTTACAAGATAAGGATTGAGATAATTAAGACTCAATGTTTTGCTTGTAGATGCAAAAGTAGTAACAGCCTTTTTCGAAGAAACACCGACTCTAGCTGATTTAGAATTCTAACCTTGTCTCATATCTGGATACAGAATCAAATTATTAAGAACCTTAACTGAATTTAAACAAAAGAAAAGAAGAGAAAGTTGGGTATTTGATTAACACAAAAGGATTGAATCTTAAAAGAGAAGCTTATACATAAAAATGAATTTCAGCACCTAAATACCAGTTTAGCTATACAAGTTGATCTTCCCGAACAAAATCAAACCAATATTAGCAAGTGGGACTTTCCAATCTTTTTATGCACCTAAATCAATTTAAAAAAAAAAAAAAATCAAGTATATCACCTTAACATGTATTTTGAGATACAATAGAAATTACTTCGGTTTATATATTTGCCTTAATTTCTTCTTTTCCCCTACTGGTATGGCAAGAGGTGCCAATGGAAAGAAAACAAGATAAGGATTCTTAATCTGAATTTTATGAAAGCTATTAAAAATTTACAAGATAAGGATTGAGATAATTAAGACTCAATGTTTTGCTTGTAGATGCAAAAGTAGTACTAGCCTTTTTCGAAGAAACACCGACTCTAGCTGATTTAGAATTCTGACCTTGTCTCATATCTGGATACAGAATCAAATTATTGAGAACCTTAACTGAATTTAAACAAAAGAAAACAAGAGAAAGTTGGGTATTTAATTAACACAAAATGATTGAATCTTAAAGGAGAAGCTTATACATAAAAATGAATTTCAGCACCTAAATACCTGTTTAGCTATACAAGTTGATCTTCCCAAACAATATCAATCCAATATCAGCAAGTGGGACTTTCCAATCTTTTTATGCACCTAAATCAATAAAAAAAAAATCAAGTATATCACCTTAACAACATATATTTTGAGATACAATAGAAATTACCTGGGTTTATATATCTACCTTAATTTCTTCTTTTCCCCAACTGGTATGGCAAGAGGTCATTATCTCAAATGAGAAATTTTGTGAGAGAAGAAAACAAAAGAAAAAGAAGGTACTCACCTCCTAGTTGTTGACTTTACGCACAATTGCAGTGCCCAAAAGTTTTTTAACAAAAAAAGTACAACATTGGGACTTTTTCTATGATTCAATTGCTTTTGCATATGAGAGCAGTGGTACCCGTGGACTCCATACCCTTCCTGATGGGTTTAATTAATCCTTATACTTCATAGTTCACATAGCCAAAAAAATAAAAAAAAATTGACATATGAAATAAATGTAAATGCTTATGTGCAGTGATGATTAGAATTATAACCAGGGAAGTTAACAGAGATGAAAGGAGGTTGGTTTCTAGTTAGGGAAGAAAATAGAGTTGAGAATTTGAAGTTCTACAACAATTAATATAGGCAGATGGAGTTTGTCAATGGGTGGGATTGTTTAAGAGTAGCATAGTAGGAAAGAGTTAAAGATGACAATTCTTTTGGTGGAGTTTACATTGAATTTGTAGTATGAGTGTATGACTGACTGGATACTACGACTTTGAATGCAGATAACAATAATATGAAAACATTAATGTTTAAACGTGCACATATCATTAAACTTTATCTTCAGACATTAAAAAGCAACTGAAATCAATTTGCAATTTGAAACTGACGAGAATACAATGGCAAGTTCCTTCAAACATAATTGGCTTGTTGACATCCTTCTCAAACAGCTCACAGGCATGCCTTGCATGTTGTTCCTAGCACTCCATTCCTTCCAGCTGATGCAAACTTAAGGAAGCCGCACAAAATTCTTCAAAATCCAAATATCTGCATTGAATAGAACAAATTCACATACAAAAGTTGACAATCAGCTTCCACTCTTATCATTATATATATTGGGAGAATTTTTCAGTGACAACAAATAGAAATGTGATTTTTGACAAAATTACCATGGTTTGCATAATTTAGGGCCTGTGAATCCTTCATCAAATTGGGGGAATTCCTTCTCACACCCTGTGAAGACAAGAAATTCAAAAGGCTTTACGAATATTGTTATTTTCTTAGGTAGAAGAGAGTTAAAGAGAAAAATGCATCAAATTGACCCTCATAGGCATCCTATTTCACAGTTTTCACACAAAGCAAATATAAGGAGGAAAAATTGAAGTGATTACCTTTGTAATATTCTGATTTATAAAAAACCTGATGCTTCAATAGGTAGTGGTAGAACATCCCAAGTAGCAATTGCCTAAAACTGAAGCTATCCTCAAAAGATTTGTATTTTGATAAACTAAATCTGCCAATGTAAAGAAAACAAGATAAGGATTCTTAATCCTGACTTTTATGAAAGCTATTACAAGATAAGGATTGCGATAACCAAGACTCAAGTTTTAGCTTGAAGATGCATAAGTAGTACCAACCTTTTTCGAAGAAAAACCAACTCTAGCTGGTTCAGAATTCTGACCTTGTCTCCATCTGCATACAGAATCAAATAATTGAGGACCTTAACTGAATTTAAACAAAAGAAAAGAGCAGAAAATTGGGTATTTGATTAACACAAAAGGATTGAATCATGAAGGAGATGCATGATTATGAACCTTTAGAAATAGTGGAGTGTATGATCCTTCAAAAGTTTAATTCCAATCTCAAGGATAATTGATAATTGTAGGAGCAGTTCCCACCTTTTCCACTTAGCATCAAGTTGACAAGGAGAAGAAAATACTAGAAAGTTTTTAACGCTATGTTTTGTGCCAGTTTATAGAAAAACACTCCTGATTATTTGTTTGAATCACTTGGGTTTTGGTCTGTCCAATTTCAAAGAATAAATCATTCAAAATTTAGTATTTCACATCATCCTTTGGTTTTTTTTTTTTTTTTTTTTTTGGGTGGTAATTAAATATATAATTTGGAATCTATTTGAGATCTATTGCATTTCTACTCTCTAAATTTCAAGCTATGCTTTTAATCCAATCACATTACACAAATGGCACAACAATAATTAAAGAAAGCATAGCGATCTATGTGTTAAAATATCTTAAAATTTGATCAAAACATGGCATGGTACAAGCTAATACATAAAAATAAATTTCAGCAACTAAATGTTGGTACTAGATCAGTTATCTAAGTTGATCTTCAACAACAATATCACTCCAATATCAGCACTTTTCAATCTGTTTATGCACCTAAATCAATAAGCCAAGTATATCACCTTAACAACTTATTTATGAGATACAATAGAAATTATTTGGATGAAGAAGCAAAAGATAGGTTTATGTACAACACTTTCAGGAAAAATTTTATGAGAGAAGAAAATAAAGGAAACAGAAGGTACCAACCCACCTAGTTGTTGACTATTCGCACAATTGTAGAGCCTAAAAGTTTTTAAACAAGAAAAATTACAACAATGGGACTTCTTCTATGATTCAATTGCTTTTGCATATGAGAGCAATGGTACCAATGGCATGCCCCCTTTCCTGTTGGGTTTAATTCCTTATATATAAATGCAAATGTCTTTCAGTTGAAAGACCCAAAGAAAAGAAATAATTGGGATTACTCATATCAGAAAATTTGAAGAATTGGGTTCATCCATGTGAGCAATTTTAGGCAATACTCCCATAATTCCTTTTGACCCTTTCAATTGTTTGTATAGTGCTTTGAAAATATCTGCAAATTAGATGGCAATTAAATTGGCCACAAACATCAATATCGAAGACAAAGAAGTCGGCATAAAAGAGAAAAAATGTTGTATTTTTTATTGCATAGAAAGTACAAGTAGAGTTGTAAGTACCTACCCAAAGAAGCAGAAGCATATTGGTTGCTAAACAAGAATTTAATCCTTAATTCAAAAATATGTGAACATGTGGGACATGAGCAATCTAATCCTTGCCATTCTCTCCTGGTATCTTTCTTTCAAGTGAGGACAGTCAATGATTGTCAAGTTTGTAAATAGGAGAGGCAACTCATTTCTTCAAGAAGTGATATCAGATTGGGGCATTCATAAATTTCAATATTTTCTTCTAGGGGCACTCCAAATTTCCTTTAAATAGCAGATATCAAAAGTAAGAAATTAGTATAAAAAAAGGAACTTGATTACAAAAGAATTGCACTAAGGGCTCACACTTCTTTCTAACTATATGTTTTTTCCTTGACTGCTATCTATTTGTTATTTTATTTGTTACCATTAAGCATTCAACTTTTTTTTTTTTGGGTAAAAATGAATTCTTGGACTTAGGACATACAAGATTCCAATTTATATGCTTTTTTTATAGATGTCAAACAAAGGCTGGATTATAACTTTATGCCTTTATGGTAAGTTAAGTAGCCCTAAGGGATAAGGATTCAAGACTAAATCAAAGATGAAAGGAAATTCATGAAATGTAAGTGCAAAACCACTTTCTATACAAAGCTCTTATGACGTCTCAACTTTTGATATCCATCTTAACGGAATATTTGTGCAGGACAACAGATACTCAGTCTATGAAACATAAAATTCGTAAAAATCCCTTTATTCTTCCTAGGTTGTTGAATTAACGAATTATGCTTTCAAATCAAAGGTACAAGATTGGTAACTACGCTTTTGATGGCTTTGTTTACAAACTAATATGCACCCATATTTTTATAGAATATACAAAAATCCAAAGTTACAAAAAATACAAATTAACTTCACAACCTGTTAATATTATAAGCCACCTGTTTAACTAGGATAAAATACTTTTTCTCAATAGTTGTTGTAACTAAGAAATTCAAACAAAGGCTTTATGAATATTGTTATATGCATAGGAAGAAGAGAGTAATAGAAGTAATGCATCATATTGACTATCATAAGCAACACATTATAGTTTTCACTGGTAAAACAAATATAGGAAGTAAAAAGTGAATTGATTACCCTTGTAATATTCTGATATGAACAAAAAAACTAATGCTCCATAGGGTAGGTGTAGAACAGCCCAAGTAGCAACTAGCAATTGCCTAAAACTGAATCTATCCTCAAAAAGGTATTGGTAGAAGATGGAAACTAACATCCGTAGCATCTTGCGTGCAAATTGAGGATTTGTATTTTGATTAACTAAATCTGCCAATGTAAAGAAAACAAGATAAGGATTGAGATAATTAAGACTCAATGTTTTGCTAGTAGATGCAAAAGTAGTACCAGCCTTTTTCGAGGAAACACCAACTCTAGCTGATTTAGAATTCTGACTTTGTCTCATATCTGGATACAGAATCAAATTATTGAGAACCTTAACAGAATTTAAACAAAAGAAAACAAGAGAAAGTTGGGCATTTGATTAACATAAAAGGATTGAATCTTAAAGGAGATGTATGAACCTTTAGAAATAGTGGAGTGTATGATTCTTCACAAATCAATTCAAATCTCATGGATAATTGAGCAGTATTGGAGTAGTCCACACCTATTTCGAATTGGCATGAAGCTGTCAAGTAAGGAGAATAAAATACTAGAAAGTTTCCAACTCTATGTTTTATGCTGGTTTACAAAAAAACACTCTAATTTTTTTGCTTGAATTCACTTGGGTTTCGGTTTCCCCAATTCCAAAGAATAATTTATTCAAAATTTAATATTTCAGTTAAAGTGGAATCCATCAGAAATCTAGTGCATTTCTAAGCTCAAGATTTCAAGCTGTGCTTTTAATCCAATCATGCTACACAACTATAATTCAAGAAAGCATAGAGATTTATGTCTTAAAATATCTTAAAATTTGAGCAAAAAATAGCATGGTAGAAGCTTATACATAAAAATGAATTTCAGCATCTAAATACCTGTTTAGCTATACAAGTTGATCTTCCCGAACAATATCAATCCAATATCAGCAAGTGGGACTTTCCAATCTTTTTATGCACCTAAATCAATAAAAAATAAAAAATCAAGTATATCACCTCAATAACATATATTTTGAGATACAATAGAAATTACTTGGGTTTATAAATCTGCCTTAATTTCTTCTTTTCCCCTACTGGTATGGCAAGAGGTCATTATCTCAAATGAGAAATTTTGTGAGAGAAGAAAACAAAAGAAAAAGAAGGTACTCACCTCCTAGTTGTTGACTTTTCGCACAATTGCAGTGCCCAAAAGTTTTTAAACAAAAAAAGTACAACATTGGGTTTTCTATGATTCAATTGCTTTTGCATATTAGAGCAGTGGTACTCGTGGCATCCACACCCTTCTTGGTGGGTTTAATTAATCCTTTTACTTCATAGTTCACATGGCCCAAAAAAAAAAATTGACATATGAAATAAATGCAAACGTTTTTGGACATACCAAGAATTAGGTTCATCAGTGAGCAATTTTAGGCAGTCGTCCCATGTTTCCTTGGCATCCTTTCAGTTGTTTGTACAGTGCTTTGAATAAATCTGCATATTAAATTGCAAATAAATTGGAAGAAGATAAAGAAGTTGGCACAAAAAGAAAAGAAATAGTACAAGTTGTAGTTCTTACCCGAAGAAGCTGAAGGATATTGGTTGCCGAACAAGAATTTACTTCTTAATAATTATCACAATATTGAAAATCTGGGACATGAGCAATCTCGCCAATTCCCTTCTGGTATTTTTCTTTCAAGTGGGGACACTTAATGATTATCAGAGTTTGTAAAGAGGAGAGCCGATGCATTCCTGATGGAAGTGACGTCAGATTGTGGCATGAACGGACTTCAAATCTTTTGAGTGATGTAAGACTTCCAACCCCTTCGGGGAGTGATATCAGATTGGGGAATCTCCAAATTTTAAGTATTTGAAGTGCAGTAAGGTTGCCAATCCCTTCGGGGAGTGATTTGAGATTGGGGCAATTCCCAATTTGAAGGTTTTGAAGTGCTATAAGGTTACCGATCCCTTCGGGAAGTGATTTGAGATTGGGGCAATTCCCAATTTCAAGGTTTTGAAGTGCTCTAAGGTTGCCAATCCCTTCAGAAAGTGATATGAGATTGGGGCAACTGAAAATTTCAAGGTTTTCAAGTACCATAAGGTTGCCAATCTCTTCGGAAAGTGATTTGAGATTGTGGCAATTCCGAATTTGAAGATGTGATGTAAGGTTGCCTATCCACAATGGTAGAGTAACCAAGCGATGAACATATGAAATTGTGAGGCATTGCAAAGGGCTGACACCAACAGGCTGTGTGTCTTCATCGCTGAACAGATCAACCTTCTCGCACTTGCAAATTGACAGCGTCTTGAGGGAGGTCAGATGTTGCATGGATAGAGACAGAGATAGAGATTTTAGTCTATCGCATCCCTGTATCTTTAGCTCCTCGAGAGAAGCCAGGTTTTGCAACCACTGCTCTGGCAGAAACTCTATATCCTCAATCCTATCCAAAGATAGAAACTTTAATTTGGAGAGAGGAGGGGAGGAGTTCGAAGCAGAGGGAACCGAAGAGATTGTTGTCATATTCATTGTTTGTTGCAATGGATTGCAACTGGAAATTGATAGTCGCAGCGGTTCTTCAAGATTTGGAAACAACGGCATGTAAGTCAGGTTTTCGCAAAAAAAAATTTCCAGAAGTAAAAGCCGAGGAAAAGAAGGCAATGATACATGCGGCTGGTATTGATGACTTGATGTTGCCACACCCACAGTATTCCTCCTCCACCATCCCTTCAGATTACGGCAATTCCACAATTTGAGTGACTCTAGGGATGGGAAAAATGATGATGAAGGAGAGATCTCTTCAATGATTTCCCGGTTTGATATGTATTCCAGACCATACATATGTTCTAGAGATAGATTTCGGAGATTTGGGAGTTCATATATTGGCGATAGATGTTGGCACATCGAGCTTGATATTTTTAATATCACAAGACCAGTAAGCGAAGGAAGCCAGCTCGGAAATCTCACACCCTGGTACCATTCCACATTCAACATTTTTAAATTCTGGTGTGGCCGGAGGCCTTCTATTAAATTTTCATCTTCACAAACACATGCGACATCGTTACCCATCACATCCCATATTAATTCCAATTTTCTAAGATGCTGCTTGTCCTTCAAATTCGCAGCCTTGGCTTTAGCGGTGGCATCTTTCACCCGTACCTTAATTTTTATACATAGTTCTCCTCTCAAGTTATTTAGCTTGTTCAATTCCGGAAGACCAGCACAAGTACGTTCCTTGTTTACAATAAACAACGGTAATACTTGAAGAGAAGTCAACTGCCCTATTCCAGGTGGCATGTGAGTCAAATTGTAACATCCTATTAACTCAAGTTTTCGGAGGTTGAACAAATTTTGAATGTTTCTAGGTAGTTCTTTAAGCTCATAACACCAACTAAGGTTTAATGTTTGCAAATTCAACAATCTAGTAATAGAATTAGGGAGAACTTTAATGTTATTCCCGGAAAGATTAAGGTACTTTAAAAATGTTAACTTTTCTATAGAATCTGGCACTGTCATAATATTTGAGCCACATAGGTCTACTGCACGCAAGCATCTTGAACTAGAAAAAAGTATTTCAAGAGTTGATTTTTGACGACTTGATTCTTCCTCATCTAAACCTCTAGTGGGATATAAATTAAAAGCCGTACGATCAATATTTGCTAAAATGAATGTGCGTGTCTTCTTTGCTTTGAATAATGAGCTTAAATCCTTCTTACGCACATTGTGAGATGTGGTTGACAGGTGACGAACATTCTCATTGACATTTTCTATATTTGAATCAATATATGTGCACTCAACTCTTGAGATTGATTGTGCAAGATCATGGATTAAATCATGCATTTTAAAACTAATTATATTCCCATAAATATCTTCTCTAGCTTCTTGGAAGAAGGACCTCCAAAGTAGGTCCATACAGTACTCATTAGCAACATCTTCCATATGTAGCTTTTCGTTTGATGATTGGATAAATCCTTGTGCTATCCATAGATTTATTAATATCAACTTTGAAATCTCATAGTTTTTAGGAAATAATGAACAATAAGCGAAACAACACTTTAAATGTGATGGGAGATAATCGTAACTCAATTTTAAAATTGGTAAAATACCACTATTATTTCCTTCTTGAGTTACATTTGAAAATTCTCTATCCTTGATATATAACCATTCATCCTCTGTCTCTTTAAAGTATAATATTCTTCCTATCGCCTTTATAGCAAGAGGCACTCCACAACATTTTTGTACAATGTCCATTCCAATTGCTTCAAGGTTAGGTTTAATCATCTCTTCCTCATTTCTAAATGCCATTTGCTTAAATAAAGACCAAGACTGCTTTTCTGACAAGCCCTGCAAATAGTACGGTGAGATTGTGCTAGTAATTTTTGCAATCAATTTAGTCCGTGTAGTTATCACCACTTTACTTCCCCTTGAGCCACTCATCAAAATTCTTTTCAACTTACACCACTTTTCCTCATCCTCATTCCACACATCATCCAACACAAGTAAGTACTTCTTTCGGTTGAGTTCTTTGCAAAGTTTATTTTGCAAATTCTCCATGTCAAGGTTTTCGGGTTTCTTACCAGTGGCAGATTCAATTATCTTTTCAGTTGTTTTTTTCACATCAAAGTTGTCAGAGACACACACCCACATCTTCAAGTCAAAACCCAATACTCTCTTGTCATTGTATACATACCGAGCAAGTGTGGTCTTCCCCATCCCTCCAATTCCCACTATGGATAGAAATGAGACATCCTCTTCCACTTTAGAGTACAATAGTAGATCTACGAGGATCTCCTTATCTTTTTCTCTCCCAAAAATTTCTTCTTCATGTATAAGTGAGAAAGTTTGGTCCCTATCCCTAGTCACAGTCTCTGAAGGACCCTGTTCTACCAACTGGAAATTGTTCCTATCTTTTGCTATTGCATCAAATCTCTCCCTCATCACTTTTATTTTTTTAGCCATCTCACGTCTAAAAGCAAGTTGGAAAGTACGTACCTTCTTTGCCATTTTCCCCATCGCCCTTCGCCGCAGATCTTCAGTTTCGAAATCGGCCAGCAAGTCATCCGCATCATAAACTGCGTCTCTGAGCTTTGTGAGCCAGTCCCTGAGTTGATGGTTCATGTCCTGCTTCTTCTCTGCGTCATTAAGCACAGCTTCAATGGTGGAAAGAGTACCCTTCAATTTTTGGAACTCATCTTTGACAGCACAGATGGATCCAATCCCTTCGAAAGCATTAGAGCCCAACATTTCGCCGATCTTCTTTGCAATGCCAGTCAGGATTTGTCCGGCCACTGCTACAGCCACTGCTTCAGCCATCTCTTACTGTCTTCTCTGTAAAAACTAAAAAGCTAGAGAGGGCAAGTTGAAGTTGTTGAAATGCCAAATGTGAGAGAAGGAATAAGGTTTGAAGTTGCTCAGGTTTAAAAGTTTTCATTAAAGGGGACCCCACTGCTCAATAATGCATTCCGCCTGAGAAAATGCTTCACCAGTAAACTCCGCCCGAAAGATTAAAGAACATTTTTTGTTTCGAGAATAAAAGACTAAAGAATATGGTAGGTTAACTAACCTTTTTTTTTTCTTATTATTAGGCTGTGTTTGTTTCGTGTAAAACGTTTTTCGGAAAATACATATTTTCTAGAAATGCTATTTTCCGGAAAAGGAAAATATTTTCTAAGTGTTTGGCTGCATTATGAAATTGTTGTGAAAAATACTTTCATGTGTTTGGTTCTATTCTGAAAATGCTATTTTCCTACAATTTTTCACATTTTCTCAGCTATTTTCTCAGCATCCAAACAATTTTTATTACAAAAAATTTCAAAATCACAGCCAATTCAACAACAAATTCCGGCAATCAAAAGCCACAATCACCAAAACATTACCACCACACCACCACATCACCACAACAACAACAACAATCAAACTTTTTTTTTAAAAAAACTGAGTTCGAGGAAGAGGGAGCGATGGGTCTGGGTCGACGACGAGATCGAGGTTCGTGGGTTGCTCTGGGTTCGTCAATTCGTGGGTTGCTGGGTTTGTTAGTTCGTGGGTTGCGCTGGGTTGAAGGCGATGGGTTGCTCTGGGTTTGTCGGTTCGTGGGTTGCTGGGTTCGTCGGTTCGTGGGTTGCTCTGGGTCGAAGGCGATGGGTTGCGCTGGGTCGAAGGCGATGGGTTGCGTTGGGTTAGTTGGTTCGTGGGTCGAAGGTCGCCGGCGGTTGCTCGTGCCATTGCTCCGGGCTTGGTCTCTCTCGCCGGCGGTTCGTGGGGCTTGGTCGCTGGTCTAGGTCTCTCTCTCTCTCTCTCTCTCTCTCTCTCTCTTTGTGCTCTCTCTTTGTTTTCCGGAAAATGCCATTTGAAGTGAAAATAGAAGGTGAAATGAATTTCACCCTTGGGAGCTCTATTTTACGGTCAAAGGGGAAATGATTTTCAGTTGACCGAATTTTCCAAATCAGCCAAACACTCAAGTTTTACGGAAATGGTTTTCCGGAAGTACTTTGAAGTCAAAACAAACACAGCCTTAAATTCAATCATGAGTAGGCATGAAATACTTTTTTACACCCCCAATGGAACCATGCCACATCAGTTTTCTGTACAATAATAGAGCTGATGCACGCAATCACCATTTCACGCTAATATAATCAGAAAATTAAAACATAAACTCACTGTTTGATTCGTCGGCAAAACATCCCTCAAATTTTAATTTTCCATCTAATTCCCAATTCTCTTCTCAAGATTAAACTATTTATTCTTATGCCAGGAATGTCTTTATTCTTATTTGTATTTATAGAATTAAAAAAAAGTAAATGAAATTAGATACCTCGTATACTAACAATACTCAATTTTTTTCAAGTGTGTAAAAGTATGCCTCACTTGCCCCATCACACTCTTACCAATCATAACTCGTTGTGTGGTGAGTTGTGACACAAAATTATGACAATTTATATATTCCTAATAACATACCTCAATTAATAATAAGAAAAAAAAAAAGTTAGTTATTAACCTATTATGTTCTTTATTCTTCTCTCTTAAAAAAAATTCTTTTATCTTTCACGCGGAGTTTAAATCCAATCGGGACTTGGTATAAAATAATTTTTTACACTATCCAATGGGACTATATATGCCCTGTCATCTTTTTACAAGTATTTTTTTTAACCTTTTTTTTCTTCTCATATATTGTTGAAAGTAGTTCAACTGGTCTATATAAAATAAGGATTGATTCCGCGTAGTAAAAATAAAATAATCACTCTGCGTGAAGACTAACAGTTTGAAGCTGCTCCGAAGGAAGAGTTGGTCGGCCAAAGCCTCAAATATTATAAGGGATGATTCCACTTGACAAAAGGCTGAGACAAAAAGCAAAAGACAAAGTGCAATAATAAAAAACTAAACACGCATGCATTAAGTTTTGGGAAATAATATTTGTGTCTTGTAAATTTTGTTTGGGTATGTTCTATATATGTGTAGAATCGAATAGAGCTCTCTCTTCCATGCCCTTCAACTTGTTTGATGCTCTAACAGCTGATAATTGTATTACTATTCCTTGGACATGGAGTTAATGCATTTTTCTTCCTAGAGAAAAGAACACATGCACATATCAGTTCGTTGAAGATGAGTTACGTGACAGAAGGAGCCTGCTGGGTCCATCTCTCTATCAAAAAGCTTGGATTACCATAGAAGGCAGACAAAAGTTGGGCACCGGCCCAGTCCAATGCAAAAGAATTGCCCATTGGGCTAAGAAATGGCTTGTAGATTAGCTAAATCCCTCCTTTTTTTAGAGAATAAATTATCATTTTTTACGATATTGAGGAAACCAAAATCAATGAACTTAAGGTGAACTAAAAAAAAAAGCTTATGGACATAATTAAAAGTAGTTAGATATCGTAAAACCCAATAAAAAAAGTTGAAAATTAAAATGGTTCTTTGGAAATTTCAAAGATTAAAATCGCTAAAAACTATTGCTTGATTGTGTTTGATTCCTAATTAATAGTTATTATATTGTTTGATTATCTTTTCCTTCTATGTAAGCCATAAGGAATTTTCGGACGCCATATATGCTCTTTCTCCCTATTTTCAATAATTCCTTTGTAAGGTTGAATTTAATCAACCATCTTATTGGCTTTATTCCGTACCAATTTGCTTGTAATTTAAGCACTTAGTAACCCTGTATTTAGGTGGGATTATTGTAAGGGTAGTGTGTGAGAAGATGTGAAGAAAAGCTCAAGTATGTGCAAGAAGGCAGAGATTCGCGGCTAGGACTCGCGGCTGACTCGCGACTGGCAAGCCGCCAACTGCAGGCACGTGAGATGCACACAGGGGAGCTGAAGGGTCGTGCCAGCTGTTGCACTACAGGACAAAAGTCCCGGGCTGGCTAGGCCATTATCTCGCGGCTTGAACTCACGACTCAGACTAGTCGCGAGGCTAAGCCGCCAATCAGCCCTGTTTGGGAAAAACTAATTCTTTGCATTTCTTTCTCACCCCACTATATATAGACCCTTATACCCACCAAATGTAGAGAGCTTCCAGAGAGAATTTTGTGAGAGAAACACTAGAGAAAAACAAGATTGATTCATCCACAATCTTTACCTTAGAGACTCTTCACATTCCTCTACTCTCTTCCTCTCCATTGTCATACCCTTGAGAGGCTTGTTTACCAAATCCTTATCTCATCACACTCACGTCTGTGAGAAGGTTTATTTGGTGCTGTTGGGAAGCAGTTAGGAAGGAACCAATATCCATTGGTTGATGCTATGGTCTAGTAGCGAAATCCGGGAAGCTAAAGAAGAAATAGGTTCGGCGTAACCTCGTTGGAGCAAGAAGCTTGGAGGGCTTAGGTACTTGGGTAGATTAGGCTTGGAGGGTCTTCTGCTGTTCTTGTATCCCAACTACATTCTTTAGTGGATTATTCATCGCTTGGAGGGCGGCGGAAAGGTTTTACGCCAAGGGCTTCGGTTTTCTCTTCGATAACACATCGTGTGTTGTCCGTGTGTTTGCATCTTTTCTTCCTTTATCTTTGCCTTATATTTACTGTTGTGGATGTATTTATATTTGGCTTAGATTGTTTATCAATTCTGTGTTTGGCTTATGTTCATATTCCACACATATATTGTTTGATAATAAGCTTAAATTGAAAATTTGTTAATTGGAGTCTAAACGTTAAACGTTCAAAGGTGTTTCATACCCATTTTGAACATTCATCCTTATTATGATTGTTTTAGAATTTATGTTCATAAAGATGGTATAAAGAAAATGTTCATAATGTGGGTTTCAGCTAGCTCAACTGGTAAAGTCTTTAATGGTTGAATAAGAGATCTGGAGTTCAATCCCCACCTACATAAAAAACTGAATGGTGTCTTGGTCTGATGACAAAGAGTGCTCATCAGAAGCGGACGCCATAAGTTGAAACTCTTTAAAAAAAATGTTCATAATAGATGGTATAATGCATAAATGTTTTTTTTTTATATATAAAATAATGCAAATATTAATTTTGAACAGACGATTGTTTTAGCTATAAAATTGACCTATATATATATATATAACCGAAACCTCTGAAGCTCCCACAATTTTTCACGACACTACTATTTTTTTTTTGTTAAGATTCTTTTTATTTTATTTATTTAAGTTTAATTTTTTTAAAAAGAATAACCCGACTATTCTATCTTTCTCCCGACTTCCCTCTTAAGAGCATTCTCATCAGCTCTCTTATAAAAAATGCCATTTTGACACTTCAAAAACCTATTTTATCATTTTAGCACATCATTTTACAATTCACCATTTATCACATCTTCTATTCTTCAATTCTATATATTAAAATAATATATTCCAATATTAAAATAACATTAAAAAAACCAACAATATATAAAAATACAAAATAAAAAAACCAACCACCCCCACCACAACCCACAGCCCACCCCGCTGCTAGCAACCATCAATGCCTTACCCATATCCCACCCACCACCATCTCACACCAGAAATAACATAGCAGAACACCAAAACCACCACCACATAAAAAAAAAAAAACAACAACAAAAAACACAACCCAATCGCATCCCACACAACTACCTACTGTAGCCACTAACCCACCCACCGCCGACCCACCCACCCTCAACACCCCACATCCCACCCCACCATCGTCTCACACTAGAACCACCACAGTAGAACACCAAAACCACCACCACAGAAAAACAAAAACAACAACAAAAAACACAACCCAACCACATCCTACACACCCACCCACTGCCGCCGCTAACCCACCCATCGCCGACCCACCCACCCATCAACACCCCACATCCCACCTCACCACCGTCTCACACTAGAACCACCACAGCAGAACACCAAAACCACCACCACAGAAAAACAAAAACAACAACAAAAAACACAAAGATCGGCATCAAGTGGCACGGTGAGGTTGAACGGAAAAGAGAAAAGCCACCCACTGCCGAACCCACCTATTAGGACATATGTGTTTCACTTGTTAGGAACATATGTCATTCTTTGATGTGATTGGCTAATCCTTTGACAAAACGCACTTTACTTGTAATTGGGTAGTTCTATGTGTTTTTTATACTTCAAGAAACTGTGTTTCAAGATCAAGTGTTGAAGCCATCAAGTCTGTCCAAGAAACAAGCTAAAGAAGTGCATGTTCATTAAAGCTCGATAGCTAGCATGTGTCAAGGTTTAGAAAGCTGCTCAAGCCCGTGTACTCGACACCTGCTCGACAGCTGCTCGACACCTCCTATCTGTCGAGGTTTATGAAACTCAGAATTCTGATCTGATTTTCTTGGAATCCGTGAATGTGTCTTTGTGCTTTCTTTTCTCCTAACCCTAGACATATAAAAGGATTTTTTTAAGGGTCATCAAAGAGTTCACAAGTTGCACAAGCATTGAGCAAACTCTGTTCAAGCAAATTGTGATCAGAAGAAGTTGCTATGTATGTGCACCTTTGGGTTTTATGACCAAGCATCTTCTTGATCATCATTGTGTGGATGAACTGAAGAACTTTGCAGCCAACAAATCTCTCTAGTTGGTGATTGAAGTTGCGTACTGGGATTCGCGTAATTGGTTAATTACGTGCTTGGGAGGTGTGCATCAAAAGGGGAAACTGTCACTACAGAATAAGTCCAATTGGGTATTGGGGTAAAGGTTCAACTGTAAGTTGGTAGAAGGTACTGGGATTCCTTTACTTGTAACCGCTTGTTGTGATAATAGTAGAGTTTCGGGAGTGGTAACCTAAAAATCACCCGATGGGGTTTTTGCCGTTAGGTTTTCCCCATTCGTAAACAAATCACTGTGTTATTTATTTTTGGTTGCATAATTAGTTTATTGGTGATTTGTTTGTGCTACCACGCGTTTGCATGTTAATTAACTTAATTAATAAATTTGGCTAAATTAATTGGTTAATTAATCACAATGGGTCAATACGTATTTGGCCTATCACCACCTATCAAATCACTGCAAAAAAAAAAAAAAAAAAAAACCCACAGCAACAGAGATCGGCATTAGGTGGCGTGGTGAGGCTGAACAAAAGAGAGAAAAGTAACAACAATGAGAAGAAAAAAGAGTGAAAGAAGAGATGGGTTGATAGGAATTTATGAGGAAGAATGAGAGAGGAGAGAAAAAAAAAGGAATAAAGTGATGAGAGAGGAGAGAGAAAGATGAATAAAAATATAATAAATGGAAATGGCATTTTCATTCGTACGCTCTCAAAAATGAGAGCCTACTGTAGCATGTCTCATAATTTTAGCACATTTAGCACACCTCATGATACTCTATTTTTGGTGTTTGGTGTGTCAAATGCCAAATATTTGGCATTTGGCACACCTGATGAGAATGCTCTAATGTAGAAGAACTCCCTCTCTCTTTAAATCTCTAACCTTCCCCCAAATCCTTAACCTCACGCACGCAATCTCTTCCATTTAAAAAAAAAATTCCTAACGCTAATGCAGAAAGAGACCTAAGGGGGCAATGATTGTTGTGAACCTTTGCCACAGTCCGTTGTTGCGAAGAAGGGGCTGGGTCTGGGGCTGAAGCTGTCTCTCTTAAAGCTGAGGAGGAGCGAAAGCGAAAGTGATGATTGTTCTGAACCATTGTCACAGTCCCAAGGTAAGTTTAATTTATTAGCAAATTTGTAATTAAGCATATTCAGATTAGGGTTGAGTTTTTTGTTTCTTTTATCTCTGTTTTGTTTTTTCTTTATATATTAATTAGAAAGAATACAGAAATTAAGCATATTCAGATCAGGGTTGGGTTTTTTGCTTTGTTGTGTAGGCAATAATATACATCTAAATCCATGTAATAGGCAGAAGATAGCTAAAGTTAAAGAATTGCCAGAGGATATCCTCTTTCAAACCCTAAAATGCACAAAGGCTAACGTATTAGAGGGCTTTAATCTCTTTTCTTTTTTATTTCTTTTTTATTTTTTTTGGCAGATTAAGCATAAATTGTTTCATTAGCTTTCAATCCAGAAATTCAATATGCAAGGTATTTGATGAGGATAATTTTTCTGTTTCATGGATAGAAAACTATGGCGGCAATTTTTCTCTAATCTTTAATGGAAAGATTTACATACACAAACGTTCTTTGTTAACTTAAATTTGTTAAGAGTTTCATCCTCTTTTTACTATTCTAGATTAAAATGATAAAGAAAAATATATATAATATGCTTTCAGCCATATTGTAAATAGAAGGTGAAACATATCATTTTAATTTGGAGTATGAACATGAAATCTTTTAACTTCATAACCAAACTTACCTGTTTATGTGGTATCAAAAATTCATAGGTACCTACAAAACCTCATTCCATGTTTTCAATTTTTAGACACAAAGGAGCTTGCGTAGGCCTTGAGAGAGAAAAAACAACCCTTGGTTATATTGAAGCTGGTGTTGCTACAACATGGTATTCTCTTTTCTTTTTAAAATCATCTCTTTTATAGAGTCTTTTGGAAGTTTTGCAATGGTTCACGACTATTGTCCTACTATTTTAAGGTAGAGTAAAAGATCATTCTCATTGATGTCCACTTTCATTAAGTGTTGTTTCTCTTACACGTACACCTGCTGTTTGATAAAATTCCTAAGTGATTTTTTGTTGTTGTTCTAGAAGTCATAATTCATGGAGAGTGGTAAGGAGGAAGATAAGTAGGGAATGTGATGTTGTGTTGTTGATTTAATCAGGGTGAGATGTTTTGTTGGCTTTATTTTCTCAGTGTCATATGTTTGATATTGGGATTGGTATTGGTATTGATGGTGAGATTTTGATATGATTCTCTTTAAGAAGTAGGTTTGATTTTTTTAATGATTTATTTCATGGTGGGTTTGTGCATTAAGATTAGAGTTTGTTACCCTCAATAACTTCAAAGGAATCAAAGCTTTTAGAAAGTTTTATTGGCATTGATGGTGAGATAGGTTTATATAGTAGAAAACAATATTTAGATAGTTTTGGTAATAGTTGATAGTATTGTACAAAATTTTTTTTTTTGTTTTTGGCTGCACTATTATAACAATGATTTACCATATTGATTATTAGTCTGTGGATTGGTGTCACTTTGGCGCTTTAGGGGCCTCTGTTGGGTTGCTATTGCTGTGGACTAGAAGAGTAGTAAAGAAAGTTGATGGGGTTGTGGGAAATTATTCAGTTTATGTAAGTTCAAATGTGTGGATGATTAATACAAGTCGGTGTTTCAGGTGCCTATGGTCCCAATTCTGATCATGACAGATACTTTTGAGGTGTCTATCACTATGGGGGTTTGGTGGAATCTTGGAAGAGATTTTGATATGATTCCCTTTGAGAAGTAGGTTTGATTTTTTTAATGATTTATTTCATGGAGTTTGTTACCCTTATTAACTTCAAAGGAATCAAAACTTTTAGAAAGTTTTATTATTTTACTTAGAAAGACGATTGCCTTATAGCAGCTAAATCCAAAATAATAATAATTTATGATGGAAGCCCCGAGATCGAGCTAACTTGAGTTACTCTAAAACAAGTTCATAAAACCCTATTAAATTTGATCAAGAGGGTATGTCAATTGTTTACAAAGTGAAACAATGACTATTGATAATGGTTTCAATATATTTTCCATAGTTTGTCAACAGATTAATAGTGATAGATTTTATATTGCCATGGAGACCTGTTGACAGAATCACATGGTAACATACTTGCTTAAAAATTAAATAAATAAAAAAGTCAATATGTAAATCTTCTGCAAAACAATTGAAGACTTCTTAAATGAACATTTATAATTATGTGTGAAAAGGCTCCACATGCGAGGCTGTAATAACACTAGCATATATATAGTTTGAATGGGGCTCTCTTGATTTGCCAACATGCACTATAACACTGGAAAATTTGAACAGAGAAAATGGAAGTAAAGCTTACACTTTAGGGATCAATTGCAAATCAAGTTTATCTTTGTTTTGGATTCACATTTTTAATTAGTTTTCTACAAGTTTATCCATAACTTCATTTGGAAATCATGTTTTCTATTCAGTTTATGACTTCCTGCAATGCTGTTCTGTGATATAATTCTTAATGCAACTATTTAAATCCGTGGTTTTCTTTGTGACGAGTTTAAATGCCATTTTAGTAGATAATCTAAAGAAGTCCTAAAAATTTTGAGTGCTTTGTTGTTATAATCATTATTATCTTATTACACATTGTAGTCTTTTCCAAATGGTTGGAAAGAATGAAATTGAAAGAAAAGCTTGATTTACAACAATATGACTGTTGTTGCATGTCAGTAATTATGTTAAGGAATAGGTGTAGGTGATTTTCAATTGTATAGGTTGGCAATTCTTTCTTCTAGACATGATAATATATAGTTTTTGTATCTGTAGCTCAAAATTTTGATTTTGTTCAACAGGGCAAATAGGTTATGCCATTGTTCCTATGATTGCAAAGGGAATCATGCTAGGTCCTGATCAGCTTGTGATTCTGCACTTGCTTGATATTGAACAGGCAGCTAAATCCTTGAATGGGATAAGAATGGAAAATGACTAATGCTACATTTCCTCTTCTGAAAGGTATGTCCCTTATCTTGAGAGCTAATTCTAGGTAGGTAGAATTATTCTCTTCCCTCAAGTTTCTTCACTCATGTCATGAATATGGTTCAATAGGTGTGGTTGCTACCACAGACGTTGTTGAAGCGTGTAAAGATGTCAATATTGCCGTTGTGCTTGGTGGATACCCATGGAAGGAAATTACATTAAGGAAGGATATGTTCTCTACAAATGTGTCTATTTACAAGGCTTAAGCTTTGACCTTGGAGGAGCATGCTACTGCAGATTACAAGGCTCAAGCTTTGGCCTTGGAGAGCATGTTGCTGATGCCAAAACAATTCAAATCACAAGTGACAATTCAAGAAGAGATGAACATCAACAGAAGAACCATTAGTGAAATAACAAAAATTATGTGGACAATAACATTGTGTCCTTAACATTGCTTTGTGTGCTATAGACCTGTTTTTACAAAATTTAACTATAAAATTATGAGTTGATTGATATTCATTAATTAAATGGAAAATCTGAATGGAAAAGAATTTCTTTTCCAAATACAACTAAATGACTATAATCTCTCAAGTATGGATGGAAATTCTTCACTGTCAATAAAGTTTTTGAATCTTTTGAAGAAACTGACAAAGCAATTCAGCTTGATAAAATGACAGAAGTACGTATTATTTAATATAGCAAAATTACAAATTTGATTTTTAACTTCTATATGTTGTAATACATTTCTCAACCTGTTCTATTGTCAAGCTTACATCAGTGATACTTCAAATAAATGTAACAACAAATTATCAAGTGAACAAGATGGTGATTCTACAAAGTTTCAAAAAGTTTATGTTCAAAGTTATGTACAACTCACACCAACATCTGTAATCAAGGAAAACAAAAGGGCATATTTAGTGACTTCTACGAAGCAACAAAGGAAGAAGATACAAAGAGCACTTTAAATTTGTCTTTCAATTTATTTGAAATATTGATTGAGTAGTTCTTTAAATTTGTGTTTCATACATTTAATGGATAATTGAGGATGTTAAAGAATTGATTCTTCATTTTAATTTAAACTTAAGTTTGATTTCCATTTTTCATTATGTAATTTAATGTTTCATATCAACAATTAAAGAAGAAGAGAAAAAGAATAGTTTACATCTTCATATACAATAGCTTTCCCATGCATTGCACGGGTTTGCGACTAGTTTAAATTATATCTATACTACTAATAACATGATTTTCTGTTTGGGTTTCATCATTTTGTGCACTAAAATATCCTTACTCAAATTCTTAAACTCTCTAAAATACACCTATCTTTAGTTAAATAATTTTAAATTTAAAAATACAAAGAGGTTGAAAGAGTAATTTACTTTTTTTTTTAAATTCCTTTTTTTTTCTCATGTACAATTAACTAATTAAAAAAAAAATCACCTAGATAAAAATCCTAAGAATTAGGGCACTATCTCTATCTTATTTTTAAACGACATTAAAACAATAAACTCAAAATAAAAAATAAAAAAGAGACTCATCGCATGTGCAAAGCATGTGTGATGAGGCTAGTATATAATAGGATGCAATGCTTTTTTCTTTTTCTTTTTCTTTTTTAAGAAAGAAATAGGATGCTAAACTAGACTCACAAAAAAGTATAAATATAAATTATAACTAGTCATTTATGGAAATTTGACTAAAATATGATTGCATTCTACTGTTTCATCATGTTGTCATCTTATCACCAAACAGATGAATAGCTATAGTTATTTTATTCTATTTTATTGTATTCCTTTGAAATACTCATATAATAATCATTACAGTGTTTAATAGTGTGAGTTCTAATTAGTTCAACTAAAAAAGTCTCTGATGGTTGAATAAAATATTTGGAATTCAATCATTGTCTACACCAAAAACCGATTAGTATCTTGGTCTGATAATAAAAAACTATGATTAGTGTCTTAGTCCAAAAATAAATAAAAAAAACTATTTTCAGGAGCGGATGTCATAGATTAAAACTCTTAAAAAAAAGTGCCAATAATATTATGTCTAGTAATAATGGTTATGATCTATTTTTAGGAGTGGACGTCATGAAATTTTCAATAGCGGACGCTATAGATTAAAACTCTATCAAAAGAAAAAAGAGAAAAAAAAAAAAAAAAAAAACGTGCCTAATAATATTATGTCTAGTAATAATGGTTATGATTCTATATTCATGTCTTAGAAGTGCTTCTTTTTTTTTTGAGAGAGTTTCAACCTATGGCGTCCGCTCCTGATAATTGCTCTTTATTATCAGACCAAGACACCAATCAGTTTTTGGTGTAGGCGGAGATTGAACCCTATATCTCTTATACAACCATCAGAGACTTTACCAATTGAGCTAATTGGAACCCACGTCTTAGAAGTGCTTCTTTAGTTTGAGTGTCAACATGATACATAAATTATAAGATGAAACAATTTGTCCTTTATCACTATCACGCTAGTTATGATCAATACATAACCTATCTGGCAACTTCCAAAATACTATATAATATGGGTGTTTTGCCTAAATTATAAATCACAACTTCTTATTCAATTTTTTTTTCAATTTTATTTTATTTTAGTCCTTGAATTTTAATATGTATCCAATTTAGTAACTTTATCTACTTCTGTTAAGTCTCGATGTTAATTTTAACAACTTTTATTTTCCAAAACAATGTTGTTCTGATGAAATTAACGGTAAGGATTGAATGGAGAGACAACATTAGAAACAAAGAAAGTTGAAAGTCAAAATGCAAAAAAAAAAAAAAAAAATTGAAAATGTATCAAAGTCAAAGGTTTTAATTTTAATTTAGCTTATTATTTTTGAAATTTTATTATTAAAAATTTTGTTGGGATAATTTATTACAATAAACAATGTCATTGCAATAACTTATCGCTAGAAATGAAATAGCGTTATATATATATATATATATATAGTGTTCTTAAATCTAGCATCTCTTAAACACATGAGAACAGAAGCATTTATTCCTTTTCTAGTAAGAGGTTTAACAGCAACTTGAACCATACTAATATGCAAATAACTGAGTTTTTTAGCAATGAAATCTGTACAGGGTTTAGACCCCTTAAACTATAACCAGATTGCGTAGCCTAGATTAATTAGCCAAGTTGTTACTTAGTCAAATTAAACAATTCTAGGTTAAAACAATCACAAAATCATATCATGCATGTAAAACATATAAAGCAGCGGAAAATAAATAACACAGTGATATGATCACCCAGGAAAACCAAACCGGTAAAAAACCTGGGGAGGATTTTACCCACCGATCCTCAAGGCAAAACGGAATCTACTAAGAAAGAATTGAAGTTGTTACAAAAGGACTTACAAGCTACCCCGCTTGACTTCCTAATGCTACCCACCAGTAGTAACTTCCTGACACGACCACGCGCAGGCTCCGAATCCACGGACTACTTCTTTCTTTGTATTCCTTCAATCAGGTACAAGCTCCTCGCTTGTTAATCTTTAAGCTTCAAAGGGCAGCAACCAAGTTGATCATCAAGATGTAGAAGAATCTCAATCTTGAAAACCCTAAGTTATGTGTAAAGGAAAGCTCCTCTAGATCTCACAAGAGATTTACACAAAACCGCAATGTATGAGCAACAACACAACTTGTGCAACTCTGAAAAACGTAGCTAGGGTTTGCCTTATATACCTAGGGCAAAAACATAAAACCCTAAACGTTTAAAGAGTTAGGGCTGAATTGGAATTCTGCAGAAAAACGCATCTGGGCCGATTTTCGATCGATCGAGAATTACATTCGATCGATTGAGCCAGGCCGAGAAGCTCCAATGCTTCTGCAGTCTCTCGATTCCAACTTTACAAAATTAAACCAACTTTGAGCAAGCCTAAACAAGACTAAATACATTGTTTTGATCATGGTTTGCCAACATTACAAATTAGGTTCTAAATACATAAAATCCTAAGACCTTAAAACCTAACAAACTCCCCCTTTGGCAATCCGTGACAAAACACAAATCAAAAGCTCAAAGTTTACAAGTATAAAAGCCCTTTACAAAATAATGCTCATAAACAAAAGTTCAACCTAACTACTATCCATCGGTTGCAAGTGTAGACAGCAGCTTTGTTGAATCAACCTGTATATTCCTGAAATACTCAACAAACACATAAACGCATGTGTGGCAGAAAATAGTATATAAACAGGTATAATATTCTTGTAAGATTCACACAACTCAAAATAAAGATATATATCAATGAATTAACTCATAAATATAAATCAATAAGCAATGAATCATAAGACAAGAATCAAACTAAATCATGTATATCAATATATCAATCAATGTTACTCCCCCTAACATGAATATCCCCAAAAATGATATACAAAGTGAAGCACCTAGATACAATCTAATAAACTCCACAAAAAAAATATCCCATGCTAAACAACATGTCTCCCCCGAACTACAAAATCTCCTCAAAAAGTACAAAATTCCTCTAAAGGTCAAAACTCCTCTACAAGTCAAAAATATCCACTCCCCCTTTTTGTGACGGAATGCCAAAGGGCAATCAAAAGTCGCCATCAAAAGGTGGTGGTGAAGGTGAATGAAGACGTGCAAGATCAGCTCGCAGAGCACGCATCTCGTCTAGCAGGTCCACCAAAATTTGACCATGAGCCGCCTGAACGGTCATGATAGTCTCCAAAGTACGACGAACATCGAAGTCGGCCGCAGGAGGTGGAGGAACAGCAGCAGCAGCAGCATCCGCATCATCACCAACTGGATCAGGAATATCCTCACCAGCAAGACCTGTAGAAGATGAAGGAGAAGGAGAAGCGCTAGAAGAGGGATCGGACCTAGGGTGTTTAGAACCAGCTCGAAGATGAGCGGCCCTCTGTCTAAGAAAAGACGCACCTATGGGACCGATAACATGAACAGGCTCAGAAGCAGGGAAATCCTCTAAACCTAAATACAATAAAATCCTATGAATGAAAATAGGATGGACGAGAGCATGAGCAGTAGATGAACTCCTATAAACTTCGTTCAAAGAACGAAGAAAAAGATGAGGAAAACTAATAGGAGCATCTGTAACAAGAGCGTACAGAAAAACACACCTCTCAAGAGGAATGGTGTGTAGATGAGAAATGGGCCAGAGTGAGTGACATGCTATCCTAGAGAAAAGATAGGTAGTCTCAGGAAGCTCAGCAGAGGTGATCCGAGGATCAGAACCCCACTGGATAGATGACCCAGTGATGTAAGATATGACATCACTCAACTCGGGTGACTCATCATAGGGATAGACAGGATCCCTAACTAAAGGTACCTCAAGAGCATCAGCCACTACCTGAGGAGTAATGGAGTACTCTACGCCTCGTATCCAACTCCTAACAAGAGTGTTGGAATCATAGACGCGGATCGAGATGTTCGAGTAGAACTCTCGAATCAAGGTAGCAGGAGGAGGAGGGTCAGACACAGCAAACAAGGCAAACCAACCCCTACGCTCAAAATTTGCCCTAATGGCAGGATCAAGGTCATCAAAAGAAACAGACCGCTCAGCCCAAATCTTCCTCTTAAGGTTTAAAGTGTCATAAAGCTCTTGGTTTTTCTCACTCGGGAACCGCTCACTATCAAAGGAGGGAGGGGAAGGAGTAGGAGTGGGAAGAGTCCTACGTGCTCTAGTCTTCCTAGGCATGATGCTAAGGAAAAGGACATAGACACAGAGAGAAAACCAAAAAGAACAAACACAAAAACCAAGCGCAGACTGCAAGTTAGACAAAAAAAATATAGAATAAAATTCTATATGATGCATGAACATTAACAATGTTATGATGCATGAACTAATGCAGTAATCAGGATCCAATTAAGTTCAAATTCATAAAATTGGCTTGAACATAGAGTTTTTTAACAAAAACCCTAAAAATTTGAGAACCACTTGAAAATTTTTGTACCAAATTGATGAACCAATCATTACAGACTATTGAAACCAGTTTATAATAACCAATTGCATCAATAACACAAGCCAATTTCATCAATTAAACCCAATTGCACAAAAAGCCCCAATTCGGATCAATTATAAACCCTAGAAATTCAAGTTTTCCACAAAACACAAAATTGATCAAATTAATCACTCAAGAACATGTCTATAGGGTGTCCCCAACAAAACCCATTGATCAATTGCAAACAATATGGTCCGAATCAACAAAAATCCCAAGAAGAAAAGTTCTGAAAATCTCCTCTAAAATGCATGAAAAATGCATGAAATCATGAAAATAAATTGAAAAGGAAGGGTAAAAAGGACATACCGGCTTGAGGAGAGAGAGATTATGCAAAAAATTCGGAAGAAAACGACAAAAACTTGAAGAATTGGTCCTGCCTCGTCGGAGAGAGAAAAAGAAAAGTTTTTGAAAAAGTTTTGAAACTTTGAAAAAGTCAGATTTCCCTTTTTTAAAAAGCTTCTTCACGATGTTCGATCGATTGAAAATTACATTCGATCGATCGAATGTGACAGTCATTTTAGAACATTCTGAGGTACTTTTTCGATCGATCGAAAATCAGGTTGGATCGATCGAAATGGGCAGAGGCACATTGAATTTTGGGGAAAAACACAGTTTTGAAAAATTGCAAACCCAATTTTGAAACAACTCCTCAAAGCATTTGAACAATGAATACACAATGCATGAGTATGAGATGGAATGCATCTTCAAAAACCCAAAATTTTAAACCCAATTCTCTCAAACACAAGTTTCAATTGTCTTCCAAATTAATTTTCTCAAGCATCAACTAAGTTGTGCACAAATCTCAAGATATTTTTCAAACTTGGTTGGTCAGACCAAGGACACACACATTAACATGTACAGTGTTTAACAAAGAGTAACTTGTGAAGTGTGTGAAACTAGCAAAGACTTGAGATACATGTGAGGTGATATGTGAATGGCAATCAAGTACAAAGTCTACACAATTCATCACATAGAATTAAAAGAGACTATCACCTAAAGAGTTACATCCTATAACTCCCACATCTCCTAAATCAAAAGCTTGCAATCATGTAAGTTTCTTTCATTTTTGCCTCTTATTTATATATGAATTGGCATTCAGCCTAATAGTACACACCGGTTTGAATTAAGTGAATTGGCATCAAGCCTAATAGTACACACCAGTTTTAAGTTAATTTGAGACTACACCTTATGTTCTTTTTGTGCATGTGCTACACTTTCTTGAGCACAAAATCTTATGATATGCACTAAGGTGTTCATGATTGGCTAGTGAACAGTGGTGAGATGGTTATTTATGCCTTTCTCAACAGGATCAAGTCCGACAGTCAAAAACAAGTGACTTCATGATCAAGGCAAAGTGATTAAGAACCACACACATCTTTCCCACACAACATGCACTACAGAGTTTCAACTAGTCAAGTGCAGTAAATAAGCTCATCAAAGTTAAACAAGGTACACTAGACATGACATGTGTAAAAAGAATGACCAACCTTGTTTTCAAAAAAATCAAGAAAAATAGTGTTCAACAAAGATTTTGCTTTCCCTTTTTTTTTTTTTATTATTATTAAAAGAGAAAACAAATAAATCCTAGAATGAAATGCATGTATGTAATGCAATGCAAGTCCTAGAACAAAAGAAAAACACAAAAACCAAATAACAATGGTCACAACAGAATAGAGCAATGAAGCACAAGGACCATGTCAGAAAGACTCAGTTAGTTCGAGTCTTTTGCATCCAAAACTTTTTAGATGCACCCCGAGCATTGGAGTTCTTATTCACATTAGAGTGATTCCTAACTCCAGAATTGGAATAAAGGTTTAACGCCTTTACCAATTCACCAATTAGTGCCATAGGATATTGTGCTTGAGGCACAGGCACTTTTGGTCTTTTTGCTCTCTTATCAGCTTGAAGCTTGTAACAGTTAGGACGGATATGTCCAGACTTACCACAATAATGACAAACCCAAGCAGGTTTACCATTCATCTTGTCCTTAGGTTTGGTAGGCTCCTTAGGTTTGGATTCTCTTAAGTCTACCCTAATCTTCTTTGGAGGTGAAACTTCTACAGGTTTAACAACCTCACTCACAGGGGGTTTAATGGTTTCACTCACAACCTCACTCACAAGAGGTTCAGAAGAAGAAGAAGAAGGAACAAAGACAGTGGAATGGGGTCCAGAATCAAAGATGCTTTCAACATATCCTAACCCAGCTTTATCAGAAGGATACTTTTGAACATTCAGCATGTGATCAAGTTTAGAACTAGCAGATCTAGCAACAGATAAATCATGTTCCAAAGTTCTAACTTTATCAAGCAAAAGCATATTTTCAGATTTAACATTATTCAAAAGATCATTAGCATCAAAAAGTTTTACAAGCAGATTTTTCTTTTCAAGCTCAAGAGCATCAATTTTCTTCAGGCCTAGATCAACTTTCATAGCATCCTTTGCAGCAATTTTGCAAAGTTTGTTATAGGCCTCTTGAAGATCTGCATCTTCAGAGAGTTCCCCATCAGCAGGGTTCTCCTCAGCAGATATGCTTTCATCAACTTCAGCAGTAGCAGTGAAAGCAATGAAGTTTCCATCCTCGTCACAACCGGACTCATCATCAGAAACCTCATTATCACTAAGGGTTACAGCCATAGCTTTACCCTTATTCCTCAAGAAAGTAGGACATTCAGATTTGACATGACCATACCCTTGACAACCACAACACTGAGGACCCAAAGAGTTATTAGAAGATTGACCTACTTGTTCTCTAGGTTTTTCAAAATTGTTAACCTTAGTGGGATCATTCTTCCTAAAGTTTCTAGGTTCAGCAGTGTTGGTATTCCTTGCCTTTCTATTTGTGTTTCTAAGAAAATTTCTAAAGTTCTTGGCAAGGTAGGCTATCTCCGTGGGAGAGAGCTCATCATCAAATCCACTAGCTTCAACATCATCAACAGACTTAAGAGCCATTGATTTGGATTTGGCAGTCTTGGGAAGGTCAGACTCATAGGACTGAAGAGATCCTACAAGCTCATCCACAGGGATGGAGTCAACATCCTTACTCTCAGTAATGGCTGTCACTTTGGGTCTAAAGTCTTTAGTTAAGGATCTAAGAATTTTCCTAACAACTTTAGGTTGATCATAGACTTCACCCAAATTATAAGCAGAATTAACAATATCATTGAGTTTAGCATAAAACTCATCAAAGGTTTCATCATCAGACATTCTAATGCTTTCAAACCTAGAAGTTAATTGCTGCAATTTGTTTATTTTAACAGCCTTTGTGCCCTCATGCACAGTTTGGAGGATTTTCCAGGCAGTATGAGCAACCTCAACATTAGAGATCCTCTTAAATTCCTCCATTGAAACAGCATTAAAAATGGCATTCATAACTTTGCTATTAAATGCAGCTGCTTCTTTCTGAGAAGTTTGCCACTCACTCACAGGAGTAGTGGGCTTCTCCCAACCATATTCAACAGAGTTCCAAACTCTCTCATCAATAGATTTCAGGAATGCTTTCATCCTTACTTTCCAGTAGGCATAATTGTTCCCATCAAAGTGAGGAGGAACAAACAGAGAGTGTCCATGCTCCATGACAACAGGGGTCAAGGATCAGCTCAGAGATGAAAATCTCAAATAAAAGAGCAACCTGCTCTGATACCACTTGTACAGGGTTTAGACCCCTTAAACTATAACCAGATTGCGTAGCCTAGATTAATTAGCCAAGTTGTTACTTAGTCAAATTAAACAATTCTAGGTTAAAACAATCACAAAATCATATCATGCATGTAAAACATATAAAGCAGCGAAAAATAAATAACACAGTGATATGATCACCCAGGAAAACCAAACCGGTAAAAAACCTGGGGAGGATTTTACCCACCGATCCTCAAGGCAAAACGGAATCCACTAAGAAAGAATTGAAGTTGTTACAAAAGGACTTACAAGCTACCCCGCTTGACTTCCTAATGCTACCCACCAGTAGTAACTTCCTGACACGACCACGCGCAGGCTCCGAATCCATGGACTACTTCTTTCTTTGTATTCCTTCAATCAGGTACAAGCTCCTCGCTTGTTAATCTTTAAGCTTCAAAGGGCAGCAACCAAGTTGATCATCAAGATGTAGAAGAATCTCAATCTTGAAAACCCTAAGTTATGTGTAAAGGAAAGCTCCTCTAGATCTCACAAGAGATTTACACAAAACCGCAATGTATGAGCAACAACACAACTTGTGCAACTCTGAAAAACGTAGCTAGGGTTTGCCTTATATACCTAGGGCGAAAACATAAAACCCTAAACGTTTAAAGAGTTAGGGCTGAGTTAGAATTCTGCAGAAAAACGCATCTGGGCCGATTTTCGATCGATCGATCGATCGAGCCAGGCCGAGAAGCTCCAATGCTTCTGCAGTCTCTCGATTCCAACTTTACAAAATTAAACCAACTTTGAGCAAGCCTAAACAAGACTAAATACATTGTTTTGATCATGGTTTGCCAACATTACAAATTAGGTTCTAAATACATAAAGGGTCCGTTTGGATACAGCTTATTGTTGCTGAAAGTTGCTGAAAACTGATTGTTGCTGAAAACACTGTAGCAAAATAATTTTTAAATGTGTGAATAGTGTTGTGAGACCCACTTTTAATATTAAATATTGTGTAAACAGTGCGTATACAGTATGTAAACAGTGCACACACAGTACACGCACAGTGAATTTATGCCCCAAAGTCAAAAAAGCCGGCCCAAAAAAAAAAAAAAAAAAGTGAAAACGCAGTGCAGAAAACGCAACTCCACAAAACCCACTATCCAAACCCACACAAAATCCTAAGACCTTAAAACCTAACAAAATCATTTATATTTCTTTTAGAAAACAAGCAACATTTTTCATGAACTTTTGAAATAAAAAATACTTGTTCAACAGTTCTCACTTTGTAATTGGGATGAAAAGTAGTTTCAGCCCAACTAGTTTTGTAAATAGTTTTAGTATCAACTTTGGGAATATTCCATTTCTGAAAATCAGGAAACTCATTGTCTTCAACAGTGTGATCTTCTTCATTGACAATATCAGGAGGATGTGTTACGAAATGCAACGGTTGTGAGAAAAACATGATAATTGAGTGTTAAACCTAGGATAGTATGGATAAGTTGTGGAGATCCAACTCCTCTGTCAGCTCCAGGACTAGTTGTCCTCCTGATATTGTCAATGAAGAAGATCACATTGTTGAAGACAATGAGTCTCCTAATTTTTAGAAATGGAATATTCCCAAAGTTGATACTAAAACTATTTACAAAACTAGTTGGGCTGAAGCTACTTTTCATCCCATTTACAAAGTAAGAATTGTTGAACAAGTATTTTCTATTTCAAAAGTTCATGAAAAATGTGCTTGTTTTCTAAAAGAAATATAAATGATTTCATTGCTAAAAAACTCAGTTATTTGCATATTTTTATGGTTCAAGTTGTTGTTAAACCTCTTACTAGAAAAGGAATAAATGCTTCTATTCTCATGTGTTTAAGAGATGCTAGATTTAAGAACTTTAAAGATAGCATTCTTGGTATGATTACTGCTTTTTTGTATGATGGTCTTGTTTATTTCAACTGTTATCCTGATATTACTCTTGCTTTGAATGATCCTAATATTATTAAAGCTTTGACTTTGAATATTGCTTCATCTGGTTATCACATGGAAGAAGGAAGTAAACCTTTTGCTTTGATTTATTGCGTTTATTATAGACTTTTGGGTACTCAATTGAGCCCTGGTGCTAAGATCAATAGAGAACCTTCTGGTAAAACCATGTTAATTTAATGTTTAACTCCTGATGCTAAAGTTCAAGTTCCAAAAATGATTCAATGGCAAGATATTAAGATTCCTATTGAATGGATGCTACAACAAGAATCCCCTGTTGCTAAACCTATTTTTGATGAGCTAGATCTCACTAATATTCAACAATATCTTGATGGAACTGTTAAAATAAGTCTTCAAAACAATCAACCCTTGGGGATCAACAAAGGAAGACATTCCTTTGCTGGATCTGAAAGTATTTCAAAAAGAGATCAAGATCTCAATGAATTTTTGCAAAAGAATTTTGAAAAACCTATTGATTTAAAACTAAAAGGTGTTTCAAGTGACAAATCTCAAATCAGCTCTATTTTCTATTCCACTAAAGTTGAACCTTCTTCTCCATATGGCAGATCTGCTAATGAAGAAGAAGAGGACAATAGATCTATTTGTCCATCTGATTCTAATTTTCCTCCTATTGAAAATCCTGTTTACCAAAACCAATTAAGAGTTTTAAATGTTCTGGATGAAAGTTTTGAAATTGATATGGTTTCCCTGTTTAATGAATTTATGCTTGCTAAAAACAGAGATAAAAGAAAATACTACCAAAGTACTTTTGCTCAGTCTGAGAAAGACCGTGTTAAAAGGAAATGGAAAGAAAAAATGAATCAATTGAAAAAACACATTTTGTTTTTTGATTTCCTTGAAAATTATTATGTTCCAAAAGATGAAGTTTCAAAAAATCATTTGAATGAAATAAAGAAATCAAATTTTGTTAAAGAAAATAAAACCACCATTAGGTCTAGTCATCCACCTCTTGAAACAATTTTGATAACTACTAATAAGACTGATGTTAAGGCCTCCCCTTTCAAAATTGTTGATGATCAAACTCCCATTGTTAGTCTTATTGAACAAAAAATTTTTACTAATGAATCTTTGCATGTTATTGGTCAATAGCTTGACCGTATTGAAGAAAAAATTGTTGAAAAAATTGTTTCTGTTGAAAAACCTATTTCTGTCAAAACTGAGAAACCTTTGATTAATTTACCCAATCAAGATAAAAAATTTTAGTTTAAAACCTCCCAATCTAAAACTCTTGACATTGTTGAAAAAATGCTTTCTTTAAAAGTTAAAACTGAGGGTACTTCTACAAGCACTCCTGCTGCTCGAACTATTTCAAAAAATGAAGAAGAAATTGTTTCTGAAGAAAATACATATTCTGTTATGGTATCTTCTGCTTCTGCTAAAAAGATTTTTGATGATGATTTGCCAGAAATTAAAAGATTTGTTGGAAGTTCCAAACCCATGTTTTTTACAAAAAATTGGTATTCAAAACCTACTCCTCTTGATATGCAGTTTGAAGAAAGACCTTTTCAAACTCAGTTTTTTGTTTCTACCGATAAGATTTATGAATGGAACATTGATGGTTTGTCTGAACAAGAAATCATTAATAAAATGGGTCATATGTCCATGGTTGGAATTGCTTAAGTTAATACCATAATCTTGATCACCCTGAAATTGTTGATCTTCTTGCTGCTAGTTTTTCTGGCACTCTTCGTGGATGGTGGGATTCATATCTCACAGAAGATTCCAAAGAATTTATTAAACATGCTGATAAGAAAAATGATGAAGGTTTGCCTATTTTTGATGAAAGTATTGGTCGAGGTATTCTTGATGGTGTCAATACCTTGATTTATACTATTATCAAACATTTTGTTGGTACTCCATCTAATATTTTGTCTCGAATTTCTGATCTTTTGAATAATTTGAGATGTCCTACTATGTTTGATTACAGATGGTACCAAGATGTTTTTCTTTCCAAAGTAATGCATCGGAAAGATTGTTACAAGCCTTATTGGAAAGAGAAGTTTATTGACAGTCTGCCTCCTATCTTTGCTCATAAGGTAAAACAAGAATTAATTGGTAAAAATGATTCCATTGATTACGATAACTTAACTTATGGTGATATTCTAAGCACTATTAAAAAACTTGGTATTAATATGTGCAATGATGAAAAACTGTTAAAGCACCAATTAAAGAATAAAAGAAAAGCTAAATATGAAATGGGTAATTTTTGTGAACAATATGGTTTGCCCCCTATTCCTCCTTCTAGGAAAAAAGGGAAAAAACATGATAAATCTCACAGAAATTATAGCCATAATAAATATAAAAAATACATAATTAATTTTAATGATTTTTATGCTAAAAAGAAAAATGTTTCAAAAAAATATGATAAACAAAGATCAGGTAAAGATAAATGTTTTAATTGTGGTAAACCTGGACATTTCAGTAGAGATTGTAAACAAAAACCTGGTAAGTTAAAAAATAAGTTTAACATGCTAAATATTGATGATAAAGATCAAGAAGAATTATTCAGAATCCTTGAATCAAACAATTCGTCTGATTCCTTGGAAGATGATTTTTCTTCTTCATCTGATTCTTGCTACCATTCTGCTGATGATTCTTCTGATTCACCTAATGTTAAAATTGGTTGTCAAGATTCCTGTTGCAATGTTATTAAATCTGTTAATACTCTCACTAAACGTGAAGAAAATAAAAGTTTATTTGTTAAATTGATCGGTCAAATTGAAAACCCTGAATTACAAAAAGAATATTTGGACGAGTTTAAGAAAATTTTGATAAAAGATGAAACTAGTAAAAAACTTAAATCAATGATAAGTTTTGAAGAAACTTTAGAAAGATTTAATAAAAAGAAATCCAAAGATTTAACTGTTAATGATTTACAACATGAAATTAATATTGTTAAACAAGAGGTAAGTGAATTAAAACATGAATTTAAAAACGTTAAAAGTGATAATAACAATCTTAAACAAGAATTGTTAATGTTAAAGATTGATAAAAAACTTGACAAATCTGATAATGAACAAGATGAACAAGATGAGCTCAAAGATGGAGATGAATCTAGTTAACAGGCTCTTCTTTTTGAAAAAGGTATTGCTGATGTTTTCACTGATTCTCAACTTAGTCTTGTTAATAAAGCGCTTCCTCCAAAATGGTTCACAAAAGTCAAAATTGTTGTTTCTCATGATTATCATTTCACTGTTATTGCTATGATTGATTTTGGTGCGGATATGAACTGTATCCAAGAAGGATTGATTCCTTCAAAATATTTTGAAAAATTAATTGAAAGATTGGTTTCTGCTAATGGTTCTCAAATGAAAATTAAATATGAATTGAACAATGCTCATGTTTGCCATGATAATGTTTGTTTCAAGATTCCTTCTATTCTTGTTAAAAATATGACTGATAAAGTGATTCTTGGTTTGCCATTTATAAATGCTTTGTATCCTTTTCTTGTTGAACATGATGGAATTACTACTGATCCTTTTGGACAGAAAGTAAAATTTAAATTTTCTTCAAAGTTTGAAATTGATATTGATAATGCTTTCAATCTGATTCATGCTAAAACCAAACATCTTAACTTTCTTCAGCAAGAAGTTAGATACAAGAAAATGCCGAACAACTTTCTAATAAGTTGTTGCAATAAAAAATTGACAATTTTCAAAAAATGTTGATTGATGATGTTTGCTCTGATGTTCCTAATGCCTTTTGGCACAAGAAGAAACATATTGTTGACCTGCCTTATATTAAAGATTTTGATGAGAAAAACATTCCTACTAAGGCTCGGCCTATCCAGATGAATGTTGAAACTGTTGAATTTTGTAAAAAAGAAATTCATGACTTGTTGGAGAAAAAACTAATTAGGAATAGCAAGTCCCCTTGGTCTTGTTCTACGTTCTATTTTCAAAAAAATGCTGAAATTAAGAGAGGAACCCCTTGCTTGGTTATTAACTATAAACCTTTGAACAAGGTTTTAGAGTGGATCAGATATCCTATCCCCAATAAGAATGACCTGGTCCATAGGTTGAGTGGCTGTGGTGTTTTCTAAGTTTGATATGAAATTTGGGTTCTGACAAATCCTGGTAAATCTAGATCATTAGAAGGATAGGTATAAAATTGCTTTTACCACTCCTTTTGGTTATTATGAGTGGAATGTGATGCCTTTTGGTCTTAAAAATGCCCCTAGTGAATTCCAAAATATTATGAATGATATTTTCAATTCTTTCAGCCGTTTCACTATTGTTTATATTGATGATGTTCTTGTCTATTCCAGCTCTATTGATGAACTCTGGAAACATTTGTATTCGTTTCTAGAAACTATCAAAAGAAATGGTCTTGTTGTCTCTGCTAAAAAAATCAAACTATTTCAAATAAAAGTTCGCTTCCTTGGTTATGACATCTTTGAAGGACAGATTCGTCCTATAGATAGAGCCATTCAATTTGCTGATAAATTTCCTAATGTTATCACTGATAAAACTTAGTTTCAAAGATTTCTTGGATCATTAAATTATGTTGCTGATTTCTACAAGGATATGAGGAAACAATGTAAACCCCTTTTTGATCGGTTAAAAAGTAATCCTCCACCTTGGTCTGATATCCATACTTCTCTTGTTAAACATATCAAATCTCATGTTAAGACACTGCCATGTCTTGGTATTCCAACTGTTGATGCTTTCAAAATTGTTGAAACCGATGCCTCTGACATTGGTTATGGTGGTATTCTAAAACAAAGGGTTTCCTCTGAGTCATCTGAACAAATTGTCCGTTTCTATTCTGAAATCTGGAATAATGCACAGTTAAATTATAGTACTATTAAAAAAGAAATTTTATCTATAGTACTATGTATTTCAAAATTTCAAAGTGATTTATTAAACCAAAATTTTTTGTTACAGATTGATTACAAAAGTGCAAAATATGTTATCGAAAAAGATGTTGAAAATATTGCTTCAAAACATATTTTTGCCAGATGGCAAGCTATTTTAAGTGTTTTTTATTTCGATATTGAATATATTAAAGGATCTCAAAATACTATCCCTGATTTCCTTACCCGTGAATTTCTGCAGTGTCACAATGGCAAGTAGAAGATCCAAAGATACACATCCTACTAAAACCTCTAAACAAATTGTCAAAAAAGAACCTGTTTCTCCTATTGATATTGCTAACCGATTCACCACCCTAGGAACCATCCCTAGGCCCAATTACTCCACTGTTCTTGCCTCATCCTATGACCCTTATGCTATAACTCTTGTTAACCAACCTATTAGAACTGCTTTCCCCAGAAATTCCAATATCCCTCAATATATCAAAAAACAATATTTCAAAACTTGTTTTGTATTGAACCCAACAGAGCCTCAATTTCTGATCCTCCCAAACTTGCTAAAAGTTATTTTCCTCCAAGGTTTCACTGGATTCCTGAGCATAAAGAAAAGAATTTACAGTATTAATCTGATCTCTTGCATTATGAAAAATCTATTGTTATTAACACCATAAAAGATAAAGATGATTCCTCCAAAATTATTTACCACAGTGTTTACCTGGCCAATATTATTCCTGAAGAAAAATGGGGCCTTTCCCCTAATTCTACCAGATCAATGCCCACTTCTCCCATCCCCTATTCCTACCATGATTATATCACTGATTGGTCAAGATTTATGCTTCACTAGAATGAAAACATGTCTCATTCCTGGTTTGTTAATTTTGATAAAAGTTTCACTAGTTCTCTGCCTCTTTGGTTCAACCGTTGGTGGAGCCAATTTGGCCCTATTAATGACATATTTCCTAAACCATTACTTGATGCTTTTGAATGTTTCAAGAAATCTTATAAGGTTGATGCTCATAGTGCTAAGTTCCCTGCTTTACTTCACTTTGTTAAACGCCATAAGATACCTTGGATATTAAAATGGCAATATGAAAATGATGGTGATTTTCTTTCAAGACATTGGTATGTGAAATGGTGGGGAAAATTCCCTCATACTCAAAGTATCATTGCTTCTATTTCTAGAGAATATTCATCCATTACTGCTGCTCTCCTCATTGCCAAGGATGATCCACCAGTGCAACCTCCTGTCTTTACTGATGCTCCCTCCTCCTCTTCCACCAAGAATGCTAAGCCTCCAGCAAAAAATGAGAGCTCTCCTATTGATGATTTAAAGAAAAACCCTGATGCTCTTTTTACTTTAATAAAATGGGCAGAAGACGCTGCTGCCAATCATGAAGATTCCAAAGCATCTTCTGAAGAATCTGTCACCCATAACCCTTATTTCCCCTATGACCAAGGACTGTTTAGACATGAAGAGGATAACACACCTAATCTTGGAGATTGATTTTGATTCCCCTATTTGTCTGGCTTGCACAATGGCCAAAAGAATGATGTTCCCTATGATCTACTGTGAAGTCACATGCTCTACTGTTCACTTTTTACTGTTTACTCCAAAAATCTACTGTGAAGTCACATGCTTTACTATTCACTCCGAATCTTTGCCTATTTAAGGGGGGTTGTCCCTTAAGTTTGAAGCAGAATTTGATGTTGAACAGAATCAGTAGGCTGGACAATTCGGTTTCGATGGGCTGAAGGCGATAGCGAAGGCCTGAAAAAGAAACAATATCAAAGGAGACCGGGGTGGACCGGCCTAAGACCCTCCAATGGCTAAGTTAGTATCCTTCTCACAAATGGAATTCTAACTGTATTGGAGTAATGCCAGAATGCTCTCATACCTTCGCCTGATTCAGACCAGTCCTTATATAGGGAACCTTGGGGCAGTTATTTGGTTTAGTAACCTCCCCAAGATTCGTGGAAGTCCGAAATTACAGAAATAACTTCCCCAACGGCTATAGAAGTAGTAACCACTGATGGAAGTTACATACTTAGGAGAAATTGCTGGTGATGAACACGGGCTGATTAACCACTCCAGAATTTTGTCAAGTGTTACATGGTCGTCCATGTGCTTTGCCCATGGATGACTCTTTGTATATAGATTGATGTTGTGTGGCCGTCCATGAGCTTTGCACATGGATGACTCTTCCGACCTGATTGCCTGAGGTTTATTCAATTGATCAATACTCATGGACGACCCATCTGGACGAATCAGAGATGGTTTGGCCATTTGGCTGATTGGCGATCATGGATGATTCCTTTGGACGAACCATAGATGGTAATTTTTTGCTTTCCCATAAGTTGCCCCATTGTCTAGGGATCGTCCAAGGATATTGTGGGGATTTAACCCATGCTTTTACGCAGCCACATGTCATGGTTTAATTGGTTGACATGTTGTGTCGATTACATTTTCCCAAGTGATTGCCACGTGTCGTTATCTTAATGGATGGTGTCGCTTCGTTGGTCCCACTTCTGGGCCCTATAAAAAGGCACTTTCTCTTTCTTACCCTTCACCTTTCTCATAATCTCCCTTCTGCCATCTCGTCCAAGAGTCTCGTCTAGCTCTTCATCCTAGTTCTCAGATATTTCCTCTTCCTTTCTTAGGTTTTCCGTCTTAATCTTAATTTCAGTCATGTCTTCGTCTAGTAGTATAGAGAGAGAGATAGACGAATATCAGGACGACTCGTCTGGGAGTTATGAGAGTGGTGAGGGTAGCACAAGCTATAGCAGTAGTTCCTCGAATGAGCATTATTCGTCTGGGGTCCCTGGTATTTCCATAGAGGAATTCCAGGAGATGCAACGCAGGACGACCTTTGAAGCTGGGACTAGCTCGTCCAGAGCGCCTTCTAGCCCTTCTCAAGACGAGGATGAAGAAGAAAATGTTATATACAGTTGTGCTCCTGAGATAACGCCTACTCTAAAAGCCCCAAAGTTGAAAACTCTCGTAGATAGATACCAGATCCCTGTTGAATTTAACCCTCATCTACCCACGGAAGGAGAGTGGTGTTGCTCTCCTTCTTCTGGTTTAGGAGTATATACTTCGTATCTTTTAGTTGGCCTTAGGTTCCCTCTGAATTCTTTTTGTAGAGGTCTTCACCATAGGTTGGGTATTGGACCTAACCAGTTCAACCCTAATGGATGGAGGACGATAATTGTCATGCAAGTATTATGGCATGAGGCGTTGGAAGGGAATTGTCCTATCACAGTGGACGAATTCCTTTACTGTTATAAGCCCTCAGAAATAAAGAAGTCTGCTGGTTTTTACCAGTTCTCGTCTAGGGGATCATATTATAGTTTAATTAAGGGCCGTAGATTGTCTGACAGGCTATGAAAAAAAGAATTTTTCATTATTTCTGGAAATTGGGCTGAGGACCCAGCTGATGTGGGTAATGCCCCCTTCCCACCTTTTACTGGCCCTCTAGGTCGTCTTCATCCTGAGGGTATGTTTCCTTCCATTTTTATTTTATTTTTCTTTATTTTCAAACTCTTGGTCGTCTAACCCCCTTTCCTATTGATGCAGCTGTTGTTCGTCCATGTTTGGACAAATTTTACTTGGATCGGATCGACCAAGTGCGTGCCTTCCCTGGGAGAACCTTCCATAATCTAGTCACTCTTAGTCATCTAGCCACGTGGGGGCTTGGTCCAGAACCTACCGCCGAGAATTTAGGTCACGAGGAAACCACTCGTCGAAGTAAGTGTCGTCTATTCCTCGTCTTCCTTTTTTTCTTTTTCTTTTTCTTTTTTTTTTAACTGATTTTCCTCGTCATAGGAATAATTACAATGAGGGGGAGCAAGGAAAAAACTGTAGCTAGTGGGGATGAGGATGTGACTGCACCACCTATCGTCCAGAAGCCTTCCGTCCAGATAGGGAAGAGAAAATCTAAATCAATATCCAGTGCTGTGGATCTGGACGATTTTCCTAGTCGTCGAGGTTCCAAGAAACAAAAGCCTGGCAAGACTTCTCTCCCTAAGGTTCCCAAATTCACAGCTTCGACGGTAAATTAGGACGACCCTCAGGTGGATGTGGAACCTATCCAGATAGTTCATCCCGTCCAGACTGACCCTACTCCCCCTCCAGCCAAGACTCCTCGCAAGCCTCATCTGTCTGAATCATCTGATCGTCCTTCAAACTTGGTGCTGGACGAGGGATATGCACGGAGGACGTTCAAAGGTGTCGTCACTGACAATGAAATTAACGAATGTTATAATATGTCAGTGAAGGAATTTGAACGTTCTGGTATCCATGATCTCTTCAAGGTATGATTTTATTCGTCTTTGTGTGTTTTCAATAAGTTTTTCAAAAATAGAATTTCTAACTTTCCTTCGTCCATGCATAGGCTATGTCAAAGTTTTACACAGCGATGTGCCAGGCCAAGGAACTTGCTGAGGAGGCCAACATGGCGAAAGAGAAGGCTAAGGAGCTGAACAATGAAATTTTGTTAAAAAAGGGGGAGGTGATTAGGCTGATTGATGACTTTAATCGTTTGCTAGCAAGTGAGACGAAGTTAAAGAACGAGGTGGAGGAACTCAAAGCGGATGCTATTGAAAAAGATACTCGCATCGCTTATCTAAAGGGACAAGCTACATAATTTGCCTCGTCCTTGGGGAAAGCACGTGAAGAAGCCATAGCAGCCTAAAAGAAGTCTGACGAATACAAGAATCGTCTAGACAGCCACTATGCTGCTGGCTATGAGGACTTCCGTGCTGATGCCAAGGAAGCATTCCCTGAGTTGAATTTTGATTCCTTCTAGCTTCCCATTGCTACAGAAAGCTCCTTGCTGCAGACGAGTTCTGAAGACGTCAATGTCATGGACGATGCCAACAATGAAGTTACCCAGGACGATCCCAAGTCTGGCGGCAATGCTGCCAGTGGTTTATCCAAGTGAATTTTTCCTTTCCTTCGAAAATTTTATTGTTTCATTCTATTGGAGATGCCCGTTGTTTTGGGCCTTTACTTTTTTCATCTAGAATTCATTCAAGTACAATTTCCTCGTCCAAGATTTTTGGACGAGCTTTACTTATTATCACTCATTACTTCCAAGGGTTTTTGGATGGTGGTCGTCTACCCTTTTTTTTATTTTTATGAATGAATGAATGCTTTTTGTTATCAATATTTATTATGTTTGAATATGTTATAAACTTTATGAACAAGCTTTGTTTGTATCGTCCATGTCATTTCCATGGTTGCGGGGTTCTCCCATTTAGGAAACAAATTATTTCGTCTTGAGCATATGAACGAATTTCTTCTTATATTGCCAAAATAGAATAGAATGAATCTTTTCATGTTTGCCATCAAATACAGCTCGTCCATGAATGAATGCCTTTTTTCTAATTTATTTTTCATATTTAGGACGAATATTTACTTGTCCTTAGTAAAATTGTTCTCAGCAATTTATTCGTCCATGTGCTGGACCTTTTAGTTTGTCAGACTTGTCCATGGGCTTTGTGGTGTTTTTGCACGCACATTATTCGTCCATGGTTTAGACGATCATAAGTTAGTTTTATCTCGTCTAAATTTTAGATGGATATGCCTTAGGTTTTATCTCGTCTATGTTTTAGATGGACATGCATTAGGTTTTATCTTGTCTAAGTTTTAGACGGACATGCCTTAGGTTTTCTTTTCTTGCTTTATCCTTATTTGGAGGAAAGCTTATAGACGATACCTCCTTGTGTCCAAGGATTTTATTCTTCTTTGGCTTTTTGCCTTCTATGGATCATTTTGAATGAAATCACATAAAATGGAGGATTCCCATACAATCATACATATACTTAAAACACATCATATATATGCTTGGAAATTCATACTATGTAAACATTCGTCCACAATCATGGCACATGCTTGAGAGCTTGTGCCCTTAGGGAAAGAAAATACTTATACAACACAAATTCGTCCATGGTCAACACAAAGTACTTATACATCTAAAAACACAGTAGTAATAAGCAAACATAAGGAAATAACACTTGCAACAAATTACTTCAAACTTTCATGGCGTTCGTCCTGCGGCAATGCTCATCCATGGTCACCCTTCATTGATAGTATCTCCTTAGGTGTTCAACGTTCCAAGGGTGCTCTAGCTTTCGTCCATCCAGGGCTTCCAAATAGTAGGATCCTTGTCTTTTGGAGTTGATAACTCTGTAAGGTCCTTTCCAGTTTGGTCCCAGCTTCCCATGGGCTGGATTTTGGGTGGCTAAAGAAACCCTTTTAAGGACGAGATCCCCAATGCTGAAGTGCCTGCGTTTCATCATGGCATCATGCTGCTTTGCCATGAGATTTTTGTATCTTGCTATTCTCTGCTCTGCGTCCATTCTTACATCGTCTATGAGATCGAGGTTAAGACGAAGCTATTCATTGTTTTCCTCATCTTGGTACTTCATCACCCTATGGCTGGCCATATGTACTTCTGCAGGTATAACTGCTTCACTCCCATAAGCCAGTTTAAAAGGAGTCTCTCCTGTGGGAGTCCTTACTGTTGTTCTGTAAGCCCACAAAACACCTGGTAATTCATCCGGCCATACTCCCTTTGCCCCTTCAAGCCGAGTCTTGATAATTTTCAACAAGGATCGGTTTGCTACTTCTGCTTGTCCGTTAGCTTGCGGGTGGAAGGGTGAGGAATAATGATTCTTGATTCCAAGCTGTTCACAGAATTCTCTAAAGGGGGTGTTGTCAAACTGTCGTCCATTGTCAGATACTAGTACTCTTGTTACTCCAAATCTGCATACAATACTTTTACAGACGAAATTTTTGACATTTTGTTGTGTGATTTTCACTAAGGGTTCAGCTTCCACCCACTTTGTGAAATAATCTATTCCCACTACCAAAAACTTCATTTGTCTAGTTCCAGTTGGAAATGGGCCTAAAATATCCAAACCCCACTGTGCAAAAGGCCAAGGGGCCATCATCGAGGTAAGATATTCTGATGGCTGTCTACAAATATTACTGAAGCGTTGACATTGATCACATACCTTATCATATACCTTAGCATCAGCTTGGATGGTTGGCCAATAGTACCCTGCATGGATGACCTTGTGGACGAGTGATCTAGCTCCCGAGTGATTACCACATGCTCCTTCATGAACTTCCTTCAACACATAATTTGCCTCGTTTGGAGCTAAACATCTCAGGTAAGGCTGTGAAAACCCTCTTTTGTACAGCACTTCGTCCATAAGAATGTATCTGGCTGATTTAACTCGGAGCTTCCTGGCTTCGTCCTTCCCCTCTGAAAGCCTTTCGTCATTTAGGTTTGATACTATTGGGGTCATCCAATTCTCCTCACCTTCTATCTGCAACATCTTAGGTCTATGCTTGGCATGTATTGTATTTCATCAAACTTGTTCATTGCTTCATTAGCGGAGGCTTCCTTCGCTGGAGTATCTGCTTCTATGTTCTCTTCCCTCGGGATTTAAACAAAATTAACTTCTTTGAATTTCTTCACAAGGCGTATCACTTTCTTCAAATATTTCTTCATTCTGTCTTCCTTGGCTTCACACATTCCATTTACTTGGCCTATGACCAACTGAGAATCTCCCAAGACGAGTATTGAGTCTGCCTCTACAGATTTAGCCAACTCTAACCCTTTAAGAAGGGCTTCATACTCCGATTCATTGTTAGTTGTTTGATACTGCAAGCGAACCTTGTGATTTAATTTATCTCCTTCTGGTGTTTGCAAAACCATTCCTATTCCCCCTGCATGCTGTGTAGACGATCCATCTACATGGACGACCCACTTGTTATTATCTCCTCTTTCACCTAAGCCTTCACAACTTGGAGTGAATTCTACAATGAAATCTGCCAAGGCTTGAGCTTTTATTGCATTTCTTGGTTGGTACCGGATGTCAAATTCACTAAGTTCAACTGCCCATTGTATCAGTTGTCCTGCAGCTTCTAGTTTGTTCATTGCCTTCTTGAGCGGATGATCTGTCATGACATTGATGATATGAACTTGGAAGTAATGTCTTAACTTCCTAGAAGCTGTTATCAAGGCGAAAGCTAACTTCTCCATCAGCGGGTATCTTTCTTCTACGCCTCTAAGTGTTCGGCTAGTATAATACACAGGCTTTTGCACCTTCGCTTCTTCTCTGATCAACGCTGAACTCATGGCATGTGGGGACACTGCCAAGTATAGATAGAGTTCTTCTCCTAGCATGGACGGGCCTAACAACGAAGCCGTGGTAAGATAATCCTTTAGATCTTGGAAGGCCTTTTGACACTCGTCCGTCCATTTGAATGCCTTCCTAAGAACTTTGAAGAAGGGTAAACACTTGTTTGTAGCTTTTGAAACAAACCTGTTCAGAGCTGCAACCCGTCCAGTGAGGGATTGGACTTCCTTGATATTCTTCGATGGTTCCATGTTCAAGATGGCTTGGATCTTGTCTGGATTTGCCTCAATTCCTCTCTGTGAAACCATGAATCCTAAAAACTTTCCTGACGATACTCCGAATGCACACTTACTTGGGTTCAGCTTCATCTTGTATCGTCTAAGTGTTTCAAAGGTTTCCTGAAGGTCGTCCAAATGGCTTCCATCGTCTAAGCTCTTCACAAGCATGTCGTCCACATACACCTCCACATTCCATCCTATCTACGGACGGAACATGTGATTCACCAACCTTTGATAAGTTGCCCCTGCATTTTTCAGACCGAAGGGCATCACTTTATAACAAAACAAATCTTGACTGGTAATGAAGGAGGTCTTTTCTTGGTCAGCCTCGTCCATCTTGATCTAATTATATCCTGAGAAGGCATCCATGAAGCTTAACAACTGATGGCCAACCGTAGAATCCACCAGTTGATCAATGCGTGGCAAAGGATAACTATCCTTGGGGCAAGCCTTATTCAAGTCAGTGAAGTCTACGCACATCCTCCACTTGCCATTTGCCTTCTTCACCATCATCACATTCGCTAACCAATCCGGGTAATAGACTTCCCGGTCAGTTTATGAACCTCTTCCTTGATAGCCTTGTCTCTCTCAGGGGCAAACACCCTTTTCTTTTGTCGAACAGGCTTAGAAGAGGGGAATACATTCAACAGATGAGTAATTACACTTTGATCAATACCAGGCATGTCGTCATGACTCCATGCAAAAACATCGGTATTCTTTCTCAGAAACTGGACGAGGTCTTCTTTCTTCTTCACCTTCATACTTGTTCTAATTCTAGTGAACTTCACAGGATCACTTTCTTGTAATAAAATATCTTCCAACACTTCAGTAGGTTTCGCAACAACTCTTTTCTCTTCTATACTCATAGTCTGCACCTGCTCGTCCAAAGCCAACATGGCTAGATAACATTCTCTGGCTGCCAACTGATCTCCTTTCGCTTGTCTAATCCCATACTCTGTAGAGAATTTGACTGATAAATGGTAGATAGATGTTACTGCCTTCCAACTGTTTAAGGTTAGCCTTCCAATGATGGCATTGTACGAGGAAGAACAATCCACCATAAGGAAATTCACCTTCTTGGTTATCTGTTGTGGGTATGATCCCACCACCATAGGCAATGTAATGATGGACACGGGCTGCACTTTCATTCCTCCAAATCCCACCAGTGGTGAACTTGCTGGACGGAGTTGGTCTCGTCCAATCCTCATCTGCTGGAAGGCGAGATAATACAATATATCCGCTGAGCTTCCATTGTCCACTAACACCCTCTTGGTTGTATAATCTACGATGAGTAGGGTAATGACAATCGCATCGTCATGCAGATGATGCATTCTCTCAGCTTCTTCGTCTGTGAAAGAGATGGTTGGCTCGTCTATCTCCCTCGTCCTTGGGGATCGTCCAGAGAGTTGGACGTTTTGCACCACTTTGAGATACGTCTTTTTTGCTTTAGAAGATTGTCCTGTCAAACTCCCACCAATGATAACTCTTATTTCTCCGAGTGGGGGCCGTGATGACTCTTCCATCTTCCTTTTTAGCTTTTCATCTTTATGATCCCTTCCAACGAAGTGCCTCAACTTTCCTTATCTGATGAAATTCTCGATCTGTTGCTTCAAATCATAACATTCGTCCGTGTCATGCCCATGATCCCTATGGAAGGGGCAATATTTATTCTTATTGCGCTTGTTCGGATCTTCTTTCATCTTTTCCGGCCACTTCAAGGAAGGATCATCCTTAATTTGCATGAACACTTGATAGAGTGGGGCATTTAAGGGTGTGTAATTATGATTCCTTACTGAAGGGCCTGCCTTCCTATTATCTCTGTCTCGTTCCTTCTTATCTTCCATTCGTCCCTTCTTTGGACGAGACCCTTGGTCAGAATGACGTGTGGGGTTTGCTTTCATTCTATCAGCTCTCTTCCTTTTCTTAGCTATGATTGCGTCTTCTGCATTCATAAAGTTTTAGGCTGAATGAACGAGTTCAGCCATGGACTGGGGCTCTTTCTCATACAGCTTGTGAATGAATAAGTCTGAGTTAACTCCATTGTAGAAGGCTGCCAATAATAGCTTATCGTCCACCTCATCTATCGTCAAGGCTTCCCTGTTGAAACGAGTGATGAAGGAGCACAGACTTTCATTCTCTCCTTGTTCTATAGTCAACAGGCTGAACGAGGAACGCTTGTGCCTTTTTCCTCCAATGAAGTTATTGACAAACAACTTACTCAATTCTTCAAAAGAACTGACTGTGTTTGGAGGTATCTTGCTGAACCACACTCGCGCTGGTCCCTTGAGGGTGGTAAGGAAGGCTCTACACATTATTTCATCAGGAACTCCTTAAAGATGCATAGTGGTCTTGAAGGTGGCTATGTGATCAAAAGGGTCTCGCGCCCCATCATATGAGTCTAGGGAAGGCAACTTGAACTTTGGTGGTAGAGGGTGACCGTTAATGGAAGCCGTAAAGGGGGAATTGGTTCTGTGGACCAAATCTTCTACGGGATTAGCCCTTCTTAGATTTTCTTTCATTTCTTCCATGACTTTCTTCATCTAGCCCATCTCATTTTCCAAGTGTGGCACCCTTCGTGAAGTGGTACCTCTGGACTGACTTCCATTTTCTGCATCCTCTCTATCTTTTTTCCTTTGCGTCTGCCCTCCTCCTTCATGTTCATGCGTCTGCCTTCTTTGGTTGATCTCCCTTCTTAGTTCTTGGTTTTGGCGGGTTAACTCTGCCATTGCAGCCGCCATAGATTGCACATGTTGGACAGAGGAAGCTGGCATGACTGGTGCAGATTGCCGATCGCGATGGGGGTTGCTTGAAGCGTCTCTGCTTCCCTGATGGCCTGGGCTGGTAGCCCTCGATCTAGTCCGAACCATTCAACCTTTTGTCGCGGAAATATAAATCATAAAACAATTTACGTTTTTTTCCCACAGACGGCGCCAACTGATGCTGAACAGAATCAGTAGGCTGGACAATTCGGTTTCGATGGGCTGAAGGCGATAGCGAAGGCCTGAAAAAGAAACAATATCAAAGGAGACCGGGGTGGACCGGCCTAAGACCCTCCGATGGCTAAGTTAGTATCTTCCTCACAAATGGAATTCTAACTGTATTGGAGTAATGCCAGAATGCTCTCATACCTTTGCCTGATTCAGACCGGTCCTTATATAGGGAACCTTGGGGCAGTTATTTGGTTTAGTAACCTCTCCAAGATTCGTGGAAGTTCGAAATTACGGAAATAACTTCCCCAACAGCTATAGAAGTAGTAACCACTGATGGAAGTTACATACTTAGGAGAAATTGCTGGCGATGAACACGAGCTGATTAACCACTCCATAATTTTGTCAAGTGTTACATGGTCGTCCATGTGCTTTGCCCATGGACGACTCTTTGTATATAGATTGATGTTGTGTGGCCGTCCATAAGCTTTGCACATGGACGACTCTTCCGACCTGATTGCCTGAAGTTTATTTAATTGATTAATACCCATGGACGACCCATCTGGACGAATCAGAGATGGTCTGGCCATTTGGCTGACTGGCGATCATGGACGATTCCCTTGGACGAACCATAGATGGTAATTTTTTGCTATCCCATCAGAATTCATTTTAGAATTTCCTCCTTAGAACTTCTTTCTTTTAGAGAGCCTTTCTTGGAGAGAGAGTTCCTTGTTTACCTTAAGATTTCCTACTTTCTTACCACTTCCACTACAACCTTGTAACTAGAACTAGTTCCAAGCCTTGTAACTGTATCAATCTTGTAACCATTACTACTATTGTAAGTTTTTTGTTCTACTTTAAATAAAAAGTATTTTCAGATTTCAGTTCATTAAATTACTTGTTGCTACCGCCATCTTGGACGATTCTAAATTTTTGTTATATACTGCTTAGCTAGTTCTACCGCCTTATTATTATTGTTATATACCTTCATCATTTTTCTTATCAGCATGTTTAATAGATTCTATGGAATCTTCTGTGAGATATGAATCCCACCATCCACGAAGAGTGACAGAAAAACCAGTAGCAAGAAGATCAACAATTTCAAGGTGATCAAGATTATGGTTATTAACATAAACAATTCCAACCATGGACATATGACCCATTTTATTAATGATTTCTTGTTCAGACAAACCATTAATATTCCATTCATAAATCTTATCGGCAGAAGCAGAAAACTGAGTTTGAAAAGATCTTTCTTCAAACTGCATATTAGGAGAAGTAGGTTTTGAATACCAATTTTTTTGTAAAAAACATGGGTTTGGAACTTCCAACAAATCTTTTAATTTCTGGTAAGTCATCATCAAAAACCTTTTTTGCAAAAATAGAAGAAACTATATCAGAATCTGTATTTTCTTCAGAAACAATTTGTTCGAGTAGCAGGAGTGCTTGTAGAAGTACCCTCAGTTTTAACTTTTAAATCAGAAAGCATTTTCTCAACAATGTCAACAGTTCTAGATTGGGAGGTTTTAAACTTAAATTTTTTATCTTGACTGGGTAAATTAATCAAAGGTTTCTTAGTTTTGACAGAAACAGGTTTTTCAACAGAAACAGTTTTTTCAATTAAGTCTCTGATTGAGTCTAACCGTGTGCGTTGGCCTGTGGGGGGTTAATGTTATAGTGTTTTGAGTCTTTTTTTTTTTTTTGGATGCCACAATGTTTTGAGTTTCTTTATTGGTACTGTAAGTTTTTGGATTGATTTGATATAAAGTTATGAGCTTGTCTTTTGTACTTTGACTATTTGACTGAATGTGACTTTTTTTTTCGGAGAAAGATGCTGAACGTGATTTGTTAGTGGTTCTTAACTATACGAGTGGGTCAATATATTAACAGTAAAGGACAATAAAAATATAAAACATTCCAAGGATTGTAAACTTATTAATTAAAGAATTGCAAAAAAATCATTTAACAACAACAATTAATATGTTATAGTGTATTAGAAAAAAATTTGCCAAATAAACTTATAGTTTGTTTTTTATTCTTTTGCTCGTACTATAGAGAATTAGTGGATGAATGATTATTTGACTGTGTACATTGAAAAAGATATAGCTCGTAGGATTAATAATAAATTTATCATGTAACAGTTTCAAAATATGAAACCTCATAGAAGACAATTGTAGAATTTCATGTTTTTTATTTTATTGATATATTCAAGTTTCTTTTGTTTTAGATTTTATATAATTTATGTTTTTTATTGACCCCCTAGACAAAAATCCTGGAGCCTCCCCGGATTAATATATATATATATATATAGATGACTTATAAATTTGAATTTTTTTTAGTTATATGACTATGTTTTTTTATGGTTTATTATATTGGACTCATTGTTTTCTACACTAAATTAACTAATTTAGCACAAAAATTTAAAAATTGAAATTAGATCGGACACATAGCGCAAAATTAAACTTTAATTGAAATTCAATTTTTACACTAAATTAACTCACTTGGAACAAAATTCTAAAATTTAGATTAGATGAGACACATGGCGCAAAATTAGACTCTAATTAAATTCCAATTTGAAACTTAATTGGATTTTCTCTCTGCTTTACCTATTATTATATATATAGATTATTCATTGTAGAAGAATTCCACATTAATTAAGCTAATTCAATTATCCTTCTTCTATGACACGTAAAATTTTATATAGTTATCCATGCAATAGTGAAATTCAATTTTAGTATAATAATCTCTAGAAGACGATTCTCAATCATTTTCTCTCAAACTATGATATTTTACCTAGAGAATGAGATTTCAAAGGGGATTCTCATTGCTAGCATGTTTTAGAGAAAAAGGAATTCAAAGGCAAAATTTTCTAAAATCGACTAGGTCTAGTGCAAAAAATTGTAATTTAGAAATGATACCAAACCTATCTCAAATAATCATGGCCCTTGTACAAGAATCATCCGTGGATCATCAAAGTAAAAGTAAAATATTAGTACTTTTGAATTGTCAACTTTGAGTCTTTGAGTCATTCAGGAGTCAAAACAACAATTACTCGTTACTTTTTCTCCCTGAAATTTTAGTGTGCTTTTTAATTGATTTCAGGTAGTATCCCTAAAATTTTCATGTCCTTTTTAATTGATTTCATGTATTATCGCATAATTTTCATTTTCAAATTATGCTCAAACTTGAGAAGTGTAGAATGTAAATCTTGTCACCTTCATTTGTTTATTACTAAACTCAATATTCAAGAAGTAACTATCAAATTTACCCCCCAAAAAAAAAAAAAAAATCAAGAAATTTTGAAAACATGCCAACAAGCTACACTTCATGTTTGCAACTCATCCATCTTCAAATAGAAGGGATGTACAAGTAGTCATGCTAAATTTCAATATTTACTCAAAGATAAACATCAAAAGGAAAAGGATTTAAAACATCATTTCTTTTTAAATTTGAAAGTTTCTATTGGTTCCTTTTTAAAATATCATGTTGCATTTCTCTCTCACATATGAATGTCTCGTGTACTAGACTCACAGATAAAGTACAGTTATATAAAGGAAGACAAATACATACTATGCACTAAATAATTTCATTACCTCTTTCTTTTTATCTTTCATGATTTAGTGGAGAGTGGAACCGAATTGGAAGTTTATACAATCATCAAGGGGTGCTAAACACATAAAAATACAACCCCAAATCGAATAAATGCTCTCCACGCCAGCCTTAAAGTTCTGTCTAAGCATCATTACACCTAAATGATCAAAAGAGGAATAGGCAGCGACATCCACTAATGGTGGTGACTGGTGACTCTTCAGTTAAGGAATATAGGCAACAAGATCCACTATTGGTGGTGAGGAATTTCACTTTGTCCAACCCTTTCTGGGTTTAATGGCTATATATGCTTGTTATGAACTAGGATGTGCGGGGTGGATTTGGTGTTAAAGCGAGGGGCTGAATATGCAGTAATGTGGAAGGGAGGCAATTCTCCTCCTAGAATTGAGAGGCAAATTTAGAGTTGGAATTATCTGTGCTTAGCTCATTGATCTTTTCTTGAGTACATAAATAGCCAACTCCTGTCTAGTTTTGAATACAATTTGAAAACAACGAACTGAATATATTTGAAAAGAAAAGAAAAAATGCAATCCTGATCCGCAAATACTGCTTGTTATTTTATTTTATAAATTATATCCAATCCGCAACTATTCTGCTACCATAACTATCCATCATGGTGTATATCCTTCAAATCCTATCATATCTTTCTTCTTCTTTTTTTATTTTTTATTTTTATTTTTATTTTTTAAATTTTGGATTAGGAGTTTATACCTTTAATTTTTTGTTTCTAAAAAAAAAAAGAAAAAAAGATTAGGAGTATCACCTCACTCTATCATTAATGTCAAAATAGTGAAAATCTAAATCACTTCTTTAATAATACTAACTGTTAGCACTTAGCACCAACTCACAACAGAGTGAGTGATATTCTAAAACCAATTTTAAGGTCCCCTCCTTTCCCCATCTTGCATGCCAGTAAATATTCCACACACAATGTGTTGACAATCACCCCCAAGCAATCAAGAATTCAAGTAGACACAAGAACCCAAGGAATTTTGTAAAAAAACTAATGATATTCCCACATCAAAACTTGATTATGAATCCAGAAAACACAAGGAAGATTCAGAATTAGCCATGTTTACAGTAATTGAATTGGCAAAGTTCACATAATTTGAATAGAATTGTCCAAGCCTTTCATTTCCCAACACCCAACTCATAAGCCCCATATTCACATCACGCCCAGAAAAGAGAAACAAATACCCAGCATAAATGATAAAACCAACGAAATCCAATATCCCCTCCGTGAAGTTGTTAGCATTTTCGGGTAAGAAACTAGATAATCATGCTTCCCTTCACAAATCAGATCAAGGATTCCATAGCCAATATAAATTTAAGAACATCAAAATTTGCAACATGAATGAATAGTGTGCAAAAGCAAAGCCAATCCAACTAAAATCTAACAAAATAACTTGAGGAATTTGAGAAAAAACTCTCACAAAACTTGAGAGAAATTCAAATATCTAACATAAACCCACCCAAGAACCACCTAAGAATTTAGAAATCACCACCAGCATCATAAGCGCCCATCTCAGACACATCAGAGACAGAGATCATATCTCCAGCCAGCAACCCACCAAGCAATCCAGCTCCTAGTCCCAACGCCATCTTCCCACCGCCACCACCACTCTTCTTAGGCGGCTTGGCGCCATACCCGCCGTACCCAGCTTGCGGGTACGGGGCGGTTGATGACGCTAATGCGGGTAACCACCGTTATAAGCCGGTTGAGATGGGTACCCGCCATACTAGATTTTTTTTTTTTCCCTCGTTATCATTTCTGGTTTATATATTATTTCTCTCTCTTTTTTTTATTTTTTATTTTTTATTTTTTTTAAAAAATTGAATGGGAGGGGGTCTATACTGCCCAGAAAATTAATTGGTTGTGCCTACAAATCAAATTTTCTTTTAAACATTTAGCATGAGTTTGGATGTTGATGAAATTCTTTTGATGGTGCCTCTAGTGCTATTTTGTGGGTCTTGTGTACTATTCACAGGATCCACAAGTACGGATTTCAGCAAATCTATATCTATATATTACTAAAAGCTGAAGCGTAGAGTTTAATGTCATTGTGCTCACGTTGCGCCATGTCAGCGGCCATGTCATCCCAATCCCTTTTTTTTTTAATTTTTATTTTACCTACAATTTTTACAAATTTTAGAATAATAAATCCCAGCCCTATAATAAATCTGTACAATAAATCCCAGCCCACTCTTTATTTATTTACTTCCACCATAAAGCCCAGCTCAAGGCCTTTTCAACTTAAAGGAAAGATTTGAAACCGTGGAAACCTAAAGGGTTGTGCGTGAGAAGCACAGCGTGAGGACAACCAGAGAGTTCAGCGCTACGCTTCAGCTCTACGGTTTCACAGTAACAGTTTCAAGGACAACTAAAGAGTCTGAAAATCTCCCCACCTTCCTGCTCTACGGTTTCACAGTAACGGCCGCTTATCTGAGTTCCTTCCTTGCTGTCTTCCTCTCCTCACAGTATAAATACTTACGAAATTTGGCTGATTCAGTTAAGGTATCTCTAAACCCCAGCTCTTTTTGTGCTCCATTATTTTGCTTGATGTTTTTGGTTTCCTTTTTTACATTTTGTTACGGCCTCTTTTGTGGTGTGGTGTGGATGATTGTTATGGTTGCTGTGGTTTTTAATTGGTGCACTGTTTGACAGAAGCTATAGAAATATTGCCAGTAGTTTGTCTTTTGATTTATATGGATTGGTAGTAGTGGTTTGCTGCTTGGTTTTGAACACACAACTCAGTTTTTGAGATTATAAGGAAGACAAACACACATTCAAAATTGAATCTTTATTATTGGCCCGAGAATTTGGGTCACTATGGGTCGTCCAAGACCAATTGGTGTAGGTGGGTTGATTCAAGATCACAAGCAAATATGGACATAACAATTGTCCAAAACCACTTAAAGTTGAATTCTGGAGAATTTGAGATGGAGTAAACCAAGCCCTTTAATTATGAATAAAGAACTTTGATTGTTGAGAGATCAAAGCTTACATTGTCCTTGACTTGCTTAACCAATGGAATTCACTCACTGTTTGCACCCACAAATACAATAACTTTTTGTCTAATTGCATATACCTATTCAGCCAGTTGGGACTACTTTTGTTTTTTTTTTTTTTTTTTTTTGGTTAGCCATTGTCTTTTACATTGTATTTTCAGACTGACAGAATCTTAAGAAAAATGCCCAACGCAGTCTTTATACTTTTGCATTTTCTTTTGCAAGTTGGCACAAAGCCATAGTAGGACTTTTCCTAGGTTCCTCTATTTTTATACTTTCCTTTTTACCATTTCTCTCTTTTGTGTCTTATTTTTATGTTTAAGGGAGGTTTTAATTTATGAAATAGGTTATTGGTGGGAATAATACCCAATTAGTTGTGGTGAAATTGTACCTTCTGCCTTAGGCAACTGTGGCCATTGACCGATTGGAAATAACTTGGAATGTAAATGTTCAAAGCCCTGTTGTTTTGCAACTTATCTTTGATTGGACTTGGAATAGCTTATCATTTATTGAAAATTTGGAATTGAAAATCCATTTTTATGGTTGGTTGATGCACTTATATTGGCTTCTTTCATTATTTTTCCAACAATAGTCCTGCCAAACTGAGGTTTGCTGGACAACAACTATAGAGCAGAACAGTGAGACTATTTAAGTTGCACTTTTGGTTTGGGAGTATTGAAGGCACTGTGAAAAAGTAAGAACACTTCTAGGGGGCCCGAAAACAACTTTTTGTTGCTCTTTGGGACCACAATTTAACTTTCCCGTGCATAACACTTGGAAAATTCTTTGGATCTTTTGTGATATTTTTTCCTAATGGGCACATCCTAAACTATTGTAGGTGCAATATTTTCCTCAAATTGAGAAGTTTCCTCAACATTGAGATTAGTGTCTACGACATTTTTCAGCAACCATCTTGATGGCTTAGAACATGGTTAATTAATTATTTCCTGGGTAGCCTTATATACATCATTAAGTTCAATAATTTAGTTGATTCTCAAAAAAGTTCAGTAATTTAGTCTTCTTGTGAGGTCCATTCTGTGAAATAATTGCTACCAAAGGCCAAGCTTCAAAACATGGTTGTATACATAATACATTTCAAAAATATGGTTGTATACATAATACATTTCGAAGTACAAAAAAATAAAACTGGTATTGTTTTGGGTTTTTTGTCTATTGATCTCATTCAAAAGGAAGGTGTTAACTGCAATTATAGCAGTTGGAAAATCAATTGTAGAGCAATAAGTTATTTATTGAATTTTTGACCAAAATTCACATGCTTGGCAGTGGAAGGTTTTAACACAAAGTGAAAGAGTAAAAACAAAGGTAGATTAAAAGCAAAAAAGGAGGGAGATTAAAAAGAATGAGGTTGGTCTAAAAAACTATTATAGTTTAAGTTTTTGAGTTGGTCTTACCTTGTGATATTTTAATTTTTAACGGAACTGCATAAAGACAGGAATCTCCAAATAGTCTTAGAAAAATGGTCTTCATGATACTTGTATGAACTTACTTACCAAGCAGGAAGACACTATAGATAGATGACATAAAATATTATATTTTTTTTTAGTGTTTGAGTGTGTATTTGCATGTGAGTGTTTGTGTTCATTTATCAAAAGGTTAAAAAAGAAAAGAAAAAGGTCTTGGTGTTCATTGATGTGGACACCTGTCACCGTTTTTATTACTATTTTACCCACCAGTTGCTCACAAGTTACCTGTTAATTTACATGTTTTTACACTAGATTGTTTTTTCAAGTATTTCTAACTTTTAATTATAAATAAAATGAAAAGGCTTTGCTAAAATATTCTTTATATTTTTATTTGGTTGTGTAGGTTGTTCATATTTTCTACCAATTGATTACGGAATATCTATTAAATTGCAAGTTCAACAACTATAAAATGAAAAGGCTATGCTAAAATATTTTTTATATTTTCTTTTGGTTGTGTAGGTTGTTCATATTTTCTACCAGTTGATTACGGATTATCTGTTAAATTTCAAGTTCAACAACTAGATTGTTTCGTAAAGTATGTCCAACTCTCAATTAATGAAATGGCTATTATAACATTGAGATTATATTATCTTTTGTTGTGCTAAAATAATTTTTATATTATCTTTTGGTTTCTACCAAATTATAATGGATTATCTATTAAATTACAAGTTCACACAAGCTGGAATATTTCTTCAAGTCTCTCTAAAATGAAATGTTTTGCTAAAATAGTCCTTATATTATTGGTAGGGTTCATATTATCCACCAGTTATTTGAAATGATCTTTTGCTATAATGACGGTTAAATGATGGTTGGTAGGGCTTAAGTAGTAATACATTGAAAATTATTCAAAATAATTTAAATTTAAATTATTTAAAATTCAATATCGGAGCCCAGCTGTTGAGAGGGCTTAAGTAGTAATACATTGAAAATTATTCAAAATAATAACACAATTATAAAAAAAATAAAATTTATCACGCGTAACGCACGGGTCCGCGACTAGTATTAAGTTAAAACTGGGTTTCACGGCACTATTCACGCATTTAAAAATTAGTTTGCTACAGTGTTTTCAATTTTCAGCAATAAGCGGTATCTAAACAAACTCTTAACTTTAGAAATTTAAAAGCAACTGAAAATATAAACAAAATATACTTAATGGAATGGTAATGTGTTAAGCTATATGCTTAACACTAAAATAATGCAAGGAGAGAGACGTGTACTTTAACAATTAATTTCTTAATTTAAATACCATCTCTGTGGGAGATTTGGAACTATGCTTAACTAGCTGAAGACCCATGCTACGAATGGGATTAGGAAAATTTTCATTAAAAAAAAAAAACAATGATAACAATAAAACACATTTTAAAAAATAAGGATTAAATTAAAACAAAACATTTTGTGAAAGCCAAAATGAAACCATTCCCAAAAGTTGAGGATCAAAACCATATTTAAGCTTGCTAAAATTTTATATTGCTCTTTTCTGTTTTTGTAATTTCAAATTGCATATATTAACAAGAGGGTAATTAGTAATTACACTTTTCCATGTGATTGTGGTGTCACCAAAAAGTTAAAAAATAATCTGTGCAAAAGAAAGCTAAAACCCATGCTAGACAAGGGATTCAGAAAATTTACATGGAACTCAAGTCTCGGAGACTTGAGTTCCACAAAAGAACACCAAAAGAAGGAGAGAGGAAAAAAAAAAACCAACTAATCCTCTTCTTCTCTCCTACTTCCAACCCCAAAAAACCCAACAACAAAACCAAATGCCCACACTGCAAACCAAAACAAAAAACACACCTCTGTCACCATGCACAACAACAAACCCAAAAAATTCACAATACCTAAACCCATTGAAAATTCACAATACCCAAACCAACCATGGCTCTGATCATATTTGGCTCACGTCCCACATCCACATCCACAGCCACACCACAACCATAACCACCACTAAATCAACTACCCAAAATTGCAAACAGAGAGTGAGGCATGAGAGAGAGGGGACGAGCGGATAGTGAGAGAGAAAAATCAATGAGAAAGAGTGATCGATCTTATCGCTGATGGCCAAAATCAATTTAAGCAAAAAAAAATTGAAAAAGAGAGAAGAGAGAAGAGAGGAATAATAGAGTCAAAGAGAAGAGAGAAAGAAAGAGAAAAGAAGAAACTGTGTGAATTGAAGAAGAAAGAAAGAAAGAAAAGAAGAATGGTCGTGGATTTTTCTTTTGAGGAACTCAAGTTTCTATGGCTTGAGTTCCACGTGAATTTTTTTCCACCTCAGCTTTGCCACCTCATGGAACTCGAGACTTTGAGACTTAAGTTTCTACAATGAACTTAAGTCTAAGAGATTCGAGATGTTAGTTTCCTAAATATTTTGGAAACTAAACTATGCTAACTAACGAAATTGTTAGCATTTTGGTGTTAAATTGCAAAAAAAAAAAAAAAAAAAAATCCCTCACAAAAGAGTGTAAATATAAATTATAAATAATACTAGTATTTTAGGAACTTTGAATAAAATATAATTTCATTCTACCATTTTATCATGTTGTCAACTTGTCACCAAATAGATGAATGGTTATAGTAATTTTATTCTAGTCTATTGAATTCTTTTGTAATATACTAATACTCATATAATTATCGTTATAATTATAGTGTATCAAATGTGCCTAATAATGTTATGCCCGCTAATAGTTCTTTTGATTCTATGTTCTTGTCTTAGAAGTGCTTTTTTAGTTTGAGAGTCAGCATGATACATAAAATATAAATGAAACCATTTGTCATCTATAACTATCACGCTAGATATGATCGACACAAGATCTAATTGGAAACTCTCAAATACTATAGGGTCCATTTGGATTTCGCTTATTTTGCTGAAAACTGAAAATTGAAAACACTGTAGCAAAATAATTTTTAAATGTGTGAATAGTGCCCGTGAGACCCATTTTTAATAAAAAAGTTGTTAAAAAAAGAGGTTTGTGGGTCCCGTGAACAATGCACAAGACCTACATGTTTGGGCTGAAATGCGCTTTTCCACCAAAAAAAAAAAGAAGGAAACGCAGACTTGGATACCGCGTGATGCTCACTATATAATATGGATGTTTTGGCTAAATTATAAACGATACCTTCTTATTCAAATTTTTTTTTTTTAATTTCATTTTAATCGTTTAATTTTAATATATATTCAATTTAGTAACTTTATCTACTTCTATCCAATCTTGACGTTAATTTTAATAATTTTTATTTTCCAAAACGATGTTGTTTCTGATCAAATGAACGATAAGGATTGAGTGGAAAGACTAAATATTAAAAAAAAAAATTTAATAGAAAATATGTATAATTCAAAGGTATAATTTTAATTTAGCCTATTATTTTTGAAATTTTATCATTAAAATTTTTTTCTACACTATTACTCCATTATTATTGTTATTATTATTATTATTGATGGGTAAGACTTTAAGTGTAGCTCGTCCTTGCATAGTCGTCCACAGAATGTGAACTTGTCTTGGAATAGTGGTTCTTGGGATGTGAAATACCATGGTAATTATGCCGTCTCCTCACCCTCAGACACGGATCCTTAAGAGAATCCCGTCCAGACCTAGTGAGGCCTTCCAGACCTAGTGAGGTCATCCAGACATGGATGACCCTTAATATAGGTTCCGTCTACATGAACCGATAACCACATGGTGAGATCTTGATGTATCATTGTAAATTCTTATTGAATATTTAACTTCCAATGGTAGTTATCCTCTGATCTCCACAAATGTGGGGGAAGTTACCAGACAAGTAACTGCCTCCATAGCATTATATATACACTCATCCCCAACAAAATAAAGGCAAGTTTTTCCTTTACATAACTCCTAGAAGTTTGGATATCTATATTCTGAAGGAAGGAAACTAATTTCATCATTGGAGGGTTTGTGGCCAGTCAACCCCGGTCTCCCTGATTCCTTGTTTTTATCTTTCAGGTCTTTAAAATCATCAAGATCCGAAGCATCCAGCCTACTGATTTTTAGAACATTATCAATTGGCACCGTCTGTGGGAAGTTCGATTGTCTTACGATTTGTCTTTCTATGACAAAAGGCTGAATGGTTCGGACCAGATCGAGGGCTACTAGCCCAGGCCATCAGGAGAGTAGGGATGCTTCAAGCAATCCCTATTGCGATTGTTAATCAGCCCCAGTCATGCAACAGTCTTCTGTTCAACACATGCAGTCCATGGCAGCCGCCATGGCGGAGTTAACCCGTCGGAATCAAGAGTTAACTAGGGAGATTAATTTGAGGAGGCAATGCTACGAGGGGTACACTGAAGGTCAAGCCCAGAATTAGGAAGATATAGGAAATGATGAACCTGAAAGCCAGTAAAGGGGTACCACGTCAAGAAGGGTGCCACATTTGGAGAAGGAAATGGACCAGATGAGGAAAGTTATGGAGGAGATGAGGGAGAACATAAGAAGGGCAAATCCAGTAGAGGATTTAGTCCACCGAACAGACTCTCCTTTCACGACTTCCATCAACGGTCACCCATTTCCTCCGAAGTTCAAGATGCCTTCGTTGGATTCGTACGATGGAACACGTGACCCATTTGATCATATTGCTACTTTCAAGACTATTATGCACCTTCAAGGGGTCCCAGGTGAGATTATGTGTAGAGCCTTCCCTACCACTGTCAAAGGACCGGCATGAGTGTGGTTCAGCAAAATACCCTCGGAGGGCAAAGGCACAAACGTTCCTCGTCCAGCCTATTAACTATAGAACAAGGAGAGAATGAAAGCCTGCGGTCCTTTATCACTCGTTTCAACAGGGAAGCCCTGATGGTGGACGAGGTGTATGACAAGCTACTATTGGCGGCCTTCCATAATGGGGTTAATTCTGACTTATTCATCCACAAGCTTTATGAGAAAAAGCCTCAGTCCATGGCTGAACTCGTCCATTCGGCCCAAAACTTTATGCATGCAGAAGACGCAATCATAGCTAAGAAGAGGAAGAGAACCGAGAGAATGGAAGCAAACCCCACGCGCCACTTCGAGCAAGGTCCTCGTCCAAAGAAGGGACGAACGGAAGATAAGAAGGACCGAGATAACAAGAAGGCAAGCCTTTCAGCACAGAATCAACAATACACGCCATTGAACATGCTGCTTGAGCAAGTTCTCATGCAGATCAAGGACGATCCTTCCTTGAAGTGGCCAGAGAAAATGAAGGGAGATCCAATAAGTGCAATTGGAACAAGTATTGCCGCTTCCATAGAGACCATGGGCATGACACAGACAAGTGTATCGATTTGAAGCAGCAGATTGAAAATCTCATTAGATAGGGAAAATTAAGAAACTTCCTTGGACGAGACAACAAGGACGAGAAGTTGAAAGGGAAAGTAGAAGAGTCATCACGACCTCCGCTCGAAGAAATAAGAGTTATCATAGGAGGAGATTCAATGGGGCAATCGTCCAAGTCAAGGAAAACATACCTGAAGGTAGTGCAGAACGTTCAACTCTCTAGACGATCGCTAAGGATGAAGAACACGGACGAACAAGCCATTACATTCACGGACGAGGATGCTGAAAGAATTCACCGCTCTCATGATGACTCCATCGTCATCACTCTGCTCATTGCTAACTATACAACCAGGAGGGTGTTGGTGGACAATGGAAGTTTGGTAGACATTTTGTATTATCCTGCTTTTCAACAAATGAGATAGGACGAGATATACTTCGTCCAGTGAATTCGCCTTTGGTGGGTTTCGAAGGAATGAAAGTACAGCTTGTAGGTACTGTTACATTACCTGTGGTGGTGGGGGCGTACCTACAACAGGTAACCAAGGACGTAAATTTCCTTATGGTAGATTGTTCGTCCTCCTATAATGCTATAATTGGAAGACCAATTTTAAATAATTGGAAGGAAATCATGTCTACTCACCACCTGTCAGTCAAGTTCCCTATGGAGTATGGAGTAGGGCAAGTGCAGGGAGATTAGCTAGCAGCAAGAGAATGCTACCTAGCCATATTGGCCATGGACGAATAGGTTCAGACAATGAACATTGAAGAAAGGAAAATTGTGGTAGAGCCCACTGAAGCATTGGAAGACATTCCTTTAGACGAGAATAACCCTGAGAGGTATATCAGGGTTGGAGTGGATTTGGAAAAGAAGACAAAGCAGGATCTTATCCAGTTTTTAAAGAAAAGTATTAATGTGTTTGCATGGAGTCATAAGGATATGCTGGGTATAGACCCTAGTGTAATTACCCATCGTCTAAATGTATATCCTTCTTCGAAGCCTGTGCGACAGAAGAAGAGAGTGTTTACCCCTGAGAGAGACAATGCCATTAAAGAAAAGGTCCAGAAGTTAACTACAGCAGAGTTTATTCGAGAGGTTTATTATCCAGATTGGTTGGCCAATGTAGTAATGGTCAAGAAGGTAAACGGCAAATGAGGGATGTGTGTGGATTTTACTGATCTAAACAAGGCCTACTCCAAGGATAGCTATCCATTGCTGCGTATTGATCAATTGGTGGATTCTACTGCGGGTGATAAGTTACTAACTTTTATGGATGCTTTCTCCAGATATAATCAGATAAAGATGGATGAGGCAGACCAAGAGAAAACATTTTTTATCACCAGTCAAGGCTTGTTTGTTACAAAGTAATGCCCTTTGGTTTGAAGAACGCAGGGGCAACACACCAAAGGTTGGTCAACCATATGTTTCATCCACAGATTGGACGGAATGTAGAAGTCTATGTAGATGATATGCTGGTGAAGAGTCTGGACCAGGAGAAACACTTGGATGACCTGCAAGAAACCTTTGACACACTTTTTATCACCAGTCAAGGCTTGTTTTTTACAAAGTAATGCCCTTCGGTTTAAAGAACGCAGGGCCAACATACAAAAGATTGGTCAACCATATGTTTCATCCACAGATTGGAGGAAATGTAGAAGTCTATGTAGATGATATGCTGGTGAAGAGTCTGGATGAGGAGAAACACTTGGATGACCTACAAGAAACCTTTGACACACTTAGGCAGTACAACATGAAGTTGAACCCCAGCAAATGCGCTTTCGGAGTTTCATCAGGAAAATTCCTCGGATTCATGGTTTCGCATAGAGGAATTGAGGCAAATCCTGATAAGATACAAGCGATTCTGGATATGAAGCCTCTGCGAAGCATCAAAGAAGTCCAATCTCTTACCGGATGAGTTGCTGCCCTTAACAGGTTTGTCTCTAAAGTACTGACAAATGTTTGCCATTTTTTAAGGTTCTTAAAAAGGTGTTTAAATGGACGGATGAGTGTCAGAGAGCTTTCCAAGACCTGAAGACATACCTCACTACGGCCCCCTTGTTGAGTCCGTCCGTATCAGGAGAGGAATTGTACTTGTACTTGGCAGTGACTCCACATGCTGTGAGTTCAGCATTGATCAAAGAAGAAGGAAGGGTGCAGAAACCAGTCTACTATACAAGCAGAGCGCTAAGAGGAGCGGAAGGACGATATGCACTAATAGAAAAATTGGCCTTTGCACTAATAACAGCTTCCAAGAAGTTGAGACATTACTTCCAAGCTCATGTCATCAATGTCATGATGGACCATCTGCTTAAGAAGGCAATGAACAAGTTGGAAGCCGCAGGATGACTAATCCAATGGGCTGACGAGCTCAGTGAGTTTGACATCAGGTACCAACCCAGAAATGCAATAAAGGCTCAAGCCCTGGCAAACTTCATTGCGGAATTCACTCCGAGTTATGACGCTTTAAGCGGGATGGAAGACAGTAAGAAATGGGTCATTCGTGTGGACGAATTGTCTACACAATATGTAGGAGGGATAGGAGTTGTTTTACAATCCCCAGAAGGAGATAAGTTGAAGCACAACGTTCGTCTGCAATATCAAAAAACTAATAATGAGGTTGCAGTATGAAGCCCTTCTTAAAGGACTGGAATTGGCTAAGTCTGTGGAGGCAGAATCAATACTTGTCCTGGGAAACTCTCAACTAGTCATAGGCCAAGTAAATGGGACATGTGAAGCCAAAGAAGAACGAATGAGGAAATACCTCAATAAGGTGGTACGCCTTGTGGAAAAATTTAAGGAAGCTGATTTCGTTCAAATCCCAAGAGAAGAGAACATGGAAGCAGATACTTTAGCAAAGGAAGCCTCAACGAACGAAGCAATGGACGAGTTTGATGAAATTCAATACATGCCAAGCATAGATTTTCTAAAAGTACAGCAAATAGAAGGCAAAGGAAATTGGATGACTTCAATAGTATCATACTTGAAGGATGGAAAGCTTTTAGAAAGGAAAGACGAGGCCAGAAAGCTCAGGGTCAGATCAGCCAGGTACATTCTCATGGGCGAGATACTATACAAGAGAGGTTTTTCACAACCTTATCTAAGGTTTTTAGCTCCGGACGAGGTAAAATATGTATTAAGGGAGGTTCATGAAGGAGCATGTGGCAACCACTCAGGAGCCAGATTACTTGTCCATAAGGTCGTTCGTGCAGGATACTACTGGCCAACTATCCAAGCTGATGCCAAGGTATATGTCAAGGTCTGCGATCAATGTCAATGATTCAGTAATGTCCATAGACAGCCCTTAGAGTATCTCACCCCGATGATGGCCCTATAGCCCTTTGCACAATGGGGATTAGATATGTTGGGTCCCTTTCCACTTGGAGCCAGAAAGATGAAATTTTTGGTGGTAGGAATAGACTATTTCACCAAATGGGTGGAAGCAGAACCCCTAGCAAAAATCACATAACAAAATGTCAAGAATTTTGTCTAGAAGAACATTGTGTGCAAGTTTGGGGTGCCCAAAGTATTGATATCAGACAATGGATGACAACTTGATAATGCACTTTTCAAAGACTTTTGTGAGCACTTCGGAATTCAAAATCATTACTCCTCACCCGCCCACCCTCAAGCAAATGGCCAAGCAGAAGTGGCAAATCGATCATTGTTGAAAATCATCAAGACTTGGCTTGAAGTGACAAAGGGAGTATGGCCAGACGAGCTACCAGGTGTTCTATAGGCCTACAGGACGACAGTGAGAACCCCTACAGGGGAAACTCCTTTCAAGCTCGCCTATGAAAGTGGAGCAGTCATACCTACAGAAGTACATATGACCAATCATAGGGTGATGAAGTATCAAGACGAGGAAAATGAGGAGCAACTTTGCCTAAACCTTGATCTAATAGATGAGGTGAGGATGGATGTAGAGCAAAGGATAGCGAGGTATAAAAACCTCATGGCTAGGCAATATGATGCAATGGTGAAACCCAGGCGTTTCAACATAGGGGACCTCGTCTTGAAGAGGGTTTCTTTAGCAACCAAGAACCCAGCCCATGGGAAATTGGGACCTAATTGGGAAGGACCCTACAAAATTATCAATTGCAAAAGGCAAGGATCATACTACTTGGAGACCCTGGACGGGAGGAAGTTGGAGCATCCTTAGAATGTTGAACACCTGAGGAGGTACTATCAGTGAAACATCAGCCTAGACGAGTATTACCATGGACGAGCTTGGAGTTTGTTCTCTTTATGTATTGTTAGTATAATATATAGTGTGATATATATTGTGTTTACCCCTTAAAACTATAATAGTTTCTAAACTATGTGGTGCATGGACGGAATTATGGATTTGTGGTATTTGTTTGTATTTATCAAGTTCTCTAGGGCATTAGCTTCTAAGCACATGCCTCGTCTATAAACAATACTTATGTACATAATGATGTTTAGATTTCATATTATTTTTATTATTCAAAATGATCCACAAGGAAAAAGCCCCAAGACGAGTAAATTCTCTGGACGCAGAGATGCAACGTCTATAATCTTTTCTTAATAAGGCATATTCGTCCAAACAATGGACAAGGTTTAGCCTTGGACGTGTTAGTCCAACCTATGGATGAGGAAATGCGTACATGAATGTTGAATCCATTGGATAAGGACACCAACTAAAACAATCCAGTCTTTGGACGAGTAAAAAGTTGGGCCTTAGACTTTATGGACAGTACAAAATCAGCTACCAAGTCTAAGGACGAATAAAGCTTAAAAAAAAAAAAAAAAACCATTGCCATTCACAAAGTCAAGTTACACTAGAGATAATTTAAAGAATGGTGAAAAATACTGAACATGTACAAACCCTTATTATGGATGAGCCAAGGTTGATCAATATCTTGGACACAAAAAACATTCGTCCATGCAACATGTTTTAGTAAGTAAAAGAAAAAGTGAAGGAAATAAACGTTCATTCATCAATTAAAGGGTAGACGACCTACGTCCAAAAACCCTTAAAAAAGTTAAGCTTAACAAATTGTTTCGAAGCTTGTCCTAAAACTATGGACGAAGTAAATGTACTTGAGTTACATGAAAAGGTCCAAAACAACAGACCAAATAAAAAGAAAAATACAAGGTTAAGCAAAATATTAAAGTCTCGTCTTCAGGCAGGAGGGGCGTTAGCATTTGGGTCGTCTTGAGGTGGCTGGGTACTGGCATCGTCCTCTATATTGATCTCTTCTAAACTCGTCTAGAGGAGGGAGCTTGTAGCAGCACCACCAAGGTTGAGTTTGATGGAACTGAAGTTAATTTCAGGGAATTTCTCCACAGCATCCACCCTGAAATCTTCGAACCTAGCTACATAGTTGGTATCCAGCAAATCAATGTATTGCTTGGACGCCTTGAACTCTACAACTGCGTCTTCCTTTGCTTTTTCAAGAAGGGCACTCAACTCGTCGTTCCTCTTTTGGAGGTGATCAAGACGAGTATCCTTCTCTACGATGTCAACCTTCAATTCCTCAACATGGTTTAGCAGCCCATTAGCTTCGTCCTTGGCCTTTGCTGCCACCTCAGCCCATTTCTTGCATTCTTCGCTCACCTCTTGAACCCTTGTCTCCAACAAAATCCTCGTCTTGTCCAATTCTATGGCCTGCCTGGACGCTGCAATAAATTTTTACATTACCTATAAAAGGGTAAATGACAAGAGATGATGGGCTGAGGTGGCAGTCTTCTCAAAACGTTCCCAAGCCAGATCTTCATTTTCAATAATATTTGTTGGGACCCTTTGAGAAGGCTGGGACGAGGCAGGCATAGTAGACTTGGATGGAAGAGTCTTGTACGAGGAAGTCTTAACAGGAGTGGACGAGTCTACATCAAATACCTGTACGGATGGTTGGGATGGAGGAAGAGTAGGCTTAACTATCTAGGATGACCCATGTTTAGCCTTTTTCCCTCGATGACTGGGAAGATTTCCTAGGTCAAGGTTCTTGGACAAAGACTTCCTTTTGTCCCCAACGGAAGGATGAGCTTGGGACTAGGTCTCAAGACGGCTCCCCTCGTCCACAGCTTCCTTCCCCTTGTTTTCTTTCATAGTCTCCATCCCTGAAAGATGATTAAGTGAAAGTTAAAATTAAACCAGAAAAGTATACCATATATAATATTTGTGTTAAGTCTAAACTTATGTCTACGAATTGTAACCTCGTGTGCGATAGCTTCGTTGGATGGTTCAGGACCAAGTCCCTACTTGGCAAGATGTCTGAGGGTGACTAAGGAATGGAAATCCCTATCAACGTGCAGGCGAGCCCTATGGACGCAGTCACGATGGAACTTGCTCAAAGAAGGCCGTCCAACAACTGTAAAATAATAAGTAGATAAAGGTTAGACACATACATAATAATAATAATAATAATAATAATAATAATAATAATAATAATAATAATAATAATAATCTATATATATAATAATAAAATAAAGAAAAAAGGGGAGGGGCATACCTTCAGGATGAAGGTTCCCTAAGTCCCTAGTATAAGGGTCAAAAGTGTCCCTGCTAACGTCCACAGGGTTCCCAGCCCAGAAACCGGAGGCAAAGAAAAATTTCGTCTTCCAGTTTTTGTCAGACGAGACCAGGGACTTGATTAACCTACAATCTTTGCCCCTAGCTGTAAACTGATAAAAGCCAAGGGATTGATTTATTTCTGAAGGTTTGTAGCAAAAAAGAAACTCGTCCACAGTGAGAGGACGATCCCTTCCAAATACTTCCCTCCATAAAATTTGAATAGAGATAATCAATCTCCATGCATTCGGGTTGAACTGACACACTCCTAAACCTAATCTAACAAGTAACTCCCTGGCAAAAGCATTTAAAGGTAACCTAAAACCCCCCAAAAAATAAGCCTCATAGACGCCTATTCCAAGATGAGGGTTGCAACACCATTCTCCACGGACGGATAACCTAGGATTAAGTTCGTCAGGAATTTGGTACCCCGACCTAAGGTTATTAAGCCTTTTTTCGTTTGTTTTGGAAGAAACGCCAACTACACAATTATAAACAATCTCCACCTCGTCCAGAAGACTAGACGAAGGAACGCTCAACGAGGTGCCAGCCTGGGGCCTATAAGCTTTCCTAAGTTGTTCTTGAAGAACTTCTAAGGGGACTCCAAGAACACCAGAAGTGTATCCTTCATCCGTAGTACTCCCCCCATTACCACTATGACTAGTGCTACTGCTAGAGCTATTATAGCTGGTGGTATCGTGATACTCGTCTATATCTTTTTCTATACTATTGCTAGACGAGGAGATAATAGTTCTAGACATTTTTGATGAAAACGTAAAGGAAAACCTAAAGACGAGGAAGGAGAGAATATCTGGCTCTAGACGGAAAAGGACTATGGACACGGAAAAACTTCTAGACGAGGCTTTAGACGACAAAGGTCAAAGAGGAAAATTTTCGAAATGAGAAGGGTAGGAGAGGGATTCTACTATTTATAGGCAATAAGGTTCAACATCTGAAGCAACAGGACCAACCACGATGAGCCACGTGGCATCTGTCTTGAAAGACGAAAAGTCGTGATTGAAACATGTTTGATTAGACCATGTGTCCCAAAAAAAAAAAAAAGAGAGAGAAAATAAGAAAAATAGAAAGCATTCTTAGGATGAACAACACAAGGACAAGGGCAACTGATGGGTAAGACTTTAAGTGTAGCTCGTCCTTGCATAGTTGTCCATAGAATGTGAACTCGTCCTGGAATAGTGGTTCATGGGATGTGAAATACCGTGATAATTATGCCGTCTCCTCGCCCTCAGACACGGATCCTTAAGAGAATCCCATCCAGACCTAGTGAGGCCGTCCAGACCTAGTGAGGTTGTCCAAACATGGATGACCCTCAATATAGGTTCCGTCTACATGAACCGATGTATCGAACCACATGGTGAGATCTTGATGTATCATTGTAACTTCTTATTGAATATTTAATTTCCGATGGCAATTATCCTCTAATCTCCACAAATGTGGGGGAAGTTACTAGACAAGTAATTGCCTCCATAGCACTATATATACACTCATCCCCGACAAAATAAAGGCAAGTTTTTCCTTTGCATAACTCCTAAAAGTTTGGATATCTATATTCTGAAGGAGGGAAACTAATTTCATCATCGGAGGGTTTGCGGCCGATCAACCCTGGTCTCCTTTGATTCCTTGTTTTTATCTTTCAAGTCTTCAAAATCATCAAGATCCGGAGCATCCAGCCTACTAATTTTTAGAACATTATCAATTATTATTATTATTATTATTATTATTATTATTATGTATTAATAGGATATGGGAAGTTAATATGTTCTCTAAATTCTCTAAACCACCCATAATCTTTAGCTAACATTATTTCAAAAAAATAAATAAGTGAGGGTATAAAAGTCATTCAAAAAATTAGTGTAAAATTAAAATACAAAATTCACCTCATTTTCCTAAAATTTAGCCCACCTCTTCAAAATTTAAATCTTTATATATTAAGGGGAAATGAAAAGTTAGTTACCTAGTCTTTATACATGGTTGTTGATATGGCTAACAAAATCGTAATAACAATAAATGCTACGCTTCAACTTTTAAATATATATAAATACAAATTGGTAATGTAATTTAAAATTCAGTAGAAAATCAGAAGTTGCATTTGAATTGAACCAAAAGTATTGTATTGTTTATGTTAAATCTCCTAAGGCTGAAATTCAATCAGGAGTATTAAATTCAAAATCATTTTAGCCTTGTTTAAACTAAGAAGCTCTAATAAATTTTTTCTGAGATGGTAAGAAGCTCTAATAAGATTGAAAAAAAAATGCGCTTGGAGAAATTAGCCCGGGCACTTGATGATTCAACTCTGTGATGGAATTTAGCTTTAAGACTGAATACTTGAAAGCCCATACATTTGAACCCAGGTTACATTGAGAAGCTCTCCTTGAAGTTTAAAGCCCGGTTCAGTTTATAGATTTTGTTTTTTTTCTTTGGTATTCATAGCCCAATCAGCTTGTGAAAATGAGATTACAAAAACATCTAACCATCATAAAGTTCTGCATAGAGATGAATCCACTGATGCTAGGCCTTAATAGTGTAAATTGTTCTCACAGACTGAGCTACAGTGAATGTCTTTGTGAATAACCAATTCTAAAATGCAGCCTACCGATGGTCTCCTGTAATTGAAGTTGTCATTACAAATCAGACTTAAATAAAATCATGATGAGTTTTTTTTATCCCTTATTGCTGCTTCACTTCATCATCAATTGTACTAGCAAAGCCTGCTATTGTCCAAGGGCCAAGAATCTTTTTTTCTAAAATATTTATTTTCTTATGTTGGATACAGTTCAGTGGTTAACAGAGCCTGCAAACATGAGAATGAGGCAGAAGTTAAGACGTAAGAGAGAAAATGATTTAGAATACAGATATTGACATAAGTAAATGGTTTAGACATTGCATATTTATAATACAAGTATCAACATAAGTAAATGATTTAGAATGGGAGGAATACAGTGGAAACAGGAAACTATACAAAGTTCAGATGTAGGGACAAACTATGACTCAAAAGAGAGGAAAACAATGTCAAATTCTCAGACTTGAATAATGGAGGCAGGATGGAAGGTGATACCTTCCTCCCTCTCCCATTGAACATAAAAAGAAAATGAATACAGACAACAATGCCGTATAGTTACTTCCAAAAGGGCACAATGCAGAAGGTGATACCTTCCTCCCTCTCCCATCGAACAACACGCATTGCTAGGGAAAGAACTAAGACTTAAACTTCTTTCTTCCCATAGCAGCTTGCCAATTTGAAGCACCTTTTTCTTTGACTCTTACTGATGTTAAGAGTAATTATAAAAACTGCAACTTGATACCAAAATTCTTTAATTGTCAATTTGCCAAAACTAATGTGTTTTTAAATCTTGAAATCCACAAGAAGCAAAATTTGGGGCAGATAAGAGACACAATTGTCTTTCTATCATTTTTTTAACATGAATTAGCAATAACTTTGGACTTGTAAATGATCCACTAAAAAAATTGGGCTTCAGAGTTTCAACATCTTTGTTATTTTATGTGGGCACATTATCCTGGCATTTTGCTTCAGAGACTGAATACTAGTGAAACAAAAGCAAGTTCAGGTTGTGAAACTAAAGAGTTGGTTTTGTCCTAATTCAGAACTACTGAAATCCATAATCAGCCATTTGGTCTACTGCCAGAGATCTTGCAAAAAATCATTTCAAGGACATATGTCTTAATATTGTCTTCACATTTTCTAGAAAAGAAATGGAAGGTCAGAATTTTCAATTTAATCTTCTTAAACTATATTTCAAAATTCAGATGGGCTAACATAAATATTCTCAAACATCTATATCATATGTACTTTAATTTCCAGAGCTTGAGTACAAAAACTGAAAGATTTCAACTCTATAATATTAAGCAGTCTCAATGTCTAATCAAGGGAACATGCCTGTGTGGGAAAAAAACAAAAAACTGAAGATTTTCTCCAATGCTCTAGTACATTAATGAAGACAGATTTCAATTTTTGAAGGAGTATGGAAAGTTCACCACTTCTAGAGAATATTCTTATAAGAAAGCCTTATTTTTAAGTTCTTCTCTGCCAAGATTTTACCTTAATGCAAGAAGATTTTCTTCTGGGGGCATTCCCTAGAAATAACAGATATAAAAAAAAGAAATTACTGTATTACAAGGAACTAGATTTCAATAGAATTGCCCTAAGGCCTCACATTTCTTTATAAACATTTGTTTACTCCTTAACTGTTATCTATTGTTATTTTATTTGTTACCATCTTCAACTTAATTATGTTTTTTATCAGAAAAATGAATTCCTGGACTGAGCACATACAAGATTCCAATTTATATGATTTTAATAGATTTCAAACAAAGGCTGGATTATAACTTTATGCCTTTATGTTAAGCAGCCCTAAGCATTCAAGACTACATCAAAGATGAAAGAAAATCCATGCTATGTAAGTGCAAAGCAAGGCTCTGCTCTTATGGTGTCTCAACTTTTGAGATCCATATTAACGGAATATTAGTCCAGGACAACAGCTATTCACTCTATGGAACATAAAATTGGTCATAATCCATTTACTGTTGCTAATATGTTGAATCAACGACTTATGCTAATAATCCATCAACCTGATGGCTTTGTTTACAAACTAATATGCATCCATATCTTTCTGGAATATACTAAAAGCCAATGCTATGAATATATAAATTAACTTTAAAACCTGTTATGTAATAAGTTGCCTATCTACCTGGACTAATATTTTTCTCAACGATGGCTGTGAATAAGAAATTTCAAACCTACATGGGCTTTATAAATATTATTATTTTCATTGGTAAAAGAGTTATCTAGAAACAAAATGTGTCAAACTGAATCTCATGGGCAATCTGTTTCACTCGTAAAGCAACTATAGGGAGGAAAAGGTGAGTTGATTACCCTTGCAACATTCTTATATGAACAATAAAATTGATGGTCCACTTAGGTGGTAGAACTTCTGAAGTAGAAGATGAAACTGACATCCGTAGCATCTTGCGTGCAAATTGAGGATTTGTATTTTGATTAACTGCATCTGCCAATGGAAAGAAAACAAGATAAGGATTCTTAATCTGACTTTTACAAAAGCTATTACAAGATAAGGATAGAGATAATAAAGACTCAAATATTTGCTTGTAGATGCATAAGTAATACCAGTCTTTTTCGAAGAAACACCAACTCTAGCTGGTTTAGAATTCTGACCACCTCTCATATCTGCATACAGAATCAAATAATTGAGAACCTTAACTGAATTTAAACAAAAGAAAACAAGCGAAAGTTGGGTATTTGATTAACGCAAAAAGATTGAATATTGAAGGAGATGTATGAACCTTTACAAATAGTGGAGTGTATGATCCTTCAAAAATCTTCCAATCACAAGGATAATTGAGCAGTGTTGGAGCTGTCCCCACCTATTTCCACCTAGCAGCATGCTGACAAGTGAGGAGAAGGAAATACTAGAAAGTTTTTAACACTATGTTTTATGCCAATTTACAGAAAAACACACCTGATTATTTTTTTTGAATTCACTTGGGTTTTAGTCTCTTCAATTCCAAAGAATACATCGTTCAAATTTTAATATTGATCAAAGCTACACTGAATTATATACAACTGATCAAAACTACACTGAATTACATCACATGCTACAATTACAATAACTAATCTCCAAACAACCCATAACAAACTCACTTAACTGCTCTAAAGGCCTTCGGTTACACCAGAACTAACCCCACATGCTGATCTAATTGAGTTAGCCTTTACTGCACTAAGACTGCTGCTGCATGAGGCACTTTGTGTTTGCGTTGCATGAGATGTTGCACATGCTGTTAGTACTGTCATTGCAGGCTGCTGAGCTTGCATTATTGGGCAGTTAGATGCCTCACTCTTAACACTTCAGGCTTCCTGGTTGTTGTCACAACCTTATGAGCACCAATGTGTATCCTTCGTATCACCAAAATTGTCAAAAAGTTCTTTAAGTGGAATGAAAACTCTGTTATCCCCTCCTAAGATTCGATTCTATCGGAGATGAATGATGAGCACCAAATGGTTCTTATGAATTTTGCCTCTGGGAAATTCAATGTGGGATTGACACCAAAGTATTCTCCAACCAGGGTTTGTTGCTTTGAGGGCGAATTGCCTATGATGAAGACTACAATGCATATGCGTTTTTTGTTGAAAACATGCATGAATTTGAGGCCTCCCAATCTGCCATATATGTAACATCAATGTCAAAAGGATGATAATACATGCTAGCTGTGCAATGATGATAAAAATTGTAAGGAGAGCTAACTGAGATGAGAGGAGGAAGGGATGCAGATTTTTTTTTGGTTAGGAATTAAAATAGAGTTCAGAAATTTAATATCTTCATAAATGAGTATGGCCAGATGGAGTTTGTCAAGAAGTGCGATGGTGAAAGTGTAGAGGCGATACGACACTGATTAGGGGGTGTGACACAAATCAGCGCAACATAATAATCACAATTTTATGTATTACAAGAACTGTATTTACAATATCAACTTTTTTTTTTGATAGGTAACAAAAAATATTATTAATAATAAAAAGTCAACCCGGGTACATTGGGGATGTACTATAGGGCACAAATTAGGAACCAAAATTACAACGATCAAGTAAAACAGGATGGACAAGACAAGAAGAATGAGACAAAGCCACCCTCCAATTAAGGAGAGTGCTAAAAAAAAGACTTTTTAAGTATAAGCTTGTATTCCTCTTCTTCAGTATAAGCTTTTTAAATTCTTGTAATTCAATTGCAGTACATACCTGACATCAGAAAATATACTCTTGGTTTCTGTTAATATCATCATATGACTTGAAGACAAGGAAAACTAATTGTCAATTTGCCAAGACTGGTGTCTTTCAATCTTGAAATCCACAAGAAACAAAATATAAACAGATATGAGAGACAATTGTCTTTCTATCACTTTTATATGAATTAGCAATAGCTTTAGACTTGTAAATGATCACCTTAATACGTTGGGATTCTGACAACGTCTTTGTCATTTTAAGTGGCATCTTATCCTGGCATTTTGCTTCAGAGATTGAATACCAGTGAAACAAAAGCAATTCAGGTTGGGAAACTAAAGAGTTGGCTTTGACCTAACTCAGAACTACCGAAATCCACAACCAGCCATTAGGTGTAATGCCAGAGATCTTGCAACAAAATCATTCCATTGACATGTCTTAATATTGAGTTCACATTTTCTTGAAAAGAAACAGAGGGAAAAGGGACTACACAGGGATCTAAATCAAAGAAACAGGACTCGAGCAACACTAAAACCACATCACATAGAACTTTACCAGAATTTTCACCTTAACTTTCATAAGACATATTTCAAAATTCAGATGGACTAACATAAATATTCTCAAACATCTCTTTCATATGAACTTTGATTTTCAGATCCAGTGAGTGCAAAAACTTAGATATTTCAACTATATAATATTAGGCAGTCAGATCAAAGGAGCGTACCTTTGTGGGAAAAGAAAAACTGAAGCTTTTCTCTGATGCTCAAGTAATTAGTGGTGACTGATTTCAAATACTGAAGGAATAAGGAAATGTCACCTTCTATTTGTACAGAATAATGCATCTTTTTCTAAATTCTGAAAAACTTCTTCCAGAAAAAATTGTAACGAGAAAGCATTGGCGTTCAGTTCTTCCTTGCCAAACTATTTTCCCAAAGCAAGTGGCACTCTGAATTTCCTAGAAATAGCAGATATAAAAAATAAGACATTAGTATAAAACCAGGAACTTGGTTTCAATAGAATTGCACCAAGACCTCACATTTCTTTATTCCCTGACTGCTGTCTATTGTTATTTTATTTGCGTAGAAAGTACAAGTACATTTGTATCACCTGCCCAAAGAAGCTGAAGCATATTAGTTGCTGATTTGAAAATATGGGACATGAGCAATCTTACGCCAATCCTCGCCTCCGTTTAGGTATCTTTCTTTTAAGCGGGGACAACCAATGATTATCAGGAATCGTAAAGAGGAGAGATTGCCGATCCCTTCGGGAAGTGATATCAGGTTGGGACATCTCTCAATTTCAAGGTCTTGAAGTGATGTAAGGTTACCAATCCACACCGGTAAAGTAATCTGAAATTTTGAGAGTTCGCAAAGAGGTAACACTAACAAATCGTATCTCATCATCACTGAACAGATCAACCTCCTCGCAGCCCCTAATTTCCAGCGACTTGAGGGAGGTGAGGCGTTGTATGGATCGAGACAGAGGCAGAGATTTTAGTCCAGCACATGCCTCAATTGTTAGATTCTCGAGAGAAGCCAGGTTTTGCAACCACTGCTCTGCCAGAAACTCTAGGTCCTGAATCTCAATCAAATACAGAGACTTTAATTTGGAGAGAGAAGGGGAGGGGTATGAAGCAAAAGGAATGTGAAGAGGTTGCTGTCATATTCATTGGCATTGCCATTGTTTTTTGCAATGGCTTGCTGCTGGCATATGTCAGTTGTGATTTTTCAAGATATGGAAACAGCGGCTTGCAAGTCAGGTTTCTGCAACCCCAGATTTTTCAAGATATGGAAACAGCGGCATGCAAGACGAGGAAAGTAAGGCAACGATACATGCTGCAGATGTTGATGACTTGATGTTGATGTTGATGTTGATGCCATTGTTGACACATCCATAATATCCCTCCTCCACCATCCCTTTAGATTAGGACATTCCGACAGTTCGAGTGAATCTAGGGACCGGAAAAATGCTGTTGAAGAAGAGATCTCATCTGAGATTTCCCGGTTTGATATGTGTTTTAGATTTGGCATATATTTAAGAGATAGATCTCGGAGATACGGGAGTTTATACATTGGTGGTAGATGATTGCACTTTGATTTCGATATATTTCTAATTCAACAAGATTTGTCAATGAAGCAAGCCAACTAGGAAATCTCACACCCTTGTACCATTCCACGTACAAATTTTTTAGATTTGGGTGTGGCCGAAGGCCTTTCATTAAATTTTCATCATTACGAGCATCTTCGACATCCTTACCCTTCTTAGCCTTCTGCCTATCCCATCGTAATTTCAACCTTCTAAGATGTTGCTTAGCCTTCAAATTCGCAGCCTTGGGTTCTGAGGCAGCATTTTTCACCCGCGCCAGATTAATTATGATACATAGTTCTCCTCTCAAGTTATTTAGCTTGTTCAATTCGGCTAGACTACCACAATGCTTGGAGAAGAAATTAGCTCTAGGTTTCTTGTTCATAATGAGTAGTTCCGCTAGACCACTACAATACTTGGAGAAGAAATCAGCTTCAGGTTCCTGGGTCATAATAAATAATGGTAATACTTGAAGGGAAGTCAATTGCCCTAATCCAGGTGGCATGTGAGTCAAACTATGACAACCATTTATCTCAAGACACCTGAGGTTGGCCAATTTTTGAATGTTTTCAGGTAGTTCTTTAAGTCGAGAACAATCACTAAGGTTTAATATTTGCAAATTAAGCAATCTAATAATAGAACCAGGGAGAACTTCAATTTTATTCTTGGAAAGATCAAGGTACTTTAAATAAACCAACTTGTCTATAGAATGTGGCAACGCAACAATACTTAAGCCATGTAGGTCTAATGCACGCAAGCCTCCAAAACTAGAAAAAAGTATTTTGAGAGTTGATTTTTGACGAGCTAATTCTTCCTTGCCTAGATCTTCATAGAAATTCTTATCTAGATCTATCCAGGAAGTGAATGTCAATATAAATGCGCGTACCTTCTTTGCTTTGAATAACAAGCTTAAATTCTTCTCAAAAACTTTTTCAAATGGAATTGATAGATGACGAACATTTTTATTGACATTTTCTGCATTGGAATCAACAAGTGTGCACTCAATGTTTGAGATTGATTGTGCCAAATCATGGATTAAATCATGCATTTTAAAACTAACAATATTTCCAAAACGATCTTCACTAGCCTTTTGGAAGAAAGACCTCCAAAGTAGATCCATAAAGTACTCATTAGCAACATCCTCCAGCCTTAGCTTTTCGTTTGATGATTGGATAAATCCTTGTGCTATCCACAATTGTATCAATGTTAACTTTGAAATCTCATGATCTTTAGGAAACAATGAACAATAAGCAAAACAACACTTTAAATGTAAATGGAGATGATTGTAACTTAATTTTAGAATTGATAAGATACAGTATCATTTTCCCCTTGAGTTACATCTAAAAGTTCTTTATCCTTGATATATGACCATTCATCCTCTGTCTCTTTGAAGTATAATATTCTACCTATCGTTTTGATAGCAAGAGGCACTCCACAACATTTTTGTACAATGTCCATTCCAATTGCTTTAAGTTTGAGATCAATGGTCTCTTGCCCTTTTTTAAATGCCATTTGCTTCAACAAAGACCAAGATTTATTTTCTGATAGGCCTTCTAGAAAAATTGGTGAGACTGTGCTAGTGATCTCGGCAACCAATTTAATCCGTGTAGTTATCACCACCTTACTTCCCTTCAAGCCACCCAACAAAAGTTTTTTCAAGTTACACCAACTTTCCACGTTTTCATTCCACACATCATCCAAAAAAAAGTAAGTACTTCTTTTGGTTGAGTATTTCACGAAGTTTAATTTGCAGTTGATCCATTTCAAGGTTTTTAGGTTTTCTCCCTGTCGCACATCCAATTATCTTTTCAGCAATTGTTTTCACGTCAAAGACATCAGAGACATACACCCACATATGCAACTCAAAATATGTCTTCACTTTCTCATCATTGTCTACATATTGAGCAAGGGTGGTTTTTCCTATACCTCCGATTCCCACTATGGATATGAATGAGACATTCTCTTCAACATCATAGTTCAATAATAAATCTATAAGGTTCTTCTTATCCTCTTCCCTCCCAATGACCTCTTCTTCACTTATAAAAGAGTGAGTTTGGTCTCTCTCCCTATTCACAGCCCTCACCTGTAAAGGAACTTCTACAAACTGGAAATTGTTCCTATTATTTGCTATTGCATCAAGTCTTCCCCTAATGGCTTTTAATTTGTGAGCCATCTTAAGACGAAAAACAAGTTGGTTTGAACTTGAAAAGAAAGTACGAACCTTATTTGCCATTTCATCACCACCCATCACCCTTCTCCGCAAATCTTGAGTGGAGAAATCGGTAAGCAAGTCATCTGCATCATAAACTGCGTCTCTGAGTTTAATGAGCCAGTCCTTGACTTGATGGTTCTTGTCCTGCAACTCATCTGCGTCCTGAAACACAGCTTGGACAGTGGATACCGTGTTCTTCAATTTCTCAAGGTCATCTTTGACACCCCAAATGGATCCGATCTCTTTGAAAGTTGTGGAGCCCAATAATTCAATGAGCTTTCGTGCAACACCAAAAGGGATTGCTTCGGCCATTTCTTCTTGGTCAGTGAAAGAAAACACCGGAAGATAGATTACAACGAAGCAGAAGGCTGTAGTTAATTTTTTGGCATGGAAAGCCGTAGTTAAACTTGAAATGTCAGTGGGAGCAGGAATAGTTTGAAGCTGCTCCGAAGCAAGGTTTTTGCCAAATAAAATGAGGGCTGATTCCACTGACAAAGAAAACAGGACAAACAGAACATGGGAGGGTATTCTTTTTCTTATTATATTATTATGCGGGTATTTTAAGGACAATTATTAATAAATTATTTTTAGGAAGTTTTAATATAACTAAAATATAAAAAGGGTTAAAATTTTAGTTTTTTTTTTTTTTTCTTTTCAAATAAAATGTTTTTAAAAATAATTTCTACCGTAATGCTTTTATGACATCCGTCAATTTTTACCTATTATTATTAGACACACTTCGGGCGACAAATCATATGCTTGTGAAATCACTTAAATGTTTTAGTTTGGTAAATTCATTTCACTTAGTTTTGGGTGGCAACTTTTGTATCTTGTAATTTTTGTTTGGGTATGTACATTGTTCATGGTCTTGGCAAGTGGGCGTTGCAAAATGATTTTGTTGGCAGAGTAGTATCTGCCATACCCTCTTCATGCCCCTCATGTATCAGTTCACTCTACAGGAGTTACGTTGGTCACTTCTTTTCAATTTGTTTATATATAAAATAGTTATCCCCTTTTGTGATATTGAGTTGAGCAAAATCCTTGTATTATTTCGTTTGTTTTGATGGAAAATCTTGTATGAAAGTTTTTTTTTTTTTTTAACTGTTTGATAGCATAAAAAAAAAAAAAAAAAGAGTCAAAGTGATCAATATAAAAAGTATGACTTATTTTTTAGAGATTGTTAGGAGATCGTTCTGCAACTCTATCTCACTGCAAACTAAATAGGGAAAGTTAGGAGATCATTTCCTAATTCATTTAACATTGCTATTAAACATAGGAAAGTGAAATTTTTTATTAAAAACTATGTTTTGAAAAATAACTCATTTTCTAGAAAACATTAATGTCAAAACCAAAAAAAAAAATGCTTGTTTGATACATCGATAATTGGAGGTGAGGAGATTTGAATTTTGAATGTCTCCATTAGAAATGTTATGAGGTGCCAACTAATTAAGTCACAAGGCTTATTCACATATAAGAGGTCAGATATCATTTAAAAAAACAGAAGTTGTATTGACCAATCGCTTTTTGTGAAAATCACTTGCCACAACATCAAGGCTTTTGGTTAGGTATTATAAAACCCATTAAAAAAACTAACTATATATCAAAAGAGTTCTACAAATTATATATTCTTGATATATCAAAAATTTAAGTACCTTAGAGACAAAAAGCATTCATTCAAAACTTCAAAAACTAAAAGCACTAAATAAATTTTATTCTCGTGTAATCATTGTTACTATCAAATGTACCCTAATAGTATTAAGGCCGGCTCAAGGCATTGTGGGGCCTAAAGTGGTTACTTCAAATGAGACCCTATTCTTATATCTTAAATATTAAAAAAAGATTTATTTAAAATTTGATTTTTTTTCATTTAAAAAATATATTTTTTGATGCAAAATTATGAATTAAAACTAATCTATTGCAATGCTCAATGACTATTCAACTAAAATAAGCACTATCTATTAAGTGAAGCAACCAAATACTAAAAAAGTTTAATTGAAAATTTTAATAAAATTATACATTTAATATCTTCAAATAAAATTTGACTATAAATTTATTTACCATTAATTAGTTATACATTTATTTAATTTTTTTTACAATATTTTTATTATATAGAAGTGTTGATGTGGACCCAAAAAAAAAAGTGAAGGTGAAAATCCATTTATTAAAAAAAAACTAAGAGCTAAGTTTCAAGAATAAAACAAAGGAAAAGTAAAGCAAGAACTACAGTTTTTAAAGAACTGTCAAACTTGAAATGAAGTACACTCATCACATAGCTCAATGGAGAAGATGGTCGGAAGCACAACTTAGAAGCTTTAAAAAAATCACTTTCCCACATTTTTTTTTTTCATTTTTTTTAGAGAGAGACATAGAGAGTGATATTTTGGCATTTGTGTGGGAGATTAATGAGTTCTATACTCTAAAACTGAGAAAAACGAACAGTCATTGCCATATCCAATGAAAAGAAAATTCTTTTTATAGTTTTTCTTTGAGAAAAAAATTCTTTTTATTTATTGGCTAATATTTGAGACTTAATTAATACTCTCATTGGTACATAGATCATTGGATAAAATTTAGGGTTTTTTTTTTTCATGGGAGTCCTTGGGTGGTTGGCTATTTGCCTCATACCGTAACCCGACCTTGATTAATGTAATAATTATTTTGATTCTATTTTCTTGACTTAGAAGTGCTTGTTTAGTTTGAGCATAAAGGTGATTCGTAAATTATAAGAACAAACCATTTAACCCAACCAGAAATTCTAAAGAGTACAATATTATAATCTACACCTTCTCCTTTTTTTTTTTTTTTCCTTTTTTCTTTTTATAAATATTAAAAGCTACACCTTCTCATTTAGATCTGTTTTTAATCCTTTAATTTATTTTTATTTTTCATTTCAATTCTTTAAATTTAATACGATTTCAATACAGTCATTTGACTACTTATGTATAATCTCAACACTAATTTTTTTTTTTAAACAATTTTTTAAAAGGATTTAGAAATCAATGGAAGTTAAAAAATTGAAATGAAAAAAAAAAAAAAAAAAGAGTTAAGGAACTGAATTGAAAATATGTTAAAGTTAAAGGATATAATTATTTAATTAGCCTATTATTTTTAAAATTTTACTATTGGAAATTTTATCTACATCAATACTAACCTAAAAACAATATGAAAAGAAAAAACAACTATAACTTATAACTTATAACCATCCATCTTTGAAACCTTGATAATATATATTAAGAGAAGTAGCTTCATTTCTTATTCTTTTCTAAGCAATTCATTCATTATAACCTTGAAATTAAGAAAAAGGTTTGAAGTGGCTCAGATTTACAAGTTTTCATAAAGGGAACCCCACTTCTGAACTCGATCAATAATAATTCCGCCTACGAAAAAGCAGCTTCACAGCTGAACTCCTCGTGAAGACTATAAAGACTATAAGAAAATCATAGGGTAAGCTCAAGCTTTCCGTAACATATGCATGTGAGATGTTGATCATAAGTTTGAGTAAATGTTAAGAGCTTTGTAGCTGGGTCTTGTAGTTGAGTCTTATAACTTAATTAGTACATCTTCATGCATAAAATGCTCGAGGTTTAGGGCAAAATGGTTCAAACTGTGGGTTAGCAGCTTGAGTAGATTCATTCCACCTTAGTTTTGAGAGGATAGTTTTTGCATCTTATAATCGAAGAATCCCCAATGTATTACAGTTAGTTTAACTAGTAAAATCTCATGTTGTTGAATAAGTTATCTAGGGTTTAATTACCGCCTGCGCAAAAAAATTTGGTATCTTGAGCAGATCCTATAGATTGAAACTATCTCTCAAAAAATAAAAATTGTATGTTATCATTTTGTATGAGTTCTTTTTCCTTTTTGTTTGTTTTTTATATTTGTTTTGTTTAAAAAAAATTTAGTTAACAACACTAATTACACCCTCAAAAAAAAAAAACACTAATTAATTTTTTTTAGTAAAAATAATATTGGACATATAATGATATGATATATGATATTTTAATGTAATTATGAAATCCATTTTTTTCATAATTAATAGTGTCAAATGACAAAACTAAACTTCACACAAAATAAAAGATGATTTTAAAATGAAATTTTTAATTTTATCCATTAAAATGAAAATTGTTGCAGCATTTAACATAGAATTAATCATAAATGATGGTTCAAAATAATGTTGAGTTGCATTTTGATAAATCACAAATAATTGAGTAGAAATATATTAAGAAAAAAATATTTTATATATTTTCTTTTGTTTCTATTTTGTTAATATTAAATATTAATTTTATATTTCATAAATTAATTTAATTTTGAATTTTAATATATTAAGAGAAGAAGCTTCGAAGCAATTCATTAGAATGTGGGAGAAGAAATAAGTTTGTTTGTTTTTGTTTTCTTATTTTATTTGAGAAATGGAGAAGAAATAAGTTTGAAGTTGCTCCGAAAGAAAGTTGGGCTTTAGAAAATTTGAAAATGGTGGTGTTTCTTTCAGTGTGTTTTAAGAGTTTTTTTCCCATTTGAAAAAGGGCCCCATGATTCTCAAAAAAAAAAAGGGCCCCACATGCTCAATAATGATTCTACTTAACTGTCACGCGTGAACAGTATTAATGGCGGATCTATATTATAGTCAGGGATATTGACAACGCATGAATATTGGTGGCTCTCTTAATAGTCAGAGATATTGACTACGCGCGAACATTGGCGGCTCTCATTTTCACAACAGATTCAGATCTTTTAAATTTCTAAACTCTAACAGTAGATTTTCTTAAATTCTAATCACTCTTTAATGATTTAATAGTTAAGATTTTGCTATGTCAAGATTCTACTAACAATATTCTTAAAATAATAAAATAATATCGCAAATAAAATAATTAAGACTATTGTTAGTGGAATGCTGATATGAAAGAATCTAGACCATTAAAAAATGGTTAAAATTTAAAAAAATCTATTTGGTAGAGTACCTTAAGAAATCTAGAAGATCTGAATCCGTTATACACAGTTGTAATCTAGTTAGAAGAATGAAACTACAAATTTGGAATTGAAATCAATAAATGACACATGGATTCAAGAGAAAGTTAAATACACCTAAATTGTCATTGTTGCAAGAAGAATTTATAAATTTATCTCTCTACAATAATAAATAAGAATTTATAAATTTATCACTTCGCAATGATAATAAAAGTGATATAGAGAAAAGATTGAGATAAGGATAAATATTTCTTTTTTAAATGAGCAACATCTATATATGGCTAAATCCTAGTATTTGAATATCAAATAGAACACAGACATTCAATTGGAATGGATTGTGAGGTGAATGGTTATTTTTGAAGGGATAATTACACATAACCTACTTGTGGTTAGGGCAAAAATCACTTTGACTACCCGTTGTTTGAAAAATATCATTTAACCCACCTGTGGTATGTTTCCGTCAATCTCCGTAACCCACCTCAAGCCCAGCCATTACAAAAACACCTCTTAATACCAAAACACAATATAACGCGAATCAAAACACCCAAAACTCAAAAACTTTTCAAGAGAGAGACTTGTGGTGAGATCAACGTGTTCTTTGTGGTTTTTATATCTCTTTTTCAGCCTGTCCAGGCCCGGTGATTTCATCTCGTCATGGTGGTTCTAGCTCTCCATAAGTGGTTACAAATTTTCTCGCCATTAATGAGTTGTGGCTCTCCATTTGGTGGTTTTGTGTCACCATTTGTTAGTTTTGTTGGTTTTTGCATTTGGGTGTGCTTTATTTATTTTTATTTTTTAAATCACGGTGGCCAATGGTTATGGGTTTATAATAGAGAGAAAAGAAAGATAGAAGTTTTCCCCCATTGCCACCCTCAACCCTTTGGCTAACTCCTCGAATTAAAAAAAAAAAGAAAAAAAAAAAAAGAAGAAGATTGGAAACCAAAAAGCATAACATAAACTACATTTGGTAACCATTAACAACATAAACTGCTGCCAGCACCACCATCACCACCACCACTACCTTCACCTCTCCCACCAGAACCTCCATAGCCACCCGACCCACCATCCGAAAAAGCAGAAACTAGAAAATGATCAACTGGGCAACTAGGCCGTTCTGAAATGCAATTTGGGCAACTGGGTTTGCGACACGAAGAACAGGTACAAAACCCACTAATCTGCTGCCGGCACGAAGAACAGGTACGAAACCTGCTAATTTGAACTGGGTTTGCGAGAATTCGGGTGGAATGCAAAATGGGTCTGCGAGAAAACCCCATGAAACTGAAAGAGAGTAGGGATTTGCAGGTGAGTGATGCTGGGTTTGGAACCATTTGTTTTTGTGAAGACTGAAGAAAAACAGGAGTTGTGGGAAAGTCTGTGTGATTGTGCGGTGGGTTTTAAGGTTTTTTTTTTTTTTTTTTTTTTTTTTTTTTTTTTTTTTTAACACACTGGTATAGGATAGGTCTGCGGCTCTTGGGTTGAGGGAGGCAATGGGGTTAGGCTTTTTATTTTTTTTGGGTATGTTCTTCATGTTTAAAATTTGTATGAATGAAAAAAGAGATAAATACCACTTTTTGATCTTGTTTCTCTTGTATTTTTGATCTATTTTTTGTTTTGGGAGGAGAGAGACAAGCCAAAATACCTATTTGCCCCTGATTTTAACAGAGGTGGGTTATAGAAAACAAACAGAATATACCACAGGTGGGTTAAGTGTTACTTTTCAAACCACGAGTAGGCAAAGTGATTTTCGCCCTAACCACAGGTGGGTTATGTGTAATTATCCATTTTTTGAATGCGTATTTTTTTTTTTTCTTGAAGAAATTTTGAAGGTGTATTTGAAAGTGGTGTGGTGGAGTTAGTGGGTTTTATTTTAGGCGAAAATACACTGTTGGTTCTTAAAGTTTACCCTGTGAGTGCAGTTGGTCCCTAAAGTTTCAAGTGAGCACTATTGGATCCTCAAGTTTTAAAAATGAGTTATGCTAGTCCTTTTGTTAACTGTTGTTAGTGGTGTTGTTTATGTGGTTAACAGAATAGTGGCTTAGCCTTTTTTTTTTTTTTTTTTTTTTTTAATGATGTGGCAATTTTTTTAAATAAAAAAGTTGCAGTATTTTTTACATGTAAGAACCAAATAGTCTGGGTTCCAAATCAAATATGAAAATTGAAATCCCAACCCAGTTCCAAATATCCCTATCCCTAATTGAATTTTGAAATTGAACGAAACTCACAAGAGAGAAGGTGGTCTAGACTAGGACATTGCCTCCCACCGCCTGAGATGGTGGCCTCGCCCTCCATGTGACCCGTCCTTCTCCAAGTGACAACCACTACCACTATTGGCAAAGCCTCCCCCACGAACTCATTGCCACTCCCTCCTCCCATCTCTAGCCAACTCATCACTTTTTCTTCTCTCTCCGTGGCTGTGCAACCCATTTAGGCCTAATGCGTATGACCATGTATGAATTTCTTTTTGTGTTTGTGTTTGCATCTTTGACAGGTTGGACACTTTTGGGACCAAGTGTGTACAATTTAATATTTGGTTGCTGATGATGTTGAAGCTTTAATTCTTTGTGGCTCAATATTTGTTTTGGGTCCAATTTAGTTGGTGTCCTTAGTTTAGTAGTTTTGCTAATTCTATGGTAGTTGGTGTTTATTTATTCTTGCAAAGTTAATAAGTTTCACCTAAAAACCAGGGATTGGATACTGAGTCATAAGGTTCTTCGTTACTTATCACCTTTTTAAACTACAGATGAGATGCATTCAATTAATCAGTACTATGATTTGAGCTACAAATGGTACTTGAAGAGAAAAGCTAGTGGTAGAGTGGAAGATAGACGATACTTGAAGAGAAAAGCTAGGGCCCAAGTAGAGTGAGGTCACCACTTTCGCCAACTAAGGGAGGCGTGTTGCGGGCTAGGCCACCTTCTCTCTCTCATGCGTTTCAGTTTCATTTTCTGAATTAGATAAGGATGGAGATTTAATTTGGATATGGGTTGCAATTTCAATTTTCAGATTTGATTTGGAATTGGGTTGCTGCCACAGATTCCAGCTCTTACTCCATTCGTCGCCGAAGATTCTTGTGCTTCCTGGTTAGAATATGGGCACACACGCCGCCATGAAGGCCTTGTCATCCACTAACCTCTACCTTTTATTTAGTTAGTGGATGATTTGGTGGTTTCTTATTAAAATAAAAGGAAATTCCAGTTTAAAAAATACTGAAACCTTTCTCAAAAAAAAAAAAAAAAAAAAAAATACTGAAAGTAAGCAAAACTCATATAGTAATTCTTGGATTGATACAAGTGTTATTAGTTTCCTTTGTTGCATGATAATGTTTATTTCCTTTTATATCTAAACATGATAGCCAATGTATCCTCCCTTGCATTGTTTCCTAATTTAATCTTGTGCCTGGACATGCATAACCAAATATCCCCCATGGAGTTTGGAAATAAATTATTGCATTTAATTGGGTAATCATGACTTAATTAAAATTTGATTGCATGATTTATTTTTCTTCCTTTTTAAATATGATTGACATGCATTACAATTTCCTTGGACATTGGTCTTGAAGATTTGAATTCGAATTTAAAATTGATTGGTTTTCTCAAAAAAAAAAAAAAAAATGATTGGTCAATTTAAGGGAAGTCTTCAGAGAGCACTTAAAAGATAAAATCTTTCCTAATCAATGAGAATTAAATCTTTTTCAACTATTTCAAGGATGAGATTTTGAAAAGACAGTGATCATAAATTCTTTTAATTCTAAAAGATTTTCTTTTGGAAATTAATTGATTTAAAATTAGGAACGGAATTTGGCAAGTAAAAAAAGATGGTTGGACATTAAATTTTCACATGTCTACATGCTTTGATGATTAAATGCTCACATGCGCACACTTGGATGATGATATGTTTATGCTTGGATGCTTACATGCTCATGCAGTCGGATGCTCGTGCACTCACATGCTTTGATGATCGCGCTTAAATGCTTAGGTGATTGGCTCACATGTTCGTATATTCACATGCTTGAATGCACACATGCTTCCATGCTTATCTGCTCACATGCTTCCATGTTTACATGCTTGCACGTTCACATGCTCACATATCTAGATGTTTCTTGTTTACATGCTTGGTCATCTTGTGCTCACATGTTTGGATGTACGCATGCTTACATGTTCACATGCTTCTATGCTCACATGATTAGATGTGCATATGCTTATACATTCCTTTGACCTTCACAAGATTGATTGCCTTTCACATTATCCTTTTTTCTGCCTTCTGTTTTATCTTGACTTGCATGACTTGTAGATGAACTTTAGGGCTTAGAGGCATCCGTGTGTTCACATAGGTTCATTAGGTAGATCTCATTCGACCATTACCTAGTAACGATATATGAAGGCCAGCTACAATTGGGTAGGATTGGGATGCCTAACCTATTCCCATCCTATATCCTAACTCCAATCTTAGTTTGATAGGTAGACCTTCATTGATTCATGTTTTGGTTCCTAGACCTATAAACAAGTAGCAACTGCTCTATCTCTTTTTAGGAGGCTCTGCGTACTCGTAAGCTTGCACTAACTTTAAGTCTAAAACCGCTTTTAGGGAGATTAAGTACCGCGTACCCCGCCTTTGCAAGAAGGAACTGACATGCTGATGTGTCATAAATGAGGTTGAGTAACAGAGGTCGTGATTTGGTAGTTATATGAAGTTCATGGAGTAAATTGGCCAAAATAATAGTTCAAGGGGTGTCTTGACCACTACCTTAATCTTCAGGGGGGTGTTAGAAAATTTTTTCCATTGTATTTGTATATGGAATTGTATATTCTACCATTTAAATAACACACGATGTGGCAATATTCTAATATAAAATTTTTAAATATTAAATAGAATCTAAATTCAATTAAAAATATACATTAGAATAATGATGCATAAAATTATTAGATCTATAAAACTTAAGTTGTACAAAATTAAAAGGTCAACCAAATATGAAATGTCTTTGGTTTTATATGTATTATATATTATAGATTATAAATAAGTAACATTTCAATGTTCAGAATGACAATACATTGGCTTATCGCCTTGACAATACAGTGGCCACTTTAAGAAACACATAAACAATTAAAAATGCATGTCACTCACGGAAGAACTAAGGAGCTCGATTAATTAACAAGATATGGTTTTCCAAATATGATGTCAATTTTTTTTTATTGCACTAATCTACTAGAAAAAAAGTTGGCTGAATTACTAATTTAGTTGGAAGACTAAATTAGTAATTACAAATAAATTTGAAATTAAAGAGAGAACACTAAAAATATTCTACCTTGAAAGGAAAAATTTGTAGGATTTTTCTCTCATTCTTGAGTGATGATTAGAACGAAATGATTAAATCATAAAGGAGTGGAATCAAAATATAAAGAAATACTAAGATTTGAAGGGAAAGTGTTAATCAAATTCTATTTGTAGCATCGCATTAGTTTCCTTCTCTCCCTTTGCATAAATATGGTAACAAATAAATTTGGAGTTGAAAGATATAATTTTTAATTTTTCTCATTTTTGAATAGTTAGAGCATGTTTAGTAGACTGTAATAGGCACTGTAATATAATAGGTATTCCTATAATTTAACTATTTAATAGTTTGGTTATATTTTTATTATAAGAAATGGTCATTTGAAGGGAAAGTGTTAATCAAATTCTATTTGTAGCATCGCATTAGATTCTTCTCCCCCTTTGCATAAATATGGTAACAAATAAATTTGGAGTTGAAAGATATAATTTTTAATTTTTCTTATTTTTGAATAGTTAGGTAAGGGTCATCAAATAGCCCACGGCCCATAGCCTGGCCCAGAAACCCGACAGCCCACCAGGCTATTGGGCGGCCCGGCCCATTGTTATTGAGGCCCATGGGTAGCCTACTAGCCCAGTGGGTCAAGCCGTGTGCTAGTTTTTATGCCCATGGGTACCCGGTGGGTTAGCCCAGTAGCCCAACCCGTTGCCTAGCCCGTTGGCCTAAACCATTGGCCTAACCCAATAACTCTTAATTCATAACAAAAATATATAGAAAGTGTATGAATGATTGATCTTGAGATATTATAGAGGAATTTTTTAACTCTCTCAATCACTAAGATACTCAAAGTAATTAATTGTGCTAAACTTAGTTTACTAAATATATATTTTTCTAGTAGTCTAGCAAATTTGAATTAACCATTTGACATTTTTTTTTATTAAAGATAAAAATAAAAAACTATTTAAAGCCTTAATAAAAAAAAATTAAATAGGTTTCCATTAACAAAACAAAAAATTAAATAGATTTTACTGTAAAAACATTTGTAATTAAGTATTAAATTCTTTAATTCTTTCCTTTAAAAAAATAGATTGCTTATTCCCTTATAAAAAATTGATTCTTTCCTTATAAAAATAATAAAATAATATGCTAACACAAGCCTATGGATAGCCTATTAGGCCCAACTCGATAGCCCAGCTCGCTAAAGATAAAATGGGCGTTGCCCATGGGCAAAGTCATGAGCTGAGGTTTTTTCTTTCGGCTCAGTTCGACCTGACTTATTAACGAGTTAATAGTCCATTATGCCCAGCCCATTGTGCCCATGGGCCAAGTAAAAATGGGCCGAGCTGGCCCGACCCGGCTCATTGACGACCCTTATAGTTAAGGCATATTTAGTAGATTGTAATAGACACTATAATATAATAGGTATTCTTATGGTTTAGCTATTCAATGGTTTGGTTATATTTTTATTATAAGGAATTATCATTTCTTATGAATAGCTATTCTTTATAATGAGGAATAATTATTCCTCTTTAAAAGGTTTGTAATAGCTATTTCTTAATAGATGTAATAATTTCTAACATTATTATATTTTCAAATAAACAAAATTTTCATATTCACCTAACAATTATAGAAATAAAAAATCATAAAAAATATCTCATCTCTCTAAAATTTAAAATATATTATTTTCTAAGAAATATAATTGTATGAATGATATATTTCCTAAATTAGATGTGAAGTATTATTCTAATATTACAACTCACAACAGTTTCAAAAAAAAAAAATATTACAACTCACAACCAAACTAATGAATATGTTTAGTTATTTCATTACAGCATATTTTATTCCTAGTGATAAAATAAAAAAAGGATACCTTAATTAAGGTGGGATGACTGAAAAATTAAATAAAAAAGATACCTTAATTTAGGTATTAAGAGAGAGAGAGAGAGAGATTTGTCTTTATATATATGTGTATATATATATATATTAGGTGGCCGACCCATATTTTTAGGAGTTTAATTAGAAGAATTACAATTAATTGTCATAAAATAAAATTTAAACTTGACATAATTATTAATTAGGTGACGCCCATCATTTATAAGGTTGTTTTTTTTTTCTTTTTTTTCTCTCTCTCCCTTTAGTAGTCATTAACCCATTATTTTAGCAGTTATTTCTTCTTTTAATTATGAATTATTTTTAGAAATATTTTAATTAAGAATTTAAGAGTTCAATCATTGTGTTTTTAAATAAAATTTCATTTTCTTATAAAGAGAGAACCTTCGTTGTAAATTTAATGCACAACCTAAGTGGTTTCAACTTTCACTTATATATAACCTGTGGCATATTTTTGAACACATAATCAAAGAGTGGGAGAATGTACACTAGAAACTTTTTTGATGTACCAATTGTATTTTGTTTTTTATTGACCTTGCTGATTTTCATGCTTACTTATCTTGGAGCCAATGGCTTTAGCATCAAGCTCATCCCAAGATACTCTATTGATTCAATGCTCATTCCAAAAAATCTAAGCCTACTAGAAAAACACCTTAGAATTGCTAAGCTTTCTAAAGCTTGAGCTCTGCATTTCGAATCCATGGGTTTTGTAGATGCGATCAACTCAACAAAGCAAGGCATTGAAGCGCTACAACCTAAGATAGAGTACTCTTTGGGAAATTTATATATATATATATATATATATATAGCTCAAATGAACATTGGCACAGCACCATACTCCACATTATTGCTATTGGATACTGGTTCCGATAATACATGGGTTCAAGCCGCTAAGTGCGCCATATGTTTCCCCTTAAAATATGAAGGTTTCGATTACCGTAAGTCTGAAACATACTATGCTGCAGCTTGTAAACACCCCCTTTGTGTTCCCAAAATATGTAAAAATAACATGTGCCTTTATGAGTCCGTATATATTAATGGATTTAGTTCCACTAAGGGTATTCTTTCAATTGACACATTCACATTCCCTTCCAATGAGGAATCTGTAAGCTTCCCAGATTTAGTTTGAAAATCAAAATATTAAATTTAGTCGAAAAATGGGAGGTGAGAATGTAATAGCAGGAATTTTGGGTATGGGATCAGGAAGACGATCAATCCTAAGCCAACTACAGTCGGTGACCAACCTACATTTGTCATATTGCCTTCCTTCATGGAACAATGAAGCGGGAACCTACACATATTTACGTTTTGGCAATGATGCATAAATTAGTGGAAATACTCAAACAATGGTACAATCAACACCAATGTTACCCAATGTAAATAGATACTATGTGACAGCGTGAGTATTTTTATGAATGAAGTGCTGCTTCCAATAGATGTAACTGTGTTTCAATTGAGAGCTGATCGTACTAATGGATTTGTTATTGATTCAGGAAGTGGAGCAACTTTTCTTGTTCCGAAAGCAAATAACGTTATCAAAGAAGAGATGATTAAATACTTCTTGGCATATAACTGGCATCCCATGGAGATATCAGACCTAGTACCATATGACCTTTGTTATAATGTGATACCAAGTGGAGATAAAAAATTACCAACATTAAAAATTCGTTTTATTGGAGCAGACCTTGATCTAGATTCTAAACGATTCTTCGAAGTAATTGACAATATGTTGTGCATGATTATCATGCCTATTAATGAACGAGGACCAAGTCTTCTTGGGGCGTTTCAAAAAGTAGATTATCGATTCTTGTTTGATGTTAAAGCATCTTTATTGTCGTTTGTCCCTGAGAAATGTCAATTTAATTAGAAGGAAAAAAAAAATTTGAATAAAAAAACTCAAGAAAATTTAATATACATTGTAATTTCATTTTTCTTTGTAAGGGGTGGGGCTATTATCGTGAGTGTCAAATTTTTAGCAATGTTATTAATTTCGTTTCATTTCAGCCGGAACGACTGGAATATTTTGTATCGGCACGCAATTTGATATGGTAATACCACTTGTTCCACCTCAAGTCAAATTCCGGCCAATTTTAGGGCGTTCCGGCCATTCTGGTCAATTTCAACCGCTATTAGATTTTGGCTTTAAAAAAGAAAGAAAGAAAAACACTTTTCAAACCCATTAATCTCAGGTCACCACCATGTCTGGTTGGCGTTTTCCTGAATGAACCCAACCCTCTTCTTCTTCTCCATTTTGTATCCACCGGTGAGTGGTGTTTACTTTTTTTATTTTATGTTATCCTCTAGAGTCTAGCTTTGTTTTCCTCTTTTATTTGATTTCAAGTTTCAACTTTTGTTTGCTTCCTCTAGTGCAAGCCACGTGATTATCTTTGGAAATGACAAAAAAAAAAAAAAAAAAAATCCACAACAATTGTCAGACCTATTAATTTTATTTCCTCTCAATAAGTTTTTAACTTTTTATTTTTATTTTCCCTATTATCTAGGTACAATGGTACATGTTAATTTTATTTATTTTAAAAAAAAGAGGTATTATTATTTATATTGCTATTTAAGGGGTTTCTCTTATTTGGAATTCTCAAATTTAAAATTTATCAGTTTGTAAAACTTAAATGACAGGTTTAAACATGTAAAAAAAGTCACATTCAAACCCACGATCAAATTTTTCTCAAAAAGAAAAAAAGAAAAAGAGAAAAAGAGAAATGATCTTGGAAAAGGCCTACTTTCTCCCTCTTGCCTAATGGGCTTTTCCCTTCACTAGTGCATCATCCATGGGCCTTCATGTGTCAACCCCGCACATCTTTTATCCTCCATGAGAATCTCACACTTCATCGTTGTCTAGCACCATTGGCAATAATACTCATTTGTTGGGCCTTTTCCAAGATTGTTTGTGTGGGCTTTATGGGCTTGCTTGGTGTAATATATCGTCCCCGCTCTAATTGCAAAAGGGACCCACCCTGCTCCATTTGCGAAAGGGCTTCAAGTACACACACCATGTTCCCGCTCCAACTGTGAAAGGAACCTCGATAACCTTGCCACCTTTACCCCACACCACCATGGGCTCTGATACCACTTGTTGGGGATATAAACACCTTGGAGAGTTTTCTTGAGTAATTAATATAACATATAGAGACATACTTTAACCCAAAAGGCCTAAACCCAATGAGAATGTGCTCAATCATGTTATATTAACTACTCATTCTTCTATTCTTTATTCAACGTGGGACTTTACTCACACGTGTACACCCAACAATCTCTCCCTCATATGTGAGTCTCTACCTCTCTGTGAGTTTCAAAACCTCTCTGTGGGCCATGAATAAGTCCTACTTGCTCCCCCTTGCCTAATGGGCTTTTTCCTTCACTAGTGCATCATCCATGGGCCTTCATGTGTCAACCCAGCACATCTTTTATCCTCCATGAGAACCTCGCACCTCATCGTTGTCTAGCACCATTGGCAATAATACTCCTTTGTTGGGCCTTTTCTAAGATCGTTTGTGTGGGCTTTATGGGCTTGCTTGGTTTTATCCTCTATAGGAACCTCGCACCTCATTGTTGTCTAGCACCATTGACAATAATACTCATTTGTTGGGCCTTTTCTAAGATCGTTTGTGTGGGCTTTATGGGCTTGCTTGGTGTAATATACCGTCCCCGCTCTAATTGCGAAAGGGACCTGCCCTACTCCATTTGTGAAAGGGTTTCAAGTACACACACTCCATTCCCGCTCCAACTGCGAAAGGAACCTCGATAACCTTGCCACCTTTGCCCCACACCACCATAGGCTCTGATACCACTTGTTGGGGAGATAAACACATTGGGGAGCTTCCTTGAGTAATTAATATAACATATAAAGACATACTTTAACCCAAAAAGCCTAAGCCGAATGGGTATGTGCTCAATTATGTTATATTAATTACTCATTCTTCTAATCTTTATTCAATGTGGGACTTTACTCACACGTGTACACCCAACATCCTCCACCATCTCGACCGCCTCAATCTATTCCATTGGGGAAACATGCAGCTCCATTACCAAAATTGAAGCCACTTCACTGGGACAAGGTAAAAGCTGCCCCAGATCAACCTATGGTGTGGGATATGCTGCCACATTCATTTAAGTAAGTTGCTTTAGCATTACGTTCTTAACAATGTTAGGATACTAAAAATTTTACTACATTAATCTTACAAACTCATGTGTCACCAATCACAAAAAAAAAAAAAAAAAAAAAATACTATTTATTTTATGTTGTTGAAGTAGCACAAATCACAATAATTGTCACGTCATTTTGTAAGCCCTTTGTAATAAAATTGGTGATAACTTTAGAATTTTTCGTACGTTTCTTTGGCTACAATATATTTCTTCTCTTTATGTGTAATTGAACATATTATGAATCCCGAAATAGGTTGGATGAGGAAATGATTGAATCACTTTTTGGAGACAATTTAAAAACTCTTTTTGTATAATTGAACAGATTATGAATCACGAAACAGGTTAGATGAGGAAATGATTGAATCACTTTTTGGAGACAATTTAAAAAACTCAATGAAGAGTGATAAAGAAAAGAAGAAGACTCCTCTAAGCAAGTATGTCTTTGAGCCAAAGAGACTACAAAACATAAGTATATTGTCAAAAGCCTTGAATGTGACTGTTGAGGAAGTATGTAAAGCACTAATACAAGGTATAACTTAGCTTTAAACCATAAGCAATTGTGATTGAGTGCCTATTTTTCCACATTGTGAGAAAGAAGTTGTGAGGAGCATGGAATAACAATAAATGTGAACTAAAACACAGTTATTATATATGCCCCATAAATTATTTTGAGAGGTGAATTTTAAGCAATTCATTTATGTTAGAAATGGACTTTCAAGTTCCAGTGTCAATTTTTTAAGATTTTTGGTCAAGACAATAATGAAGAATGATGGCTCCTGTCCTGTAGTCCTGTACTTCCAGCAAACGGATTATAGATTGCAAATTACTAAAATGGTTCTCATCACTTTTAGAACAGGATCCTCTCTAAAAGTTAAGGTTTTCCAACATATGAAGAGAGGCCATTTCAAGATCAGGATTTTATTTCTTGTATAACCGTGTGTAGACGTGGTTTTCTATAGACCTTTGAATTTGTAATGTTTAATCTAAACCATGAAATTGATCCTTTCCAAATGGAAATGATCATTCCATACTTTTGAGGAGAGAGAATATATCTCCAACAAACAATTCATGTTGTTATATCAAGTACAAGTGCAGACATACTAATGCCATCACCGGATTATAATTTTTATCAAATGGTGGGAAGAAGGGAAATTAAGGTTTGGGTTTGCAACAACTGGAGGCATTGGTGAAGATGGTACCTACCAAGGAAGAAGAGGCTAAGCTCTCTAGCTCATGGTTCTCAGAACCGGACCGGACTGGGAGGTCAGACTGTGAGAACCGAGAACCATAATGAAAACCGGTTTTTTAAGCCTAAAGAACCGGATTTTTTGTTAATTCCATGAACCGCTAAAACCGGGGTTGGACCACACGAACCGGTGAGAACCATGTGGTCGAACCCCTTAGCAATTTTTTTTTTTTTTTATAAAAACAACTTAATACAATTTTATCTACTTAATTAAATTATCCATTTCTTACAAGGAGTAAAAAAAAAATTATAATTAAAATCCTTCAAAGATATTCAACTTTACTTTAAAAATTAATCATAAATTTTAATGTTTTCATGGTTATTATTTTATTTTGTTAACTTTATTATTTAATTATTTAATATATGCTTGAAAATCATTAAATTTCCTTTACATATATAGATATATTAGTCAATTTTGCTAATTTTATAAATTTAATATCTATATTTAGGCTTTAATTAATTATTAAATTAATTATGACGTCATCACGGTTCGACCCCGGTTTAGCCTCGGTTCGACCTCAAAAACTTTGAACCTCTCCCTTTTACGGTTCAATGAACGGTTCGGGTTTGAAAACCTTGCTCTAGCTATGAAGGGGACATTAATGAACTGGAGTCTGTAGAGAAGTTTTTCAAAGAAATTCTTGAAATACCATTTGCCTTTCTACAAGTTGAAGCCATGCTTTACAGAGAAACTTTTGAAGATGAGGTGGTTTAGTTCAAGATTTTTTTCAATTCTAAAGGTAACCATCAATTATAAACATATTAGTTTTGATCAAAACCAACATTAATTTCTTATATAATGATCACTGACTCTTATTTATGTTGTTACTAGCAAGCCTGCAAGGAACTCAGATCAAGTAGTCTTTTCTTAAAGTTACTTGAAGCCATGCTCAAAACAGGCAATTGTATGAATGTTGGAACTAGTAGAGGAGGTACTAGAGCATTTAAGCTTGATACCCTCCTAAAACTTGCTCATGTGAAAGGCACTGATGGGAAAACTACCTTACTCCACTTTGTTGTTCAAGAAATACTCCTGTCTGAGCGAATTAGTGTTTCAGATAGCATCACGGGGGTTGAACAGAGTGAAGAAGATTACAGAAGAATGGGCCTTGATTGTGTGTTTGGTCTGAGTACAGAACTGTTGGGGAAAAATCCTAATCCCCTCAATGTCTATGTGTGAATTAAAATATATAACTACTAAACAATAGCAATATTATGGAAACAAAAAATTTCAGCAAGCACCACAAAAACACAACCACATAAGAATACCAAATCTTACGTGGAAAACCCTCTGGTGTAGAGGGAAAAACCACGGGGCAACTCCAAAAAATATACAATATGAAATAGAGATTATAACTATCAAGTTTATGCTAAACTTGAGTCTACAATAAATTGGATATACAACAAATAAATCTCAAGGAGTAAATACAATCTTGCCATAAAGCCAGTAACAAAATCTTCCTCTTAATACTCCAACTCTCCATGGCTGTAGCACTCAAAAACTCAATGAGAACTCCAACAATTTATCTTTCTTGTGTGTAACTTGAGTAAAGAAAAATGTCTTTTTTTTTTTTTTTTTCACTCTCTCGTACTCTCATTGTGTTTCTCTCTATCTCTTCGGACTGCACTTCCTGAAGCTCTCACTTGTGTTTTTCTCACGATGGCCGAATGGCTCTCTTGCTTCAACTCTTCCTCACATTGTGAGCAAACACGAAGACAACCCACTTCGTATATTTGTCATTGTGAGAGAATTTCTGAGCATGTTAGATCATGTTTGCAAAGAGCTTAAAAGCTCTTAAGCTTTACACTGTCCCAATTCTCTGGTACCATTTTGGTAGGTCAAATTGCTTGGTGAGTTTAAAAGATACAGCTCATCACCAATCAGTTTGTAAGTTTATTTATTAATTTATTCATGTGGAGCTTTAAACCATGTAGATTGAATTGCTTGCATACTCTAAACAATTGATCCGGGGTTGTTAGGTTAAGTAGAGTAGACTGAAATCTTATTTGGGAATATTTAATAACAAATAATAGCATATTCAATAAGCTAAATGCAGATCTAAATTAGAAATTAACACATGTTACTGCTTCGAAAGAAAAACCAGACTGTAACAGTCATTATCCTAATCAGTAATGTCAACTAGACAAATCCTTCTATTCTTGTACTTAATCTTACCCAAGACAAATTTATTTTGTTTCCATACAGGGTCAGTGACTTGTCAAGGACATGTCTGAATAAAAAGAATGTCCAAGAAGATTCAACCAAAAAATCTATGTATACGGCACAACACAATGCTTATTTTTACTTTTAGTAGATAATTTTCGCCACTTTGCGTACTGATCCACCATATTTGCACAACAAACACTTGTATCAAAATTAGGACCTTACCTATTGCAGAAATTTCTTTCTCTAGGCAAGAATTACACACGGTTAAATGTTTCAAAAGCCAATTTCCAACCTTCTACCCAATGTGAACATTCTGAAGTTTTTTTAGAAAGCTTGACATTCTGTTACAACTTACAACATATTTACTTCTATTTGGAATGCACTCATAAGCATCCTTATATGATACACCAAATTGTTTTCGAATTTGCTATTAAAGCTTTAAAAAATACTTCAATATATGAACAGTACACTATTTCTCCTTATACGCCTAAGTACTAATCTTGACCTCTTTTTCCAGGTGCTAGTTATTGTCCAACCATTCAAGAGCTTCTTTCAATCTTCTCCTTATCGTCCAAAACAATCTTATCTGCCAACTTGTCCTTGTCTCCAATGGTGCTCCTCATGTTGTAGATGTACGTCTAAACCTCTTGTTCCTGGCATCAATTCTCTCCTTCGCCTTCTTATCCTCTTCTACAAACTGCTCGGCCTCCTTCAACATCCTTTCAATTTCTTATCCTCTTCTGACTTCTTAGCTGCCTTTTTTTCTGCTTAAACGTGTAAGATACCATTGGTCAACCTCAATTTGGTGGACTCCCCTGCAATAAGAATCAGAACATTGGTCCAAAACCACAAGCTATGGGCTATAGTTATATAGGATATAAAAATCATTGCAATGCAGTAAACTTCTATTTCCTTAAAACTAGTGACAATACACAAATATCACAGTCCATTTTCTGTTTAGATTATCTTGGAGCAGGTGGAATGCCAGATAAATCAAACTTCCCAAGTCCACAACAATCGTTTGTCAAGCTTCTTTCACCTTTGAAGACTTGAAAATTTTCGAAGACACATTAGTCTCAAAACACTACATGCAGCATGTTTATAATAGAGTAAGGTTTCTTCATTCTTGCATGGATTCATATGTTATACCAGTATACCTTGATGGACACTGGTTTGCTGGTTGACACCCCTGTTTTTGTTTGGCTCCTTGCCATCAAAGAAAAGGCTACTTCTTCATGGAACGTCTTTTCCTCACACGTTTTTTAGTCATTGTGTCAGTCAACAAATCCTTGCTACAATTTCATGACGAGACATAGACTATACCAGTTTCTTTATGGTAGCAGCATGAGATTTCTAATATGACATAGGTGTGGGATTGCCTTATTCCAATAAAAAATTGGTGCACTCCATGTGCTCGTCACGAAACTACTGCAAGGTTTTGGTGACATTGACGCAAGAGCTTAAAAACATTTTGAGGAATAAGTGTTGTGAGCTTAGATAGGAAGAACCATGGAGAACCAATTTTTTTTTCCAAATTAGCTATGGTCCTATTTGGATTGAGGAAAGTAGAGGAAAATATAGTAGAATTGACTGAAAATAGGCTAATTTTGAGCAAAATCTACTCTACTTTACTCTCCCTTAATTCAAACAAACCACAAAAGACTTCCTAAGCGAACATACATTCTAAAACTCACTATTTGTATGGTAACTTGAGTATATGGTAGTTAGAATTTTTGAAGAGAATTTATTTTTAAACTATTTTTTAAATTAAAACATAGATGCTTCAAAGTAAAAATACATTCTGAAACTCACTATTTTTTAAACAATTTTTTTAGAGAGAATTTATTTTAAAGTTATTTTTGGAAAACAAAAATTCCATTTTTGAATTATATATCTCATCGCACTACAAGCTCAATCTTACAATTCATTCCTTCAACGCATCTTTTTCGTGCAAAAAGACAACAAAAAAACATAATAGTTAAATTTGTGTGATTAAACATTTCATAAATTTATAGTTCTTGAAGAACCTTCATTTATTTATTTTGATGAAAATTGGCGTTGAAATAATAAAATGACATTTTTATGATTTTGGGGCTTTTGGGCAATTTTTGAGAGTTTTGGGGATGAAATTTTTTTTTGGAAAAAGTTAAGGTCAAAATATAATTGATAAGTTTTGGGTTAAATTGTAAGGACATTCTGGCCTTTTTCCCTTAATTTTTAAAAAATTTAGCAATATGCCCCTATTTTGAAACTATATAGGCATATGCCCCTGTTTCGATACTCGATTACCATAAAATCGAGTTTCAATGCAAAACTCGATTGGTTTAAAATCGAGTTATGCCCAATCAAACTCAAAAAAAAAAAAAAAAAAAAAAAAATTGCATAGAACTCAAGTTCCGGGAACTCGAGTTTCATGTAAATTTTTTTAAATTTTTTATAAGATACAAAGTTTAGAGGTCTTATAGCGCCGTTTTTAAGACCTATAGTGGCGTTTTTTCACCCCTATAGTGGCGTTTTTCTGGAAATTTTTTTTTATAAGTATGAATATCAGTTTCGGTGGCCCTATAGCAGCGTTTTTTAATCCCTATAGTGGCGTTTTTCTGGAAAATTTTTTTATAAGTATGAATATCAGTTTCAGTGGCCATATAGCGGCGTTTTTTAATCCCTATAGTAGCGTTTTTCTGGAAAATTTTTTTTATAAGTATGCATGTGTAGGGTTGAAATTCGATGGGCTAGGCATAAACTTTACGCACTGTGAGCCCAACGAACCTCCCACAATAAATTTGTAGAGAATGGGTTAAACAGCGGAGCTTGTTATGGATTTAGCAACGGTTCGTACATGCAAGTAAGGATAAAACGATGTTCAGACTAGTATTCAGTAAAAATTCTTGGGTCCGAAGAGACTTAGCATTTCTCAACTTAATGAATACAATTTTTTACTTCTTTCTTTCTCTTCAGAGACCTATTTCCTTTATATATCCTCCTCCTTCCTCATCTTCACCGTACACTTGTTCTTCATCCAAGCATCCATTTAAGTATGTGTCACATCAGACATTTGCTTTAGTCTGCCGTGAGTGGTAGTAGCTGAGGCTAAACTGTTCAGGTGTCTTCTCCACATAAATGCGGCCAGGAAAGTTGCTGCAGTGCATTAAATGCGGTGGTAGCAGCTTTTCCTTTAAGATATTTTATACTCTTCTTATTCCTAGGCACGCCCAGAATTCGCTCTCTACTGTGGGATCAGTTGGGAAGGTTGCTCTAGCCTTTAGTATATTTGCTTGATCAAGCTCTAGTGATCCAATGAGGGGATCTCTTCGGACAAACAGGATAGTCTTCGGACGTGTCCCATCATTCTTTTCAAGTGCACTTCACCAAACGGACTCAACCCTGATCCTTTTTATCTCTTCGGACAAACAAGGATATTCAAATTGGGCCCTAGGCCCAATTCGTAGCATTGGGCTCACCCCCACAGTATGAATATCAGCTTCAGTGGCCCTATAGCGGTGTTTTTTAATCCCTATAGTAGCGTTTTTCTGGAAATTTTTTTTTGTAAGTATGAATATCAGGTTTTAGTGGCCCTATAGCGGCGTTTTTAAGCCCTATAGTGACGTTTTTAAGCCCTATAGTGGCGTTTTAGAACTCGATTTCCATTTACTCGAGTTTCATGCAATTTTTTTTTTTTTTTTTTTTTTTAAAGTTTGATCGGGTATAACTCGATTTTAAACCAATCGAGTACTTTAAGTAACTCGATTTTAGGGCCATCGAGTATCAAAACAGGGGCACGAACTTATATAGTTTCTAAACAGGAGCATATTGCCAATTAAAAAAAAAAGGGGGTAAAATGCCAGAATGTCCCAAATTGTAATTCAGAAACATTTTGGGGTCAAAGTATAATTTTTGGAAATTTTGGGGGCCTATATATAATTTATAGAAATATGGATGACCAATGAGTGAGTTTAGGAAGTTTTGGGCAATTTTGTAATTTTTGCATGGGCCTATGGTGTTTTCGTAATTTAGTTTGAATCTGGGTGGTTGGTGATTTTGCTCTTTGTACTCAAAATTTGGGCTTGAGTTTTTGAAGTAGTATTGGAGTGTTCCAGGTTGGGCCTTATAAATTTCAATAAGAAATTTTGTTTTGTTTCAATGTGGTTTTAAGTTTTTAAGATTGGAATGGGTCTTATTTGTTTATCAGATTAGGCTTGTGTAGCTGGAGTTTGGTTTTGTTTGAAGTTTGAAGTTTGAAGCTTGAAGGTGGGCTTAGTTGAATGTGTTTGTGGCTTTAAGGGTTCGGATCTAGGCATTAGTGCTTAACTGGCTGAGGAGAATTTGGGTGTGTACCTATGGTCATGTCACAACTCACATGTGACATGTGACCATGAGGAAATAAGAGAGTAGTAGAGAGGATTTTAGGAATGAATGATGGGAATTTCTGAGAAAATGAGGTCTCTCCCTTGTGTGAGGTGAGGATAGCATGTATAGGGTGTGGGAGTGAGGCAGGAGGTGGGGTTCATCCAATGGCAATGAAATCTGAGTTCTTTGCATTAATCCAATTCTATCCTTAGTAACAGTCACCAATAATCAATGGATCTTAAATTAAAATTGGACATGCTCAATAAAATATCAGGACAATTAGATAGATTTATCAAGAGATAAATATCATGGACCAATTAAAATAAATGTGAAACTATTGACCCAATTAAAAATAGTGACTAGCCTATATGAGTTGTTTTTTTTTTGTGTGGGGGGGGCCTAAAACAGGAGTGTATTTGTGCTTGTGCTTGTGTTTAACATTGAAAATGCAGACATATTCATGCCAACACCCGATTATAATTTTATCAAATGGTGGGAACCAGGTAATGGTCTGGGTTTGCAACAATTGGAGGTATTGTTGATGATGGAACCTGCTAAGGAAGAAGAGGCTAAGCTCTCTAGCTATGATGGAGACATTAATGAACAGCAGTCTATAGAGAAGTTTTTCAAAGTAATTTTTAGAAGAACAAAACTTAGGTACAGTACCTTAGGTACTATTCTTTAGGTTCCCTCTTAAAATTCAGCCATGTGGTTATTTAACTAAAAAATACACTTCCATTCCATGAAAAAAAATTCACACAACAAAATCTTTAAAGGGGAACCTAAGGAACACCACCTAAATACTGTACCTAAGTCTTGTTTTTCTTAGAATACCATTCGCCTTTCTACGAGCTGAAATCTATGCATATTGCACCATAAAATCTGTAGAATTTGATTTATGGTCATGTGTGTCATGCTTTCTTATCTCATAATCACAAACATCATCAGCATATGACATCGCTATGTGCACCACCTCACAATTGAAATAAATTAATTATGTAACAAAGAAAATTCAGATTACTAGAAAATTATGTATATATTCTTGAAATTTTTGAACTCGAAAAGGAATAACATCCAGTAATGAGCATTTTGGCTAACTACTCACAAACTTTGCAGGTCAGAAAAAAATATAAATAAAAACTCTACAAATTTGAACCCTATGCTCCAAGCATTCTACAACTCATCGTTTGGTTCTTCATCCTCAGCTCCAGTAGAGCTTCCACCACTCTTTCCATAAACTTGTTTTATAACTGGATTGCATACTTCTTCAACCTCTTTCAATTTCTCATCAAAATCCTCCTTCTCTGCGTTCTGGTTATCACACAACCATTCAAGAGCTTCTTTCAATGCGCTTTCAATCTTCTCCTTATCGTCTGAATCAATCTTATCTGCCAACTTGTCCTTGCCACCAATGGTGCTCCTCATGTTGTAGATGTAAGTCTCCAACTTGTTCCTGGCATAAATTTTCTCCTTCACCTTCTTATCCTCTTCGGCAAACTCCTCAGCTTCCTTCACCATCCTATCGATTTGATCCTGGCTTAGACGTCCCTTGTCATTAGTGATGGCGATGGATTCTGAATTCTTAGCTGCCTTGTCTTCTGCTTTCACATGTAAGATGCCATTGGCATCAACCTCAAAGGTAACCTCAATTTAGGGGAATCCCCTGCAATGAGAATCAGAAGATTGGTCAGAAACTGCAAGCCATAGTTATATAGGATATAAAAATCACTGCAATGCAGTAATCTTATGTTTCCTTAAAGCTAGTGACAATAGGCAAGCTATAGTAATATAGGATATAAAAATCATTGCATTGCAGTAATCTTATGTTTCCTTAAAGCTAGTGACAATAGACAATTATAACAGTCCATTTCTGTTTTAGATTACCTTGGAGCAGGTGGAATGTCAGATAGATCAAACCTCCCAAGTTCACGACAATCCTTTGTCAAGCTTCTTTCACCTTCAAAGACCTGAAAATTTTCGAAGTCACGTTAGTCTAACAACACCAAATAGAGGATGCTTATTATAGAGAAAGGTTTCTTCATTCTTGCATGTATTCATGTCATACCTTGATGGACACCGTGGTTTGCTGGTCTTGGTAAGTGATGAAGGTTTGAGACTTCTTAGTTGGGATAACAGCATTCCTCAGGATCAATTTTCTCATCACTCCACAGCTGTTTCAATACCCAGACTCAAAGGAGCAACATCAAGCAAAAGAATGCCTACAAAAAACCAAAGAGGGAAAATCTCATATTAATTTGTCACCAATATGCCAAATCAATGAATATCAAACAACAAATTAACATTAAAACTAAATCATACCTCCAGTTTCTTACCCACCTTCACCGCTGAGGATTCCACCTTGAACTGCTGCACCATAGGCAACAGCCTTATCAGGATTCACACCTTTGTTTGGCGCTCCTTGCCATCAAAAAAGTCTTTCAACAGCTGTTGTACCTTGGGAATTCGGGTGCTTCCTCCAACTAGGACAATCTCATTTATATCTGTTTTCTTCACTCCTGCATCTTCCAAATCCTTCTTCACTGGCCCCGTTGCCTCAGCATCTTATATCCCAGGAAAACAGCCTTACATCAATGATTGGCCGTTACATTATATACACTCCAACCCAAAATCTCTCAGCCGTCAGATCTATACAGACCCATCCGTCATTTTGAAAAATCACAAAGGACCATTTAGTCAATCCAAACACCCTTCAGCGCACCCCATTAGTCATTTTTGATTTTATCAATTAAAAACAATCTCATTGGACAAAAACAAAATCACTCGGATTGCCAGCGTGGCACAACCCCACCCACGATAAATTGCCCCACCTCATCAACTCCACGCCAAAATTACTATCATATTTTTTGTGTTTTACTATAATATTATAATTCAAGTAAATCCCACATGTTGTAACAGAACTGCTCTTTCTATCCAAAAAAAAAAAAAAAAAAAACAGAACTGCTCTTTCTTTTGTAGTCTTCAGCTTTCATCGAAGCTATGTCCAATTTTCTGGTTCTCTTCTTCTGTGTCATCTTCTCATTTTTATTGCCGAACCACATTTCATTAATATTCTCACAGTCCCAATTTTCATTTATTTTTTATCTAATTTTTTCAAAAACAATTTTGTGGCAGAGAAAGCTCTCAGTTTCGAATAGAAACTCTCTCCTTCGCATCATAGCAATCGCTTCTGCCGGGTCGGGTCTTTTGTATGCCAATAGCAACTCAAATTCTAGTAAGCTTCTAATTTTCTTTTCTGGGTTTTGATTCTTTTACCACTTCTTTGCTTTTTTTTTTTTTTTTTTGGTATAATTGAGAAATTTTAAAGTTTAAATTTTGATTCTTTCTTTGTGGGTCTTTGTTGAAATAGAAAACTGAGAATTGGGTTTTATTTAGTATGTACTTAAACCAAACAGACCACATCAATTCCAATTGGTTCTTTAAAAATAAAAAATAAAAATCTTATATGCTTTTGTTATGATAAATTTTAGGAGCAAATGCAGGTAAAGTTTAAATTTTGATTCTTTCTTTGTGGGTCTTTGTTGAAATACAAAACTAAGAATTGGGTTTTATTTAGCATGTTCTTAAATCAAACAGACCACAACAATTCCAACTGGTTCTTAAAAAAAAAAAAAAAAACTTATATGCTTTTGTTATGATAAATTTTTGGAGCAAATGTAGCTAAAGTTTAAATTTTGATTCTTTCTTTGTGGGTCTTTCTTGAAAGACAAAACTGAGAATTGGGTTTTATTTAGTATATTCTTAAATCAAACAGACCACAACAATTCCAATTGGTTCTTAAAAAAAAAAATCTTATATGCTTTTGTTACGATAAATTTTAGGAGCAAATGTGGCTGTGAAGGTTCCTGTGGCTCTGCAGGAATCAATATCGCTACCATGGCCAATTACGCAGTACATGTTTCCTCGCCCTTTGTTACTTTCATCGGATCAATGGCAATCTGGTTTGTTCTTAAATTTATTTGGCAATAGATTGTTTCCTATTTATGTATATATGTGTTTTTGGGGTCAATTTGAGCTTGAAATTATTTTCTTCTAGAGTTGGTTCAGTTCCATCATCAGATATAAAGAACGACAACTCTGAGGCGGTTGGAGGTGACCCCAAACCGCGTTGCAATTGTTTGGGGAGAGATACAATTGCAAATGCTGCTGCTAGGGTTGGTCCTGCTGTAGTCAATCTTTGGTTTACACACGGTATATATTTTGGGTGGTTGTATATGTTTGAGATTTAGTTAATTTGTTTAAAAATAGGATCTAACAGTTGTTCGTAATCTTTATGTTTGATAGGGTTTGGGTTCTATGGCATTACTAATGAGAGAATAGGGTCAGGAACTATAATTGATCAGGATGGTACAATTTTAACATGCGCTCATATTGTGGATAATATTCAAGGCAAGGGGGGTTCAGTCAAAGGAAAGGTCAGTGTCTTTGGCGCTTTGTATGTCCTGTCTCCCATAATAACTTGTAATAATGATTTTTTCTAGTAGTTTTGGTTCAGCATTCAGCGATGCAAATGGTTGACAGTTGAAATCCGATGGATAAGTAGATGTGTGGATAGTGCATGCATTGATTGTTTGTCTTTCCCTACGTTATCCCTGAGTGTTGCGCACAACATAAGTAGGAAAAAAGTTAAAGTTTTGAACTTTCAGTAATGCATGCTGTTGCTTTATCAGTTTCTTTATATATTGGACTCATCATTTCTCTGTTTATTTAAATTGTTTAGAATTTTAAGATATCATTGAATAGTTTTAGTACTGTGGTATACACCTCATATTGATGTCTGAACAATTGTTACAGGTTTGTGTGACTTTGCAAGATGGTCGGACATTTGTGGGTACAATTATGGGTTCCGATTCACATTCTGATGTTGCAATTGTAAAGATACATTCAAAAACCCTGCTTCCGGCTGCAACACTTGGTTCTTCCAGTAAGCTTCGTCCTGGGGACTGGGTTGTTGCAATAGGATGTCCATTTTCTCTTCATAATACCATCTCAGCTGGTATTGTAAGGTATTCAGAATAAATTCACATTACAAAATTTGTATGTACTGTTATTATCCATTATATATATATGTGTGTGTGTGTGTGTTAATGATACTATAAGTTACTGATTCTTAATGCCTTCCCTCATATTGTTCCCTCTGGATGTAGTTGTGTTGACCGTAAAAGCAGTGACTTGGGCCAGGTTGGAATATGGACACAGTATTTACAGACGGATTGTGCAACTAATGTGGTAAGACTGTGTGTGCATTCACACACGTGTCTTTAGAGGGTTTAAGTTGAGATGGTTGAAGTTGTTTTCATTTAAATTTATGACCCTAAGGGGATGCACGATCAGTTAGGGATCATGCCTCATAAAATGAATATATATATATGTATGTATGTATGTATGTATGTATGTATAGTCTTGGAGGCTTTGTTACATACTTGACATTGATTTTTTCAACTTAATATGGCATAGGGAAATTCTGGGGGCCCCGTTGTCAATGTTGATGGAGAAATTATTGGTGTACATACTATGAAAGTGGTTGCTGCTCATGGACTCAGTTTTGCTGTACCAGTTGATTCGGTCTCTAAAATTATACAGCATTTCAAGAAAAGTGGGTATGTTCTTATATCTTTGCATGGGACTACTTATTTTAAGCATAAAATCAGATACTTAATTGGAAATTTAGTTTGTAGTGTTAACATGGAATAATTCATTTACTGTCAGATTTTATATCTTGAGTGAGCGAGCTTGCAAAAGTTTGTTTGATGAAATATTGTCCACATTATATCAAACCCTTCATTTTCTCATTGTGTTCCAAGATATTTCCAATTTATACATTTGGATTAAGTTTTGCCAATGTCCTATGGATCAGTGGCGCCTTCACCTCCCTTAAGTTTGGTATGGGTGGGGTTGGGGGTTTGTGTTTCCTTTGTGTGAGTAAATTTCTAAAGGAAAAAAATGAAGAAGAAAAAGTGTGGATTAAGTTGCTTCTGTCACAAGAGGTTTCTATACATGACAATCTCTCTCTCTTTGTGGTTATTAGAGCATTGGCCTATGAGCTACATATTGGTAGGCTTAAACTCCCTTTAAGGTTTTAATCTAGGCTTCTTCTCATGTTGTTTATTCACCTACTTTGCAAAAGAGCACTAGCTGAAATGACACTTCCTCACAATAATGAGTGGAGGGGGAGGTTGTTGGTTTCAAAATACTTTTTTTGGGTTTTAGGTAAATAAAAAATTGTGGTTTCAAAATGTATGGGTGCATAAAAGGAAGGATTTTATTCTAGGTTTCTTGTATGATCCCAAAAGACTTTTTAAGATTCATTTGAAAGCATCTACTTATCCTAAAAAAAAAAAAAAAAAGATTCATTTGAAAGCATCACAACTATATGAGCGCATGTAATAGATGGTAATTTTGTGCAGAAGGGTGGTTCGACCTTGGCTTGGACTGAGAGTGGTTGATCTTGACGAGATGATGATTGCACAACTTAAAGGAAATGATATCACATTTCCAAATGTCAATAAGGGTGTTCTCGTACCTATGGTATGTCCTCTAATTGTTTCCACCCCCAATCTTATTTTATAAAGCAAAATGAAAAAAGCATCTTATGAGACGGTCTCATGAAACCTCCCTCTCACAACATGTGTGGGTCCCATATGCTATGAGAGGGTGGTCCCATGAGATACCCTTTTGTATTATAATGTACTTGGCCATGTTTTATGAAGGGTTATATGTTATACTTGAAAATATATCTAAGATCACAATAATTTGTTCTTTTTGGGTGATGCATGTTTTATTAATTTCTATACTTATTTGCAAACTTACTCTTTAGATTCTTATCTCAATGGAGTTTTGCGGGCTACATGTAGGGTTTACAATCACTGGCTTGTAGAAACTGGGATGGATATAGTGAACTGCTTCCCCTCCCCCCACCCCCTCTTTCATAGATATTAACCTTGTCTGTCATACTAGGATGGGAAAAATGGTATTGGGTCTGTGACCAAATATTTTTACTGACTTTGCTTTATTTTGACAGAGGCTTAGGTTAGATTTAGGGTCTGGATGGGGCCTGACTTTTGAGGGTAGTATGCTGTGCTTTCTAGTGAACGCTACTCTGATCAAAATACTAGAGGCTCAAAAGGAACTACATATTTATTTTGCTGTGGTTGGTCTTTTGTTTGCATGAACTGATATTTTAACAGTGATTTTAGTTAATGTCAATCAGATCCAGGTTAGGATTTGGGTTGGGTTTATCTGGTGGAGTGGGTGGCTTCCCACTAAAGCAGTGTTGGGCAAAATATATTTTTGATGTTTCCATTTAAAATTAATAGTGGGCCTTGATTTGTGTGTTGATTTTATATTATTTAGGAATTCTCTTCCCTTCTGCCATATTAACAAATGGAAGGAATATGCACTAATTCCATGCTGGGAAATAGAATTTGTGGTATCCTAAGGATTTCCTGATGATATGACGTTGTTGATAATAATCAAGAAAAAAGGCATCTTCTCATTTCTGATGGTTTCTGATTATTTTACTAGGTGACTTGTAGATCCCCTGCTGATCGTGCTGGATTTCGTCCTGACGATGTTGTGATTGAATTTGATGGGAAACCTGTTGAAAACATCGAGGAGGTATTTGGGACCTTAATTGATGTCAGTAGGTGGAAATTATGCATTTTGCAATGAGAAGTAAAAAACACTAAAATATTTAATGGCTGGAATTTGAGCAGTTCATGATTAATGGATATATAACCTTAATCTTAGATTGTTGTGCATTTTCCTTTGATTAAACCACAGTTTAGTGACTGCTGGCAGGAATTCTGGTCCTGAGGGCCTCATAATGGATTTATGACTGAATGTGTTGATTGTCAGAATATTTTAAGTCTGTGATGAGAAACTAAGGGATATCGAAAGAGAATATAACTTACCTTCCGAAAAAAGGAAGGGAGAATATAACATGATACAAGTGGTGTGCAAAAATTTCCAATTTAATTGAGCTTGGGTTCAGAAAACTCATGCTTTTGCCTAATTGAGTTTGTTGCTTACTATTTTAATGATTATGATTCTGATGGTCTATATGATTTGTGAATTGTGGCAGATTATTGAAATAATGGGGGACAGTTGGAGTACCCATGAAAGTGGCTGTGAAAAGAGCCAAGGATAATTTGGTCACTTTGACGGTAATTCCAGAGGAATTCAAATCAGATAACGTATCATTTATGTGGAAGATTTGGGACGACTTAGATAACCGGCGCTATATTGCAAAAACCCAACTGTAATAAACCCGAAATTCCTATTCTTCAGTTCAAGTCTTTCAAATTCTTTGCCAATGGCATTATCTAAAATTGCAGCACATACTGACATCCAAAGAGATTCTTCGTTTTTGTTCATATCTCTTGAAGCCAGGAAAACTAAAAGCACTTCAAGTATTTTAACTGGAAACTAACCAAAATCCTGGAAAAAAAAATTTCCCAATATCAATATAGCTAGGAAGTAATCATGAGATGCCAGGAGGAGGTAAGCTGATGAGAATACAAAGGCGAGTTCCTTCAAACATGATCCGCTGTTTGCCATTCTTCTCAAACAGCTCGGATGCATGCATTGATGTTTTTCCCTGCTTTCCATTGCTTCCAGCTGATGCTCACTCTTGGCCGCGGCTCAAAATTCTTCGAAGTCCATTTTTTTTGGTATTGAATAAAACTAATATGAAACAAACATAAGTACACAATCAGCTGCCACTCTTTATCATTATATTTTCTCACGAAGTAAAATTTCAAAAAAGGCAATTAGTTACAACAAACAAATATGATTTTTTATAGCATGATCGTGTTGGAATACTCTAGGGCCCATGAATTCTTCATTTAATTGGAGGAGTTTTTTGTCACACCTTGCTAGATCCACTAATCTATATAACCTCTAACGTGAAAGTATAATGTTTATTGTTGCTATCTTCTTGTTAAGACATATTTGTGTAGCATTTTGGTCAATTATGGTCCAATTCGGTCCATTTCGGTATACTTTGGTTCATTCGGTTAACTTCAATTCATTTAGTCCACTTTGGTGTATTTTGGTCCACATTGACTGATTCGGTCTATTTCAGTATAATTCGGTCAATTTCTGTCCACCATGGTCTATTTGGTCTACTTTAGTTCATGTTGATCCACTTAGGTCCATTCAATCTAATTCAGTTTGGTCTATTTTAGTCAATTTTGGATTAATTGGGCCTTAACTTGATTGTTTTTTTTTTTTGTTTTTTTTTTTTTTTCAATTTTGGGCTCGAAAATTTATTTATATTTAGGCCAAACTCTTTAGTTTTAGGAAAAAAAATGCAAAGAAAATAAACATTAGAAATTAGAGACATGAGCCTTAAAAAAACAAAAAAATGAAAAATATTCACAAGATTACCTTAAAAGAAAAAAAAAATGCTACAATTCTAAACTTATATAACATTTTTAACTTAATGTACTTTTAGTCTTTACATTTTGGCTTTTTTTTTTTTTTTCATTTTAGTCCCTATATTTTAATTTTACCACTTTTAGTCCCTAAACCAATTAATGTGTGTTATTTTCGTTCTTTCCATCAATCAACCGACGAAAATAGCTGAGGTGGTAGCCGGATGAATTAAAATATTATAAAAATGCCACATTAGCATCTAATTTTTTTTTAAATAATTTGTCAATTTTAACTAAATAAAAAAAGAAAAAACAGGATTAAAAACAATAAAATCAAATGCCTATGAACACAAGAACACAAACCCAAAAAATCAAACCCAAGAATACGAATTCAAAATTAAACCTATTGAATCAACTTCCTTTCCCACTTAAAATCAAATCAATAATGCAATAAAATTTAAGAAGAGAACAAAGACCAATGCTGAAAAACCCATGCTGAAAACCCATAAATTTTTCTTGTTCTTCCCCAAAGATTCATACCAAAAATCATAAAATCAAAGAAAATCCAGAAATCTCAAACACTCAAAAACCCAAAAACTCAAACAAAACCCAGTTTATTTCAAAAATATTATAAAAAGGAAGGTTTAGTATATTATATATTAATCTTATCTCATCTTCCAACGTCAACGTCATTGAACTCACTTTCTCCCTTCAATCTTCATCCGTCCCTTTTACAAGGGTCAACGGGGTGTTCACTACTACTTGCGAATTGCGATCCCATCTCAGATGTGGTGGTACAAAGATTATTATGACCCTTGTTCACAATTACAACACAGCAGAAGCAGTAGCAGTAGCCGATCCAAACCTAGAAAACCCAAATCTACCCAAAAAATCACCACCACAAACCCACCAACCACACCACCGCTGACCACCACCACATCATAACCTAGCAACCCAAATCAGCCAAAAGTCACAAACCCAGCCAAAACCAGATTCACAGTAGCCCACAGCCTGACCCACCAAGCCCACGACAGCCCACCGTTGTTGCATGTCCTTAACCCACGATTCATAGCCACCAGACCCGACCCACGACCAACATCAAGAGTAGGGGCCATTGAAGACGAAGGAATCGACCTCGGATCTGCCCAGAATAACTTGAACAATCGTCAGTCCACTCGTTGGTGGTGGAAGTACCATTAAGGCACTCGATGGAGAGGACCGTCAAAGAAAAAGAAATAAGAGAAAGCCAAGAGAGGAGTTTGACCCGAGAGGGAGAGGGAGAGAGAGATCTAGGAAAATGAAAATGAGTTTGGCACTGTGTCTGAGTTTAGTGTTTATTGATGATTTTGTGTTTGATTGACAAGAAAATTTAAGAAAAATTGAGAAAGTTACTACAAGTTTTTTTTTCTTAATCTTTAAATCTGAATTCAGGTGAATTTTGATTTTTAATTCTGTTTTGATTTTTTTTTATTAAATTAAAATTAATAAATTAATTTTTTAAATTTATATGTTGATGTGTCATGGCTGATGTGGCATTTTTATAATATTTTAATTTCTCCGGCTGCTACCTCAGTTATTTCTGTCGGTTGACTGACGGAAAGGACGAAAATAACACACGTTAATTGGTTTAGGGACTAAAAGTGGTAAAATTAAAATGTAGATACCAAAATGGAAAAAAAGTCAAAATGTAGGGACTAAAAGTGCATTTACGCCTATAAGGGCACAGTTTGCAACCCAAGCCCAATATGTATGGGATTATGGGTTAATGAGCCCAGTACAATAAATTTGTAGAGAGTGGATCGAAGAACTAGGCCCTAGTGAATCTAACAATGACTAGGATGGGTTTGAAAGACAATCATGCAAGAACAAAGTACGTAAGGTTAGGTGAACGTATTGTCAAGGAGGCAAATGTTTGTATAGACCAATGAAACTGATTACAAGTGTGGTTCTGGTTGCTACAGTGTTCTTTCTCTATTTTTCCAATCACCCACCATTTCGGGGGTTTTTCACATTATATACCTCCTTCCTGGTGATCCTGGCCCTCCACTTGTTAATCATCTAGCCCACTACTTGAGTACTCGTCCCATCAGACACCCTTTTTAGTTCTCTGTGAGTTGCGATGATCAAGGTGACACTATTCAGGAGTTTTCTCCACATAAATGAGACCAAAAAAGTAGCTGCAGTGCATTTAATGCGGTGGTAACAGCTTTCTTCAGATATTCCTAAATTCCTGTTGCTTTTTATAGGCGTATGATGTAAGTCCTTATTCATGGAGCTTCCTAGAAGATCACCTTGATCATGGGGATACTGATTTAGGTCGCGTTTGTCATATCTGAGGAGGTGTTACTCCTCGGATCACCTTCCATTTGTTCTTGATTTGTGAAACTTTCAAATTGGAGTTCCCCAGGATTATTTGTCCCTTCTCGGACCATCCTATGTCCTCGGACCAAGCCCAAGGCCCAATATGTGACTTTGAGCCTTTATCCCTACAATGCCTATATATATATATATATATATATATATTCTTGGATATGTTCAAATTAGTCAATAAATTATGGTATATTTAAAAAAAAAAAATTTATTAACATCTTCTTTATTTATATAAAAAATATTATAATTATGTAAAATTAAATCTTTTTATGAATTATGTGTATTTGTGTGTGTGTATATATATATTGTTGTGTATTGTTGTTGAATGCAAAATGTATTACATTTTCCATTATCTAAAACTTATAAAAATAGAACATACTTTTAAATTCAAATTTTACATTATATTCTTATAAAATAATTATTATATTATATTTTTCCATGCATCGCATGAGTTTGTGACTAGTTTATATAATATCTAAAAAATAACATGTGACATTTGTTATTACTACTCTCATGTTGAGACACATTAGCATTGTATTTCGATCCACTTGAATCCATTCGGTCAATTTTGGTCCACTTTGGTCAATTTCAGTCAATTTTAGTGTACTTACTTAAGAATGGGAAAAGACATGTTTGGGTTGAAAGTAACTATTTTAAATCCAAATTTATTAAAAAATATAGATCTCAAACTCATTCCAAATTCTATTAAATTTTAGTAATTTAATCTCAAAATTTTTCAACATATATTTAATGAATCCAAACTTATTTCAAACACATTTATTTATTTATTTTATTTTGCTTAAAAAGTAACAACTTAACATTACTTATTGTTATTTTCAAAAAAAAAAAAAAAATACACATTACTTATTGTTAAGTTCTAAATCACAATTAGATCATATTCAAACCTTCGAGCCAATATATTTAGTCTTGAGACCTAACATATATTGAGTAATATTAATCTATAAATACTTGTTGAACATTCTTTGATTATGAGCTACATCGGGCTAGCATTTCAACCCATTTAGTCAGTTTAGTACACTTTGGTCCATTCTATCTATTTGAGTGCCCTTACTTAGAATAGTGATTTTTTGGCCATGTGTTTGTTAGAATTACTTGGTGCTCCAAATTGTGTCACTTTTTTGTGTAATATTTGTTTGATGGAAGTTCAGCTGTGTTCCTTTTTCTAATGATTGTGCAAGAAAGGATTAAGCCTATTGTGTGTTTGGCACAATTAGTTTTGAATGAACATATATAGGTTGTACATGTATCTTATTGCTTAGCCATATATATTGCTTTCTATAACTAACCAGGCCCACTGACTTGAACTCAACTCTTTGCACGCATCACTCTAAACAATGTCACTTAAAGGGATGAGACTGGTTTTCGCATACACCATGAAAGATTAGCCTTAATATAGAATTTAACTTGAAACAATGCCATGCTTGAAAGCCTTGAATTTTACGTAGAGGTAGAATGCTTGGGCACGTAGACTAGACTCACTCAAGAATTAAAGAGAATGGATGCGAATACATTAATTTGAGTTCCTTCTTCATACTTGCAAATTTCTGTTTCGAGTTTCTCCATTGAAATTCTAACACTCAAATTTTTACTACACTTCTTTTGGTGCAAGAAACCCCAAACTCTTAAAAGATGTAAAACCTCCATCTAATACCAAATTATGCCCATTAACAGACCTGGCATCATCAGAAACAAGATAGAGCACAATAGTAGCTACATCACTGGGTTCACAACTAATTTTTATAATGGCTCAAGAGGATTAAAATAAGAGAATATAAGATTAGAAAAACATCTGACATAGGGAATTGCAAACTTGAGTGGTTCTTTTCATATGCGGGATAACAGTTGAGTGGTTAACAGAGCCTGCAAACTTGTTTGAGGTTGAGAGAACGGAGATTTTTGAGTTTTGCATGCATGCCTATTGCTGATATCCATTTTCGCAATACATTTTTCTACAAGCCTCATTCATGTATTGTATTATATTATATTCTTTTAAGTATGGCCCAAGCCCATATAACATATTGAGAGAAATTAAGGAAGTGTGGTTTGGAGGGTATGGGTCAGTTTCTTTCAAATCTTTTGGATGAGCCCAGCCCATGCGTGTCACCAAGTAGACAAAGGACACTAGTAGCATCTTAGGCTTACGGAGGAAGTCTTGTACTTGAAATTTCCACCCCAAAAAAGCTTTTATACTTTGGCTAACTATGGCCCAAAGTTTCTGCCCTAACCTATTTTTCACATTAAAAATAGTTGGCTCTCATTGGCCAACTCCAACTACTAGCCCTTACTTATGTGAGCCTCCCAAGAGTCTAAAACAACTAAAAATGAGAAGCCAATGGGGGTTTAGTCAAAATTTTCTCAAATTATGCATAAAGCAAGCTAACTCTTTTACCCTACTAAAGCAAATATGAACCAAACATCAACTTAGCACCTTGGAGGTCCATAATGTCATCTTTTAGCCTAAAAACCAGTCATTAAGGACACCTAAAGGCTGCTATAAAACTCTCCCTCTAGCTCAAAATAGAATTAACTACGTTTTATCTACATAGTTGAAACTTTAGAACAAAAGTCCATTCAACCAGCTAACATTCTCATGATTCTGAAGTCAGGGGCTAGAAATATGGGTATAGGGGAACCTTTCCTCTCTTCTTCACAACCTCTCTCAATTTCCTATTTTCGTTGATTGTGAGTCAAAGTTTTTGACCTGTGTTGTTTTTATGCATTTTTTTTAACATTTTGGTTATTGATATTTTGATTTCTCTCTTATTAAAGCACCATTAGCTTTTATTTACTAAATATTGGACTTTTGGGCTTGATACTCTCCACAAATAATCAATTTTAAATGCTTTGATATACTTGTGTTAACCTAGCCTTGTTTTACATTTGTACTTGAAGCATAATAGGTTGTTAGTTTTCTTTTTTTGTTTATTTTATGTTCTATGTTTCTAGGCTGAGTTTCGGGTATGTGTAGGTATGCATGCATATGCCTACAAATGGGATTCACATGCATACCCTATGTATGCGCACGTACACTCGTGCCCAAAAACCTAGATTATGTTTTTTTAATTTTTGTTTATTTTTGTTTTTGTTTTTACCTGTTTTCTTTCATATGTTTAGCCTTGGTTTGTTATGTTTTTCCCATATTTGAGTCCTGAAATTAGTAGTTCAACATGTTTTGTATTAGATGAATGATTAGGGTTTATATCTTTTTGGATACCATGAACATGCATATGAACATGAATATGCATTGATGCATAGGTGTTGTGATACAGTAAGATAAGTGAGGTAAGTCATACATTGACCACATGCACATGCATTTGAGTGTTTGAACATGAGTTATTTAAATATTAATAGTATGCTTGGTTGAATGTCATTAGGATTTGGTTGATGTTTATGTTTAGTTTTATCTTATTGATGTTATTGCCATGTGATATGTTTATAGCCCTTAGAGAATCTGAATTTTGTTGTAATAGATGAATGCTAGATTTGGGGATGATATGCCATGTTGTTTGCTTTAGATGCATGTTAAAGTTTGTGTGAGTTTAGAATATCATATTAGAAGACCCTTTGATGGGATTAGGACTTGGAACACAATGAGTGGAGGCCAACCTATAGGTCGGGTAGAGTTAGGTGCCTAACACCTTCTCACCCCTATACCTAAACTTAGGACACGTGCTCTGGTAAGATTAGTTCTTCCATAAAAGCAATATATACATGATTCCTAGACCTAATCTAGGTGGTAGCTCCATTTACACCCTTTGTCATGGTTCACTCTAGGCCAAGGCGTACTTCCCACGTAAAGACCCAAAACTTGTTGTGGACGCTTGCGCCTACAACAAGTGGCATGCCTATGCCATTAGTTTGCTCCCCCATTGTACTCATTGTTTAGAAGAAGTGTGCATAGGTGGGGCTTGGGTATTGGCCAAAACTACTGGATTGTCTCTATAGTCTTTCGGCATTACCGCCCACGGCAATGCCGAAAGAGGGAAATTGTAGACACCCCATTTTGTTCTGACCTATACCCTAGCCCCCGATCCCAATGACGAGAAATCAAATCACTACCAAAGTGATCAACGCCATGTGTGGAGCCTAATGACTTAATAGAGCCCAAAATGTGGTCCAAGAAACCAAGCCTAAGCCCAAAATCTATTTTCAAGCCCAATACCCATTTTAAAGCCTAATTTCCAAAGGGAGTACAAAATGTGCGTACACTGGGTATATGATGCATATGAACCCAATCTACGGCATACACACCTTTTGCTTAGAAGCCTAAAATTACTCATTTCCTTTTTGGTGGGATTTTTTGGTCAATCAGTTTGACCAATTGACTGACTAAAATGTCCAACCAAATTCTAGCCTCCACTGAGCCTATAAATACCTCCAATTTCCACCACCAAAAGGATTCTACTATTCACCCATAGCGAAAGCAATGTGAAAATTACTCCAAAATACTTATATTCTTAAGTTTCTTTATCAGACCCAAAAAAGAACTTTAATCCAAGTTGTTGATTCACACATAAAGCTACGGTAGCTGATTCCAGCCAAGGGATCGATCAATCTACATCCCTGTAAGGTATTAAAGAGATGAGATATATGTCTTTCCCATAACCATATCTCATTCTTTCTTTTTCTCTTTATCTATATTACTATTTAAGGGATTTCTCCTGTTTGGAGCTTTCATTTTACATGCCTAATATACCCTTAAATTCACCTATATAGAAAGCTTAAATATTATGGTTAGACATGTAAAATTGCTAATTTAAAAACTCCTAAATTTTAGCTAAATTAAAATTTTTTTTCCCTCTATTTTAGGTTCGTCTCTCTCTCAAAGATATTTCCTTATCCATATTCCTTAAAATTAGGCACTTCCACCTCTCCTTATTCCTTCTAAACAAATCAAACACAAATAAATGTCTTCCTTCCTCCTATTTAATCTTTTTATATATATATATATATATAACCTCTCTTTTTCTCTCTCAAATGAAGGACCAACAAGGTAATTCTCTTAGTGCTGTTTATTTTTTTTATTGCTTATTTGATTTTGATTTATTTATTATAGAAATTGTAAGAAAATAATTTTAAATAATAAACATTGTATAATAACTATTTTTAGGGTTATTGGACCAATTGAGGCTGTTGTATATTTGCTTTTATGGTGGCAAAAGTAAGGAACTTAGGACCAAATGAGATTGAAGTCAGACATGAAAAAGATTCAAAAGATTGCACTGTTTTCTTACCCTATTTGCTTTCTTTTCTTTTCTTTTTCCCATTTTTTTTTTGCCTTTCAATTCTACTTAAAAGTTATTATTTGTTGGATATGAGTGAGTTACATGTGTGAATAGATTTTTTTTTCCAATTTTTTTGCATTCTTTTTGTTATTTTGTAACTCTGAACTATAAATTTTTGGGATAAAAAGTGTAATTATTTACTTTATTGTAATGCAATAGGTTTGTCCATGATGATAGGTTCTTGAATGTAAAGACATGGAATTAGAAGAGATAAAGTAGGATGAAATTATTGTGAAAAACAAGGCCATGAGTCAATGCTTAGTATTTAAATGCTAAGCATTGACTCATGGCCTTGTTTTAGTGACGAATGTATTGCAAACAATTATTGTATGGAAGGCGTTTGAATTGGATACTTGTTTTATTTTTTACTTGTGGAATGTATGGATTTTTTTTTTTTTTTTTTATAAATGTGTTGTTGAAATAAATGTGTTATTCCAATGTGAGGTTTCAATAATGCAATGACAGGTTACAGGTTAATATCAAAGCCATGAAAAAAAAAAAACAGAAAATAAGTTTTAGTGACAAATTTTTTCGTCACAAATATAGCAACAAAAAATTGTTTTAGTTACGAAAATTTCTTCACTAAATATAACAAAATTTTGTAAGAAATTATTTTAGTGACGAAAATTTTCATCACTATATGTGCTTGGATTTTCTTAAAAATAGTTTTAGTGACGAATTTTTTCGTCACTATATGTACCCAAACATAGTTTTAGTGATGAAATTATTCGTCACTAAATATGATTTAGTAAACTAAAGTGTTTTTAGTGACGAAATATTTTCGTTACTGAATAGTGTTTTTAGTGAGGAAAACATTTAGTGACGAAACGTTTTTATATATATATAGCTCAAATGAACATTGGCACACCACCATACTCTGCATTATTGCTATTGGATACTGGTATCGATAATACATGGGTTCAAGCTGCTAAGTGCGCCATATGTTTCCCCTTAAAATATGAAGGTTTCGATTATCGTAAGTCTGAAACATACTATGCTGCAGCTTGTAAACATCCCCTTTGTGTTCCCAAAATATGTAAAAATAACGTGTGCCTTTATGAGTCCGTATATATTAATGGATTTAGTTCCACTAAGGGTATTCTTTCGATTGACACATGCACATTCCCTTCCAATGAGGAATCTGTAAGCTTCCCAGATTTAGTTTTTGGTATGGGCTATGAAAATCAAAATATTAAATTTAGTCGAAAAATGGGAGGTGAGAATGTAATAGCAGGTATTTTGGGTATGGGATCAGGAAGACGATCAATCCTAAGCCAACTACAGTCGGTGACCAACCTAAGTTTCTCATATTGCCTTCCTTCATGGAACAATGAAGTGGGAACCTACACATATTTACGTTTTGGTGATGATGCACAAATTAGTGGAAATGCTCAAACAATGGTACAGTCAACACCAATGTTACCCAATGTAAATAGATACTATGTGACAGCACTGAGTATTTTCATGAATGAAGTGCTGCTTCCAATAGATGTAACTCTGTTTCAATTGAGAGCTGATCGTACTAATGGATTTGTTATTGATTCAGGAAGTGGAGCAACTTTTCTTGTTCCGAAAGCATATAACGTTATCAAAGAAGAAATGATTAAATACTTCTTGGCATATAACTGGCATCCCATGGAGAGGTCAGACCTGGTACCATATGACCTTTGTTATAATGTCATACCAAGTGGAGATAAAAAATTACCAACATTAAAAATTCGTTTTATTGGAGCAAACCTTGATCTAGATTCTAAACGAATCTTCGAAGTAATTGACAATATGTTGTGCATGATTATCATGCCTATTAATGAACGAGGACCAAGTCTTCTAGGGGCGTTTCAACAAGTAGATTATCGATTCTTGTTTGAAGTTAAAGCCTCTTTATTGTCGTTTGTCCTTGAGAAATGTCAATTTAATTAGAAGGAAAAAAATAAATTGAATAAAAAAACTCAGGAAAGTTTAATATACATTGTAATTTCGTTTTTCTTTGTAAGGGGTGGGGCTAATATCGTAAGTATCAAAATTTTAGCAATGTTATTAATTTTGTTTCATTGTAGCCGATATATCTTGTACCGGCATGCAATTTGGTACGGTAATACCACTTGTTCCATCTTGAGTCAAATTTGAACCAATTTCAGGGCATTCTGGCCATTCTAGTCAATTTCGGCCGCCGTCAGATTTTGGCTTTAAAAAAACAGAAAGAAAAACACTTTACAAACCCATCAATCTTAGGTCACCACCATGTCTGGTTGCTGTTTTCGTGAATGAACCCAACCCTCTTTTTCTTCTCCGTTTTGTATCCACCGGTAAGTTGTGTTTAGTTTTTTATTTTATGTTGTCCTCTAGAGTCTAGCTTTGCTGTCCTCTTTTATTTGATTTCAAGTTTCAACTTTCATTTGCTTCCTCTAGTGTGAGCCATGTGATTATCTTTGGAAATGACAAAGGAAAGTAAAAAAAAAAAAAAAAAAATCCACAATAATTGTCAGACCTATTAATTTCATTTCCTCTCAATAAGTTTTTATTTTTATTTTCCCTATTATCTAGGTACAATGGTACATGTTAATTTTATTTATTCTAAAAAAAAGAGGTATTACTATTTATTATTGGGAAAATTATTGTGTACTCCCGGAATACCATATATACGTACTCCCTCATCTCACATGAATGATGGGTCCCACTAATTAAATTCATGGTGGGACCTACCATTCATGTGAGAGGGGGGACTACACATTTATGGTACTCCGGGAGTACTTAATAATTTTCCTTATTATTGCTATTTAAGGGGGTTTCTTCTATTTGAAATCTTCAATTTTGAATATATTTTATGCACGTTTGATATATTATTTCTTAAAAACTAGCAAACACTAAACTAGCAGTTTACTCCATTTCAAATCCTAAATTTAGTTTCTTAAAAATTCATTCATGTGAAACCTTACTAATAATAAATAAATTCAAATTGAAAAATTATATTAAATTCAAAATAAAAAAAGGGCCTCATCGCACATGCGGAGCGCGTATGATGAAGATAGTAGTTATTATTATTATTATTATTTAGTTTTAATCCCATATATTAATTAAAATATTAAGAAATTTTTTGTGCATGCTGCCAATAATTGCTTTGACTTTCACATTTATTGTATTGTTTTTTTTTTTTTTTGAGGAAATATTGTATTGTTTACTATTATCCAAAATATGATTTTTATTTGTAGAAAAATTATAAATATGTAAAGTTGTGATTTACAACTATGTTTTATGTTGGCTTTATTCCATGACAAAAAATGTTGTAATTGCTTTAATTTTGTTTCTTGTATTTTGTTGGATTTTATTGTATTAGGTTTAGTATTAAGTTGGCGAAGAATCGAGTATAAAATGAAGAATCAGTGCAGTTTCACGATTGGCTCACGAGAAGGGTTGCCATGAAAAGGGCGCGTGAGAAGCACTTGTTAGAAGTTGAAAAGTCATGTCAGCCTGGAGGATTTTGCAAGTGTCTCGCGAGTAAGGCCTTCTCGCGAGATACCCGCGAAACTCTCTTCCTGGAAGATTTTAAGTGTGACTTTCTTACCCTTCACCCATACTATATATACTCTCATCACCCACAAAAGTATGAGAGGCCATTCAGAGAGAAAAACACTAGATAGGTTTTCTACAACACACACCTATCTTTTAGAGAGAGAGCTACTCATCCTTAGTGAGAAATCATTCTAGCCTCTTCTCCTTCCCTCTCCTATTGTCATACCTTGAGAGGAGATTTGTACCCAAACACAACTCATACCTTTTCAGAGTGTAGAGAGTGTTTTGAAGCTTGGAAAGCTTTGGGGATTTGCCAAAAGAAGCCGGTGAGGCTTGGCAGATGCAATTGAGCGTATTGCGGGATTCAGAAAGTTAGAGAAGATATGGCTCCGAGAAGTCCGTTGGTAGCAGGAGCTTGGAGGGCTTAAGTACATTGGGTAGACTAGGCTTGGAGGGTCTTTTGTTATTCGTGTATTCCAACTTTATTCTCTAGTGGATCGATTTATCGCTTGGAAGGCGGCAGAAAGGTTTTTCGCCGAGTTCTTCAGTTTCCTCTTCGATAACATATCTTGGTGTTATCTTATGGTTGCGTCTCTCTTCCCTTACTCTTGTGTTTTACTTTTATTGTTTGTTATTCATATTTATGCACTAGAGTAGTTATCAGTTTATTACACGTCATTTGCTCTTTTTTTGCACTTAGATAAGTTAGAGTAAAAGCAATCTAGCCGTAATTTTTAATTGGGGGTCTAAACAAGTTCTTGTGAAATATATTTTTAATCCAGCTTTAACATGAATTTTATTTGTAGAAAAAATTATAAATAAAAATATTTTTTTAATCCCACTTTAACATGAATTTTCTATGTTAAAGGTGAAAGATAAAAACCCCGTTAACCCGGTCTTAAAACCATCAAAGCACGTTTTCATTTATTACTTGCAAGTAGAATTTAGTCTAAACGAAGTTTAACCCTCCAACATCCAACATATACGAGAGAAGGAAAGAGTGAAATTACCAGTGAATGGTGATTCCATATTTCCCATGATTATGTACATTAACTTAAATAGTATCCCCTTTGTGAACTAGAATGGTTGGCCCGGAGAAATTGTCATTTACACAGTCTTTGTGCTGCATAGTCTTCTATAATTTGTCTCCTTCAGCTTCCATCCCAAATTGCAGGATGGGAAAAAAAAGAAGTTTAGAAGATGTGCTAATATCAATGAATATCAATCATAAAACTCTATTTTTAACTCTTTAGATGTCACATAGGTTTTGACTTTTGAGCATGAAAATCTTATATGCGTTTGAAATGAAAAGCATAAAAAAATCAACCCATTTTAAAGTTAATTGAATGACTAGTGCTGCGGATATTACAAATTTTACTATATTGAGTTTATAAATTTATTTGTCACTAAATATAAAAAGACAATTTAAATATTCATTTATAAAATCATTTTTTTAATAAATTTTTCTAACTCAACTCATTAGAGAACAATGAGAGAAATGTGCCTTTACTTTGTGATCTTCTTGAAGTGTTCATAGTGTAAGTAGCGTGCACAAGTGGATTTTCACCGCAACACCATTAACACAACTAACCGATATTCTGCGTGTTGCGTGGGGCATTTTGATAAATTTTGTAAAAAATTATTTACGACCCATTGATTTCATGGATTCTATTATTGTTAGTTATAGTTAATCTATGAAATTTTCTAGTAAAACTAAATTCAAACTAAATACACATGGAAAAATTCCTCTAATTCATGCAACCAACAAATGTCATTAGGTCAAAGTTCACATTGTCACCTATAAACCTAGTGGTTCCTATGTGTATTTCTTGTATGATTTATGCTTTATATAGATTCTATAGTGTTAATTTCAACGTTTCTTATGCCACTAAAATCTCTATCTCCACTATATCAACACCTACAATTTTTATGTCAATGAAAGCAGCTTTTCCTTTAGTTTCAGAATTAATATGAGAGATAAAATTATGGCCCATTAACATTTTAATTGAAGAAACGTTTGATTTTCTGAGATCGTAATTATAATAGGGTGAAAATTGAAAGAAGGACATCTTAATCAACTAGATATAAAAACTACTAGAATTTCATGATACAACAACATAAACAATAATGTCATAGTGACGCAACAATATCACAATTTAACCTCCAAATTTTAATTGAACTAAAAGCAGCCAAAACACCAAAAATACTACAAATCCTTACCAAGTACATGCATCATATGGAAAACCAAAAATCTAAATCGACACATAATATGAAAAAACCCATTTAAACACATTACAATGCTACATTAGTAAAAACGTATACGTAAAATTTTAAAAAAATATTTAAGAAGAACATAATATTTTGGAAATTAACATACTTCTCAAAAAGGGAACCAAAGATATTGTGAGAGAAATTATGAAAGTTTAATATTTAAGTTCAAAGGATATGAGGATTTATATTGGACAAATGTGGAGACAAATAATCATATTATCCAATTCATTGAATTTGACTTTTGCAATTCAACATGAGATTAACTTCGGCCAGGAGCTAGTGCAAAAGTGAGGTTTTATGCCACCAATGAATAAACGCCACATCATCACTTTGTTGAAAAATCAATACACATTAAAACACACAATCATAACTCAATTACACCTTACAATGGATTTTTTTAGAAAATAACTATAAAACTCAAACAATATTATTAGTTAACCAAGGTTTGAAACTATTTTGATTTCTAACAATTCGATTTCAGAGGGGTCGATTTTGATGAATAAATCGAGTATATTGCACTCGATTTCCCATCGCACCAGAAGCTGAGTTGGACAAAGTGTCCACGTAGGCCGGAAATCGAGTCCAAAGAACTCGCTTTTCCTTCATTGAAGTCGAGTCCAAAGGACTCGGTTTAGCTTAATGGAAATCGAGTCCTCTTAACTCGATTTCAGTATACCCAGCCAAAAAACTTACACGGATTTTTTTCGTGTAAAACCCTTTCCTTTTTTTTCCCCAAATGCCGCCTAGGTTTCTCCACTTCCAAGCCCCAAAAACCCATGAAAAAATCAAATCCAAAACAAATCAAACCCACTCTCCAACGTGTTCTTCTCTTCCACTGATCCGATCCGATCACCTGAAGCTTTCGTCGGGGTTTAGTCAAAATCGACGCCTGGCTTCTTCGTTTGCTCGTCGGTGTTGTTGGGTTCGTTGGGGTTTGGTCAGAATCGACGCCTGGGTTCGTCGGCAAGAAACCACATTCGTTTGCTGGGTTCGTTCTTTGCTGGGTTCATTCTTTGTTCGTTGTTGCTGGGTTCTGTGGACGGATGTTGTTTTTACACAAAAAAACCAAGTTCACTGGACTCGATTTTTCTACATGGAAAACTAGTTTAGTGGACTCGATTTCCATGTATGAAAATCAAGTCTAGTGAACTCGATTTTTGTGTATAAGAAACGAGTCCACTGAACTCGATTTCTTGGCCTACGTGGATAACTTTTTCACCTCAGCCGCGGGTAAAGTAGGCGAATATGAGCAGGAAAATCGATTTCTCTGGACTCGAATTGTTATAAATCAATATAGTTTCAAACATTGCCTAACTTATGCTATTGTTTGGGTTTTATTGTTATTTTCTAAAATATCCCCCTTACAATCTGTAAACACGAATACAAGACAGACTTGAAGAGCTAAATGCCTAAACCTCAAATCTCATTTCTTCCTTTCATCTTAGCACCGAAGCTTCATACGCTGCCACACTCGTCATTTCTGGAGTTGGGGCCGCCACATCGAACCTCAAGGTGTGTTCTTTTATGATTTGTTATTTCCCCAAATTTTGGATTTCGAAATTTTAATGGGTTTGGGTTATTTTTTAGATATCAATCACTTGATTTGGTATGGGTTTTGTTGATTTGGTATGGATTTTGCTAGATTTTGGTATTTTCATGGGTTTTGATTGAATTCTTAAGTGGTAGGTTCAAACCCCCAAAAAAATCTGATTGTTTTTTTTTTTTTCCCAGCTAGCCTGGGTTCTTATGATTTTTATTTCTGCTCAAAATCATGATTCTTGTGTGCTTCTTTTTTGAGTTATGAAATTTTTTTTAGGCTTTCTATGTATTTGGATCCCCTGTAATGCTCTACCCGTTGTTCTTTTGGAAGGATTAATTTAGTTAGTTGAATTGTTCTTTATGTGGAGTTGAAAAATATGACAAGTTGACAACATCAGAAGGAGAATATATGTTCTAGTAATTCATTTTCTAAATCTTTTAGTAAATGGTGCGAACTTTAGCTTGTGGTTCAATCTTTTTTCTATCACTATTATTAATTTTGTTGTTGATAGCTTATCTATCCATCTAAACTTTTCATATGAAACCTTTTACACCCATATGAATGATGTTTGAACTCATGCTTCCTTGTAAATTCATAATAGGCTTTGGGTGCTAAATCAAAAACAGGAAAAATATGGGTGAGAAACTGCTGAACTGATCAGTGTACAAATGGTTTTTCTTTTCACATGTTGAATAGCTACATTGTTGTCTTCCACTGTAATCGCCTCTTGAATTCATAAGATGCCAGTTTATCATTGTAATTATTCCTAGTTACTTTATTTTATTTTATTTTTTTGATAATTCAATAGTTGAGGGAGGGAGACTTGAACTTTGGATGTCACCTTTAGGAATACTAGGAGTCACTAATTGAGTTACAAGGCTCTTGGCTAAATTTATTAGAACTGTTTTTTGGCAGATACCTATAATTTATTCATTGTTTCAGATATGACATATCTTTGGCATGTCTAATTCACTGTGTAACATTATCATTGTCGTTGGCATCTCATAATATGCTCAGTGTGTTGTGATCAGATAGCACCTTCTCCCACCCCATATATAAGGTTTAGAAGGTGAAGTCATTAGTTCAAATCTCCTAGGTTTGTGTGAGTTGTGTTTGTAATTCCTTGATTTTCTCAAACTTGTAAATGGTTCATTGTCCTATTTTTTGCCCAATACTAATAGCAATAACATTGATTTTCTATGTGTTAATTTAAGGGTGTTGTGAAATTCTTTTGCTCACATCTCTGCATTAATAGGTCATAGGAATTGCTGGTATCAAGGGAGCAAACAAGATTGATTAACTTGACCTGGAAACGTATGATCTTACTATCCGGGTTGCTCTAGGGGAAATGCAAATGACTACACCGATCAGAAGACCTTTACAAGATGCTATGTTAGTGTATTGGTTTTAAAAGAAATTGGAAAAGGGATGCTGTGAATAGAAGCAACCATATGCTGTTCATGAACTTGTCTTATCATTGTTCTGATTGTGTACAGGCCATTTTGATTTTATTATTTTGTTCTCTGGATGTAATGGATTCGATTTGGGGTGTGCAACACTTGGTTTTTGTTAAACATCTGCATATAATGATTTCAATCTATATCATTCATTGTCTACAAGTGATTTTTTTTGTAGTTCAGAGAACAGTTGTGCTGTCATGATCACGGGGCTTGCATTTTTGTAGCTTCAAATGAAAGTCATATCGATCTAAATATTGAAACTTCAATGAGAGGAGTAGTTGTTTTCTGATTTTAACAATACTAGAGGGATCCTTTCTCAATCCCTTGACCTGAAAAAATCTTAGAGCCTAGCCAATGTCTTTTTTAATGTGAAGTCTATCTCTCTGTACATACACGTAGCGGATTTAACATGATGCCTAACAAATCAAGAATTTATTAAAAAAAAAAGAAAAAAAAGGATTGATTGAGATTTTCTTGATTGAAAGTTCATAACTTTCTGGTTAAATAGTATAGAACTTTGTATCAGGTTTAGATAGAAGTTGAGGTCTGGTTGCATCCTGTATAACTGTGATCTGTTTGGATCGTGTGAATCTTTGAAAGAATGCAAGGTTTCAGATTGCCTTCTCATCTGTTTACAAAAGTAAAAGTAACTGGAGGGTTTGATCTTTATATTCTAAAATATTTTGCTATATTTTTTCCCTCACCTCTCTGAATATGTGTGATAGAATTTAAACTTTGTAAAGGGTCTGTTGTATGATATTTGGATTAGGTGCGCGCATGTTCATAACTGTCCCCAATCAAATAAGTTTGCTAATGGGTTTGCAAGCTAACCATCTCCTAAATACAACTGATCAAGATTCTACAAATAACAAAATTGGAGTATTTTGTGAATTTCATTACATGGAGAGCAAAACTTGACCCCCCCTAAATATGGTTGTTTATTTATAAGCAATAAAGAGTTGTAATAATAATAATAATAATAATAATAATAATAATAATAATAATAAACACATTTGAAAGGTGACTTATACCTTCATTGCCAAAGAAAATACACATTTTAAAGGTCACTTATGTTGAAACAAACACTTTAAAATGTTGCCAAGGCTCTCTTGTTTTTCTACAAAATTTTCTAGTAAACATGTTTTTTTTTTTTTTTGCAATTGTTTCTTGAGCGAACGACCCTTCTTACCTGAGTAACTTCTTCAATAAATAATAGATAAAAAAAATTTAGACTAAAAGTATCACGTATCCTTCACTTAAGCAAGGTCTTTACAGAAAGTTTGCTTGTCCTTTTGCAATTTTGCTAGAGCGGAACTTAAATCGCTTGAGCAAAACTAAATTTTGCTAGAGAAAATTTAAATCTTGATCAAGTGAGATTTTGAAATTTTGGAATTAATTTTACATTACAATTCTCTCTATTCTTCTAATTACAACCATGTATAACTTCAATGTGGTAAAGGGTAGGGATTATCTATCCAGGATAGATTATAGTATTATACAACTCTTTCATGTTCATAATCAATGACAATGCTTTTTGTGCGTCCTATCAACAGTCCTTTCCAGCAACACCAATAACTGCTCCAACTTCAGTCTTCCCTATTGCAAACCAGCATAAAGAAATAACTCAAGTTAATAAACAAAAGTGGGTTTAGAAATGGACTTACATCTAATTACAAACATCAAGTTTTGATTGAATTAAAACTCAAATTCAAATTAACTCAGCAAGAACCACTTTTTCTTAATTAAAGTGATGTACATATGAAATCAACCAATGGTTAATCCAAGATAATATAGGATACTTAGGATATAGTATGCAGACTTTGGAAAATTTGATCCAAAAGAAAGTTAAATAGAGCAAATACATCAATTTGGATATGATAAATTTTTGGTAACTGTTAAAAGTATTTGTCCATCAAAATTTTGAAAAAAAAATTATACATACTTAATACATACACACACACACACACAAGATTTTATTAGAATTTTGCTCCCTGGCCCTAACATAGATCTGCCAATGCAGATGCCATTGCAGCAAATTCTGGAAGCAGGACTGAGTTCACTAAAAGACTCCCAGCAAGCCAACATGTGAGGCCAGCTATGATAAACCCAATTGGTTGTCCTGATATGATGGGGCTAATGAACTAAGAATATAGGCAGAGTCTTTCCTATATTTTAATTATTCTGCTTAAATAAAATACTTACAGCCCTCTCAGTTACAATAATGTGTACTCTTCAGTATAGTCCTATTGATGGTTTGGCTTTTGCTAATTGTTGGGGTTGTGATTCGGTGGACTAAAAGTGACATAAAACTATAGGTTCTACTAGTCCACAAATATTGTGCAGAAATCCATGTTTTGTAAGTTTTGAGTTTTGGCTTCAATACCTTTTACTCTTATCTTTAAATGGTCACACACCCTGATTGGCTTAATCAACCTATATGGCTAACTAATGTACATCATAAAGAACAATTCTACCAACTAAATGAATCCTTTCAAAAGAACAATGGGCAGAGCAATACAGGGGATCCACAATACATAGAAAACCTAAAAACAAATTCATAACTTAAAAAGGAAGCACAGCAGAAATAAAAATCACAAGAACCCAGGCTAGTTGGGAAAAAAAAAAACAATCAGATTATTTTTAGGGTTTGAACCTACCACTTAAGAATTCAATCAAAACTCGTGAAATACCAAAATCCAGCAAAATCCATACCAAATCAACAAAACCCATACCAAATCAAGTGATTGATATCTAAAAAATAACCTATACCCATTAAAATTTCGAAATCCAAAATTTGGGGAAATAACAAATTATAAAAGAACACACCTTGAGTTTCGATGTGGCGGCGTATGGAGCTCCAGTGCTAAGGGAAGAGGAGGAAATGAGATTTGAGGTTTAGGTGTTTAGCTCTTCAGGTCTGTCTTCTATTCGTGTTTGCGGATTGTAAGGTGTAATTGAGTTAGGATTGTGTGTTCTAGTGTGTATTGATTTTTCAGCAAAATGATGGCATGGCATTTATTCATTGGTGGCATAAAACCTCACTTTTGCGCTAGCTCCTGACCGAAGTTAATCTCATTCAACATTGAAGTTAGTCTTGTGAAAATTTTAAAAAGTTCTTTTAATTCCTATATTTTCCATGACTTTTTAAATTCATCCATATCTATCTAAAGCATTTAAAGTTATAAATGTATAGTTTCTAAAATGAAAAAAGTTATAAATGTATACAAATTCTTTGAATTTTATTAATTAATACATTGAAGTCACTCCACAAATATAAATGCTTGTAGGGTGTGGGGGGTAAGGGCCCGAGTTCAAGTCTCTAGAAGGGAGTTTCACACACATATATACTTAGATTAGGCTAGAGTAAGAATTCTATCTTGTATCAAAAAATTAATACATTGAAATAAATGCATTTTTTTATTATTTAATAGTTTGACATAAATACTAAATTTAGATGAGGTGATTTTAATTCCTACATTTTCCATGACTTTTTAAATTCATTCATATCTATCCAAAGCATTTAAAGTTATAAATGTATAGTTTCTAAAATGAAAAAAGTTATAAATGTATACAAATTCTTTGAATTTTATTAATTAATACATTGAAGTCACTCCACAAATATAAGTGCTTGTGGGGTGTGGGGGGTAAGGGCCGGGGTTCAAGTCTCTAGGAGTGAGTTTCACACACATATATACTTAGATTAGACTAGAGTAAAAATTCTATTTTGTATCAAAAAATTAATACATTGAAATAAAAGCATTTTTTTTATTATTTAATAGTTTGACATAAATACTAAATTTAGATGAGGTGAAAGTCCAAATGAAAATAATATTATACAATGCATCACTTGGCAGAACCTCATACTTTCCTAATGGTCACTCCACAAGAATAAGTGCTTGTGGGGTGTAGGGGTAAGAGCCGGAGTTTAAGTCTTCATGAGAGAGTTTCACACACATTTACACTTAGATTAGACTAGAATAAAATTTCTATTTTTATCAAAAAATAAAATAAAATAAAATCACTTTTAAGTGCCAAAATACGCATAAGAAAAATGAGTGTATATATAGACTTTAGTGTGCCTTGTCATCTTCCAATTTAACGCAGGGCCGGCTTAATATATGATGCAAGTGATGCATTCGCCTAAGGCCCCCAAATAAAAAAGGCCCCCACTTGTAAAAAAAAAAAATTATATATATAATATATTTATTTATATATTTTAATTAAAAAAATTTAAGCACTTTTATTGGTGAATAAAATGTATTAAAAAGGCCCCATTGTATTCTAAAATGCAAAAGATTAAAAAGGGAAAAAACAAAAATAGTCAAACTTCAGCTAACAAAATTAAATTTTAAGAGACAAATTTATTAACTCACCCTTGAAATATGCTCAAATCAAAATTAATACCAGAAAAATTCATTAATAATACAACATAATTGTCTTGAAATATGCTAAAATATAGATTATAAATTTCAAAAAAAAAAAAAAAAATCTCTCATCTCTCTGCCTCTCTATCCATCTTCTTACCTTTCTTTTCTTCATCTTCATCTTGATTCTTGATCCTTTTTCATAAACTCACTCAATCAGTCTAGCTTGAAATTTTTTTTTGTTGATTCCCTTCAATTCACAGCTACCAGAGGTAATCTTCTTCCTCTCTTTGCCTTTCCAAAAATGAAGATGATGACTCTTCCATTTATTTAACTTAAGTTATATATATATATATATATATATTTAGTTTATTTCACTGCACAATTATTTGATGGGAGTTCCATCATGGGACACGTTTTTTGCTATGATAGGACCTTTTTCTGCTATGATAGGAGACGATTTTTGCTTTAAAACTTAGCCATAGGATGATAGCGTATAGGCTGGACGCTGGGCTCTACATTGCTGCATAGGCACACAGCATCATAGGCTGCACAGTGCGCAACTGTGCAGTGCAGCCCATAGTTATACAACACGGTTTCTCACCTTCTTTTTTTTTGTTTTTTGTTTTTATCTAACCAAGGTTTCTCACTTTATCCATTATTATACCAATTAATAATTTGATGGGTATTATATTAACTCATTTGTATTATAGTGACACTAATTTATTAAACTATATATTAAATTAATTTTTATTTGTACATGTTTAGACTTTAAAGTGGTCACGGCTTTAAAAAAATTGCAATAATCAAGTTCTATTGTTCTATACTTTAAATTTTATTTTTAGTTAAATTATCATTTTTAATTATAAATTTTGTTTTATTTATCTATAAATATTTTCTCATTAAATAAAAAAAATCAATATATATATATTATTTGATTAATATTTAAATATAAAAAAGTCGCTTAAAATTTTCGCCTAAGGCCCCCAAAATTGTTGAGCCGACCCTGATTTAACGTGTAGTTTATATGTGTAATAAACAGTAACGCAGCCCTAATTTTATTAGTTTATTTTCATAATTACCTTCCGGGACGTTGAGTCAATGAGTTACACTATCGATTTCAGTCTGTTTCTAATCACAGCTTTCACGTTACCTTAAAATAAGCAGCCCCATCTGTTTTTTAGTCAATATGGCTTAGAAAAATAAAGGTTGTTAGATCCCACCAACAGTAGCTCGAGATAAATAGAGAAAGGAATTTTTTTTTTGGAAGCTATATTTGCAAATCTAGTAGAGATTTTGACTGTGTAATCAACAAGTAATGTTAGAATATTGATTAAATTTACTATTTAAGTTTAGCTTAAGTTTTTGGTATTAAGCTAGAATGATTCTCAACTTTACAAGTGAGGTAGAATAGACCACCATTGCATTTCTAGACTTTTAAGCGCGCCTGAAATTGCGCAAGACAAATGGTCTTTTGGACGACGGAGTCAGAATCGCATGAAATTTGATAGGTTGAAGAGAAATGGTCTTTTGAGCAATAGTAATTGTCTTGCCATGAGGTACCCCTAACTTTGGCGAATTCTTCCGTTTAGTCTCAAAAACAGTGTTTTGTCATTTATAGTAATGTAGACGACTAAATTTCTTAGTTCGAAATAAATCAAACAAGTAAAATAGTTGCACAAATGTGAATTTGTATTGATGATTGTGTGGTACAATTCTCTGTGATTACAAAAGAGTGATCCTCTGATTCAATCTCCTTGCAAGACTTATTGATTGGAATTGTGGTAATGTGATTTTGATTTGAACACAAGATATCCTTCAATTTGGTTGAGGGATGGATCGAAGATTGCTAAAACGGAATTACAATGAATCTCTGGCTATGAGCTTGTTAGAAATCCTTTGTTCTTCCCGTTCTTCGTGTTCTTCGTGTGTTCTTCGTGTTCTTGGATTTGTGGTGGAAGTTCTTCGGGGCTTTAGAGGCTTGAATCCGTAGAGCTTCACTGATTTGTGGTTTGTTGATGTTGTCGGACACTTTAGGCTTGATTCCTGCAAACTTTTGGATCTAGGCAGATGGTTTGGATGATTCTGTTTCTAATGTTCTTCGATTTGAGGTTGAAGTTCTTGAAGGCTTCGAGGCTTGATTCCTGCAGAGCTTCTCTACTTCTGTGCTTCAGATAGCTTGGTGTCTTCCAAATGTCTTAGGAAGGCTTCTATTTATAGGAATTTGGAGGTGGATGAGCGACACGTGGCGGAGTCTGATTGGTGACACATGTCACAGCCTGATTGGTTCGCCTGTGTCATCGCTTGCACGTGCTGGATTGATTAAGTCATCGCTTACACGTGCGAGGTTGCTTGTGTCATTGCTTACACGTGCGCTGATTAAGTCATCGCTTACACTTGGCAAATTTCCATTGGCTTCTGAGTAGTAATAGTAAACCCTAGCAGCAATACGTGGCACTTTGTAATTGACTGTATTTTGTGACGTGTCAGCTTGTGATAGGTCAGGAATTTTCCCTCTCTACAAATGCCCCCTCGAGACTCGTTCACGCACACAGTTTCAGAGTGTAGTGTGGGAATGAGTTTCGAAAATGGATTTTTACACTTGGCCCTTCAAATGAAGTAATCGAAGGTGGTGGAGCTTTCAGAAGGATGAGATAATTTCCGAAGAGTAGACCCACCCATATGAAAGGATTTGATAAGACCGAAAAGGGGTCTGCCAGTATTTGAATGAACTCGCATGACCAAGCCTTCTCAGCAAAAGTTAAGTTGGAGTAATTTCAAAAAAAGTGTTCCATGGTACTTGAAGTAGGTTGGTGAGGCTGAAAGTTGTTTGCAAGAAGTTGGATGTACTTGCAAGACTGACTCATTTTGGTAGAGGTTAAGTTGAGGTAACTTCAGAAAAGTACTTTGGATCGTTGGCGGTGATCACAGGGTGTAGAAGATGGGGAGGATGGTGGCTGGGTATAGCATGCAGAGTCATGGGGCTAGCCTCGTTTTTTTAAGAACTTCTGGTGAAGTTATCTCTGAAGAGTATACTTTGGATTATAACGAGGACATGTGGGAAAGTGGTTGAATGCGCATGTGTAATTGCATCATTCAAGTTAAGTTGAGGTAATTTCAGAAGCTTAGGGATTCTGGGGATCTTGATGGTTTGTGAGAAGAAGACGATGGAGATGACGTGGAGATGGTGACTGTGTGAAGAAGATGGGGATGAAGCAAAGTGAATGGGTGAAACACACGCCACCATGGCGCTGGCCCTGTACGTCGGGGATCCTCTGGTGTAGATGTTTATGGGAAGTACAACTTGGGATCCGGGACTGATTGCATGCTGGATGAGGTCCGGCGGCAAGTCATAGAATGTGCATGTGTGATGGGACCCTGCCAACGGACGTTAAGTTGAAGTAATTTCAGAAGAGTACCTTCTAAAATACTTCAAGCTGAATTTAAGTTGTAGTAATTTCAGAAAGTGTGCTTTGAGGTACCAGCAACGATGACCTTTGGGTCCCACACTGGTGGGAAGATGGAATAAGGCTCTGGTGACCATTTACCGGCTCCAAAGGCTGAATTCTGATGAGCTGGTGCCTTGGAGGTTGTTTCAAGTGTTGGATGAAAGACAATTTGTAGGATACCCCAACACTTTTTACCATCTTCATTCACTGTTTCTTGTTGGAAATGCTTAAAAAAATGAAAGATGGAGCTAACTTGTGATTCTGGTCTTAGAAACCAGCCAAGCTGCTGTTTGTTCCGAACCACTGCCTCTGTTGGAAAACCAAGCAATTGGAAAGAGACTACGGGAGACCTGAGGTTAGGAACAGGTGCTTCTGCTGGACTTGGATGCCCTGGCCAACCAAATCTACAGAAGCATGGGAGATCGATATAGACCTTGTTATGAGTAATTTTATGGACAAATGTGGTCGTTAAGTGGAGAAGCAAAATTTGTTTGGATCTTAAAACTACCATGATGTTGTGAAGAGGGTTTCTACCGAACCATAAAAGGGTAGGTTTCAAACGGATTATGAAGCAATATTGGTTGCTAAGTGTTGAGAATGATGAGGCCATAGTGAAAAATAACTGTGAGAAGGAGGACTGGAAACTTTGAAAGAAACAAATCTTCATTTCATGACTCAGTGTATTTTTTTTCTATGAGTTTTCAACGGACCCGACCTTTCTATTTATAGCGAAGAGATGAAGAACGGTAGATAGGTAGTTGAGAATGGCGGGTGAGCATTTTTGGTGAGAATGGTAGATTCTCGACTATTAGGCGTTGAACGATAGGTGGGAATGGTAGGCACCGAACGAGAATGGTAGGTTGGAGACTGGTAGATACCGAATGGGAATGGTAGGTTGAGCTAGTGACCCAGTGTAATTTCAAGTTCAAGACATACGTGTGAGAGTTCATTTGTACTTTGGAAGGGAAGCCTTGTCAAAGTCTGTAGAATAACCCTGAGGGAATCTAGGCCAAGTGGATGAATCTTAAATTTTGATTTTGGGAGATTAATTTTTGGACATTGCTAGTACTTCGGAGAAGTAGGTCACATCGGTGGTTTCCAAGTCATGAAAAATTGAGCAAGACAAGTCTGACTTAAAAATCTTGACTTTGGGTCAACTTCAACACAAAAAACAACAATCTTGAAATTGAGTTATTTGTGCAATTTCCGAGTCTCAAATGATGGAACGGAGTTCAAAATTGGAATGTACGCGGAAAATTGAGCAAGATAGGTCTATTTTAAAATTTTTTGACTTTTGGTCAACATTTACGCAAAAGTCAACTCTTTGGAAATTGGACGTTTGCATGATTTCCGAGCTTCGAATGAAGAAACAGATCCCAAAATCGGAATGTACTCGAAAAACCGAGTGGGACAGGCCCCTTCTGAAAATTTTGACTTATTGGTCAAAGTCAAAGGTCAAACTTGGTCAAAGTATTTTTTTTTTTTCTTTTTTTTTTTTTTTTAAGGCGGTTCGGACCGGGTCAGGGTCAAACCGGGTCGGATCAAGACAGCAGGGTCAAGCCGGTTAGTGGAGGATGACGTCATTGATGACGTCATGTACTGAGGGCGTGTGTACACGTATGGCGCGTGTCAGCGCGTGGCGCGTGGGATAGAAGCTCCGGCACGTGTGAGCGCGTGAAGACTGAGGGAGGCGCGTGGGATCGCTTAGGTTGAACGCCGGATTTTGTGGCGGCGAGTGGCGGCGCGTGGCTCATCGTTTGGGCCTGAAATTTTTGGGTTTTCCAGATCTGAGGCCGTAGAATCTGCTGGTATTGTCTGTTTTCTGAAATTGTGAACAGTTTTTCACAGTTTTGAGAAACTAAACCGTTGCTCATCGAGAGTTTGTGGCGGCGCGTGGCAGCGCGTGGTGGCTCTGTGGTTAATGACCTTTCTGAGTTTTTTAGATCGCAGTCCGTTTAAGGTCCCTGTGGGTTCAGTTTTGTGAAATCATGAACAGATTTGCACAGATTTGGAAAGACTACTCCGTTGGTCACTGTGAGTTCGTGACCGCGCATGGGAGCACGTGGATAGTCTACTGAGTTTGATTTTCTCTGGGTCTTTGTAGCTTGAAGTCCCTAGAAGATTTAGGTGGATTGATTTTTGTGAAATCTTGTCAGAAGTTTTAGAAATCTGGACAGCAGATATTGTTGATTTTGTTGGCATTTTGGTCTTCTTTGGCGATGGCTATTCTGACAACATTGACAACCCAGGCTAGGAGTAGTTCCAGGCTATCCACTGAGTGTCTCTGCTGTTCTCAATAGTTGGTGACATAGTGAAACAAGCTACTCCTCTTTGCAGGCTTATAGCTTCATCCAAAGTCAGTGCCATGGTTATTCTTGGAAGACATGTTATCCTCTGTAGACCGGTTCTTTCTGAAGTCTAGTGTGACAATTTCTTTGAGCATTTACTCTCTTCACTTTTTTTCAAGGTTCAGTGCAGTATTCTTTGAAAATATGGCGCCGTAACCATTCATGCACATCTTTCCTTTTGTCCACAAGCTTTTCAAGCATCCTTATATAAAGCTGTCCGGAGCATGCATGAGTTTGTACAAGCATTGTCTTCAGTGGAGTGGGTAGCATGATACGTAGAGAAATTATGCTTCTTTTTCTTTTTTTTTCTTTTTTTCTCTTTTTTTTTTTTTTTTTTCACATGCTTGGTTTGTACTAACTTCTCCCTTTTTTTTTTCTTTTTTTTTTACAGGTTAGAGATTACAATTGAAGTTCTCTCTTTCTCTGATTTTTTTTCTTCTTTTTTTTTTTTTTTGTTTAGACGTGCCATGAGATTTTCTTCTGACAAGTTCTTTGTTATTGCTCATTTTTGTTATGCAGCAGGCTTTCCTTTATTCTTTGGGCTTTAACATCAAGCTTTACACCAACGTTCTTATAGCAACAGTCATCTAGGCAACAATGTTATCAAAGGTGTTCATGATTCAATGATGCTATTTCTAGTACTTGACCTTGGAGTTGTACTGGCCCTTGTCTTTGCAATTAAGCTGTACCAACACTTGTCTTTTCAACGTAGCCATCTCAACGGTCCTTGCAACGTAGCCACATCAAATGTTTTTACCATGAAGCCATGCTAGCAGTTGTCCTTGTACGGAAGCCATATTAACATTTGCCTTCACAATGAAGCTGCATCCATATTTTTCTTCGCCATGAAGCCATGTCAACACTTCATTTTGCATTGAAGTTGCACCAACGTTCATCTTTGCCGTGAAGCCATGTCAACACTCCACATTACATTGAAGTTGCACCAACATTCATCTTTGCCGTGAAGCCATGTTAACACTTCATATTGCATTGAAGTTGCACCAACATTCATCTTTGCCGTGAAGCCATGTTAACACTCCACATTACATTGAAGTTGCACCGCCATGTCAACACTCCACATTACATTGAAGTTGCACCAACATTCATCTTTGCCATGAAGCCATGTCAACACTCCACATTAGCACTGAAGTCATATTGAAGTTGCATCAATATTTCCGCTGAAGTTGTGCCAACATTCATCTTTGCTGTGAAGCAATATTTGCATTGAAGCCATGCCAACATCCATCTTTATCATGAAGCCACGTTAACACTTCATTCGCACCAAAGTTGTGTCGACATCCATTTTTGCCATGAAGCCATGACAACACTCCACATTAGCACTGAAGTCATGCCAACATCCATCTTTGCCATGAAGCCTTGACGACACTCCACATTAGCACTTACACTCGCATTGAAGTTGCACCAATATTGACCTTTATAACAAAGCTACAACAACACCAATTTTCAGAGGCAACATAGCTTAGACATCGAAGTGCATAGCACTGTAGCCAGACATAAAGATTTCAGAGATGCCAACAAGACGTTGAAGATGCAAGAAAATGCCAACAAAACCTTAAAGATGCGGGAAATAAAAATGACGCCAAAACTTTGAAGACGCCATAGTATGCTGTTAAGACTTTGAAGATGTGAGAACATGCCACCAAGAATTCGACATTGCACGAACATGCCCATAGAAGCAAGGTGATGCAACACCGACTTCAAATACATGATCTATTATCATTCTAGAGGAAGTTGATGTCGTCTAGATTTCAGAAACATGATGTGAAACGACACCACTCAGAAGGGAGATGATGAGGTTCAAATTTCATAAATATGAAGTGACACCACCTAGAAGAGAGACAATGTAGTATAGACTTGCAAGGTACAAGAAGATGCCCCCGGGAGATAAGTGATGCAAAACATACTTCAGAAACGTGGGAGAATGTCCATAGAAGATGGGCAATGCCATGCAGACTTCATTTCTTGCAAAAGAGATTGAAGATTTCATTCTGCTCCACAACCAAGAATCAACTTATGTTTGTCATCATTTCAAGGAAAGCTAAGCAACATCAACTCCTTACAGTCTTTATCTTCAACTACAATGATCTTCGATCATTCCATTGAGCAGTTGACTGCCTTTAAGCAGTGTCTTGCCATCCAAAGGAACCTTAAAAGCATATTGGTGACCGTCAGAAACTTTTCAAGCTAGACTGGCAATCATTCTTCTTTTCATGTGACTGAACTTAGTGACAAGTACTAAGCTGCCTACGTACCCCAAAGAGGGATCAAGTCATCACGTAGTTCAACAGAATTTTTTTTTGAATTTTTTTTTTTTGATATTTTCTTTTCATTTGAACGATTTCTTTGTTTTGTTTTTTTTTGTTTTTTTTTTTTTGTTCTTCTTTTTTTTTTTATCTTTTTTTTTCATAATTTGACAATAAACTTTTTTTAGTGCGTGACTGAACTTAGCAAAAGATACTAAGTTGCCTACGTACCCTCGAGAGGGATCAAGTCATCACGTAGTTCAAAAGATTTTTTTTTTTTGGTTATTTCTTTTTTTTTTTTTTTTTTTTGTTTTTTTTTTTTTTTGCAAAAAGGGGGGCTCAGTGTGTAATAGTGGGTATCACCACTAATCGAACCCGAGACCTCTCAAGGGTGACTTGGGCATCCAACCACTACGCCACACTAGCAATTGGTGACATAGAGTGGGATTAATTTCTCTTTATTGGTATGCTTTCAAAGGTAATGGGAAGACATCATGTACCCTTGCAGCATTACAGTGGGTAGTTTAAGCTCTTACCGAGGAGCCATCCTCGACTCTCAAGCATAGAAGCGTTTGAGGAACTTCCCATTGATGGGGCCGATCCTTACACCATCGTTATCAATCAACTTGTAAGCTCCATTGGTGTAGACTTCTTGCACAACATAAGGTCCATCCCATTTTGAAGTGAACTTATTGCCTGTACGATGAGTTGTGATGATAGGTCTTCGAATGGCAAGGACTAAGTCACCAACTTGGAATGATCGTGGTTTAACTTTTTTATTGAATGCGCTTGAAAGACAAGCTTGATAGCACTCAAGGCGTTGTTGGGCCTCAAGTCTTTTCTCATCAAGCGCCTCTAATTCTTGCAGTCTGAGCTTGGCATTTTCTTCTGCAGTCAATCCTTCTTGAATGGCAATCCGCAATGATGGGATTTGACGTTCCAAAGGGAGGACGGCTTCCACTCCATAGACAAGAGAATATGGCGTTGCTTGAGTAGGGGTTCGAAACGTTGTTCGATATGCCCATAATGCTTCTCCGATTCTTTCATGCCAGTCTCGCTTTGTCTTGGATACCACCTTTTTCAACAAACTGCCAAGTGTTTTGTTAAACGCTTCAGCTAGTCCATTTGCCGGGGCATTATACATGGAGGAGTTGTATTGTTTAAACTCAAACTTCTCACATAATTCCGTCATCAATCTATTGTAGAACGGCTTTCCATTATCAGTTATGATATACCGCGGGACACCATACCGATAGATCAAATGAGTTCGAATGAAATTGACCACCGTCTCTTTTTTCACTTCCCTAAGGGGCACAGCTTCCGCCCACTTTGAGAAATAATCAGTTGCGGCCAAGATGTACAAATGGCCACCGGATGACTTTGGTAATGGTCCTATTGCGTCAAGCCCCCATGCATCAAAAGGCCAAGAAGCTACAGTTGGGTGTAGAGGTTTTGGCGGCTGGTGGATGAAGTTTGCATGATATTGACAAGCTTCGCATTTCTTAGCGCACTCCATGGAATCTTGCACCATTGTAGGCCAATAGTAACCCATTCGTTTGATCCTGTAATGTAACCTAGGACCCGACTGATGTGCGCCACATATTCCAGAGTGAACCTTCTCTAGGGCTTGTTTAGCTTCCTCCTCTCCTAAGCAACGAAGAAACAACCCATCAAATGAACGACGAAAGAGAGTGTCCTTATAGTAAATGAATCGAGCAGCCCTTCGCCGAACTTCGGTCTTGTGGCGTTTATCATCTGGGAGTCTTCCATATTGAAGATATTCAATAATCACCTGTCGCCAATCTTCTTCTTCTTCTTCGATCACAAGAGGTACCACCCACCTTTGGGAAATAGCAACTTTGGTGGTCTCTTCTTGGGATAATGCAAAGGCGGTAGCCAAATTAGCTAAAGCATCGGCCTGTCTATTTTCCTTCCTTGGTATATGCTCCAATGTGATGGCCTCAAAATTTGTTAACAATTTCTTCGCATATTTGCAATAAGGGATAAGGTCTTCTTTCTTGACGTCATACTGTTCCAAGACTTGGTTGATGATTAATTTGGAATCCCCAAATATCTCAAGTTGTGATATGCCCATCTCAATGGCCATTTGTAGACCAATAATCAATGACTGATATTCGGCTACGTTGTTAGAGCAAAGTTCGCTTAATGAGAACGAGTATAGAAGTATTTGCCATTGTGGAGAGACAAACACTACACCTGCCCCTGCTCCTTCTCGACGTGCAGCCCCATCGAAAAACATCATCCATGGTGGCATTACTTCAATGTAAAACACGTCTTCATCCGGAAAATCATCGGAGAACTCCCAATCAGATGGAACTGGATGATCAGCTAAGAAATCTGCCAATGCTTGTCCTTTGATAGCCTTTTGTGGAACATACGCGATGTCATATTGTTGTAGCAGGACCGCCCAGCGTGCTATACGACCCGAAACCACTGGCCTAGAGAGGACATACTTAATTGGGTCTGCTTTTGCTATCAAACGAACCGCATATGCTTGCATGTAGTGCTCCAGTTTGTCTATGGCAAAGAAAAGAGCGAGGCACATTTTTTCGATAGGAGAATAATTTAATTCAGCCCCATTGAGAGTTCGACTTAGATAATAAAGGGCTCTTTCTTTCCCTTCTTCATTTTCTTGTGCCATAAGAGCACCCAAAGACTTTTCTTGTGCCGCGATGTACAGCACCAGAGGTTTTCCTGGAATAGGAGCACCCAAAACTGGAGGATTAAGCAAGTATCTTTTGACGCGCTCAAAAGCATTGCTACAGGCCTCATCCCATTCAAAGTGCACATCCTTCTTCATTAATCTATTGAAAGGTTGACATCGACCAGCCAAGTTCGAGATAAATCGTCGTATGTAGGCTAGTTTTCCTTGCAAGCCTCTAAGTTCTCGCAGATTCTTGGGCTCTGTCATTTTCTGGATAGCTTCAGTTTTGGACTGGTCAATTTCAATACCGCGGTGCCTTACAATGAAACCAAGAAATTTCCCCGATGTTACGCCAAAGGCGCATTTGCGTGGGTTCATTTTAAGCTGATATTTTCTCAGGCGGTTGAACACGGATCGTAGATCTATCAGGTGGTCTTCCCTCCTTTTTGTTTTAACCACCAAATCATCGACATAACACTCCACGTATTTGTGAAGTACATTATCAAAGATCTTTTGCATGGCCCGTTGATAAGTAGCACCAGCGTTCTTTAGTCCAAAAGGCATTACTTTGTAACAGTAAATGCCCTTAGGGGTACGAAAAGTTGTGAGCTCTTCATCCTTAGGATTCATTCGAATTTGGTTGTAGCCTGAAGAACCATCCATGAAAGATAAAGCTTCATGACCAGTAGTGGCGTCAACCATGACCTCAGTGATGGGTAATGGAAAATCATCCTTGGGACATGCACTGTTCAAATCACGGAAGTCAACACACACCCGGATTTGTCCATTCTTCTTTTTGACAGGGACTATGTTAGCAATCCATTCCGGGTACTGTACTTCACGAATGAAGCCTGCCTCAATTAGCTTATTGACCTCAGTTTCTATTTGAGGGATAAGTTCCGGCCGAAAGCGTCTTTGGGCTTGTTTAACTGGGCGCACGCCTTTCTTTACTGCCAAATGGTGTAAAGCAACATTTGGATTGAGCCCGGGCATTTCCTTGTAAGTCCAAGCAAACACATCTTTGTATTCTACTAAGAGCTTGAGGTACCCTTCTTCTTCTTCAAGGGTGAGAAGCGTACTGATGAAAGTTGGCCGGGGTTCTTCAGTAGTTCCTAAATTGACCTCTTTAAGTTCATCAATCGTAGCTTGTCCTCCATTTTCCAAGGCTGGAGGAGCTTCATCAACCTCTTCAGTTTCAGCATCTGAAAGTGTATCCTCTTCTATTGTAATATGAAACGAGGATGATACCTCTTCAATTTGCTCTTTGTGGGCGAGTGACTGACTTGTGTGTACAATCGTTCGTCTTTTGACTTTGAGCGGTCCTTCAGTGCTGATATCTAAGGTAAAGTTACGTTTCATGTGTGAAGGAATGCTACTGCGGATCTCATCATTAGCTTTCTTCTCCCCTTGAACCTCAAAGTTTATTGAATTTTGAGACTGACTATCAACAGGCCTTTTTGTTGGCCCCAATCTATCAAAGACTGATCTAACAGCAAGAGTGTCACGATTTTATGTTAAGCAAGTTGTATTTAACCTGTCGAACACTGTAACTCGTGATGATGATGCCTCGATGCGATCAAACACTGAGACACGCGATGAAGAGTGATCTTTTCTTTGATTCGAACTCTCGCCGACCTCCACCGTTATGTATTGGGAACTTGAAGCACTGGTTCTCCTCTTGATCCATATCTGAGCTGATTGTTCTGGAGTATAACCTAATCCGGTCTTTGGGATAGGAATCTTATGCCCTTCAAGCCACATTTTCCTTTGTGTTTTGCTAAGGCCGTGCATCTTTTCTCCGGTGGCTTCTGGAATTAGTTCCCCTAAGTCGCCTGGTTTTGAGGAATCGTAGCCTGCTTTGGCTAACAGTCTATATGCCTTTGGGTCGAACCATTCTTTCGTCCGCTCACTTGGTAGAATACCATGCTCTGTCAGACTTTGTGAAGACCTCACGAATCCATTTAGTGGCTTCGAGGGCAAAGGATTCGTGTATGAAGTTAAAGGCATGACATGATTTTCTTTCAATATGACTACATCCTCCATTGTGAGCTTTGCAGGAGGCCTTCCTATGTCTTCTGTAGATTGAAGGCATTCTGTGAATGGTGATTGTCCATTCTTGCGGCGTGATAATGGTACATACCGAAGGAATGGCGGGTTATTGGAAGGCGTTGAAATTTTCGCTCTCACTGCATTATTGGTAGATTCCTTAGAATGATCATTCCCATATTCTGGACCTTTCTTTGAGGAAGGATTATCCTTTTCAGTGATGAATCTAGCATGCTTCTTTTCACTCTGCTTGCTTTCCATAGACGGGATCTCAACTGGGAGAACTTCACTAGCAATGTTATCTTCTACATAGAATTTTGCGTCAGCAAAATAAGCTTCAGTCTCAGCAAAAGGCTTTAAGTCGGCATTGACCTTCTTTATTCCACCTTGAAGATACTTGAAACATTGATGCAATGTTGATGGCACTATTCCATTTCCATGGATCCATGGACGTCCTAACAACATGTTGTAGGTTGTCTTGGCATCAATGACATGGAACAAAATGTTACTTGTCAATTCTCCAATGATTAATTCCAAGTGTATCATGCCGATTGCGCGTTGTCCTCCTTGGTTAAAACCTTGAATGACTAAACGACTATGCGATAATTCCTCCATAGCAAGACCAAGTCGTCTCATCGTCATTTTTGGTAGTATATTAACAGCTGAACCTCCGTCAATGAGAATACGATCGATCTTTTGTTCACAAGTATAACCAGAGACGTAAAGTGGACGATTGTGGGGCTTTGAACCCAACAATAGATCCTCATCAGTGAAAGTTAAGTCTGGAGAGCACGCGTAACATTCTGGGGTTTGTTGAAGCGTGTTGGTAGGAGGAGTGTATACCTCTGGCTTTTTAAGAGCTTGAGTGAGTGCTTCTTTTGATGAAATGGAGGATTGCAATGGTTCAACTTCATCAACTCGAGATGGGAGTTCCTCCGCAGATGGCAAAGTCTCGTTTGGACCACCATGGTCAACATCCTCCCTTTCATCCTGAATTTCGCAACGAGAGACTGTGTGAACGGCCTCGGCTGAGTCATTTTGAAAGAATTTTCTGGGGAAGAATTCTTCCAATGTGATGAGATTTCGAAATTTTTGAGTTTGTGTTGAATTGTTAGACATTTTTGTTCCTAGTCTTTCTTGCCTTTTATCACTCCTTCTTCTTGACCAAGGTTGAATCTGGTTTTGTGCTTTTTTAGACTCTTGGGAAATCAAATGAAGAGGGAATGTACATCTCTTCTTCCATCTCCTACGAGTAACCACCGTCCAGCCTTCTTCCTCATCCATTGTTGACCTTTTATCATCATTTGAATTATAATCAGATGCCTTTTGTGAGAGCTGAACTTGAACAGGTTCTAGAGAACCAAACTGAACGAGAGTGGTATTTGCCCCCTGCTTAGTGGTTGGAGACATGCAACTAGATAACCCACAAGCAAAGGTTGCAAGGTTTGACTGAGCAACATCGTTAAAATCCAAGTCGATATTCCTTTCCTTGGCGAGCTTCATGATGAGTTCTTTAAAAACAAAGCATTTTTGGATTGGATGGCTTATGATGCGATGGTATTTGCAATAGTTTGGGTTATCAACTTTTCCCATCTCTTCCGGTCGTTTGCATTCTGGCAATTCAATTAATTTCAACTTGAGCAGTTGTTCTAGCATTTCTGGCATATCGGTATCTAGGAAAAGGTACACCTTTTGTTCCCATTCCTTAAGTGATGAGCGTCGCGTCTCACGCTGTTGGCCTAACTCGAGCCTCCTTTCGTTGGTCTTCACATTTTTGGTTGAAATTTTGATTGGGGCAGGGTTGACGTTCATTGAATCTTTGACATTACTTTTCGGATTCCTGTCATTTTTCCTAATTTCCCGTCTTTCTTTCCTTTCCTCAGGTACGGGAGGTTTTGTATTGCCATGGCTAGAGATACTCAATTCCATGTCATGCGCGCGAGTTGCTAATTCCTCAAATGTTCCGGGCTTTATCCCTTGAAGGATGTAAAGAAGTCCACAATGCATGCCTTGGATGCACATCTCTACAGCAGATATTTCAGAAAGTCTATCCTTGCAATCTAAACTCAAAGAACGCCACCAATTGATATAATCAACGACGGGCTCATCTTTCCATTGTTTGGTGTTGGTAAGTTCCATCATGCTCACCGTGCGCCTTGTGCTGTAGAATCGGTTGAGAAACTCTCTTTCAAGTTGTTCCCAACTGTCGATTGACTCGGGTTCTAAATCTGTATACCAATCAAAGGCATTTCCTTTCAGTGAACGAATAAACTGCTTTACAAAGAGGCCTCCCTGAGTCCCTGCATTCTCACAAGTTTCTACAAAGTGAGCAATGTGTTGCTTAGGGTTTCCTTTGCCATCAAATTGCAAGAACTTGGGGGGCTGATACCCATTTGGCATCCTCATATTATCAATGCGCTTTGTATAGGGCTTCGAATATATGAGAGAACTTGTAGAAGAACCTCCGTATTGTGCTCGAATAGTATTCGTTATCATGTCCTGCAATTGTTGGACAGATATCGAGGCCATTGAGGTGGAATGTCCATGTTGAGAAGGGCCTTCACCTCCTTTTTCTTTATCACCCCTGGGATTTTCTCCTCCAAAGGTAAAGCCAGGTGGTTGTTCAGGGCCACGACTTGATTCACCCGAATCATGTACCTCCAGCTTATTCATTAGGGTAGCAATTTTGACGTCCTTTTCTTCAAGTGCTTTGGTGAGAAGGATGACCATTTGTTCCATTTCAGCCATCTTTTCTTCCATGGTAGAGGTATTAGTCATCATCACTGGCATGACCTCTAGATATGATGGAGAAAGTGATGAAACAGTTGGTACTTCTTTCCTTAAGTTTCTTATCACAGGTGAAGAGTTGATAGAAAAGGTCTTTGTTGGGGATGATTCATTACTACTCTCCAACTCTTTCAAGACATATGAATCCTTATTGGTAACTTTCCTATTTGCAAGAAAGTCTAGAGAGATGACGGTAGAAAGCTCGCCTTCTTTGGTTGGTTGAGACTGAAGAGCTTTGGATCGACTGCGAGTGATTGGGCCGACATAATCATCGATACTAGAAGCATCAACTACTGATTTTTGGATATTCTTGCTAGAGGCCATTGAAGTCGGTAGCAAAAATGATGTCGGTAGCAAAAATGATGTCGAATTTCTTTTGAAGGAGAAAGAGATGAGAGGCAGAGAGGTCCCACCGGGCGTGCCAGAATATGTAGACGACTAAATTTCTTAGTTCGAAATAAATCAAACAAGTAAAATAGTTGCACAAATGTGAATTTGTATTGATGATTGTGTGGTACAATTCTCTGTGATTACAAAAGAGTGATCCTCTGATTCAATCTCCTTGCAAGACTTATTGATTGGAATTGTGGTAATGTGATTTTGATTTGAACACAAGATATCCTTCAATTTGGTTGAGGGATGGATCGAAGATTGCTAAAACAGAATTACAATGAATCTCTGGCTATGAGCTTGTTAGAAATCCTTTGTTCTTCCCGTTCTTCGTGTTCTTCGTGTGTTCTTTGTGTTCTTGGATTTGTGGTGGAAGTTCTTCGGGGCTTTAGAGGCTTGAATCCGTAGAGCTTCACTGATTTGTGGTTTGTTGATGTTTTCAGACACTTTAGGCTTGATTCCCGCAAACTTTTGGATCTAGGCAGATGGTTTGGACGATTCTGCTTCGAATGTTCTTCGATTTGAGGTTGAAGTTCTTGAAGGCTTCGAGGCTTGATTCCTGCAGAGCTTCTCTACTTCTGTGCTTCAGATAGCTTGGTGTCTTCCAAATGTCTTAGGAAGGCTTCTATTTATAGGAATTTGGAGGTGGATGAGCGACACGTGGCGGAGTCTGATTGGTGACACATGTCACAGCTTGATTGGTTTGCCTGTGTCATCACTTGCACGCGCTAGATTGATTAGGTCATCGCTTACACGTGCGAGGTTGCTTGTGTCATTGCTTACACGTGCGCTGATGCATGATTGGTTTTTTTTTTTGCATGACACTTGGAAAATTTCCATTGGCTTCTGAGTAGTAATAGTAAACCCTAGCAGCAATACGTGGCACTTTGTAATTGACTGTATTTTGTGACGTGTCAGCTTGTGATAGGTCGGGAATTTTCCCTCTCTACAAGTAATTTTTGTTTTCATAATAACTTTTTGTTCAAAAGTCAAAATGAGGTTCTGCTTGTTTTGGGACGACTCTTAAGGTCAGTAGTCTAAGATTTTGTATTTAACTCAATTTTACAATTTTTGGTAAATTTTGGTATTTTGCTACCTAATCTTGTAATAAGTGCGAATTAGGGTTTCAAATGTTTCCTAATCTTCCTAGTATTTACTTTTTCAATATTTATATGTTTTGTAGCCTTCAAAGGCAAATCAGATTATTATCAATATTATATAGACGTTTGTCAATTTCTTTCTCTGGTGGATTTTAGTTTATCACCTTATGGATTCAAGGAACTCCTTGTAAATTCGAGGTTTACTATTGGAAACTAATAGTTTAGTTTTTGTCTATCAAAGAGAACATCATGTGTGGTTTCTTCAAGCTTCTGCGACATCAACAAGTCCACATCTTAAAAAAATAAAAAATAAAAAAATAAATAAAAAAAAAAAAAAAAAAACTTAGAAAATCCACGTATTGAACCTATTTATTAAGGAAGTGTCTAGACCTACACATAATAGGAGTGTTCAAATATGTTATATGATTAAATTTATGATTTCTTTAATCATTTAAGATTTTGAAATTTCCAAACATGACACATTTTAAAAGAACGGGTCAATTAACTCCATATTCGTACGTGTTATGTGAACATCAAAATATCAAATGGGTAGAGCAATGAAAACATGACAACTTAAAGAATAGGCAGAACTTGTACTCTATGTGCCTGTTTAATTTACCAATTAGATAGCAACAGTTGATACGATATGTTAACTTTAATTTGGCTGAACATTGGTGTTTCGTTGAGCTATTACTGTATAGACAAGGATCTTTATATATATGTTTATATATATATATATATACATATACATAGGCATTCAACATTATATTTGGTTCCTCTGGGTATGCATCCTGTTATCTTTAAAATATATAGATAGATACATAGGCTGGATTATAACTTTATGCGTTGACGGTAAGTTAAGTAGCCTCTGAGAAATTAAGACCATTCTCCTAGGCATGCGCATAAACTGTTTAGCCCGTCATGGGTGAATGCACCTGGATTACCAAACCACTTATTATAGTAGGTGGGGTCAGTTGCAACTGGCTAGAGACAGGTTTAAAAGGATTTTTTTTTTTTTTAAATGATCCCTACATTATAAAAAATGATAAGGAAAAAAAAAAATTCAATGCAACATCAGATGAAAGAAAATCCAAATGAAATATTCGCGCAGGAACACAGCTACTCAGTCTATGAAATATAAGATTGGTAATAAGCCATGTATTCTTCCTAGTTTGTTAAATCAACGACTTATACTTGTAATCCATCAACTTGATGGCTTTGTTGCCAAACTAATATGCATCCTTATAGAATATACAAAAAGCCAAAGGTACAGAAAATATTAATTAACTTTTCAACTGGTTAATATTTAAGTCACCTGTTCAACCTTGATAAAATATTCTTCTCATTGGTTTTTGTGAATAGGAAATTTCAAACATAGGGTTTATGAATATTGTTATTATTGTAGGTAGCAGAGAGTAACAGAGAAAAGAGCATCAAATTGACTCTCTCATAGGCAACCTATTTCACAGTTTTCACTTGCAAAGCATACATAAGGAGGAAAAAGTGAAGTGAATTACCCTTGTAATATTCTGATATGAACAAAGAAACTGATGCTCCATTAGGTAGGTAGTGGTATAACATCCCAAGTAGCAATTGCCTAAAACTGAAGCTATCCTCATGAAACAAACATTCATAGAATCTTTCGTGCAAATTGAGGACTTGTATTTTGATAAACTAAATCTGCCAATGGAAAGAAAACAAAATAAGGATTCCCAATTAGACTTTTGCGAAAAGCTATAATGAAATAAGGACTGAGATAATTCAGACTCTTTTTTTTGCTTGTAGATGCATAAGTAGTACCAACTTGTTTTGAAGAAACGCCAACTCTAGCTGGTTTAGAAGTATGACCTTGTCTCGTATCTGCACACAAAATCAAATAATTGAGAACCGTAACTGAGTTTAACCAAGGAAAACAAGATAAAGTTGGATATTTGATTAACAGAAAAGGATTGAATCTTAAAGGAGATGTATGAACCTATAGAAATAGTGGAGAGTATGATGCTTCAAAAATCAATTCAACTACTGCATATCTTTGGTGCGATGATCATTCCACCAGTATAAGTGCTTGTGGAGTGTGGGGACAAGGGTTGGGGTTTAAGTCTTCAGGAGGGAGCTTCATACACATATACACTTAGATTAGACTAGAGTTGAATTTCTATTTTGAATATAAAAAAAAAAAAAAAAATCAATTCAAATATCAAGGATAATTGTGTAGTGTTGGAGCAGTCCCCTCCTATTTCCACCTGACATCATGCTGACAAGTAAGGGGAAAAAAAAAACTAGAAATTTTTTAATGCTATGTTTTATGCCGGTTTACAGAAAAATTCCCCTGGTTACTTGTTTAAATTCACTTAGGTTTTTAGAATAAATCATTCAAACTTTAACATTTCAGTTCATCCTGATTTTTTTTTTTTTTTTTTTTTTGGAGATTAAATGCATAAATCAATCTGAAATTTAGTTCATTTCTAAGCTCTAAATTTCAAACTGTGCTTTTAACCCAATCATGCTATAGAACAATAATTCAAAAAAGCATACAGATTTCTGTGTTAAAATACTTAAAATTTGAGCAAAACATGGCAAGGTAGAAGCTTATACATAAAAATGAATTTCAACAGCTAAATACCTGATTAGTTATCCAAGTTATCTTCCACAATGTCACCCCAATATCAGCAAATGGGACTTTCCAATTTGTTTAGGCACCTAAATCAATGAACAAACCAAAGTTTATCACCTTAACAACTTGTTTTTGAGATACAATAAATATATATATATATATATATATATATTTTTTTTTTTTTTTTTTTTTTGGGTTTATGTATTTTTCCTAATTTCTTCCTTTCAACTCCCGGTATGGCAAGAAGTCATATCTTGAAAGACAAATTTTACAAGAGAAAAGAAAATAAAAGAAGAAGCGGGTACTCACCACTTCTAGCATAAAAAAAGAAAAAAAAGAAAAAAAAAAAAAGAAAGCAAAATGCAATTTGATACAGAAACTTTGTGCTGTTACAAATACACTCAAGTCAATACTTAAGAGTGTGTCTCGGAAGTGATGAAACTCATAATTTATTAGAATTTTTAATTTATTTTTTCTACTATTCTTAGGTTTTATTGTACTTTTTGGTACTATTTATGAGTCTCACTATACTATTCAGCTAGTTTTTAGCTTTTAGCTTCTTTTTTTAAAATTTTTTTTTTTCACAGTACTTTTAATAAAAAATTTTCAGTTTCAGCTAAATAAATTATTCCCAAACAGATTCTTAGTCTATTTATTAACAGAGATAATATGAGTCACTTGAACCTAAACTTTTGGCCCTCAAAAGCCATGTTTTTAGTGCCATGATCAGACAATCGATATCAAACCAAGCACTATGTTGATGCTATGTTCACAACTCACAAGAATCACAATTAGCTTCTGTTATTTTTTTGGGCAGCCCATCCAAAAGACTCATAAGAATACTAAGTCAGTAAACCTATAAAAATTTGGATCCACAAAGTCAGCCCATAGACTTGGTCCCCATGGTTTCGAATTAGAACTTGAAAATTTGTTAGGCCCACAAATACTCAAGCGAACAGCCCATGAGTTTGGACTATCTGGTTGACCAAATAAACATTTGGGAGCAATTTAAGCTGGGCCCACAGATTCAACTCCAAAGGCCATTAACGAGGCCCACAATTTAATGAAATCGACCAAAGCCCATTGACATTGGAAACGAGATAAACATGTGCATTTAAAGGAATCAACCAATTCATTTTCATTTTGGCATTTGGCTTCACAATATAGTTGTCAAAATCTTGATCTGGATCCTATGATTTTATGATCTCACTTGCCTAAAACGATCTAGATCTTTCATTTATCTTTGCGTTTGTTCAGTATCGTGCGATTTTAACAATTTCAAACGATCTTAATTTTTTATAATTTTCTTTAACTTGACAGAAGGTTCAGTTGGACCCAAATGAAAAAAAAAAAAAAAAAAAAACATCCCAATAGACTGAGTTTTGCTATTTTAATGTAGAGAGATAGAGTGTCAATTAGATCTAAATAAAAAATAACATCATCATAGAGTGTCACGTTTTGAAGTTTTTAACCTCTTTAAATTATGCTTATGGATGTACATCAAATGGATGCAAATTATGAATGAATATATAATTTATATGATTATTTAACATACCAATGTATTTTTTTTCTTAAATAATATAAGATCTTATGATTTATAAACTCACCTACCTCTCATGATCCTATGTAAGATTCCAATTTTGACAACCTTACTTCAAAGACTGAATACCAAATACCAAATAAACAAAAGCATTTCCAGCTTGTGAAATTAAAGAGTTTGCTTTGTCCTCCTACCCCAGACCTATTGAAAGTCATAACGTGGCCCACAGTAGATGTACTGCTAAAGTTATTCTGAAAAACCATTTCACATTTTTCACCATTTTGTAGAACAAAAGCATTAAGCAAAAGGATTATAGGGCCGTCCAAATCAAAGGAACAAGGACTGAAGCAACATTAAAACCACATCAAAATACAACTTTAACATTTTAATCTTCACCATAATTTACTTAAAAGATACATTTCAAAATTTGGATAGGTGAATATAAATGGTCTCAAACATCCATATGAACTTTGATTTTCAGACCCAGAGAGTAGTGAGTACAAAAACTGAATCACTAAGATTTTAATTATACAAAGTTATTGAAGCTTTTCTCCGATGCTCTAGTTATCAATGGAGACTGATTTCAAATTCAGAGAGCAATCTGGGACGCATCTTTTGCTGAGTTCTGAATGACTTCTTCTACAGAATATTGTTATGAGAAAGCTTTGGTGTGCAGTTCTTCCTTGCCAAATTATTTCCTCAATGTAACAATATTTTTCTACTAGGGGCACTTGATCCTAGCAATAGCAGATATTAACATAAGACATTAGTAGAAGCCAAAGGAACTTGATTTCAATAGAATTGAACTAATGCCTCATATTTCTTTATAACCATTTGTTTCTTGCTTGACTGCCAGTGTTATTTCATTTGTTACCAACAAGCATTCAATTCAAAAACCTTTTTTATTATTAAAATGAATTCCTGGACCAGAACCTACTAAATTCCAAATTTATATGATTTTTATAGATCTCAAACAGAGGCTGGATTATACCTCTATGTCCTTATGCTATGTTAAACACCATAATAATTCCAAGACCACATCAAAGATGAAAGGAAATTCATGTTATGCAAGTTCAAAACCACTTTCCAATTTCCATACAAGGCTTTAATGATGTCTTAATTCTAAAGATCCATCATAATAAAACAACCAAAATTTTGTCCAGGACTACAGATACTCAGTATATGAAACATAAAATTGGTATTAATCCATTTATTATTCCTAGTATGTTGAATGAACAACCTATGTTTTTGTATACAAATATGCATCCATATTTTTCTTGAATATACAAAAAGCCAAAGCGACAAAAGATATAATTTTACTTTAAAAACTGTTATACAATAACTCACCTATTGGATAAACATTTTTCTTAATGGTTGGAATAAGAAATTCCAAAAATATATAGGCTTTCTGAATATTGTTATTTTCATAGATAAAAAACTTACAGAGAAAATGTATCAAACTGAATTCTCATAGGCAATCTATTTCACTAGCAAAGCAACTTTAGGGAGGAAAAGTGTGAAGTCACTACCTTTCAATATTCTGATATGAACGAAATACTGATGCACGTCCAGTTGCCCTAAAGCTGAAGATATCCTCAAAAAGGTACTGGTAGATAATGACTCTTGTCACATTCATAGCATCTTGCATGCAAATTGAATATTTCTTGTACTAAACAAAATCTGCCAATGGAGGAAGAACAAAAAGGATTCTTAATCTGACCTTTCAGAAGACTGTTACAATATAAGGATTGGGAGATATAAATCAATTTTTTCCTTGTAGATGCATAAGTAGTACCAGATTTTTTTTCCCAAAGAAACACTGCTTTTGTCTGATTTAGAATTCTGACCTTGTCTCATTTCTGCATACAGAATCAAATCATTGAGAAACTTAACCAAATTCAAACAAAAGAAAACAAGAGAAATTTGGGTATTTTCTTAACAGAAAAGGATTGAATCTTAAAGGAGTTGTATGAACCTTTCAAAATCCTGGACTGTATGATCCTTCAAAAATCAATTCAAATATCAAGGATTAGAGTAGTCCCAACCTATTTCCACCTGGCATCATGTTAAAGAGTAAGGAAAAGAACATACTACAAAGTTTCCAATGCCATGTTATAAGGCGGTTTATAGAAAAAAACTCATTAATATTGGTATCTACAATTCCAATTATTTAAAAGTATATTTTCAATTCATACATTTTATATAATTATATGCATACCGTGTAATCCATCTAAAATCGAGTGCTTTTCTAAACTCTATTTTTCAAGCTGTGCTTTTAATCCAATGAAGCTACAGAACAATCATTCAAGAAAGTTGATACAAATCAAGCAAAAGATGATAGAAACTTATACAAAAAAATATATTTAAATAAATAAAAATAATAATAATTTATCAACGAATTACCTGATTACTTTTTAAATGATCTCACAACACAATGTTACTCCAATATCAGCAAGTGAGACTTTCCAATCTGTTTAAGTACCTAAATCGATAAACATACCAAGTATATCACTTTACCAACTTGATTTTGAGATACTTTATGTGCAGTGATGATTAGAAATTTAAGGAGGGCAGTTGACAGAGATGTGAGGAGGCTTTTTCCCATTTAGGGAATATAATCGAATTGAGAAGTTGAAGTTCTGCATAAATTAGCATAAGCAGATGGAGTTTGTCAATATGTGGGATTGTTGAAGTGTGACACTGCAGGATAGATTTAAAGAAGATAAAACCTTCTTTTGGTTTATATTGAATTTGTTTTTTGAGTGTATGACCGATCATATCCTATGAATTAGAATGCAGATACCAATAATTTGAAAATAATTTATGTTTAAATGCATACCTAGTGTTAAAGCTTTATCTTCAGAGTTCAGACATTTAAAAGCAAATGAAAAATAGAAACAAATATATGCTTAAGGGAATGGTAATATTTAAACTATATGTTTAACACTTCAACAATACAGCAGGGAGTTGTGTACCTTAACAATTAATTTCTGATTAAAATACCATTTCTGTGGCAGATTTGGGACTATGCTTAACTAGCTGAAGACTCATGGTACACAAAGGGACTATTTTTTTTTTTTAAAAGATACAAATTTGCCCCCCAAAAAAAAAAAAAAAAAATCAGTGCAACAAGCCAACTTTACCATCTTGCGATTAGTGTGTATGACACATTATCACAATTCATGTATTATACTGACATAGTGACATCACAAAAGATCCTTCGTTTTTGTTCATATTACTTGGAGCCAGGAAAACTAAAAGTACTTCCAAGTATCTCAATTGGAGACTAACCCAAAATCCTAACAAAAGAATTTCCAAAAACCATTATATCAACCAAGTCATCATGAGATGCCATGAGGAATACATAACCATAGAACTATTATTAGTTAATAGTGAATGCATACCTAAAAAATTGAATCAAAATTTGCCATTTGAAACTGACAAGAATACAAAGGCAAGTTCCTTTAAACATAATTGGCTTGTTGACATCCATCTCAAACAGCTTATAGGCATGCCTTGCATGTTCTCCATTTCTTCCAGCTGATGCAAACTTATGGCAGCCGCACAAAATTCTTCAAAATCCAATTTTTTGTATTGAATAGAACTAATTCACAGACACAAGTCGACAATCAGCTTCCACTCTTATCATTATTTTTTTGGGAAAAATTTTCAGTGACAACAAACAGAAATGTGATTTTTGACAGCATTACCATGGTTTGCATAATCTAGGGCTTGTGAATCCTTCATCAAATAAGGGGAATTCCTTATCACACCCTGAGAAGACAGGATATTCAAAAGGCTTATGACTATTGTTATTTTCTTAGGTAGAAGAGAGTTAAAGAGAAAAATGCATCAAATTGACTCTCATAGGCAACCTATTTCACAGTTTTCACGCAAAGCAAATATAAGGAGGAAAAATTGAAGTGATTACCTTTGTAATATTCTGATTTATAAAAAAACCTGATCCTCCATTAGGTAGTGGTAGAACATCCCAAGTAGCAGTTGCCTAAAACTGAAGCTATCCTCAAAAGATTTGTATTTTGATTAACTAAATCTGCCAATGGAAAGAAAACAAGATAAGGATTCTTAATCCTGACTTTTATGAAAGCTATTACAAGATAAGGATTGAGATAATTAAGACTCAAGTTTAGCTTGAAGATGCAAAAGTAGTACCAGCCTTTTTCAAAGAAAAACCAACTCTAGCTGGTTCAGAATTCCAACCTTGTCTCACGTCTGCATACATAATCAAATAATTGAGGACCTTAACTTAATTAAAGAAAAGAGGAGAAAGTTGGGTATTCGATTAACACAAAAGGATTGAATCTTGTAGGAGATGTATGATTATGAACCTTTAGAAATAGTGGAACGTATGATCCTTGAGCATTGTAGGAGCAGTGCCTCCTTTTCCACCTAGCATCAAGCTGACAAGAAGAAAATACTAGAAAGTTTTTAACACTATGTTTTATGCCTGTTTACAGAAAAATACTCCTGATTATTTGTTTGAATCACTTGGGTTTTGGCCTCTCCAATTTTAAAGAATAAATCATTCAAAATTTAGTATTTCACATCATCCTTTGGTTTTTTTTTTTGGTGGGAATTAAACGCATAATTTGGAATCTATCTGAAATCTAGTGCATTTCTACTCTCTAAATTTCAAGCTGTGCTTTTAATCCAATCACACTACACAAATAACACAACAATAATTCAAGAAAGCATAGCGATCTATGTGTCAAAATATCTTAAAATTTGAGCAAAACATGGCATGGTACAAGCTGATACACAAAAATAAATTTCAGCAACTAAATACTGGTACTAGATCAGTTATCTAAGTTGATCTTTGACAACAATATCACTCCAATACCAGCACTTTTCAATCTGTTTATGCACCTAAATCAATAAACCAAGTATATCACCTTAACAACTTATTTATGAGATACAACAGAAATTATTTCGATGAAGAAGCAAAAAATAGGTTTATGTACAACACTTTCAGGACAAATTTTATGAGAGAAGAAAATAAAGGAAATAGAAGGTACCAAACCACCTAGTCGTTGACTATTCGCACAATTGCAGGGCCCAAAAGTTTTTAAACAAGAAAAAGTACAACAATGGGACTTTTTCTATGATTCAATTGCTTTTGCATATGAGAGTAATGGTACCCAGTGGCATGCCCCCTTTCCTATTGGGTTTAATTCCTTATATATAAATGCAAATGTCTTTCAGTAGAAAGACCCAAAGAAAAGAAAGAATTGGGATTACTCATATCAGAAAATTTGAAGAATTGGGTTCATCCATGTTAGCAATTTTAGGCAATCCTCCCATGATTCCTTTGCACCCTTTCGGTTGTTTGTATAGTGCTTTGAAAATATCTACATATAAAATTGCAATTAAATTGGCCACAAACATCAATATCGAAGACAAAGAAGTCGGCATAAAAGAGAAAAAAATGTTGTATTTTTTATTGCATAGAAAGTACAAGTAGAGTCGTAGTACCTACCCAAAGAAGCAGAAGCATATTGGTTGCTGAACAAGAATTTAATCCTTAATTCAAAAATATGTGAACATGCGGGACATGAGCAATCCAATCCTTGCCATTCTCTCCTGGTATCTTTCTTTCAAGTGGGGACAGTCAATGATTGTCAGGTTTGTAAATAGGAGAGGCGACTCATTTCTTCAGTAAGTGATATCAGATTGGGGCATTCATAAATTTCAATATTTTCTTCTAGGGGCACTCCAAATTTCCTACAAATAACAAATATCAAAAATAAGAAATTAGTATAAAACAAGGAACTTGGTTACTATAGAATTGCACTAGGGGCTCACATTTCTTTTGAACTATATGTTTTTTCCTTGACTGCTATCTATTTGTTATTTTATTTGTTACCATTAAGCATTCAACTTAATTTTTTTTTTTTTTTTTTTTGGTGGTAAAAATGAATTCCTGGACTTAGGACATACAAGATTCCAATTTATATGCTTTTTTATAGATGTCAAACAAAGGCTGGATTATAACCTTGTGCCTTTATGGTAAGTTAAGCAGCCCTAAGGATTCAAGACTACATCAAAGATGAAAGGAAATTCATGAAATGTAAGTGCAAAACCACTTTCTATACAAAGCTCTTATGATGTCTCAACTTTTGATATCCATCTTAACAGAATATTTGTGCAGGACAACAGTTACTCAATCTATGAAACATAAGATTTGTAAAAATCCCTTTATTCTTCCTAGGTTGTTGAATTAACGAATTATGCTTTTAAATCAAAGGTACAAGATTGGTAACTATGCTTTTGATGGCTTTGTTTACAAACTAATATGCACCAATAATTTTATAGAATATACAAAAATCCAAAGGTACAGAAAATATAAATCAACTTCACAACCTGCTAATATTATAAGTCACCAATCATTCTTACTTATCAAAAAAAAAAAAAAAAAAAAGTCGCCTGTTTAGCCTGGATAAAATATTTTTTCTCAATAGTTGTTGTAACTAAGAAATTCAAACATAGGCTTTATGAATATTGTTATTTGTGTAGGTAGAAGAAAGTAATAGAAGTAATGCATCATGTTGACTCTCATAGGCAACACATTACAGTTTTCACTAGCAAAACAAATATAGGAAGTAAAAAGTGAAGTGATTACCCTTGTAATATTCTGATATGAACCAAAAAACTGATGCTCCATAGGGTAGGCGTAGAACATCCCAAATAGCAACTAGCAATTGCCTAAAACTGAATCCTCAAAAAGGTATAGGTAGAAGATGAAACTAATATCTGTAGTATTTTGCGTGCAAATTAAGGATTTGTATTTTCATTAACTAAATCTGCCAACGGAAAGAAAACAAGATAATGATTCTTAATCTGACTTTTACAAAAGCTATTACAGGATAAGGATTGAGATAATTAAGACTCAATGTTTTGCTTGTAGATGCAAAAGTAGTACTAGCCTTTTTCGAAGAAACACCAACCCTAGCTGATTTAGAATTCTAACCTTGTCTCATATCTGGATACAAAATCAAATTATTGAGAACCTTAACTGAATTTAAACAAATGAAAACAAAAGAAAGTTGGGTATTTGATTAACATAGAAGGATTGGATCTTAAAGGAGATGTATGAACCTTTAGAAATAGTGGAGTGTACAATCCTTCAAAAATTAATTCAAATCTCATGGATAATTGAGCAGTATTGGAGTAGTCCACACCTATTTACACCTAGCATGAAGGTGTCAAGTAAGGAGAATAAAATACTAGAAAGTTTCCAACACTACGTTTTATGCTGGTTTATAGAAAAACACTGATTTTTTTGCTTTATAATTCAAGAATAATTTATTCAAAATTTAATATTTCAGTTAAAGTGGAATCCATCAGAAATCTAGTGCATTTCTAAGCTCAAAATTTCAAGCTGTGCTTTTAATCCAATCATGCTACACAACTATAATTCAAGAAAGCATAGAGATTTATGTGTTAAAATATCTTAAAATTTGAGCAAAAAATAGCATGGTAGAAGCTTATACATAAAAATGAATTTCAGCATCTAAATACCTGTTTAGCTATACAAGTTGATCTTCCCAAACAATATCAATCCAACATCAGCATGTGGGACTTTCCAATCTTTTTATGCACCTAAATCAATAAAAAAGAATCAAGTATATCACCTTAACAACATATATATTGAGATACAATAGAAATTACTTGGGTTTATATATCTGCCCTAATTTCTTCTTTTCCCTTACTGGTATGGCAAGAGGTCATTATCTCAAATGACAAATTTTGTGAGAGAAGAAAACAAAAGAAAAAGAAGGTACTCACCTCCTAGTTGTTGACTTTTTCGCACAATTGCAGTGCCCAAAAGTTTTTTTTTTTTTTTTTTAAAAAAGGTACAACATTGGGACTTTTTCTATGATTCAATTGCTTTTGCTTTTGAGAGCAGTGGTACCCGTGGCATCCACACCCTTCCTGGTGGGTTTGATTAATCCTTTTACTTCATAGTTCACATAGCCAAAAAAAATCGACATATGAAATAAATGCAAATGTTTTTGGACATACCAAGAATTGGGTTCATCAGTAAGCAATTTTAGGCAATCGTCCCATGTTTCCTTGGCATCCTTTCAGTTGTTTGTACAGTGCTTTGAATAAATCTACATATTAAATTGCAAATAAATTGGAAGAAGATAAAGAAGTTGGCACAAAAAGAAAAGAAATAGTACAAGTTGTAGTTCTTACCCGAAGAAGCCGAAGGATATTCGTTGCCTATTCCCTTCTGGCCAGTAGAAATTGCAAATAAGAATCACAATATTGAAAATCTGGGACATGAGCAATCTCGCCAATTCCCTTCTGGTATCTTTCTTTCAAGTGGGGACAGTCAATGATTATCAGGGTTTGTAAAGAGGAGAGCCGATGCATTCCTGATGGAAGTGATGTCAGACTGTGGCAATTGAAAATTTGAAGGTTTTGAAGTGCAGTAAGGTTGCCGATCCCTTCGGGAAGTGATTTGAGATTGGGGCAATCGAAAATTTCAAGGTTTTGAAGTGCAGTAAGGTTGCCGATCCCTTCGGGAAGTGATTTGAGATTGGGGCAATCGAAAATTTCAAGGTTTTGAAGTGCAGTAAGGTTGCCGATCCCTTCGGGAAGTGATTTGAGATTGGGGCAATTGGAAATTTTAAGGTTTTGAAGTGCAGTAAGGTTGCCGATCCCTTCGGGAAGTGATTTGAGATTGGGGCAATTGAAAATTTGAAGGTTTTGAAGTGCAGTAAGGTTGCCGATCCCTTCGGAAAGTGATTTGAGATTGGGGCAATTGGAAATTTCAAGATGTAATGTAAGGTTGCCTATCCACAATGGTAGAGTATCCAAGCGGGGAACATTTGAAATTGTGAGGCGTTGCAGAGGGCTGACACCAACAGATTGTGCGTCTTCATCGCTGAACAGATCAACCTCCTCGCAGTCCCTAATAGACAGAGTCTTGAGGGAGGTCAGATGTTGCATGGATAGAGACAGAGATAGAGATTTTAGTCTATTGCATCCCTCTATTCGTAGCTCCTCGAGAGAAGCCAGGTTTTGCAACCACTGCTCTGGCAGAAACTCTAAATCCTCAATAAAAGACAAAGATAGAAACTTTAATTTGGAGAGAGGAGGGGAGGAGTTCGAAGCAGAGGGAACCGAAGAGATTGCTGTCATATTCATTGTTTGTTGCAATGGATTGCAACTGGATTCCGTCAGTCGTAGCGGTTCTTCAAGATTTGGAAACAACGGCATGCATGTCAGGTTTTTGCAATCAAAAATTTCCAACTGTAAAAGACGAGGAAAAGAAGGCAATGATACATGCTGCTGGTATTGATGACTTGATGTTGCCACACCAACTGTATCCCTCCTCCACCATCCCTTTAGATTAGGGCAATTCTGCAATTTAAGTGACTCTAGGGATGGGAAAAATGTTGATGAAGCACAGATCTCTTCAGTGATTTTCCGGTCTGATATGTATTCCAGACCATGCATATTTATTAGAGATAGATTTCGGAGATTTGGGAGTTGATACATTGGCGATAGATGTTGGCACATCGAGTTTGATATTTCTAATATCACAAGACCAGTCAGCGAAGGAAGCCAACTCGGAAATCTCACACCCTGGTAACTTTCCACATTCAACATTTTTAAATTCTGGTGTGGCTGGAGGCCTTCCATTAAATTTTCATCTTCACAAACACCTGCGACATCGTTACCTAGCTCATCCCATATTAATTCCAATATTCTAAGATGCTGCTTGTCCTTCAAATTTGCAGCCTTGGCTTTAGAGGTGGCATCTTTCACCCGTACCTTAATTTTTATACTTAGTTCTCCTCTCAAGTTATTTAGCTTGTTCAATTCCGGAAGACCAGCGCAAGTAAGTTCCTCGTTTACAATAAACAGCGGTAATACTTGAAGAGAAGTCAACTGCCCTAATCCAGGTGGCATGTAAGTCAAATTGTGACAACCTTCTAACCCAAGATACCGGAGGTTGAACAAATTTTGAATGTTTCCCGGTAGTTCTCTAAGCTTATCACAATAACTGAGGTTTAATGTTTGCAAATTCAACAATCTAGTAATAGAACTAGGGAGAACTTCAAAGGTATTGTTGGAAAGATCAAGGTACTTTAAATATGTCAACTTTTCTATAGAATTTGGCACCATCATAATATTTAAACAATCTAGTTCTAATGCACGCAAGCATCTAAAACTAGAAAAAAGTATTTCAAGAGTTGATTTTAGAAGAGCTGATTCTTCCTCACCAAAAATTTCTTGGAGCATCATTTTTGGAGCCATCGAAATAAATGTGCGTATCTTCTTTGCTTTGAATAACGAGTTTAAATCCTTCTCAAGCACACCGACAGATGCAGTTGATAAGTGGCGAACATTTTCTATATTTGAATCAATATATGTACACTCAACTCTTGAGATTGATTGTGCAAGATCATGGATTAAATCATGCATTTTAAAACCAATTATATTCCCAAAATTATCTTCTCTAGCATCTTGGAAGAAGGACCTCCAAAGTAGATCCATACAGTACTCATTAGCAACATCTTCCATATGTAGCTCTTCGTTTGATGATTGGATTAATCCTTGTGCTATCCATAGATTTATCAATGTTGACTTTGAAATCTCATAATCTTTAGGAAACAATGAACAATAAGCAAAACAACACTTTAAATGTGATGGGAGATGATCATAACTTAATTTTAGAATTGATAAAATGCCACTATTATTTTCTTCTTGAGTTACATTTGTAAGTTCTTTATTCTTGATATATAACCATTCATCCTCTGTCTTTTTGAAGTATAATATTCTCCCAATAGCCTTTATAACAAGAGGCACTCCATAACATTTTTGTACAATATCCGTTCCAATTTCTTCAAAATTAGGATTAATCATCTCTTGCCTTTTTTTAAATGCCATTTGCTTAAATAAAGACCAAGATTGGTTTTTCGAGAGGCCTTGTAGATAATACGGTGAGATGGTGCTAGTAATCTCTGCAACCAATTTAGTCCGTGTAGTTATCACCACCTTACTTCCCTTCGAGCCACCCATCAAAAGTCTTTTCAAATTATACCACCTTTCTTCATTCTCATTCCACACATCATCCAACACAAGTAAGTACTTTTTTTGGTTGAGTATTTTACGAAGTTCATTTTGTGCTTGCTCCATTTCAAGGTTTTCAAGTTTCAAACCAATTGCACATTTAATTATCTTTTCAACAATTATTTGTACATCAAAGACATCAGATACACACACCCACATGAGCAACTCAAAATAATTATTCACTTTCTCATCATTGTACACATATTGAGCAAGTGTAGTCTTCCCCAGCCCTCCAATCCCCACTATGGATATAAACGAAACATTCTCTTGCACATCATAGTCCAATAATAGATCTATAATAGCCTTCTTATCCTCTTCTCTCCCAATAACTTCTTCTTCACATACAAATGAGTAAGTTTGATCCCTCTCCCTAGTCACAACCCTTGTTTCTGATGGATGTACTACAAACTGAAACTTATTCATATCATTTGCTATTGCATCAAATCTCTCCCTCATCGATGTTATTTTTTTAGCCATATCACGACGAAAAGCAAGTTGGTTTGAACTCGAAAAGAAAGTAGTAAGAGAAGTACGTACCCTCTTTGCCATTTGATCACCACCCATCACCCTTTGACGCATATCTTCAGTGTAGAATTCGGTCAGCAAGTCATCCACATCATAGACTGCGTCCCTGAGCCTCATGAGCCAGTGCTTGACTTGATGGTTCTTGACCTGCTGCTCCTCAGCATCCAGAAGTACAGCTTGAACAGCGGAAACAGTATCCTTCAATTTTTCGAACTCATCTTTGACACCCCACACGGATCCAATCTCTGCGAAAGCCATAGAGCCCAAATTTTCAATGATCGTCTGCGCAACGCCAAACGGGATTGCTGCGGCCATTTCTTCTTGGTAAGCGAAAGAACACACTGAGAGATAGATTAGATCACAAGAGAGCAGAAAGCAGTAGTGGTTGAAGTTGAAATGCCAATGTGTGAGAAGGAATAAAAGGTTTGAAGTTGCTCAGGTTCACAAATATTCATAAAAGGACCCCACTACAAAGCTTTAATAACGATTCTATCTTAGAAAAAGCTTCACCATTCAACTCCGCGTGAACGTGGTAGGGTCACTTTTTCCTTCTTGTCATTTTGTTCGAGTTCTTTTTACTTTTCTGTCTGTGTATTTTTCTTTTAAGAGTGTTGAAATTGACTCTGAGAGCATCTCCACCGTAAGATGTGTTATTCTATTTAAAAATTATTATTTTTTCTTTGAGAATGTATTTAAAAATTAATTAGTGAAGAGGAAAATACACTTTTTTAACATCATATTTCATAAGTTTATTTTTAGAGTAATTGAAAAGAGTCAAATTATGGTCCCAACAGTTTTAAAAATTATTTAACTATACGAATTAATTTTTTTAATAAGAATAATATTGGATATATAATTATATTGAATATCTATATATTTTTTTTACTTCTATTTACTTTTTTAATTTTTACTGTAATTACAAAACAAATATTTTCAATAATTAATAGTGTCAAAATTCAAAGACTAGACATTGCAACAAAATAAAATATGATTTTATAATGATATTTTAAATTTTATACATAAAATGGAAAATTACAGAATTAATTATAGATGATTGTAGCAATTTAAATAATTAAATTATTGTTTAGTTATATTTTAATAGATCGATCACAAATGATTGGGTAGAAATATGTTAAGAAACAATTATTTTATATATATTCTTTTAATAGAAACAATGATTGAGTAGAAATATGTTAAATTATTGTTTAGTTATATTCCTTCCTTGTTTTTTCGAAGCAATTCTTAAGTACGTGAGAGAAGGTATAAGTTTGAAGTTGCTCCGAAAGAAGGTTGGGCTGAACCAAAGTTGGGCTGAACCAAAGTTTGAAGTTGCTCAGTTCAACCATGTAAGCCGCGTTTAGTAAACGCAGCTTTGGGATGGAGGAAATCATGAATCTGTGAATGGGTTTGAAGCCGCGTTTTTAAAAACGCGGCTTCAGCCCTGGCCCAAAAAACGCAGCTTCAACAGCATAAAATGCGGCTTCAGGGTTGGTCTATAGCCGCGTTTAGTAAACGCGGCTATAGCTCCATCGTGGAGCTCACGCAGCTCCAAGTCTCGTTTTTAGCCGCGTTTTTATAAAACGCGGCTTAAGGTCGCGTTATTTGTAGTGAAGGGGCCCCCCATTGATCAATAATGATTCCACTTGAGAAAAAAGCTTCACAGCTGCAATAATTTGACTCCGCGTGAAGACTATAAATAACATGTCCACACTTTCAGCGACATATGCATGTGAAATGTTGACATAAAGTTTTATTCTTTCCATTGTCTTTTCTTGGTTTTGTTTTTTTACTATAAAAAAAAAAAAAAAAAAAAATCTGGAATGGAAGGGGGTCTGTGTTGCTAAGAAAATTCATTGGTTGGGAAGAATGAAATTCGACTTGAATCCTATAATCTGATATGTAATTTCCTGCGATCTCATAAATAATCCACACAAGTTCAAAAATCAATCCAATCAGGATATGTTTGGAAAGGAATGAGGTGATGATATAGAGATTCAACCTTTTCTCATAATGAAACATTTAGAATTGCAGAAAATAATGCTGCAGATGATGTAACCATGTGCTACCATACTTTATAATCACAGAATCATCTTCAGTTAATTGTGGATGCCTACATAAGAAATGGCATCAAAATTTGCATTTGAAAGTGATGAGAATATCAAGGCATGTTCCTCTATAATAATCAGTTTTGTTCCCATTTCTCTCAAACAGCTTATAGGCCATGCCTTGAATGTTGTTCCCAATTCTCCATTTCCTTCCATCAGATGACTTATGGCCGCCCCACAAAATTGTTCAAAATCCAATATTCTGTATTGAATAGAACTAATATGCTACATACACAAGTAGACAATCAGCAGCCACTCTTATCATTATAGTATTATTTTTCGAAGTAAATTTTTATCAAGGCAATCAGTTTTAACAAACAGAGATACAAATTTTGACCGTATTACCATGTTGGCATAATCTAGGTCCTGCAAATCCTTCATTGCATTGTTAGAGTTCTTTATCACAACCTGCTAGATCCACCACTATTAATAATGGCTCAAGACTCAAGAGTATTAAAATAAGAGAAGTCATGCTTAGAAAAACATCTGACCATCTTAAAGGTTTGTAATAAAGAGGTGAAATCACTCATGCCAGGCCTTAATAGTGTGAATTATTCCTGCAAATAAACTAACTGAGCTACAATTAATGTCTTTGCAAAAGCCTATCACGATGGCACAAAATCACATGTTTACTCCTCCCACTATATCCAATGTTACAGATCAAGGATATTGTATAAACAAATAATAACTCTATTCACGGCAATAATAAAGTTAAGTATTAGAATTTAATGACAAATTCTAAATGATTTCTACTCAATTTTTCTTTCTTCTCCTACCCATTAAAAAAATAATAAATAAATAAAAACATAGATTTCTTAAATGTATTCTATTTTGCTAGGAATTCTCAAGAGATTTTTTTTTCCTTCATTGTCATTTTAAAACAAATTGAATGGGAATTAAGGGGTCTATACTGCTCAGAAAATTAATTGGTTGGGCCTACCAATCAAATAATACTTACTTTCTATATGTTGGCAAGCTCATTCTAGGTTAATCTTGATAAATCATCATGAAACAAGAAACTCATCCACTCGAAAGATATTAAAATAAAGATTGAGAATGACAAGCAAAAGAGAAGAGAGTTTAAGAAGGGAAAATCAAACCATGAGAAAAGTGATGGGAATTTTTTTTAGAATATGCTAAAATCCTATGATCCTTATAAGGTTCCTATCATCTGATGTATAATTTCTTGTGACCTAATTAAAAAAATTGGATTGCTTTAAGTCAATACAGTCAAAATATGTTGGACAAGAATAGTGCAAATATCAGAGGTTTGAACCTTTTGTTTCCAAAATTTGAAATATAAGATTATATTTTAAGAATAAAGGAAGAAACATAACAATATAGCACACATTTAGGAATTAGGATTGCAAACGATCACATTGCAAATGATGTAACGTTGTGCTAACATTTGTACAGGGCATGAGGAGCTAAAGTAAACCTAAGTAACTTGATGAAATATTATTCCAATCAACACTAAGAGTTGTTATTTTGCCGTTCTATTTTTAAATAAATAGATAAATAAATAAACCTATTGCCTAGTTAAGGAGAGAACTTTTGACGAAAAGTTTCAAGTCAAACACTCATCAGCTCAGCTAAATGAAAAAAAATAAAATAAAATAAAAAATTGAGGGAATTCATTCCTTTTCATTTTCTTTTTCTTTTTTTTCTCCGTTCTCTCTAAATGGATTATATCTCACCGACCATTAAAAAGAACTAGAAGAACCACTCCATACAAGAATAATATTTTTAATAAGAATAATATTGGATATATAATTATATTGAATATATATATATATATATTGCTTCTGTGGGGTAAGAGAATTTGGCGACCCCGACCCACTCTATGCTAAGCCTAAAGCCCACGCAGAAGATGAAATATCCGAGGACAAGTAAATGAAGTTCAAATTACCAAGAAGTATTGCCGATGACAATCCTGTCCTCGACATGCCGAGATCATGGAAAGGAAGAGTAATGCACCATCAAAGGTAGTCCTTCAGAGCGCCCCAAGGAGAAAGGAAGTACAACGGGTTAGTCATGGAAGCATGGTGGAGGAGCAATTCCAGGAGGAGCTGTCACCTCCACATTAAATGCTCACAACTAACATTCTGGCCGCATTGAATGAGAAGTGACCCCTGAACAGTGTTACTTTAGTTGCTGCAATTCACAGAATGGATGGGAAGGTGGCTGATGGGACAAGCATCCAAGTGATGACCTGTATGATCAACAAATGGAGGGTCAATATTAGTTGGAAGGGGGGTATATAATGTAAGAAGTCATCCAGAAAGGGGGACGGGAATTAGAAGGAAGAAACACTGTAGCACTTGTATGATCTCTGTAACATAGCATAAAAGAATAATAAGGCTTATACTCTCCTAGGAAAGTGCCGAGGAGCTGGATTTTACATTTTTAGTTGTGTACTCGTCACCCAATTCGCATATCGCCACGCTTAGTTGTTGCCACCCTCACTAGGGCCTAGTTCTTTGACCCGCTCTCTACAAATTTATTGTATTGGGCTAGCTGGATTTGAGTCCACTCATCCGAAAGGAAAAGCGCTCAAATCCGGTCCCTATAGCTTCTATTTACTTTATAATTTTTACTGTAATTACAAAACAAATATTTTCAATAATTAATAGTGTCAAAATTCAAAGACTAGACATTGCTAAATATATATATATATATATATATATTTTATAATGAATTTTTTAATTTTATACATAAAATGAAAAATTACGGAATGAATTAATTATAGATGATTGTAGCAATTTACATTTTAATAGATCACAAATGATTGAGTAGAAATATGTTGAGAAACAATTATATTATATATATTCTTTTGCTTATATTTTGTCAATATATATATATATATATATATTGATAGGTATATTTTTGTCAATATTAAATAGATGCTAGTTTTTTTTTTTTTTTTTTATATTAACTTAATTTTTTAATTTAGTGTTTATTATTATTATTATTATTTTAGTTTGGGCCCCTAATAAATAACAATCCTGATTTCGTTCCTGCATTAACAAATAAAAAGAATGAGCAAAACTGCACATTACCCTTAAACTTCCATGTTGTTACACACTTACACTAAGACCTGCCAATTTGATACATTAAAAAGCCATGTTTTTAGTGCCTTGAATATATTACTGCCAGTAAGATGTGTGAGACTCTTTTTCTTTCCCATTTGGTGCCCTTTCTTCAAGCTAAGACCCAATTCTTCTCGTTAATCTGCTGATAAACCTTTGGTCCAAGTTTTGGATACAGTGTTTACTTCTCAAATAGGTCTATGATTGTTTCTCAAAAAAAAAAAAAAGGTCTATGATATTGTGTTTCTGATTTATTATTTTTATGGGCTATTTTGGTACTCCTATTCTCGAAATTTTAAAATTTTGGTATGTACAACTTCATAATTAATCATGTTTGTGAGGCTCAAACAATGGAATAGAAAATGTCCTTGAAAATATTTGTTGCTTTCAAAAATGCATTTGCTGATATATAAGTTTGTCTACCATATTCCTTATCATCCTAAAGAGAATAGTGGGCAGATTAAGTGATAACCACTCAAATTTGAAACCTTGACAACATATTAAGAGTAGTAGCTTCATTCCTTCTTCTTTTCGAAGCAATTCTTAAGAACGTGAGGGAAGGTATAAGATTGAACTTTGAAGTTGCTCCGAAAGAAGGTTGGGCTGTACCAAAGTTGAAAAAGGGAGCCCCACTGATCAATAATGATTCCACTTGAGAAAAAAGCTTCACAGCTGCAATAATTTGACTCCGCATGAAGACTATAAATAACATGTCCACACTTTCAGCGACATATGCATGTGAAATGTTGACATAAAGTTTTATTTTTTCCATTGTCTTTTCTTGGTTTTGTTTTTTACTTAAAAAAAAAAAATCTGGAACGGAAGGGGGTCTGTGTTGCTAAGAAAATTCATTGGTTGGGAAGAATGAAATTCGACTTGAATCCTATAATCTCATATGTAATTTCCTGCAATCTCATAAATAATCCACACAGGTTCAAACTTCAAAGTCAATCCAATCAAAATATGTTGGAAAGAAATGGTGATGATATAAAGGTTCAACCTTTTCTCATAATGCAACATTTAGAATTGCAGAAAATCATGCTGCAGATGATGTAACCATATGCAACCATACTTTATCACTGAATCATCTTTAGTTAATTGTGGATGCCTACCTAAGAAATGGCATCAAAATTTGCATTTGAAAGTGATGAGAATATCAAGGCATGTTCCTCTATAATAATCAGTGTTGTTCCCATTTCTCTCAAACAGCTTATAGGCCATGCCTTGAATGTAGTTCCCAATAATTCTCTATTTCCTTCCATCAGATGACTTATGGCCGCCACACAAAATTGTTCAAAATCCAATATTCTGTATTGAATAGAACTATTATATTATTTTTATATAGCAAATTTTTATCAAGGCAATCAGTTTTAACAAACAGAGATACAAATTTTGACAGTATTACCACGTTGGCACAATCTAGGTCCTGTGAATCATTCATTGCATTGTTAGAGTTCTTTATCACAGCCTGCTACTTGATCTACCACTATTAATAATGGCTCAAGAGTATTAAAATAAGAGAAGACATGAATAGAAAAACATCAGACCATCTTAAAGGTTTGTAATAAAGAGGTGAAATCACTAATGCTAGGCCTTAATAGTGTGAATTGTTCCTGCAGATACACTGACTGAGCTACAATTAATGTCTTTGCAAAAGCCTATCACGATGGCACAAAATCACATGTTTACTCCTCCCATTATATCCAACGTTTCAGATCAAGGATATTGTATAAACAAATAGAATCTCTAATAAAGTTCAGTATTAGGGTTTGTTATGTAGAACATCTTAAACACATATTTTCAGTTTTTAAACAACATTACACGTATTTTTACATATTTTTTTACTCACGCGTATTTCAAAAAATATAAAAAACATTACCCAAACTTCTCTATTAAACGGGCCCTAATTTAATGACAAATTCTAGATGATTTCTACTCAATTTTATTTTTACCTTCTTCTCTTACCTATTAAAAAAAAAAAAAAAAACTTAGACCTCTTTAATTTATTCTATTTTGCTAGGAATTCTCAAGAGATTTTTTTTTCCCTTCATTGTCCTTTTAAGACAAATTGAATGGGAATTAAGGGGTTTGTACTGCTCAGAAAATTAGTTGGTTGGGCCTACCAATAAAATAATACTTACTTTCTATATGTTGGCAAGCTCATTCTAGGTTAATCTTGAAACAAGAAACTCATCCACTCAAAAAGATATTAGAAGAGAGATTGAGAATGACAAGCAAAACAGAAGAGAGTTTAAGAAGGGAAAATCAAACCATGAGAAAAGTGATGGGAATCTTTTTTAGAATATGCTAAAATCCTATGATCCTTGTAAGATTCCAATCATCTGATATATAATTTCTTGTGACCTAATTAAAAAAATTGCATTGCTTTAAGTCAATGCAATCAAAATATGTTGGAAAAGAATAGTGCGAATATCAGAGGTTTGAACCTTTTGTTTCCAGAATTTGAAATATAAGAAATATTTTAAGAATAAAGGAAGAAACTAACAATATGCAACACGTTTAGGAATTAGGATTGCAAATGATGTAACGTTGTGCTAACATTTGTACAGGGTATGAGGAGCTAAAATAAACCCAAGTAACTTGATGAAATAATATTCCAACCAACACTAAGAATTGCTATTTTGCCGTTCTATCTTTTTTTTTTTTTTTTTTTTTTGATGGGAAATACTAACAATTTTATTAAACCAAAGAAGAGTAAGTTACATCTTGAATCGGAGCTTGGTTAAGGAAACATGGCTCCTCCTCTAACCAAGCTGAAAAATCATCTATACTAGAGACATATTTAGTTAATAAATGGGTTGGTCTATTGCCTTGCCTATAGACATGTGAAAAAACAACCTGTCTAAACTCTTGAGAAACAGACAAAGAGCTAGAAATAATAGCAGCCATAGATGATGGTGGCGGAGAGAGATCCTTCATAGCATTGATCACCAAAAGAGAGTCACCTTCAAGAATAAAATCTTGTACACTAAGATTTTTAGCGAATCGCAAACCCACCTCCACTGCTTTCGCCTCAATCTCTACTGCTTTTAGATAGATAAATAAATAAACCTATTGCCTAGTTAAGGAGAGAACTTTCGGCGAAAAGTTTCAAGTCAAATACTCATTAGTTCAGCTAAATGGGGAAAAAAAATTTTGAGGGAATTCATTCCTTTTTCATTTTCATTTTTTTTTTCTCCGTTCTCTCTAAATGGTTTATATCTCACCGACCATTAAAAAGAGGGATTCACATCAGGTGCAATACCTAGGGCACCAATATCCTAGGTATTGCATCTGATGTGAATCCTAAAAAGAGATGGAAGAACTGCTCCATACAAGAATAATATTTTTAATTAGAATAATATTGGATATATAATTATATTGAATATCTATATACATATATATATATATATATATATATTTTACTTCTATTTACTTTTATAATTTTTACTGTAATTACAAAACAAATATTTTCAATAATTAATAGCGTCAAAAATCAAAGATTAGACATTGCAAAAAAATAAAATATGATTTTGTAATGAATTTTTTAATTTTATACATAAAATGGAAAATTACAGAATGAATTAATTATAGATGATTGTAGCAATTTACATTTTAATAGATCACAAATGATTGAGTAGAAATATGTTAAGAAACAATTATTTTTTATATATTCTTTTGCTTATATATTGTCAATATATATATATATATATATTGATAGGTATTTTGTCAATATTAAATAGATGCTATTTTTATTTTTTATTTATTTATATTAACTTAATTTTTTAATTTTAGTGTTTATTATTATTATTTTTTTAGTTTGGGCCCCTGATAAATAACAATCCAGATTTCGTTCCTGCATTAACAAATAAAGAGAATGAGCAAAATTGCACATTGCCCTTAAACTTCCATGTTGTTACACTAAGACCTGCCAATTTGATACATTAAAATGCCCTCTTTTTAGTGCCTTGAATATATTACTGCCAGTAAGATGTGTGAGACTCTCTTTCTTTCCCATTTGGTGCTCTTTCTTCAAGCTAAGACCCAATTCTTCCCGTTAATCAGCTGATGAAACTTTGGCGTCCAAGTTTTGGATACAGTGTTTACTTCTCAAATAGGTCTATGATAGTGTGTTTCTGATTTATTATTTTTATGGGCTATTTTGGTACTCCCATTCTCGAAATTTCAAAATTTTGGTGTGTACAACTTCATAATCAATCATGTTTGTGAGGCTCAAACAATGGAATAGAACATGTCCTTGAAAATATTTGTTGCTTTCAAAAATGCATTTGCTGATATTTAAGTTTGTCTACTATATTCCTTATCATCCTAAAGAGAATAGTGGGCAGATTAAGTGATAACCATTCAAATTTGAAACCTTGACAATATATTAAGAGAAGAAGCTTCATTCCTTGTTCTTTTCGAAGCAATTCTTAAGTACCAAAGTTGAAGTCGCTCCGAAAGAAGATTGGGCTGTACCAAAGTTGAAAAAGGCCCCCCACTGATCAATAATGATTCCACTTGAGAAAAAAGCTTCGCAGCTGCAATAATTTGACTCCGCGCAAAGACTATAAAGAACATGTCCACACTTTCAGCGACATATGCATGTGAAATGTTGACATAAAGTTTTATTTTTTTCCATTGTCTTTTCTTGGTTTTGTTTTTTTACTTTAAAAAAAAATCTGGAATAGAAGGGGGTCTGTGTTGCTAAGAAAATTCATTGGTTGGGATTTGGGAAGAATGAAATTCGACTTGAATCCTATAATCTGATATGTAATTTCCTGCAATCTCATAAATAATCCACACAGGTTCAAACTTCAAAGTCAGTCCAATCATACTTTATAGGATGTAAATCTAATAACAAATAATCACTGAACCATCATTAGTTAATTGTGGATGCCTACCTAAGAAATGGCATCAAAATTTGAATTCGAAAGTGATGAGAATATAAATCAAGGCAAGATCCTATAATAATCAGTTTTGTTCCCATTTCTCTCAAACAGCTTACAGGACATGCTTTGATTGTTGTTCCCAATTCTCCATCTCCTTCAATCAGATGACTTGTGGCAGTCACACAAAATTGTTCAAAATCAGCAGCTACTCTTGTCATTATAGTATTATTTCGCAGTCAGTTTTAACAAACAGAGATAAGAATTTTGACCGTATTAATAATCTATAGGTCCTTCAAATCCTTTATTGCATTGTCAGAGTTGTTTATCACAGCCTGCTAGATCCACCACTATTAATAATGGCTCAGGAGTATTAAAATAAGAGAAGTCATGATTAGAAAAACATCAGACCATCTTAATGGTTTGTAATAAGGAGGTGAAATCACTCATGCTAGGCCTTAAATAGTGTGAATTGTCCCAGATCAAGGATATTGTATAAACAAATAATAACTCCATTTACGGCTCTAATAAAGTTAAGTATTAGAATTTAATGACAAATTCTAGAATTTCTATTCAATTTTACTTTCTTCTCTTACCTATTAAAAATTTTTTTTTACTAATGATTTGTCTTAAGGACACACAATAGTATGCCATTTAAAAAAAAAAATTTATTACGAATTGAAAAAGTTTTGATAGCTATTTTAATTCTTGATAAAATTTTTTCAAAAACAGATTTGTTAATATATGCCTTAAAGGCATACATTAACTGGGCCTTTAAAAAAAAATTTAGATCTCTTAAATTTATTCTATTTTGCTAGGACTTCTCAAGAGATTTTTTTTTCTTCATTATCTTTTTAAAACTAATTGAATGGGAATTAAGGGGTCTGTACCGCTCAGAAAGTTATTTGGTTGGGATGAAATTAATTGGTTGGGCCTACCAATCAAATAATACGTACTTTCTATATGTTGGCAAGCTCATTCTAGGTTAATCTTGATAAATCATCATGAAACAAGAAACTCATCCACTCAAAAGATATTAGAAGAGAGATTGAGAATGACAAGCAAAAAAGAAGAGAGTTTAAGAAGGGAAAATTAAACCATGAGAAAAGTGATGGGAATCTTTTTTAGAATATGCTAAAATTCTATGATCCTTATAAGGTTCCTATCATCTGAGATATAATTTCTTGTGACCTAAATAAAAAAATTGCATTAATTGCTTTAAGTCAATGCAGTCAAAATATGTTGGAAAAGAATAGTGTGAATATCAGAGGCTTGAACCTTTTGTTTCCGGAATTTGAAATATAAGAATATGTTTTAAGAATAAAGGAAGAAACATAACAATATACAACACTTAGAGCAATTAGGATTGCAAAAGATCACATTGCAAATGATGTAACGTTGTGCAAACATTTGTACATGGTATGAGGAGCTAAAGTAAACCTAAGTAACTTGATGAAATATTATTCCAATCAACACTAAGAATTGCTATTTTGCCGTTCTATTTTCAAATAAATAGATAAATAAATAAATAAACCTATTGCCTAGTTAAAGAGAGAACTTTCAGTGAAAAGTTTCGAGTCAAATACTCATCAGCTCAGCTAAATGGGAAAAAAGGAAATAAAAAAGAGTAAGGAAATTCATTCTTTTTTCACTTTAATTTTATTTTTTTCTCAATTCTCTCTAAATGGATAGTGAAAACAAACTTAAAACTTGGAATGTTATCACATGGATTGTATCTCACCGACCATTAAAAAGAGCTGGAAGAACTGCTCCATACAACGTGATCAAAAGATTCAAAACCCAACCAAAAGATAACCAATCCAAATGCTGACCTCCACATTCACATGCTTAAAACAATCAATACTGTCAGATCAGTGAGGATTAGCGTTTAAAAGCTTGTTACACTAATGGGCCAAATAGAATGAAGATACAGATATTTGAGCCGTGAAAATAGTATATGATACAAATCAGATTTATGTATCAGCTTCCACATCACTCAAGTTTATTTTTTGCTAACAAAGGTTGATCATAAAACACCCAAAAGTAAAAAAAACTGGAATAGAAGTAATTCTGGAAAGCTGCCTACCTACCATTGGCATTGATCATCTAGAATAGAAGTTGTTGTTACAAATCAAATTTAGATAAAACTACTATGAGTGACTTTGCTTTGTTTCTTATTGTTGCTTCAAAGAATCACCTATGGCAAAAAAATTTATTTCAATTCCCAAGAATTATTGTAAGGATTTAATTTTGCTTATAATTGTATTATTTACCTCCAATAGCAAAGTTTGCTAATGGCCATGGACTAAGAAATTTTCTTCTAAAATCTTTATGTTCTTCCCATATGTTGGATACATTAAGTGGCTAACAGAGCCTCATTAATTGTTCAGATGATATGGACAAATTCTGTAATCAAACAGTGTTATCAAATGCTAAGAAGCCTAGGTTTGCCAAGATGAAATTGATAAATAGAACAATGTAAGGCAACAACCAGTTGAGCTACAATATTTTTGGTTATTTTAGTTATAGTTTAGTTTAGTAGAACTGTCTAATCATCTCTTTTATGATATTAAGTTGAGCAGCATCAATAAAAAGAAAAATACAGATGTATTTATTGTACTATAAAAATAAGAGATGCTTATCCCTATAGTGAAGGTACCGTAAAATCCATTGAAAATTTTGTTAATCCTCTCTTATTTGGGCCTCCTCAAATTTTAGAATTGATTCATAAAAGCCCAAAAAAAAATAATAATAACAGAAAGAACAAAACAACTTTGGTTCATTCCTAACCAAACTATATTTAACAAATCCTCAAATGAGTAATATCCATTTTTTCATTAAAAAAAAGAGCACAAATCTTTAGCTCCTGAAATATCCAAATTGCTGCCTAAGCTGTAGCCAGACTTCGATCTAGGCTTAAAGCCTCCACTCGATCACCGTCTCTAGCTCCATCCTGATTAGTCATCTGTTTGCAGTGGTACTAATGTCTCTCTCGCTCTCTCTGTTTATAGTGTTTGAGATTACAAGTTTGTTTTGTGAATAACTATGGCCTATGGGCTATGGCTAATTGTGGGTCTGGGTATATGTGAAACAAAAATAAAGGACTAAACTGTGTAATGTTTTGATGAGTGTGTATAGTGTTGCACAGCTTGCATTTTATTTGTAGGATGTATCACTGTTGTTTGTTTTGCTTTAGTAAATGTTGTGTAAATGATATTTGCTTAAGAAGTTTATAAATTTCATCTTTAAATTTAACGGTTATTGTTTTAGTTTATATTTATTAATTTGTTTTGAAAACAGTGATTCCTTATTTGTTTTATTTATTTGATATTTATATTAAGTTCTTCAATCATTACAATTTTCGTCATGTTGAAGCTGAAATCCTACTATTTTATCTCTGACACTCATGGTCAACTATGTTAGAATTTTGAACAAAAATTATGGTAAAAAAGTAATGTCCCTACACTTTCTCATTTATATTTGGCAAAAATTAAGTAATCTTTAAATATTATTTATTATATTTTATAGTACTAGCATGTAGGTATTGGGATAAGAAAAATTCACTTTCAAAATGTGTTAGTAATTTATACGGAAACTATTCACAATTGATAAATATTGTAAGAGACAAAATGTTCAAGATTTAGAGACTACTCCTCAATTTTTTTATTTCAAATTTTGAAAAAAAAAAAATATAAACATAAAGAAATAGATATTACTTCTTTAGAATTATGAAAGTTAATTTGTGAAATAAAGGTTTTTTTTTTTTTTTTGGGGGGGGGGGGGGGGGGTGGTGTTGAGGGAGTTTTTTACTTAAGAATTTTGTTATATTTAGTTTAGCCCCCAAGAAAAAATTCCTGGCTCCGTTGCTAATTGTAACTAGTAGCTTACGCACGGAAAGGATGAATTGTAGTTATGTTGTTGATATTAGCTTGAGTTATTAAACATACAGGACATAATTTGACCAGGACATTTGGAAGTATTAAAGTAGTTTTTCCTTACAATTATTGGTTACACCAATTTTCTCATTACATTGTTATTATGTATATGATTTTGAAAATCACTATTGGATATTACATATATAATATTAATTCATAATTATTGTCTGCGAAATTCTACTAAATACAACACCAAAAAAAAAAAAAAAAAAAAAAAACAATAAACTAGTCAAATAGTATCTCCTAAATTGAAAAGGTATGTGCGCATGAAATCATTCAACACAATTATAGGTTGTTACATTCAATATCTTTATATACAAAATATCTGAATAAAAACGGTATAAAAAATATGCTTATTAGTTCAGTAAAAAAAAAAAAAGAGTAAAAATCTAAACAATTTAATTTGTATGGAAAACTAACAAAAGTAAAATTCAATTTTGATTCTAATTAAATTTTCTCTAAACTTTAATTAATATATATATATATATATTACATACTCATGGTATATTACATAAATGACTTATAAATTTGAAATGTTTTTAATTATATGATTATGTTTTTTATGGTTTATTTATATTGGGCTCTTCATTTTTTACACTAAATTAACTCATTTAACACAAAAATTAAAAAAAAAAAAATAGATGGAACATATGACACAAAATTAAACTCTAATTGAAATCCAATTTTTACATTGAATTAACTCACTTGGTACAAAAATTTAAAATTTAGATAAGATGAGACATGTTACGCAAAATTAGACTCAAATTGAATTCCAATTTGAAATTTAATTGGATTTTTTCTCAGTTTTACCTATTATTATTATTATTATTATTATTATTATTATTCATTTTCTTTCTACATTAAAAATTTTAATGATAAGACCACAACATACATTTGGTGCGATAATTACTCTACAAGTATAAGTACTTGTGAGATACAAGAGGTAAGGATTGAAGTTCAAGTTTCCAAAGAACATGTGTGCATGTTGAAAGTTTTGGTAGTTAGGAAAAGTACGTAGTATGGTTTCAAGGAAATAAATAACTACGCATAATATATATATATATATATATATCGATTTATATATCAAAATCAAATCTTCAAACAAATTCTCAAAAAAAAAAAAAAAAAAAAATCCTAATAGACATCTTTTAAAATTAAACCACTAAGCTTTTTAGAAATTTGTTTATATTTTATTATTATCTTATATTTGTCCAAGTTGAACTATACCTTATCATATTTCTATTCAAACTTATATGAGAAGTTAAAATTCCCTAAATACTTTCCAGAAGAATATCCTCAATTGGGTATTGAGCAAATTGCTGAGATTCTCCACTACCATTTTTTCTCAAAAGTTCATGCAATTGTACTCTTAACATCTGAAATTTTTTGTTTCCCAATGCACAAGACTTCACAACAATTTTGATGCCCAGAGCTCGAAGATAGTTCAAAATGTATTTTGTGGCCAGAAATCACAACTTCATCTGCAACTTCAACCTCTACTGGAAGTCATCCCACTTCGCAATATTTCCATTAATGCCTTTCTTTGCCATTGGAGTCCTCTTTTCTTGACATCCTGGAACGAATATCTTCACGTACATTTGCTTCTTAGACAAGTGTGCAACGCCTTTAGGATACTGTATTGAGATAATGCGAAGATATAACTTCATTTCTTTAATTTGCTAATATATATTTTTTTTTGAGAAACCTTTAATTTGCTAATATTTGAGATAAATATCCAACATTTTTGGACAGCTTAGAATTCTATATAGGTAGTAAGAATATAAAAGGTTACAGCTGCACACAAATATTTCATCGTCTTTATTAGAGGAAAAATATTTATTGGAGAGAAAATTCAGGGAATTTAAAGATAAATCATGCTTGATATTTATTTTTTATTCGGTATTGTGCTATGGCGTGATTAGATGGGAGTACTATGGAAGTAATTATCGAAAAAGAGAACTGAAAAAAATTATATTAGTTTTTTGATAATTCGAGTTGATCAGTTGGAGATGAGAGAACTTACCTTATATGTCTCCATTTAAAATTTTAAAAAGTATCAGTTGAGTTACAAGGTTGTTTGGCAATTTATTATACTAGTATTTACTTGAATTTTAATGTTATCCTAGAATAAGAAAGCCTATGAACCATTTGATCAATCGGTTGGCATAGGAATAATAACTACATTTGTGCAACCTAATTTTATTCACCCACTTTAACAATGCTATCCTTTCACTTCCTCTAATAAGGAAAATGATAATGAAATTACCACTTTTATTACAAAAGTTTACAACCGTGGATTTAAATTAGGAGCAATACTTAGATTGAGAGTATTGTAATACTTGAGAGATTTTATTTGATGCAATTGCTCTTAATGGCTGAGATTGAGAGTTGAAAATTAAAAATGAACTTTAAATCTCAAAACCATTGAATAAAAAAAAAAAAAAAAATTAGAAGAAGTAAAAAACTGAAAGGAAATAAGTGAAGAAGTTAAAAAAATATGTGAGAGGGAAGGGAGCAATTGTATCAAGTGTAATATCAATACTGATTTCAATCCTAGTATCCTACCAACATATTGCAAAATACCTACAATTAAACAATGTATCACATAGCGATAGCAGTTCAAGTTGATAGGATTCTCAAAAAGAAAAAAGAAAAAAAAGTTCAAGTTGATAAATCAACGATATTGGCACCCTTTGTTGTGCATTGTTTTCTCTCTCCCTTAATTTCCTCAGTTTTTACCCATCAACCAAACCAAAAAAAAAAAAAAAATCAACACAATACGAGCAATATTATCTTTCTGTAAAGTCAATTAAATTTAAAAAAAAAAAAGAAAGATGATTTATTGTCTAATGCAATCATTTGTTGGATTTAATGGAAGAACCTAAATAATGTACTTAAATTTTACACATAACTATTCTTTCTTAAACGAAGTTTTATCCATAACTTATGATGGGTGTCATACTATCTATATATATATATATATATATCTTAAATTTTTTAGGATAATGGGTTCCAGCTAGCTCAACTAGTAAAATTTTTGATAGTTGAATAAGAGATCTGGGGTTCAATCTTTGCCTACACCAAAAATTGATTAGTGTTTTGGTCTGATGATAAAAAGTTATCATTAGGAGCGGACGCTATAGGTTAAAAAGAAAATGTTGTAGGGTAAAATACAATTAGCAATTATGAGGTTTGGGTTAATGTCAACTATGTTCAAGACTTTTCAAAATTAACAAATTTCAGAAAAATGCATTCATTTTCAAGTCAAGGAAAAGGATATATTTATAATTTTAGTCTACTAAATCAAGTACACCTATTTAATATACCGATAATTTACATCATAAATATATTGCATAATTTCACATGAAATTTTGAATAAATATTTATTCATAATAGAGAAATAATAAAATATCATATTGGACCACATTATTTTAACGTAAAACAAGGATCATTTCACTTGAAATTTTGACTGGGTAAATTTATTAAGTATGATATCAAATCTACTTAAATGAAATTAAACAACATTAAAATAAAATTAAAAAAATAGTGATCAAACCCAACAATCAAATCTTTAAATCCCTGATGAAACTCTTTGGAAAAAATCAAACGACTAAACTTTTGGGAAGTTTATTTATTTTATCATTATTTATCTTATATTTATTCTGGTTGAACTGATCATAAAAAAAAATAAAAAATTGTTCTCTGGTTGAACTATACTTTATAACTAATTAAGGACTTGTGAGTTACACTATTTTATCATGAATTTATAGAATAAATAATTGTATTGAGAAACAATAACTAAATTTAACTTAATTTTAGTAGTTGCTTTTCAAGAAGTTCATTTGTTTTTATAGGTTCACGTATTCATTCAAATTTCCTAAAGATAAAGGTTCATCATATTGCAGTTAGGGGATTGAAGGTTGGGTGGTTGTCAACCCACAATTTGTTCTGACCAATAGTTACTGGCTTACTACATAGCATGCCAATTTGTGTGTGTGAGAGTGAGTTTATTTTTTAACACACAAGCCCAAGGATCCTGGGCTTTAATAATCGTGGTTTGGTGGACTAGGCTTGGTTCACCATAGCTAAAGAACTGTTTAAGAACCAAATGGTGCACAGGGCAAGCTTCCTACAACACAAATAAACTAACTAACGAAAATATCCGTATTGAATGACAATTAAAACAGCAAAGGAATGTGAGATAATCAAGAAATGCTCAAAACCATGGTTAGGGATCCTCAGATTAATGAGAGACACTTTCTTAATTTTCTTTGATCATGATTATGACTACAGTGTGCTCACTAAGACGTGATACAAGATTCAAATAAGCTCAAAAATTCCAGACTTTGATGGCTATCAAACCTCTAAGACTTGTAAAGTTTGAATTCTTTGAATCCGAGTATATGCTATAATGGCTATTTTTGGGACACTGGGAGATGTTCCTCTGTTTTTCTTAAATTTAACAGAGTTCTTTCGGTGACTGTCTCATGATCCCCTTTCAACGTTAGTTGCTTCTTCTTTTATAAGGTGATTTTAGGGCTCCGGGGTACCAGTGATTTCTCTCTTTTGCCCCTTCCTTGAGCACCAGAGCTTACACTGTGTCAGTTACCCCAATGGTTGATCCTTGCCTCCTTTCTCATGATTTTCTTCTTTTGGTGCTGCCAAGACAAAAGCCTATTACTGACTTTCTATTCCGAAATTTCCTCTTAGGTTGCTAACCTTAGCTTATTCGGTCCTTTTCCATCTTTTTCAGCTTTTGATTACCTTCTTCTCTTGTCATTTTTTCCAAATAGTTAGAATCTTTCGCTACCGGGTTGAAAGTTTCCTTCGAGCCACTTTCACTTATAGTATCTCGTTCTGGGTTTCTTGAGATACCACTTCTCTGTTCATGAGTAGTTGCTTTATACCTTCTGTATCACTGGGCACTTGAGAGGGACTTGTCACCCCTTTGTTCTTCGCGCTCTTTGGTACCTTCCTTGAGCCATTTCAATCCTATTTGAGTTGTGTCCCTGGGATTCCGGGCCAGTTCTTCCTTTTGGGCTTCATCTGTCTCACTGATTTGGCCGGCTGGGCTCTTCCTTTGCTTCATGGTTCTTTTTAAAACCTGTTCCTTCATGGGTCTTCATTATGTGAGCCCAACTCTTTTATCCCCCTAGTTCTATTTCTCATGGGGTCAGCCCAATGTGTTATTTTCTTGGGCCTTGGGCTGTGATTTTTTGAACCTCAACAGTGTGCTATATCTAGAGTTTGCATGCCTTCTTGCAAAGGTGATCTCACAACATCTAAACAGCCTTTTATTATAGAGAAGATTCAAGGCATTCAAAATTATGATATCTTTTATGGTCCGTTTGGATTGAGGGGGAGGAAAGGAGAGTAAATTAGAGTACAGTGAAATTGGCTCCAATTTAAATCACCAATATTTCAATTATAAAAAGTTAAGCAGTCTGATCAATAAAACATGCCTCTAAGGGAAAACGAAGAAAATTGAAGCTTTCTCCAATGATCTAGTTAATCAATGGAGACAGATTTCAAATTTTGAGGGTAATATGCAAATGTAATCTTTTGCTGAGATCTGAATGACTTCTTCTAGAGAAAATTGTTGTGAGAAACTTTGGTGTGCAATTCTTCCTTGCCAAATCATTTCCTCAATGTAACAATATATTCTACTAGGGGTACTTGATCCTAGCAATAGCCGATATCAAAATAAGATTAGTAGAAACCAAAGGAACTTGATTTCAATAGAAATGAACTAATGCCTCGTATTTCTTTATAACCATTTGTTTCTTGCTTGACTGCAAGCCAATGTTATTTTATCTGTTACCAACAAGCATTCAATTCAAATTTTTTTTTTTTTTTATTAATATGAAGTCCTGGACCAGCACTTAATAATTTCCAAATTTATATGATTTTTATTTATCTCAAACGAAGACTGGATTATTCTTGTGTCTTTATGGTATGTTAAGCGCCATAATAATTCCAAGACAACATCAAAGATGAAAGGAAATTCATGTTATGTGAGTTTAAAACCACTTTCCATCAAGGAAGCACGGGTGCGTTTCGGGACTTGGGTGCGGGTGCGGGTGCGGGTGTGGGTGCGGGACTTGGCAATTTTTGAAAAAGGTGGGTGTGGGTGCGGCGGGACTCTGCGATTAAAAAATTATTAAAAATATATTTATTTATATTTTTAATATATTGCTAATCACACTTTTTCACATTATATAAACATATACCAAATTTAAGAGTAATGGTAGATAATAATTAAAACAAGATGTTCATAAATTAAATACAACCCACAAGATTAAAACTAAAACATTCCATAATGTTCAGAAATTAGACTACAACTCACAAGTTTGAAACTAAAACAAAATAAAGATAATCAACAAGACAATCAAACACCAACATCCTCATCCTCAATATCAATAGCTTCACTTCTAGCTTCACTTCGAACTTCACTTTCACTAGCAGTAGCACTAGTGTTAGCACTTTCACAGGTTCACTAGTAGTAGCACTTTCACAGGTTCACAAATCACTTCTAAATCTTGTCTTATCCTAACTAATTTACAAATTTTATCAATTAGGATAATATAAGATTCTTATCCTAACTGATAAAATTTGTAAACCACAGGTCCACAGCAGCCATATTAATAATTATAATAACAAAACTTCAAGTCCTCACCCAATCACCCTACAAGCCTAAAATAAAAGTTACAGAAAAATTAAATAAATGCACTTGTTTTTTACATAATTTATAAGTAGAATAACAAATTAACAATACACACAAATCCCACCATCATTTCCGAAATACACACAAAATGAGTATCTAAACAATCATCAGCACACCTATCATTATTTACTAACAAGTGCAACAAGTCACTGCTAAAATTTCATAATAAGTAGAATAACAAAGATTCACAAATACACACACAAACAAGCACACAAACACAACAGAGAGGGACGAAATCGGGTTAAAAAACAAGCACACAAACACAACAAACACAGCACAGAGAAGAGAGAAATAGAGACTAAAAGGGAAGCAAAGAGAAGAGAGAGCAAACCTGAAGGAGAGAACATGGCAGAGAGGGAAAGGCCGGAGGCGGAGCCGCGAAGAGCACAGAGAGAAAGAGAGATGAGGGGACGGAGTGAAAGGGTGTGTTTTGGACAAATGAGAGTGCGTGAGTGTCTGAGGTATTTTTAGGTTAGTTCAAACGATGTGTTTTGCACCTTTTTTTTTTTTTTTTTTTAATTTCGGCCTGAACCGGAAATTTCGGGTTCGGCCGATACGTCCAAATCAGCCGATACGGCCGATTCGACTCGATTCGCGCCGCGTCGGCGCGAGTCGGCGATGCCACGTGGCAGGACGCGGCACGGACTCACGGTCAGCGGCGTCCCTGCCGCGTCCCTGCATCCGACCGAGTCCGACTCCAGTGCGGCTCCTCTGGAGCCGCGTCGGTGCTTCACAGCTTTCCATACATGGCTTTAATGATGTCTTAACTCTAAAGATCCACTTTCCATTTGATCAATCGGTTGGCATAGGAATAACTACATCCATGCACTCTAATTTTATTCACCCACTTTAACAGTGCTTTTTCTTTCACTTTTTCTAAGCTTCTGATAAGGAAAATGATAAAGAAATTGCCACTTTTATTATAAAAGTCTGCCAACATGGATTTAGATTAGGTGCAATACTTTGATTAAGAGCATTGTAATACTTAGGATATTTTACTTGATGCAATTGTTTTCAATGGCTAAGATTGAGTGTTGAAAAGAGTAACTTTCAATTTCAACCATTGAATTAAAAAAAAAATTAAAAGAAGTAAAAAACTAAAAAGTAAAAATTGAAGAAGTTCAAACATTTTGTGAGGGGAATAGAGCAATTGCATCATCTGATCTCAATCCTAGAATCCTTCCAAAAAATTGCAAAACTTTGATGCAATATTTTTTATTTTAAACGTTATACCTGCAATTAACCAATATTATCACATAGCAATTCAAGCTGATAGGATTCTCAAAATAAATAAATAAAATTCAAGTTGATAGATCAATGGTATCCACCCTTTGTGGTGCCTTGTGCATGTTTGGGCTTTGAAATCCATTCTCTTCCTTAATTTCCCCACTTTTTACCTAGCAACCAAAATATATATATATATATATATATATATCTCTCTCTCTCTCTCTCCAATACAATACAATTAATATTAACTTTCCGCAAGGTCAATTAAATTTTTAAAAAAATTAGTGTCATAATTAACAAATTATTAGATTGGTTCAATGATAAGATGTATTAGTATTTCAAAATTAATAGATTAATTCCTATTACTTGTAACAACCATTCTAATTAGTTCACTAATTTGCTAATTTTTTTTATATTGATTTAAAACAGTGGGATGGATATTACAACTTATAATTTAAAGTCTAAATCGAAGTAAAATATCTTCTTCTTTTTGTTTTTTTGATAGTAAAGGTAGAATTTCTACTTATAACTCAAAACATCAATTGGTTTTTGAATAGGTGAGATTTGAACATCTAATCTTTCATTTGATAACAAGAAACTTTAATAATTAAGCAAACTAAAACCCACAACTCAAAGTAAAATATCAATTGTAATAGTAAAATTTATCATTTACAGTGGACATTGCAAATAAACTATAATTTAAAGTGGGTAATTACTAATTTCAGCTAATCATTCAATAATTAAAATAATTGAAATAATTATCTTCCAACAAGTAGGGAAATATTTTGTTGGCCCACAAAGCCCAAAAAAGAAAAAGAAAATGGTTTCGGCCTAGGAGGAGCATATTTTTCTACATGCAAATTTTAGAACAGAGTAGAACCAAGTTGCTTTGGGTTTTGATAGAGCATAAATGATTATTGTAATTATGAAATAAGTATCTTTTTTAGTTATTGATGTGTCAAAATTTAAAATAGTATTTGCAATAAAAAAATTATAATGAATTCTTTAATTTTGTACATAAAAAAGGAAAATTATTGCGACATTTTTTACGAAATCAATTATAGATGTTTGTTGCAATTTAAAATAATGTTGAGTTACATTTTGATAGATCACAAATGATTGAATAGAAATATAGATGTTTAAAATATAGATGTTTGTTGCAATTTAAAAGATAGATCACAAATGAGTTACATTTAAAATATTTTCAATTATAGATGTTTGTTGCAATTTAAAATAGTAACTTTGTGCTATTACTAATAGACCCAAGTCAATATTTAGTCTATTTATTATTATTAACGGAGATAATACGCGATTTTCTTGAACCTAATCTTTGGGACTTCAAAAGCCATGTTTTTTTTAGTGCCATGATTAGAGCATACCATCAAACCAAGCACTACGTTGATGATGTTCACAAGAATCACAATATTTTTGGGCAGCAAATCACAATTAGTCCCCAAGGCCCACAAATGTCACTAAAGCCCGTGGCCCATCGAAAACACTCACATAGACTTGGTCCGCATGGTTTCGAATTAGCACTTGAAATTTTCTGTATGGCTGACCAAATAAACATTTGGGAGCAATTTAAGATGGGCCCACAGAATCAATTCCAAAGGCCATTAACCTGGCCCACAGTTTGATGATATCAACCCCTTAGCCCATTGACTTGGGCAACGAGATAAACAAGTCCATTTAAAGGAATCAACCAATTCATTTTCATTTTGGCATTTGCCTTCAGAGACTGAATACCAAATAAACAAAAGCATTTCCAGTTGTGAAATTAAAGAATTTGCTTTGTCCTAGCCTAGACCTATTGAAAAATTCATAACCAGCCAATAGGTGTGTGTACTGCTGAACATATTCTTCAAAATTATCACATATTTCATCATTTGTAGAAAAGAAACAATAAGCAAAGGGATTAAGGGGCATCCAAAACAAAGAAACAAGGCCTGAAGCAACATTAAAACCACATCAAATAGAATTTTCACATAATGTTCACCATAATTTACTTAAAATACATTTCAAAAACATAAATATTCTCAAACATCCATATTAACTTTGATTTCCAGCCGCAGCAAGTAGTGAGTACAAAAACTAAATCAAAGATTTTAATTATACAAATTAAGCAGGTTGATCAATGGAACACGCTCAGGAAAAAGAATAAAACTGAAGCTTTTCACCGACGGTCTAATTAACCAATGGAGACCGATTTCAAATCCTGATAGCAAAATGGAAATGTCACAATCTGTTTGAACCCAAAAGCTCATCTTCTGCTGAGTTCTAGATGACTTCTTCTAGGGAACATTGTTGTGAGAAAGCTTTGGTGTGCAGTTCTTCTATTATGATCGTAATGTCTCACATGGATTAAGTGTAAACTTATACATGTATATAAACTCTTGGGCAGCCTCCACTTGCAAGCCAGTTCTCAAGGGCGAGTTCTATCCATGGATTTGTATCATCTTCCTTGCCAAATTATTTCCTCAATGTAACAATAGTTTCTACTTAGGGGCACTTGATCCTGGCAATATCAGATATCAAAATAAGACAATAGTAGAAATCAAAGGAACTTGATTTCAATAGAAATGAACTAATGCCTCATGTTTCCTTATAACCATTTTTTTCTTGCTTGACTGCTAGCCACTGTAATCTAATTTGTTACCAACAAGCATTCAATTCAAAAACCTTTTTTATTATGTGATTCCTGGACCAGCACCTACAAAATTCCAAATTTAAATGATTTAGTAGATCTCAAACAAAGGCTGGATTATACCTCTATGTCTTTATGGTATGTTAAGCACCATAATAATTCCAAGACCACATCAAAGATGAAAGGAAATTCATGTTATGTAAGTTCAAAACCACTTTCCAATTCCCATATAAGGCTTTAATGATGTCTTAAATTTAAAGATCCATCAAAATAAAACAACCAAAATTTTGCCCAGGACTACAGCTACTTAGTATATGAAACATAAAATTGGTAATAATCCATTTATTATCCCTAGTATGTTGAATCAACAACCTATGCTTTTGTATACAAATATGCATCCATATTTTTCTTGAATATACAAAAAGCCAAAGCGACAGAAAAAATAATTTTACTTTACAACCTATTCTACAATAAGACACCTACTAGATAAACATTTTTCTTAATAGTTATCATGAATAAGAAATTCCAAACATATATAGTCTTTATGAATATTGTTATTTTCATAGATAAAAGAACTATATAGAAAATGTATCAAACTGAATTCTCATAGGCAATCTGTTTCACTAGCAAAGCAACATTAGGGAGACAGTGTGAAGTTACTACCTTTCAATATTCTGATAGGAATGAAATACTGATGCACCAGAAGATACTGGTAAAACATCCCAAGTAGTTATTGTCCAGTTGCCTTAAAGCTGAAGATATCCTCAAAAAGGTACTGGTAGATGATGAAACTTGTTACATTCGTAGCATCTTGCATGCAAATTGAATATTTCTTGTATTAAACAAAATCTGCCGATGGAGAAAGAACAAAAAGGATTCTTAATCTGACTTTTAGGAAGACTATTACAATATAAGGATTGAGAGAAGTTAAGTCAATTTTTTCCTTGTAGATGCATAAGTAGTACCAGATTTGTTTTTTCCGAAGAAACACCACTCGTCTGATTTAGAATTCTGACCTTGTCTCACTTCTGCAAAGAGAATCAAATCATTGAGAAACTTAACCAAATTTAAACAAAGAATACAAGAGAAAGTTGGGTATTTACTTAACAGAGAAGGATTGAATCTTTAAAGGAGTTGTATGAACCTTTCAAAATCCTGGACTGTATGATCCTTCAAAAATCAATTCAAACCTCAAGGATTAGAGCAGTCCCAACCTATTTCCAACTGGCATCACGTTAAAGAGTAAGGAAAAGAACATACTACAAAGTTTCCAATGCCGTGTTATAAGGCAGTTTATAGAAAAAAAAACTCAATAATTTTGGAATATACAATTCCAGTTATTTAAAAGTATATATTTCAATTCATCCATTTTATATAATTATATGCATACCGTGTAATCCATCTAAAATTGAGCACTTTTCTAAACTCTATTTTTCAAGCTGTGCTTTTAATCCAATGAAGCTACAGAACAATCATTCAAGAAAGTTGATACAAATCAAGCAAAAGATGGAAGAAACTTATACAAAAAATATATATAAATAAATAAAATAATAATAATTTATCAACGAATTACCTGATTACTTTTTAAATGATCTCACAACACAATGTTACTCCAATATCAGCAAGTGAGACTTTCCGATCTGTTTAAGTACCTAAATCGATAAACATACCAAGTATATCACTTTACCAACTTGATTTTGAGATACTTTATGTGCAGTGATGAATGATGATTAGAAATTTAGGGAGGGCAGTTGACAGAGATGAGAGGAGGCTTTTTTCCATTTAGGGAATATAATAGAATTGAGAAGTTGAAGTTCTGCATAAATTAGTATAGGCAGAAGGAGTTTGTCAATGTGTGGGATTGTTGAAGAGTGACACTGCAGGATAGATTTAAAGAAGACAAGCCCTTCTTTTGGAGGGGTTTATGTTGAATTCGTATTTTGATTGTATGACTAACAAGATACTATGAATTAGAATGCAGATACCAATAATTTGAAAATAATTTATGTTTAAATGCATACCTATTGTTAAAGATTTATCTTCAGAGTTTTAGACATTAAAAAGCAAATGAAAAATAGAAAAAAAATATATGCTTAAAGGAATGGTAATATTTAAACTATATGGATAACACTTCAACAATAAAGGAGAGAGTTGTGTACTTTTTACAAACAATTTCTTATTAACATACCATTTCTGTGGCAGATTTGGGACTATGCTTAACTAGCTGAAGACTCTTGATACACAGAGGGAATATTTTTTTTAATAAAAAAAAGACACAAATTTCCACCCCCCCCCCCCCCCCCCTCCCTCAAAAACAAAAAAAAAAAAAAAAAATCAGTTCAACAAGCCAACTTTAACATTATATCAATCCTAGCAAAAGCATTTCTAAAAACCATTATATCAACCAAGTCATCAAGAGATGCCATGAGGAATACATAACCATAGAACCTTTATTAGTTAATGAATGCGCGCCTAAACAATTGAATCAAAATTTGCCATTTGAAACTGACGAGAATACAAAGGCAAGTTCCCTCAAACATAATTGCCTTGTTGACATCCATCTCAAACAGCTCATAGGCATGCCTTACATGTTGTTCCCTGCTCTCCATTCCTTCCAGCTGATGCAGACTTATGGCAGCCGCACAAAATTCTTCCAAATCCAATTTTCTGTTTTGAATAGAACTAATTCACATAAACAAGTTGACAATCAGCTTCCACTCTTATCATTATTTTTTTGGAAAAAATTTTCAGTGACAAACAGAAATGTGATTTTTGACAGCATTTCCATGGTTTGCATAATCCAGGGCTTGTGAATCCTTCACCAAATAAGGGGAATTTCTTATCACACCCTAAGAAGACAGGAAATTTCAAAAGGCTTTATGAATATTGTTATTTTCTTAGGCATCAATTAGGCAACCCGTTTCACTGTTTTCACTAGCAAAACATATATAAGGAGGAAAGATTGAAGTGATTACCTATGTAATATTCTGATTTTAATAAAACACCTGATGCTCCATTAGGTAGTCTTAGAACATCCCAAGTAGCAGTTTTCTAAAACTGAAGCTATCCTCAAAAAGATTTGTATTTTTATTAAATAATCTGCCAATGGAAAGAAAACAAGATAAGGATTCCTAATCCTGACTCTTATGAAAGCTATTACAAGATAAGGATTGAGATAATTAAGACTCAAGTTCTTGCTTGTAGATGCATAAGTAGTACCAGCCTTTTTTAAGGAAAAATCAACTCTAGCTGGATTAGAATTCCAACCTTGTCTCTCATTTGAATACAGAATCAAATAGTTGAGGACCTTAACTGAAATTAAACAAAAGAAAATAGGAGAAAGTTGGGTATTTCATTTACACAAAAGGACTGAATCTTGAAGGAGATGTATGATTATGAACCTTTAGAAATAGTGGATTGTATGATCCTTCAAAACTCAATTCCAATCTCAAGGATAATTGAGCATTGTTGGAGCAGTTCCCACCTTTCCAACTAGCATCAAGCTGACAAGTAAGAAGAAGAAAATACTAGAAAGTTTTTGACGCTATGTTTTATGCTGGCTTACAGAAAAAACACTCATCTTTATTTGTTTGAATCACTTGCGTTTTGGCCTCCAATTTCAAAAATAAATAATTCAAAATTTAGTATTTCACTTCATTCATTTTTTATTTTTTGGGTAACAAAATGCATAAAGTAGAATCTATCTGAAATCTAGTGCATTTCTACGCTCTAAATTTCAAGCTGTGCTTGTAATCCAATCTCACTACACAAGTAACACAACAATAATTTAAGAAAGCATAGAGATCTCTGTGTAAAATATCTTAAAATTAAAGCAAAACAAGGCATGGTAGAAATTATTAATGCACCTAAATACTGGAACTAAATATCTTAAAATTTAGGTGCATTAATAATTTCAGCAACTAAATATCTTAAAATTTCAGCAACTAAATACTGGTACTGGATTAGTTATCTACGTTGATCTTTGACAACATATCACTCCAATATCAGAACTTTTCAATCTGTTTATGCACCTAAATCAATAAGCCAAGTATAATATCACCATAACAACTTATTTATGAGATTCAATAGAAATTATTTGGATGAAGAAGCAAAAGATAGATTTAGGTACAACACTTTCAGGAAAAATTTTATGAGAGAAGAAAATAAAGGAAAAAGAAGGCCCAACACACCTAGTTGTTGACTATTCGCATAATTGCAGAGCCCAAAAGTTTTTAAACAAGCAAAAGTACAACATTGGGACATTTTTATTGATTCAATTGCTTTTGCATATGAGGGAAGCAGTACCAGTAGCGTGCCCCCTTTCCTGTTGAGTTTAATATATTAATGCAAATGTCTTTTAGTAGAAAGACCCAAAGAAAAGGAAGAATTGGGATTACTCATACCCAAAAATTTGAAGAATTGGGTTCATCCACGTGAGCAATTATAGGCAATCATCCCATGATTCCTTTGCTCCCTTTCAGTTGTTTGTATAGCGCTTTGAAAATCAAAGATGAAAGGAAATCCATGTTATGTAAGTGCAAAACCACTTTCTATACAAAGCTCTTATGATGTCTCAACTTTTGATATCCATCTAAATGGAATATTTGTGCAAGGCAACAGCTACTCAGTCTATGAAACATAAGATTGGTATTAATCCATTTATTCTTCCTAGTTTGTTGAAACAACGCAGTATGCTTTTAATCCATCAACCTGATGGCTTTGTTTACAAACTAATATGCACCCATATTTTTATAGAATATACATTTTATTTTATTTGTAGTTACTTATCGAAAAAAATATTTTTATAGAATATACTGTTTAACCTGGATAAAATTTTGTTTTCTGAATAGTTGTTGTAACTAATAAATTCAAACATAGGCTTTATGAATATTGTTATTTGCGTAGGTAGAAGAGAGTTATAGAAGTAATCCATCATATTGACTCTCATAGGCAACATATTTTATAGTTTTCACTAGCAAAAAAAATATGGGAAAGAAATAGTGAAGTGATTACCCTTGTAAAATTCTGAATGAACAAAAAAAACTGATGCTCCATAGGGTAGGTGTAGAACATCCCAAGTAGCAACTAGCAATTGCCTAAAACTGAAGCTATCCTCAAAAAGGTATTGGTAGAAGATGAAACTAACATCCATAGCATCTTGCGTGCAAATTGAGGATTTGTATTTTGATTAACTAAATCTGCCAAAGAAAGAAAACAAGATAAGGATTCTTAATCTGACTTTTACGAAAGCTATTACAAATTTACAAGATAAGGATTGAGATCATTAAGACTTAATGTTTTGCTTGTAGATGCAAAAGTAGTACCAACTTTTTTCGAAGAAACACCAACTCTAGCTGATTTAGAATTCTGACCTTGTCTCATATCTGGATACAGAATAAAATTATTGAGAACCTTAACTGAATTTAAACAAAAGAAAACAAGAGAAGGTTGGGTATTTGATTAACACAAAAGAATTGAATCTTAAAGGAGATGTATGAACCTTTAGAAATAGTGGAGTGTATGATCCTTCAAAAATTAATTCAAATTTCATGGATAATTGAGCAGTATAGGAGTTGTCCACACCAATTTCCACCTGGCATGAAGCTGTCAAGTAAGGACAATAAAATACTAGAAAGTTTCCAACATTATGTTTTATGCTGGTTTACAGAAAAACACTCTGATTTTTTTGCTTGAATTCACTTGGGTTTTAGTTTCCCCAATTCCAAAGAATAATTTATTCAAAATTTAGTATTTCAGTTCAAGTGGAATCCATTAGAAATCTAATGCATTTCTAAGCTTAAAATTTCAAGCTGTACTTTTAATCCAATCATGATACACAACTATAATTCAAGAAAGCATAGAGATTTATGCATTAAAATATCTTAAAATTTGAGTAGAAAATAGCATGGTAGAAGCTTATACATAAAAATGAATTTTAGCATCTAAATACCTGTTTAGCTATACAAGTTGATCTTCCCGAACAATATCAATCCAATATCAGCAAGTGAGACTTTCCAATCTTTTTGTGGCAATTAAATGCATAATTTGGAATCTATCTGAAATCTAGTGCATTACTACTCTCTAAATTTCAAGCTATGCTTTTAATCCAATCAAACTACACAAATAACACAACAATAATTCAAGAAAGCATAGCAATCTATGTGTTAAAATATCTTAAAATTTGAGCAAAACATGGCATGGTACAAGCTGATACATAAAAATAAATTTTAGCAAACTAAATACTAGTACTGGATCAGTTATCTAAGTTGATCTTTGACTAGATCTTTGACTACAATATCAGTCCAATATTAGCACTTTTCAATCTATTTATGCACCTAAATCAATAAGCCAAGTATATCACCTTAACAACCTATATATGGGATACAATAGAAATTATTTGGATGAAGAAGCAAAAGATAGGTTTATGTACAACACTTTCAGGACAAATTTTATGAGAGAAGAAAATAAAGGAAATAGAAGGTACCAACCCCCTTAGTTGTTGACTATTCACACAATAGCAGAGCCCAAAAGTTTTTAAACAAGAAAAAGTACAACAATGGGACTTTTTCTATGATTCAATTGCTTTTGCATATGAGAGCAATGGTACCAGCGGCACGCCCCCTTTCCCGTCGGGTTTAATTCCTTATATATAAATGCAAATGTCTTTCAATAGAAAGACCCAAAGAAAAGAAAGAATCGGGATTACTCTTATCAGAAAATTTGAAGAATTGGGTTCATCCATGTGAGCAATTTTAGGCAATCCTCCCATGATTCCTTTGCACCCTGAAAGAATTGGGATTACTCTTATCAGAAAATTTGAAGAATTGGGTTCATCCATGTGAGCAATTTTAGGCAATCCTCCTATGATTCCTTTGCACCCTTTCAGTTGTTTGTATAGTGCTTTGAAAATATCTGCAAATTAAATTGCAATTAAATTGGCCACAAACATCAATATCGAAGACAAAGAAGTCGGCATAAAAGAGAATAAAATGTTGTATTTTTTATTCATAGAAAGTACAAGTAGAGTTGTAGTACCTACCCAAAGAAGCAAAGGCATATTGGTTGCTGAACAAGAATTTAATCCTTAATTCAAAAATATGTGAGCCTGTGGGACACGAGCAATCCAATCCTTGTCATTCTCTCCTGGTATCTTTCTTTCAAGAGGGGACAGTCAATGATGGCAGGTTTGTAAATAGGAGAGGCAACTCATTTCTTCAGGAAGTGTTATCACATTGGAGCGTTAATAAATTTCAATATTTTCTTCTAGGACACTCCAAATTTCCTATAAATAATAGATATCAAAAATAAGATATTTAGTATAAAACAAGGAACTTGGTTACTATAGAATTGCACTAAGGACTCACATTTCTTTCTAACTATATCTTTTTTCTTTGACTGCTATCTATTTGTTATTTTATTTGTTACCATTAAGCATTCAAATTTTTTTTTTTTTTTTGGGTAAAAATGAATTCCTGGACTTAGGACATACAAGATTCCAATTTATATGCTTTTTTATAGATGTCAAACAAAAGCTGGATTATAACTTTGTGCCTTTATGGTAAGTTAAGCAGCCCTAGGGATTCAAGAGTACATCAAAGATGAAAGGAAATTCATGAAATGTAAGTGCAAAACCACTTTCTATACAAAGCTCTTATGAAGTCTCAACTTTTGATATCCATCTTAACGGAATATTTGTGCAGGACAACAGTTGCTTAGTCTATGAAATATAAGATTTGTAAAAATCCCTTTAATCTTCTTAGGTTGTTGAATTAACGAATTATACTTTTAAATCAAAGGCACAAGATTGGTAACTATGCTTTTGATGGCTTTGTTTACAAACTAATATGCACCCATATTTTTATAGAATATACAAAAATCCAAAGGTACAAAAAATATAAATCAACTTCACAACCTGTTAATATTATAAGTCACCTGTTTAACCAAGATAAAATATTTTTTCTCAATAGTTATTGTAACTAAGAAATTCAAACATAGGCTTTATGAATATTTTTATTTGTGTAGGTAGAAGAGAGTAATAGAGGTAATGCATCATGTTGACTCTCATAGGCAACACATTACAGTTTTCACTAGCAAAACAAATATAGGAAGTAAAAAGTGAAGTGATTACCCTTGTAATATTCTGATATGAACAAAAAAACTGATGCTCCATAGGGTAGGCGTAGAACATCCCAAATAGCTACTAGCAATTGCCTAAAACTGAATCCTCAAAAAGGAATTGGTAGAAGATGAAACTAATATCCATAGCATTTTGCGTGCAAATTGAGGATTTGTATTTTCATTAACTAAATCTGCCAATGGAAAGAAAACAAGATACTGATTCTTAATCTGACTTTTACGAAAACTATTTCAAGATAAGGATTGAGATAATTAAGATTCAATGTTTTGCTTGTAAATGCAAAAGTAGTACCAGCCTTTTTTGAAGATACACCAACTCTAGCTGATTTAGAATTCTGACCTTGTCTCATATCTGGATACAGAATCAAATTATTGACAACCTTAACTGAATTTAAACAAAAGAAAGTTGGGTATTTGATTAACACAAAAGGATTGAATCTTAAAGGAGATGTATGGATCTTCAAAAATAGTGGAGTGTATGATCCTTCAAAAATTAATTCAAGTCTCATGGATAATTGAGCAGTATTTGAGTAGTCCACAACTATTTCCAATTTTCCACCTGGCACGAAGCTGTCAAGTAAGGAGAATAAAATACTAGAAAGTTTCCAACACTATGTTTTATGCTGGTTTACAAAAAAACATTGATTTTTTTGCTTTATAATTCAAGAATAATTTATTCAAAATTTAATATTTTAGTTAAAGTGGAATCCATCAGAAATCTAGTGCGTTTCTAAGCTCAAAATTTCAAGCTTTGCTTTTAATCCAATCATGCTACACAACTATAATTCAAGAAAGCATAGAGATTTATGTGTTAAAATATCTTAAAATTTGAGCAAAATAGCATGGTACAAGCTTATACATAATAATGAATTTCAGCATCTAAATACCTGTTTAGCTATACAAGTTGATCTTCCCGAACAATATCAATCCAATATCAGCAAGTGGGATTATCCAATCTTTTTACGCACCTAAATCAATAAATAAAAAATCAAGTATATCACCTTAACAACATATATTTTGAGATACAATAGAAATTACTTGGGTCTATATATCTGCCTTAATTTCTTCTTTTCCCCTACTGGTATGGCAAGAGGTCATTTTCTCAAATGACAAATTTTGTGAGGGAAGAAAACAAAAGAAAGAGAAGTTACTCACCTCCTAGTTGTTGACTATTTCGCACAATTGCAGTGCCCAAAAGTTTTTAAATAAAAAAAAAGTACAACATTGGGCTTTTTCTATGATTCAATTGCCTTTGCATATGAGAGCAGTGATACCCATGGCATCCACACCCTTCCTGGTGTGTTTAATTAATCCTTATACTTCATAGTTCACATAGCCAAAACAAAAAAAACAAAAAAAATCGACATATGAAATAAATGCAAATGTTTTTGGACATACCAAGAATTGGGTTCATCAGTGAGCGATTTAGGCAATTGTCCGTCCCATGTTTCCTTTGCAATTGTACAGTGCTTTGAATAAATCTGCATGTTAATTTGCAAATAAATTGGAAGAAGATAAAGAAGTTGGCACAAAAAGAAAAGAAATAGTACAAGTTGTAGTTCTTACTCGAAGAAGCCGAAGGATATTAGTTGCCGAACAAGAATTTAATTCTTAATAATAATCACGATATTGAAAATCTGGGACATGAGCAATCTCGCCAAGTCCCTTCTGGTATCTTTCTTTCAAGTGGGGACAATCAATGATTATCAGGGTTTGTAAAGAGGAGAGCCAATGCATTCCTGATGGAAGTGATTTCAGATTGGGCAAATGGGAAATTTCAAGTTTCTGCAGAGCAGTAAGGTTGCCAATCTCTTCAGAAAGTGATATGAGATTGGGGCAATTCCAAATTTGAAGATGTGATGTAAGGTTGCCTATCCACAATGGTAGAGTAACCAAGCAGGGAACATTTGAAATTGTGAGGCGTTGCAGAGGGCTGACACCAACAGATTGTGCGTCTTCATCGCTGAACAGATCAACCTCCGTGCACCCGTTAATAGACAGCGTCTTGAGGGAGGTGAGATGTTGCATGCATTGAGACAGAGATAGAGATTTTAGTCTATTGCATCCTTCTATCTCTAGCTCCTCGAGAGAAGCCAGGTTTTGCAACCACTGCTGTGGCAGAAACTCTATGTCCTGAATCCAAGACAAAGATAGAGACTTTAATATGGAGAGAGGAGGGGAGGAGTTCGAAGAAGAGGGAACCGAAGAGATTGCTGTCATATTCATTGTTTGTTGCAATGGATTGCTACTGGAAAATGTCAGTCGTAGCTTTTCTTCAAGATTTGGAAACAACGGCATGCAAGTCAGGTTTTCGCAAATATAAATTTCCAATCGTAAAAGCCTAGGAAAAGAAGGCAATGATACAAGCGGCTGGTATTCATGACTTGATGTTGCCACACCCACAGTATCCCTCCTCCACCATCCCTTTAGATTAGGGCAATTATGTAGCTTGAGTGACTCTAGGGATGGGAAAAATGTTGATAAAGCAGAGATCTCTTCAGTGATTTCCCGGTCTGATATGTATTCCAGACCATGCATATTTATTAGAGATAGATTTCGGAGATTTGGGAGTTGATACATTGGAGATAGATGTTGGCACATCGATTTTGATATTTCTAATTTCACAAGACCAATCAGCGAAGGAAGCCAACTCGGAAATCTCACACCCTGGTACCTTTCCACATTCAACATTTTTAAATTCCGGTGTGGCCGGAGGCCTTCCATTAAATTTTCATCTTCACAAACACCTGCGACATCGTTACCCAGCTCATCCCATATTAATTCCAATATTCTAAGATGCTGCTTGCCCTTCAAATTTGCAGCCTTGGCTTTAGAGGTGGCATCTTTCACCCGTACCTTAATTTTTATACTTAGTTTTCTTCTCAAGTTATTTAGCTTGTTCAATTCCGGAAGACCAGCGCAAGTAAGTTCCTCGTTTACAATAAACAACGGTAATACTTGAAGAGAAGTCAACTGCCCTAATCCAGGTGGCATGTGAGTCAAATTGGAACAACCTATTAACTCAAGATTCCGAAGATTGAACAAATTTTGAATGTTTCCCGGTAGTTCTTTAAGATTACAACAATAACTGAGATTTAATGTTTGAAGATTCAACAATCTAGTAATAGAACTAGGGAGAACTGTAAAGACATAATTCCCAGAAAGATCAAGGTACTTCAAATATGTCAACTTTTCTATAGAATTTGGCACTGCCGCAATATATGAGTTACGTAGGTCAAATGCACGCAAGCATCTTAAACTAGAAAAAAGTATTTCAAGAGTTGATTTTAGACAATATACTTTCTCAAATTTTGGATCCACCAAAATAAATGTACGTATCTTCTTTGCTTTGAATAACGAGCTTAAATCCTTCTCAAGCACACCGATAGAAGCAACTGATAAGTGGCGAATAATTTCATTGACATTTTCTATATTTGAATCAATATATGAGCACTCAACTCTTGAGATTGATTGTGCAAGATCATGGATTAAATCATGCATTTTAAAACTAATTATATTCCCCAAACTATCTTCTCTAGGTTCTTGGAAGAAGGACCTCCAAAGTAGATCCATACAGTACTCATTAGCAACATCCTCCATATTTAGCTTTTCATTTGACGACGGGATAAATCCTTGTGCTATCCATAGATTTATCAATGTCAACTTTGAAATCTCATGATCTTTAGGAAACAATGAACAATAAGCGAAACAACACTTTAAATGTAATGGAAGATGATCATAACTCAATTTTAGAATTGGTAAAATGCCAATATTATTTTCTTCTTGAGTTACATTTGTAAGTACTTTATTCTTGATATATAACCATTCATCCTCTGTCTTTTTGAAGTATAGTATTCTCCCAATCGCCTTTATAACAAGAGGCACTCCATAACATTTTTTTACAATATCCATTCCAATTTCTTCAAGATTAGGATTAATCATCTCTTGCCTTTTTTTAAATGCCATTTGCTTAAATAAAGACCAAGATTGGTTTTTCGAGAGGCCTTGTAGATAATACGGTGAGATGGTGCTAGTAATCTCTGCAACCCATTTTGTCCGTGTAGTTATCACCACCTTACTTCCCTTTGAGCCACCCATCAGAAGTCTTTTCAAATTAGACCACTTTTCCTCATCCTCGTTCCACACATCATCCAACACAAGTAAATACTTATTTTGGTTGAGTGTTCTGCGAAGTTCATTTTGTACTCGCTCGACGTCATGGTTTTCAAATTTCGAACCAGTTGCACATTCAATTATCTTTTCAGCAATTGTTTTTACATTAAAGATATCAGAGACACACACCCACATGTGCAACTCAAAATAATTCTTCACTTTCTCATCGTTGTATACATATTGAGCAAGTGTGGTCTTCCCCAGCCCTCCAATCCCCACTATGGATATAAACGAAACATTCTCTTGCACATCATAGTCCAATAATAGATCTATAATGGCTTTCTTATCCTCTTCTCTCCCAATAACTTCTTCTTCACATACAAATGAGTAAGTTTGATCCCGCTCCCTAGTCGCAACCCTTGTTTCTGATGGATGTACTACAAACTGAAACTTATTCATATCATTTGCTATTGCATCAAATCTCTCCCTCATCGATGTTATTTTTTTAGCCATATCATGACGAAAAGCAAGTTGGTTTGAACTCGAAAAGAAAGTAGCAAGAGAAGTACGTACCCTCTTTGCCATTTGATCACCACCCATCACCCTTTGACGCAAATCTTCAGTGTAGAATTCGGTCAGCAAGTCATCCGCATCATAGACTGCATCTCTAAGCTTCATGATCCAGTGCTTGACTCGATTGCTTTTGCCCTGCTGCTCCTCTGCATCCAGAAGTACAGCTTGAATAGCGGAAACAGTATCCTTCAATTTTTCGAACTCATCTTTGACACCCCACACGGATCCAATCTCTGCGAAAACCATAGAGCCCAAATTTTCAATGATCGTCTGCGCAACGCCAAACAGGATTGCTTCGGCCATTTCTTCTTGGTAAGCGAAAGAAAACACTGAAAGATAGATTAGATCACAAGAGAGCAGAAAGCAGTAGTTGAACTGGTTTTTGGATGGAAAGTAGAAGCAGAAGCAGAAGTTGAAGTTGAAATGGTAAGAAGTAGTTGACCTGCTCTAAATAAAATAAGGATTGATTCCGCGTAACAAATAAAATAATCACTCCGCGTGAAGACACAGTTTGAAGCTGCTCCGAAGGAAGACTTGGTCGGCCAAAGCTCAAATATTTTCTCATATTATAATGGATGATTCCACTTGACAAAAAAGTTGAGACAAAGGTAAAAAAAAACAAAGAGCAATAATAAAAAACCAAACAGACGTTAAGGGCTTTTTTTTTTTTTTTTTTTGAGAAAGGACGTTAAGGACTGTTTGGTTACCAAAAAAACACTATTTTTTATTTTCATTTTCAGTTTTTAGTGGGTCCTATAATCAAAAAATTGGTTTGGTTTTAATATTTATATTCAGTTTTCATTTTTAATATCCCAAAAGTTAGACTTGAATACAAAAAATGAATATAACTTTTTAGTATTTTCGTTTTCTATTAATACAAATAAAGTAGCATATTTGCAAATATTGTGAAAACACAAAGTTATTTTTTTTAGTGATGTGATGTGTATGAATGAAAAAAACTACTTTTTAAAAAATATAAAACAATGACCAAACACAAATATAATATATTCTATATCCTAAATATGTATTAAAAAAAACTTACTAAACACTACTACATATAAAAATAAGTGTTTTATATATATATATATATATATTCAAATTTAGGATTTGAATATAAAATAAAGAATATGAAAACTGAATATACCACTTTTTGAAACCAAATAGTCCCTAATTTTTCATAAATTCATTTCACTTAGTTTTGGGAAATAATATTTGTATCTTGTAATTGTATTACTATTCGTTGGAGTTAATGCATTTTTCTTTTCTTCCTAGTGAAAAGAACACATGCACACATATCACTTTGTTGAAGATGAGTTACGTGACAGAAGGAGCCTGCTGGGTCCATCCCTTTTAAAATGTTTGGATGCCCAGTCCAATCCAAAAGAGCTGCCCATTGGGCTAAGAAATGGGCTTGTAGATTAGATAAATCCCCCCTTTTATGATATTGAGTTGAGCAAAATCAATGAAATTAAGGTGAAGTAAAAAAGATGCTTATTCACACGATTAAAAGTGGTTAGCTTTTCCTTATCAAAAAAAAAAAAAAAGTGGTTAGGTTTTGTAAAACCCAATAAAAAGAATTTATCTATACATTAAGAGAGTTACGATAATTCTTAATATTGCGAAAACTTGAGTGCTTTAGGAATTAAAAGGATTCCTTCGAAATTTTAAAGATTAAAAACTCTTAAAACTGTTACTTGATTGTGTTTGATTCTTAATCAATAGTTATTATATTGTTTGATTGTGTTTTCCTTACAAGTGCTTCTTTGGACTCCATTGATACTTTTTCTCCCTAGAAGATGGTATAAATGATTTTTTTTAATATAAAATATTAATTTTTAATAAAAAAATTTTTAATTATAAAATTATTTAAATTATGTATATAATAGGATACTAAGCTAGACTCACAAAAAAGTATAGATATAAATTATAAATAAGGGCATTTTAGAAAAATCGGACTAAAATATGATTGCATTCTACTGTTTTATAATGTTGTCAAAACGTTGTCAACTTAACACCAAACAGATGAATGGTTATCATTATTTTATTCTAATACTAGTAAGTTGCCTGTGCGATGCACGGATAATTTTGTAATATTTTATGTAAGATGGTTTTTGATAATATTGTGAATATATATTATAAAGAAAAAGTAAACTAAATTAGAGCAAAGAAACATATACATTTTAAGGTATTAAAAATTAGTTTAGTAACTTTATTGCATATTTGTACCCTTCTTAAGGTAAGATATATATATATATATATATATATATTTTAAATCATGAAACCAAAAATAAATACAAAAGAGTAACGGGACCATGAAAATCAACTAATTTGTGTTGTGTTCACATATTTCATACCATGAAATGAAAGTTTGTCCAACTCTCTGACCGTCTCCCACTTATCGATAGTGCGACATTATGACATGATTTAGACAAATGTGTATGCATGTGTCTTATAGATGATTTAAAATTGAACCATGGTAGAATATGGTTTTACATTGTGCACTAAATATTCTTTTTACTTATATACCCAAAACAAAAACTATCCAACCAAATTACCCACCCCTAATTTTAAAAAGAAAAATGAAAAGGAAAAAAAAAAACCCGTAGGGGTTTCGGTGTCTTGATGGTAGTGGGTGGCCTGTATAACAAAGGCGGTGACCCCTTAGATTCCTCTTTCTCTCTCTTTCAAATGTTTTGTCAGTTTCAGGTTTTTTATTTTGGTAATATATAGTGAAACAGTGCGTTTTATACAAAAATCTACAACATTTTTGTGTCTCTCTATCTTTCTTCAGAGTCTTATCTGGTTAGTTATTACATTAGTCCTTAATTATTTATTTATTTTTTTTACTTTTTTTAAAATACTAAAATAGTGGGTGTGCTAAAAGACATGAAAAATAGAGAAAGGTGTGGTGTAAGTTTAGTAAATTAATGAGACATTAATAAGCTAATAGTAAAATAAGTTAATATGAACTTTTGGGTAATTGTAAAAAAACTTAATGAAAGAGGTAAAAGAAAAATGCTAAATGCAAAATTAGAGTATTACTTGGCAAGATCTCGTGCGGGAGTGCATGAGATCTCTACTTTATATATATATATATATATATATTGATGATTATTCCTTTATAACTCCTAATCACTAATTAGCATGAGTCTAAAAAAACTTTGTGATAGGACTTTATCATACGTACAAAATAAGCATATATTTTTTTTTTATCTTTTTTTTTTAAAAGGATATTGCTATTGTGTTCATCCTTATAAGAATTTAAGCATAGATTTTTTTTTATCTTTATTTAAATAAATAAATAAAAAAGATATTATTATTGTGTTCATCCTTATAAGAATTTAAGCATAGATTAAATTTTCATTATTTTTGACAATTTTTCTTTGATTCCTTTATAATTTATATATTGTGTTGGTTTAAATGAATTTTTTCTCAAGCTTTCAAAGGATGAACTTTAGATAAAATGTTCAACTTTTATACGCCAAGCATTGACTGTAAGTCTTGTACATGGAACAAATCAAGATAAGAAATTAAGAATATGATCCATTTTGGTTGGCTTGATTTGTCTAAACATCAATTTTCTCTCTTGCCAAAAGTACGACTTTTAGGCAGAAGTTTCCTTGATTATTACTTGCATACAAAATTCCAAGATCATTAAATTGGAATAGGTCCCTTATTGACCTAACCAATTGGAATAGGATGAAATTTCTTCCCATCCACACTAAACGTTGTGTACACTCCAAATTTTTTCTGCATCTCATAATGATATGTTGTGGGAAGGTGTCATCCAAGTCCAACATGATTGAGAGTTGTAGTTGAGACTATGGCCTAGAAGCTTTACTATTCAATACTTTGCGAGAAAAATTAAACACTCACTTGATGTAATAGGAGACTATGGAATTTGACACTGTATCAACTGGGGTTTGTTCTTGATGTTGTGAAGTTGCTGTAGATACTAAAAACTATAGGTTGATTAGTTGGCAAGTCATGTTCTCTAAGAGTGAAAAGTCTACGATGGAAAACTTTTATGTTCTTACAATAAATGTTTTGGAGAGAAAATTGTTAGCCCCCTTATCCCATTGGGACCCTCCTATTTATATAAAGGAAAAAGGGTCCAATATTCCTGAGTGTGAGTTAGTTACATGGAATTTTTGTGCAATTGTGCCTACATTTCTTTTAAAAATTTAATTATAATTTTAAACTCTAATTTGGTGATTTTTATATGATTCTTGTGGTTTGATTTTGATTTAGTAAAGACATATTAGCTAAAAGAAATAAAGGTAAAGCTATTAAAGAAATCTATACTTTCAGATTAGCAATTACCGATGGCAAATGCTGCATTGTTATTTATGGTTGTGGAATGAATAAGCGGTATGTTGTTTGGGCGACTAATTGAGGCAAAGCAATTAACCATATTAAAAGGGATTAGCAACTTTTTCTTTCTCCTTTGCCATTTGTGGTATGTATATGCCTTTTTCACATATGCTCAAGTGAAGTACCCATTAGGATTTCCCTTAATTATGATAAACATATTAATTTTTATTTAAAGGAAGTTCTATATTTATTGAATGAGATATATATATATATATATATATATATCGAGGGCCATGTAACTGAATTGGCACTTCCCCATACACAAAGTGTTTAGGGTTTAAGGGAGAAAATGTTCAAATTGTGAGAGTCAATGAGAAAATGTTCAAGTTGCGGGGTTAGCATAGATACTGTAATTATTTCTAAATAAAAAAAAAAGATATATATATATATATATATATTGTTTTCCTTGAGCTAAAGTAGTTGCAATGGATGTGTGGAGTGGATGGCTTTTTTTTTTTTAGTCCTTGAGTATTTTGGGTTGTTTCAAATGAGTAATGGCTCCTCTTAGGCTCCTAAAATTCTTGGTTTGTTGATTTTGCTATCTACAACTTGATTCTTCTTTACCTAATAAAGTCTGGAATTTTTTGTAAGTATATTTTTTCTTCAAGAAAATGAATAGAAATCTACCTTCGTGTTCATGCTCATATTAATGTTCATATTTGTAAACCTAAATCATATTTAAGCCCCTAATTTTAAAAAGAAAAAGGAAAAAAAAAAAAAAAAAACCCGTAAGGGTTTCAGTGTCTTGATGGTAATAGGTGGCTTGTATAATAAAGGCGGTGACCCCTTAGATTCCTCTTTCTCTCTCTTTCAAATGTTTTATCAGTCTTAAATTTTTTATTTTGGTAATATATAGTGAAACAATGCGTTTTATATAACAATCCACAACATTTTTGTGTCTCTCTATCTTTCTTCAAGACCTTATCTGGTTAGTTATTATTATTAGTCCTTAATTATTATTTTTTTCTTTTTTTAAAATACTAAAGTGGTGGGTGTGCTAAAAGACATGAAGAATAGAGAAAGATGTGGTGTAAGTTTAGTAAATTAATGAGACATTAATAAGCTAACAGTAAAATAAGTTAATATGAACTTTTAAATAACAGTAAAAACACTTAATGAAAGAGTTAAAAAAAAAAAAAAAGGGCAAATAACACTCCCCTCCCTTAAGGTTTGGGAAAATGACACTCACCCCCAAACTTAAAGGAAAAAAACATTTTCCCCCCTTTGATATTTATTTATCTAAACTCTGTTAAATTGACATTAAAAATGTTGTGCACTAACGTACCATTTGGTTAATAATGTATTCCCAAAATTGCCCTCAACTTATTCCATCAAAAGTCCATATTTTTAGCTGCTTTTATAATTTAACGTTAGATGGTAAAGAATAAGTTTTTGTGAGTTTGTTCATCAATCAATTAAATTGACTCTGAAAGTTTTTTATATTGATAAGTGACTTTGAAAATTTCAAACTCGTTTTTAAACAATAAAAGCTTGAAAGCTTCAACAAATTGTTTTATTTCATAAATTTTGATCCAAAGTGTTAGAGAGAGGAGCGATTAAAAAATCTAAGAGGATCATCAAACTTTAAAAAATCAATTGGAAAGGTGCTATAAAAGACTAAAAAATCAACATAAGCAACATGTTTTATAATATGTTCTTTTCATTTTTTATTTTATTTTATTTTATGTAAATGCTCTTTTCACTAACCATGGTTAAACTTTGGTAAAGAGAATCTTTAAAAAAAATGGAATATTCCGTTACTAATATTAACAGAAGGGGGGGAGTGTTATTTTTTTTAAATCTCAGGGGGGGAGTGTTTTTTCCTTTCAATTTTGAGGGTGAGTGTCATTTCTCTAAACCTCAAGGGAGGGGAGTGTTATTTGCCCAAAAAAAAATGCACAATGCAAAATTAGTGTGCCACTTGGCAGGACCTCATGCACTCCTGCATATGGTCTCTGCTTTTATAATAAAATATTGATGTCAACAACAAATAATCATGTAATAAGAAATTAAAAAATGCAAAAATATTGCTTGCTATATTGACTTCTAAAAAAAAAAAACACTAAAATGTGTGATTAAACATTGAATTTCAACATATCTATAAAACTTGTTGATAAAAACCATATTATATATATTCAATTTGATGAAAGAAAAAAAAAAATTACCTGCAAGGTTGTAGATAGGGCAGAGAGGAGAAAGGAAAGATATAGCAAATAATTGTAAAGTACGTAATAGAAATAATAAAACATCAAAAAAATTGTGTGTATATATAGTGGGAATTTTAGGTTGTGAAAAAGATATGAACAAAAAGAAGTAGTTTATGTGAAATTCAAATACTTTTTTTTTTTACTTTATTATTAGAAAAAAGATGACATAAAATGCAAATTTATCCACAAAATAAATAAATAAATAAATAAACGTAGGAAAAAAAAAAAAAAAACCAAATTCTATCTTTTTTTCCCCCTTTTACGTTTTTTAAAGAAACGTAGAAAAAAAAATTTCATCAATTCTTTCACTTTAGCTACTTTAGTTTAACTACTCTACGTATACTCTAATTTTGTTTTTTTTTTGAAAATATAGATAAATTAATAATAAAAGGATTATATGAAGAATTTGGATTGTAATCAAATTAAAATTTTTATCAACTTAGAAATTATAGGAGAAAAAGATAAGGACAAAAAAAAATATATCTATTTTTTGATTTTAGAATTTGTTGATAACATTTTAGATAGACACAACTGTTATAGTTGTAAATCAAATGCTACATTCTTTCATTACTTAATTTGTCATATTTATCCAAAAAATATGTATATATATATATATATATATTCTTAAAATCTAAAAATTTATTAAAATTTCTGCAATTTGGTGAAGACACGTGGCGCAACCATGGCGTCTAAACCCAACTTTTATTATATATAATATAATATAATATAATATGATATTGATTCCTTTGAAATACTTATATGAATAGTTACAGCTCGTCACCAAAAAAAAAAAAATAGTTACAGCTTCTATTTTTCATCCTTCTTCTGTGACGCGTAAAATTTTATATAAATATCCATGCGACAGTGAAATTCAATTTCAGTAGAATAATCTCTAAAAGATGATTCTCAATCATTTTCTTTCAAACTATGATATTTTTCCTAGAGAATGAGATTTCAAAGAGGATTCTCATTGCTAGCATACTCTAGAGAAAAGCAATTCAAAGACAAAATTTTCTAAAGTCGACCAAGTCTAATGCAAAAAGTTGTAATTTGCAAATGATACCATATCTATCTCAAATAATCATGGCCGTTGTGCAAGAATCATCTGTCAACCAGCAAAGTAAAAGTAAAATATTAGTACTTTTGAATTGTCGACTATGAATCACTTAGCACGACAATTACTAGTTACTTTTTCTTCCTAAAATTTTCCTATCCTTTTTAATTGATTTTATTTATTATTGCATAATTTTTAATTCCAAATTATGCTCAAACTTAGGAAGTGTAGAATGAAGATCTTGGCACCTTTATTTTTTTATTATTAAATTCAATATTCAAGAAGTAATTATCAAATTTATCAAAAGACAAAAAATCAAGAAGTTACGAAAACATGCCATTACTTCATGTTTGCAACTCATCCATCTTCAAATAGAAGGAATGTACAAGTAGCCATGCTAAATTTCAATACTTACACAAAGATAAACATCAAAAGGAAATGGATTTAAAACATCATTCCTTTTTAGATTTGAAAGTTTCTATTGGTTCCGTACCCCAAGTGTGTTGCATTTCTCTCTCACATATGAATGTGTCCCATATACTCTTTTTTTTTTTTCTTTTTTTTTTAATGTAAGTGTCTCATATGCTAGATTCACAAATAGAAGTACACTCCTATATAAAGGAAAACAAATACACACACCATGCCCTAAATAATTTTACCTCTTTCTTTCTTTTTATCTTTCATGATTTAGTGGAGAGAAGAACCGAATTGGAAGTTTACACAATCATCAAGGGGTACCAAACACATAAAAATACAACCCCAAATCGAATAAATGCTCTCCACACCAGCCTTAAAGTTCTGTCTCAGCATCATTAAACCTAAATGATCAAAAGAGGAATAGGCAGCGACATCCACTAATGGTGGTGACTGGTGACTCTTCAGTTGAGGAATGTAGGCAACAAGATCCACTATTGGTAGTGGGGACTTTCACTTTGTCCAACCCTTTCTGCGTTTAATGGCTATATATGCTTGGTGTTAAAGCGAGGGGCTGAATGTGCAGTAATGTGGAAGGGAGGCCATTCTCCTCCTAGAATTGAGAGGCAAATTCAGAGTTGGAATTATCTGTGCTTAGCTCATTGATCTTTTCTTGAGTACATAAATAGCCAATTCTAAGATGAGATATTCTCATCACAATCTAACCCTAAAACATAGGACCCAACTCCTGTCTAGATTTGAATACAAATTGAAAATAACACACTGAATTTATTTGAAAAGAAAAAAAAAATGCAATCCTGATCCGCAAATACTGCTTGTTATTTCATTTTATCCAATCCGCAACTATTCTGCTACCATAACTATCCATCATGTGTATATCCTTCAAATCCTATCATATCTTTTTTCTTTTTCTTTTTTTCTTTTTTCTTTTTTAAATTTTGATAACTGCTACAGTACTATTAGGATTAGGAGTTTATACCTTTAATTTTTTGTTTCTAAAAAAATATTAGGATTATTACCTCTCTCTCTATCATTAATGTCAATCAAAATAGTGAAAATCTAAATCACTCCTTTAATAGTAATACTAATTGTTAGCACCAACTCACACCAGAGTGATATTCTAAAACCAATTTTAAGGTCCCCTCCTTTCCCCATCTTGCATGCCAGTAAATATTCCAAACACAATGAGTTGACAATCACCCCCAAGCAATCAAGAATTCAAGTAGACAAAAGAACTCAAGGAATTTGGTAAAAAAAACTCATGATATTCCCACATCAAAACTTGACTATGAATGCAGAACGCAAGGAAGATTCAGAATTAGCCATGCCTACTTGAATTGAATTGGCAAAGGTGACGGAATTTGAATAGAATTGTCCTGAGATAAAGCCTTTCGTTTCCCAACCCCCAACTCACCCCCAGGGCCCCAATTCACATCACACCCAGAAAAGAGAAACAAATTCCCAACATTAATGATTAAACCAACAAAATCCAATATCCCCTCCATGAAGTTTTTACCATTTTATAGGGTGAGAAACAAGATAATCATGCTTCCCAGATCAAGGATTCAATAGCAAACACTAAATTAAAGAGCATTAAAATTTGCAACATGAATGAATAGTGTGCAAAACCAATCCAACTAAAATCTAAATTTTAGAAAAAAAAAACTCTCAATATTCCCCATCAAAACTTTAGAGAAATTCAAATAACTATCATAAACCCTACAAATTCCAATAGTTTTCCATGAATTTGTTAACAATTTAAGGTGAGAACTAGATAATAATGTTCCCCTTCACAAATCAGATCAGGGATTCAATAGCCAACACATGATTTAAGCTCCCCTAAAATCTTCTTGGTCTCGACACGAGAGTGGGCCTCGGCTCTGGCTTAATTGGTCTTGTTTTTGACCCATTCTTCGGCCACAAAGACCTGTTAGGTGACTTGCATAAAGATAACATGAGGATTCCATGTAAGAAGAAGAAAAAGTGAAAAAGGAAACCAAGTGTATAGTTCGAAGGGCATGTCAAGTCATTGACCATAGCCAGGTCCCTTTTCAAGGACAGAAAAAGATCAAGTTGCTTAAAGCACCCCGTAGGCATCCATATCCCTCGGCAGAAGAAACAGTTGCTCAAGGGCTTCAGCAACATGACCCGCGTGTCCCCCTTGGAAGTTTCGCACTGAGGCGTCCCAAGAGATGGGGGCATCATCCACCTCCAGCCTAGGGGACTACGTTCACTGCGGTCAGCGTACGTTGACCCCCTGAGAGTCATCCTTACTCTCCATGGAGGAAGCCCGTTTGTCCCTTGCGTGCTTGGGCTGCTTTGCCCCCTTTTGAGGGACCATCTTGCCCTCCTCCACGTCGAGCACCTCTGGCACTTTTCTTTTCCTTTTCGGATCAGGAGGGGGGATCTGGTCGGCCGAGGTCACAGGGAGAGGAAGGGGAATTGGAAGATTAGCTAGAACTCAGGACTTATTGGTCTCTTTTGACGTTGACACTTTATTTCTCGCAGCCATAAGATCCCTTAAACTTCTGTTCCCTTTGTTCAAGGCCATCTCGTCTTCCTCATTTTCTGAAGTGTCGCCCGAACAGGCAACCACAAGAACCGGGGCGTGAACACTTGAATGCCTGTCAGGTTCGTTATCGGCATCCGAGACAGGAATCACTTGCACACCATGAGGCTCCTCCTTTTCGAAATGAAACTTATCAATTTCTTCTTCGAGCGAAGAGTTCGAAGAGGCAATCCCTTCTCCAACTGCTGCTGCTTCAAAAAGAACTTGTTAAACTGGTTGGACGACTAGAGGAACGTCCTATTGGAATGGGTGTGCTACTGGTGGAAGGTCGTTTGGGGCTAAAAAATTGGGCCGAGATACGTCGATCCGAGCTATCTGTCGGTCACCCACTCTTATGGCATGGCCAACCTCTTGGAATATCTCTGAAATGGGCTGAAAATCCAAAATCAGATGGATGGCCCGCAACTGCCTGTCTTCACTTATGAAGATCTCGGATGTCAGCAAGTAATTGAGGGTTTGGACATTGGTTAAGCTAAGCTTGGGAGCTACCTGCCTCTTATCTGTGAACACAAACGAAGAACAAAACACAGTAAAAAAGTTGAAATCCATCATTAAGAAAGAGCAAGACAAAAGGAGCAAAACAAGGTCAGGGTTAAAGAGTCTAAAATCTATTGTTAGGAAACCTAATTCTAAGGCATCCTACCTGGCTCTCCCTCTCGGACTGGGCAATGAAGACCATCATGCCATGCCCCCGAATCAATCAAGTAGTCGTCTTTCATCCCCTTGTTAGATTTAGGGAGACACGAGATAAGCCTGAGAACATCGGATTGGGATTTGAGGTAAAATCCCGTCCCTTTTTGTTTGTGACACTCGTACATGTGGACCATGTCGTGCCAGGTGATCTTCAAGCCCAAATACTCGTCCAGAGCATCAACACTTTCTAGAACCCTAAAAAGGTTAGGTGCGCACTGATGGAGGCATATCCTATGGTTGAAGAGGTAGTCCATTGTTATTCTACCCATAGGGAGGGTCATTCCCCCTTCTATGAAAGCTATCATGGGGATTATAACTTCTCCTTCTTCTCGGTTTGTTACTATTTGTTCTAGGTAACAAAATCGCAGGGCAATTTCTTGTGGTATGTGGTATTTTTCCTTAAAGGCCTCTATTTTGGTAGGGGAGTTCACCAAATGCCTAAACCTACCCATCTCAACAAACTAAAGGGGAACCACCGAAATTGATAAGTGGAGAAATAAGAACTGAAAGGCCGAGGAGATTGGCCGAGGAGAAAAAGAAAGGTTTAAAGAAACTAAAACTTACGAGAGCTAAAATGTACGATGATCCCTAAAACCTTTAGAGAAATTCTCAAAGATTTCTTGGAAAAAACGGTGTGGAAAGCTTAGCAACTTAGGAAGCTTTGTGAATTTGAATGCTTGAGATTTCTGGAGAGTTTGAAAGTTTGCGAAGTGAAGAGGAATGATTTCTCTCAAGGCTTTTTATAAAGGACAAAATTGAAGAAAGTTACCCCGCTCAAAACCCTAGGAAAAATATCAACCATTGGATGGACGCCTCACCATCAGATGTGAGGTACATAACGCTGCCTAAAGTAGTTAATGACGCATCACGGACTCCGAAGTGTCAGTAACAATCATGGAACGTGCAAAACGATAATTCCACACGTGTGAACCAAGGAAATAAATGGTTTTGTCTCTTAAAAATCAAAACTCCACATTTTCTCCTCAGATTATAGGGGGAAAAGCCGGAGTTTTGAGGGGCTATTGTAGGGATAAGGGCTCAAAATTGTATATTGGGCCTTGGACCTTAGCCGAGGACATTGGTATGTCTGAGGAGGGATAGTTAGTTGAAGAACACCAGTTTGAGAGTCTCGTAAGTAAGGAAGGAGCAGAAGGCGGTCTAAGGAGGAAATTCCTCCTTAGTTGCGACAAGTATAACTCAGATACGAATTCCAATGACAAGACTGACCTCTATCAAAGCTCCAGTATTAGTAGCATGCCTCTTGAACACACGAAAAGGAGGGGAACCCAAGAAATATCTAAGAAAAAGTTGCTATTTCTGCATTAAATGCACTGCAGCTACTTTTCTGGTCGCATTTATATGGAGAGGACTTCCTTGGCTACTGAAACTCACAGAGAGCCAGAAGGGGTGTCTGATGGAACAGGTACTCGAGTAATAACTTAGATAGTTGACAGATAGAGGGCCGAGATCACCGGAAAGGAAATATATAATGTGAGAGACCCCTGGAGGAAGAGGGATTGGAAAAAATAGAGAAAATATACTGTAGCAACCAGAGTTGCACTTGTAACCAGTTTCATCAACCTATACAAAGATTTGTCTCCTTGGACAGTACATTCACCCCATCTTACGTGCTTTGTTCTTGCATGAGTGTCTTACGAAATCATCTTAGCCGTTGTGATACTCACTAGGACCTAATTCTCCAACTCTCTCTCTCTACAAATTTATTGTATTGGGCTCATTAACCTACAATCTCATACTTATTGGGCTTGGGCTACAAACCGTGACCCCACAATATATATAAGGATGCTAAGCTAGACTCACAAAAAAGTATAGATATAAATTATAAATAAGGACATTTTAGAAAATTTGACTAAAGTATATGATTGCATTCTACCGTTTTATAATGTTGTCAACTTATCACCAAGCAGATGAATAGTTATCGTTATTTTTTTCTAATATATTGTATTCCTTTGAAATACTCATATGAATAGTTACAGCTTCCGCTTTCCATCCTTCTTTAGTGACGTGAAAAATTTTATATAAATATCTATGCGATACTGAAATTCAATTTCAGTAGAATAATCTCTAAGATACGATTCTCAATCATTTTCTTGCAAACTATGATATTTTAACTAGAGAATGAGATTTCAAAGAGGATTCTCATTGCTAGCATGTTCTAGAGAAAAGCAATTCGAAAACAAAAATTTCTAAAATCGACCAAGTCTAGTGCAAAAAATTGTAATTTGCAAATGATACCAAATCTATCTCAAATAATCATGGCCATTGTACAAGAATCATCCGTGGACCATCAAAGCAAAAGTAAAATATTAGTATTTTTTAATTGCCAACTATGAATCACTTAGCACAACAATTACTAGTTACTTTTTCTCCCTAAAATTTTCCGGTCCTTTTTAATTGATTTCATTTATTATTGCATAATTTTCACTTCCAAATTATGATCAAACTTAGGTGTATAATGAAAATCTTGGCAACATCATTTTTTTATTATTAAATTCAATATTCAAGAAGTAATTATCAAATTTATCAAAAAACAAAAATCAAGAAGTTACGAAAACATGCCAACACTTCATGTTTGCAACTCATCCATCTTCAAATAGAAAGGAATGTACAAGTAGCCATGCTAAATTTCAATATTTACTCAAAGATAAACATCAAAAGGAAATGGATTTAAAACATCATTCCTTTTTAAATTTGAAAGTTTCTATTGGTTCCGTACCCCAAGTGTGTTGCATTTCTCTCTCACATATATTAATGTGTCCCATATACTTTTTTTATCTTTTTATTTTTTTTACTTTTTATGAAAGTATCTCGTATGCTAGACTCACAACTCACAGATAAAGTACACTCTTATACAAAGGAAGACAAATACACACACTATGCCCTTAATAATTTTACCTCTTTCTTTCTCTTTATCTTTCATGATTTAGTGGAGAGTGGAACCGAATTGGAAGTTGACACAATCATCAAGGGGTGCCAAACACATAAAAATACAACCCCAAATCGAATAAATGCTCTCCACACCAGCCTTAAAAGTTCTGTCTAAGCATCATTACACCTAAATGATCAAAAGAGGAATAGGCAGCGACATCCACTAATGGTGGTGACTGGTGACTCTTCAGTTGAGGAATATAGGCAACAAGATCCACTATTGGTGGTGAGGACTTTCACTTTGTCCAACCCTTTCTGGGTTTAATGGCTATATATGCTTGTTATGAAGTAGGATGTGTGAGGTGATTTGGTGTTAAAGCAAGTGAGGGGCTGAATATGCAGCAATGTGGAAGGGAGGCCATTCTCCTCCTAGAATTGAGAAGCAAATTCAGAGTTGGAATTATCTGTGGTTAGCTCATTGATCTTTTCTTGAGTACATAAATAGCCAATTCTAAGATGAGATATTCTCATCACAATCTAATCCTAAAACATAGGACCCAACTCCTTTCTAGATTTGAATACAAATTGAAAATAACAAACTGCATATATTTGAAAAGAAAAATAAAATGCAATCCTGATCCGCAAATACTGCTTGTTATTTCATTTTATCCAATCCGCAACTATTCTGCTACCATAACTATCCATCATGTGTATATCCTTCAAATCCTATCATATCTTTTTTCTTTTTTTCTTTTTCAATTTTGATAACTGCTACAGTACTATTAGGATTAGGAGTTTATACCTTTAATTTTTTGTTTCTAAAAAAATATTAGGATTATCACCTCTCTCTATCATTAATGTCAATCAAAATAGTGAAAATCTAAATCACTCCTTTAATAGTAATACTAATTGTTAGCACCAACTCACACCAGAGTGATATTCTAAAACCAATTTTAAGGTCCCCTCCTTTCCCCATCTTGCATGCCAGTAAACATTCCAAATACAATGAGTTGACAATCACCCCCAAGCAATCAAGAATTCAAGTAGACAAAAGAACTCAAGGAATTTGGTAAAAAAAAAAACTCATGATATTCCCACATCAAAACTTGACTATGAATACAGAACGCAAGGAAGATTCAGAATTAGCCATGCCTACTTGAATTGAATTGGCAAAGGTGACGGAATTTGAATAGAATTGTCCTGAGATAAAGCCTTTCGTTTCCCAACCCCCAACTCACCCCCAGGTCCCCAATTCACATCACACCCAGAAAAGAGAAACAAATACCCAACATTAATGATTAAACCAACAAAATCCAATATCCCCTCCATGAAGTTTTTACCATTTTATAGGGTGAGAAACAAGATAATCATGCTTCCCAGATCAAGGATTCAATAGCAAACACTAAATTAAAGAACATTAAAATTTGCAACATGAATGAATAGTGTGCAAAAGCAAAACCAATCCAACTAAAATCTAAATTTGAGGAAAAAAAAAACTCTAAATATTCCCCATCAAAACTTGAGAGAAATTCAAATATCTATCATAAACCCTACAAATTCCAATAGTTTTCCATGAATTTGTTAACAATTTAAGGTGAGAACTAGATAATAATGTTCCCCTTCACAAATCAGATCAGGGATTCAATAGCCAACACATGATTTAAGAAAAAAAAAATCTATGTACAATAACCAAAAAATCATCCAAAACAAAATACAGATTTAAATCCGGCAATTTATTTAGTACGATATCAAATCCTCATACTGCCATTTACATTCACAGCCAGCATATCTACCTAAACGAAACCGAACCCAAAAACATCAAAAATCAAGAATCAAAATCAAACCCCAAGAAACCACCCTAAGAATTTAGAAATCACCACCAGCGTCATCAAACCCAGCATCATATCCAGAATCATAAGCGCCCATCTCAGACACTTCAGAGATCATATCTCCAACCAGCAACCCACCAAGCAATCCAGCTCCTAGTCCCAACGCCATCTTCCCACCGCTGCCGCCGCTCTTCTTAGGCGGCTTGGCGCCATACCCGCCGTACCCGGCTTGCGGATACGGGGCCGGTTGGTGAGGATACTGCGGGTAACCACCGTTATAAGCCGGTTGTGGCGGGTACCCGCCGTACATAGGCGGTGGGGGATACCCACCTTGCGGCGGGTACCCACCGTGCGGCGGCGGCTGGTGCGCGTACGGATAAGAAGCCGCCACCGTGCCAGCAGCCAGCATTCCCGGCGGAGGGTACGCGGGAGCAGGGCCACCGCTAGGCCCCGCCGCACCGTATCCTACCGGATACGCTGTAACAGGCGTGTCCGCGTACGCGTTCTTTGCCTTCTGTTGAGTCGCGGTGAACTTTTCGCCGAACTTGTACGTGAAATCCAACACCCCTTTGGCTTTTCCAGACGGGGTTCTGACGCTGTAGCTCGCGCGCCTCTCTTCTTTCGATTCCTCGCCGTAGCTCTCGAGGAGCTCTTTGATGGGCACGTGGACTTCGCCGACTTCTTTGTCGCCGGCGAGTTTCTTCTCCGCCTTGATCTTCACGACGAGCGCGAGGCGGTTCTGCTCCGCCGCGCTGACGTCCACGGTGAATTTCATGGGGAAATTCCACTTGGGGTTCGGGCCGCAGTCCTTGTCGATGTGCGTTTTCTGCTGACTGTTGTTGTTGTTGTTGTTGAAGTAGTCGCTGTGGATCGAAACGACGGCGTACAGGTCCATCTTGGAGAAAAGATTCAAGTCCTTCAAGTCCTTGGCCGAATTCAACGTGATATCCAGAGGCCTGCACTCCATTCTTGAAGTTTTCTCGGATCAAAGAAGAACAAAGAAAATTTGGATATGAAAAAAATATAAGAGGAAGTGTTTTTTTGTTGTGAAGAAAGAGAATCAAGAAATTGTTGTTGTTGGTTGTATGGGAATTTGGATGAGAATTGGCTATACATAGTGAGAGAGAGAGAGTGTGAGGAAAGAGATATGAAATTTCGGGAGGTATCGTGACCGTGTGAGAACCGAATAGAGGTATTTATGGAGGTGACGACGAAACTGTTGCTCTTATAGATAAGAATCCAAATTTTTTTAAAAATACATATAAAAATAAATTGTGAAAAAAATATTAAAAAAATAATATTAATACCACAACTATTTAAGCAATTTTTGCTGCAACTCTTGTTAAGCGATGAGTTATGATTGGTGTTGTTGTTAACTTATATGAATTTATTATTTTTTCTCGACCACTCATAATAAATAATATGATAAATTTGATAAAAATTGTGTAAAGAGTTGTAATCTTAGCATTTTTTTTTTAATATACGCGTTTTGAATTAAATTGTGTAATAGTATTTGGAAGATGAGAGGTTTGGATCAATTTTGACACTTATAGATAGAGTTATTAAGGAATTAGGAGTTAAGTCACAATAAATATTTGAGTTTATGCTTAAAAGATTTCTTTTTCATGAAAAATCTTGATATTTCTAGGGGGTGGGAAAAGATGATTTTTATTTTTTTTATTTTTTCCCCTTTTTTTTTTTGGGGATGTTTCCTTTCCTTAGGGTGTGAGGTACTCTTTATTGCCGTGTATATTAGAAGACGTGTTTTTGGCGTGTTACTGGCCCTTTTATTTCGTTGGAAGGTATATACTATAGTAAAATCATAAAATTGACCTGATACATTACCATTTATAACTTTTCTTATCTCAGCGGTTTAGGTAAAATGTTAACTTTTAATTTTCTCCACCCAAAAAAAAAAAAAAAAAAAAAAAAAAAAAAAAAAAAAAAAAAAAAGAAAGAAAAAAGAAGAAGTAGTTAACTTTAACGTTTAAATCTTAGCATTTTTGTACAGTATAATAAAGAAAATTCTTTTTCTTTCAACACTTACCATGTCAAGAGCCTTGTGTGTAATTTAATTAGTTGGCATCATTCAACTTCTATCTCTCCATTATTGAATTATATATTTGAAAAAAGCATAATAATTATCTATAAAATCATTAAAAGAAAACAATATGCATTGTGCAAGTTATGTGGGTATATAGAAACCATTTCTTCTTCTCCTTTTCCCCTTATTTTTTCTTTTAAAGTAATTAGAGGTTAAAAAAAACATTTTTTTAGTTCTTTGTTTGGGTTTAGATGAACTTATTTTAAGCAATTTATTTTGTTTATAGTGTAGAAATTTAGCAAAACCTTGAAAAATGTAACATGAATTTCATAATCTTTTTTCAATAATTGTTGGCATGATGTGTTTATAATGAACTCATGCAAAATGATATTACTCAAATCAAAATTTATCATCAAGTTATGAAGAATTGTGTATCATTAACATTGCTATTTTACTCTCGTAGGAATATTTGGATGGTGAGCTCATTAGTTGGAGCAAAATAAATCTAAAAATTTTAAGTTAAATCTATTACATTATTGATCCGTAAGAGTTTTTAAAAATATATTTTGGAATGTCTCATAAATAAAGAATAGAAAAGTTTAATTAGACACCACTCCACTATTATTTACTATTAAAAAGTCATTGCTTCATGTATACTCTTTTATATGGGTGTCAAGGTAAAAATCATGTGACGTCTCTTTCAGCGTGGTATCTAACGTTAGTTACGTGGGGCTAGTTGGTATAGGAAAAAGGCATTTAGGTTTCCAACTAACAAGTCATGGCTAATGAGCATTAGACATTTTTTTTTCAGTGGCTTTTGGAAAGGGACTATCATGGAATGGAATGTCGAGGAGTCACTGTTGACTCTGATCTAGCCGTTGAGTTTTAACGTATAATGACGACGAATTGACGCACATATTCCTCCCAAGAACATGCGAAAGCGATTGATAGATAGAGACACAGTGGCATACTTTAGAAATTGGAACATACTTTTTGGGTAGAATTCCACTACGGTTCAACTACGGGTCCAAGCTTTGTCAGTGATTTTCTAAGTAGGCTTGTTTAACTGGGCTCGTGAAGCCTATATGCAGTTCCAACATGTGGGTAGGCATTTATTTGTCTTAAAAATATTCATTCTTTAGAAAAACAAATTTGATTTCCAAAACCCAATATCTTGCGAGCTACAATTGGGTGCAAATTCCGAAATGACCTCAATAACTATGCCAATAATGCACTAAAATCTCACGGGCACGAAGAAAAAGTTCAAAAGGTTACTCGCAGAACCCCAACGCAAGGTAGATGCAAGTGTTGTTGCACCATGTTAAGGCAATGCCGGCCATGCAAAATTTATGAGCAAATTTCCATCACTATTTGAGTTTAAAACAAAGCTAATAAAAAAAAAACTGAAATGCCGTGAGCAGATATTCTATGGCCCAGGCCTCATATGTCAACAATAAATATGTAAAAAAAAAAAAAAAAAAAAAAAAAACCAACACAAAGATGCCACTATCAATATCAGTACATTTGGAGTATCCACTATTCGAATTACATCATCTATAAGCCCAAGATACGCTCTTGAATTTGGCCTCTTCAATAAGACCCCACGTTTCTTTTGGTACCAATTGCTGCACTCTCCCATGGCCACGGGCGATCAATAATGTAGGTAGCTTTTGGAGTGTAATAATGCAGCCCTCTCAACGTGAAATTTTTGCCCGCATATTTCATGCTATAATCCATGTTATCCATTTTTTGATGATGATGGGATATTTTTATACCAGTTTCATCAAAGAGGGTGGTAAGGCACATAGCCTAACAAGCCCGTCACATTGGTAACAACGTCATTGCACCTTGCCAAAAGGCTAAGGAACTGTTGTGAGATGTCAACTGTGTTTGCATTGGGTGGTGCAGTGGGAGTGTTAATAATAAGATTGTGACTATTTCTGGGTGCAGCTGCTGCTGTTTCTGAATGATGCATATTATTATGTGGGACTTTAGCATATTGAGGAGGAGGAGGAAGAGGAAGAGGAAGAATAGGCGATGGAGATGGAGGAATGACCTTTTGAAAGTTCTTACTATTAAAATCCATTGCAACAGAAGAAGGTGCACCACCATCTGCATTACTAGCATTGTTGTTGAAGTTGTTTCTATTACCAACCATCAATTGCTCTGCCCTACTACTTTCTTCCCCACCCAACATGAATTTTACACGCGGGGTACCTTTACTACTACCACCACCAACACCACCAGTTACCTGTCCTGACTCGTCACCGGACACCTTCTTCAAACATGATTTGAGCTGGACTGCCGGCTTTAGAGGAGACTGGTTTACAAGCGCTGATGCTGGTCTTTGTACAGCTGCTGCAGGATCCTTCACCCGTGGGGTCTCATTGGAATTGTCATCTCCTCGGACCTTGCTGGATTCAGTACCTTCAGGTGCACCACCTCCCAATTCCCGAATGTGGCACCTCACATTCACGTTGCCAAATAAGGAATTATTTGCAACCGCATATTTGTAGGCTGCTTCAGCATCAAGCTTGTGCAGGAACACAACACGGCATGTGGAGGACTTCCAAAAGACACGGAGACCTGACTGATCTATCGGCCCAAAACGAGCAAACCTTGCCTTCAACTCTGCAACAGATGGAAGGGATGTAAAGGGAGGGAACTTCATTACCAGCATGGTGGGGTCAACTGTCTTAGCTGGAAGTTCCACTTTCTTCACAGGATCCAGTCTGGAAGACTTTGGTGGGGCCGGCGCCACTGATTCTCTTCCCTCTCCCCGCTGACTTTCAGGCATTTTTTGACCCGCCTTCTTTTCAGCAGCCAATGATTTCAAAGCATTGATCTTCTTTACCCTCTTTGCTGCAATTTCTTCTTGACGATCAGAAGGGCCACGTTTCCGCCCAGCTCTTGTTGGATCATCAGGTCTGACTATAGATTTTACTGGCTTTGAGGATGGCAAATCCCTGACATGCTCACCAGTAGAATTGTCAGAGGCACCAACACCAGATGAATATTTCGTGGGACGAACTTCAACAGATTCAGTCTCTGTTGGTGGTGACATTGCCAAGCTTTTCTGGTAAACAAGGGACCGGAATCTCAAAAAGAACTGTCGTACAATTGCAGGGCTGTTTCTTTCCACACCATGAAAAGGATCAAGAGCAAGGGCCTGCAGATCACTCAATAGTTGTGGAAGTTCGATTTCAGCATTTCCCATTCCAACTGTTGGAAGAGTCGCAGCAGATTCCAATGAGGAGTTACTTCCACCAGCATTTTTCTTCTGTTGTTCTACCCGAACATCATCCCTCAGAGCCGAACCAATCTGGGTGGATTTTCCTGCTAATTTCCCCACTGAGGTCCCCACTTTTCCAGTAGCCAAACGTTTCTGTTGATGTTCAGAGCCCATTTCTGTACCAGCATCTTTCCTCTTTTTCTTCTTCTTCTCCCCCATAACAGAGTTCTCAGAGTTTAAGTCCCCAGTAGTTCTTTTAATAATTTTTGCCTTCTTCTTGACTCCACCATCAGTACTCATGCCACTTGAACGCTTTGCATCAATTGATACAGAATCTACAACACTACGACCATCCTTAACTTGATCCAATCCATGGTCCTCTTCGGGTCTCGCTGGAAAGGTCAGCTCAGATGGTTGAGAACTTTCGTATGGTTTTGACATTTTTGCCTCACCTTCCTGATGAAAAGATAGCGATGCACCATCTTTTACACGTGGGGATGCCCCCTCCCCTGACAAATCAGACCAGCCTGTGCTTGTGGGACCCACAAATTCACCTGGTCCTGACCTCTCTTTCATTTCCTGCAGAGAACCCTTCCCCTTATCAAGAGTGGGCTTCGTATCAAAAGAAATATTTTGCTGGCCAAGAGTACTGCTGTATGCTGCAGCCAGGTCTACGGATTCAACTTCTTTTCCAGGTCCATCTAAACTTGGGGTTACACCATCCTTGCTGGTAAATGCTACCTCTTCATCTTTTGCAGGAATCTGCTTTACAGGGACTGCTGGAACCCTCTTTTGCAAGACAAAATCCCCAGCTGCAGTCGTTACGGAACCATCCATGTAAACAGATGGGGCAGAGGAACTTGCCTGTCCTGGGGTAATTGGATGTGTCTTCAAGCTAATGGATTCATCTCTCCGCTTGAAAAGGTATCTGTCTTTCTTTGACTGGTCCTTGATTTTCATAGCTTTTGCAGAGCTCTTCCCACCACCAAGAGCTTCAGCAATCACCAGTGGACCGCTCAAAGGCGCTGGAGAAGGCAACAAAGCAATCAGAAAACAAATAATGTAAAGTGCTCATATGAAGTGATTAATTTGTATGGCAGGGATGCAATTGGACATTACTCTCATGCAAAATGAATGCCAATCACAGAGAGGGGCTTGAGAAACATGAGAATACAATCTACAAGTTTGGCTAGTAAAATTGGTATGCCAAGAGAAAGTCAGAAAGGCCTCATCAATTCTTTATTAATGCATAATGGTATAAACGGATACCAAATTAAGTAAAAATGCTTGGTTATTAAACACATGGACCAAATATCAGAATCAGTGGCCTAATTTTGGAAGAAAAATAGGGTAAAATTATATTGGGAAATTTGATGTGAGGGATTTGCTAAAAGTACAGAAGTAAAAAGACCTGCAGTATTTACTTTGTACGGTAAGATTTCTTTTTTAATATTTTCTTTTTTATTTTAAATAAGTAATGTAAAATTCTTTAAAACACTATTCTCACAAATTAGAAGTATACAACAGAATAGTTGGGGGGGAACAAACTAAGATTACAAAGTGATCCATCATACATTTCTATGAAATGGAAGCACATGGGCACTACAAGTTTTTGAAAATAGAAAACAAAAGCTGTTACCAAACATAACCTAACATTTTCAGCAGCAAATAGATCATAATGCACCAATTGAATGCCACAAAAATCAACAGAAGACACCTAAAATAGACTTAGAAATTCTAATAAAGCAACCAAAGCTTTCTACGTAATTATTTGCAAAAAGACCATCTGTAGTCCAAATCAACCTTCATTCCAAATTTCAAACAAAGTTATAATCAGTTACCACCCTCAATCATTAAGCAATAGCTCTCAAAGATGATTTGAATAAATCCCAAAATCAACTCCTCAATCTTTAAAAGGAGAGCTTTACTCCAATAACGTCAATATATTACCACGTCAAACTTATGAGAGATTATTTATTAGAAAGGATCTCACACATGCCCAACACTGCTTGGAATACCAGTGTACTATCAAACTGATTCAGTACAATGTGTATGTTATTTTCCTTCATCAGATTCTTGGAAATTGGAAATTGCAACCCAATTGCTCAAGCCATCAAGATTGAAATGCAAAAAAGTTTTCTTTCCGACTTTCAGCATAGCCACATTGACTCATTAAGAAGCCAATTTAAATATGACACCTATGAGACAGCACTTTGTTGGGCTCTTAAGAATCCATTACAACCCATGTTATCGATTCTGAAACAAAATGAAAGGGGGATTGGTTCCTTCTCCTGTAGGTATTCAACTGCCTGTTGGTCTTAGGAAATCCATTGTAAATTTCATTTTCTCCAATCTCTAATCATACAATTTTTTTTTTTAATGTTTTGCTTATGTTATGCTCAATCACTTATTTTACTAATTCATTTGCAATAAGTGAAGTCTAACAAAAATACCAGAAAAATGAGAGCCCACTATCTCAATCACTAATTCATTTAAGATTTTACCTTTTTGTAAATCTTAAAGTTTCTATCTTTTTGGAGTGGTTGGATGAACGGGAATCATGTGACATCACGTTTAAAAATCATCATTAATAATTAAAATATTTAAACTAGCTACCATCATCCAATGAGCACACTGCATACTGAGAGAAACTATCAGGAACAAAAAAGATAGCAACTTTGAAATTATTTTTGTAATACATTCTACCAAACTGATTGATGTTAAAATAAACAGATTTTGATATAAGAGCATGCAATGTGGGGTGCAACGAATAATCAAAATAACTACCAAGTATGAGGGAAACGCATGAAATTTATACCTCGAGGCCGATCTAAATTAACCGGTTCACGGGGTGGGCGTCCTGCACCTCCTGCTGCGACCCCAAATGCCTGAGCATAGGTCTCATCAAACTCCTCAAACAGAGCCTTCCGCAACGCGAACACAGTAGCCTTATTCTTGACAAAACCAATGTTTTTCGGGTCACCTCCTCTCGGCATCAAAGCTAACTGCTTTACAAAGGCAAGAAACTCGCTCGGCTTAAAACCATCTCTCGCCTTCTTAATCTGATTCACCGAATAAACCCCTCGGGGTTCATAATCCAGCACATCCACCTCAAAATACCCTTGAACTTCCGTGCCCCGGAAATTAAACGCGCTCCTACATTTACAAACCACACCAAGACCACGCCGTCTACTCATCTCATCAACAGCCTCCTCCACGGCCTTAATGAAGTTCCTCGAATTCGTTTGCCGCGATTTCTCAGCGAAGTAATGATCAAATGGGATGAGTTCAGCCGGGTCGAACCACCCATAACTACTATCACCGAAGAATGCCACCAATACATAGCCTTCTCTCCTACTTCGACGCACGGAAGGCGAAGCGAAAGCTTCATTGAATATATGCCCAGGCCACCATGGGTGAGATTTCACTTTCCCCCAAACCATGTCACCGACTTCAAACCCAAAACTCAGTGCCCTTGACATTCCTGAAACCCCACTCTTCTCATTTGCAACGTACTCGTCGAATTCGGATAACAACGAATTGTACTCAAAGGCCTTGCCTTTCTCATTTCTCTCGTCAAAAACCCTAGCTTCCTCCTCTTCATCTTCGTCGTCTTCAGAAGCCCTAACCCTAGCCTCCTCGGATCTCGCGCTTTCAGGAGCTTCCGAATCGAGCTCCATCGATGAAACCCTAGCCTCGTCAGAAACCGCTCCTAAATCCAAGCCATCGGCACCGCCAACGCCGCCTTCTTCTTCCAAAACCCTAGCCGCCGCCGGTTTCGCTTCGGACTCCTCGATCAAATCTGAATTCCTGTTGTACTCGGAGGAACCTCTGTTCATTGGAGGAGCACGGGGCTCAAAGCCGTGACCTCCCAAACCCTAAGGGAACGAAACGCTTCGAGACTCGAGTGAGAGTAAACGTACCTTCTCGCATACCTTCTTATCAGTGAGCATTCATTGCCCAGAAAATGAGAGAGAAAGTGTGTGAATCTACGAAAATCAAAAACCCTAGAGAGAGAAAGAGAGGGAGAAGAGAGATGTTTGGATATCGAGAAAATCTCTGGGATTGTGATTTTCTTTATGGGCTTCGAGAAAAATCCATGGGCCTAACTCTTATTTTGGGTTTTATAGAATACATAAACAGTTACTGGTGAGTGTTTACGTGGGCCTCTTATGTGCTGACACGTTGTAAATATGAGCGTTTTTTTTTTCATACAAAAAAATTAAAGATAAACAATATTTTGGCTATAATTTTTTTTCAAAAAGTAAATTTTAGTAATCATCTTAGTGTGTTTTTTTTTATTTTTTTGCTTTCAGCGTTATGTTTCAGAAAGTGGGTTATGTTTATCAATAATGAAGATTAATGCTCATAAACTTAAATAATTAAACTCAATAAATTAAAAGTAACATTTTGTGTCTTATAAATAACTATAGATGATATTTGCAAAAAGAAAAAAAAAATTAAAAATTTGGAGTTAGTTTGAGTAATAAATGGAGTGAAACGGCAAGACATTGACAAGAAAAATGTGGAGTACATTTAATCATGGGTCTCGTGTAAATGGACTCAAATAGTCTTATTAGTAATTCAGCCAAAAAAAAAAAAAAAATAGTCTTATTAGTAAGTAGAATTATTTTGATTTTTGAGTTTAAATTCACAAAATTACAAAGTTGGTTCTTAAGATGTCTTGCTACTAATATTATTGGGATTCCAGGATTGAGATTAAGCTATGGTTAAACTTAATTAAGGGAGTGCTTGCTGTCCCCCATTGTCCGATTTAGTGTGTTGGGGACAAGCTGAAAATTTTTATTTATTTGCAATTTCAGCTTATTTTTGCTATTATTTATAAGTCTCATTGTATTTTTAGGTATTATTCATGGGCCCCACAGCACTATTTAGCTAACTTTTACATTTATTTACAGTACTTTTAACAAAAAAATTTAGGCAAAAATGCAAAACTGACATTCTAACTTTCACTGATTGTCAATTCAGTCTTCTAACTTTCATTTTTGTCAATTCAGTCCTCTAACTTTCATTTTTTTTGTCAATTCAAGGCTCCGTTACTGTGCAGTTACTGCTGTTGTCAGAATCACTAAAACGACGCCGTTTTAGTGGTTTTTTTTTTTTAAATTCGGAATTAAAATAAGAAAAAAAAAACAAAAAAAAAAAACATTAAGGGGAACGACGACGTAAGAAAACCAAATGCCTAAATCCCTAACCCGTGAAACTTTGAGAGAGAGAGAGAGTAAGCCGGTTTAAGAGAGAGAGAGAGACTGAGTTCACCGCCACCACCCCACCGTAAAATTCGCCGTGTGAACCACCACCACCCTCGCTACTCTACCTTGACTAAATCGGTGATAGATTTCTGAATCGGTGCTCTGCCTTGCCTTGCTGTAGCTCCTCCTCGCCTGTCCTCCGCCTCTTTCCCAACCACTTTGCAGGTATATTTTTGCAGCTTAATGACTAAACTAAACTAATCTGTATATAAATGGGTCATCTCATAAATACCTTCACCCACCAACACTTCTCTCATAAATACCTTCACCCAGCAAAGAATAAGCTTTAGAATAGTTTTAGTGTGTTTTTTTTGGGTATATGTAGTAGCAGAACAATGAGTGGTTTGTTTTATAAAGTTGGTGACTTTTTCTGTTGAAAAGTATTTTTTATGTAGTAGCAAAACAATGAGGGGTGTGTTTTAAATCGGTGCTCTCACCCCCAAAAGCTCCTCTGTATCCAACTCTTCCTCTCTATCCCAATGAGATTTCCCAGTAAGCATTTCACACACCACACACCCAAAAGCCCAAATATCAGATTTCGGGTCTTGCATACTCTTAATCACAGTTTCAGGTGCCACGGAGGACAGGCGAGGAGGAGCTACGGTAAGGCAAGGCGGAGCACCGATTCAGAACTCCATCACCGATTCAGTCAAAGCAGAGTAGCGAGGGTGGTGGTGGTTCACACGGCGAATTTTACGATGGGGTGGCAGCGGTGAACTCAGTCTCTCTCTTTCTCTCTCTCTCTCTCTCTCTCTCTCTCTCTCTCTCTCTCTCTCTCTCTCTCTCTCAAACCGGCTCACTCTCTCTCTCTCAAAGTTTCACAGGTTAGGGATTTAGGCACCTGGTTTTTCTTATTTTAATTCTGAATTAAAAAAAAAAAAAAAAAAAAAAACCACTAAAACGGTGTCGTTTTAATGATTCTGACGGCAGCAGTAACTGCACAGTAACGGAGTCTTGAATTGACAAAAAAATGAAAGTTAGAGGACTGAATTGACAAAAATGAAAGTTAAAGGACTGAATTGACAAACGGTGAAAGTTAGAGGGTCAGTTTTGCATTCTTGCCAAAAATTTAAGTTTCAGCTAAATAAATTGTTCCTAAACTTAGACTCCTCAAACATTAGTTTTTTAGACCTTAGCATATAGAAGTTTGCTATCTTCATATCCAAACAAAGTCTTTCTACCCATCTATTAGCAAAATATGCTTTAAGCAATGATAACTATTTTGTTTGAATTGAAAAGAGTTTTTATTTTCTAAAACAACTTTTTCTCCATGATATATTTACTATTTTTATTTCTTAATGAAGTTTTATTCTTTTCATTAATTTATATATATATATATATATATATTATAAATATAAAAAGTGGTCTTCCACATGATGGTGACCCCTACTCTTTTTTCTATCCAAAAAAAAAAAAAAAACAGTTACCACAAATGATTTGATAGCTTCTCTAGTAATAACTACCGTAACCTTTTTACTATGTTGTGTTGGAGAAAAAAAACAATTATTGCATATTTTATCGCACAATTGTTCCTATCATTTTTACCATTTTGACGCAAAATTAAACTTCAATTGAAATTCAATTTAAAGTCTAATTAGATTTGAATTATTTGATTTTTATTTTTTACATTCAATAATTTACTTGGCACAAAAGTTAAATGGGACACATGACTCAAAATTGAGAATCTGATTAAAATCTAATTGGGATTTCTCTAGTTTTGACTTTCGTGAGCGTTTGGATCGCACATCCACATCCACGTTTTGCGTTTTGTACTTTTTTTTTTTTTTTTACCAGCGCCTTTTGCACTGTTTATGGGACATGAACAGTACATTAAGACAAATGAATAGTAATTTTAAAAGTGAACAGTAACCGAAAATTATATTTTTATTATTTTCAGTTTTCAGTTTTCAACAAAATAAGCGGTATCCAAACGCACTCTTAATATATATGTGTGTGTCAATTATAAATTGTGTCACCCTAAAATCAAATCCCAACTTCAAAATTGAGAATCTGATTTGAACTATTTGATTTTTATTTTTTACATTCAATAATTTACTTGGCACAAAAGTTAAATGGGACACATGACTCAAAATTGAGAATTTGATTAAAATCTAATTGGGATTTTTCTAGTTTTGACTTTTAGTGAGCGTTTGGATCCCACATCCACATCCACGTTTTGCATTTTGCACTCTTTTTTTTTTACCAGCGCCTCTTGCACTATTTATGGGACATGAACAGTGCATTAAGACAAATGAACAGTAATTTTAAAAGTGAACAGTAGCTGGAAATTATTTTTTTATTATTTTCAGTTTTCAGCAAAATAAGCAGTATCCAAATGCACCCTTAATATATATGTGTGTGTCAATTATAAATTGTGTCACCCTAAAATCAAATCCCAACTTCACCATTGATAATAAGGATCAGGTTGTTGAAGTTTCAAAAGGAATGATGATGATGATGATGATGATGATGATGGTGGTGGTGGTGGTGGTTCCAATTGAACAAAAACCTCTATATTAGTGTGGTGAGTTTGTTTTTAGTAAGGGAAATTAAGCAAACTCTTCTGTTTATATATATATATATATATATAAAAGGTCTACAATTGTGCATTGGACTATAATCCATCAAACCATATGGTCCTTGATGGATATAATGTTGTAAGATCTACATTAGCATATTCCACAATGTCTACTGTCGTTTCTATAACTCTATGTGGCGTAGTGAAGCTGTGGAACCTCACTTTCTTAAATGAGTCATGCAAATAATGTCACCAGCTTTTTCTTTTATTTTTTATGCCACCAATATGAGGACTTGTCTTCATACAATTTTTCACCTTCATGCCATTTCTCTTCAAATTTCTCTTACGATTTCTTCTTAATGCTTCATGGATTTGTGTGTTCACACCTTTCTTCTTTTATTTCACAATTGCATGAATTTTTTTTAATACATTATAAGTAATAACTTCTTCCTCTCGTGCTTGAGAGAGAGTATTTGTGAGCTATTGTCTTACAAAAATGGATACTAACAATGCCAAAGCTGAAAACAATTCTAAGAAAATTTGCTCCTTTCCGATGTCTTCAGACTTCCTCAATAGGTCTTATTTTTTTAGCATTAAGATATGACATCGTTTGTTTGATGTAATAGCTTGTAAAATATCAAATTTATATGTTATTTAATTGAAATATTTAGTGGCAATTGTCCTGTGAATTTATTTCAATTCAATTTTATTTCTTAAATTAATGTGATTAGTGCATGAACTCAAAATAATGATCTAGCATAACATAACTTTTTCTTCTTTGTAAAAATAACAAAATATTACTAGAACTCATGTTATTAATAGCTAAGTAGCTCTTAAAATCAAATGAAGCCATAATTTTTAATTTTTGAATATGGTTTTCCTTTAAACCAGTTTGGAGAATTTCTTTTATCCCACTACCTGACAATTTATAAAACTATTTACTTATATTTTTAAACATATCACAAGACTCATTTAAAAAGTCATGCTAATGGCCTTTTTATAACCTATGTAGTGTGTTGGAGGAAATTTCAAGTATACTTCTTCCTTAAATTTTTATAGTTCAAAATTTTTTGGAGCCATCAAAACCGTATCATAAGCAGAATCAATAGTCCTAACAATTTTATTTACTTTTTGAATTCTGATCCCTCAAGTGTTTTGTATTAGTACCTGGACAATGAAGGAAAGTGAGAGTTGATTCATTCAGTTATGCTATTTGAGATTTCTATTACACATATTAGAAAGACTTTTGAGTAGTGTTTTGTTGTCCAGTCGTTTTGGTGAGACAAAAACTCTCACACCACACATTTCATTGTGGTGAGCAAAACTCACCATTTCGAATTTCGGTGAAAATAGAAATATGCTATGGCACTCAACAAAGAGAGAGGAGGGACAACTCATGGGAGTTGGTGACAGAGAGGAGAGACAACCATAAAATAAATAAATATTTTTTTAAAGTAAGAGTTATAATTTTCATTTTACAAATAAGATCTCAATTCCCTCGTAATGATGTTCCTAAGATTAGCTAATATATTAGGAACATCGTATTTTGACTAGGAAAACCTTAAAGTAAATACAATTGAAAACTATAAAATAAATCCTTAAAATCCTCAACTGGGGCTCAAACTTCACTAGCTGTTTCACGTTTCATTCTGGTGAGCAAAACTCACTGTGGGGCCTAAGAATTGGGTTACCCCGACCCACTTCATATTAAGCCCTAGGCCCATGCCAAGGAGGAAGTAGCATCCGAGGATGAACAAGAAGGGCCTAAGTTGCCAAGAGACATTGCCGAGAAGGTTCCTGTCCTCGGCCAGCCGAGATCAAAGGTGGGAAGGACAGTATGCCATCAGGGGCCTCGTCCCCGGCCAACCGAGATCACTAAGGGGAAGAGCGGCGCGCTATCAAAGGCAGCCTCCCAGTATATCCCAAGGAAAAGGACAGGTACCATGGATCAACAATGGGAGCGCGGTGGAGGAGCAATTCAAGGAGAAACTGTCACCTCCACATTAAATGCCCGCAATTAACATTCTGACTGCATTAATGAGGAAATGACCTCTAAACAGTGCTGTCTTGGTTGCTGCAACTCACAGGAGATCTAGAAAGGCGGCTGATAAGACAGGCACTCAGGTATAGGCTTGGATGATCAACAAGTGGAAGGTAGAGATCAATCAAAGAGGACTATATAGTAAGAGAAACCCCCCATAGAGGGAGGGGGCTGGAGAATTCCTGTAACGATTCTTACCTATTAATTATGAGAGCAAAGCTCCTCAGATTGAGCCGAGGACCAACTCCCTAAGTCTCAGTTTATTTTTGTTCGATTGCTGTGAACACCATATTGACTGTTGTCATGCGCAAAAGCCTAGTTCTTTGGCCCACTCTTTACAAATTCATTGTATTGGGCTAGTTGGGTTTAAACCCACTCATCTAAGACCAGAAGTGCTCAAACCCAGCCCTTACACTCACCATTTCGAATTTCGGTGAAAATAGAAATTTGCAATGGCAACAACCCATGGGAGTTGGTGAGAGAGAGGAGAGACAACCATAAAATAAAAAATTAAAAATTAAAAATTAAAAATTTAAAGTAGGAGTTATAATTTTCATTTTACAAATAAGATCTCAATTCCCAAACAATGACGTTTCTAAGATTAGTTAATATATTAGGACCCTATTTTGACTAGGAAAACCTTAAAGTAAATACAATTGAAAACTATAAAATAAATCCTTAAAATCTAAGATTCGGAAATTTATATAAAATTTTAACAAATAATACAAATTGAAACTCATATTCAGTACTACATCAATAATATTACAATTTTATGGTGATGAGAAGCCACAAACAGAACCTATGAACTATTATGCACCGAATACTAGTAGAGACTATCTGGCACCCTTAATCCTCAACTGGGTTCAGACTTCACTAGCTGTTGTATTTGAACCATCATCCTCTTTAATTAGTGCAACATCATCCTCCTCAATCAGGGTTCTAGTGGAAGGCAAATGACAAATAACAGGCAACTGCAACTCCAATGAAGTATTTGTTGAACTATCTTCATGTGGCTCTCTGTGAATTGTAATTTCTTGAAGCTGCAGTGCATATGTCAAGTCCCATAACACTTCATGCATATCAGGCCTCTCAGCAGCTTTTGCCTTCAGACACTTCTCAGAAATTTCAGCAAACTTTTTCAAAGAACTAGCCTTGATTTTACCAAGCAGCAATGGATCAATAATTTTCTCAAGTTGGCCTTTCCTTTGCCACAGCATCCCCCATTCAGCCAAGCTCGCCTCCTCCCTTGGAAGCGAGTTGTCAACAGCTGGTCTAGCACAAAGAACTTCAAGAAGTACTACTCCAAAAGAGTACACATCAGATTTTTCTGTAAACCGTAGGGTCTTAAAGTATTCTGGATCAAGATAACCAAAGCTGCCCTTTACACCCATGGTGAAATGATCTGGATCTGAAAGGCCTGACTTTGAAAGGCCAAAGTCACCAACTTTAGCCACATAATTTTCATTGAGCAAAATGTTTGTTGACTTCACATCATGGTGAATGATCCCTCCAGCTGGGCCAGTGTGTAGATAATGTACACCCCTTGCTGCACCAATGCAAATTTCAAGTCTTTGCTTCCAAGATAATTCAAATCGCGAAGATGATCTCTCAGGATTGCCATTTGAATGATAGAGCTGATCTCTTAGAGTCCCCTTTTCCATGAACTCATACACCAATATCAATTCAGACCCTTCATCACAGTACCCTATCAAAGAAACAAGATGGCGATGGCGGATTTGAGATAAGATTATGATCTCCGTTTGGAATTCCTTAAGACCCTGCCCATGGCCTGGTTCACTTCTTTTTACAGCCACTTTCATTCCACTCCGAAGAGTTCCTTTGTATACTTTCCCAAATCCACCCTCACCAACCAAAAACTTTGCATCGAAGTTCTTAGTTGCATACTTTATCTCAGCAAAAGATATCCTTAGACTGAGGTTTAGATTAGGAGGGAGAGACGCATTAACACTTCTTTCAGTTAACTTCTTGTTAAAACTTGTCCCTCCATAAAGAAGCACTGCCGAACTTTGATCAGACACTCCTTTCCTGCATTTCAAACCCAACACCACTATTATAGTCATAATGACAAATGCCCCACTACTTACAAGAACAATTATTACAGGGGGGCATTTACTTGAGTGGTTCTTGTTTGATTCTTTTATTTTGCATGAGTATTTCTTTGATTCACATTCCTTGGGAATGGAACCTGATTCCTTCTTGAACTCCATAATCTCCAACCCATTCAAAAAGGCATAATGCATGGGAGAGTCCTGCCGTGGGACTATACTAACATTTAGAAATCCTGAATCATCTGAATCAACCACAAAATCAAAGTGAAATGGTGCATCCAGCTCGTGAGATATTAAATATGGATCAATCCTCTTACCAAAGTTTCTATAGATTGAGAGATTAAACCACAAGTCAGTAGGGAACCACAAGCCATTAGTTGGTTTGGTTACTATGTCACACAGATGGACCCGAACAAGGTGTGTAGCATTCTTTCTGACAGGAAAACTCCAAGTTAAATTTAAGAAACTGGAATTGCTGCTATTGTCTATATTCAGTAGTCTGGCTGTCTGATACACAAGAGCTGGGGCAATATACTTAGTGACCTGTTCTGGCTGGTAATTAAGTGCTCCGAAGTAAGACACATTTGTTGCAGCTTCTGGGGGATTGAAAAAGTAACTACCATCTGGTATCCATTTCCTCCACAACTCATCATGTTCAATGATGGGACCTCCAACATTGATTCTATAGATTGTATGTAGAACATGATACGGCAGATCACAGTTAGTACCTCCATCTCCTGCAGAAGTAACGCGAGGAGGACAATCAGGGATGAAGCTCTCAGGGGCAAGAAAGACTTCTATGGCGTTTACGAAAGCCAAAGAAGACTCTTGAGAAGGTATGAAGTGCATTCTAAATTCTCCTTCTGCGATGTTCAGCAAGAATTCCTTAATCAATGGAGAACTACTACTATTTCGGATGCTGAAATTGTTTAAAAGTGAAAACCCAGAAGCCGAAACATTGAATAGAGCATCAGATAGATTAGCAGCAGGTGACAAGAAAACAAAGAAATGAAGGCGTACTAAGTATGTACCATTCTGGTTGATTTCAAACTTATATGAGCATGGCTGCCTGTAAATTCTTGCTGTTTGATAGAGAACTGGAGCTGTTGATGAGTTGCTGCTCGTGACATTTTCACTTTTTCCAGTTGAGAAAGAACAGGAATTTTGGTCACCAACAAAGACCCTGCTATCATTGATGGTGGTGTTGAAACTTGCTCCACAGTTGATGAAATACTTATCAGGAACAGTGTAAGCTAATGAGAGAAGGACAAGTGCAGAGAAATGGAGAAGTAAGAGAAGAGAGAGTTGGAAAAGAATCTTTTGAGAGAGATACATTCTTATGGAGTTTTTGTCAGAGTAGTTGATTTTACAGTGGTCATGGTTATCTATGGTCCTGACTCCCGAGGATCGATGATATGCATATATACCAAATTGAACTTTTTTTTTTTTTTTTTGAGAAGAATTCATATTGAACATGTTAATCGAAGACTTTGACTTTTAAAAGTATATAAATTCACAGTTACGCGTACATGAAATTGGAAATGGTAAACAGAGACTTTGACTTAACACAGTGTTCTGATGAAGAAATTGAGATTTCATCATTATAAACCCAATCAATAATTAATTTTATGCTAAAATATTGTTTCTGCTCCTAAAAGTTTGCATGTAGCTCATTTGTCATCCCTAAACTCTAATTTTTTTTTTTTTTTTTTTTTAAATGATATGTTTTTCGTCCTGGTCTTTTGAAAACGTTACATTTTATTTTAAAAAACTTTTTCCAACCGTTTTGGGATGAAACTTTTTATTTTATTTTATTATGGTTTAGAGACAGAAAGTGTAACATTTTTAGTAAGGACAAAAACGAATCTTTTTAAAGTTTATAAAAAAAATCAAAAGCCATACAAATTTCAAGGACGAAAACAATATTTTAACCTAATTGTTAGGCAAGGGAGGAAATTCATGAACTTCATTCATCCATTATTAATATTGTCAACATCAATAAATATAACATATCTCCACTCTTATCCAACCTTGATCTGCAGAATTTGCATTTAACCACAACATATCCTTTCATAGGTTAACTGCCATCAAAACCCTTACTGACAATTGAACACCTCTTAATGTTTAGTAGAGTGGATTTTAGGGAGGATAGAAAAAAAAAAAAAAAAAAAAAAAAAAAGAAAGAAAGAAGAGAGAGAGAGAGAGTAAATGAGAGGGGAAAACTTTTTAGAGTGTGTTTGATTGGAAAGGAGAGAGAGGAAAAAATGGTGGGTCTTGATTGTTTTATCTTTGGGCCCACTAAAAAGTTTTATCCCCAAAATGGGGAGAAAATTGGATAGGGAGAAATTTGAAGGTCCGACGCCATCAGTTTCTGAGGTGGCATTTGGGTCCTCTGGAATGACAATAATATATCCCTCGACGTCCTTTCTATTAATGACCAGGCAATTAATGCTTTTGTCCAGGTATGTCCTGCAAATCCCTCTAACACGTGGCTTTTCTTTGCCATTTACGCTAGCCCCGACTTAAGTAAACGCATGTCTCTTTGGACCGACCTCGAAGCTCTAAACCCTCACCCTTATCATCCCTGGCTCTTTGCTGGGGATTTCAATGAGATCGTGACTTAGCATGAAAGCCTCAATTGCACCCCGCCTAACCAATGGCGCATATCTCTCTTTAACAACTTCATCAACTCTTGCAGCCTGTTAGACCTTGGGTTTAATGGCCCGAAATTTACTTGGACCAATAAAAGGGACGATGGGTTGGTCATGAAACGTTTAGATAGAGCCCTTTCCAACCCCCAATGGAAACTTCTCTTCGAGGAAACAAATATCCTCCATCTCCCTAGAACCATGGTTTTGAAACCCGGACCGTTCATTGAACCGTAAAAGGGAGAGGTTCAAGGTTTTTGAGGTCGAACCGCGATGACGTCATAATTAATTTAATAATTATTTTAAATATATATAAAAATATTAAATTAATAAAAAATAGAAAAATTAACTAAAATAGTCTAATTTACCAAGAATTTAACTAACAAGCTCCAAGATGAGTGTTTCACTAAGCAAATCTTTTATATCATCTAGCCCTCGATCTATCCCAAGATTTGAAAGTAATCCACCAACAGTAGGTTTCACAGTAATAATGACTTTCACAGAACTGACTACTTCACAGTAACAATGTGTAATCCATTACACATTATTTCTTACAAAAATACATAAAACCAATGTTATGAATACCGTTTCGATTTGTCTATTGGAATGGAATGTTTCAGTACTGGTTCGATACTAGCTCATTTCAATGTACCATTTCGAAACTACTGCAAATATATATATATATATATATATATAATTTCATATCTTATTACTTACAAAAAAAATTTATAAAAATTTATATTTTTAATATATTTATAAAACTTGTTATCTTAGAACTAATATGATCATTTACTTAAACTACTATTATTTTATTAAAGTATACTAATTAATTCTTTTAATGCAAAAAAAAACAAAACCCAAACAAACGTACAAAATGAAAGTAGGAAATTTTCATTATTTTATATTACTCCTTTTTTTCCTCACCAACGTACAAAATGAAAGTTGGCTTGCACTTTGCCCAACCAATTATGTTTTTAATATTTTATATTGCTCATTTTATCCTCACGTTCCCTCCTTTTTGGCTTTTTCTTTTCTTTTTTTTTTCTCTTCTATTTTCTCATCCACACACGTCAAGTCACACTCCTCGATTTTCACTCTTCTCAGACTCAGTTTTAAATATCCTCTCATCCTTCTCATTTTTTGGTGTCTTCCTGTTTCTTCTACTTTCTTCCTTTCTCTGCGTCTTCTTCAACGGTTCAACTGAGTGACTTACAACTGTTCATCTCATCTGACTTTTCTCCACTTCTCACTCAAGTTTCTCACCATGGCTTTTTTGTTTTGCTTTATTTTTTTTGTAAGGTACGTTTGTTTACTTCATTTCTTTCTTCTTCTATTTTATTTTGTTGAGATTTTAGTTTTACCGGCCAAACTCCATGCCGGCCGAATCTTGAATTTCGGCCGGTATTTGCTGAGGGTTTCTTGATTGAAAGAGTGAGGCAAGGGTTTCTTGTTTGAGTGAATGATCTAATTCCAAAGTCCAAACGACGCCATATAAGAAAAGAAAAGGGGAAGAGAGTCCAAAACGGTGCCGTTTGAGGCTTGAAACAAAGGACCCGTGTGAACCGCCTGAACCGGTCACAGTTCACAGAACTGGACAGTTCGATCGCGGTTCATACGGTTTGCTGCTTTTTTTGCGTGGAACGGTTCTTCATGTTTAACAGACCGTAAAGATGGCCGGTTCGAGGTTTTTTCGGTCGGACCGTACGGTCCGTCCGGGTTTCAAAACCATGCCTAGAACGTCATCAAACCACCACCCAATCCTCATCAACACCCACCCTCCCCTCTACAGCTATGGTCAGCGTCCTTTTTGCCTCGAAACTATCTAGTTCAATGACCCTTCCTTCCTGAGACTTGTCAAAAGCTCTTGGCAAAACCATCCTGATGACATCTCCCTTACTTTTCACAACTTCATTGAGCAAGTCAAAACCTAGAATCACAATACTTTTGGAAACATCTTCCATAAGAAAAAAAAAAAGACTCCTTGCCCATATTAATGGAATTAAAAAAGCCATGTGCAACGTTCTGAACCACTCCCTCTTTAGCCTTGAGAAGAAACTCATTTGCACCTACCATAACATCCTTCACCTAGAAGAGGAGTTTTGGGCTCTTAAATCTAGATTGGACTAGACCCTTCTAGGCAACAGAAACACGAGCTTTTTCTGTAACACTCCGACCCAATTTTATAATTAAACTATGTGTTTAAGTGATTAATTATTATTTAAACCACTTTCAAGAGTATTTAATAAATATATTATTTTATAATACTTTTAAATAAGAATTGTGAAGATTATAAATAAATAAAATGGCTATTTGTATTAAAAATATATATTTAGTATGTGCAAAATTATACTAAGTGATTTAAGTTATTAGATACATAGTTAGTGTTTTAATTAAACATGATGCATGAGATATTATAGTAGAAATTTCACCCACATGCAACCAATGAGAATTCAACACAAGTAATACTAAAGCATCATGCAAGTTGACAAACCAAAAGACCAAGACTTGGCCGGCCATGCAATCACCAAGAGCCACTTTATTTCTTTCTTGACTTTCTCAAGACACTAGAACAAGCAAGAACCAATTCCCCCTCCATGTTCCAAGGGTACACACACACAAGTCAGAATATTCACCACACTTTGCCTTTTTTCTCTTAAGGAAAGAGCTAGGAAGCTCTCTTAAGCCTTTCTCTCAAACACACGTACCTCCCACCCCCAAAAGTCTACTTTTATCTTCTTTTGCTGCCCAAAAGTCTTCTCCCTTATCTTAATTTCTTGGCTGCACCAGATCAGAAAGTCCAGCCCCTCTTTCTCTACTCTTTTCCTTGTTCTTGTTCCTTCTTCTTCCTTGTTCTTACATGGCAAGCCTCCCTCTCTCACCAAAACAATATATCCCTCTCTAAAGAAGAAATTAAAAGGTTAATACTAAAATTCAGCTTCAAAGTTTGAGAGTGGGGTCGTTTGGTAGATGTTTTTAAAAACTAAAAATTGTTATTTAAAAACTTTTGTGGAAATACGTGTGGATGAAAAAGTGTGTGAAAATGCGTAAAATGTTATTTAAAAATTGAAAATTATTGTTTAGAATCACTCACCAAACACCCCCAGTAATCAAAACTTCATTTGTTTATTTTTACTTCTTTATCCTCTATTCTGATTTTAGAGGCTGAACTATGATTCTGTCTTAGTGATTTGAAAGTTTGATGATATTGTGATCAATTGAATGCTTATTAACATATTTAATATGTATAGTAGGGGTATAAAAATACCCAAATGAAATTAAGACCTATTGCTATTTGTTGATGATTTTGTAAAAATATGTACTGAAGCTGTCTCTGTGACAGATTTGATGTTTACAACAAGAAAAATATGTATTAAATCATATTTTGTGAATTAGGATGCTAGGAGTAGTTTTTATGAATTCTAAGACACACATGGTTGTTATGGAAGTGGTCTCACAGCATTTGGATAAACATAAAAATAATGGTTTAATTTGTAAGTTGCAAGAAATTCTGTCAGGACAGATTTGAGTATACTGTCTTGCGTGATTTTTAGTAAATCATGGGTTTATGCTTTGATTCTGAAATTTTTATGGTAGTTACTAGACATCCTAGGGAGTTTCTCTGTAAAATTTCATGAGGATTGGATGTGAATTGGTAGCCTGTTTGTATTTTATAAGTTAAGCATATGCTGCTGGGACAAACAGTGAACAGTAAGGGACATGCCTAACTTTGAGAATTTAATTCTAAAGTTAGGGTGAACGTTTTGAGCTATAAATTAATATGCTTATCATTTGATATGTCTGGATGATAGATTAATTTTTTATAACTTGGTTCAAGGTTTCGTACTCTACAAGAGGGGTTTTAAACCATTCGATGGTCTGTTTTGTTCAACATGTGTTATGTGCCTTATGTGTGTATATGGTTACATGACCATGCTTAAAAGAGTTTATGTTTATGCATGCATTATTGCCCTAAGCTCAAAGCACCTTTTGAAATGAAGTTGGCTCCTCTGGAGTTATGATATAAATATGAGAATGAAGGTTTTTCTTTTGTTTGGTACATCATTTGTTTATATGTGCATAATATGTTTTTGGGAACCTCATTGAGGTGGGATTAGGATTTCCTTGATTATGAGAGAAAGGTTTTGAGATGAATGTGTAAGTTATAATAAGAAGTAATTGATAGTAATAAGCCTTGATTTTGGTTTAGGTGTTGCCAGTCGCCAGGTCTAAGTTCCTTCGACTTTAGGCTCTCGGTTCCTCTGCTTTCAGGTAAGGGATAAGTTATATGAGTATTTGGTAAGTCATGAAGTTATTTTAAAGTATATTATGCATTAAAAGATTTTTTATTAGAGATATGGCATGTAAGCATTATTAGACAAAGATATGTTCGTGAGATTTCAAAACCTTATATATATGATTTAAGCATGTTGATGCTATTACTAATTCCACGAACATGATGACTAAAGAAAACAATTGAAATGCTATTATTTTGAAATGTAATACAAATTATGAATTTTAGTATGATAAATAAGTATGAAATGTTTTCGAGTTATGTCTTCTAGTGATTTGAACTCTGTCAGTAGGGGTTAATTACTGGCTTTCCATGGAAAATGTTATATGATTGGCCATTAAGTGGGACTGACTCTGCTGTACCCGCCCTTGTTGGTTACGGTCAACTTATGAAGGAAGCCAACCTACCCCCATGGTTGGAAGATATGTATTATGATGTGATCCTGAGAATACCTGGCATTGTGGAGAATGCTGGATACCTAGCACAGAAGTGCTAGAAGCCTCCCAAATAAGTACAGACTTATCAGATATGGACTAACCAATAATTTATTTATGAACAGCTATATTATGTTATTAAGTATGAGAGAATTATTTTGTTTAAATGCATTATGAAAAGTTAAAAACTCTCGTGAAAAGAAGAAGTTTTTGATGAAAAAGAAAGCTGTTCATTAAAGATAAAAGTTTCTGAAATTCTGTTGTGCTATAATAATAAAGCTTCTGATGAAAATGATAAAGCTTCTGATGAAAGTACAAGCTTAAGTTAAAAAGCTATTAGATATATGTTTTTATGAAACGTTAAGTTTTATGATTATGAAAGTTATAATATTTTACGAGAAGAAGTTTAGAAGGAAAAGTTTTCTTATTCGACAAGATGTTTTTATTTTAAGACAAAGTTATCGATTATCCGATTTAAGTTAAAATGATTATTTTGTAATGAGAATATATACATGGTGACTTTGTAAGAAATGAAAGAAATTCAATCCGAAAGATTTTGGTAATATTATTCTAATAAGAAAAGGGAGAACAATTATTTTTCCTACGCAGAGCGTATAAATTATTATTATACATAGTATAAATTACTATGCATGAAAAGAGGTTCTCCTATCCGCATATTTATAAAATGAAATGAATTATTTACATGCATTCTTACTAAATTCTCATATATCTTGCCTTTACTGGGCTTCGGAGCTCACCTTATTATTTTTCAGTCAACAGGTTTTAATTTGAAGCAGAGAGAGTCTTAGTCGAGTTTTGGAAGGAGCTAGTTTTACTTTTATAGGTATAGATCCTAAATTAGCAATTTGATGTTTAGCTTTGTAGTATTGTGTATTTTAGGATCTAATGAAAGTTGTGTACTTTAAAGTATTAAGAGATATATTATGTGAAAATGTGGAAATTGAATGATTGGTGGACTATGTTATATTTTGAGTACAGTGTAGATGCTCTGAATATCAAGTGAAAAGTTAAAACCAAAAGAAAAGAAATGAGAAAGAAAAGAAAGAGAGAAGCTTTTGGTAAAAGTTTTGTAAAAGTTAAATTGGTTCTTGTTAATATCAAGTTTAGGCTTGATATTAGCATGCCGGTCATGGTCACAAATCCGAGTATCGGGTTTGGTGCATGACATTTTCCATCTGTCCACCATTTGTCGTTATCACCGAAATAAAATATGGTGCCTAAAAAGCTCGGTCGGCAACTGGACGTACGACCTCTCGGATATTAAGGCTATGATCCTTACCCATTTCACCAAGCTCTACACCACAGAAGTCATTGCTGCTCCCATCTCCCTTTCCACCCCCCAGAACCTTCTCCCCATCCCTCCCTGCATTCTTAACTCTATCTCGAGCAACATTATGGATGAGGAAATAAAACACGTTGTCTTCTCCTTCAAGCCCACTAAAGCTCCGGGACCCGATGGCTTTCATCCCATTTTCTTGCAAAAATTTTGGGACATCGTGGGTCACTCCATCTGCTCACGTATCAAAGACATCTTTCGTTCTAGGAAAATCCCCTAAGATTGGAACTCTACCCTTATTTGCCTCTTTCCAAAAGTTGCCAAGCCCAAATCCATTCATCAATTCCGTACTACAGGCTTATGCAACCCCCTTTACAAAGCTGTCACCAAGATTCTAGTTCATAGGGTCAAGCCGCACCTGCATGACCTCATCCACACTCTCCAAGCCAGTTTCATTCCGAGTAGAAAAGCGAGCGGCAACATCCTCCTCATGTAGGAGATCATCCACTCCATGACCATCTCCAAGGGCAAAAATGGCCTCATGGCTCTAAAAATCAACCTCGAAAAAGCCTTTCATAGGTTAGAGTGGGATTTCATCCACCACATCTTGAGATTCTTCCATTTCCCCCTTACCTGTGTCGACATTATTATGTCATGTATAACCACCTCAAGCCTCTCCATCCTTGTTAATGGGGAGCATCTCCATTATTTCAACCCATCTAGAGGAATTAGGTAGGGTGATCCTCTCTCCCCCTACATCTTCATTTTATGCATGGAGTATCTTGCGCATCTCATTCATTATGAAGTCGAGCTCAACAACTAGAAAGGAATCAAAACCTTTAGAGATGGTCCAACCTTCACCCACCTTTTCTTCGCGGACAACCTCATCCTTTTCGCAAAAGCCTAAAAAAAAAAAAAAAAAAAAAAACTACACCACCATCAAGAACACCCTTGATAAATTCTGCTCCATCTCAGGTCAGAAAATCAACTACTCCAAGCCCAAAATCTTCTTCTCCCCCCACACCTCGCCTCGTAGGATCACGGAAGTAGAAAGAGAGCTTTGTATTAGCTCTTGCAAAGATTTCGACAACTACCTTGGTGTCCCAATCCACACGGACAAGCGCAACAACAAAGCTTATAACTTTATCATCGACAAGCTTCACTCTAGATTAGCCAACTGGAAAGCCAACTCTCTTTCTTTCACTAGCCACATGATGCTCATAAATGTCATCACCATCTCCATCCCTACCCACGTCATGCAATGTAACATGCTCCCTGCCAAGCTTTGCAAAGAAATGGACAAGCTAAATAGAAACTTCTTGTGTAGCGACTCTACAACTAGGAAAAAACTCCATCTCTTAAAGTGGCAGGTGGTCACAAAACCAAAACATTTTGGTGGCATAGGTATCAAAGAAAGCACCCATAGAAACAAAACGCTCCTTGCAAAGTGACTTTAGGACCTTCGCTCAAACCCGAACAGCCTCCATGCTCGCTTGCTCAGAAGTAAATACCATCTGAATCCCAATCGGACCAAACGTAGCTCCACCTCTTAGTCAAGTCTTTGTAAAGTAAGAACCTTATGCGACAAGGGCACGAGATGGCTTATTCATAATGGCACCAAAATAAACTTTTGGCATGACAACTGGACAGGAACCGATCCCCTCCGCAGTGCCATCCAAGGCCCTATCAACCGCCATGTTACATGAAACTTGGGACCACAACAAAGATTGGGCTTTGGACAACTTATCCTTTGTCGTCCCCCAAAACATCCTTAATACCATAAAAGCCACCCCCAAACCCTTCCACTCTGACCTTGAAGACCTCCCAACCTGGGACTCGTCACCTAATGGCATGTTTAGCACCTACTTGGCGTACACACCCTCACAAGACCTCCTTACCCCCTCCCTTGGCCCTTCCTGGAAATGGATTTGGAAAACTCCTACCCTTCCAAGAATCCAAACCTTTCTCTGGTAAGCATCCCACGATAAACTCCCCACAAGAGAAATTCTTTGCACTAGACAAATCATTCAAAATGATGACTGCCCTCTATGCCACACCAACACTGAAAACACTCTTCACATTCTAAGGGACTGCCCATGTGTTGCACCCATCTGGTCCAACCTAACCAACTCCATTTTCCCCTGCAACCTTGGCTGCGACACACCCCTCACCTGGGTCAAAGCCATGGTCACCCACCATCACCTCCACCCCCTAGGCAATATTCCTTGGTCTGTGACCTTCCCTAAGGCTATTTGGTGCATTTGGTCGACCAAAAACAAGTTGCTCTGGGAAGCAACAAGCTTTGATAGCGATGCCATCCTTAAAAAGATCACCCTTACAGCCACTGAACTCTTCCAAATTCTCCCTTCTAAACACCTTTCGCCTATAAAACCCATCCACCATATAGGTTGGACCCCCCCTCCCCTGGGCTTTTTCAAGTTAAACACCAACGGGTCAGCGCATGGTAGCCCAGGTTGCGCCAGTACAACTAGCATCATCAGGGACGCTCGAGGCGCATGGATCGGTAGCTGCACCAGAAAAATTAGTCACACCTACTCTCTTGTAGTTGAATTATGGGGTCTACGCGACGGTCTTACACTCATGAAAAACCTCAACATCCAAAAACTCATTATCAAAGTCAACGCCCTCACGGTAGCAAAATGCTATACTGCTACTAATACCAGAGTTGATTCTTCTCATCATTATAGTGCCATTATCGTTGATTGCAAGTACCTCCTCCAGCATTTTGTGGAAGCCCACATCAACCACGTCCACCGCAAAGGCAACCATTGTGCGGACTTGCTAGCAAAGGAAGGATTGAATTCCCCTTCGAATTTTGTTGTTCACCCCTCTCCCCCTTCCTATATTTTGTACCAGCTTTTGGTTGATTCTTGGGGTGTTGTTTACCCTAGACAATGTATTTTGCCTTAGTCTATTAAATGAAATTCTGGTTTACCCCAAAAAAAAAAAAAAAAGAAATTTGAGGGTGAATGACGAAATTACCATCCAGTTGCCCCTTTCTTTCTTTTTCTTAGCTTTTTCTTGACCTGGGCAGTGCATAAAGGTTTCACTCAAATTTATTTATTTTTTATTTTTTAACCTTCTTAGGACGTTGCCTTCTTTTTATTTCTTTATTTTCCTTCTTCTTTTGATTTCCTAGGCTTTGGCGTGGTGCTTTGTTTTGTTTGTCTTCTTTTTCTTCTTCTTCTTCTTTCTTTCTTTTTTCTTTTTTTTTTTTTTTTTTTTTTTTGCTTGTCACTTTTTAGGCACCATTTTTTATCAAGGGCATATGAGTAAATTTATACAAACTCATTTTTTTCCGTCCTTTTATTTTTTCACTCCTAACCAAACAAAAAAAAAAGAAATCAAAATCAAATGGATTTGATAATATGTTTAATATGGGTTTGGTAAGAGTTAAGAACCAACTCTCAACTCTCAACCCTTTCATTAGATTTTGGGCAAAGCACCAACTGCCCATAAGCCAAAAAACTGTCATATTGTCAAGAAGCTTATCAGTGAAAGGGTTGTCATGGATGATGCTCAAAATTACAATTGTTTATTAACATCAAAATGGCATCTTGAGTTGTTGCTAATACTTAATAGGCCTATCTAATGAGAGGAATACAAGATAGACATGAAAAATGGCCTTCCCATCAAACATGTGGTGACTGGTGTGTGTTCTCCAGTAACTCAAATTTCAACCAATTAACTACAGAACAACTAACAAGTTCACATTCAAGTTTGGGGAAAATCACCATATCATGAACTAAATAACCTCCAAAGCTTCCAAAAATATGTCATTGGAAGCTCATTTCCTCAGTCATTCACAGTCAGAGTCGGAATCAAATTCATCCCACCTAGGTTCAAAGATTGAGTGCTGGCCTGGCTACGGGGTAAAATGTTTGGCAGTGCTTAAAGCAAATTATATAAACTACGATTATTGGTTTTTTATTTTTCAAATTGTCTCGTGTTATATAAACTAGTTGCAGACCTAAGAGTTGCGGGTGATAATATTATTGTTTTAGTTATTATTTATTAACAATTAGTTTTTCATTATCTTTTAAGTTAATAAAAACCATACATATGCTTTTTCTTAAACCTTTATATATTTATTTAATGTGAATCTTTACATATATAAAATCTATATATTTCACTTCTTTATATAGGTAAAACCATAGACTACTACTGCATAATACTAGTGGCTAATTAGTTTTATCATTTTTTTTTTCTGATCTTATTTGTAACGTTTCTTACCATTATTATAAATTTACTGATTGATGATTTGCATAATAGAGATGTTAAATGAGAGGTACCATCGTTCATTAGATTTTCAAAAGTAAGGGTGAATGAATATATATATATATATATATATAATTAGGTTAAATGAAATGTCAAAAAAATGATTTTAAAATTTTAAAATTTTATTTCTTACGTAATTTCTATTATTACTGGAGAACATTTCTTTTTTAGTTATGATTGGAAATATGGTTTCCATAGTTAGCGTTTGATTAGTTTTAAGTTTAAATGTAGTATTGTATTCAATTGTTGATTATTGATTTAATTTTTAACCAAAATTTGATGATGATTCTATTATATTAATAAATATGCACTATTAGTTTCTTTTTGCTATATTTGGTCTGATAACCTCATTAATTCTCTTTCTTTTTTTAGTTTAGTGTTTCTAAATTGAAAATTTTTTTGTATTCCATTTTCCCTTTGATGCATTGGGTGTGAGAATAAATGTGTCCCTAACATTCCTCCACTTTATAAGGACAAATTTATTAATTGAATTTAAGTAAAATATTATATGTTTAATTTTTCAAAATAAATGAATAATAATATGTCGAAGATAAAACAATATTTTAATCTCACTAAGTTGAAGGTAGTATTCTATTCAATCATTTTGCCAAATTTTCGTATTAAAGTTATTGATTCTATCTTCTCATAGACGTTTGTATTAGATGATTTATACATATACTCTGCTATTTAAATTAAGAATTCTTCGTCATATGTTACTATTTAAAGATATTATTAGCTATATAGATGGAACTTTTGGTTTATAAGACAAGATCAACAAAATGTTATTTTTATATAATTATATCTAGACAATATTGCAATGTCATGATGGATAAGCTGGTCTTATTTTACTATATAATCTAAGTAATCATGTGTTTTATGAATTTGAAGAGTTCTCTATTGCGGGATTTATTCATATGTTCATAGGATGAAAAAAAAAATTTCATTTTATTTCATTTTATATTTTCACTTTATGATATATGATTTATTGTTTGTGAGAAAGAAAGAGATGTTGATCTATGTTTTGGAGAAAAATAAATTGGCATACATATTTATAGTATACATGGTTATAAGGTTTTTTTTTTTTTTTTTTTTTGTTCATACATGGTTATAAGTTAGTATAATAGTTCTCACACTATAAAATAAAAGATAACTTTTTTATTGCATTTTGTTTTCATACTAATCTTACTAAATATAATATCCAACTACAAAATATATTATGTTACACTAAAAAAACTTCTAATTTAAAACATTATTTCAAATAACAAATATTGACTTTTAAAAAAATATAGAATCTAATATATTGATTCAATAATAATAATAATAATAATAATTGAACATATGGAGGATGTGGTTGAATTTAAGTGTTGAATAAAATAATATGAGAAGAAAAAAAGTCAAAGTAAAAGATATAACTATAAACACCAAATTATCCAAATCATGCTATATAATATAATAATTAAAACACAATTAAATCGCATCAGCCTAAAGTTGAGTTCAAAAATACACAAAAATTTATCAACCCAAAGCAGATGTGCAAAAAAAAAAAAAAAACCCACCAAAAATTGAGTGAGAAAGAGAGAGAGAGAAAAATTGTAAGGAGAAATTATGCATATAATGAAAGAGAGAATGTCAAATTTATACTAAAAGGATAATAATAAGAAGAAACGAAATAAAAAAAGATAAAGAGAAAGATGAACAGTGATATTAATATAGAGGGTGGTGGGGAGATAAAAAAGTAAAGGGAATGTGAAATGTTGGAAAAAGTGTAAATATTAAAAAAATTAGTACAATTTTATTTATTTGAATTTAAATAAAATATTATACGTTTGATTTTTTAAAAATAAAAAATAAGATAAAATATAAATAATTCAATTATATGGAGAATGTAGCTGAGTTAAAATATCGAATAAAATAAGAAGAGAAAAAAAAAAGTAAAAATAAAATATACAACAATAAACACCAAATTATCCAAATCATGTTATGTAATAGAATAATATATATATATATATATATATATATTATATTCTTATATATTATCTTTAAATTTTATAACGCAATAGGATAACATTTAACAATCAAAAATAACAAAAAAAACATTTTATCAATGGAAGAGATAGTGACGAATTTATAGTAAGAGGGTGTGAATAAAAAGAAACAAAAATAAAAGAAGATGAAGGAGAAGATGAAGAATGATATTAATGTAGAGAGTAGTGGGGAGATGAAAAGGTAAAGGAGGGAGAAATGTTGGAGAAGTAGTGGGGAGATAAAAAGGTAAGGGAGGGAGAAATGTTTTTTTTTTTTTTTTTGACACAAGGGAGGGAGAAATGTTAGAGAAGTATAAATATTAAAAAAATAAATGTTAAAAACAATTATAAGAAAATTGAAAAAAAAAAAAAATAATGAAATGGACGCTGATATGGCTCAACTGGAGTGTAATAACAATAAATGCTATACTTCAGTTTTAGATCTATATAGAATAGATAAAATCTAGTAATATTTTGTTATTTTTACAAAGCAGAAAAAATTATGTTATGTTAAATCATTATTTTGAGGCCATGCATTAATCACATTAATTCATGAAATAAAACTGAATTGAAATAAATTCACAGGACAATTGCCACTAAATATTTCAATTAAAATAACATATAAATTTGACATTTTACAAGCTATTACATCAAACAAACGATGTCATATCTTAATGCTAAAAAAATAAGAACTATTAAAAAAGTCTAAAGACATCAGAAAGGAGCAAATTTTCTTGTTCAGATGCATTTGCATGTCTTCCTTAGAGCAGAAATACCGTCCACATACAAAAACTAGATCTTCTATATGAGTTTCATTGCATAAATTGCAACAACCATTGAAATCACTTTATTCAGAATTTCAAAAAATCTCTATCTTGCTCAATTATAGTTTGAGATGTCTCAAAACTCTCATATTTAACTTGCTTAAAATTGTTTTCAGTGTTGGCATTGTTAGTATCCACTTTTGAAAGACAATAGATCACAAATACTCTCTCTCAAACATGAGAACACTACAAGAAAAAAGTCTACTAGCGAGGGTAAAATACTCTCGCAAAAATTCAAATATCATCGCAAAAGATTATTAGCAAGGGCATATGGCCCTCGAAGGCCATCATATTTGCTCTTGTTGCTAAAAGAGATTTTGCGACCATATTTTCGCAAATAAATAATTTACGAGAGCAATCCACTGTTGGTACTGAACAAATTCGCTCTCACAAATATATTACCAAACAACGAGAAAAGTCGACAACTTATTTTTAGCGAATGGAAACAGTCGTCGTTAACAACTATTTGTAAGGACCTTTATACCCTCACAATTAGTTATTTGCAAATTCCAAATTGACGACATACTTTTTAGTGACAAATAATGGCATTGCTAAAATTTATTTGTGAGGGCTTTTAACCCCTCACAACTTATTTTTAGAGAGGGGACGCAGTTGTCGTTAACAACTATTTGTGAAGACCTTTATACCCTCACAATTAGTTATTTGTGAATTCCAAATTGACGGCATATTTTTTAGTGACAAATAATGGCATCACTAAAATTTATTTGTGAGGGCTTTTAACCCCTTGCAACTTATTTTTGGCGAAAGGAAGCAGTCAATGTTAATAACTATTTATGAGGACCTTTATACCCTCACAATTAGTTATTTGCAAATTTCAAATTAACGACGAGACAAATAATGACGTCGCTAAAATTTATTTGCAAAGGATTTTAACCCCCTCGCAATTAGTTAGGAATAATAGTGACGGCATTAAGCTATCGCTTAAAACATTTTTGCAAGAGGTTAAGGAGTGTTGCTATTCTATTAATTGCGAGGGACTTTGTCGTCACTATAAAGTTATTTATGACCAAATTTTATGTCATCAATGATAATATTTTATATAATTTTTGAAATATTTTATTATTTATTTATTTTATATCATTTTTGTTTAACTATCATGTTACAATAGTATAATAATTACTAAAAATTGATACAATAGTGCAATAATTACTAAAAATTTATCCATCAAAAGATAAAAATTCATATAAGTTCAAACTTTAAAATATAAAATATACAAAGAAATCCTGAATTTAAACCTTGTTTTAAACTTAAACAACTAGAATTATGACAAGATCTATTAGTCTTCCTCTAAGTCACCCTCCAAGTTGTTTTCAACCTCTATGTTATTATTTGAGTTGTCCTCTTCATCTCTCTGCTAGTACCATCCTAAAAAATAAAAATAAAGCATTAAACATGAGTTAAAATGAAACAATTAAAGGGAATTTGTATTTGTATTAATGCTTCAATAAATAAGTACACATATACCATATCAAATCTAATCATATAATAATATATCATAAACAACAGTAAACTCCTTATGGTCTCGGATAAGCTATAAGCAAGGAAAGCTATATTGCAACTTACCTTTTTAGTAAAGAGGTTCTAAGACTGGTTAAAATGTCAGGTTTGCTATTCACTGCTTTGTACTTAAAACAATGTGCAGCATCCCTACAAACTGCTTATGGAGGCATAAAGCGACCACATGAGCAGTTACCAGTTCCAGTATCCCTAGACCGCTCAGGGCAACTTTTTTTTTTTAATTTAACAATAACAATAACTTAATTTGATTACTTAAACCACTATCAAAATTAAATATAAATTAAAATAATATAACAATTGTGAAAAACGTAAACCACAAAACACATATGATATACAAAATTAAATACAAAACCTATACACAGTTGTCAAAACAGTAGATAATGTCATAGTCCTGTTATCATTTATCAAAACTAAATATAAAATAATATAATATTATAATAGATGCAAGCTGTAAACACAACAAACCAATAGAAAATTGTAGAAGATCCAAGAGGCAAAAGCATAAGTTTGAGATTGTACCATGGTAGCTGGATTTATGTTAAATTGTTGTGGTATGCCCATCGACTACAACTTTTGTGCAAACTTCTCCTCAAGCTTCTCCACAACTTTTGCAAGTTTGGAATGCATTTCCTCTCTAAGATGTGCCTCCAAATCTTCTTTTTCTTTTGTAAAATCTTCTCTGCAATGTTTGCTACAACCTTTACTAGACGAAGTTAAGTCGTACACATCCTTAGCCTAAATACCTATTCCCATGCCAAGAACACGACCATAACTTGGTTCACCAACCATTTCACGAAAGACCTGATAATCATTTGTCTTAGTACCTGTAAAATTGTGATTTACAACTAAGTTTTATGTTAGCTTTATTTCATGACAAAAAGTATTGTAATTGCTTTAATTTTGTTCCTTGTATTTTGTGGTATTTTATAGTATTGGGTTTAGTATTAAGTTGGTGAAGACTCAAGCTTAATTGAAGATCAAGTGGACTTTGCGAGAAGCTCGCAAGAAGCTAACCCACGAAGTAGCCACATGAGAAGCACATGATGGAAGCTGAAGAGTCATGCCAGCCTAGAGGATTTCACAAGTGTCTTGCAGGTAAGGCCTTCTCGCGAGATACCCGCGAAACTCTCTGTCTGGAGGATTTTTAAGTGTGACTTTCTTACCCTTCACCCATACTATATATACCCCCATTACCTACAAAAGTAAAGAAGGCCATTCAAAGAGAAAAACCCTAGATAGGTTTTCTACAACACACACACCTAACTTTTGAGAGAAAGCTACCATCCTTAATGAGAAATCATTCTAGCCTCTTCTTCTTCCCTCTCCCATTGTTATAACTTGAAAGGAGATTTGTACTCAAACACAACCCACACATTTTCAAAGTAGAGAGTGTTTTGGAGCTTAGGAAGTTTTGGAGATTTGCCAAAAGAAGTCGGTGAGGTTTGGTGGATGCAATCAGTCTAAATTGCGTGATCCGGAGAGTTAGAGAAGACAAGGCTTAGTAAAGTCAGTTGGCAGCAGGAGCTTGGAGGGCTCGAGTACATGGGGTAGACTAGGCTTGGAGGATCTTTGGTTATTCGTGTACTCCAACTTATTCTCTAGTTTTTCGTCGAGTACTTCAGTTTCCTCTTCGATAACACATCGGCATGTTATCTAGTATTTGCATTATTATTCCCTACTCTTTTAAGTTTTCATTTTACTGTTGTATTATGATGAATATGGCTTAGAGTAGTTACATTGTTTATCCCCTCGCATTTATTCTATTCCACACTTAGTTTAAATTAGAGTAAAATCAATCGAGCCGTAATTTTTAATTTGGAGGTCTAAACAGCTCTTGTGTTTTCACACATTTTCGAGCTTTCAGTACCTTCAGAAACAACTTTGGCCTTTATGGCATCCATCTTTTCCTACCCGTAAATAAAAACCACGTGGATAATCAAAACAACAACAAAACTAAAGTTGATAACTAAATTAAAATTTTGGTATAAGTTGCATACATATAATGTCTTAGCATGATTAGTTGCCCATTCTTTGCCATCCTTCTTTGTGTGAAATTTCTTAAAGCAACCAATGGGGCTAGGCTCAGAGCCCGTCTCAAGATACTACAATATTTAAAAGGAAAAAAAAAACATTGGTAAAGTTATTAAACTATGTAAATACACAATAGAATGTAAAACTATTTGATGATAATATAATATGCCATTTCATATATGTACTTGGTCATTGGTATAGAACTTGTAGTGGAGAAAATTTTAGACTTATTTCTGTTTTCCTTATTTGTCGAACTTGTTTCCTACATGCATTGTTCATACACTGGAACATTAGGTTATGTTTGGTAACAGTTTTTATTTTCTATTTTCAAAAACTTGTTTTTGGGAATATAAAGAAAAAAACAATTTTCTTGTATTTTTGAAATCAAAAATATGTTTGGTTAGTTGAAAAAAAAAAGATAATTTTTTGAAAAAAAAAATAGAAAATATTAAAATATGTTGTTATTAGGATTTAAACTCTAATGCTAACTTATTAAATGAGATAGATTCATTAAATTAAATGCGTATTTTCATTAACTTTTGAAAATTAGAAACTGAAAATAGCATTTTACATGTTTTCAGTTTCTTTCACAAATTGAGTTTTGAGAACAGTTTTTGTTTTCTGTCCATTTTGGGTTGCCAAACAAGTTTCTTAGTCTCAAAAATAGAAAATTGTTTTTGGAAACAGAAAATAAGGGGAAAAAATAGTTACCAAACATACCCTTAGTTTCTATGAAAATATTAACAAATAATGGTTAGAGAGATTGAGAGAATTTATGACATGTATTTCATTTATACTCACCTCCCAATCTCCCTCCATCCATTTATCCACCGTCTCTTTCCAAAAAGGTGTAGGAATGAAGGAAGGACCATTCTTGTAACGATCTTCTTTTGCTTTGTACTTCTGAAAAATATGATTTCTAATGCAAAACATCCAATCAGAAGAGCGGAGTTTCACTGATTCTATAAATGCCTCCTTGACTTCCTCATCAAGTTGCTTATGCTTAAAGCGTTGAGCTCTGTATCGAGCATATAAAGTCTCTAGCTTAGAATTTGGGTATTTTGTAAAAGTTGTCCAAGCTCCATTAAGTTTTTGGTGAAAAAGAATGGTAATCTCTCGAGTGGCTTTTGGTGTAATAATTCTGAAAATAGAAATCAAACATGTTAACAATATCATATAGCTATGATACCATAATTAATTTCAATAAACCAACATAGCAATAAATCCTCGCCATCATAAATCTCAACCTCTATTTCACCATCTCTGGCATTGATGCCTTTAGCTTTCGTCGACCCCTCTTTTTTCCAGCATTAGTACCTATTGATGAAACAAATAATAATAATAATGTGATAAAGAACGTGTACGTATTGACATAATTATCTAGAATTATGTCAATTGTTTAATAAATAATGCTAGTGCCACAAGAAATTGATTCTTCCTATCAAGTAAACCAACATAGCAATAAATCCTCGCCATCATAAATCTCAACCTCTATTTCACCATCTCTGGCATTGATGCCTTTAGCTTTCGTCGACCCCTCTTTTTTCCAGCATTAGTACCTATTGATGAAACAAATAATAATAATAATGTGATAAAGAACGTGTACGTATTGACATAATTATCTAGAATTATGTCAATTGTTTAATAAATAATGCTAGTGCCACAAGAAATTGATTCTTCCTATCAAGTGGAAGAAAAAAAGAAAAGAAAAAGAAGCTCTCCCAATAAGGGAAAGAATTGTATTTAACATTTGTTGTTGATCTCTCACATATTCAAGCACAAGAATATTATTTTAACAGCTAAAGAAATTAACCAAAAAAAAAATTCATGCTTAAAGCTTTGATTCCAGCTAACATTTAATTTGAGTGCATGGTTGCATACCTTGCTACTAGATTGAAGAATTATTAGGCAGCACAAGAACTTCAATGCTATTAAGGATATTTTACCTCATGTTAAAAATAAAATTCCCACTCACATTATCTAATTAATGAAAATTATACCATGAAAAAAAAGCTAGAATAATTATTTTTCCCTCCAAAAATAACACAATGATTTTATCAATTTCAGTTGGGTATGATACAGCAATTCAGTAGATGTAAAATATGGACATCCAGTTGATAGATTTTAACCAGAATTTAAGCTGCCCCATTTTCATAACTTCTCAATTTTTTTTTATAGGTAAATGACCCATTCAATAGGTGCAAAGCACAACCCAAGTACACTGGAAATACAACTTCTTAAAATTTGCATGTGTCATGAACAATCTCAGCAAAAGGTGCATAACAAGAGAGACAAAAACTCAATAAGATGGAAACTGTCTTCAAAACATCATGTACCAGAGGGAAATGAATTTTAATAAAAATACTAACATACAGCATTCAACACTAGTTCCATGATTGCAGAAGGGGCAACTAAAGACAGTATCAAGCTTGTCCATTTTATTACTGAACTTCTACTCCCTCCCTTTCATGGGTCTAAAACTCCCAACATACTAATGTTATTGTTTTATGTACATCAATTTCCCACGACTTTTTTCATTTCATCCTCTTTGATACATCATTTACCTCGGTCATCTTAATTCTTTGAATAAATCAACAGTTTTTATCATCAATTGGATCACTATTATGAAATTCAAACTTCTAACAAAGAAACGTGTAAGATTATCACAATATTTTCAACCAACCACTTGCAATGATGCTATAGAAATATGATGGATTTGGAACTGTTATGCATGATGTAGATCCTTGGTGGAAGCGCAATAATGAAGGTGCAACCAAATCACAACATAAATTATGAATATAAGTAAATGCGATAAAAAAAAGGTATATAATGTAATACTACCTCTATTATAATGGAATTAGAGGCCTGATGTGCTCCTTCATCAGTTTGAGGCTCAGATGATGGACGTAGAATTTGTGAGAGCTCCTGCTCAGAAACTTCATTATGATCAAAGGAAGGCCTAGTTGACTGAGTTTCTTGTAGTTGAGAGTCTTGAGACTCACTAATGCCTTTACCTTTCCTTTTACCTTTCCTTGCCATGCCTACCTACTATTAGAAAAACTAACATTTGTAAACAACACAATGAAAGTAGAATATAAATATGTTAATGCAATCACAAAAAATAAAGAACACTAGCAGTTATGAATATTAATGTGAAATTACATATGAAACACAGCTCTACCTAACTCACAAAGCTTTTACTTCAATGACATTACTGTGAAAAAAAATATAACTAACAATTTTTTCAGAACTAAATACATGCTCATCATCCTATCACATTGATAAATTGAGGTGCAACTGAGGAACAACTATATTACAATAGAAAAAGATATCACAGAATTCAAAAAAAAAAAAAAAAAAACTGAAATATTTAATGTTTCACGACTCCTATTAGATCTCACATATTTTGTGTTTCATACGACACCTGTTTTTTTTTTTTTATTTTATGAACCATATGGCACCTGTTAAATCTCACACTGCAATTGCACTATTATATACCTATAAAACTGGAATCCTATAAACTAAGACAGTATTATATGCCTATAAAATAAACCAAATGTGCTAACACTATTATATACCTATAAAATTTCATCCAAAAAAAATTATATACCTATAAAATAAACCAAACATACTATTCTACCACATCAACCCTTAAGATTGATTCAAAAAAGCTAGTTATCCTTGTAACATTAGTTTATTCAAAGTTAAAGTAGGTCTTATTTATATAGATAGTAAAATATTATTTTAGATATGTACCTTTGACTGATGGATCACCAAAAGCTGTAAAAGATTGAGCAAATTTGCTAATAGAAAACAGAAATATGAAATTAGGAAGAGAGAGAGAGAGAGAGATAAATTAGAGGCGCAAAGAATAAAACTAGAGGGGATAAATCAGTATCTGGCACCCTTGTCTTTGGTTTCGTTCTCTAGCTTCTTTGTGATGAACTAGAGTCGTAGCAAAAAACAAGAAATATATAACAGGATTTGTGTAGGAAATTTTAGCAGAAAGTAGCGGCAAAGAGTGAAAAAATTATGTGAAGTAGCGGCAAAGAGAAAAATAAAAAATAAATAAAAATCAAAGTAGGAAATATTTTAAGAAATATCTGAAAGCTTATTCAAAGATCCTATAACCATATACAAAACCCATTAAAAATAAAATATAAACCATAAATTAGATATTGAAAAAAAATAATACTACGAGCATCTCCACTACTACTAGGCTAGCCAAAGTCATTTTTGGGAGAGCAAAGTCAGCAAACCCAAAAAATCAGCTCCTTTCCTCTTTCTTCACTCTCTCCCTTCTCAACCGAACTCATTTCTCTCTCTCAAGTGTAACAGTAACACAATCTAAAATTAGAAAAAATTTAATTAGAACAACAAATCTAAAATCAGAGCAATAACAACAGATCAACAAACCTAAAATCTGCTCCTGCTGGCTGCTGGCATGTCAATCACTCTACATGACAGACTTGTATCCCAGAGCCAGTCATTTATTGCAGCACCGATCCTACAAAAATCTGCCACTTCCTTCACTGGACTGCAATACTTTAACATGGTTATAAGCATTAGTTGATGGGTACAATACATACAATTATACACAAAAGCGTTTCTTCTCTGAGGCATTGTGCAATGCACAAGGAAAAATTCCTCATATTGAAAATTTGTTAGGATTGTTGATGCCCTCTATTTGACAGTCATGAATTGAAGAAACATGACACAATGTTATGAAGGAATTGCAGTCCACAAGTAATCTACATGTTATTCACTTTCTAACAAGAAAGCTTCATTGAAAATTTAACAATTTTGGTATTTCATCATGAGTAGGTGCGTGCAAGTTAACCAATGCGCGCTTTGTGGACAGTAAAGAGAGATGACACGTACGGACAGCAGCCTCAGCCTCAAGTCTCAAACCCTTTTTTTTTTTTTTTGGATTGTGGACCATTATACCAAATACTGACCCTTGTCATCATTTTTACATAGTTATTTATTTCTGATTTTTTTTTTTAAAAAAAAATTCATTTCTTAGTCATATCTAATTAATTGTTGATCCCATTATTTAAATACCGCCTCTCTTGATTTTTCATCTATTATCTTGGTTCTTCTTTTCTTCCTCAATTTCTTATAAAACTTTAAACCTCAGCGCCACACGTCCATCAATTCCCCTTTCCCTCAAAATTTTTTCCACTTTTCCCTCTAGTACTCCCTCGGAACACAATTCCCCTTTCCCTCTAAATTTTTTCACTTTTTCCCTCTAACACTCCCAACTCGAACTCACGCCAACTGACAACACGCAATTGCGCGGCAAGACCAAATAGACCTTCAACGCCTTGTTTGCCCACAACCTACCCAAAAACCCTTCAGCACTCTCCTCTAAAGTCTAAACCCCTATATATACCCCGAAAATTAACTCAATCAAACAGAACAGAACCCAGTAATAAACCCAAAAAGGACCTGGGCAGCGGCAGCAGAGCAGTAGCAGAAGCAGAAATTGGAACCCCACAGGTCTCTCTAAATTATTGTTATTATTTAAAAAAAAAAAACAACTATCCTGATAAATATGAATTTATTTAACATACTATTGGAGCTTTTCGCATTGGATTTAGAATTTTTATTTAAACTTTTGGATCAAATCATCTGCACATTGATTGAGAAGGGAAGCCACGTGCAGAGCAATGGCTGAGGTCGCTTTTTAAGTGTGGTCCCAATTGTGGAAGAGGGTTTTGGGGAGATGGGAATCTCGTGAATTGTCGCTCGTGTGAGTGAGAGTGATGCGGATATAAGAATTGAGTCAGTTGGTTGTTGTTGGTGTCTTTATTATTAAGTTTTACAATAACTGTTCGAGACCAAAAAAAAAATTTATTATTTTCATAAGAGCTAGTGGCTTTGAGAGGTGGTAGTAGAAGTAATGTTAATTCAATCAACAAATACCTCAAAAGTAGGATTGTGAAAACAAGTTGGTCTAAGCTTTGCACATAATTTAGCAATGAGATTTCTCTTTTGAATATTCGAAGTGTCTTTTTATCAATGGGTTGTTTTATTTGGTGTGACCACTTTGGTCTTCTACTAATAATACCAGTGGAGTTGTCTTTTTCCAACATATTATTATTATCATTAGCTGGGAGTGGTGCAATTGTGTCAGTTTGCAGGCTTATGAAGCTTCTCTTGCTTCTCCATATTGTACGTAAGTTGCAACTTCTTGGAATTAAACTTTTGTGTCAAAGAAAAAGTTTTGCTCCAATTCATTACTAAATATTTAGTTTCTGGTGTTTTATTCTCTTCTTTGATTCTCTTTCTGATTTAATAAAAAATATTGTGCTTCCTAAACCCAATTAAGTTTTGAGTAGGAATAGTGGTCTCAAGTGCATGTGCATGTCAACTTAATTTGTTTCAAACTTTTTTCTGGATAGACACTGCTTGTGTTTTAAAATCATATTGAAAACGTTCCTAACCAACCTGCCCTTCCATTGAGTGATTAATATGCCCTTCAATAATCTATCTCATAAATCTAAATTTCAAATGTGTCTTAGGCATTTACATTGTGTATCTTCAATCTTGTAACTGTTTTATGCAATTATTCTGTTCTGTGATTTACATTGTGTATCTTCAATCTTGTAACTGTTTAATGCAATTATTCTGTTCTTTTTATGCTGCTTTGTTGCATGTGTTTGATAAAAGGTAGGATTTTCATAACATTTGTGTTATAGATCTAGATTGTGCTTCTTTGTTTATATGGAAAATAGAATAAGGTTTTGGATTAAATAGACCCTTTTAGTTAGAGGGGCATGGAGCAATATGATCATTGGGACTGCATGCTCCAACGAATTAAGTGGTGGATATGATACAAGCGTTTTCGTCATCACCATCTTGTCCACTTTTGTAAAAATGTAATTTGCTAACTTAGAAATAGTGCTCTTTTTTCCTTGAATAATTTCATGAGTTTGCATTTTTTTTTTCCTTTCTTTTGTATATGTATGAGTAAGGTATCCCCTTTGCTGTGATTGTTTCATTCTCAAGAGACCCATGATTTGTGGCTCTGTCTCTTTGCTATAAGATAGTTCCTTAATTATGTACTTTTTAATTTTTATGAGCTCTCCTTAAAATTGCATGTTAGATACCATCGTATTACCATGTGACTTATACACACACACACAATCTGATTGTCTTAAAGTCTGAGATTATTTCAATGCCTTGATCCGTTCAAAGTTTGTAGTCAAAACTATTTTCAATTGCACGCTCCATTTGTCATGACTCATTTCACATTCCCTCTTACAATTTTGATGTGTCTATAATGAGCCATCCACGTGATCAAGTATTAAAAGTCTTTGGATGCCAATTTTTGAACAAAGGATTGAGATGTGCTGTATGTTTACATGTTCCTACTTGTAGATGTTGATAAAGAGGGGAGCATAGAATATTATTTTCCCAAATTCAAGACCATATTTGGATTGAGCAACTTATATATATATATATATATAAACACTTTTATTTTCACAAACTTAACCAGTAATTATTTTATTCCTTATTTCTTTTCCTCTTAATTTAATTATAGAAAATTTTGAATCATGATGATTATTTATAGCTGTTTCTTATGCTTCTTCTTTTTGGGAAGTCTTTATGCCATTTATTGTATAATTTCAATCTTTTCAGATTATAAATAGCTTGGTTTTACAAGCCCCTACTAACAAGATACATAATTTTATAACTCTATTAGCTCTGTTTTTTACCTGACCTTCTTACAGGGTCTTTTAAATTCAAGCCTCTTTTTTTTTTTTTTTAAAGATTGCTTCCATAGTAGTTCTAATTCAAATATTTTGTTCTCATTTCTCTTCTGATTATGGTCTTGACTTACAATAGATCAGCTGCCAGTGGAGTCTTCCTCTTTCAAGACTATTATTTGTATCTGTAGATCAGTTGAATTTCCCACTGACTGGTTGTTTGAGGAAATCTTAAGAGTATTGAAGCCTGGTGGGACAATCCTAGTTCATAAGAATCCTCAGTCTACTGTAGGAGAAACAGATAAGGTAATTAGTTTGAAATTTTGTGATTATATGAAATTAGTTTGAAGTGATAGATTTTAATAGGATTTTCTTACAGATAACCTCTGCTCTTGAGCGCAAGTTACTGTTGGCAGGTTTCTTAGAAGTGGGAGTTCTCAAATCAACGGTTCCATCAGAAGTTCAGTCTTTTGGGGTAAGTTTCTGTCTCTAAGCCTGTTTAAAGTGGTACTATTTTGTTCTCTACCCCCTCAATGCAACCCTTTCTAAAAATTGGAGATTTTAGGATGTATATATCATATGGTAAGGAATTTGGCTTTGTTTCCAAAACTGATTATAACTGCATAGCTCCAAAGGCCATGTACTTTATTATTCTTTGAGCCATGAAGGTGAACCTAGTATATGCAAATCTTATGGTGCTTTGATGCTTGAACTTCAAATGTCTTCCAAAGTAATAAATAGATAGTGAAATCAAAGCCTAATGAAGTTCTTCTATAATTGCTGTTATCTAAATTTATTTGGTTATATTTTCTCATTTTTCCATATGAACCAGCAGTCCATAGGAGTTGCAAGCTGTCAGCCTTTAGCAATAAAAATGACAAATGCTACCTAAAAATCTGCCAAGCAAAATGTTTACCTTTTTCCTCTATGAGATTGGCAGTCCTGTACTATGTTCCAATCTTCACACTTATACTTTAAAAAAAAAAAAAAAATTGTAAAAGGTTTGGTGTTGCTTCTTACAAGATGGCTGAAGCATAAGCATTGATTTTCTTTGCAATTTGCAGGCCTTGATATTGTTTGCAAAATCTTTGCTGAAGAAGCGGTAAAGAGTGGTTTTTGTTCCAATCCGGTATGAAACTTAGCTCATGTTTGTTTAAAATTGACTTATGAAGATTTACTGTCTGTACCATCAATGTTAGTTATGATTAATACAATGCTTTAAATGATGTAGATAAAATGACGGTTAATAAATCTTGGATGCATCTTTCTACTAAATCGTGCACCGAGTATATTAATGGAGTTGAAAACTTTCTTGAGTATGCATTTAAACATTCAATAGATGGAGATATGAAAATCAACTGTTCATGTATTGATTGTAGCAACAGGTATCGTAGGACTCGGGATGAGGTCCAGTATCATTTTTTATTTAGGGGTATAAGGAGAGATTATACTACTTGGTACCTTCATGGGGAAGGTGATAGTGAAGAGGAAGGTGATAGTGAAGTGGAAGGTGATGATGATGATGGTATGCTATATGGTGAAATGTTTGATATGATCAAGGATGCTTATCCACAAGTGGTGCGTGGCAGGGAATCTAGTGGAAATGAACCACAAGAGCCAAATGGAGATGCAAAGAAATTTTATAGATTGTTGGAAGAGGTTAAACAGCCTTTATATCCAGATCGTGAAAAGAGTATTCAAGCTTGTCCTCTCATATTTAACTTGCTTAAAATTGTTTTCAGCTTTGGCCTTGTTACTATCCACTTTTGTAAGACCATAGATCACAAATACTCTCTCAAGCACGAGAGGAAGAAGTTATTACTTATAATGTATTAAAAAAATTCACGCAATTGTGAAATAAAAGAAGAAAGGTGTGAACACACAAATCCATGAAGCATCAAGAAGAAAATGTATGAGAAATTTGGATAGAAATGGCATGAAGGTGAAAAATTGTATGAAGATAAGTCCTCATATTGGTGGCATGAAAAATAAAAGAAAACCTGGTGACATTATTTGCATGAGTCACTTAAGAAAGTGAGGTTCCATAGCTTCACTGTCACATAGAGTTATAGAAACGACAGTATAACATTGTGGAATATGTTAATGTAGATTTTACAACATTTCATCCATCAAGGACCATATGGTTTGATGGATTATAGTCCAATGCACAATTGTAGATCTTTTAAACAGAAGAGTTTGCATGTTTTCCCTCACTAAAAACAAACTCACCACACTAATATATAGGTTTTTGTTCAATTGGAATCATCATCATTCCTTTTGAAACTTCAACATCCTGATCCTTATTATCAATGGTGAAGTTGGGATTTGATTTTAGGGTGACACAATTTACAATTGATGCACACATATATATTAAAAGTCAAAACTAGAGAAAATTCAATTAGATTTTAATCAGATTTTCAATTTTGAGTCACGTGTCCCTTTTAATTTTTGTACCAAGTGAATTATTGAGTATAAAAAATAAAAATCAAAGAATCCAAATCCAATTAGATTTTAAATTAGATTTCAATTGAAGTCTAATTTTGCACCACATGTTTATCTAATTTTTTAATTTTTTGTGCCAAGTAAATTATTATATGCAAAAATTGAAGAGCTTAAATCCAATTAAATTATAAATCATATATATATATATATATATAATGAGAAACTATTACATATTTTAGAAATGTATGATTTACAAAAGTTGTAAGTTAATACCATTTATAATTTGAACTATATAATTGTAATTATTTTTAATTATACTTTTGTATATGCACAAAGTTACACACTAGTCTATATGCATCTAAAAGCTTAAACATAATCTTTATTGTTGTTACGCTCCAGTTGAGCTACATTAGCATCCACGTCATTATTCTTTTCTTTTCTTTTTTTAATTTTCCTATAATTTGCTTTAACATTTTCATTTTTCTTTTTAATAATTACACTTTCTCTAACATTTCTCCTTCTCATACCTTTTCATCTCCCCACTACTCTCAACCTTAATATCATTCTTCAAAAAAAAAAAAAAAAAAAAAACCTTAACATCACTATTCATCTTTCTCTTCATTTTTTTTTATTTTGTCTCTTCATCTTTCTCTTCCTTACCTTTTCATCTTCCCACTACCCTCATCCTTAATATCACTAGTCATCTTTCTCTTCATCTTCCTTTATATTGTCTCTTCATATTCACCACATCTTACTATAAAATTTTCATTTTCTTTTTCGTTCTTTGCATAGTTTTCCTTCACAAAAATGTTATCTCTCTCTCTCACTCAATTTTTTGGTGGATTTTTTTTATTTTTCTTGTATTTCTACTTTACGCTAATAAATTTTTATATTTTTTAAAACTCTACTTTAGGTTAATGCGATTTTTTTTTTTTTGGTTCTCTTTGATTGTTAAATTTTATCTTATTGCATTATAATCTATATATATATATATATATATAAAAGTTGAAGTGTAGCATTTATTATTGCTACGCTCCAGTTGAGTCTTCTTCTTCCTTTGTTTTTGTCTCTTCTTATTCACACTCTCTTACTATAAATTATTCACTATCTCTTCCATTCTATGCATAGTTTTCCCTCACAAAACAAAGTCTCTCTCTCTCTCTCTCTCTCTCAATTTTTTGGTGGATTTTTCTTGTATCTCTACTTTAGGTTAATAATTTTTTATATTCTTTAAAACTCTACTTTGAGTTAATGCGATTTAGTTTTTTTTTTTTTTTTTTTTTTTTTAATTGTTAAATTTTATCTTATTGCATTATAAAAAATTAAATATAGCATATACAAATATAATATTATTATATTACATAGCATGATTTGAGTAATTTAGTTTTTTTTTTTTAAATTGTTTTTTTATTTGTTCTCTTTAATTGTTAGATTTTATCCTATTGCGTTATAAAGAATTAAATATAGCATATAAAAATATAATATTATTCTTGTGGGGCTCAAAGATTTGGCTACCCCGGCCCACTCCATATCGGGTCCAAGAACCATGCCGAGGACAATACAGAATCAGAGAATGAGTGGAAGAGACCCAAGTCATCAAGGAATTTCGCCGAGGATGACCACGTCCTCAGCAGGCCGACATTGAAGAAAGAAAGCTGTCATCCACCCATTAAATGTACGCAACCAACACTCTGGCCGCATTAATGGTGAATTGACCAGCGAATAGTGATGCCTTAGTTACTTCAACTAATAGAAAGCCTGCAAAGGCGGCTGATGGGACAAGCCCTCAGACACGGGTTCAAATGACCGACAAGTGGACGGCATAGATCAATTAAATGAGACTATATAATAGAGTGAACCCCCAAGGGTTAGGGGGTCCTTCGGTTCAGAGGATTCAAGGGTTTTCGGGGTGTTCTAGGGCAACTTTTGTATTCATTAGTTCTAAGGGAAGAGCTCCTCGGACTGGGCCGAGGACGAACTTTCTTTTAGAACACTTAGCCAAATCCCAGTTATTGATCCTGTAAACCCTCATCGACTGTTGTATCTTTTGCTAATGCCTAGTCCTTCTATCCACTCTTTACAAATTCATTGTACAGGGTCACCTGGGCTCGGGTCAACTCATCCCCAGGAAGGAAGTGCCCGAACCGGGTCCTTACAATTGGCGCTGTCTGTAAGGAGGACTTGAGCATTGGCAAGTGCGACGGTTGGTGTGGAAAAGTCAATAACAACACTTCTTTCAAATACACCAAAAAAAAAAAAAATATATATATATATATATATATAATAATAATAATAATACAAACAATGGCAACATACTCATTCAGAAGGCAACCATCACAAAGAAATGAAAGATGCACGAAGTAAAAGAAATGAAATGGGGCTACTTCTTTATTAAGTGAAGAAAGGTTAAATTATACAACAGATGCCCAAGCAGGCCTGTTCTAAAGCTAACTACAAAGGTGAATGCCCAAGCAAGCCTGTTCTAAAGCTAACTACGAAGGTAAATGCCCAAACGAGCTTGTGCTGAAGCTAAAAGAAAAAGAAAAAGAGAAGGGCCTAGGCAGGCATGTTTTAAAGCCAAGCCAAGTGTTGGAGGGAGAGGTGGAGACAGGCCTATGCTAAGGCCGTCGACAGCTCCCCAGCCAACACTTGCGACGCTCTGAAGGAGAAGGAAGAAGAGGCCACAGTGCCTGACGGTATCACCTCAAGGTTTCTCCTGGTTTCCCTCCCAGTCCCACGTCGATTGGGAGCTGGCAAATCACTACCAGCTTGGAGGGCCGGTAAATCCGCACACGGAGGAGGGACGTTACGTTCCTTTCGGATCCCTTTCTAAACTGCAAGGGGAGTCCCGTCTCTAGCTAGGTTGAAAAGAATGAGGATCTTCGGCCTCTGCTTATTCCGCCTCCATTGTGTCGTCCAGGATTGAAGTGGCATCCTCGGCTCCGGAAGGGGGCTCGGCTTCCTTGTCACCGCCCTTTCCCAGGGCCACTTCATCTCCTCAAGCACAAGTTACTGTTCTGGCAAGGCTCTTGAAATGCCTAGAAAACGGTGTGTTTATGAGATTTGAACTCAAGTGTTTGTGAAGTTTGAAGAAAAGACTACCCCAAAATGCCTTATATAAAAGGCAAGAGCTAGTGAAAGCCAGCCCGCACAGAATCCTAAGGAGAAATTACCGGAGGTATTAACTCTACCCAATTTCCAAGGAGCTTAGCAGCCGCTGGATCCTCGTGAATCCGCAAGGATATTAATGAGGAGGCACCTCGCTCACCGAAGCGTCAAGCGCGTTACTCGAATAGCCCAAAAGGCACCTCGTAATCAGAAGTGGCGCGCCGGACGAACGGGCTAGACCGAAGAAGGGTCCCCCCTCAGCAGAGCAAGCTTAAGGCCGCTATCACTCTAAGGGCAGACTCCCCAACGCTGAGGATGAGCTTCCTAACTCTAAGCAGTCTAGAAGAATCAAGTACTGGACAGAACCAAGGCTTTGCATGGTCCTCGGACTCAAGCCTATGGGGAAATCAGTTACTGAAGAAGAACTAAGTACTAGACAGAACCAAGGTCTTGCATGGTCTTCGGACTCAAACCTTTGGGGAAACTAGTTACTTCAGAAGATAAGTGCTAGACAGAACCAAGGTCTTGCATAGTCCTCAGACTCAAACCTATGGGAAACTAGTTACTTCAGAAGAACTAAGTACTGGACAGAACCAAGGCCTTGCATGGTCCTCGGACTCAAGCCTATGAGGAAACCAGTTACTGAAGAAGAACCAAGTACTGGACAGAACCAAGGCCTTGCATGGTCCTCAGACTCAAGCCTATGGGGAAACCAGTTACTAAAGAAGAACTAAGTACTAGACAGAACCAAGGTCTTACATGATCCTCGGACTCAAACCTATGGGGAAACTAGTTACTTCAGAAGATAAGTGCTAGACAAAACCAAGGTCTTACATAGTCCTCAGACTCAAACCTGTGGGGAAACTAGTTACTTCAAAAGAACCAAGTACTGGACAGAACCAAGGCCTTGCATGGTCCTCGGACTCAAGCCTATGGGGAAACCAGTTACTGAAGAAGAACTAAGTACTAGACAGAACTAAGGTCTTGTATGGTCCTGGGACTCAAACCTATGGAGAAACTAGTTACTTCAGAAGATAAGTGCTAGACAGAACCAAGGTCTTGCATAGTCCTCGGACTCAAACCTATGGGGAAACTAGTTACTTCAGAAGAACCAAGTACTGGACAGAACCAAGGCCTTGCATGGTCCTCGGACTCAAGCCTATGGGGAAACTAGTTACTAAAGAAGAATTAAGTACCAGACAGAACCAAGGCCTTGCATGGTCCTCGGACTCAAGCCAATGGAGAAACCATCTGCTCACGAAATACCAAGTGTTAGGCAGAGTCAAGGTCTTGTATGTTCCTCGGCGTCAAACCTATGGGGAAACTAGTTGCTTCAAGGGAATCCAAGTACTAGACAGAACCAAGGTCTTGCATGGTCCAAGGACTCAAAGCTATGGGCAAACTAGTCATTTTATGAGGATCTAAGCACTGGACAGAACCAAGGTCTTGTATTGACCGTGGGCCCAAACCTACGGCGAGGCTGACCACTTTGGTACTAGTAATGAGCACTGCAGGGGACGATGGTCAATGTAGTCGGCTGAAGCGCAATTAAAGCCAAAATCGTGCAAGTAAAAAAAAAAATAATACACACACACACACACACACACATATATATATATAATATAATACAAGCAAAACGAATAAAAAGAAACGAAATATGCACTTCACTGAATCTTTAAGGCGTAAATGCACTTTTAGTCCCTACATTTTATTTTTACCACTTTTAGTCCCTAAACCAATTAACACGGGACATTTAAGTCCTTAAAGCACTATTCCGTCACCAAACTAACGGAAAAACTAATGTGACTGACGTGAGGATTAAAAAATTATTTGACATTTTTCAAATGCCAAAATTAAAAAAAATTTAATTACTCAATTTTATATTTAATATAGAGAAGAACATGTTCATGTTCTTTGTTATCTTCCCCAGTGTTCTTCCCAGTAATCAATCTCCAGGAAAAAACAAACCCTAAACCCAGATCCTAACCAAACCCCAAACCCATATCCCCAATAAAGCAAACCTTAACCTTCAAACCCATAAATTTTCTTGGCAAACAAACACAAAAAAAAAACCCATTGAAAAAAAAAAAAAAATCACCACCACCGAATCAAAGAACATGAAGTTCAAACCCAAGCAAAACAATAAAAACCCAGCAACTAGCAAAGCACCACCACCGAATCAAATCATCCACTACCACATCAATGAAACCACTGCCAGAAAATATCTTGCAATCCGAAGCCCAAACCAACAAGAAACCCAACCAATGATCACCGATCTGACCAACCAACCAACAACTCCTGCAATCTGAAACCCACATGAACATATCTGACCCACACATTCTATTTTTTGATTTTGATCTCTCACCTATTCCCCCATTGACTCATTCTATAAATACCCAAAAAAAAAAAAAAAAAAAAAAAAAAAAAGCTCTGCAAGTTTAAAATAAATATAAAAATGAAATGCTTCCATTTCAGCAACGGCGAGCGACGCGACAACGAGGACGGCGCCCCCGTCGTCGTCTTTCTGAGGGCCTTGTCGAAGGTGTCATGGACGCGTTCCCTGAGCGTGGCTTCCACTGCCAGTACCACGTTGAACGCTAGACGCTCCGAGTTCGACAACAGTAGCAGCAGCAACAACTACGACTCGCGAATCGAAGGTGGTGGAGACTTTTCTGACTCGGCTGTGCTTCATGAGTTCCTGAGTCAGCGCCGAGCCAACGATCTGCGAGTGTTCAGCTTCTCGGAGCTGAAATCGGCAACCAGAGGGTTCAGCAGGTCGTTGTTGATTATGGAAGGTGGGTTTGGGTGCGTCTTCAGAGGAAAAAAAAATATTGACTGATTTTATGGTGGGTTTGGGTCTAGGTGTCTTTGTGTTGGTAAATTTGACTGATTTTATGGTTTCAAAAGAGAAAAAAAAAATATTGGTTTTTTAAATTTCTGAGCGAGGTTTGCTAGCAAGAAAATGAAAGAATATGATTAATGGGAAAGAACACATCTTCTAGATTCTTCATGTTCTTCCTTAAAAAAGGAGAAACAAAATTAATTTATTTCTTTTATTTTCTTTTTTAAAAAATAAGAAGGTTAGAAATTTTATTATTATTTTATTGATCTGTTAGCTTTTCCGTTAGTTTGATGACGGAATAATGTTTTAAGGACTTAAATGTCCAGCGTTAATTGGTTTAGGGACTAAAAATGGTAAAAATAAAATGTAGAGACTAAAATGAAAAAAAGTCAAAATGTAGGAACTAAAAGTGCATTTACGCCAATCTTTAAAAAGTTGCACAAGGCGAATGTGCCATTACAATGCTAAAAAAAAAAAAGAAAAACAAAGCAAAGGCGCAACGGAGGATCATTCCTTCGGCTCCATCTCAACTCCCCCCTCAGGGGGCTAGGCAGAAGAGGTCTCAGGGTCCTTGTGGCCCTCGCTTGGGACTGCAGCTTGGAGAGGGTCAGCTGGAAGAGGTATATCCTCAGTAGGACCCTTGCTTGTCTCAACGACCCCGGGAGGATCAACTTCCTTGGCGAGCTCATCCGAAGTAGTAGCAGCCTGGACACCCTCACCAAGAACAGCCCCAACTCCCTCAGCAGCAGTCTCGATCTCAGAGCTTGAAGGGGCAGCCTCGCGGATGGCAAAGGGATAATATACATTCTTCACCTTCCATAGGTCGGACGAGGCCTCAACCCCAACTTGTTTAAAGGCCTCACTCCAAACCTGGAAGCAATAGAGTCTGCATACCCCAGGCACTTGGGCTCTAAGGTTGTCTTCTGTCTCAGCTACCCCTGTCTCATAGGCCTCCTGCGCAGCCTTGCCTTTGGAGGCCTCAGCCTCGGCCCTGGCAGACTTAGCCTCTTCCTTGGCTTTTAGGGCCTCGTCCCTGGCAGACTCCGCAGCGCCTCTGTCCCCCTCTGCCTCAAGCACCCTCTTTTCCAGGGTCGCGATCTTTTCTTTGGCGACCCTCAGCTGATTCTCTGTCTTGAGCAGGCGCTCCGTTTGATCTAGGGCCAGTTTTTCAGCGGCAGTAAGGGCCGACTCGGCGGTATCTCGAGCCTTGTTCATCTCCTCCAACTGGTCCATCGCCTTTGAAAGATCAACCTTGGAGGCGTTGAAGGTCCGCACAGTGTCTAGTAGCTTGGTACGCTCCTAGCCCACGGCCTTGCTCTGGCTACTGGCTACATCCTCCAACCTAAAGGTAGCCTGGATAGCCTGCCAATTAAAACCATTGCGTAACAGATAAGGAGTCAAGAAACAGGAAGTCAAGAGAATCACAAGCAACTAGGAAACTTACCATGCCCAAGTATTGTTTGAGGCCGAGGAAGACCTCCTTGCTCCTCAGAGCCTCCAGTTGGGCCATGTTCGTAGGGAGTAGCAAGGACCTCCCCAATGCATCAGCCACACGCGCACCCTCGCCCCCTTGAGGGTCCCTAAGGGAGGTGTCGTCCGTCAGGGCTTCTCATGGAGCATGGGGGAAGGAAGCCAAGCCTGGGCCCCGGCCTAGATGGTGGCCTATTTCTCCTGGCCTTGGCGCCCAACCCTCGGCTGTTTCGATTGCTGCCGAGCGCCGCCATCACCTTGGGAAGGATCAGACTCTTCGCCCCCCCTAGGCCTCTTGCCTTTGTCCTTTTTCTGCAGGAGACTGGTGGGCTTGGACCTAGATGGTGAACTCTGTTAGGGTGGGGGAGGAGGAAATTTGGGAGGAGACTTCCCCGGCGCGTCCTTCCCCGGCTGCCCCTCAATCAGGGCCAACAAGCTCGCTTGAGGTCGCTTTTTGAAACTCATCTTCGACTAGAGATAGGCTTCTTCAGATAAAAAGTCCGCTTCGACTAAGCTGGGGTCACCCAAATTGCCAGAAGGGTCCTCGAGCGAATGGAATCGGTCAAACACGTCAAACTCGTCCTCGGAAGGACCTGAGTCAGCAACCTCCTCTTCCCCTAACTCTCCCCCTTCAGCCTCGGCATCTTGAGCTGATGAAGAAGTACCCACCAACGGTATGCCCTCAGGAATGGGAGACCCTTCGGGGATCAGAAATCTGTGCTTAACTACGGTGATGCTATGCAACTGAAGATCTTTAGCTCGGATCACGTACTTTGGAGCCAAGAACAATTTTTGGATCGGATCGTATCCTAGGATCTCGTGAGCGGCTCTAACTTGATCGTCGGCTTTGTTCACAAAGATCTCCGACCTCAGTACGGTCTGTAAATCCTCTTTGTTGACCAAGCCGAAGTGACGCTCAAAAGCGCGCGGATTTGCATAAAAGAAAGCAAGTTCCTGTCAAAAGCCAAGCAAAGCGGAGCGCGAAAACATAAGAACTTAGACTCTCTCTCAGTTTGAATACCCCACCTGGTGTACCCTCCACTGTTGGACAATGAAGGCCCTCGTGCCACTCTCCAGACACGATGAGGAAGTCTTTGTTCAAACCCTTGCTGGACTTAGGGAGGCACTGGATGAGCCGGACCCTATCATCCCGCGTCTTCATGTAATAAGACTTCCCCTTCAAGCGCTGGAGGTTGTAGCACCAATTTACATCGTGGTGGGTTAACCCCAGCCTCATCTTCTCATTCAGGGCATCCATACAGCCTAAGATTCTAAATACGTTAATGGCACACTGGGTGGGAGATAAGCTGAAGTGCCTAAGATAATCCCTCATCACGGGCCCCATAGGGATCCTCATACCACCCTCTAGAAAGGCGATTATAGGAATCGCCACCTCACCCTCTTTTCTCCTAGTGCTCCACTCCTCTTCTCCACAGTACCTCAAACCCACTATATCGGGGATCTTATAGTCAGCAACGAATTTGTCCATTGCCTCCTCTGACTTGACTAACTTCTTAAACCTACCCATCCTAAAGAGCTAACAAAGGGCTCAGGGAAAATGAAGGAGAGAGAAAAAGGAATAAGAGGACAAGGAACTCAAGCGGAAAAGTATGAACGAGAGAGAGAAGAAAACTTACAAAAATGAGGAAATGCTCCTCGGACAGGCCTTTTATGTTGAAAAGAGGCGTAAGGATGATTGGAGGCTTGATCAAGTTCAGCATATGTGCGCAAGGGCTCTTGAATGCAAAAGTGAAGGGTCAAATCAGTTCGATTGGGCATATATACCCCCAATTAAAAGTAACGGACACAGAGCCGCCAAAATTTAATGAAGGCGCGCCCCAAATACCGAAACACCAGGAATGTCCCCTGGGCAGTTGAAAGGATTTTGACACTAACAGAAAGACAAGGCTCGCCAGGCCAGGGCAAGGACCCAAGGGCATCAAAATCCTCCTCCCCGCCCGAGGAGCCGGGTAGCAGAATTTTGAGGGCTATTGTGGGGCCCAAAGATTTGGCTACCTCGGCCCACTCCATATCGGGCCCAAGACCCATGCCGAGGACAATACAGAATCAGAGAATGAGTGGAAGAGGCCCAAGTCATCAAGGAATTTCGCCGAGGATGACCACGTCCTCAGCAGGCCGACATTGAAGAAAGAAAGCTGTCATCCACCCATTAAATGTACGCAACCAACACTCTGGCCGCATTAATGGTGAATTGACCAGCGAATAGTGATGCCTTAGTTACTTCAACTAACAGAAAACCTGCAAAGGCAGCTGATGGGACAAGCCCTCAAACACGGGTTCAGATGATCAACAAGTGGATGGCAAAGATCAATTAAACGAGACTATATAATAGAGTGAACCCCCAAGGGTTAGGGGGTCCTTCAGTTCAGAGGATTCAAGGGTTTTCAGGGTGTTCTAGGGCAACTCTTGTATTCATTAGTTCTAAGGGAAGAACTCTTCGGACTGGGCTGAGGACGAACTTTCCCTTAGAACACTTAGCCAAATCCCAGTTATTGATCTTGTAAACCCTCATCGACTGTTGTATCTTTCGCTAATGCCTAGTCCTTCTATCCACTCTCTACAAATTCATTGTACGGGGTCACCTGGGCTTGGATCAACTTATCCCCAGGAGGGAAGTGCCCGAACCGAGTCCCTACAATTCTATTACATAGCATGATTTGGATAATTTGGTATTTATTTTATGACATATCATGATTTTTATAGTGCTCAATTTAGATGTTAAACTATGAGATTTTACTAATTTTTCCTTATTTTTTAATCATTTGTGGTGGGCAAAGTACTCTTAATAGTTGTATTAGAAATATTCTATAATGTCATTTATTTAAAGAAAGTTAAAGGTTAGCCAAACAAAAATAATCAGATGGGTGACAAATTTTAGCTTTTGCAATTTTACTTTAATTGTTATTATTATTTTATAACAATGCATATATAGAAATTTAATTCTTAGATTTTGCTAATAATTGTTTATTTGATAATATGTTTTGGGTGGATGAAATTACAATTTCTACAAAGAAAATAACCTTAATAGATTATCAACAACAAATTGTTTTTCCTAATTGGTCCAATTAATCATTGTTAAGTTTATTAATTTTCTTAGTTATGTTTTTTGGTGTTTTGGATTGTAGGCAAAAAAAATAAGGTTTGAGAAAGTTTGTTTAAAACTGAAAGAATAATTTCCAAATTTTATATTCTTTTTAATGATTCACAATAGTCCTAACTATTTTATTTACTTTTCGAATTCTGATCCCTCAAGTGTTTTGTATTAGTACCTGGACAATGAAGGAAAGTGAGAAATGATTCATTCGGTTATGCTATTTGAGATTTCTGTTACATATATTGGAAAGACTTTTGAGTAGTGTTTTGTTGTCCAGTCTTTTTGGCGAGCCAAAAACTCACTTGTTCACACTTAAAAAGCACACTGTTTCACATTTCATTGTGGTGAGCCAAACTCACCATTTCGAATTTCAGTGAAAATAGAAATTTGCTATGGCACTCAACAAAGAGAAAGGAGGGACAACACATGGGAGTTGGTAAGAGAGAGGAGAGACAACCATAAAATAAATAATTTTTTTTTTTTTAAGTAGGAGTTATAATTTTCAGTTTACAAATAAAAATCTCAATTCCCAAGTAATGATGTTCCTAAGACTAGCTAATTTATTAGGACCCTATTTTGACTAGGAAAACCATAAAGTAAATACAATTGAAAACTATAAAATAAATCCTTAAAATCTAAGATTCGGAAATTTATATAAAATTTTAACAAATAACACAAATTGAAACTCATATTCAGTTCTACACCAATAATATTGCAATTTTTATGGTGATGAGAAGCCACAAACAGAACCTATGAACTATTATGTACCTAAAACTAGTGGAGACTATCTGGAACCATCAATCCTTAACTGAGGCTCAGACTTCACTAGCTGTTGTATTTGAACCATCATCCTCCTCAATCATGGTTCTAGTGGAAGGCAAATGACAAATAACAGGCAACTGTAACTCCAATGAAGTACTTGTTGAACTATCTTCATGTGGCTTTCTGTGAATTGTAATTTCTTGAAGCTGCAGTGCAAATGTCAAGTCCCATAACACTTCATGCATAACAGGCCTCTCAGCAGCATTTGCCTTCAAACACTTCTCAGTAGTTTCACCAAACTTTTTCAATGAACTAGGCTTGATTTTACCAACAAGCAATGGATCAATAATTTCCTCAAGTTGGCCTTTCCTTTGCCACAGCATCCCCCATTCAGCCAAGCTCACCTGCTCACTCAGAAGCGAGTTGTCAAGAGCTGGTCTGGCGCAAAGAACTTCCAAAAGTACTACTCCAAATGAGTACACATCTGATTTTGCTGAAAACTGTAGTGTCCTAAAGTATTCTGGATCAAGATAACCAAAACTACCCTTTATTCCCATGGTGAAATGATCCGTATCAGAAACGCCTGACTTTGAAAGGCCAAAGTCACCAACTTTAGCCACATAATCTTCATCAAGCAAAATGTTTGATGACTTCAAATCACGGTGAATGATCCCACCAGCTGGACCAGTGTGTAGGTAATGTAGCCCCTTTGCTGCTCCAATGCAAATTTCTAGTCTTTGCTTCCAAGATAATTCAAATCGCGAAGATGATCTCTCAGGATTGCCATTTGAATGATAAAGCTGATCTCTTAGAGTCCCCTTTTCCATGAACTCATATACCAATATCATCTCAGACCCTTCATCACAGTACCCAATCAAAGAAACAAGATGGCGATGGCGGATTTGAGATAACACTATGATCTCTGTTTGGAATTCCTTAAGACCCTGCCCATGGCCTGGTTCACTTCTTTTTACAGCCACTTTCATTCCACTCCGAAGAGTTCCCTTGTATACTTTCCCAAATCCACCCTCACCAACCAAAAACTTTGCATTGAAGTTCTTAGTTGCATACTTTATCTCAGCAAAAGATATCCTTAGACTGAGGTTTAGATTAGGAGGGACAGACGCATTAACGCGTCTTTCGGTTAACTTCTTGTTAAAACTTGTCCCTCCATAAAGAAGCATTGCCGAACTTTGATCAGACACTCCTTTGCTGCATTTCAAAACCAACACCACTACTATAATCATAATGACAACTGCCCCACTACTTACAAGAACAATTATTACAGGTGGGCATTTACTCGAGTGGTTCTTGTTTGATTCTTTTATTTTACATGAGTATTTTTGTGATTCACATTCCTTGGGAATGGAACCTGATTTCTTCATGAACTCCATAATCTCCAACCCATTCAAAAAGGCATAATGCATGGGAGAGTCCTGCTGTGGGACTATACTAACATTTAGAAATCCTGAATCATCTGAGTCAACTACAAAATCAAAGTAAAATGGTGCATCCAGCTCATAATATATTGAATATGGATCAATACTCTTACCAAAGTTTCTATAGATTGAGAGATTAAACCACAAGTCAGAAGGGAACCACAAGCCATTAGTTGGTTTGGTTACTATGTCACAGAGATGGACCCGAACAAGGTGTGTAGCATTCTTTGTGACAGGAAAACCCCAAGTCAAATTTAAGAAACTGGAATTGCTGCTATTGTCTATTTTCAATAGTCTGGCTGTCTGATACACAAGAGCTGGGGCAATATACTTAGTGACCTGTTCTGGCTGGTAATTAAGTGCTCCGAAGTAAGACACATTCGTTGCAGCTTCTGGGGGATTGAATAAGTAACTACCATCTGGTATCCATTTACTCCACAACTCATCATGTTCAATGATGGGACCTCCAACGTTGATCCTATAAATTGTATGTAGAACCTGAGAGTGGAGAGCACTGTAATTGCCATTACTTCCAGAAGAAGTAACGCGAGGAGAACTATCAGGGATGAAGCTCTCAGGGGCAAGAAAAACTTCTATGGCGTTTATGAAAGCCAAAGAAGACTCTTGAGAAGGTATAAAGTGGATTCCAAATTCTCCTTCTGCGATGTTCAGCAAGAATTCCTTAATCAATGGAGAACTGCTACTATTTCGGATGCTGAAATTGGTTAAAAGTGAAAACCCAGAAGCCGAAACATTGAATAGAGCATCAGATAGATTAGCAGCAGGTGACAAGAAAACAAAGAAATGAAGGCGTACTAAGTATGTACCATTCTGGTTGATTTCAAACTTATATGAACATGGCTGCCTGTAAATTCTTGCTGTTTGATAGAGAACTAGAGCTGTTGATGAGTTGCTGCTCGTGACCTTTTCACTTTTTCCAGTAGAGAAAGAACAGGAATTTTGGTCACCAACAAAGACCCTGCTATCATTGATGGTGGTGTTGAAACTTGCTCCACAGTTGATGAAATACTTATCGGGAACAGTGTAAGCTAATGAGAGAAGGACAAGTACAGAGAAATGGAGAAATAAGAGAAGAGAGAGTTGGAAGAGAATCTTTTGAGAGAGAAACATTCTTATGGAGTTTTTGTGAGAGTAGTTGATTTTACAGTGGTTAAGGTTATCTGAGGTCCTGAGGATGATATTAGCTTGGTTTTTTTTTTTTTTTTTTTTTTTGAGAAAAATTCAAATTGAACATTTTAATCGAAGACTTTGACTTAAAGTATATAAATTCATAGTTACGCGTACATGAAATTGGATATGGTAAACAGACTTTGACTTAACCCAGTGTTCTGATGAAGAAATTGAGATTTGATCATTATAACCCAATCAATAATTAATTTTATTCTAAAATATTGTTTCTGTTCCTAAAAGTTTGCATGGAGCTCATTTGTCATCCCTAAACTCTAACTAAAAAAAATGTTATGTTTTCATCTTAGTCTTTTGAAAACATTACACTTATTTTAAAGAACTTTTTCCAACAGTTTTGGGATGAAATTTTTTATTTTATTATAGTTTGGGGACAGAAAGTGTAACATTTTTAATAATTTAGAGACAAAAATGAATCTTTTTAAAGTTTATAAAAGAAAATCAAAAGCCATGGATGAAAACAATATTTTAACCTAATTGTTAGGGAAGGGAAGAAATTCAAGAACTTCATTCATCCCTTATTAATATTGTCAACATCAATAAATATAACACATCTCCACTCTTGTCCAACCTTGATCCGCAGAATTTGCATTCAACCACTACATAGCCTTTCATAAGTTAACTGCCATCAAACCCCTAACTAACAGTTGAACACCCCTTAGCAAATTTTGGGCAAAGCACAAACTCCCCATAAGCCAAAAAACTGTCATATAGTCAAGATGTTTATCAGTGAAAGGGTTGTCATGGATGATGCTCTAAATTACAATCGTTTATTAACATCAAAATGGCATCTTGAGTTGCTGCTAATACTTAACAGGCCTGTCTAATGAGAGGAATACAAGATAGACATGAAAAATGGCCTTCCCATCAAACATGTGGTGACTGGTGTGTGCTCTCCAGTAACTCAAATTTCAACCAATTAACTATAGAACAACTAACAAGCACACATTCAAGTTTCGGGAAAAACATTATATCATGAACTAAATAACCTCCAAAGCTTCCAAAAATATGTCATTGGAAGCTCATTTCCTCAGTGATTCACAGTCAGAGTCATCCCACCTAGGTTCAAAGATTGAGTGCTGGCTGCCAACGACTCAAGGCAGTATTCGTGGGGTAAAATGTTTAGCAGTGCTTAAAGCACATTATATTTGTTTGTTTATGAAAAAATCAAGTTTGAGCTCAATTTTAGACTTGTTTAATAAACAAGCTGAGCTCAAGCAAAAAAATTGATCATGAACAAGTTGTAAACAATAGGGCTCAATAAAACTTAAAACATGTCTAGCCTAGGGTTGATATAAACTTGATATGGGCTTAAAAAATAAACTCATATCTCACTAAGCCTTGAATTAATTAGGTGTTGAGAGTTAAAGAGTAAAGACCACTCATCCAAACCAAATGGAATTGATATTATGTTTAATATGTGCTTGGTAACAAACTTGTGTTGGATTTCAAGATCATGAGCTTAATATTGAGCTTGAGTTTGAGCATGATATTTGGTTCAAGCTCAACTTGACTAATGAATCAAGAGCCAAGCTGTGCCCTCAAGTTTTTGAACTTTTTGACAAGCACAATCTTGAACACTGTTTGTTAACTTGGTTCGAGCTTGAGCCATGTTTAAACATTTTACTTTTGTTGTTGAGCCAAATTTGAGCATTCAATACTCAACAAAGCTTAACTCATTTATGACCTTATGAATAGCAAATTAAGAGCTTGTTACTCGGAAGAACAACTTTTTTTTTTTTTAAATGTGGGTGTCCAAAGCTTATAGAACACTTGTTCAGGTGTGTCTAGTCCCATATCTACTCATACACAGATAATTTCACAAAAAAAAAAAAAAAAACAAAAAAAAAAAACAAAACAAAAAACAAAAAAAACAAAAAACAAAAAAAAAACAAAAACAAAAAACAAAAAACAAAAAACAAAAAACAAAACAAAACAAAAACAAAAGATAATTATTGGAAGTAATCCTTTAAAAATGACCCCAAGATGCTACATAGGAAATTACAAATAAGTGAAAGAATTTAGGGTTGTGGAGTTATGGGGTTTATATATATATGAAAGAGTAATATTTTTTTTTGAGAAATTATGAAAGAGTAATATGAGTTAAATAATGCAAAGATACTACAAATTTTATGATATAAACCTTACAAACTAAGATGTTACCAATCAAAAAAAAAAAAATTTATTAGAACATTCATTTATATTATATTAATAAACTGACACCAATCATTTGTAATGCCTTCATCACTCAATATAGTAACAACACTCAATATAGAGTTACGCTGTCTTAAAAGTACATCATAGATACACGTATATCAAACTGAAAATGGCAAGCAAAGAATCTGACTTAATTCTGTGTTTGGACGAAGAAATAAATTAAGATATCTTTATTCCCATTTATCACAAATTTCAAGCTTAAATATTGGTTTCGTGAACTCTAAAGTTTGCATGAAATTTATTTTTTATCTTTTAAACTTCAAAAAAAAAAAAAAAATTCTTGCTCACTAGATTATTAAAAGCTTTTTAAAGAGTTATATATATATATATATATAGTTTAAGGAGAAAAGAACCTTCCCGCAATAATTTAAAGATAGAAAGGTTATTTCAAAAATTAAAAGACAAAGTATATCGCTTTCAACAGAAAATGGAAGTTTGTCCTAACAGTACAGTAGATTTGATTTTCTGAGAAGCAGGATACAAAACAAGTAGCTACAAGCCTACAATGAATAATTGAGGTATACTTTTCCTTTTTGATAATTTAGTCTAGGGACAAAACCAGGATTCGAATTTGTGGGGGCAAAGTATAAGCCAAAGTTAGATTAAGACCTGGTGCTGTGGTGATTTTTCAATTTTCTTTGAAGAATTTTCAAAAATTGGGACATTAATAATAGAGTTTGGCAATGTTTGAACCTCAACATCAGTTTGTGAATAATTTTTATTTTGTCTTTTAAAAAAATCAAACATTGCAATTAATTTTCTCAAAATCTACAAATACAAATCAAATAAATGTTGATTATTCTATATAAAATAGTTCTATTGTGTAATAAATTAGTCTAAAAAAAGGCCAAACAAATCGCACAAGTCAAAATAAAACTATTGATGATAATTTATTGGATTAAACAAACAAACATTAAAGAAAAAAAAAGACACATTGTCAATTATTAACCTTAAAAAAACACATTATCAATTATTAATGTTTATTAGGTTGGGTACACAGTCCTTATGAAGTCCAGGCCACACTTTAATGTATATATATATATATATATATATTGGTTAAAAGGCTTTGTATTAAACAACAAAAGAAGCTACAGCTGAAGCTATAAACTGACCACAGTGGCCAAAGCAGAGGCTACCTGTCTATAACAGTACAAACCATTACTATCAAGTACAAGTAAGTCCAATTTTTGAACAAGCGTTGAAAAGTCCAATTTTTATTATTTTATTAAAAGAAGTGTGCGTGTAACTTAAGTTGCAGTAGAAAAAAAAACCTAAAAAAAAGGATAAAGAAAAAACAAGGAGACACACCAGTTCCATCAAAAAAATAAAAAAAGACACACAGCAGTGAGAGAGGCGAGACATCATGAATTAAGAAATAAACTCAGATCAATGAAGATAAATCAACTGATCGAGAAGGGAAGACAATACCTTAGCCAACTCAACTCGTGTGAGTGTGAAAAGTAGACCAAGCTGAGAACCTGCGACAGTGAGCTCGGTGACTGGTTTGTGGATTTGATATCAAAGGCAGTGAGGAATGGAGGAAGATTGAGAGAAGCGAGACTAAGAGAGAGAAATTAAATGGGTAAAGATGGGAATTTTTTATTGTTTTGTTTTTGTTTGGACTGGATTTGTGATTTATTTTATAGTTAATTTTGGTTTGTCTAAAGTTTATTAATGTTGTTCTTGGGGGAATTTCTTTTGTTTAAACTAGGGGATTTTCTGGTTATTCTTGGATCAACATCCAACGGGCTGGAGCAGATTTTTTTTGGTTTTCATGGGTTAATATGTAAATATTTTGGAGGAGGGGGGCCAAAATATATATTTTGGGGTAAATTTTTATTTTTCTGGTTAGATATAATACTATTCTATATTTTTTTTCAAAATCTTTGAGGCGGTGGGGAGGGCCATGGCCCCCCTCAGTCCCAATATAGGTCCGTCTCTGATTTAGTCCACCATAGTGTCTGCCCATGCCCTTTAGGGCAAACAGTACTAATGACAATTGACAACCAGCTTTCATGCATGAAATGATCAATGATGCATTGAGCAGTTAGAGAAGCCACTAAAATATATATCTCATAAGATGAGAAAGTTAATAAACAATGAAAACCTATACTTCACTCGAATAATACATTTACCTCACAGGTACAAAGTACAAACACCAAAATTTTGGTTACAAGAGCGATATTGCACTAACAGCCATATAGAACTAGATAATTGAATTACAGTACATGTATTCATGAAACCCCAAGGGGTTTTCCTCCTGACCAACAAAAACCTGATATCTTATTTCTATCACAGGAAAGAATCGGGGGTGTTTTTATAGTATAAAATGGGAAAATATGGGGAAGGAACAAAAATATGTGAAACAAATATGGATCAATGGAAACCAAATCTAAGTAATCACTATTCAACTAGGCTTTTGCAAATATTCAGGCATCATCAGTATTTTCGCTAGAAGGCGTTCCAGCAAGCCAACCCCACACGCCGCCTGAGCCCTGCTTCTGTTTTGCATTCAAGGCAGCTTGTTCAGATGCAGCTTTTTGTCGCCGAAGGAGTTCCAGTTCCTTCTGCAATGTCTCCATTGTTTGGAGCTTCTGCCGTAGCTCTGCAACATCAACCTGTCGGTTCAAAGAGTAAATTAGCAGACGAACATATTCCCAAATTTGAACTGAACAATCATACTCCCTAACTTTTCACACTTATTATATCTATGACTTATTCCACTTAATAATTAAACGTCCATTCTGTCAATTGAAACATTATTTTTACTGTTTCATTTTTTTCTAAAATAAAGCACGACTGCATGTTCTGCTCATTTTAATCTGCTCATTTTTATATTTACAATTTCCAGTATTATAATATTCTTTCAGGAAAAAAAAAAAATTCCCTGAATAAATAGCAAATTAGGTTAGGTAAAATGCCAATGCAACTAGCAAAGTGATCAAACTCCTAACAAACAAGTAAAAGACAATATTCTTTACAGGATTTATAGGGATAATCTAGCGCAACTGAAACAATTAAAGGCATGCATACCTCTAGTTTGAAACATCTAGACTGCTCAGCTGCAAGTTGACCACGCACAGATTGGAGCTCCTACAATGCAAATACAATGAGGCATAATTAGGGAAGGGGCAAAAGATTACAACATTATACTGACAACGGGAAATAGTATTGTGAAACAAATAGGAGCAAGTTAAAAAAATTTTTTTTTTTTAGTAGGAAAACACATGACACGCACCCATACAGGCTTGAGTCCAAAACCTTCCTTGCGGGCCAAATAGCCTTAGCAGAAAGTTTTAGTTTATAGGGTTTTTTTTTTTTTTTTTTTTTTTTTTTTTTAAGATTCCTAGTAACGTGCAAAGGCCATGATTTGCCCTCCTTGATAAAAGACAAATTTCAGAAATATTTCCCGTTATAAAACTAAATGCCATGGTATGGTTGCTAGCTAGTGTTTCACGTGTTTTCTCTTGCCTTATCTTAGCAAAGTGTGTAAAGTGTAAAAGTATAATGAAATTCACTGGATTGCTACCAGCCTACCACCATTAGAACCAAACAATTTGACTAAAAGCTCCAGCATTTTCAATACAATAATCCCCAATTATATGTTCAGTTTGAAAGGATTTTCACTATAAAACACAGCTTGATTGTTAAATTCAGCATAACTAGTGCAACCATCCATCATCAAAGTGGAAGCTAACTGGGTTCAAGCATTCTCCATGCTATCTTCTTCCATATTCATAAAGGATAATGATTACTGCCAGACAGCAATTAGAGCTGCAAGCTACAAGGAAAAGTGCACCACCCCCCCCCCCCCCCCAAAAAAAAATCCTTCCCCTCATAAAAAAATATTTATATCACTTACCAAAACTAAATTCATTATTGCTAACGGAATCCATTTCACACAGTCAGAGCCTCCAAATGCATTTCCACCAAAGTTCAAAAAAATTTATCTTGTCTCATAGACCACCATTCCTACACTACTCTTTCCTCACATTTTCAAAGGGCAATTTTGAAAAATCAAATGATACGAAGTGTACATCATACTACATTAAAAAAATCTCCTTAAGGATTCTGCATTTGTCAAAGAAGAAACTTAATAATAGACAGAATGAGAAATTATATAAGCAGCTAAGTGCTAGATACCTTGTATAGTTCAGTGTTACGATTCTCAGCCTCTGATAACTCTTGCTTAAATTGAAGAGAGTGCATATTCTCTTTGCTGAGCAATGATTCTAATTCCTCTTTCTCTGACTTGAGGGTTGCCACAAGATGTATATTGCTTTGCTCACCATTAGATTTCTGCATGAAAACAAAAGTTTGTATCAAAAGTGGTAACATGAAAGCATTGCAAGCAATACACGGTTCCTAAGCTCTCGCCCCCACCCCCCACCCCCTTTCCAAAAAACAAAAGTTACTACAAAGTACACATAAATGAATATTAGGAATTGTTTGGAATTCAAGAGTGGCATATAATTATGTGTACTTTGCAGGATTAGGAAGGAAATGATAAGCCAGTGCTCATGAGAAATATATCTAGCAAATTGTTCAAATATTCAAGATTGGATCTGCAGTATCATGGAGCAATTAATTTCAGCTCTTATTTGGATTTTTTTTTTTTTTTTTGATAAATCTTATTTGGAAAAATATACAATACAGTAATTTCACTATCTTCCAGAATTAGTTTGCCATATTCATTAGACTTATCCTGATTATAGTCAAGAAGCACTAATTGACAGAATGCATCATATCTAAATTCAGTGGAAACAGTGATATGTATGAGTGTGTATCTTTTATGCAAGTTTGTAATCCCAATATCTGGTAGGATATATTCTCCATGTTGCCAAAAAACACGGCAGATAGCATACCAGCATATTTTCAATGAACTAAAACAAAGGCCAAAAAATCAACATAATTTGCTAGATTTCATACCGCAGGCTCTGAGTCAACATTGTCCATAACAATTTCCCTAATTTTCCCTTCTTGGCCTGCCTCAAACTCAGACTCTGGATCTCTTGTAGCATTTGTAGCATTATGCACAGCAACACTGTCTGGGACAGGAGTTTCTATTATCTTTGATTGCAAGGTTGATTTGTGGCTTGGTTTAAGAACATTAACCTAACAGAAAAAAGCAAAATCAAGAAAGAAAATTGAGCAAGCGCAGAAGAAGCCACAGCTACAACTTAAAAACTGCCTTCACCTCACTGTTGTAACGACCATTATATCCTCCAAAAGAAACAAGTACATCTTCACCATTGAAGGAGCTTACAGCCAAACTCAAACCCTGCAATAGAAGGCAATTATTAAGCAACAAGGGGTCAGGATGACTTCCCTCCAAACAGGCTAAGATTTTTGTCAAAACCCGTTCAAATTATTTAATGTCAACACATGTAGAACAACATGCTCTTCAGCTTAAGTAATGAGGGCAAAGCAAAGTACCTCACTAGCAACTGGAACTCGTCCTTGAACAGTTGTTACTACTGACCAAACAAGTGTAGACATGTTGAGGACAACAGTTTCAGAGACTCCTGCAAATAGCCAATTAAAGTGAATGGCAAATAAGGGGCACTTCCACAAAAACCACAGATTTTATTCTCTACTTTAATTAGAAACTAAAACATCGATACATTTCAGACCAACCAGATATAACATATAATCAATTTAAACCCATCTGCTCCCCCCCCCCCCCCCCCCCCCCCCAACCCAAAAAAAAAAAGGGTAACCATCATTCAATGGAACAAGTACAATCAGAAATTTTTCTGATGCTGGGGAAACAAATACAAACTATTATCAGCGACATGAAAGATTCAATGCTCAGATGCTCTTCCAAATGTTTTTAATGCTTAGGCCATTAATTTAAAAATCTTATCCCACATTGAATGCTTGTCTAATTAGGCTAATAATTTTCAAGTATCTAAGTTAACTCATTCAAACTGTGCTCCATAACAATAAATCAGATTTCAATCAAGTTTTATGTCAAAATGTTAAAATCATAGAATGCATACCACTCTTATTGTCACCACCACCAACAATGAACCAATTCTCCCCAACTGTCACACCTGCATGTCCAGCCCGTGGAGTAGGTATCTCACCCTGTTGTGTGGGTCTAGACCATTCCATCTACACAGTTGAAATATATGAAAGATAAAAGATAGTCTCAGTAGACAACAAGATAGAGACAAGGGAAGGTGAGCCATCTTACAGCTTGCAAATCAAGGACATGTAGATCATTGAAGCAAGTGGCATGTGAACCACCACCAAAGATCAGAAGGTAACGCTCGGCATGTACTGCAGCAGCATGATCAGACCTCGGAGAAGGAGGCACCCCCCTGCATAAAAATTAGATATTTATGAGCCCAAAATTTTTTCTAAATAAATATATACTTTTATATTCTATTTCAATCTAGAGAACAGTAGGCAGAAGGTAAACTATGAAACAAGATGTATAGTGCATGGGGAAAAAGATAATGTTTCTTCTCTGTTTGTTTAAAGTAAGCCATTGAGATATAGGTGGAGATAAACTTGAAGTATCATCATGGTGCAAAAGCACTTTATAACTACCACCACATAATGCCGGCAAATGCATCTTGCATATTATCAACAGGAGTATGCAATGTTGTTAAAAGCGCACTAAGGCATGCTTAAAGCTCAAAGCTCGAATCCCCGAGGTCTAGGCACTTCGCTTGGCTGAAGCAAAGCTCATTTAATAAAGCACCTTAGGCAAGCTTTTTTGGCGCTTTTCGAAGAAGCAGAAAGCAAGCCTAGGCACAACGTTTTCTGCTAAAAAGTCTATAAATCATTAAAATTAATTGCTCAATCTTGAAGGAAATGAGATGAACCATTGAATATTATACAAATACTATTCTTAAGGTGTTAAATTACACAAACCATTGATATTATACAAACACTATTCTTAAGGTGTTATATTACTAAGAAATTTTTTATTTATATGTCGAATATGAACAAGGTTAATTTAGTATTCTTGTGCTTCTTGTCTTTACCTTCTAGATATATGTTGTTTGAAACATAAACTTCATTTGATTGTATTATCATAATTATGTATTTTTTAGAAAGTATAAGAGAATTATATAAAATGTTATGTTTGAACTTCTGATGACTATATTATTATCATATTCTCTATTGATAATTGTTTTCAAATTTACTACCAAAAAAAAAATTTAATTGAAATAATTTAAGAAAATTTGAACTTTCGTACTTTAGACAATTCCACTTACCTAATAGGTAAAATATATAACTATTTTGAGTTTTTATTTTATTTTTATTATATATTATGAATATTTCTGTTAAAAGATGTTATATATTATATTTGAAACATGTGTGCTTCACTTCAATCAGGCAAATGCTTGTGCTTTAAGATTTGTGCCTACAATTCAAGAGGCCTATGTGCTTAAGTGCGCTTGACTCTTTAACCAACACTGGGAGTGTGTTTGTCTGAGAAAGGAACAGCTATCATTTTAATTGTTCTAAAATCAAATGATTATGATCACAATTTGCCTTTTGTATGGTTGCCATTAACAAACCAAGAAAAAAACCCTCCACTGCCTTCTAGAAAAAAAAGGAAAAAATTGGTTATGAAATTTCCAGAAATTGAATCATCTTACACTGCATCTATTTCAACCCAGACAAAGAAAACAAAAAACACCCTTCCACCCCTTTTAAAAAAAAAAAAAAAAAAAAAAAAAAAAACAGGAAGGAAAAAATTGGTTATGCAATTGCCATAAATTGAATTGTCTTACACGGCATCTATTTCATCCCAGGTCAAAGTTTCTAGGTCAAGAATATGGAGATCATTTAAGAGAGTTCTCTTTGCATCTTGTCCACCAAAAATCACTAAGCTGGTCCCAAAAAGAGTCACTGACTGACCTCCACGTGATACCTGAAAAGCATAAATAGAAGTGAGACAATATTTACAACACATAAGAGAGCACCATAGTTTCAAAAACTTCCAAGCACATTCTTGTGATTTACAATAAGGAATTACGAGTACAATCCAACACTTCATCATTCCAGTTTCAAAATGCCAACCAATCTTGTTAAAACCAAAATGAAAATAGAAATTTTATTTTCATAGTTTCTGTATAAACAATCAATTATGAAATGGACAACAAGCCTTGAATTATTGAATTTCCAACTGGTTTAGGACTATCCAAAATCCATAAGCTGATTTTAATCCTTACGGGGAAAAAGAATAGCAAACAGCAGCCAATCAGCAACTCTCCAATTTGAGATTTTGAACTACAGCAAGTAATTTCATAATGTTGATTTTCAGAAATTTATCAAATATTGGAAAAGAAAAACAGATACATACTGGAGCTTTGCCATAAGTCTTTAGCGGTGACCAAGTATTAGATTGCAGATCAAATGCCCTCACTGTCATGAGAATGAAGAACTGTTTAGAAATGGTATGATGAGGAGAACAATAGTGCATGTCTTCAGTATTATTGTACTGAATGGCTTGCATAAGTTTTGAGCTTTTTACATCATATACTATATAATAAAAGTTGCATTATTATATTTTCTTCCTTTTTTTTTTTTTTTTTTGCTATGTGGCACATTTTGAGCACATTAAAACTATTAATATAGTTTCCTCTAAGTGAAACTTTATTTCCAAAGTTATAAGAGGTTCAAAAGTACTACAGCAAATTAGAATTTTTTATTTTATTTAAAATTCACTTTTTATATTACATTATTTTAATAATCCACCATAATCTTTTTTAATAATAAAGTTGGGTTTTATACATTGTACTTTTACTATGTGTTTCAATGTAAGCATTACACAGTACGACGTGATTTTGTAACGTGAGACACTACAAGTATATAAAAATTATTAACATAGTTTACTACTCGATAAGGATTTTCATTATTGACAAAGTTTTCAGAAATTTAAAATATTTTCATGAATAAAATTCAATAATTAAAGGCGTTGAGAGATCTAAAAGGCGTTTTATTGTTTATTTTAATTTATGTTAAAAAATTCATTATAGTTTTTTGTTTTGACAAAAACTCAGTCTAACACTGTGCTTTCGCCAAGTAACTTAAAGTTTATTTTATAATTTCATTTTTACTAACTATTTTATTGTGTAATTTAAATTATATTTTTGAAGTATTTTCTTTATTTACGTATGACTTTTGATCACTGTGTATCACACATGCCAATGATTAAAAATTTTATATTACTATAACCGTCATGAATCTCAGTAATCCATACCTCTTTTTAAAGGTGAATAATGCATCAATAGATTTAGGTCAGAAATGGCAGAATGTTCCATTTTCTGGTCATAAATGTTTCTCTAACTTAAAACTTTCCACGGTTTTTCCACTTTTATAAGTACGATATTTCCACAAAGTTCACAAACTCAAATAAATCAAAAGGCAGTAAAAGATACTGACTTTTTTTGATAGGTAAATGATGTTGACTTATACCTTGTATACTTTCAGCTGGATCCTTTGTATGTCCAGCAATAGACAGAAGCTTATTCTCCCATGGTATCTGCAGAAATAACGCAAGATGATAATTTCATCACCAGTTAAAAGAATTCATTACCGATACAAAATATGTTACAACTTACAACATATGCCAGTAGAAACAAATAGATAATATGCAAAAGTTTGTATATTACTGAGAAAAACTTTCTTCAAGAAGTCCACATAATGAAAACATAAAACTGCTCTTTACTAACCAAGGAATGACCAGCACAAGGAGCAAACGTTACTGGAGACGGTGACTCCAGGGACTCCGCCCCAGACTTTGCCTCAATCTTTGACCAAGTCCAACTTCTCAAATCCAGTACCTGCATTATTACTCAAGTTAGGGAAGGTGGAAAAATCTATAACCACATCAATGCAAAGGCAAAAAACAAAAAGAGTTTAAATGTAAAACCAAGATTCCATCTAAAAAATGAACACACAAGAAAATAAAGCTCAGAATCACAAAAGCACAATGCTAAATATTCAAAGTTGCCCAGAATAACTCTTTTACTTTTTCTTTCTATTTATTGTTCCTTTGTTTTTTGTGAATGAGTAACAACTTATTGAAGGTATAAAAAGAAAAACAGAGAACTAATGAAAGCAAAGGAGACCAATTCAAATACCAAGTAAACAGGAGACAACAACCAAAAAGGCGGTGCCCTAGTGATAGCCCAAGGAACAAAACAAAATGGGAGATGTTATTTCTATATCGCTTGAGGCCATCAACATATGTATATGTAAAGAAAATTTTCTTACATGAATATCATTCAGGTAACGACCATTGTGGTTTCCGCCATATATGTACATCTTGTCTTGCACAACTGCTGCAGCATGCTGAAAATATTCGACCAATGCTTTGTTCAGAGAAAAGAAGAAAAGGCCAGAAACAAATTCATACTATAAAAAAAAAATAAATAAATAACAATACCTCATATCGGGCTTTTGGGCGTTGACCAGATATTGGAGGTGCAATCCATTGATCATACATGGCAACTGAGCCAAGGCCTTCCACAACAATATCTTTATCCTGAGTTTCTGTCGCGCTCCCATTTTCAGTGGAAATAGTCTTTGTCTCAGGAAAAGAATTCCCATTCTCAACCACTGGCTCAACTTTTGAATTATGCTACGAAACATCCAAAAAATTATGCAAAAAGACGAAGAAAAAGTGAAAAACACAATAATCATAGTAAGAACAAAGATGAAAAAGAGCCAGATTTATAGCCCATGCTATACATGCAGAATTAAGGTATAATTATTACACCTATGGCTCTCAAGAACACAAGACTTTGATCACTTATAGCTCCCTCTTTTCCATTCCCAATTTTAAAAACAGACGCGTAGTGGAGAATGAGAGCATTTTATTTTATTTTTTGGTAAGTAGTGGAGTGTGAGAGCATACAAGAACAGATACATAAGTAAACAAGAATATTTCCTTTTTTTTAGTGGCCTTTTCAAAAGCAGAAGAAACATGAAAGTATAGAGTGATCCACTAAATGCATAGATAATTTACCAACAAAAAATAAGGCAGAGGATTAAAAATAGATGAAGTGTGATGTTGGTTATGTAATTCAAGATAACTGAGTAGTGGTGGTGGTAGGAGGGTCGAAATCAGGGAATGCCAGTGCAACAGCAGTGATTGGATAGGCAGTGGTATGATAATGGAGGCTTAACTGAGACATAGTCACTTTGGTCGCAATGCTTTTTTGTAAATTTATGGTGCCTTGCTAGTAGCATCAGTGTAAAAAAGATGGTGTATTTGCCATAATACAGTGCCAGCAACAGCAGCAGATTAGAAGTAATAGTGATGGGTAACAGCAATGGTAGTGATGAAGCATAAATGGTTATGGTGGAGCAGAAATCAGAGTGGTTATATGGTTATCGGCAGAGATATTTTCACATTGTTCTGTACAGTTATCTATTATAACAAAATATGAAGATGAAATTCTTAACTGACATTGATTAAGTCAATCAAAAATAGAGGAAGAAGGAGAAGGAACTACACAATATAAACAAGTTCCATGATACTCACATTCATTTGCACATCTACTACAGGCTCTGCAACAAAGTTAGAAGCTCTTGAATACCAACTTGGATCATCTTCCTACCCAAAAGGAAAATATAAAAAAATCAATTACCCAAGTTTCTACGCGACATTACAAGAAAACGCCCCTAAAAATCTTAATTGCATGGACCTCCAATATTTTCACAAAGAGACGCATAGCTTCTGTGGGAGACGTGTTTCCAAGCCCACTCCAGCTGCATAAATAATAAAACACTTGAGAAAACCAAATCCAGTAAAGGCCGCAGATATCAAATAAAGTCCACAAGTATACCATGTGCCATATCACCAATGATGTAACAAGGATCCCATTCATTAATAACATCATCATCATCATATTTAACCAAATTCCTCCACATCCAGCAAACTCATATCCAACTCTCCACAGAAAATATAAAATGATTTAGTAACTGCACAATTTTTTTTTATTTTTTTTTTTATAAGTGGTAACTTCACAATTTTTTAAATGCTAACATTTCAAACTTCTCCCTCAACCACTTTTCAGCTTTCCTCATCCCAAGGCTTCAAGACCACTTTTTACCTAATAGCATGTGTTCATTATAAGAAGCTACAAAAAAATAAATAAATAGGTATTCAACAAGATAACTCTCAAAATTCCCATTCCCAAGCAACTAGATGACTAAAGCAATGAATTCCCTAAGCAAAGCTCAAAACCTAGGCTCATCAGCTCATGTATGTGTTCTAAGGTCTGACAATCCTTTATGCCATTTCCAAATATCACCAACTCATTTTAGAATACACAAATCAAAATATTATGCTACAAGTGCAAAAATAAGCACATATTTGTGTTTAACACATACACATTAGCATATGAAATGACAGCACAGGAGAGCTTAAGAGCACAAACCTCTTCCATTTGGTATGCTCAACAACTTTCCAAGAATTAGGTTCCGGTATGTTACAAGCTCCAACTGTCGCCTGCAACAGAAACGAATAGCAAATTCAGCAATGAAATTCTTTTTAACAAAAATCTCAAATCAAACAAGTGATTCCTCTCTACAAATAAATTCACGAATCAAATACTCCACACTAAATACTTAATTTGACATGTAGCTTAATCCCACTGATAAAGAAAACAACAAATTCATTTTTGAGCATCTCAAATCAAACTAACAATTCCTCATTAAAACTAGAATTCATGATTCAAGTTTGTTCGCAAGAATTTCAAAATCAAAAAATCAATTCCTCATAAATTAATTCCAAAGATTCACCAATCAAATATTCATCATACAGATGCTTGAATTCACGAATCAAGTTTGTTCGTCACAATTATGAATCAAATAAACAATTCCTCAATAAAAATTAAAAAACACTAAGAGGATTCACCAAGCAAACGCTCTGACACACACTGATACTCATCAAACAGATACTTGAATTCACGAACCAAGTTTGTTCGCCACAATTGCAAATCAAACAAACAATTCGTCATTAGAAAAAATAAAAAAACACTAAGAATACTTCACCAATCAAACATTCCACACACACTGATACTCAATTTGACACAAAGATTAACCTCAATTCATTACAACCAACTATTATTTGGTCACCAAGAAGCTCAATTCTAGTCCCCCCCCCCCCAAAAAAAGGGAATTCTCATTCACAAAAGTCTAAAATTCTCACCCCACATTTTCCCAGCAACCAAACACAACCCCAGATCAACCATTCCCAACACCCCAAAACCCCAGATCTACCTAAATCAACACCCAAAACGCGACCATTTCATCACGAACTACCTACAACACATTGCACACAGCAACAGTAGCAGCAATTTCCCATTGATCTCAGCCAGCACAAATCAAATTCACGCAATGCAATAAACGGTGAGTATTGGAAACGAAACAAAAACGCAGCAGATCGAAGAGAGAGTGGAGGCAATACCTGTTGGTACAAGCCGTAAAGGAGAGCAGCGGACTCTTTAGAGAACTTAGAGGTGAGAGATTTGAAGGTCGAGTTGGTGTCGCCGTCGAAACCGGCGTATGAAGCCGCCGCATAGAACCGCTCCGGGTACTGCAGCCCAGAGCTCGCTCGAGCCATAGCCATCTCTCTCTCTCTCTCTCTCTCTCTCTCTCAATCAGATCGATCAGACTCTGATTCTTTTCGTTTCTGCTATTTTTGTAGACTCAGGTGATAGAATATGAAATATGTTTTTTTTTTTTTTTTTTTTTTTTTAATTATGGGACGAGGGTTGGGGTATTGTTTTTTGTTTATGTTGTTTTTTGTTTTGGTAAGTCGTAGCTGTCTGTGACTCTCTGTGTTTCTCTCTCTGAGATTAGATCGAACGGGAAAACGTGTCAATTTCTGATTGGGTGGGATGGGACACATGTTTTGCGATGTAAACTACGTTAACTTTTCGTTACAGACCGACACGACTGTTTTTTGTTGGAAATTTTTACTAGTATTTCTAAATTTTTGTTTTACTTTTGGTAAGTTTTTAATGTGTATATATATAAATTTGTTTTTCGAGGAATGTGAGTCATACGACCTCTTGTTTTACAATTTTCTTTTGTATGATTGTGATTGAGAATTGAGTTCGGTTTTGACGTAGACTTTTACATTTGGGAGAATTGTTATTTTCGTCATTAGAGTTTTTATTATTTTAGTACTTAAATTTTATTATTGTATTAAGTTCGTCCTTTTGTCTATTGTGATTTATTAAATTACCATTTGGGGAGGTAATCTCTACTCTCTAGCGATAGGATGTGTTTGTAACTCAACACAATGGAAAGTTTGAAAGTTGCAAGTTTAAGTAATAACACGTTTTATTAATGTCCGAGTGATCTTTCGTCATAACGCAGTGTGGGGGATTAAAGAAATCTATAAAATTACCATTAAGTCTAACAAGAGTAGTACTTAGGTACGCGAACCTAATGCATACACCTAATGAATTATTCCTAAGTTTTACCCATTCAGCAAAACTACGTCGTATTGTGTATATAAATAGTAATGGATGAAATTGCCATTATGTAATGAACCTAACAAAGTATATGATATAGATATTTGATTTTTATTAAATAAATTTTTGTAAACCAAAAGTGGCAAAGTTCCATCAACCTTCTTCATTTCAAATTTTTCATTTTCATGAAGAAATAAAATGAATGGTCAAAATGAAAATTTTGAAATATAAATGGCCAAATGGGGAGCTAAATCGAGGCTTAAAATGAATAAATTGGAAAAGTAAAAGGTCAAGATAATTATTATAAAAAAAAAAAAAAAAAATCAAAGGTCAAAAGTGTACTTTAGCCTAAAATTTTCAAGAAAATTATTAAAAATTATCTTGAATGACAATGTGTAATCTTTCAACTTTTAACGATCTCATTCTCTAAAAAAAAATAAATAAATAAATAAAATTAACTTTTAATGATCTATTTAGACTTTAGAGTTTAGCACCATCTAAGTATCTATGGAGTTTTAATCGTCAAGCTTGTGCAATTATGAGTTTTAACTTTCTTTTCTTTTCTTTTTTAAGTTATAGTGAGCATTGGGCAAACTACAATAATAAAGTGGTTTGAAATTGTAACCCATGTTTGATAATCAAATTGAAAGAGAGCTTTTAAATATTACAAGATGAAAGTTCATTGCATTTTAATACATTTTTTTAATAATTCAATAGTTGAAGAGGAGAAAATTTGAGTCATGAATGTCTCTATTGAAAACAATAAAATATGCTAACTAATTAAATTATAAGCTCTTGACCCTTGTATTTTAATACCAATTAAAGTAACCCCAACCACAGTTACACCAAAATTCCACCAATTGCCCACCACAACTACATCATTGCCATTATCACCATCCTAAAAATTCTATTAACCAAAAAAATTTTTTTGATAGAATTCTACTTTAATATAGTCTAAATGTATATGCGTGTGTAAAACTCCCTTTTGAAAATTTGAACTCTGACTTTTACCCTTTATATTTTATAAACACTTATATTTGCAAGATGACTATTACGCTAATGGTGTGCAGTGGTTATTAACGAATGTTTTAAGAGACTTAAATTTTGTTAGCATAAATTGTCAAAACATTTGCATTAAAGAGCTTTAAGAGATCATTTAAAATTGAAAACAATTTTAAGGGTAAAACTGAAGACATCTTCAATACAAAAAGTTGAAACTCAGAGCTTTAATTGAAAAAGTACTATATTAATTATTAATTCTTAACTTTTAAGCATAGTAATTTACCAAATATTCAAAATGCCAAAGGTCTTTTCAGTTAAATTTACTGCTAGAGCTTTATCTTTAAGTAGGTTTTCAGTTTTTAAGGGTGCCCTTCTCTACTTAACAAAATTACCAAACATGTGGCCTTTTTTTTGGCTAAATAGTTTAAGGATCTTACGATCCATTTAGATTGAGGGTGGGGGAAGGGGAGTAGAATAGAGTAGAATAGAATTGGCCTTATATTAATCTATTTTCAGTCAATTCTACTCTACTCTACTCCCCTCATTATAAACGCCCTTAATTTTCTAGAACTTAGGTGTTTCGTCTCACATTGAGTTATTGGTGACGTGACTCTTGTGTGCATGTGTATCTAGAGTGGAGTGTGTATGGGAGTCCCTTTTTTATTTTTTTATTTTAAGAGTCGCCACCAATCATTGGTTTTGTATTAGGTGTGATTGGTCACCTAAATGTCTAATTTATTTTAAGTTACCTAATTAACTAAACTAAATTTTAAAGGATTTGTTAATCAAGGCAAACCAAAAGTCTTTGAACCAAAGATCTTGAACTCGAAAGTTTGGTTACATGTGGAAGAAGGTGTTAGGCACCCCACAACACCTATCTGAAAATAGTACCTCATTTTAATTTATTTAAAACGTTAACTTTTTATGAAAAAAATAGAATACTTGGCAATTTGTGTTTTTTTTTTTTTTTTTTTTTTTTTTTTTTTTTTTAAGTTTTTGCAAACAATATACATATATAAACATGTGGGTAAATATTTACCATATAGCTATCATGTGAATATTAACTCCAACAAAATATTTACAATCAAAACATGTGAGATATTTACATAAGTAAATATGAGAGACCATACAAGTATACTTTACAATAGCATATGAGTATTTATTTACTATATAGCTATCATGTGAGTACTAAATACTATACAAAAACAAATCACAACATAAAAATTAAAAAAAAAAAAAAAAAAAAAAAAAAGAGTTGAAAGAATAGCACCTTGTCATCCACCATTTTCTCATTTTAATCATGTAAAAAGATGATTAGGAACAATGTAAGCTTATAGGGTGTTCAAAAACTCAAGAGAATGAACCTTGAACATAGATCCTCAAATTACCACTATTCTAAGAAAATTAGAAAGTTACAACGTTAACTTTTATTATTTTAGAAAAGCACATTTATTAGAAAAGATTTTATTGTCAGGTTATGAGGAAAACATTTTTTTACGTGGTAAAACACTTTTTCAAAAGGTATTTCTTTATTTTTTTTAAGGGAGAGAGAAAACATTTTTTTTGAAAAACAACGTGGTAGAACACATCTAATTTTTTAAAACTTTTTTTTTTCTTTATAGTAAAAACCGGTTTTCTTTAGGAAAGGAAAGAAGACAAGTTTTTTTGAAACCAACTAGATGCAAACAATTTTCTCCAACGTGGTAAAAATGTCTTATGAAAACATTTCCTTTTGAAAACACGAATTTTTTTTTTGAAGAAAGCATTTTTTCAAAGCACACTTTTGTATATAGAAAAACACTTTTGAAAACATTTTCTTTTGAAAAACTTTGAAAACATTTATTTTATAATTTTTTGTTTCGGGTTTCCCCTCTTTGAAAAATAGATTTTTTTTATTTTGAAAACAGTTTTTTATTATTTTGAAAACAGTTTCTGAAAACAAAATTTTCATTTTGAAGACAGTTTTATATTATTTTGAAAACAGTTCTGAAAATAGATTTTTTATTTTGAAAACAGTTTTAGGAAACAGATTTTTATTTTTAAAACAGTTTTTATTTAGGTTTTGGATTTCCCTTAAAAAAGATTTTTTTTAACTTTTTTTTTTTTTTGTAAAAAGGAAGAGCATCTTAAAAAAAGGTTTTTGTTTTGAAAACTCTTTAAAAGGAAAAGACTTTTCTTTAAAAAAGATCTTTTTATTTAGAAAGAGGCGGGAAAATATTTAGAAAAAAAAAAAAGCATTTCTTAAAATAGTGTGTAGAGGAAATGTTGTACCCAAGCATATTTACTCTATGGCAACTTTAATGATAAGAAATATTAAGAAACAACACTAATAAAGTGCAGAAAATAAATTGCAAGGAAAATAAAGTGCATAAATTCAAATGACATAAAAGTAAAAAGCTTGGAATATTGTAAATGTTGAATAAAAATGTTTTTTATTTCCCTCTTAAATAGATTTAATCTTTTCAAGCCTTATGGATTCTTCATTATAAAGAAATGAGAGTTCTAAGTCATTACTATTCTTACAAGACATATCCATATTGTGCTCTATTTGAGGTTTAAAAACCATTTAAGAGAGATGATAGAAAATCTTTTTTTTAGTTAGGTGTCTAGATACAGTGTGTGTGTGTGTGTGCGTATGAAATTAAATGGGATGACATAAAATGAAAGGCGATGGGGGTTGCTTCAAAGTAAATGGGATGGCATAAATTAAAAGAGGACGAGGATTGCTTTAAAGTAAATGGGATGACATAAATTAAAAGCAATAATAGTAAAATTCCTAGATGCCTAGGTGGGATGAGATTTCTTACTCCTAAGGGTACTTCCCAAACAAATCCTAAGAGATGGTCCAATACCCATTTGGTAAAAACAAGCACAACAACAATAATATGAACATTAACATAAAGAGAGATATATACACAATATACACAAAAGCATAGGAAAATAAAGCAATTGTGAACAACAAGAAAGATAAAAAGAAAGATTTTATATATATGGAAATGATGATTGCAAGATAGTAAGGGGGGGGGGGGGTGTAGTTACTAGGAAACTAACCCATCCCTATAGCCTTACCCACAAAAATTACAAACAAAAATAAATGGAGTTTTTTTTTTTTTTGGTGTGGGTTTCCTAGAGAGAGAGAGAGAGAGAGAGTTTTTCTGAATTTTTAAAGGTATTTTTTTCATAATTTTCTTACTATTTTATGATTTTCCTCAATTTTTTCTCCCTATTTCTCTATTTTCACTCATTTTCTCCATCTTTCTTCATGATTTTTCACAAAAATGGGGGACTTATGCTATCCTCCCATTTTTGCCACATCATCAGCATTTTTTGTCTTTTATTTTTATTTTTATTTTAGTTCTGGCCCAATCTTCATGCAGCTATTTGGAGACCTTTCCAATATCCATTTTCTTCAAATTTTTATATATGCTCAAAAAGTTCTAGATGTCTAGTATCCAACGGTTCTAGCCTTGCTCTATTTGGAGTTACGGTCGTCGAGATATTGCGCTTGGAAGGAAGGTGACACAAAGCTAAAAAATTCTGTGACATTTTTTCTTGAAAAATTCATATCTTCCAATCCGAAGTAGATATCATTGAGCCCTTTTGATGAAAAATTAGCTAAGACCTTATTCTTCAAGATGGTCCAGCCCACTCATTCCAGTTCTTGCCCAATCGGTACAGTTTATTGCGCGAAATCAAGTAAAAAACTACTAGTTTTCTCGAAAAAAATTAATGTTTTTGTTAGAGTTTTTGGTATTTTGGTGATATCTCATCTATTTTAATACTGATTTTAGGGGGATTCTGGCATTTTACCCTTATTTTTTAAAAAAAAATTTGGCAATATGCCCATGTTTTCAAACTATTTAGGTGCGTGCCCCTGTTTCGAAAGTCGATTTTATCAAAATCGAGTTTCAATGAAAAACTCGATTGATTTAAAATCGAGTTATGCCCGATCAAACTTTTAAAAAAAAAAAAAAAAAAATTGCATGGAACTCGAGTTTATGGAGCTTGAGTTCCAAAACGCTACTATAGGTTTTTAAAACACCACTATAGGGCTCCTTAAACCTGGTATGGGACAATCACACTTACAAATTTTTTTTTTTTGGCAGGAAAACGCCACTATAAGGCTTTAAAATGTCACTATAAGGCTTAAAAACGCCACTATAGGACTCCCTGAACCTGGTATGGGGCAATCACACTTATAAAAAAAAATTTGCAGGAAAACGCCATATAGGGCTTTAAAATGTCATTATAGGACTTAAAAACGTCACTATAAGGCTCCCTGAACCTGATATGGGGCGATAACACTAAAAAAAAAAAAATGCATAGAACTCGATTTCCTAGAACTCAAGTTCCATGCAATTTTTTTTTTTTTTTTTTTTTTTTAAAGTTTGATCAGGCATAACTCAATTTTCTACAAATCGAGTATTTAATTGAAACTCGATTTTAAGGTAATTGAGTATCGAAACAAGGGCACGCCCCTATATAGTTTGGAAACAGGGGCATATTGCCAAATTTTTTAAAAAATAAAGGTAAAATGCCAGAATCTCCCTGATTTTGGCCCATAAAATACCATTTCGAAGTGAAAAATATGTCCTATGAGACGGTCTAAAATTCAAAACGATCCAACGGTCTCAAAAAGTCAACATTTTGACCATACCCGGTTAGGGTTTTTGGTCTTAATTACTGTAAAATGGATTTTTCAATTGTTGTGACTTTTTGATTCACCGTTCAAATGTGTTGAATTTATTTTTACCCTTTTTGGCTTTAAAATTCATGATTTTGCATATTTTTTTGATTTTTTGATTTTTTTTTTTTGTCTTTATTTTGATGCGTGAATCGAGATGGGACAAGCACTTAATTCATAGTTCTTATTATCCACTAAGAAAGCACCCGTTTCAAGGTGAAAAATTCAATTACAAGAAAATTATGTAGAGCTTTTTTTTTCTTCTTCAGAATATTCAAGTTGAGTTAATTGAAACCCACTAATCCTTAATTTCAACTTTCTCTCTTTCACATCAAGAGTTTTGTAGTTCAACTAGTTGGTATTTTGTAATGTTTTCAAGACATCTATGTTTAAACTCTCCCTTCCTTCATTGTTACTATAAAATTATAATTAAAAAAAAAAAAAAAAACTCACTGTCTCTCTCCAACTCTTTTTAATTTTATATTTAAGGAAGCTCAACTCTCTCTCTCTCTCTCAAACAAACACATTTTCTCCTTTAACAGCATGTCTATAACAGAAAAAAATAAAAAAAAAATAAAAAGAAGAAGAAGAAGAAGGAATATACATAAAATAGTATTTTACTCATGTTGTGATTATGAAGATTGTACCACATAAAGTAGTATTTTTAATTGGATGCAAATTTTGACAAATCCACCGTTAGATTACATTATCTTCATATATTCTCCATGCTTGCAAAATTTCAAGGTGATCAAAGATTAATAGTCATGTCATCAATTAATTTTTTAAATTCAATTTTTTGCAGTTTAAAATAATGCATAAATGATGAGTTTATAGATCAAATGGTAAATAACATCCAATTGACTTAAAAATTGGCATGATTGTTAAGAACATATAGAACATGTAATTCAACGGTGGGATTTTCAAAATATGAATTCTATAAAAATCCAACTCATATATATATATATATATATATAAACCTGTAATTGAATTAATTAGATGTCTTAAAACCAAACATGATCCATGCCTACTGTCGGTAGGATTGGGCAGAGTCATCCATCTCTCTCTCTCTCTGGGACCTGTTTGATTACAAAAGTAAAAATGACCCAGCAGACTAGGGAGGAGGGACTGGGGCATTGTACCTGTCAAGGAAATAAGGTTATGTCTTTACACTGGGTAAAAAAAAAAAAAACAAAAAACAAAAAACAAAGGGTGTGGCTTCACTCTTCACTTCTAATTACTAGTCCCTTAAACTAATCCAGTCCAACCGACCTGCCCAATCAATGACAATTTATAGGGAAATATTCATTCCAAACTCTATACTTTATCAGGTGTAACAAATTGATCCCTATAATTTCAAAGATAACTATTTTTTTTTTTTTTGAGAAAGCAAAGATAACTACTTGAATCTCAAGGTTTTAAAAAGTAAATAATTAATCATATAATTAAACCTTAAGGTTTTTTTAAAAAAAATGACAAATTAAACCCTCATTGACTCATTGTATATTTAATTTGTTACTTTTTTTAAATTAGAGTTTAATTTATTATTTTTAAAATTGTAGAGTTTAGTTTATTACATTTTGAAACTTTATGATTTAATTTATTATTTTTAAAACTGTTGAATTTAATTTGTTACACCATGAAGTTATGGAATTTAAAATAAAAATTTCCACCATTTTTATTATTTAATGTTTTAATGTCTGGGCTTTAGGCACTTGGGTCCCTGAACTATCTACCAAAAGAAGTAAGGGAAAAAAAAGTGATATTAGATTTTTTTCCCCCAATATATAATGGATTCTACAATGAATATAGTAGTTTCTTTTCTAATTGTCTTGTAACTAAATTGGTGGGCAATGACATCCCTAATACTTCTAATAATAAAGATTGATTGGGTTCAAATCCTCTCTATCCCAACTATTCAAGTTATATTTTCTAAAGTTTGACTAGTGCAATAAACGAGTCAAATCAAGATGAGTAATAAAAAGGAGAAGTATTACGATTACAATATTGTCACAATAAATCATTGGTGGCAAGTTGTTATTGGTTCTAATTTTTAATTTTTTAATAGGAAACTGAAACCTTTATTAATTAAGATATAGATATAACATTATGGATAAGAGCTTGATTCTAATTTTTTGAGAGAGTTTCAACCTATGGCGTCCGCTCCTGATAATTGCTCTTTATTATCAGACCAGAGCTTGATTCTAATTTGAATCCGTAACTTAAATTATTTTTTTATTCACTTATAACAACTTACTACTTAAAATTTATTGTGAAAACGTAGTGAAAATTTCGAGAACATAGCAATTTTTCAATAAAAATTGCCTCAACATTCTCATCCTTCTTATTCATGACACTTATACGGACTTGTCTTTCATCCCAATTAAATAAAACATTATTGTTAATAAAATTTTAAAAAAAGAACAAAAAAAAAAAAAAAAAAAACAACTACTACTGCCACTTCAGCAAATTGTAAAAAAGCAAATAGAGGAAGAAAAATTAAAAAAAAAAATGTTTGTTTTAGAATTTTGCTGGTACCGACCTGGTTATTGCACTAACACACAGTGTCTGGAAAACCCAGAGGCAGAGAAGTTAAAAAGAGAGCAGAAAACATGAAAAGCAAATTAAAAAAAACAGAAAACAAAAAAACAAAGAAAACAAAAGAAGCCGGAGACCAAAAGGGTCATAGGCTCATAGCTATTTGGACTGATTAGCCAGAGAAAACAGGAATTACACAATTCTTGAAATTCCCAAATTTCCTTTTGCCCTTTTCCTTAAAAGGGTTCTTCGTTTTAGTAGTTTCTTCTCTGTACTTGGCGTCAAACCCTAGTTTCAGGTACCCTTCTCTCTCATATTGTATTTCTTTGTTTACTTTTTGCTCATACATAATATATATGTGTTTGTTTATATCTCTGTATGTGTGTTTTCTTAAAACTCTATGCCTTTGACAGGTTCGTGCTTCTTCAAGATTGAATCTTTCTTTTTCGTTTTATGTGTGGGTATAAGATTTTTTTTGGGACAAATGCAGTTTGTTTTAATCTGGGTTGCTGTAAATTTTTTATTTTTTTTCTTGACCCATGTGATTATTATTGTTGTGAAGTATTTTTGTGCGTGCCTTATGGGTTTCTTAATTGATTTGTTTCGTGCTTTATGAAGGGCTTGGTTGTTAGAACGTGAATTCTTGCTTTTTTTTTTGGCACGCACCTATTTGTGTACTACTTTCGGCTTCAAAAGAGTTTGTTGTATATATAAGATTTAATTGTAGAGAATGAAGACTTGGAGGATTTGTAAATTTGTAATTAGCAATCTACGTGGTCTAAATTTAGGAAAAAAAAAAAAAATTTGCCAGCTAATGAGAATTAAGTTTTCTTGGAAATTGAGGTTTGGACTAGTATATTCATCAATTTGCGTTGAACTTTTAACATTCTAATTTCTCATTGTGCTTTCCTGTATCATGAATGATTGAAAGAGAAACTACTGTTAAACCCTTCTGAGATTGGCTCCAACTGGTGAAGATTTTTATTTTCTGTTTCCCTTGCACAAATTATAGTTTAATATGTTTGCCAGTTGAACCGCCTTGCTGCGTATAACTTTTTTTTTTGTTGTATCTCATTGTGTTATGACTGGTTTTGGATGCGTTCGTTCTTCATCTGTTCATTCAGGCTCGTGTTACTTAAGAATTGGTCATTGTTTGTTGGTTCTCTGGTTCTTGGTTTCCTTTGTATGTACAGCATTGTTTGATGGAATTATATTAATTTTTGCTGTGTGTGGTAGGTGTTAAAGGATTATTTGCAGGTTGCTCTTATCAGTCTAATGCTCTGCATGTTATATCACGGTTGGAGTTTACCATAACACGAGTACGATGGATCATCCACGATCATCCTCTGCAAATGCTGAGGATAATGTTGGAATTCCAGATGATTTGCGTTGCAAGAGGTCGGATGGGAAACAATGGAGATGCACTGCCATGTCGATGCCAGATAAGACAGTATGTGAGAAGCACTACATCCAGGCAAAGAAGAGGGCAGCTAATTCTGCAATGAGAGCTAACTTAAAGAAAGCCAAGAGGAAGTCGTTAGGTGAAAGTGATATTTACTTGGAGAGTAAGAGTGATGAATATGATACACCGCCTGTGAACACAAAAGTTGAAGATTATCCTGTTCCAGCCTCAGGGAAAATGTTGTTTGAGAAGGTATCCAAGAACCAGTTTCGCTATTCACCTGAGACAGCAGCGATGAGAAATTTGGCCGCACGTAATCCTCCAAAGACAAATGAAAATTCACAAAGAGATGCTGGACATTTTGAAGAAAACTGGAGGTCTCACAAGACACCACCAACTTCGGGCATGGACTCATCTAAGAGTAGATCACAAAGGAGCTTTGATGCTAATGATGCTATGACGGTGAGTTTTATTTTAAAATATTTGGCTGCATCTCTTGAGATTTGTTTTTGTTGTTGGTAATAGAAATTCTTTTTCTCAGATTGAATAGAAACCAGTAATTGAAATATTATTACTCTTTTTGATTGTAACTCTCTAGGGGGACCTTAAGTACTAAGTATCATTCTTGTATGCTTAAGTTCTTCCAGTTACGGACAGAATTATCACTTATCCAAACACTTCCCCCTCCCCCCAAAAAAAAAAAAAAAAAAAAAAAACACAAAAAAGGGAAGAGGGAGAAAATGAAGTCCTGGAAGGATCCTAGAGTAAATTGACTGTTAGAAGAGTGTCCGAGAAGGTGTCTCTTATACTTGTAGAATGTTGATACAAGGATGAAGTTTTCTTCATTATAACTCTGTGTTAAAAAAGTATGTCTTACTTTTAGCTGCACTTGCCAGTATGAGAACACAAGAGGCTTATATCTGGGATAGAATAGCACATCTTTTTAATGGCACGGGTGAATTCTCAAATGGTTGTTACAGCCGTTACTTTCGAAATTATTATTACCTAAATAACAAAAAACCTTGGCTCCAGCTCTTTTACTGCCATTCTAGCTGGATCAGACTATGAAACAAATGAAACTTGATTACCTTGTTCCCTTTCAATCCTTTTGACACCTTGCTTCTCCTGCAAACTTCAAAGCTAGACTAAAGAATATCATAAGGAAGTTATTGTTAATGATCTCTGATACTGCCTATTAATATCACACACACACACACACACACAAAAAGGATATATGGACTGAAGATGGAAACATACCGTATAAGCCATATGGTGTGAGAGATACATCATTGTTTGTTTGGTTAAAATTTTTTAATCCCTTTATCAATGAAGTGGAGCCTTATCCTTAAGAATTACTAATTCAAAATTCAATGTTGATATTTCAAGAGTTTTCTGGGTGGGTCTATCACTTTGTATTTCTGCCCTTTATTAATATTTAGGAACCCTTTCTCTACCACTTCTATGTTTTCTGATGCCGGGGTTTACAAGTATTTTTTCCAGGAGGACTCTGATGGAAGTACAGATTCCTCTGAAGAAGCCGGTGGGCAACCTTGCCACCAATGCCGGAGGAATGACAGAGATAAAGTTACTTGGTGCCTTAAATGTGCTAGGAGAGGATATTGTGATAGCTGTATCTCCACATGGTTAGTATTTTATCACTTTAGATGTGAGATGGTATTTTTGTTTTAATTTTTACAGCTTAGTCATTATGCTTCTTTTATGACCTGATTTTCATGCTTCACTACCTTAGGTACTCAGATATTCCATTGGAAGAAATTCAGAGAAGTTGCCCTGCATGCCGGGGTACTTGTAGTTGCAAAGTGTGCTTGCGTTCAGATAATTCAATAAAGGTATTTCATTTATGGGTTGAAGAGGCCACCATTTCTTTACATGATTAAGTTTCATAAATATTGTGAAATATGCTTACCAAGTTTCACTGGGCATGGTTCTTTGATCTTTATTATTATAATTTTTTTTTGAGTTTCAGGTTAGAATACGTGAAATACCTGTTCTAGACAAGTTGAAATATCTTCACTGCCTATTATCTTCGGTGCTTCCGGTAGTTAAGCAAATCCATCATGAGCAGGCTTCTGAAGTAGAACTACAAAAAAAGTTGAATGGTAAGATGTCGTTTGTTCATGCTCCCAGTGACATTTAAAATACTCTCTCTCTCTCTCTCTCTCTCTCTCTCTCTTTATATTTTAATTTTTTGGGTATGTACCATTTATACATTATGTGACCAATATTTACATAATGTTTGTCATTAGGGAAAGAACTATTTCTTGCCAGGACAAAAGTGAATGCAGATGAGCAGATGTGCTGGTAATTGAGGAACACTATTAAGCTATTTTTGTTAAAGTCACTTAGTTTATAATTATATGTCATTAGAGTCTCAAAAAGTAGTAATGAAACAACACGATTCATTGCATCTCATTTTTTGTGATTTATCTTCATGAGAAAAGAGATAAGATTTTTCTGATTAGTTTATTATGTTTATTTCTGGCTTCTCTATTTGCTGTTGATTTCTGATTTGCCTTCATTCTCTGTTTTTCCTTGTAGCAATTTCTGTAGGATACCCATTACAGATTATCATTGGCGTTGTGCCAGTTGCACGTATGATCTGTGCCTTAGTTGCTGTCAAGATCTTCGGGAAGCATCTCAAAATGATGTTAAAGGAGAATTCGCAGATAATCAGATCCGTGGCAAAAGTCAAGACAAAGCAACTGCAACAGGGCAAGTGAAAGTATCCAAACTAAAACTAATTTTACCGGAAAAGTTTCCTGGTTGGCAAGCCAATAGTGATGGGAGTATTCCATGCCCCCCACCAGAGTTTGGTGGCTGTGGTCACTCATCATTAAATTTAAGCCGCATTTTTAAGATGAACTGGGTTGCAAAACTGGTAAAAAATGTGGAGGAAATGGTTAGTGGGTGTAGGATATATGATGCTGGCAGCCTAGAAAATACCGGGATGGATGATCCCAGACTCTGCCAATATGCTCATAGAGAAGACAGTGATGATAATTTCTTGTACTGCCCTGCAACTCAAGATATTAAATCTGATGGGATTGGAAATTTTAGAAAGCACTGGGCCAGGGGTGAGCCTATTATTGTCAAACAGGTGTTTGATAGCCCATCAACTTCAAGCTGGGATCCGATGGTTATATGGAGAGGGATTCAGGAGACAGCAGACGAGAAAACAAAAGATGAGAACCGAGTGGTGAAGGCCATAGATTGCTTTGACTGTTCTGAGGTAAGCTCTACTAGCTATTGCTTATTTTTTCTAAGGCTTTTCTGTGTTCTCTCATGTCTCTGTTGATTGCAATGAATAATTTTTATATTGAGTAAATTATTACTTGGTTGAAACTCAATTAATTAATTTTATATTTGCTTTCTGTGGTTTGACATGATGGCAGGTTGACATTGAACTTGGTCGTTTCATCAAAGGATATTCTGATGGACGAATTCTTGAAAATGGTCAGCCAGAAATGTTGAAGTTGAAGGATTGGCCTTCCCCCAGTGCATCTGAAGAGTTCTTATTGTACCAGAGACCTGATTTTATCAGTAAACTGCCCTTACTTGAGTATATCCACTCCAAGTGGGGTCTTCTAAATGTTGCTGCAAAATTGCCTCATTATTCCTTGCAGAATGATGTAGGACCTAAAATTTTTATTTCTTATGGGACCTATGAAGAACTTGGTAGAGGCGATCCAGTGACCAATCTTCATTTCAATATGCGTGACATGGTAAGTTATTATTCTTTCCCTTTCTCATTGACCTATTGTTGATGATGTTAAATTTTTAGATATACTTTTTTTGTACCAAACTGTTGCATTTGATTTGCAGTTTGTGTTTGAAAATTTTTGTAAGCTGTATTTTCTGTATACTCTCCCCCTAAAAATATTAAGCATATCAAATTAGAAAAAACGCTAAAATATTTCTTTGCACAATTGTTAATCATGTATGCATCTCAAGTTTTAACCTCTAATTTCATGGTTCTCAAATTGTATATAATAATACTGTATTATACATCCAATATTATAAACATGCACTTAATAACCATAGAACCTGATTGTTATTCTTATTGAATTTAGCTAGCTTCAACTGTTATAAATATGTCATAATATAATCTATAATGCCGTATGGGTTAAAAACCCTTAATCCGTTTGTTGCTGGAGTCTAACATCATGAGCTTTTATCTTATTTTTATCCCCCATTCTGTCATCTGATGTAAACCAACAAAGTGATAAGTCAAATCGAATTGACACCATTGAACTATGGTCAGGTATACCTATTGGTGCATACTTGTAATGTGAATCTACAAGGCCGGCAGAGTGTAAAGATTGAAAAGATACAAAAATCCTTTGAGGATTCTGAGATGAAAGAATCACTGGAGGATCCACAAGCAGATTTGGATGAGGAAGGGTCCCCTGATATATTGCTTGGTAGTCAAAGTGTGCAGAATGAATGTGGTGCAAAAGTGGATGAAAATGAAAATGGGTCAATGGTGGATCAGGGGATTGAAACTGCTGATGTTAAAGAGAATAATGTCAATTGTGAAACATCAAACAGAGAGGGTGAAGATGTCCCTGAAAGGAGTGATCCTGGAGTTCTATGGGATGTTTTTCGCCGGCAGGATGTCCCAAAGGTGACTGATTATTTAAGAATTCACTGGAAAGAATTTGGGAAGCCTGATGGAGTATCAAATGATTTAGTAAGTTTTTATCTTATAATCTTAGTAAATATAGTTTTTCTTTTAATCGAATATACCGTAATTGGCTTGCTTAATGTGTGCTTCTAATAACTTTTGGGTTTTCAGGTGAAAAGGCATCTTTATGAAGAAACGGTATTCCTGAATGGGCATCATAAAAGAAAGCTAAAGGAAGAATTTGGTAAGGATAAGTAACAATTGATGTTCCTAATTATTGATCAAGCTTTGGAGACAGAATACTTCTTTTGACCTAAGATGCATGTTTGAGATGTGTAGAACTTTTCAACATGACTATTTACTGGATTATTTGGGGGAATTTTTCCTGCTATTAACTCTATTAACTGTATTTCTCTGAGGGATTTTCCCTAGAAAGAAAAAAAGTTAATGTAATACTGGTTTTATGTTTGTCTAATATTCTAATATATTTCACATCATTCCCAACTAAGCATGGCAGTTATTTTTCAAATGTACATGGCACAGACAAAGTTATGGAAAAGCTAACCACTAAGAATGAGTTTTGTTCAAACCTCTCAAAAAAAAAAAAAAAAAAAGAATGAGTTTTTTTCAAACCAAATTTGACAAAAGGAAGAAGCCTGTGGTTTGAAAAATTTGCAGTAACACCAATCTTGCATTTAAAACTAAGCTGGCATTTTTTTTCTTTTTGGGATTCTTGCTAAAATCTTTTCTCTATGTAACAGCTGCCCTTTCATCCAATTTGTGTGCTGATGTTGAATCATAAGTACTTTCTAGGGCATTTAATGAAATTCATGTATCCTTTCACTAAAAACTTATAAAAATAAATAAATTTGGAGAACGCAAATTTTGCATTTAAAAACAAGCTGGTTTTTTTTTTTTTTTTGGGTATTCTTTCTAGAATCTTTTCTCTATATAACAGCTCCCCTTTCATGCAATTTGTGTGTTGATGTTGAATCATAAGTACTTTCTACGGCATTTCTGAATGCTTGTTTAAAATCTAAAGAGCTTTCCTCTTCCTCAGGAGTTGAGCCATGGTCATTTGAACAGCATTTGGGGCAAGCTGTATTTGTCCCTGCAGGATGCCCTTTCCAAGTGAGAAATCTCCAGGTAAGTTCACTATGGTTGATTACCTTCATGCTAGTATAACTCTAATTTTTTAAGTGAATCCAATATTACATGTTTTTACTTAAATTATTGAGTTTGAATTATATAATGTTTCTTTTGACTCGTGATTGGAGTATTGCTTTAAAATTCTTGATGAGAGACTGAAGGGTCTATATATTATATTCATTAGAGGAGTGTATCTGGACTTTTAGTGTAATGTAGACATTGTCTTAATAGAAGCTTAGACTGTTGTCTTTCGGAAGGGTTATTTCTTTCTTGTTTCTTTAATGGAAGGATGTTACTTTGGTTATCTGCAAGACAGGCACTGCTGGTCATGTTGCTTAAGATGTTAGTTGCTTTAAAACTTTGTGTCTTTCATAAGGATATATATCTTTCCTCTTGAAGAATTTTGGCTTCATCTTCGTTCTTATGTGCCAGCCTTGCAGTTAGGAAGGTTATGGGAATTTGATATTTTCATAATCTTGAGTGAGTCCTGGCTACAACGTTAAATCGTGGGCCAAATGGGGAGCTTCAAAACCCCACTTTCAGCGTTCATTACAAATTTAAAAACTCATTATTATTATGGCCGCTAAAATATATGGTTCTGTTCACCTGTGTGTGTATGTCTATATACATGTGTGTGTGTGTTTGCATCAACCATTTCAAATATATATGTTTTTATAATTTTCTCAGTAGTTGCAGTAGAAGGTTTCCGAGAAGTTCTTTATTAGTATTTGATTGGTAATGAAGGAGTGAAATTTTTAATGAAGTTTGGACTGCCCAATTATTGAAAGTTAAGAGAAAATTAACTTTTGAGCACAAAAGTTCTGTCTTCAATTCATAATTTATATCACATGCTTCCGTGCATTGTGCTTCATGATGTAGTACGGCCCTGGGTGGGAAGCTGAAGCAGACTCCCTGTTTATACTTTATGAAACAACTTAAATTTGTAGAAACTATTTTGATAGGTGGTTGAATTAGTAGAAAATTAGACACTGAATTTAGATGTGTTGAAAATTTTAGTAAGTAATTCCAGATTCTTTGTGAAATTGGGTTTGTAACATTAGATTGATGTTTGCTTCCTTGTAAAATTCTCAGTCCAACGTTCAGTTGGGGCTTGATTTCTTATCTCCTGAAAGTCTGGGGGAGGCTGTAAGATTGGCTGAAGAAATCCGCTGTCTCCCTAATGACCTTGAAGCAAACCTGCAGGTGTTGGAGGTCAGACAAAGGAAATTTTTCCTAGAAGTATTCATTTCCTTCCTTTTCCTTCTGTCATTTTTTATTTTTGGCAAAACTTAGATACAATACCTTATGTTTAGTACATTAGGTTTCCCAATTAAATTCAAACACTTGGGTTTATTGACACAAGCAGTGTTCTCATTTCCAAGGACAATTAAATTCAATATACATTTTTGGGTTTGAATTTAATTGGAGAACATAATGTACTGCACAAAAGGTATTGTACCTAAGTTTTAACCCTTTAGTTTATTGCTTTAAATTGTTTAATTCCTGCCTTCCACTCCCCCCTCTGTTCTGTCAAACAATTCTTGTTCTCTTTATTTTGGTGAGTTCTCATTTTCATATTGGTTTCTGACGCAGGTTGGAAAGATATCACTTTACGCAGCAAGTTCAGCTATTAAAGAAGTCCAGAAATTGGTTCTTGATCCAAAGTAAGCAAATTAAGTCTTAATTCTGTTGTAGTACTTGTTGCTCGCCTCCCCACCCCCACTTCTCTCTTTCTCTCTCCAACATTCTTGTCTCTTCAATGGAAAAGAACAAAAATAGAAATAACGCCTGACTAATGCCATTGTTGCCCAATGGCATTAAGCTGCATCCCTACAAGGGTCTGCAATTAAGCCTAGAATTGTGTTTGTTACATAATGAGTGGTTGGAGCCTAGACTATGGGGTAGTCTGAGACTCTTGAGGTTTTCCTAAATACTACTATTTGTGTTAATATTTGATTTCTCCTTTGCAGACTTGGTGCAGAGCTTGGATTTGAAGATCCTAACTTGACTGCAATGGTTTCTGAGAACATGGAGAAGATGATTAAGAGAAGACAGATAACTTGTGCTTGAATGTGTACAGTAATTGTAATTTAGGTATAGGAAGTCTAATGTTTAAAGAGCAAATATCAATTATATATGTATTATATGTAATTTTTACCCATCCCTACAACCTGAGCTGGTCTGATTTTAGACATTGGTGCTGCATTTAACGAGAACCATTGTAGTTTAGAAGAAAATGAAAGCAAAATATATTGTTGAATTAGTTTTGTAGTAGTCACAAGTCTGAAGTCCAAACTGTGTTTCTTTAATAAGATTACTTTTATCTCCAATACAACTTCTCAGTCACAGTCATGGTCCTCATACCATCTCCCAACCCACCTTGAAAAGAGGAAAGTACTGGGAAAAATAGTCATGGAAAGGTACAGGCAATGAGGACAGGTTGCAAGAAGTTTAAAAACATCCCTGTTATGGAAAAATTGCATGAAGAAACTGTAGTGTTCTCCTATCCTCCTCATTATCAGGAGGTGAGACTAAATGAATGAGCAATTGTTTGGAAGTCTGATTTCACCTCTGGCCAAGCTGATTCTGGTGCCTGAGCATTCAAAGTAAATAGCCTACCACCACTAGAACAACAAACCGCGACATTATGCCGCCTAAATGAGGGGCTCTCAACTCTGAATTCAAGCTCATAGTATTTGACATTTTTTGTAGGATCCTCTCTTAAAATTGATTCTATCAATGTCCCCTTAACATCAGGGCGTTTGCTAGATCCTGTGATGGTCCGAACCACTGCTTCTCCCACCTCCTTTGGTCCTCCAAATGCCTCAATTCTATGAAGAGAGAGGTAAAGGATTAGTTCCAAATTCATGGGTCATTTTTTGGTCACATTTAACATAGTTCATGCCCTTTAGAGCTTTCGTAACCAATGATTAACAACTAGATTTTGATTTGACAATGTTGCTCTAACTAGTAACTTATACTAATGGGACCATTTGTAATGGTATGAACAAGTTAGTAAAGTTCAAATTTTGGGTGTGTAACACTGTACTTGCTAAGCAAAAATTGTCTCATTCATGTCAGAAATTTACTTGCACTGCACTAGGTATTTTTCTATAGCCCCAGAAATTAACCAATGCCAATTCCTTATATTGAACTACAAAGTTAACCCAAAAATTGAAGTACTTACGAGAAGTCTTTAGAAACTGTAGACACAATGACACTAACATTGAGCTCGCCGCTTGTACCAGGCGGACCAAAGGCGACAACTGGTTCGCTAATGCTCCGCCGCCGGTTGTTAGACTGGGCAGTACTTATTGGAGGTGGATCAAGTGCTCTTTCAAACTCTGTTTTCTCCACAGCTCTATACAACAGTGTTTGATCTCCAACCCATTTTGCTGGGTATATGAATTCTGTTCTTTGCAAAGCAAATACAAAATCAAAGTAGCATCAATGTTTTTCTCTCCCCTTCTTTGGATAAAGAATTGTTTAATGTACTAGTAGTACTATTATTTTGATAAAGACTATTAAGGAATATAAATACTTAATACACAAACACACATCACGATTACTAAGTACTAACACCATTTGAATCAAAGACCATTGACATTAATTCCACTCATTTTAATGTCATATTGATAATCGTTTTAAGAGAGTGAACAATCATATTGATGGTTATTTTCTTTGGCTTTAGAGACAAAACAAAGACTAAAACAAAATTACAAAAGAATTTTGACAACATTATAACATATGGCATTAGGACTTACTAACCAAATCCTTCATTTGTCTCAATGCAACGACTATAGCCTTTAATAGGATATAGCACATCCAGCTTAAGACCCCTCCCACTTTCTGGTGATAACCCAAGAAGAAAACTAGTTATGCCACCAAAATCTGCACCAATAGCCACTAGTGAAGCTGAGCCAACACCAACCAGTAGCCTCCGCCTAAATGTTGTTGCTAGTGGTGCAAATTGCTCCACCGGGGACCTCCCCGGCCTGGTTTTAGCCTCTTCAACACTCCCTTTCGAATCACCATTGGATTTCGTCATAAAAATCCGGTGAATATGTGCATTTTTGCATGCATTGTAGTACATTTGCAATGCCATTGTCTTTGCTACTAGCTATTTTTGTTGGGGGGCATAGCTCATAATGTACATGGCACATGTTCCTCTATGTCGTGTAAATGTCACATTTTAATGGACTACGTGGCTGACCAAAGGCAGTGTGCCACGTTGCACAATTTGGATGGTTTAGTCCATCTGAGGAAATTGAGGTAGTGTAGGGCTAGAATTTTTTGAGAGAAATTTGTGAGGTGGTCGATTTCTATTGGTGGTTCAAATGACTTTTACGTTGGAGACTGTCTAGGATATCTTAAAACTCTTCTTGCATCCTCAATATTCTGTGATAATGCTTATCTAGTTTTGGTGGCTCTCATTGTTTTTGGCTTAACGTTCTGGAACGACATCGTTTTCTTTCATCCCCACGGCCCCACAAATCATCTCTCTCTTTGGGTTAATATTTTGGACCCAATATATATCTCTTTGGTTTGGGTTAATACTTTTTTTTTTGGGTAAAAAGGAGAATATATTAAGAACTATCCAAAGGAAACAACTGTTTGAGGAAGAATGCTGTCATAGTACGTGCCAATAAAAATCATAAACAGAAGCATAACAATGTCTGCAGGCAGACTATCATAGATTACAAAGTCTTGCTAGGTGACCGGACCTCTATGGGCTTGCGCATCGGCACACTTATTAGCTTCACGAAAGCAGTGCATCATCTTCACCTGCGGCACTTGGTTGGTAAGTTTTTGGGTTAATAGTTCCTAACATATTTGAGGGTGCCCATATTACTTTAAGCATATGACTATTTGCTCATGTCCTTGTTCCACATACACGATAAATTTTATTTATTTTATAATGTGATAATTAGGGGTGGTCGGATTTAAATCCTAAATATCTTTGTTGAAAATATTAGGAAATTTCAAGTTAAGATATACAAATTTAAATTTTGGTCACATACACAATATTTAATTGTTCACTATTCTCACTATTCTTGCATATATTTTAAAGCGTTTCTTGTAGACACATTATTTTCTAAATGGGGTTTTGCTTACAGTAGAAGAAATTTAATTAACATCGGGTTCTTGACTTGTCTAATAACTTCTTTTACCAAATTGTTTTCTGTTTAGAATCCAATGATTCTTAAAAGGGATAAATGGAAATTATATGAAAATAGACGAGAGTTGCATAAAATTTGACTAAATTTGAGATAGTCAACCTCCAAAGAATTATTAAGAGAAAAAAACATAGCAGGATTAAGAGAAAGATAACTAAGCAACAGATGGGTTATTCTTCATTTAATGCTCAATTATGAATTGCGATTATGTATTTATGGAAGAATAGATTTAATCTAATTGGCCTACATGACACAAGATAATTAGCTAATTAATCTCTCATGTGCTCTTATTAATATCACATTGTGGGTGCAAGCACCCGCGATGAGTGATTTCCTCATGGGAAGTACTTCTCGGCCTGGAGTGGACCGGGCGGAGGGTATGAGGTGTCTACACACGTGTTTATAATTGATCTCTCATGTGCTCTAACCCAATTAGGAAATGCTCGATATAATTTGATTTATGATTTAAAACCCATCTATCTATATAATACTAAAAGCTGAAGCGTAAAATTTAATGTTACTGCGCTCACGTTGAACCACATCAGCAGCCATGTCATTTTCATCCTCTTTTATATAGATTTTAAAATAGTTTTTGACAATTTTAAAATACTAATAAATATAAAATATTTTCCAGCCTTGTCTCCACTTAAAGCCCACTTCTTATAAATTTAATTTCACCGTAAAGCCCAAACCCAAAGCCTTTTCAACTAAAACCCTTTCTGAAACTCTGTTTTCACGGTTACAACTTTCATTCCTCTCTCCCACGTTCTGTTTCAGTTTCACCATTTCATATTTTGTTCCTTCCCCTTCCCCACCTTCTGTTCTATGGTTTCACACTTATTTCACGTCAGCCTCTCTCCCTTCTAACGGTGGCCTCTCTGTCTCCCTTCCTTCCTGTCTTACTCTCCTCACAGTATATAAATATTGACAGAACTTGGATGATTGAGTTGAGGTATCTCTAAATCCCAGTTTCTTTTGTGCTTTGTTCTTTTGCTTGATTTTTTTTTCTTTTTACTTTCTAAATCGTTTTTCTTAGGGTGTTGAATTTTTTATTGGTGGGTTTTTTAATTGGAGCCCTACCTCTTTTGGGTCTGTTCATTTTGAGTTTTTTGATTAGGTCTTATCTTGTGAAAATTTTCTACTTATTGCTGGGTGTTGTACATGGCAGATGAAGTGCATCTGTTTTTGGTAAAAAATTGAAGATGGAAGAGGAAAGCATGGTGGAGAAAAGAAATCGGATTGCTTTTATCCATGACTGATTAAAAGAAGGAATAAATATGGAGGTGATAAATATGTTCACAACCTGTGTAATTTTGACCATGTTAATTTCCTCTCAAATGTTTTTTTTTTTGTTTTATGATTTGATAGATAACAGTAACTTAGCAAAGATTGGTATATTGCTGAGTTCGTGTTGACTGGTATATTGCTTATTACTATTTTTTAATGAGAAAGGGGCTACTCATTGTTGTCTGAATTTTTTTTTTTTTTGTGGTTTCATATTTCCAAAAGTGATCTACCTACAAATTCCCACTCTATCCTCTGCTTAATTGATCTTATATTTTCCCCTGTATTGATTGGTTCTTGTGATTGATTTAATATTATTATAGAGTGAATTGTGAAATTGAACATTTACTTAGCATAACAATGCTTTTGTTAGATTTTTATTCAACTGGCCAACCAATTGTCTTCATAGATAATTTATAATAAATTTGCTTCAATGGAACTCCAAAAGTTGCTTACAAATTTAGATGTTATTCAAAGTAGAATTAAAAGTTCATACGCTTAATGCAAAGTGTCCTGCACTGTCATCTATTACTTCATTTTTTTTTTTTTCATTCTTATAACATTGTTCACAATATTAAAACCACGCAAAGAGATTATTTTTAAAAGTCCAAGTTCATTCATTATTTATGATGTTTATATGTATTAGGGGAAGCATATCAAGTTTTGAGTGATCCACTGCATCTTTTCAAAAAAAAAAAAAAAAAAAATCTTCTTTGCATCATCTGGTGCTCTTATTTTGAAGTTCTTTTGGAATTTCACAATTCAATGCAACATTGGGCTTGGAGATAAGAAAACAATAAGCAATAAGTGCTTCAAAAGCAATGGCTAGGCTTATTACCATCTAGTCATAAAACTTTTTGGAAACCCAACTTTGAAGGATAGAACAGCATGCCTGAAAAGTGTTTGGAGGGAGAGGAAACTCAGTTAAAAATAATTCAAATTATTATAGAAATTGCAAGGAAAACAACTAGTATATTCAACATTGGTTTGTAAGTTTTGAATTACCCTTACCCTTACAATTTCAGTCTCATTTAATGAGCAACTTCATTGATTATGAAAACTAAGTTTTCAATGTGGTGGTATTAATTGAAGTTTTCCAGAAGGTGACAAGGTTGGTTGGATATCCAAGTTGTTTAGAGAGCTTGGTGGTTGCGGGCATTAGAAAAATAATTGATGTGGATTCCATCGATTCCCATATTTGCTGGGTGCTTAGCATGTTTGACTGGATTGTAATGCCTGGACCATGTCTCAAAAGATATTTACTTTTATGATAATGTATTTACAAAGACATTAAAGTAATTTTGTACATGTAAAAATCTATTGCACACCATTTTCCTGCTTTGGTAGCTAGCTTTTTTGGAACTAATTACGGTTTATTGTTAAGAGTTAATTGTATAGCCACTTTAAGTAACTTGATGTTGGTTTTATTAACTCGAGTTGGGTTGTAGCTTAATTTGTTGATTTGGTTGAATTTGGTTCGGTTAACGTGTGGGGAAGTTCTAGGTAGGGATAAGCCAAAAATAGTGTGACAATCATGTAGTGCAAAATTAGGCAATATTGTAGCAGCTAAAGAAAATTTCCCAATACAGCATTTATACTTGTAAACTTTCATCTGAACCATTGTCTCTTGCCACAAGCTGTGATGCAAGAGCCACATCATCACCTTCCATAGTATCCCATATGCCTTTTGGGATATGATTTTGCAGATTCTCTTTTGTAACGCATAATAAATAACTGAAGTACATTAGCCGTATGTCTCCTTGGTCGACAAGTGTCATAGATAGATTTAGAGCTATTACCACTATGGAGGCAAAGGTAGTAGTCTATCTGGATAAAAAACAAATATGCGTGTGGTCAGAGCTTGATATAGTTGGACATAGTCAGAACATATTACTCTTTCTTTTCAGTAGTGTATTGTTTAATAAGTTGCTTTGCTGGGAAATTCCACTATTGCCCAAAAAGTTTGTGTAACCAAAGAACATAACCAAAAAAAAAAAAAAAGGACATTGTTGAATGAGTTGCTTTGCTAGGAAATTCCATTGTAAATAAAGCTGGAATGTTTCTTCAAGTGTGTCCAACACTCAATTATAAATAAAATGAAAAGGCTATGCTAAAATATTTTTATATTATCTTTTGGTATGCTTGAATAATTTTATATAATCTTTTGGTTGTGTAGGCTATTCAGTTCAAAAGCTGGATTGTTTCTTCAAGTATTTGTAACTTTTAATTTTAAATAAAATGAAAAGGCTATGCTAAAATATTTTTTATATTTTCTTTTGGTCATGTAGATTGTTCATATTTTCTACTAGTTGATTACGGATTATTTATTAAATTGCAAGTTCAACAGCTGGATTGTTTCGTAAAGTATGTCCAACTCTCAATTAATGAAAAGGCTATTATAGAATTGAGATTATATTATCTTTTGGTGTGCTAAAATAATTTTTATGTTATCTTTTGGTTTCTACCAAATTATAATGGATTATCTTGGGGGAATTTTATAAATAAAAAATTTTCCAAATACTTTAGAACCACATGATATTCAAATTTTGAGATAACCATCAATTGAGATTGTAAAATAATTCAGTAAAAATTCCAAATTCTTTAGAACCACACGATGTTCAGATTTTGAGATAACCGTCAGATGAGATTGTAATATGTTCAAAGATTAGATATTTTCTATTGAAAAATATGATTGGTGCAAAAATATCACATAAAAAGTCTTGGTGTTGAATGATGTGGACACCAGTCATCGTTTTGATTACTATTATGGGGCCCCAAAATTTAGCAACCCCAGCCCACTCCACATCGGGCGCAAGGCTCACGCCGAGGAGAGGGCATAATCCGAGGATAAGCTGACGAGGCCCAAGTCGTCTAAGGACCTCGCCGAGGAGGCCCATGTCCTTGGCAGGACGACGTTGAAAGATGGAAGCTGTCACTTGCTCATTAAAGGCCCGCGATTGACACCCTGACCGCATTAATGAGGAAATGACCTCTGAACAGTGTTGTCCTGGTTGCTGCAACTCACAGGAGGCTTGAAAAGGCGGCTGATGGGACAGGCACTCAAGTATAGGCTTGGATGATCAACAAGTGGACGGCAGAGATCAACTAAACAAGACTATATAATAGATAGAACCCCTGTCAAAAAGAGGAGGAGAAAAAAAGGAAAAAGGGATCTTCAGGGTGTCCGAGGACAATCCTTGTATATGTCAGTTCTAAGAAAAGAGATCCTCGGACTGGATCCTCGGACTGGGCCGAGAATAAAATTTCTTCATGAACATTTAGCCGAAGTCCTCGTTATTACCCTCACAAACACTTAGTCAAATTCCTTTATTATTATCCCTATGAATCTCACATCGATCATCGTTTGCTTTGCTGGTACTTAGCTCTTCTACCCACGCTCTACAAATGTTATTGTTTAGGTCTAATTTAATTTGAGTCCTTACAATTGGTGCCGTCTGTGGGGAAGACTTGTGCACTAGCAAGTGCGATGGTTGGTGTGAAAAGATTAAGAACAACACTTCTAAAAAAAAAAAAAAAAAACCAACAAAAAACAATACAGCGTGCTGCAACAACATTCACTCAGAAGGCAACAATCGCAAGAAACAAAAAGATGCGAAAAATAAAAGAAGTGAAGTGGGCCTACTTCTTTATTAATATATGAAGAAAAAGTTACATCTTACATTTGATGCCCATGCAGGCTTGTTCTAAAGCAAACTACAAAGAAAGACGCCTAACAAGGCTGGTAGAGAAGCAAGAGAAGAGGAAAGCAAGGAAGGAAGGCAACGTTGAAGGAAGAAAAGGCCGTGGCACCAGACGGTTCCACCTCTCAACTCCGCCTGGTAGGGGTGTGCTCGGTTCGGTTCGGTCAGTTTTGTATGTGTATGGCCAACCGAAACCGAATATTTCGGTTTGTGAAATTCTCAACCGAAACCGACTGAAATGGTTGGAAACCGTCGGTTTTGGTGGTATTTCGGTTTCAGTCGGTTTCGGTCGGTTTCGGTTTTCCAAAGAGAGGGTCATTGAGATTTTCAAAACCCTAACTTTAATCACATAAAAAAAATAAAAATACAAAAAGCAATTAAGCAATAGAGCAGTTGAATAAAGCTGAAGAATGAAGTTGATACAAAGCGACAGAGAAAGAAAAGAGAAGAGAGAAAGAAAAAAGAAGAATCGAACCAAGATCGCCGAACATGCCAAGATCGCCGAACAAGCTAGTGCATGTTGTCTCATTGTCTCGGACCCATCTCAGCGAGGCATTTCTCGCATGCCAGACCCGTCTCTCATCAAGGAAATCAAGCGCGCCGTTTTGATCCCCATAATGGTCAGAGCTCGTGTCCACCATTTCGTCGAGGCCCAGATTCTTGAAGCCATTGGGGTCGATTACATCGATGAGAGCGAAGCTATTGCTCTTGCAGATGAGGACAATTTCATCAACAAGCACAACTTTCGTTGCCCATTTGTTTCTGGGTGTGTGAAGCTTGGAGAAGCGTTGAGCAGGGTAAGAGAAGCTGCGGCTATGACTGTGGAGGCTGTGTTCTGTGTGTGAGAGTGAGAATGAGATGAGAGTGAAACGTGTGTGACTGTGTGTGATAGGGTTTTTAACTTTTTGTTTTAGTTTAATTAGATTACCTAATTAATTTAAGTTTAATTAGATATTTAAATAGTTTAATGGGTTAATGGGCTTGATTATTTGCAAGGCCCGAGGCCTAATGCCTTAATGTATTTGAAAGGCCTAGTTGCAGGTTGCCCAATATATTTGCAAGGCCGGCCTAATCTGATATTATATTATATATATAATATTATAATATAAAATATATTATATATTATTCGGTTCGGTTTCGGTCGGTTCGGTGCATACATACCGAAAACCGAAACCGAAATCGAAAATTTCGGTTTTTAAAAAATGAAACCGAAACCGAACCGAACCGAAGCCGAACTGAAAAATTAATCGGTTCGATCGGTTTCAGCCAGTTTGTTCGGTTCATCGGTTTTTTGCACACCCCTACTGCTTGGTTTCCCTCCCAAGCCCATCACTGCCAGCTTGGAGGGCTGATGGATCCAAATCCGAGGGAGGGAGGTTACGTTCTTTTTGGATCCTCCTCCAAATAGCGAGGAGGGTTCCACATCTGGTTAGGTTGAAAAGAAGAAGAATCTTCGGCCTCCTCCTACCCCAACCCTAGCATGACGTCCAGGATCGGGGTGCCATCCTTGGCTCCTGAAAGGGGCTAGGCTTCCTCGTAACCGCCCTTTCCAAGGGCCAATTCATTTTATGGGACACAAACCGCTACTTTTACAGAGCCCCTGAACAGTGTGTTGGTGAAATTTAAATTCAGATGTTTGTGAAGTTTGAAGAAAAGGGTTGTCCCAGAAATGCCTTTTATAGAAGGCGAAAATTAGTGAGAGCCAACTCGCACAAAATCCTAGGGAGAGATTACCGAAGGCAATAACTCCGCCCAAATTCCAAGGGGCTTATCCACCGCTGGATCCTCGTAAATCCGCAAGGACATTAATGAGGAGGCGCCTCATTAACGAGGAGGCACCGAAGCGTCAAAGCGTGTTACTCGAACAGCCTAAGGGACGCCTCGTAATCAGAAGAGGCACGCCAAACGAAGAGGCTAGAATAGAGCAGGGTCCCCTCCTCAGTGGAGCAAGTCAGAGAACTAGGTACTGGACAGAATCAAGGCCTTGCCTGGTCCTCAGACTCAAGCCTCTAGGGAAACCAGCTACTTCAGACTGAGAACTAAGAGTTAGATAGAACCTAGACATTGCATGGTCCTCGGACCCAAGCATCTGGGGAAACTAACTACTTAAAGAAAGAAAACTATTTAAAAATCAGAGAACTAGGTACTGGACAGAACCAAGACCTTGTATGGTCCTCGGACTCAAGCCTCTAGGGAAACCAGCTACTTCAGATTGAGAACTAAGAGTTAGATAGAACCTAGGCATTGTATGGTCCTCGGACTCAAGCCTCTGGGGAAACTAACTACTTAAAGAAAGAAAACTATTTAAAAATCAGAGAACTAGGTACTGGATAGAACCAAGGCCTTGCATGGTCCTCGGACTCAAGCCTCTGGGGAAAACAACTACTTCAGACTGAGAACTAAGAGTTAGATAGAACCTAGGCATTGCATGGTCCTCGGACCCAAGCCTCTAGGGAAACTAACTACTTAAAGAAAGAAAACTATTTAAAAATCAGAGAACTAGGTACTGAACAGAACCAAGGCCTTGCATGGTCCTCGGACTTAAGTCTCTGGGGAAACCAGCTACTTCAGACTGGGAACTAAGAGTTAGACAGAACCTAGGCATTGCATGGTCCTCAGACCCAAGCCTCTAAGGAAACTAACTATTTAAAGAAAGAAAACTACTTAAAAATCAGAGAACTAGGTACTTGACAGAACCAAGGCCTTGCATGGTCCTCGGACTCAAGCCTCTGGGGAAACCAGCTACTTTAGACTGAGAACTAAGAGTTAGGCAGAACCTAGGCATTGCATGGTCCTCGGACCTAAGCCTTTGGGGAAACTAACTACTTAAAGAAAGAAAACTATTTAAAAATCAGAGAACTAGATACTGGACAGAACCAAGGCCTTGCATGGTCCTCGGACTCAAGCTTCTGGGGAAACCAGCTACTTTAGACTGAGAACTAAGAGTTAGACAGAACCTAGGCATTGCATGGTCCTCGGACCCAAGCCTCTGGGGAAACTAACTACTTAAAGAAAGAAAACTATTTAAAAATCAGAGAACTAGGTACTGGACAGAACCAAGGCTTTGCATGGTCCTCGGACTCAAGCCTCTGGGGAAACCAGCTACTTCATACTGAGAATTAAGAGTTAGATAGAACCTAGACATTGCATGGTCCTTGGACCCAAGCCTCTAGGGAAACTAACTACTTAAAAAAAGAAAACTATTTAAAAATCAGAGAACTAGGTACTGGACAGAATCAAGGCCTTGCATGGTCCTCAGACTCAAGCCTCTGGGGAAACCAGCTGTTAGGTTCTAAAGATTTAGGATTTTATGTATTTAGAACTCTAATGTGTAATATTGGCAAACCATAATCAAAACAATGTATTTAGTCTTGTTTAGGCTTGCTCAAAGTTGATTAATTATTGTAAAGTTGGAATCGAGTGGCTGCAGAAGTATTTGTAACTTTCGGCCTGGCTCGATCGATCGAAAATTAGACTCGATCGATCGAAAGTCGGCCAGAACGTTTTTCTGCAGAGTTCCAACTCAGCCCAAATTCTATTTAAACGTCTTGGGGTTCAAGTAAAACTCCTATATATAAGGAAAACCCTAGAACGTTTTTGAGATTAGAGAGAGAGAGATTAGAGTGCCTCTTGTGCCTCCTTTTATTAGGGTTTTGTACCCAAACCTCTCTAAGTCTTTGTTGCTCATATTTGCTGTTTATGTGAATCTCTTGTGAGATCCTTGAGGAGCTTTCCTTCACATAAACTTAGGGTTTTCAAGGAAGATATATTATCTACATCTTGATGATCAACAAGGTTGCAACAATTGAAGCTTAAAGATAAACAAGCGAGGAGCTTGTAGCTGATTGAAGGAATACAAAGAAAGAAGTAGTCCGTGGATTCGGAGCCTGCGCGTGGTCGTGTCAGGAAGTTACTACTGGTGGGTAGCATTAGGAAGTCAAGCGGGGTTGCTTGTAAGTCCTCTTGTAACAACTTCAATTCTTTCTTAGTGGATTCCGTTTTGCCTTGAGGATCGGTGGGTAAAATCCTCCCCAGGTTTTTTACCGGTTTGGTTTTCCTGGGTGATCATATCATGTGTTATTTATTTTCCGCTGCTTTATATGTTTTATATGCTTGATATGATTTTGTGATTGTTTTAACCTAGAATTGCTTAATTTGACTAAGTAAAAACTTGGCTAATTAACTAGGCTACGCAATCTGGTTGTGCTTTAAGGGGTCTAAATTTCCAACAAGTGGTATCAGAGCGGGTAGCTCTTCTGTTGTAGATCTTTTGATCTCTGAGCTGATCCTTGACCCCTGTTGTCATGGATAATTTGAAGTGTCTTTCTGCTCATGCTTCTGCTGATTTTGTTGATGCCTGTGATGTTTTGAATAAAAAGGACACTATTGTTTCTGCTGATTTTTTTGATGCTTTTGAAACTCTTCGTAAGGAATTATCTAAATCCTTGAAAATTGCTAAGAAATTTAAGGAAGAGTTAAAATTGGCTAATCTTGAAAAAGAGGAATTGCTTGTTAGATTAGATGAATCTAATAAAAAGAATGAATTTTTGAGAAATCCAATTTCCTCTCAAGATGAGAAGATGAAAAGCTTGGAACAAGAGTTAGTTGAATCTAAAGCTAAAATTGAAAATTTGACTAGTACCAAGCCTGTTGTTGATAACAGAAGTGTTTCTGTTTCTCTTAAGCCTAAAACTGAGAAAGTTTATATCCCTCCTTTCAAGAGGAATAATAAAGAAAAGGCTTATTTTGCTAGGTTAGACAAAGGTAAAAGTTCTGATGTTAACGCTGAAGTTTCTAAACCTATGTCTAATCCTACTGTTAGAGAGCATAATAAATCTGTTTTTGTGCCTACTTGTCACCATTGTGGTGTTGTTGGTCATATTAGACCAAATTGTTCCTTGTTGAGGCAAAAAAAAAAATCTGAGACTAGATTTTCTGTTAGGAATACTGATATTCCTAAATTTGTTCCTGCTTGTCACTTTTGTGGTGTCTCCGGTCACATTCGTCCTAATTGTCATAAATTGAAATTTAAGCATTCTGTATGTCAATCTAGGATATGTGATGATATTGCTCCTGCCATAAGTCCATATAAATTGTTTCATATGCTTTTGAAAAATTTAAGCTTGTTGGCTTGTGAAAGGAATTTGCAGGATTTTTGTCTGTCTCAGAAGATTGGTGTAATTCCTCAAATACACTCTGCTTCTCATGGATTTTCACCTACAAAGCCGAAGACTCGTGCTATATGGGTGAGAAAAGATCCTTCAAGGTGAGTGTTGCTGACTTGTCCCTATTTTAATTCTTTCTATGTTTGTGGACATGTCTTGTTTCTGTTTTTGGTTGTTTTGTTTTTTCTAGGTTGTTTTTCTTTTATTTAAAAAAAAAATCCAAAAACATTAAAAAATTTCAAAAAGACAAAAATATTTTTTTGTGTCTTGTCTTATTTTTCTTGAGGATTACATGAGTTATAATATCTCTCTCTTGATTTAGAACATGCTTGACATTGTGGTGAAACTTGAATAGCATGTGTTATAAATGTGCTAAGCTATTTTTGACTTTATGTACTAGTTTGTACATGTACTCATGGGTTAATTAAGAAATTGATATTTCTTGTTTGTGTACCCTCTATAGCTTAGTTAAGCACTGTCATACATTGCATTTGCATTGATCATTTAGCACAATGTGTGTTTTTTGTTTTTGGTCATAAATTGTTTTTCAAAATCTCAACAAGTGGTTATAAAGTTTGTTTTTAAACCAAAGAGATTTTTGTGTTTTGTATTATAGATCTTGGATTTATAATCAAGGATTGGCCATATTATCTTTACATAACATGTTTATGTACCCTGTTTAGCTTGGATGAGCTTACTTTATTGCACTTTACTAGTTTGAGCTTTATAGTGCATGTTGTGTGGGAAGATGTTTGTGGTTATTAATCACTTTGTCTTAATCTTGAAGTCACATGTTATTTGACTGTCGGACTTGATCCTTTTGAGAAAGGCATAAATAACCATCTCACCACTGTTCACTAGCCAATCATGAACACCTTAGTGCATATCATAAGATTTTGTGCTCGAGAAAGTGTAGCACATGCACAAAAAGAACATAAGGTGTAGCCTCAATTAAATTAAAACTGGTGTGTACTATTAGGCTTGATGCCATTTCACTTAATTCAAACCGGTGTGTACTATTAGGCTGAATGCCAATTCATATATAAATAAGAGGCAATAATGCAAGAAATTTACATGATTGCAAGCTTTTGTTCTAGGAGATGTGGGAGTTATAGGATGTAACTCTTTAGGTGATAGTCTCTTTTAAATTCTATGTGATGAATTTTGTAGACATTGTGTTTGATTACTATTCACATATCACCTCACATGTATCTCAAGCTTTTGCTAGTTGCACACACTACACAAGTTACTCTTTGTTAAACTTGGTACATTTTATTGTGTGTGATCTTGTTGTGGCCATCCAAGATTAAAAGTTCCTTGAGTTTAATGCAAAATGTGTTTCAAGTTTGAAAATTTTGAAAATATCTTGAGATTTGTGCACAGCATATTTGTTGCTTAAGAAAATTCAATGGGAAAATAATTGAAACTTGTTTTTTCAAAAAATTTGGGTTTTTGAAAAAGCATTCCATCTCATACTCATGCATTTTGTTTTCGTTGTTTAATGCTTTGAGGAGTTGTTTTCAAAATTAGGTTTGTGTTTTTCAAAACTGTGATTTTTCTCAAAAATTTTGTGAGCCTCTGCCCAGTTCGATCGATCCATTGTGATTTTCGATCAATCGAAAAAGTGCTCTCAATTGTCTCAAAATGACTGTGTCATTCGATCGATCGAAGATCGTTGAGAAGTTTTTTTAAAAAGGGTTTGTTCTTGATCCAAATTGGGGCTTTTGTGAAATTGAGTTGAATTTGATGCAATTGGCTTGTTGTTTGGATGTAATTAAGCATTATACTCTGTGAGTTGTGTTATGTGATGCTCAATTCATCAATTTGTTTAAAAATTTCAACAAGTGGTTTTCAATTTTTGGGGTTTTTGGTAGTAATTCCCTGCTCGAGCCAATTTTGTAAATTTGATCTCAATTGAACTTAGTTTTACTGCATTAGAGCATGCATCATGACATATTTTGTCTTGCATCTTTTATGTTTAGGATTCACATGCATTGCATTGATTTTTGTATCCATCTTGCAGTTTTGCAGTCATATCTCTCATTGTTTTCACACATAACATGCATACACTTTGCTACATTGGGTACTCAACTTGATCAAAAAATTGATTGATTAATTTTTAAGCTATGTACTTTCTAGTATATGCCTTTTTTAAGTGTGAACTGTAGAAAATATTTTTCTTAAGAGATATGATGGATAATCAATGTGCAAATATTTTCTCTACTCATGCAACTGTTTATGGGTCACATAATGTCATGTTTGCATTTTATTGAAAGAGAGAATATTTTTTCTTCATGTGTATCCTCACCTTAGTTTTTAACTTTGGTTTGTGTGTTTTTAACTTTGGTCCTGTTTGTGAGGATGTTCCTGATCCTGCTGGTGCTGCTGTTTCCCAACCCCTTTATTTTTCCCCAAAACTGTTTTTCTCACAACTTGTTTTGTTTTTCCTATTTTTATAGGGGGAGAAAAGTTTTTTTTTACCTGTGTTGTTCATAGGGGGAGTTGTCTCTATTTTCTATAGAGTTAAATTGTTTGTATCCCCTTGATTCTCTGTTTTCTCTTATCCTTTATTGCGCATGTTGACTGTTTGCTCTTTGTATGAGTCGTCTTTGTCAATGCGTGACAAAAAGGGGGAGAAATTGTTGATTTATGGGAATCATGTTTGTTTTGTTTAAGGGGGAGTTGAAATTATTTTACAAAGGGGGAGATTTATTTGAAATGTGGGAACTTGTGTGGAAAATACAAGGATGTTCTGTTTAGGGGGAGTTAACAGACTTTTTGTTGTATCTAACTTAGGGGGAGAGTTAGAATTTATTTTGATATATATGTTTCTTGTTCACTGCTCATTGATTTATATTTATGAGTTATTCATGATATATGTCTTTGTTTTGTGTTTTGTGAGTCAAGAATTTATTTGTTGATTTACTGTTTTTCTGTCACACATGCGTTTATGCGTTTGTTGAGTGTTTCAGAAATATACAGGTGCGTTCGATTTGGCTGCTGTCTACACTTGCAACTGGTGGATAGTAGTTAGAATTGAATTTGAGTTTATGAGCATTATTTTTGTAATGGGCTGTTTACTTGTAAACTTTGAGCTTTTAATTTGTGTTTTGTCACGGATTGCCAAAGGGGGAGATTGTTAGGTTCTAAAGATTTAGAATTTTATGTATTTAGAACTCTAATGTGTAATATTGGCAAACCATAATCAAAACAATGTATTTAGTCTTGTTTAGGCTTGCTCAAAGTTGATTAATTATTGTAAAGTTGGAATCGAGTGGCTGCAGAAGTATTTGTAACTTTCGGCCTGGCTCGATCGATCGAAAATTAGACTCGATCGATCGAAAGTCGGCCAGAACGTTTTTCTGCAGAGTTCCAGCTCAGCCCAAATTCTATTTAAACGTCTTGGGGTTCAAGTAAAACTCCTATATATAAGGAAAACCCTAGAACGTTTTTGAGATTAGAGAGAGAGAGATTAGAGTGCCTCTTGTGCCTCCTTTTATTAGGGTTTTGTACCCAAACCTCTCTAAGTCTTTGTTGCTCATATTTGCTGTTTATGTGAATCTCTTGTGAGATCCTTGAGGAGCTTTCCTTCACATAAACTTAGGGTTTTCAAGGAAGATATATTATCTACATCTTGATGATCAACAAGGTTGCAACAATTGAAGCTTAAAGATAAACAAGCGAGGAGCTTGTAGCTGATTGAAGGAATACAAAGAAAGAAGTAGTCCGTGGATTCGGAGCCTGCGCGTGGTCGTGTCAGGAAGTTACTACTGGTGGGTAGCATTAGGAAGTCAAGCGGGGTTGCTTGTAAGTCCTCTTGTAACAACTTCAATTCTTTCTTAGTGGATTCCGTTTTGTCTTGAGGATCGGTGGGTAAAATCCTCCCCAGGTTTTTTACCGGTTTGGTTTTCCTGGGTGATCATATCATGTGTTATTTATTTTCCGCTGCTTTATATGTTTTATATGCTTGATATGATTTTGTGATTGTTTTAACCTAGAATTGCTTAATTTGACTAAGTAAAAACTTGGCTAATTAACTAGGCTACGCAATCTGGTTGTGCTTTAAGGGGTCTAAATTTCCAACACCAGCTACTTCATACTGAGAACTAAGAGTTAGACAGAACCTAGGCATTGCATGGTCCTCGGACTCAAGCCTCTGGGGAAACTACCTACTTAAAGAAAGAAAACTATTTAAAAATCAGAGAACTAGGTACTAGATAGAACCAAGGCCTTGCATGGTCCTCGGACTCAAGCCTCTGGGGAAACCAGCTACTTCAGACTGAGAACTAAGAGTTAGACAGAACCTAGGCATTGCATGGTCCTCGGACCCAAGCCTTTGGGGAAACTAACTACTTAATGAAAGAAAACTACTTAAAAATCAGAGAACTAGGTACTGGACAGAACCAAGGCCTTGTATGGTCCTCGGACTCAAGCCTCTGGGGAAACTAGCTACTTCAGACTGAAAACTAAGAGTTAGACAGAACTTAGGCATTACATGGTCCTCGGACCCAAGCCTCTGGGGAAACTAACTACTTAAAGAAAAAAAACTACTTAAAAATTAGAAAACTAGATACTAGACAGAACCTAGGCATTGCATGGTCCTCAGACCCTAGCCTCTGGGGAAACTAGTCACTATAGGACGATTTAAGCACTGGGCAGAACTAAGGTTTTGTACTGACCGTAGGCCCAAACCTATGGCAAAGCCAACCCCTTTTATGCTAAGTAATGAGCCCTACTAGGAACGAAAACCAAGTAAAGCTGAGCGCTAAAGCATAATAACTTAAACCTACCCATCCTAGAAGAACTAGCAAGGAACTCAGGCTAAAAAGTATAGATTAGAAAGAGAAGAAGACTTACAGAAATAAGGAAAAACTCCTCGGGCGGGCCTTTTGTGCTAAAGAAAGTTGCAGGGGCAGTTGAAAGGATGGTGACACTGACAGAAAGGTAAGGTCCGACAGGCCAATACGATAGGCTCGGGAACGTCAAAAATCCTCCTCCCCGCCCAAGAGGTTGGACAGTAGAATTTTGAGGGGCTATTGTGGGGCCCCAAAATTTAGCAACCCCGGCCCACTCCACATCGGGCCCAAGGCCCACGCCGAGGAGAGAGCATAATCCGAGGATAAGCTGACAAGGCCCAAGTCGTCTAGGGACCTCGCTGAGGAGGCCCATGTCCTCGGCAGGACGACGTTGAAAGATGGAAGCTGTCACTTGCTCATTAAAGGCCAGCGACTGACACCCTAACCGCATTAATGAGGAAATGACCTCTGAACAGTGTTGTCCTGGCTGCTGCAACTCACAGGGGGCTTAAAAAGGCGGCTGATGGGACAGGCACTCAAGTATAGGCTTGGATGATCAACAAGTGGACGACAGAGATCAATTAAACAAGACTATATAATAGATAGAACCCCCGCCAAAAAGAGGAGGAGAAAAAAAGGAAAAAGGGATCTTTAGGGTGTCCGAGGACAACCCTTGTATATGTCAGTTCTAAGGAAAGAGATCCTTGGACTGGATCTTCAGACTGGGCCGAGAACAAAATTTCTTCATGAACATTTAGCTGAAGTCCTCGTTATTACCCTCACAAACACTTAGTCAAATTCCTTTATTATTATTCCAATGAATCTCACGTCGATTATCATTTGCTTTGCTAGTACTTAGCCCTTCTACCCACGCTCTACAAATGTTATTGTTTAGGTCCAATTTAATTTGAGTCCTTACAACTATTTTAACTACCAGTTGCTCACAAGTTACCTGTTAATTTACATGTTATTTTAAGCTGGATTGTTTCAAGTATTTGTAACTTTTAATTATTATTAAAATGAAAAGGCTATGCTAAAATATTTTTTAAATTTTTATTTGGTTGTGTAGGTTGTTCATATTTTCTACCAATTGATTACAAAATATCTATTAAATTGCAAGTTCAACAGCTATAAAATGAAAAGGCTATGATAAAATATTTTTTATATTTTCTTTTGGTTGTGTAGGTTGTTCATATTTTCTACCAGTTGATTACGGATTATCTATTAAATTGCAAGTTCAATCGTTGGATTGTTTCGTAAAGTATGTCCAACTCTCAATTAATGAAAAGGCTATTATAAAATTGAGAATATGTTATCTTTTGGTGTGCTAAAATAATTTTTATATTATCTTTTGGTTTCTACCAAATTTAAATGGATTATCTATTAAATTGCAAGTTCACACAAGCTGGAATATTTCTTCAGGTCTGTCTAAAATGAAATGCTTTGCTAAAATAGTCCTCATATTATTGGTAGGGTGTTCATGTTATCCACCAGTTATTTGAAATGATCTTTTACTATAATGACGGTTAGTAAATGATGGTTGGTAGGTATTATGGAGTCACGTCAGCAGCTAGGGTGTCTATCTTTTAACATGAAATTTTACTGAATTACATTCTCACAGTACAAAAGATATAAAACCCAGACAAGTTGGGAAAATGGAGGAATTTTATAAATAAAAATTTTTCCAAATGCTTTAGAACCACATGATATTCAAATTTTGAGATAACCATTAGATGAGATTGTAAAATAATTCAGTAAAAATTCTAAATTTTTTAGAACCACATGATGTTCAGATTTTGAGATAATCGTCAGATGAGATTGTAATATGTTCAGAGATTAAGATATTTTCTATTGAAAAACATGGTTGGTGCAAAAATGTCACATAATTTTTATTTATGTTTTGCAGCCACAATGCTTAATATTTTATTTATATTTTCATTTTGAATGCAATTGCATAAAGGCAGGAATCTCCAAATAGTCTTAGAAAAATGCTCTCAATGTTACATGTGTGAACTTACTTACCAACCAGGAAGACATTATAAATAGATGACAGTAAAATGAATGCACCCTAAAAAAGAAGGCTAAAATATTTTTTATATTATCTTTTGGTTGTGTAGGTTGTTCATATTTTCCACCAGTTGATTACGGATTTTCTATTAATTGCAAGTTCAAAAGCTGGATTGTTTTGTCAAGTATGTCCAACTCTCAATTATAAATATAATGAAAAGGTTGTGGTAAAATATTTCTTATATTCTATTTCGGTATGCTAAAATCATTTTTATATTATTTTTTGGTTGTGTAGGTTGTTCATATTATCTACCAATTATTGCGAATTATCTATCAAATTGCAATTCAAAAACTAGAAGTTTTCTTCAGGTATGTCTAAATGTCAATTATAACTAAAATGAAATGTTTTTCTAAAATTGTCCTCATATTTTTTTTGGTAGTGTAGGTTGTTCATATTATCCACCAATTATTTGAAATTATTTTTTACTATAATGACAGTTAGTAACTGATAGTTTGTAGGTACTATGGAGTCTTCTTATTATGCACGATTGAGAAGAAGGATGATTCTTGCATCCAGGAGAAATCGCAATTATCCAACCAATATTCATGCTTCTGCAACTTAACGTATTTCTACTAACTTACGTGAAATTTTTTTCTTAAATTTGTTGCGTCCAAAGACTTTCTCCTTTTGTAACCTATTAAGGGAATGAGATAAAGGCACGATGGGTTGGCCCATGACGAATATTTAATTTAGCACGAATAGAAAGATTCTCTTGAGAAGGGCATTCAGGCTATATCATCTATATATATATATATATAAAACCGAAACCTTTGAGGCTTTCACAATTTTCCACGTCAGCATTATTTATTTTATTTTTTGAAAACCCATAATACAAAAACTTAAAATTCTGATCAAAACCACGACAAAACCACGGGCAACATATACGACCATTCCTCTCTCTCCTTAGAAACCCTCTTTCTCTCCAAAAATCAAAACCTTCTCCTTCCCCCAAAATCAATATCCAAAACTTAGGATGAGAAAGAAGGAAGAGCCGATCAGATATGTTGGGAAACGATTGACCCATCGTCTTTACCTCTCAGAGCTCACCTTACTCTCCATCTGACAAACCAAGGAGAGGAACCTAGTACAATGATGAAGAAGCCAGAATTCTCGATGACCTGTAAGGTTGACCAGCGGTCACACTTCAAATCCAAGGTTTTCTTTCTTCAATTATATTGGATTGGGAAATTCTAGCTCTTTATATTATAGATTTATGTTGCTGTCGACTAATTTTTTTTATTAAATTTGCTATATATGATGAAAAAGCTTGCCCCTTTTTTCACTATTGTTTTCTGAAGATGTTTAATTGAATGGTATAGTGAATTTTCCTCACAACCCAAGTAGAAAAGGATTATATATAGTATGGAAAAGAATTATTGTATTTTGTAAGTTTCATTCAAGCCATAAATGGAAAATGGTTGTAATTTAGCATTTTTTTTTTTTTTTTTTGCAGAGGTTAAATAAAATTTTAATATTTGTATTGAATTTCTTTGTATCACCAAACTTAAAATTCATTTAAATATCTATAATATGCCTGTTGTTTTCATAATGATGGAGGTTTTGGTTAAAGCTTGCTAAAGAGTTCTAAATTGTCTATATAAAATACTTTTGTAAAATATGTTACCCTCTAATTATATATAGAACATTACATGAAGTTGATATGAAGGCCAAATAGATTTTGGCTAATTAGTAATAGTGTTATTTTCTGCATTTTCAAGTTGAAGCTTATCATGTAAAATTATTCATGACTGTACCTTCTTAGGCTCATACCATTATATTTTCATTAAGAAGAGAGCTGCGCTTTAATTTTTCCTAAGGTTGTTATGATTTTCATTTTCTTTTTGCTCTTGGAGAATATATTTCTATACCTCTCTTTCTTTGTAATTATTACTATCGCATTCATTTGATTGAAAAAACATAGTTTAGCTTAAGATTGTCTAATATTCATTCTTTTAATATTTGGGTGTTAAGCATTCTTGGGCAGCTTCTTTTATATTCAATTGTCTTTGCAAAAGCACAATATGTGTTTGTGTACTTTTATAATTCCTAGACTGCACAAGATTTAGCTATTGTTAATGAACAATTAGATTCTTGGACTGCACAAGATGCAGCTATTGTTAATGATACACCATATATTGAATATTTGCTTTGTACAATTACTGTAGTTCATGAGATCATATTAACTGCAATTTCATTCTCTAATTCATTATAAACTGTGTATGTGAATGTGTCGTCATAACTTGGAAATTTTTATTGATTGTTTGACCATTGGTTGTGAGATTGATATTGAACTTGGACTTAGTTTTATCCATACCGTATATAATTTTAGAAGATAATTTTAGTAGGTTTAGAATTTTTTTTTTTGTATTGCATAAGGAATAGGGCCTAGAAAATCTACGGCTATAGCATGAATCCTAATCTTCTTGGTGAGTGATTCTACTCTTTGTTTAACCACTTAATACTTGTGTTACTATCCTTTGATTCATTGCTTGTGGGAATTTACTTTTTGACCTTAGTAGTTTAGTTCATCATAGTTTGCCAGAAATCCATTAATTATGTATGACCTATTATCTATCCCTTTAAAAGAAAAGGTTTGTGAAAGGGGTTTTTTTGGCTCCTGTTTGATGCTTTCTCAGTGGGTATCATGTCAAAGGTACTACAATCTGTTGGTCTTACTACCTGTGTACATTGTTGTTTTGTGCCGATATCCTAAGGGCTAGTGTTGTTTGTGTGTTGTTGTTGTTATTGTACATGCTTATATGCATTATGCTTCTGGTGTACTTAGTGTTAGTTGTATTGTGATACTTGGTAGCTGTTAGCACTGTACTAGGAATTGATATAAAGTCCTAGGATGTTTTGGTAGTTATTGGCAGGTCACATTCTATTATAGATGACCTGACTAATTAGGCATGTGCTCAATGTATTATAGAGCATGTGATAGATTAGGAGTTAGTTAATCAGTTTCAGTTGCAACTTAGTTTAAAAGGCTGCAATGATTGTAAGAAAGAATATCAAGAGAATAATAATCTAAGTTTACTTTCTTTTGTTCTCTAATCTTTCCCCCCAATTCTTAGGAGGCCAAGCTAACTTGAATCAGCCATTACAATTCACACACTTCATCACTCCAATTGGTCAAGAACTACAGGTTCTTAACAAAATTACGGACTTAGTGAAAAATGTTAATATGGGTTGTGGTTGCTTGCTTGATGCTAATAAAAAGTTCCACATCTATCAATATGTTAATGATGTGTCAATGAACATTTTTTACTAAATAAATTGATTTGCATATAGGTTTAGAGGAAAAGATGAGACTCAAATAGGAAGAACAGATCATCCTACACCATGAAAAAAATGAGAAGGCAGTAAAAGGAAAAAGAGATAATAAATCATTCGATAAAGCGACCACTGACTTTTACCCATAACGCTCAAACTTAGATTCAAGATAGGAAATAATGCTTTAGATTTTGATTATCATTTAGTTCATGGTGTGATTATGAATTTTCGTGTGATTTAAATGTGACTTGGTGTTTTTCAATGTATTATTGGAAATGAATAGTGAGTCTACAATTGTAAAGTCTCATTACATTAGATTTTTGCTGATTTGATAGGGCATTTTATGGTGGGGTTAATATTGAACATAAACTTAGTCTTAGCAATTTAATTTCAACTTTTTGTGAATGGCAAGGGTTTAAGAAGAACACTGAATTTTGATATTCTTCTTTTGAGTTTTAATTTCGTGTTCTCTTTGAGTATTTTTAGTTTAGTTGGATTTAATGTTTCATAGGAAGGATTCTATCTAGGTTTCTACAAAAAATAATTTCATGATAGTCGAAATAAACTTTTTTGGGAAGAATAGTGGGCCCTTTTTTTATGTAAATTTTACTAAATTTTCTTGAATTACTTGAACAATTACCCCAAAAAAAGGTCTTTAATTTTGCCTCTTCCACATTTAAATTAAAAATTTATATTAAAAAAAAAAAAAAAAAACTTAAGTTGCAAATTTGGAATTGACCATGGAAGGAGACTCATTTTTGACTCCGACTCTTTGATTCCTTAATATTCAAAATGTAGACTCAGTATTTCATTTGGCCTTTCTTTCCTTCTTTTTATTCTTCTTCTTCTTTTTTACTCCTTCTTACCTTTTATTTATGAATTCTAAATTTAAGATAATATTAAAATTAAATTACGTTTTACTTAAGTATGTCAAAAAAAAAAAAAAAAAAAAACAGTGTGAAACAATTAAATAGATCATTTATTGCACTATAATTGTCTATGTTCTTTTTTAATCACAATGATCCTCCAATCATAAGATAACTAATGTCTGTCTTATTTTATCTAAAGTCTGTAACTTCACTTTTTTATTCCATTGTACCTTTTCCTTTGTCTTGGTATTTTAAAAGTTTGTATGTTTTCATTATAGATAGAAGTCTATGTTACAAAAAATATATAACGAAAGCAGTTGATAATGAAGAAATTAGCTTGATGAAACAAAACAACTTTACATCGTGGGATTTGGATCTGAATTTGATGTGGTAGCTGTTCCTAGTTGGTAGATTCTCATTTTCTCATTTTTCTTTATCTTTAATCTCCCAAATGTGCATACTCTGAAAAGTGGTACATCTTTTTTGTTCCGGGTTGATTACTTATCAAAACGAAAAATGTTCAGGCAAAATCTTCTTAAGAGATACAACACAACAACCACCTCTCTCTCTCTCTCTCTCTCTAGTGGAAAGTGATGATTTCAATAATTGTGTAAATTGGCATTGTGTTGCCTTTTCAATCCCATTGAGATGTAGCATTTTTGTTTATTGGCAATGTTAGAATTTAGATACATCTTGGACATCAAGAATTATTAATGTAATGTATGAACTATATTTAAATGATTAATGTAATGTATGAATTATATTTGAATGAGTATGGAATGATGGGGTTGAGGGAGGGAGATGAAATTGGAGTGATTATATTTGGAATTTACTTTATTTGTGTAATTAATTGTATTGGAGTGTACTTATACAAGTTATATATTTTCTAAATTATGATCTCAAGCATTTGGTTACCACGATATCTCATCGTATGTGATAGATTTTATTGCTTTGGTATATAATTTATACCTTGATATTGGTGGTTTTTTTTTTTTTTTTTTTTTCATGTTAGGGAAGTTGTGTCAATTGATTGACATGTCATTATCAACAGCTTTCCCATGCATTGCACAGGTTAGCGACTAGTTTAATTGATTCTGAAACTTGAAAGATCTCTTCAGTGTGGGGCTTGTGTGATCGGTGATCTTTAAAGGGAAAGATTAAGATCTCTCTAGAGGCACCACAAGTTTATCTTTGTCAAACTTAGCATAGTCCGAGTTTTCAATCCTTTGGATTTAAACGAGGTTGCTTTGCTTGCCTGAATGTCTCTATATTATTCTTAAGGTCCTAAAAAGTGAAAAACATGGGCACTTCAGGATATGAACCTAATCCACCACTAGTTGATTTTTTCAAACTAAGAATACTCCGTGTCAAACTAAGAATACTCTGTGTCTTATATCCTAGCCTTCTAGGACTATTCACTATTCAGTATCCAGTAAAAAAAAAACTTAAGTTTTGTCTCCATGTGCATGTTCTACACATAATATGACTAATTGTCTCACATTGCTTAAGAGAGTGTGTTGTGTGTAGTATAACTTGCCCCACCCTCTCTTAAAAGTTACCATGGCTTTTGAGTGGAGTTATGGTATGCCTTTGTGTTAAAACCCCTTTCCCTCTCCCTTGTGTGTGTGTTTGTTTCTCAAAAAAAAAAAAAGAAAAAAAGAAAAAAAAAAGACTAGGGTTTATCTTTAATTTCAACTTTAGAAAAAAAAAAAAAAACAATTTAATTAGACCGTTTTTGCTTGACCACACATTTCAAGAAATATACAAAAGTTGAAGATTAATGACAAAAGCAAGTAGTAATATAAGGTGTTAGGGCCTATTTGGATTAAAGGAAGAGGCAAGAGGAAAGGAGTGGAGGAGAATAGAGTAGAGTTGGCAAAAAATATGCTAGTTTTGAGCTAACTCTACTCTCTTCTGCTTTACTCCTCTCCTTCCCTCTCAATCCAAACGGACCATTAGGGTGATGAGTGAACTATGAAGCATGAAGCACACACTTTGACATGTATCTATAAATGTGTGATTAAATTACATCATTTATGCAAAGGTCCAGGCGGTCCTATATTTTTTGTGTTTTATATATCGAGTTGAAGAAATTAGCTTTTAGATGATGGCAATTCCCATGAGGCCCAATTGATTTTTGTGACGATGGAGTGTAGGCCAAATATGGAATAAGGATGGCCATACCCAATAGAGATAGTCGACAATAAGGCGAGATTGTGGGGTTAAGTGTCCTCCATGTCAGCGGAGCCAACCCACGAAAGAAGACTAAAGCCAATTTTTGAGGTTATAGTTCATTCAAATTTTCATGAGTTACTTAATGTTAACGTGTATAGTGTTGTGGGCTTTAGGCCTAACTAGATTACTTGTACAGCACACATTCTTGTACTACACTCTTACTTGTACTACACTCATATGCCTCTTATATAAAGGTACTTGTGTATATTCTTTCATTGAGAAATACAATACAATGATTCAGTATTTCTAACATGGTATCAGAACCACTGCTCTGACATTTCTCTTGGCAGTCTTGTCTCTCTTAGTGTTACTCCACCCTTATCGCTTCCGTCGTCACAACAACCGCTGCAACCATTCACTGTTGAACCTACAACATCTCTTAGCCGTTGTCCTAGGGTTTTGGGCCTGCAGCCGCCATCGTTAAGGAGTCTCGCACCACACAGATCACTACACTCACCATCTCCGTCGTGCATCTTGCTTTGATAAATTTTTTAAAGGTACCAAAGTGATCGTCTCGCCTCGATCTACTCAATCGTGGAAACCTCATCGTCATTGAAGCTCACACGTGCCCTCACGCACGGCCCAAAGATTCTGCACCCAAGACCACGCACTCCATGCACCGACACGTGCCGTCAGGCTTCTCCACGCGCCTCCAAGCACTGGTTGTCTTCTTCACGCGCTCCCACGCGCTTACACGCTCCAGATCTTGACATGCTGACGTTAGCCCTAGGTGACGTCATCTCTGCCACGTCATCTGTTGACATCATCGTCCACGTCAGTTGACGTCATCATTGACCAACCGTTGACTGGGTCGTTGACTTTGACTGTTGACTAGGGTTGACTTTGACCATTGACTTTTCTCCGAGGTTGATTTTTGCAATCCAAGTGCTCCTTACCCAGTTTTTCGCGTAGATTTCATTTTTACAGTCCATTTTTGCATATTTTGCTTCTAAATGAAGAATAAGGATAAGTCTTCTTTCTTTTGCAATAATCGTTGCTGACAATCCAACAAACGTTTTTACAATTTTTACAAACGTTTTGGCCATAATATTAAGACTTGCTATCAACGCAACAAATCAGCTGGTTCCATTTCCGCTGCTACAGTTGCTAACACTAAAAGTGTCCAACCCATGGCTTCTGTCTTTGCACAGTCTCAGTCTTCTAGATCCACTTCCTCCATTTCCAGAGATGACCTTATAAATATCATTGCCAATGTCATTTGTATGGTTGGTAATGCATCTTATTCCTCTTCTCTCTCGGCCTTATCTGGTATGTCTCCTACCTCTTGGCTTATGGATTCTGCTTGTTGTAATCACATAACACCTTACTCGTCCTTATTTTCTAACCTTAAACCTGCATCGCACCCTCTTAATATTCGTATAGCAAATGATTCCACAATGTTTGGTCATAATATAGGTTTAGTTTCAACCTCCAACCTCCCATTTTTTGGAGTCTTTAATGTTCCTGACCTTTCTTATAATTTATTTTCTATGGGACAATTAGCTGAGTTGGGTTATCGCATTATCTTTGATTATTCTGGGTGTATTGTGCAGGATCTGATGACGGGACAGGAGCTTAGGACCGGTCCCAGAGTTGGACGTATGTTTCGCGTGGACAACCTTCATCTTCCACTTGTTGCTCCTGTTTCTATTGCTGCAGCTACTACAGTTTCTTCAATTCCTTTCTTTGCACTTTGGCATGCTCGACTTAGTCATGCATCTTTCTCTCGAGTGCAACAATTGGCTTCTAGAGGTTTGTTAAGTTCAGTGTTTACAGAAAATATTGATTGTGTTTCATGTCAGTTAGGAAAACAACCAGCTTTACCTTTCAATAATAGTGCATCAATATCCACTGATATCTTTGACCTTGTTCATTTTGATGTTTGAGGGCATTCCTCTATCTCTAGTATTAGTGGGTCTCGATATTTTGTTGTCTTTGTTGATGATTACTCTTGCTATAGCTGGATTTTTAATATAAAACATTGTTCTGAATTATTGGAAGTATATTCTAATTTTGCAAAAATGGTTGAAACTCAGTTTTCCAAACGCATCAAAATTTTCCGATCTGATAATGTTCTTGAATACACTCAATATGCTTTCCAAGCTGTTTTACATTCCTATGGCATTGTTTATCAACTAACTTGTCCAGGTACCTCTCAGCAAAATGGTAGAGCCGAACGAAAACTTCATCATATTCTTGACACTGTTCGTGCTCTCATTCTCTCTGTCAAAGTTCCTGCACCTTTTTGGGGCGAAGCTGCTCTTCATTCTGTTCATACTATTAATCACATTCCGAGTCCTGTTATCCAAAATCAAACTCCATATGAGTGCCTTTTTGGGTCATCTCCAGACTATCACCATCTTCTCTCCTTCGGTTCTGCTTGTTTTGTTCTTCTTTAACCATATGAACATAACAAACTTGAGCCTCGGTCAAGGATTTGTTGTTTTCTTGGCTATGGCGAAACTCAAAAGGGGTATCGGTGTTATGATCCTGTCTTTTATCGTCTTCTTGTCTCCCTCAATGTTGTCTTTTGGGAACATCGCCTCTTTGTCGAGCTCTCTCACTTCCGTGCCTTCCTATCTTCTTCCTTTGTCTTAGATCTTTTTCCAGATGAGGCACATATTCCTTCTGTAGCCGCTCTTGATCCTCCTGTAGTTACTCCAGATTCTCCTATAGACTTCTTTGTCTTTGTCCAACCACTAGATATCACTGATCCCTTTCCTAGTTCACCCTTTAATGAACAGGTCGAAGACAAGCTACCCAACCTCAACCCTGAGCTTGGGTCCTCTACCCCTGCTTCGCCTGAAGATCTTGCACAAGGCATTCCCCTTTGTCACTTAACTCGGGTAAGATCTATTCTTGCACATTTACTTGACTATCATTGTTATACTACTCTTGCTACACTACACGAACCTCACACCTATCGTGAGGCTTCTACTGACCCTTTATGGCAGATTGCAATGAAAGAGGAACTTGATGCATTATCTAAAAAATCATACTTGGGATTTGGTGACACTCACCCCTGAGAAATCTGTGGTTGGTTGTAAGTGGATCTACAAGATTAAGACTCGCTCTGATGGGTCCATTGAGCGCTACAAAGCTCTTCTTGTTGCAAAAGGTTTTACACAGGAGTATGAGATTGATTATGAAGAGACCTTTGCTCTAGTTGCTCGTATCTCATTTGTTCGTGCCCTCTTAGCTGTTGCTGCTGCTAGTAAATGGAACATTTTTCAGATGGATGTCAAAAATGCATTCCTTAATGGGGATTTAAGTGAAGAAGTTTATATGCAACCTCCTCCTGGTCTCTTTGTTGACTCAAACAATGTTTGTCACTTTCGATGTGTACTTTATGGCCTTAAACAAGCTCCACGAGCTTGGTTTGCCAAATTCAGCTCTGCCATCTCTCACTTGGATTACATGGCTAGTCATTATGATTCTGCCTTATTTCTTCATTGCACTGATAAAGGCACTATTTTACTTCTCTTGTATGTGGATGATATGATCATAACTGGTGATGACCTCAGTGGCATTCAAGAACTCAAGAATTTTCTCAGTTAGTAGTTTGAGATGAAAGATCTTGGAAATCTCAGCTACTTCTTGGGTCTTGATATCACTCATTCTACAGATGGACTTTATATTACTCAAACCAAGTATGCTTTTGAACTTTTGTCTCGAGCTGGACTCACTGATAGCAAGACTGTTGACACTCCAGTTGAGCTTAATGCGTATCTGACTCCTTCAGGGGGGAAACCATTGTCTAATCCCTCTCTTTACAGACGCTTGGTGGGTAGCTTAGTTTATCTCACTGTCACTCGTCCAGACATTTCTTATGTTGTTCACCAGGTGAGCCAGTATCTGTCTGCTCCACGATCAACTCATTATGCTGCTGTTCTGTGCATTCTTCGATACCTAAAGGGCACTTTATTCCATGGTCTTTTCTACTCTGTTCAGTCTCCTTTTTCGTGCATTTTCTGATGTTGATTAGGGAGGAGATCCCACTGATCACAGGTCCACCATTGGCTATTGCTTTCTTCTTGGTTCTTCTTTGATTTCTTGGCGAAGCAAGAAACAAACTCATGTGGCCCGTTCCAGTACTGAAGTAGAATATCGTGCACTTGCTGATACTACATCTGAGCTCCTTTGGCTACGATGGTTTCTCAAAGACTTAGGTGTATTTACATCCTCTGCTACTCCTCTTTATTGTGACAACCAGAGTGCTATTCATATTGCTCACAATGATGTCTTCTATGAACGGACTAAACACATCGAGATTGATTGTCATTTTATCCGTTATCATCTTGTCCATGGTGCTCTCAAGCTGATCTCAGTCTCCTTTAAAGATCAACTTGCAAATATCTTCACCAAGTCACATCCTAAGGGACGCCTTCGTACTTTGGTTGACAACCTCAAGTTGGTCTCACATCTACCTTGAGTTTGAGGGGGGCTATTAACGTGTATAGTGTTGTAGGCTTTAGGCCCAACTAGATTATTTGTGTAGCACACATTCTTGTACTACACTCTTACTTGTACTACACTCATATGCCTCTTATATAAAGGCACTTGTGTATATTCTTTCATTGAGAAATACAATACAATTATTCAATATTTCTAATACTTAAAGTGGTAAGTCATGGTTGTTGATAGACGAAAACATTGAAAAGCTAAAGATAATGATGGGTTTATATTCCTTTACCATCATAGCTTATCCTATCAGCTAATTGTATAAAGAGTCATGTCATCTACTGTATTTGTCTACCTTTTATTTTTTGATGAACTGAAAAAACACTGTATTTGTCTACCGGTTGGTGTTAAGTTTTGAGTTCTAAAATATAGACATTAATGAAAGAGAGAAAGAAGTGATATGTCAATCATATGCGATTTCCTTGGTCCTTTTTATATGATAATGAATAACCACGTGTGGATTTTTGTTTCTCTAACGGGGATGTGGAATTAATTATAAAAAAGAGGAAAGCTACATATACACATTAATTGCTGATGATATTTGGCCAGATTGTAACTTGTAAGTCATGATTGTACGCTAGATGCTAATATCATTTTCCTTTGATTTAGTCAGAAAAAGAAGAAAAAAAAAAAGAATGCAAGCTAGATGATGTTAACTTTTTCTTTTTCTTTTTTCAAAAAGGAAAAGAGATTGCAGAAGTCAATGATAGTTTGGATGATTGTTAGTTTGTTACCATTTGAATAGGATAACATTGAAATCAACATAATGAACATGGGGAAGGCATATTCAAAGTATTCAATAATCAATGAAGTAAACAGATGAGATGAGAATCGTGAGATAATATATGTTTTTCCTCTTTGAAAAGGTATATATTAATCTTAGTATTGCTAGCTCTGTTGACACTCACATATATGTTAACATTTACTGTAATCTGAAAAGAGCATATATGTGGAGTGCATTAGGATGAGTCTTGTTGAGGTGCTTATTTGCTTTAAGTACTATTGGAAAAAAAACGAGAGATTTTTTAAAATTTTTATTTTTTATTTTGAGCGTGTAACTAATTGGTCAAAATAAGTTAAAAAAGTAAAAAGAAAAATGTTTTTTTTGAATCAAACGCATAAACATAGTGGATGTGTGAAAACGCTCACATGTACTGTATTAAGATTGTAGCCTAATTAAAGTGATTATGGTCAAGGAATAAAGTCAATAAAGTTTGGATCTTCTCTCTTCAAAAAAAAAAAAAAAGGAATCAATGTATATGATTTTAATTGGTCCTTCAAAAGATTAGGAAGTTTTAATTAAAATCTTAATTCTTATGGATTAAAATGGAAGGCAATTATGGTTATGTGCAAGGTATAGGATAACTTTACAAGATGAATTTAGAAATTATTTTATTTTTTCATTAATTTCTAAAGGCTAATCAACCTACCAAAAATAAGAGTTCATCATAATAAAAAGTAAAAAAACGATAGATTTATCTCTTAAAAATACAAAAAGTTTGGAACAAAATTTGAAAAAAGAAGAAGTAAAAACTGGAAAATCTTTTTTCAAAGTATTGATCAGTTGTCTACCCAGCAGATCACAAATTTTTTATTTTGCCGATTTTTGTTATAGGATTTTTTTCATAACCTTTTGTGAGATGAAAATAAAGTTTTGTAAGTTCCGAGAACTCTATAAATAGGAGAATCATTAAAAAAAAATAATAAATAAATAACCCTACCGAAACTCATGTTTTGAGTTTTCTTTTCACAAAAACACCCAAAGAACACAAAATTTTCAGAGAAAAATTATTCAATTTAATCCAAAAAGAAAACTTAAATCAACCATCACTCAAAATCATCAACCTCAATCTTCTTCCCCAACTAAGTGAATGCACGCCACCTTGCTAGAGTCATTTGGTTTTGCAGTCATTGGAACCTTAGAATTGATAGATGGCAAGTTCAATCTCCTTCCCATTTGATTGAGTTATTTCTTGATCCTCCTTCATCTCTCCAATTCGATAAGGAGCAAAGAACTGCAAAAAATTTGCTCTCTCCTAGGGATGGTTCTCTCCAAAGAACTCTCCTAGTAGTGCAGCATTGTCGTCCCTTTACAGAGGAGTCCGAGTCCCTGTGAATGACACAGTTATTCTCAAGCTAGTTGGGTTGTTTTTTTGGGGTTACAGGGAAACATTTCTTTTATCCCCCCTTTCCTTCTTGCTCTATTAGCTTAGCAATGGACGATTTGTCCAAACGATGGAAATCCTTCTCGCTAGCAGAGAAGGAAGGCACCGGCTTCTCCCTGAAGCCCGATCAAGCAACATCTGAGTTCTCCTTGGTTGCCAGGTTCCTTACGAGACGACCTATCAACCTTGATGCCATCACAAATACCTTTAACCCCCTTCAGGAGATCAAAAACGGGTTTTTGGATGAAATTCATTGGTGACCATCTTATCCTCTTCTCTTTTGACTCCAAAGAAGAGGTTGACAGAATTCTAGCAGCTGAACCTTGGAGCTTTGACAAATGCATCATGGTACTATCGAGGTATGATCACTCGGCACCAACTAATGCATCAGACATGACCACAGTATCCTTTTGGGTACAGGTGCACGATATCCCACTACGCTTCTGAAATTTGGAAGTGGCGAAACAGATTTATGAGGTTATTGGTTCGGTTAACCAACCGGAGAACCCAAATGAATGCAACGAAGGTACTTTTATATAGGCAAGTGTTAATGTGAACATATCCCTTCCTCTATGCCATGGTCGACTCATCACCCTTGACAACAATGAAGTCCATTGGGTCTCTTTTTAAGTATGAATGCCTCCTAAACCTATGCTATTGGTGCGGTTGCCTCACCCACCTTGATAAGGACTGTGAACGATGGATAGAAAGCAAGGGTACGTTGAACAAAGAGGAGCAACATTATGGGCCGTGGCTCAGAGCAGCTCCGTTCATGGCATCCAGGAAATCCTTTCTTTCTGTCCTGGGCTTCTACACCAGTAAGAAAATTGATAAACTCGGCCAAAGGCAAGCTGGAGCTCATTCCCAGCAGCGGGAATCCCCAACTACGATGGCAAGCGAATTCTCACAAGATTTGTCACCAAAAAACCAGAAGCACACCTTGTCACTGAAAATCATGGAACATGATGCGAACCACGTCTCGAACAGTCCCAAAGGTCAGCCAGCTACTGACACAGAATTCATGGGCCCTCATTTTTTGGTTCCCATGCTAAAGCCCACTCTTGGGTCAAAGCCCATTGCTTAACAATGAGCCAAAATCTATCAGAGGCTTACCTTCCAAATGCCCCCAAACTAAGCCCACTGATCCAAACCCCCTCAAGGACATTACCAATACCATCCTGGCCCAAAACCTGATGATTCCAGCTAATGACAAAAGATGGGTGATGATGCAACGTCCCACTCACATATTAGATGAGGCAAATGCTGTGGTCTCTTCAGGTAAATGTGGTCCACTACCAACCATAGAATACTCCAGATCCCATAAACGAAGAGCAACGCCAGGCGATGACTCCTCAACCCTTTCACCTCAAACAGTGGTGGTTGGTAAGCAGCCCTGCCGATTTCAATGAGTCTACTATTCTGGAAAGTACGTGGGCTTGGGAATCGGCACACCGTTCAAGAGCTTGAGAGGTACATTCGGGCACAAGATCCCACCCCCTCTTCCTGGCTGAGACATGGGTAGGTGAAGCTAGGCTGATTAGTTTATGCGCAGAGTTGGGTTTTGATCACTACTGGGTTACTCCGCAACCAAATCGTTTGGGGTGCCTGGCTTTGTTTTGGAAGAACACAATAAAGATTGAAGTTGTCTCATCGTCGTCGAATCATATAGATGCTGTGGTTGGGGTTTCGATGGACGAGAAGCAGTGCCTTACAAGTATATGGTTTCGCTGATCCAACTAAGAAAGGGGACACTTGGTCTCTTTTCTGACAGCTCCACTCGAGACCTTTGATGCCATGGCTGTGCGTCGGGGATTTCAACGAAACCCTCGAGTCCTATGAGAAATGTGGTCTGGGTCCGAAAAGCAAAAATCCAAATGAAAGCTTTCCGAGACATGTTGGACGAGGTTGGGTTAAAGGACTTGGGTTTTTTAGGAAAGAAATTCACTTGGAAAGGTCAACGCCGCAGTGGTTTGGTGCATGAAAGGCTGGACCAAGCTGTTGCAAACAACCAATGGCTCTCCAAAAATCCAGGTACGAAAGTCCAACACCTCCACTCTAACTCCTCAGACCACCAAGCCATTATTGTAAAACCCGATGGCATCATCCCTAGACCAAACCGTCCCTTCAAATTTGAACAAATGTGGCTACGAGACAGAGGGTGTAGTGACACGGTCACTAGTGCCTGGGGTCCGCCTATAATGGGGGCTACAATGCCGGTGGTAGTAGGGAAAATTCAAACTTGTGGGGTAAAACTCTCAGAGTGGAGTAAAAATAGCTTTGGAAGCATTAGGAAGTTGCTTGAAGAAAAGAAGAAGCTCCTGGCCAAAGCTAAATTGGTAGCAGCAAAGGGTGGGGATCAAATATTGGTAAAAACTCTCCAAAAGGAAATTAATGCTCTGCTCGACAAGGAAAGCTAGATGTGGCAACAATGCTCAAGGGTGTTCTTTTTGAAGTGTGGAGACAGAAATACCTCTTACTTCCACAATAAGGCCTCCCAACGGTTCCGAAGAAATCGAATACTTGGCTTAAAAAATAACCAAAATGTTTGGTGTACGGAGGAGTCTTAGATTAAGAACATTTCCTTTAAGTACTACCAATCCCTGCTCTCATCCTCTGCCCCATTCGACTTTGATGAAGTCCTCTCCAAGATTCAGCCTTCAGTGACTGATGATATGAACTCAATGTTGCTTTGGCAATTCAAACAGAGAGGAAGTAGAAGCCGCTATGAAGCAAATGGAGCCCATCACAACCTTGGGCCTTGATGGCATGCCCCGCTCTTCTTCCAGTCCTTCTGGAGCATTGTGGGTGAGGATGTCTGTTCTGCCGTCCTTGACTGCTTGCAAAACTGTAAGATTCCATTTGATATAAACACTGTACTCATATTGCTTTAATTCCAAAGGTTAAATCTCCGAAAACAATTACTGAATATTGTCCTATAAGCTTATGCATTGTGATCTATAAATTGGTGTCTAAAGTGTTAGTAAACAGGCTTAAAAGTATTCTCCCCTTAGTAATTTCAGAAAACCAGAGTGCTTTCTAGGCTGGTAGAGTAATCACGGATAACATCCTAATGGCTTTTGAAACATTGCACTATATGAAGCATCACCAAGTAGGCAGTTCGGGTTTCATGGTCTTGAAGCTCAACATGAGCAAAGCATACGACTGTGTTGAATGAAAATATTTGGAACTTGTGATGAAGAGAATGGGATTTGCAGACAATTGGGTGGCCTTAACGATGGAGTGTATCTCCTCGGTCAGCTACTCGATCCTTATCAACGGTGAGCCCTCACCAATCATACACCTAGCTAGAGGCATCAGGTAAGGGGACCCATTCTCCCCTTATTTGTTTATTTTCTGTACGGAAGGCCTCCATAGCCTGATTCAACATGCTGCAGCTTCAGGTCAAATCAGGGGTGTCTCTATATGTAAGAAAGGTCCTCGGCTAACTCACCTTTTCTTCACTAATGACAGCTTGCTTTTTTGTAGAGCTTCTTTAGCGAAATGCCACAAGATTCAAGATCTTTTGTGTAGTTATGAAAGAGCTTCTAGTTAGCAATTAAATAGGTCAAAAACATCCCTCTTCTTCAGCAAATCACCCTCACTGAAATCCATTGATCAGATTACTAATTTCCTTGGGGTTCAAGAGGTCAAACAGTATGAAAAATACCTCGGCCTGCCGACCCTAGTGGGTAGAAATAAAAAGGCCAGGCTTATGTTCATCAAAGAAAGAGTTTGGGCCAAGTTGCAGGGCTGGAAGGAACAACTTCTATCTCAAGTGGGGCGGGAGGTGTTGTTAAAGGAAGTAGTGCACACTATTCCAACCTTCGCCATGAGTTGCTTCAAACTCCCCGTCACCCTGTGTAATGACATTGAGTAGCTAATCCAAAAATTCTGGTGGGGCCATCGAGGGAACCAAAGGAAAATACATTGGTCAAAATGGAGCATGCTTTGCCTCCCAAAGGAACTGGGTGGTATGGGGTTCAAGGAATTACAGAAATTTAACGTCGCCATGTTGGCAAAGCAAGTGTGGAGGCTACTTGAAGATAAAAACTCTCCGTTTCACCATTTTTTCAAGGAAAATTTTTTTCCAAATGGGAATATTTTTACAGCAAAGGAAGTTAATGGCTCCTTTGCCTGGAAAGCATCCTTAAAGGAAAAGAGGTCATCCAAAAGGAGCAAAATGGGGAGTAGGAAATGGCAAGAATATCCTTATCTACTAGGATAGGTGGTTGCTTGACCCCCAATACACTAATATCCAATCCCCTCCCCTTTTTTATGGCTGTGATGCGCAGGTGTCAGTGTTGATTGATAAGGAGAGATGCTGTTGGATTGAAGATGCAATGGACAACAACTTCATACCCCATGAAGCTAGGATGATCAAATCTATTCCCTTATGCTTCTCTGATGCTGAAGACAAGTTGTACTGGCTGAGCATGGTGGATGGGGCTTATTCTGTCAAGGCAGGCTACAGATTTCTGATTGATGACGAGCTAATCCCAAATGTAAGTCCACTGCCTCCCTCCCATCTGAAGACTACATGGAAGGGGCTTTGGAAACTGGGGGTCCCTAACAGAACTAAAACTCTAATGTGGCGTGCAATCTTGGATGCTCTTCCAACTCAGGTCAACCTCATAAAGAGAAAAGTCCTCACTGATGCTACCTACCAGCTTTGTGGGCTAGAACAGGAGTCTACATTACATGCCCTTTGGTCATGTTCGAAACTAAATGGGGTCTGGGATGTGCAATTTAATTCGCTAAGGGATGAAGCGAAAGAGTGTGTGACTTTCCTGGAAGTATTTCAAATGTGCATGGAGAAAGCCCACCCCTCGGATTTGTTTTCTATGTTAACATCACAAGTCTGGCTCAAAAGGAACAAGCTAAAGAGGGGTGAAACAATGGCCAACCTGCGATTACTTAACTCTTTGGTGAGTGTTGCTCTTCTGGAATTCCAGCATGCTCATACTGTAGAACCATCTCCTCCTTTACCCATATCCAAATCAAATGGGAGCCTCCCCTCACGGATTGCTTCAAAATCAATTTTGATGGCGCGGTCTTTCAGGAAAAGGGTGAAGCAGGTTTAGGAATCATTATTCACAATGACCATGATCTAGTTATGGCTGCATTAACACAAGTTATTCTTCTGCCCACTTCGGTGGAGACAGTGGAAGTGTTGGTAGCAAGGAGGCTCTAATCTTTGCAAAAGAGCTCACCTTCGATCATATCATCCTGGAGGGTGACTCCGACATTGCCATCCGCGCTATGGAGGGTGAAGGTTACTCTGCTGCAAGCTTCGGACATATCCTCTCTGACATAAAGGCCCTGGCTGCTCATTTCAGGCATGTGGTTTTTAGGCACACTCGTAGGCAGGGAAACAAAGTTGTTCATAACTTAGCAAGAGCAGCTTGCAATTTTTATCCTTTTTGTACTTGGATTGAGGAAATCCCTGTAGTTTCTGTTGTTGACTATATTGCGGAAATTATTAATGAATAGTATCTCCCTTCCCTTAGTTTTGGGGTTGGTTTCTTAAAAGAAAAGGATAAGGAGCAAAGAGATGAATTCCTTGTATTTGGAGCTCTAACGTTAGACTTTATTTGGATGTGGAGGAATAAGGCAATTCATGAGAGATCTCTTCCAGTGGAGGGTCAGGTTAGCAAAAGCCTTAATAAGTTTTTTTTGGAGCATTGGTGGTCCAATGTTCAAGTGTTGACAAGGGTTCCAGCTAGAAGTAGTGCCAAGTGGTGTTGTCCAAACCAAGGTAAGATAAAATTGAACTATGATGTGGCAATAGGAGATTTATCTTCATGTATAGAAATTGTTGCCAAAGATTGGAGAGGGAAGTTGGTGTTTGCAATTTCTAAGAAAGACAACACCAATATCACTGTTCAAGCAGAAGTTAATGTCATCCTATTAGTTGTCCAGATTGCTCTTAATTTCTCTTTTTGTAGATGTGTTATAGAGAGTGACTGTAAAGTTTGTATAGATGCCATCAAAGCTGGTGAGAACTTAGTTCCATGGAGACTTTTGAATTTTAATTGACTCAATTAAGAATATAATTAGTGACTCTGACCATGTTTTTTTTAACTGGGTTTGTAGGTAGGCTAGTCAGGCTGCTCATGTTCTAGCCAATTGGTCCCTTAACTAGTCTTTGTTTGGTTCTTTTAGATTTGGGATTTGGCCCCCCAAGTTATGATAATGTTATCTTGGCTGAGGCATTTCGGGCTGTTGTATCTGTTATGGTTTAATAAAGTATTTTATTTAGCAAAAAAAAAGAAAAGAAAAAAAAAGAGGACGTAACACTCATGTGATGCCATTAGGAACATTTTGCAAGAGATTTCGGTATGGACTTCCTCTTAAATTCCCATTATTTTTCGTATTATTCAACTCTTTTTGTTTATCGCTCCTAGACTTTTTGTAAAATGGTTATCCCAATTTCCAAACAACCCTTTTTTTGAAGGCTACTTGAAACTTTAGAGGCATAAATGCACAACACACATGCTTACTCTAAAATCAAAGTTAAATTACCAAAAAATTTATAGTTTACTATTAAATTCGGTCAAAGAGTTTTGTAACTTTATAGATATTAATCTCATATATATAATTATTGAATTATCAACATAAAATAATTCCATTCCTTTCATAAAAGAAGATCTTTAATTTGAAAATATTAGTAATTGTGTTGGTTTGACCCAAGTCACATAACCCATAGACCAAGGATTGTTAGTTGAGTGATTGTAAGATTACTCATCCTAATAGTGAGTTAGAAAACAAGTTAGAAGTTACTCATCCTATCTTTAAATACTATTAAAAGTTAGAAAACAATTGACCAATCATCCTAATAGTGGGTTTAACCCTATTTATCTTTAAAAATTCCTATATTTACAAGTTAGAAAACAGATGACCAAGAGAGAAATTGTGAGAATTTAACAAACATACAATTTTTGAGAGCTCTTTTGAGCAAGTCTTTTTTCACTAGAGACATCATCAAACATACCCTAAAATTCGAATCGTGAGAATTTCATAAGAGACTCTGGTAACATCTCTAACGACGCTTTAAGAATTATAGAGGTCATGTGGAGGAGTTCTTAAAGCAAGTAAGAAAAGATCTAGCAAGTGAGTAATCGACGGTTCCTATGAGCTATGTGAATATATAGCCCATCTTATACATATATTCAACAAAATCCCTCTCCCATACTTTTGGTGGTAGTATCCTTTTCCCGTACTTGTTATAAGAACAGATCTATTTACGTTATGCTAGCACGTGTGGGACTTTGTTTTCCTCCATGAGATGTATTAAATTTCATATGTATGCCAATTTTTGCGTGTATCATATTACTGCATTTTACTAACTTAATTTGGATGTTGGACTTTCGCCGTTTGACTTGGATAACAGTGGAATCAACATCATATTTATAAACATGGTGAAGGCAGATTCAAAGATCAATAAAGTAAAAAAGATGAGAGAATGGTCTATATGTTTTTACTTTTTGAAAGGTATATCATACACATATGTTAACCCTAGCATTGCTCTATTGTCAAATATATATGTTAAACCTTGATTGTAATTTGGAAAGAGCATATATGCAGATGTGCATTTGGATGAGTCCTGTTGAAGTATTCATTTGCTGCAATTATTATAGAGAATAAAGCTATTCTTCTAGCTTAAGGTCCGTTAAAATAGACTCAAAAACTTTGAAAAGCGCTCACAAAACCTGTGACCCAATTAAAGTGATTAGGGTCGAGGGATGGAGTTTCGATAATTCTCATATTCAAACCAAAAAAAGGAATCAATATATATACAAAATTTGTGAAGACTTCCTCATGTCACTTCCATGAGACTGCTACCCTTTTGTTTTATTTCTCCTCTCCCACTTGCTTTTTAAGGAACAAATCTTTGAGATGGAGCTCATAAATATCAATTAAGTTTATAGACTTTGAGTTTTTCATCAGAATTTTTTACACCTTGTCTTTTCTTTGTGTTATGATGGGTCCAAAAATGAGATCAATGGGTGATAGAGTAGTGTCAACTTTTTTTAAAAATTATTATTATTTTATTTATTTTAGAGAATCAGAGTGTGAACTATTTGGTGAAAAATTCTGTGGCAATGACAAAATTGGATAAATATAGTATGGTAAAGCTAATGTAGCTTATTATACAGGGAACTAGTAACAAGCATCACTCTTCTTTTGGGTAATTATGTCGAGCATAACTCAAATAATTAATGTCTATTTGTTAGCATTAGTTTATTGGAAAAGTAATTCCGAGTCTCAAAATACAATATTAGAGTGGGTTTTGGACCTCTTGGTAAGTGTCGTTCGTTACCTTTTGTTATTCTTCTATAATATTCTGGGAAATCTTAGAATAGGGTTCTTCTTCTATATTTCTTTCTGAAAATTTGATAAACAGTAATAATTTTCTAATGGGAATAATAGAATTTAGATCTTTTAGTGTTGGCTATCCATGACAAATATATTTTGTAATTTTGGGTTATGAGCATTAATTGGGTTGAAGAATGAAGTTTTTGGTTCACTATGGTAGTCTGAAGATCTTAGTCAAGCTAAATCCTATGGTCAGTAGAGTGAAACTGGACTTTGGAATGTTTAACTTTAAGAGGGAGATTGCAACAAAATATTTGACTTTGACTAATTGACTTGAGAAACTTACTTAGTCTTTAGCTAGAAGAACAATGAATGTATGATTTTTATATGATTTGTAGATGATGGGCGAATCAACTAAAATATTTGACTTTTGCAACCAGGAATATTGTCAAGACAAGGCTTCACAATAAAATTTGATTTATATCTCTTTGATTTTGCATATTAAGAGGGAGATTGCAACAAAATTTATTGCATGATCAGCCATAAATAATTTTTGGGATTCAAATTAACATTGATTTCCATTTATATAGGTGATTGGATTGAAATGCATAATTATTGTTCTATTTGAATCTTAGTATATTTCTTGTTCTTGAGAGGCAAAAGTTTGTTGTTTCATGCAGTGACCCCTCTTAATGTGAAATTCCAGTTTTGTCAATTTTTTTTTTTTTTTTTGTTGTTGAGGAAATTCCTGTTTTGTCATTGATTGCACTCAAATTTGTAACATTAGTTTCATTTAATATTATTTTTATCACTAGAAATATATTTTCACATAATATAATCTCAATTTTTGAGATGATTAAATATGATTACATGAAGCTTAGTAAAACATTATCCGAATTTTTAGTCAGTGGTTAGGGTCTTGGTGTAGAGTAAGCATTGTTCTCAGATTCTCGAATGGTTTTTTTTTTTTTTTTTTTTTTTTTTGTCACTAAAAATATATTTTTACGTAATATGATCTCAATTTTGATGATGATTAAACACGATTGCATGAAGCTTAGTAAAACACTATCCAAATTTGTATTCAATGGTTATAGTCTTGGTGTAAAATAGGCATTGTGCTCAAATTTAGTAAGCAACCATATATCTCTGGTTTGGTTTTATATATATTATTATTGTTGTCTCTAACTTCTTGGGTGGGATTGAAGTTACGTTATAGTTTAACTTACAAGTTACAAACTTACAATCTTACATAAGGAAGCATATATATATATATATATATATATGGATCCCCACTTGGGTTCCTCATAGGCCCGTATAAATAAGCCTAAAAGACATAGATTTGTCACAATTGGTTTTCCCTCTTACCCATTTGTTCTTGGGGTTAGCTTTATAAGCATTAAAAAAAAAAAAAAAAAAAGTTGTAAAATGGAATCATTTACACTACAATGGCCAGCTTGCTGACTTCATTACTTGCATTGTGCTTAACAATAATTAAAAATCTACTACAGCCCAAATTAATGGAAATGGGCCTCCACTTTTTCTCTTTTGTCGTTTTGGCATTTGGTTTTGCAGTTGCTCGTTAGAGTGTGTGGTTTTTATCCACCTCTCAACTTAGCAATTGCAAAATGCAGTTCTTCAGATTTTAAAATTGGGCTTCGCAAAGGTCGGCTGTCCACATTAGTTTAAGCTGGGCCCTATCGATGTTGATCTATTGTCTGTCTAAAGCTGACTTATCAAACTATCAAACTTAAACTGGGCTCAATGAAATTAGGATATCTAATAATCCAAACCTAGGATTTTGTGAGATTAGTATTCAAAATTCACCGAGTATGCATTAAAAAAAACACACACACACCAAAGAGGGGGTGGGAGGGTGGGGTTAGTGCTCAAGTGAACATCTCATAATTGAGTGTGTTCATTGCAATACTCTTATGATTTAGGCTGTACATTACAAATGCTCTAATAGTTTTAAGATGAATAGTTAATTTTGACACTAAATTTGACAGGACAATGTTTTTCTTCAAAATTCTTCAAATTCCCCATAAATTGTTTTATTAGATGTGAATTTTGAAAATGTAATTGTTGATTTGCATATTCTTATTATATCCTCCATGTTTGTAAAATTTTAAGAAAATCAAAGATCAATAACTATACTATCAATCATATGTTAAAATTTCAAAGTTTTTGTGATTTAAAATTTGCAATAAAAAATAAGTTTATTGATCAAATAATAAATAACATCCAATTTGAATGAAATTTTACATATATGTTAAGAATATAAAAAACATGTAATTTAACAGTTAAATTTTCAAAATTGAGATTCAATAAAAACGATATGAGAAATTTAAAGGGTGTCTCCCCAAATTAGTTTGGAAAGAAACCTTTTCCAATTAGACATTGGGGGGATTGACATTAAAATTTAACATTAAATTATAGTATTAATTGTAAAATTTTGCAAACATATCCCTGTAATACTAAATAAGAAATAGGTTTGAACAACAATGCATAGTGGAGGCAAATTACGGCCTTCATGTTGAGTGAGCTTAATTTCATCCTAAAACAAAATTTTAAAACTTTTAAGCATTTATTTATTTATTTTAAAGTTACAATTTTACTTTTGTACAATATAAAAAAAAGGATTGGGTTCAAGTTACATCTGGTGTAACTCTAAGCAATGTTACACCACCCAATAACTTGTTATAGAATTCATATTTTGAAAATCCCACCGTTGAATTACATGTTCTATATGTTCTTAACAATCATGCCAATTTTCAAGTCAATTGGATGTTATTTACCATTTGATCTATAAACTCATCATTTATGCATTATTTTAAACTACAAAAACTTGAATTTAAAAAATTAATTGATGACATGGCTATTAATCTTTGATCACCTTGAAATTTTGCAAGCATGGAGAATATACAAAGATAATGTAATTTAACGGTGGATTTGTCAAAATTTGCATCCAATTAAAAAATATTGAGTGGTGTAACATTGCTTAGAGTTACACCAGTTGTAACTTGAACCCAACTCTAAAAAAAAGATGTAAATAAGTTCATCTAAACCTAAAATATTAGAAGTGCAATTTCTAGAAAGGGACAGGGTTGGTTGGTTTTTTTTGGTATACTTACTTTCAAGTGGTTTTTCTTTTTCCACCACTGGAATAACTGGCCATTAGTCGTAGATATCAATTAAGCACTAGTTGTTGATTTTATCAAACCTAACATAGTCCGCGCGTCAATACTTGGGCTTTATATAATCAGAAGTTGGGCTTGCATTCATCTCTGACTTGTTGGATTGGATCCTTGTTCCAGATGATAGAGATGGGTATGGGCCCTTTCTTCCATTTATTATGTGTGTGTGTGTATCCAACTATCCTGATTTCTTGTTGCCCTTGCTCTGCTTAATATCTATGCATCTTTCTTCTTTGTTATTTAATGTAAAAGGTATTATCCAGCCAAAAACAAAAATAAAAACTATTTTTTTTATTATTAATGTGAAAATAATACTCACTTGCCATTGAAAAAAAAAAAAAAAAAAATTCATTACTCCTTGTGGGATTTATATTCGGTGTAATAATTTATAATTTAATGTGAGAGAAAAATGTCAAAAAAATAAAGAGGTAAAAAATTAGAAATTAAAAGATTTTTTAATTTTAATTTTAATTTTTTATCCAAGGACTAAGATCAAAAGTGCTTTTAATCTTAGCCCTTCAATGTGGTGTTACATATATAGTGCAATAACCTTAGCTACAGCACAAGATCTCAATTCTTCCTTGTGAACTTAAAAACAAAACACATAAATGTCCCCCACCCCAAGCAAAAATAGGTAAATTGTAACAATTTTTTTTTCTGAGAAAAAATTTGTAACTATCTATCATAAATTATATGGTTTATTTATTTATTTAAAGAATGAAATTATCAGCTTATTTGTAACATGTACCATATATTTCAAACTTTTAAAATTAACATCCTATTTGGAGAGTATTTTACAATACTACTCCCCATCTAAATTAGTTAGAGTTCAAATTAGTTGTGCACCTTATAATAGTCTCATAATTTTGTGTGGAGTAACCTGTGTTTTGATTGGAGGGAAGTTTTCAAAAATAAAATCCCTTTTAAAGTTAAAATGTGTAAACCACCCTAAGTATCCAACCCAAGTACATTAATTCCATTGTCTTAAACATGAAACACCCAAATACTCTTAAAAACTTTACCAAACCCAATAACCTAGTTATTTTATTTTATTTTATTTTTATTTTTACTAAGGTACATGAAGAGCCTCACTCTAGCTCATTGTTTAACCAAAAATAAAATAAAAAAAATAAAACCCAAACCTCCATAAGTACAAATAGAAATGAAACATAGTAAACAATAATATGGATTTAGCATTTACGAGGGAGGTTGGATTTCAACTTGCCTGAACTTTGTGTGACATATTAAGGTATGTCATTTAAGCTTTATGACATACTTTAATATGACAATATTTTTCTAGATTCTAGTTAACTTAAATTGTAAAGTCTTTGATAATTAAATAAGAAATCTGAAGTTTAATCTCCGCCTAATCATAAAACTTATTGGTATCTTAGTTTGATGAAAAACTTTCTAAAAAAAAAAAATGACTATTTTTTTTTTATAATAATACTCTCGTTTTCCGTTGTGGTCAGTCCATATAAGATTTGTATTAATTTACTGCGACACTTATTTGTTTTGTGAGTAGAAGAACACCATAGATCTCAAAAAAAAAAAAAAAAAAAAAAAAAAAAAACTCCATTAATAGGGTTAGAAGTTAGAACACGCATCACTATGTAGTTGAACTTCCACGTCCTTGTTTGAATTAGTCTTTTTTTTTTTTTTTTTGATGATCTTGTTTGAATTAGTCATTGAAGTTGACTTTATTGGTGAAATATATGACAAAGACGTAGTGATTTTTAATGTGGACCGAAGAATGAAGCGATGCAACTTTAATGTGCAAGTTGTCCAACCATCAAGAAGGTTTATTTGGTTGATGCCTCAATTTTCTACAAGTTGTTCACATCTTAGAATTTATTTTGAAAAGTATTATGTTTATAATATTTTCATAACAAATTTCAAATTATAAGTTATTAGTGAGTAAAAAAATAATTTAAGCAATTATAATTAATAACAACTTACCAATTACTATTTATAATTTATTATAAAAATATTGTAAACGAACCATTTCTCATTCGCTTTTACTTCTTATTTTTCACTTATTAATGCGCCAAGGCAACCCTTATTTTCTTAATTGTGAAAAGTGCAACCACCTACAGGGTACAGATAAACTTGCCGCCTCTTGAGTCTCTATCTTACTTTCCCCTTTAAATATTGAGGAAATATAGGAATACATGATTAAAAAATATTGAATATTGGTTTCAAAAAAAAAAAAAAATTGAATATTGATGCATGCCCTGGGCCCTAGCAACGACCAGCCATTCCAGAAAGAAAAACCCCAAGTGGAACAACAAAATTAAAAAAAAAAAAAAACCAAAATAAAATAAAATAAAAAATAAAGATGCGTATGTGATGCGGAGTGGATACGTTGTATGTACATGCATGTCCTTTTAAGAGAATCTTTCTAATTAGCGCGGGAAGTGTGAGTGTTTGACTAATTTAATCATCTCTAGAAATTTCACAACTAAATTGAAATTTGAAAAAAAAAGTAAGGTTGTAATTATCTGATTGTCAGTAACAATTTATTTAGTTGAAATTAAATTTTTTTTGTTGAAAATATTATAAATAAAGTTAAAAAATATCTAAAATAGTATAGTGAGACTCATAAATAATACCAAAACAACCACCTACAGGGTACAGATAAACTTGCCGCCTCTCGAGTCTCTATCTTACTTTCCCCTTTAAATATTGAGGAAATATAGGAATACATGATTAAAAAATATTGAATATTGGTTTCAAAAAAAAAAAATATTGAATATTGATGCATGCCCTGGGCCCTAGCAACGACCAGCCATTCCAGAAAGAAAAACCCCAAGTGGAACAACAAAATTAAAAAAAAAAAAAAAAACCAAAAAACCAAAAAAATAAAAAATAAAAAATAAAGATGCGTATGTGATGCGGAGTGGGTACGTTGTATGTACATGCATGTCCTTTTAAGAGAATCTTTGTAATTAGCGCGGGAAGTGTGAGTGTTTGACTAATTTAATCATCTCTAGAAATTTCACAACTAAATTGAAATTTGAAAAAAAAAGTAAGGTAGTAATTATCTGATTGTCAGTAATAATTTATTTAGTTGAAATTAAAAATTTTTTGTTGAAAATATTATAGATAAAGTTAAAAAATATCTAAAATAGTATAGTGAGACTCATAAATAATACCAAAAAGTGTACTAAAACCTATAAATAATAGCAAAAATAAGTTAAATAGTAAAAAAATTAACTTTTTACGCTAATGTCAAATGCACATTAAATATAGTTTTGATATAGTTTCTGCATTAGAATTCATTTTTCTCTCCCTTTGTGTACATGTGTTTGTTAAAATAAAAAAAAAAAATTGGATATTATAATAAGCTCACGGGCCAACCCCATCCATGGTGTACACAAAAACAAATAAAAAAAATTTCATATTTGATTGATGTAATTGATTGTTAGTTGTATAAATAGAAAAAGTAGTTTCGGTGAGTTAAAATAAAAACCAATAAGGAACGTATCAACTCAACTATTATAAAAATTATTGTGATTTGTGTGTGTGTGACTGTGTGTGTGTGTGTGTGTGTGTGTGTGTGTGTGTGTGTGGGGGGGGGGGGGGGGGGGGGTAGCCTTACTTGTTTGGAGATCCGACAAACTACACGTGGTATGCAAGGACTAAACCAAAACCAATAATAAACAAAGCTATATGTAGGCCAAAACAAAGGTGTTGTTTCAACTTCCAATTCAAGTAGAAACAAAAGTGATGTGCGCGTAAAGTCAAAGTCTGGCTTGATTTAAGTCAAGCCACACGCCCAGAAATGAGAACATCCCTTGAAAAAAAAAATAGAATATATAGGGCCTGTTTGGATAAGCTGTTTCAAAATGTGCGTTTTAAAAACTAGAGTTTTTAAATCGTGTGTTTTGAAAACTCCATTTTAAAAATCACAGATAAGTGTTTGGTAAAAATGTGAAAATATGCGTTTTCTATTTTTAAAGCCATATTAAGCGTTTGGATAAGCTGTTTTAAAAATAGCTGTTTTGAGTGTAAATTCCAAAAAAGGACTTAACTATTTTTTGAAGGTTATATTGTCATTTATCCGAAAAATTAAACACCAAAATAGAAATAATAAAAATATTGTTTACAACCCACAAATGAATCGAGTTATTTTGTCACGAACAAATTTCATCTCCTCATCTTGTATATGTTCAACGTTTGCCTGTCTGCTACTACCTTCTCCATTACTATTGCTTCTTGGAATGTCCAAGTCATGTTCATCCCAATTGAATCCCTCGTCCTCCCTATCATGTTTTTTAATAAAATTATGCAAAACACAAGTAGCAACTATAATGTTTCTTTGGTGCCTAATGTCATAAGATGGCATTTGCTTCAAAATTTTCCATTTATTCTTCCACACTCCAAAAGTTTGCTCAATCACAATAGAGAAAATGAGTAAACATTTAAAATTATGTAACTGGATAAATCAAAATAAGTATCTATCATACAACAAAAGCCTACAAAAGTATCTACCTAATCTTCATGACTGCCCATAACGTCTGTGACAAAAACCCCCTAGGTAGACTCAAAGACAACTTATCTTAAGAGCACCTTACAGTTAATGTGTTCTTAAGTAAATAATACTTTAGGAGCACCTTATACAAAATGGCAATAATACTACTGTCAGAGTACTATAAGCTCAGTTTCTTATAGGCCAAATTCAGAACATGATACCTAACCTACATCAATCCATCAGCACCCACCCCCCACCCACCAATCCCCAACCAAAAAAAAAAAAAGTCCCACCTACAAAAGCAGTAGAAACTTCATAAAGGCATCCAGAATGGCATCTAGCTAAGAGCCTTAACTTGTTTTGATAGTTAAACTTTCTAGGGGTAGACAATCCTTTAACATTCAGGGGCAGTGAGCAATTTGCCACAAGTTTAAAGGGAAAACATGAATTTTTTCAAAAAATTCATTCAGAGTAAAGGTTAAGTAGAATAATAAAACTAACTTAAATCATGCATTCACAGTCAATAGAATAAAATAAGCATTTGGAATCTAAACCGTGGTCAACTCTAATAACCAAGGAAGTCATCTATCTAGTTATTAAATCATGTCTTGCTGGCACACTTTAGTCAGGAAATCATCTGTCACTTTGCCATAGAAAATTTTGGAAAACGTAAAACGAAAGTCTGAATATCAAGAAATTCAATATAAAACAAACACAATAACATTTTACCCTTCCTCTAGAAGCATAATAGAATTGTTTGCACTCTCTGTACCTAATCTCAATTCTTTGATTTACCTCAAGGTCTACAACATATCAACTGCTGAAAGGAAAAGAAACCTAAAAGGACTACCTTATATAATAGTAAGAAAAATGAATTTTAGTAACATTTTTCTTGTGTCAGAAGACAACCAAATGGCAACCAGAAGCTGATTGTCTCCAAGATATGAATTCTAAGAAGAATATATATAGTAATGTACTAACCAGCTACAGCAACCATGTCCAACAATTTAGAGATATCATAAATTAGACAAAGAGGGCCATGAGCTCTACCCTAAATGGCAGCTCCTGCAGTCTACAGTTAAACCAATGAGAGCAACCTTCCCCCTGACCCTTTCCAGCAACCAATACTGTTATTTATAGATCTTTGCAGTCTGCAATTAAACCAATGAGAGCAAACACCAAAGCCACAATAGACTATAATTCTAAGCTGCCAAAAACTGAAAAAATATATGAGTAACCAACTCCCCTTTGACAGCATCAGCTAACAACCTATGTCTTGATCAAATCATATGTAGTTAAAATCTAGAGCTTAAGTTCCTTGAAACCTACCAATTACTCAAGTTCAATCCCTTCATTATCTAATTAATTCCAAACAGAAAATAGATGAAATTGGGAATTGAAAACCAGTTAATCTCCCCAAAATCATAACTGATGCTTAGAACAGTGCCTGTATTATGGCTTGATCCCCACTATCTTCTATATATTTACTCTTAATAAGTGGTAAACTATATATATATATATATATATATATATGCATGCATTAAACAATCAAACATATTAGATAAACTGGGGACCTCTAATCAGATTCAGAAACTTCCATAAGATTCACTACAAAAGCACCATATATATATATATATATATATATGCATATATATTCCTTGCTTAGTTCAAATTGTCTTTTACAAATTGGAAGGCTAATGCCCAAATCAAACAACCAGTAAAGTAACTCCATCATATGCATCTGCAACTTAAAATTCTTAGAACAATCAAAAACCTTTTATTCATTGGCTCTAGTGTATCCTTATAGAAAATATGATTAATTCCACTTTCAAAGAGTTGCATTAATTCATGGAAAAGAACTTGGTACACTTCTAAAGCTACAAAAACTCTGCTGTTACAGAGGCTAAAGTCTAAGTAATACAACAAAGCCTAATTAGTTGAAGGATTTCATGGAGCACTAAGCTTGGGTTCAACTCATTCAGTTTTTCTATCCAACAACAATCAATTAAAATACACATTTCTTTCAGATATGCTTCTCTATGTATATATAACTCAATATGTAAAACTTCCAATGCTCTTACAAACAATACTCTGTTATAGGTAAAACAATTTCACACATAATAAACTAGCAATACATTTTAGTTTAGATTAGTAAACGGTAGAACTAGCAATAGAACAAACAACCTGAAATTTTCCATCAACCCCATATATCTGAATTTTTTTTTTTTTTAAACTTCACAACCAGTAAAGAAACAGCAGCAGCAACAACAACCTGAAATATTCTTCAAACCCATATACTATTCAATAAGAAAAAACTAATCCCATCCAATCCAAATGGTTTTGATCAACCTCATCTGTCAGAAATTATTTTAAAAACTTCACAACTAGTAAAGAAACAGCAGCAACAACAAATCCCTCAGTCATGTAAGTTCTAATATTTTGAGTTTATTCAGTCATCTAAATTAACATGCAAAAGCCCAAATCAATATAATTATTACAGAGATGGGTAATGGAGAATGTTTACCTGGAAATCGTGATGCAGAACGACGATGATAATCGGAGAGAGTAACAGAGAAGAAAGAAGTGAACATCGTGAAATTGATGAGGAGAGAACCAAGACTGATGAGATACATATATATCGTGAAGGGATAGGCTAGGATTTCAGTAAATAATTTCCTGAAGTTGAGGCTAATTTGGGTTTTCAGCCGAAACAATTAGCGGCAACCCAATTGTCCAAACCGCGCGATGCTGAAAAAGCAGAAGAAAACTTCATTTTCGGAATCGCAAAAATCTGCGGAATTGAAAACGCAATCCCACAGATATCGCCTAGCCAAACACATTCCCGGAATCGCGATTCGCGAAACTGGCGTTCTGTGCAATGTAAACGCCTAAACAAACGGGTTCATATTAACACCAAAAGCAAATGACTCTAAAATTCATATACTTGGCCCCACTCCCCTAAAAAATATACAAGCTAACCATGAAATTAAAAAATGAATAACAAGAAAAATAATTTAAAAAAAAAAAGTGCATATTCAGACAATAAAAAAACATCTTTAGACAAATCATAAATTCAATCTATACAAAAATAATAACAACAAATCAATTATAAATTTTAGCAAAACAAATTACAAAAACCTAATAACCATTATGAAATTTTTCCCACTCATTTGAGAGCTCTATGTTCATCTCAAATGACTCTACCTTCATAGAAGGTTTTATTTTTGGTTGATGCGTCAATTATCTGCAAGTTGGTCACAACTTTGAATTTGTTTTAAAAAATATTGTGTTTGATTATAACATTTTCACAACTAATCTTAACTGATAGGTTGTTATTAATGGATAAAAAAATAAATTTTCTTAGTATTTCCCATTTATTGCGCTAGGACAACATTATTTTCTTAATGTGAAAGGGCAACCATCTACAAGCTGGTTTATCCAGCAAAAATTTAAAAAAAAGGAGTTCACGACGTCACATTAGTCGGCTTTTTGATTTTTGATTATTATTATTATTATTATTATTTTTAATTTGGGGTTTATGTTTGTATTTTGAACTGCACTGTAATGTTGTTATCTTAGAAGAGTATTACTTTTATCGAGCCAAAAAAAAAAAGAAAAAAAAAGTGATCTATTCTATTTCCTAAAATTATGTTTATAGTTTTGAGTAATGCTAAACGTATGAAGAAGTTTCACTACTTTTTCTCGAAATTTTATGGAGATGACAAATTTTAATTGGTACAAAATTGCTTCCATATGAATTTATAACCAATCAAAATAATGCAGGCTCAAAACTTTGTGTAATTGACTCTTACTATATTTTTTTTCCCGGACGGAACGCTATAGCGCATTCTCTTGCTATAAGGGTAATTATTTCTTCCAATCTATCGAAAATATACCAACAGACATTCTTTATGTTGTTCAGGCCGATTTGGCCTCTTTGATTGAATGAAATTGATGCCTTTCTTCTCAAAAGGAAAAAAACAAAAAAGCAATTGGCTTATATATATTTTTTTGGGGTGAAAAGTTAATTAATTAATTTTTAAGATTGGCCAAATTATAATTATATTTATAAAAGGGGAGATTTTAAAACCTCATAGAAAATGAAATTAATAAACTAAATAAGAAAAATAATCTAAATTACCTTAAAAGAAAATCTAAGATTTTATTTATTTATTTATTTTTACCTTAAAGTTTGGGATTGTTTCATTTTGACTCTTTAATTTTGAAAATTTTTATTTTGGTCATTTATGATTGATTTTGTCTTTATATTGGTCATGTCCATTTCTATTATTACTCTAGTGAGACCTGGTTTTATATGAGTGATGGGTTCTAATATATGGTTGTTTTGTATTTGACACTTAACATTTAAAATAAAAAATTAAAAAAAATCAAGCCCGAATTTCCAAAATATAATAAAAATGAAATATAATTAACAATCAACTTTTACCATGGATAATTGGGAGCGAAGTTGGACTTTTTTATTTTTATTTTTTTTAATACAAGATATAATTTTTATTCTAGTCTAATCTAAGTATATATGTGTGTAAAATTCAATTTTGAAGACTTGAACCCTCACCCTTGCCTTAATATGTTTAATACTTTTTATTTTTATTAATGTGAGAATAGTATTCACTTGCCATTGAACAAACATAAAAAATACAAAAATCAGTACTCCTTTGTGGGATTTAAATCCAGTGTAATAGCTTATAATTTGACATATGAGAGAGAAATGTTAAAACAACAAAGCGATAAGAAGGCAGAAGTTATTAGGTTTATTTATTTTTTTATGCAAGGACTAAGATCAAAAGCATTTTTAATCTTAGCCCTTCAATGTGATGTTGCATAGTGCAATAACTTGTTCAACGGATTGAAAACTTTTGCTTTATGGTGTAATGCAGAAGCACCAACGGTGTTGGAAAAAAAGTAGAGGCTCTCATACCATGTGAATTATTGTAAAAATGGTTGGCCAATAAGTATATTATTATTATAAACTCTATAGTTTATTATTATAAACTATAGAGTTTAATTAGGCTGAGTAGGTAAGGAGAACAACACTTTGGTTAGTAAGGTGGATAATATATATATATATATATATATATAGGCACATGTAAAGTGTTAGGGATATGGTCCTAACCTAAACTCCTAATTATCTTTTCAAGGATTCTTAAGCTGCATCAGATTGGTGTGTGTTCCCACTTAGTATTTGCGATGATGTACCTATCATGTGGTATTTGTGAATTGCTTGGTGCACGTACGAGATGTCATGATAGTTATTGTGTGAGATGAAAAGTTTTTTTCTTTGTGTGCTTCATTAGACAGCTATAATCTGGGAGTCCAAATCTTCTGTCTTCTCAATTGTGCTCCACTTCATGTTCCACCAATAAAACTTGAACAGCTAACCTCTCTCATTAAATGAGACAATTAGCCTCTCTCATTAAAGTCAGAGTTATCTCATTTAATGAGAGAGACTAGTTGTCCAAGTTTTATTGATAGAGCATGAAGTGGAATACAATTGATGAGACAGAAGATTTGGACTCATAATCTGGCAATAAGGCTCTGGCCATGGTCAAGCAGCCAATGCTTACTGCGTACGTGGCAGCCATGGACGGCCTGGTTAGTTACACTTACATGCGAATGGACAGTCAGTTATTGTTAAAAGAGACCAGATAAGAAATAATGGGTTGTTATTGCAAGAGTATGCAGTAATTTTCTAGAAATAACATATATATATATATATATATATACACTACGTACTGTAAAGAGACCAGAGAAATAACGTATACTACTGTAACATTTTTTTCCCCTAGAACATAACACGAAACGTTTTATTTTTTTACAAGTTTCAATTTCACTAAGCAGATACATAAACTAGAATATATATATATATATATACACACACACATATATACACACGTTTTATTTTTTTACAAGTTTCAATTTCACTAAGCAGATACATAAACTAGAATATATATATATATATACACACACATATATACACACACATATACAGGTTCCAATTTCAGAGAAACTGGCATTACAAGAGGAAGTTTTCTCAACCAACTGGACTACACATCTGATGAAGTCATGATCAGGGGTGGCCACTGGCATCCTGGGTGGTGGGGTTAGGGGCAGAGGGTGGGACCGGACCTCTGCCGAGTGGAACAACATCTTCACCATGAACCCTTTCATCATCAGCAAAATCAATATTAGTATAAAGCAAGTGCAAAACACATCAAGAGTTTGATTAACTATAAAATCAAGCCATGCATCAAAGTAACCATGTATATAAACAACCAATTCCTAGCGTGTTCACACAACAACAACAACAACACACACCCATTTATATAAACATGCTGATTATAAATTCAAATTTACAAAACTTTTTAGCTTAATTAATGTCAAATAATTAAGGAAGAAGAAGGAAGAGAATATCCAGAGTATACAACAAGATATACAACATAAAAAGTGACGACAATAATTAAAGGAATTTCTAGGCAACAAGCTAAGGCCATATATTGCCTTAAAGAGGAAAGGGTATTGAAAAAACCTTACCGTTCAAACTCTATATTGATGTAGGAAGAAGCAGTTGATGAATTTGCAATAGTCTCAAAAGCTGTGTTGGATAAAACCATGGTGGTGTTATAAGTTGAGTGGGCAAAAGGTGGTTGACCCATGTAATCAACAATCGTGATCAGAATTGTCTGGTTTTGATTACAATCATCTGGTGTTGAATCACTGATGCACCTCACAAAGTATTGCCTTCCACAAGCTGCACCATTGTCCCATATTCCATCACCGGCTGCTGCGAAAAAGTTCCCGGATGGAAAGTTTGATGCATCGCTTCCGTAACATGCTGTGGGTAAATATGGGGAAGTATACTGGGCTGCGGTGCCAACATCGCCATAAGAGGTATGGAAATGGAGGAAGAATGAAACCAAGAATAACTTGAGAAATAACCATTGAAGTTGTGGCTGTGACCTATTCATTTTTCTCTGCTTGTGAGTGAGTAGTGACTTTGGACTCGTTGAGAGTATAAAGGGGGCTGGAAAATTAAGAAGTAGCTTCTTTTCCTTGGCTATCTGGTATTTGATCAATAATGTTTTTCCTTAGCCTTGAAGTTAATGAGATTTGAGAGAACAAGAGAGCAGAAGAAACCATTTATAATAGGGAACGTCGAGTCACACCTCCCCAGGGTATAGACGTATGGTAGCTAGACAAGGTTGCAAATCAAGATACTAGTGGCTGTGACCTATTCAAAATTTCCAAATTTCTAGTCTAAAGTGAAACTCAATTACAACCGGCCTAACTTTTATCCCTCGGTATACCATGCATTGGGATTTGGCCATCTCTTCTCAACTTATTGGAGTTTTACTTAATGAGCTGATTGAAAATTAGGCTAATTTTTGACAAATTTAACTTAATTCAACTCCCTTTAATTTAAATGGATCATCACTTTCTGGACTAGTGGGATTAGATTGGACATTATTGAATTGTTTTATGGTGCGTTTGGATAACATGATTTGAGTATTTAGATTTGGATTTAAGTGATTTAAATTCAAATAACTTATTTGGAAAGTTTAAATCTATCGAGAGTTCTAAACTTTTAAAATGTTTGGATTTGAAATAACTTATAAAATCAATAGATTTAAAATTAAGGCGTTTCAAATCTATTAAATTCAAATTCAAGTCCAAAATCTAAATCTAAATTCCCAAACGCAATCTTAGTTTTTCTTTTTGAGAATCGAAGTTGGCATCTTGATTTTGTTGTTCTAGACTTTTCTTTTTCCACCACTGTAATGGCTGGCTATTGCTAGAAGATGCATCAATACTCAATCCGTTGTTAATCTTGCATTATTACTTCACACACACTCATTCCGTGGTCAAAGAGGTTTATCCAACTACTACCTTGTACAAATAAAGGCACACTGTGCTCTTGGCATTAATTGTTGAATAGGTCATAGGTGAATTGTGATATGATGATTGACAATAAACTCATATTGCTTTCAAATCAACTTGCCAGTTGCCAACAACCATATATATATTAAACACATTGAAATTTGGAAAAGAGCATATATGTAGAATATAAATGAGCTTATAAACACCTGTTTAGTGTTTAACGATTTCCTTGAATTTCCATTGCCCTTCTATCCATAAAAACCCCAAAAATTCAAGAACCACAATTTTTGTTAAACACTGTCATAAATCTCTTATATCACTGACTATAAGGTTAAAAAAAAAATTGATAAATCAATGTGAAAAGGATAATTAATCAATTACAATTTATCACATAAAATAATTGTGATAAAAATATATAGCAAAAGTTGTGATAAGAATATATAGCAAAATATATAGAAACCATGTGATTCTTCTACAAGTAGTTAGAATTTAGAAACTCCTGATAGTGCTTTCCAAATGACGGCCTGTTTGGCGACTATTCATTCATTTTATAAAATCCAATCAAGAAGGTTTTATTTTTATTTTATTTTTTTTGATGTGACAATCAAGAAGGTTTTAGGTTACATTTTTTTACTGGAAAAGAAGATCCTGGCCTGCCTTAATGAGCCCAAAAGATTCTCTGAATGTACCACGTCAATGTCTGGCTACAGTAGAAAGAAATTTGTCAGACCAATTTGTCAATTCCAAGACATTTAGTGTGTGGAAGAATAATTTTAGCTCATCAAAGCCAACACAGAATAATAGATAATTGGTTCTAGTTAATATATGTCTTTAATAGATAATTGGGTCTAGTTAATATATGTCTTTAAGTCATTTATTAACCATATATTTTGAAAAATATTTAATAAAATTTTGAAAAAATTATCAAAATAGTCATTCACCTTTTTATTTATTTGTAAAAAATTTTTTAAAATAGTTTATTATTAAAAAGTAGTAAAACCCTAGATAATTGTAATTAGCAGTGTTAATGTGTGTGTGAGAGTACACCATAACATGGTGCGTTCTTACACACACAAAAGCTCACTCCCGCTTGGTGGATATATGGTATTACACTATTACTTAATTAACAAATGTCAAGTAGTTTTCCTGTAAAGAATTAATTGCTTAACAAATGCAAGGTAGTTTTCCTGTAATGAATTAATAACAAAATAGTATTTGTGTAAATGATGATATGACTCTTGGACTAAGTATATATGTTTGTAACATAAATGTTTATTCCCAAAAGGTATATGCTTGCTTATAAACACCTTGGACATTCATTTGGACATATACAATATTCTCTCTGTAGACTCTGTTACGTAGTCTATGATCACCGCCATATAACGAGACTGCCATCATCCACTTTAGAGCAAGAAAATCGATTCCGTACCGGCCGGTATATACCGTACTGGCAAGCAATCCGGTACATATAATCCTCCTGTTTCGTACCGAAAAAAATACCGGCCATACCGGCTAATTTCGGGCAATACCGGCCGGTACAGAAAAAAGTTTTTTTTTTTTTTTTTTTTTAAGTTTTGTAATTTTTGAATTTTTGTTATGGCAGAATGATAACTTATTTGCATTAACTTATTAGTATTATTTGTTTTCTTAGTATGTAATGGTAACTTTTAAGCTTTCTATTTTTTTATATTGTGTTTTTTTTTTTTTTTTTCTTTTTTCTTTTAATTGATACTAAAGTCTAAAACTTGAATTGAGGAAATGTTTTATGGTAAACTTTTATATTTATTATAATACACACACACACACACACACACACATATATATATAAAATAACGGTAAACCCGAAACGGTACACCGATATTGACCGGTATCTGAAATATATCGTACCACTGGCCAAACCGGTACAGTATTGACTCCCTTACTTTAGAGATATTGAATTGGTTATATTGTACTTGAATGATGAAAGATTTGGTGCTTAATCACTTTGTCAACCTCTATACCTCAGAATTAGAACACTGCCCTCAATTGCCTTTTGCTACAGATTTAAGAATAAGAATGCTTGTATCTGTTATTGTTCACAAGTAGTTGACATTTCCTTTTTCGCGGTTGATATTTAGAAAGAAAGTTCATAGAATCCATAATTTATATATTAAACCATCAATTATTATGATATTAATGATAATGACTGATCCCATTTGAATCATATGGATCATTAAATATGTCCTAACTTTGTGTATAATGTGTAAGGTACTATATATATCTAACATGAAAAGCATACTACAAACTCTATTAAAAATAGAAAATTTGTGCTATATTGCGTTTTTTTTTTGGAGAAACAAGGACACACATAAGAGAGAGAAAAATGAGTTTTAACACAAAAGCACACTATAACTCCACTTAAAAGCCATGGTTTATTTAATTTTTTCTTTGAAAAATTTGTGCTATATTGCTTACTTTATATGATTTATTTTAATTTTTTCTTTGGAACATGTACATGATATTTGGTGGAAAAAACTCATGCCATGTGCTAATTTATAAAATTTCCCAAGTTTTTACTTATTGTTCATTATTCCAGGAAATTTAAGTAAGTGTGCATTGATAATTTCTTTTTGGTCCCCCACCCCCCCCCCCCCAAAAAAAAAATGCAACCATCATCTTGTCTATTTGTGGTATAAAAAAATAAGTCAATACCCAAAAGCACCTGATATCAATCCAAGAACCGATCTTTTAATTGCTAAGTGTGTTGGATCATAGTAGTTGAAACAATGACTCTAATAACTTGTTCAATTAGGTCAAATGCAAAAGGTTTAAAAAAACAATTGAAAAAATTAAGCATTCTAGTGAACCAAATACAAGTATATATCCCAACAAGGGATTTTAAAATCTGAATTTCAAATCTTCAACATATAAAATGAACCCAAGCAAGGAATTTCAAAATAAATAAATTAAAAATCAAGCCACTTCAAATCAATAATCAAAACGATCATCCATCTAGATGCAACCTAAATGTTCCCGTTTTAGTAGACCTTTCGTTAACAAAGAAGCTGTTGAAGGAATTTAATTGAGAGGATCTTGTTGCATGCTTTGGAGTTTGGACTTTTCCTTGGAGTTGGTCCTGGCTCAATTTCGCCGACCGATCATTTTTTTGTATTAGAATGCTATCTTGTCTTTTTTAGGAATGAAATCTGAAGATAAGGTTGAGTAAAATAGATCAAAAGATAAGGAGAGAGATCAGATCGGTGAAGGAGAGAGAGTAGGGAAAGAAAGAAAGAAAGGTAATTATTCAAAGAAGTAGACAAGCAGTTCAAGCAACTTTTACACTCTCTCTGGCATTTGCATGACATACAGCATGAGTATGTTATGTTGTCACACATGTTGACGCCCTCAACTCATGCATGCATGATTGTTCTTGTACATTCACCAATCCATCTAACAAAGTTTTGCTGGACAATCATGCATGAGTTGAGAGTCAGCGATGACATATATCACAACTAGCCATATTATTAAAACATTGTAAAATATAAGTTTTTATTTATTTATTTTTAAGAGAGTTTCAAATCTATGACGTTCGCTCATGATTATAACTTTTTATCATTAGACCAAGACATCAATAAATAGGAATTAAACTCTAAATCTCTTATTCAACCATCATAAACTTTGCTAGTTGAGCTAATTGTAACCCACTTGTAAAATATAAGTTAAATTACTAACTAGCCGTAAAAATCTTTCTTTTATTTATTTTTATAATAAGTACCATTGATTTTATTTCAAATCTTTTACACTTTTTGAAATATCATTTTAATGTATATTTTATTTGTCACATTAATTAAGAAATGAAACCCAATAACAAAATTGACTGTCTTTCATAGACTGAATACTCTAATTAATGCTGAATTGATATTCCTTCCTACTATGACTTCCCACTAATCATATTGTAAAAAGATACGTATATGTTTAGAGAGAGAGAGAGAGAGAGAGAGGAAATATATTTATTGTTGGTCAAGTGGGTTCAGTAGATTCGTTGTTAAGACTTATTAAACAGTTGGATGATCGTGTCTTGCTATTTCGTTTCGCTACAGTGTTTTCAACTGTTTTTTTTTTTTTTTTTTTTTTGGCTCAAGTCTAACTTATTACTTATATATTATATAATATCATCTTCACTATAAAACATAAATTCTCATGTATCTTTTTTTTTTTTTTTTTTTTTTTTTTTTTTTTTTTTTGTGAAAACGTATCTATTTTTATATTCTCATTAAAAAAAATTTAATCTACTTTTATATGTTAAATTATTTAAATAAATACTCTGTAGAAGATTCGATGTCTTTGATAGTCCACCAAAGAGAATATATCAGAGGCCCAAAATTAATACGTAATGTCATATGTCCATATGGTCCTCTAATCCAAAATAGTTGTTCAAGGATAAACAGTCACTAATGAATCGCTATAGTTTTTTCTTTCTTTTGAGAAGAAAATGGAATTTGGCAGTTAATAAAAACAGTCATCAGTCTTCCATGAAATCAGAAATGGTTAACCAATGTAGACCAATTGGGTTGTGCAACCCCTTTTGTAGAAAAGCAAGTGACAACATCATAACACAGTTATAGAAATAATCCTTTCCATATAGTATGCATCATATCACCTGTACGTGCCACTCGCGGGCCAAGCAAGTACTTGGATGTTTCGGATCTTCCCGACGACCAAGTAATTGACTTGCCGCTAAATAGTATGCATCAGCCAGTTGATGAGGGGGCGAGGGCTTTCACTGGTTTCGTGGGAACGATTGCGTGGAAACCCCACATGTGCTCGATTAGATATCTGAGTTGGAAGGACATGCCAGAAGAACTTAAAGAAGAGTGTTGGCGTCTTGTAGAGGTAAACCAGGAACTTATAATACTTGTAATTATGACATTTTAGCGTGATTGTTGCATTTCTAATTCTAACTCAACTATCTGATTGTAATTTGCTAACTAAACTATTTGATTGTAGCAAAAATACACCGTCCCTACTAATCCTATTGCATATACAGGTTTGAAGACATTTACCTTACAAAAAATTGGGAAGGCTTGGAGGGATCACAAGTGTAGGCTGAAGACGGCTCATTACATACCACATTCAAGAAACAAAGCACGGGTGAAGAGCAACGTACCCAAGGGATGCATACTAGAAGATTGGGATATTCTTGTTGACCATTGGTATACTGAGGATGCAGTGGTATGTTCTTTTTTAATTTTTTTTTTTTTTTTAAGATGTGCTTAATAGTTAATCTATGTTTTTGGTTTTCATTACTGCCATGTTGGTACTGTGCTTTATTTCTTTGGATATGTTGTTCTTTGGTTGCATAAAGCAACTGGTTGATGGGATTGATATTTTATGCTAAAAAACTCTTAGTTGGACACATACTTATGTTGATTTTTTTGTTGCTGTGTATTTGTTATTTTGTGATGATGGTTTAAATTTTGGTTGTTATGGAATTGTGAAGGACTACGAAGTCAGTGGTTTGAGCTTTGAAACAATAAACCCGAATTCCCACCAAGAGCTTTGATTCAGTTAATTCCATTAGGAATAAAAATTACTTTTAATTAAGTTAAAGTTACTTTTAATTAACTATTGATGGCATCAAGTACTTGGCTGCACTGCACTGCACTTGCACATGTCTGGGTTCTTTCACTTGTATTTGAAGGACTTGCTGTATCACATTTCATAGTCATGGCACTTGTATTTGATACTTTTGTAGTACTGTTTGTGCAGGTATAGTTCTTTGTCTTGGTTTTTATTTTATTTTTTATGTGATCACTTTGATTGCATTGGTTTCAATGTTGTGTCCTAATTATTTCATTTTTTTTTTTGTATGTAGGACGTTCCTTCGATCCTACAATCCCCAGCTTTCCAAAAATCATTAGCTGCATCCCATCAACTAGGCAGTTCATAAATTTTATGTTGAGGACATTTTGTGTACAAAGAACCACATTTGAACTCTAAACACATTTTTTTCCAAGTGTTGAAAAATATTTTGCAAGTGTACAAAGGACCACATATTTCTTTTGTTAATTTTTTGATGATGGTTATAGACAAAGTTATGGATTTGATAATATATTTCTATGTTAATATAATGTTAGTTTGGAGACATTTGTGGTGTTATCTAGTTACATTTGTGGTATTGTCTTAGTGAAACTAAAATTGTTACAGGTTATTCGTAATAGAAATGTGGTTTTAGATCCTAGGAGGGAAAAAAATTAACCTATAGCGGCGGGCAAAAACCGTTGCTAAAGGACTAAAATTATGAAATAATTGGAGACCTATAACGGCGTTTTTGGCCTGCCACTAAAATCTCACACAAATAGCGCGCGGGTGTAACTACCGCTAAAAGGTGTGTAGAGTCTATTGTTTAATAAACCTTGTAGCGGTGCTTACTGCCCGCTGCTAAAGGTTGTCACATATAGCAGTGGGTCTATCCTGCCATTAAAAGGTCAATTGACCTAAATGGTAACCTCATATGGCGGCGTTTTTCTACCTGTCGCAATAGGCCAAAAGCGCCACTAAATGGTCAATCTATTGCGGTGTTTTTTGTTACTGCCGCAATAGAGCTATTGTGGCAACACAAGGCTGGTGGGTGGATCCGCCGTAATAGGCCAAAAGGACCTTTAGCGGCGGTTTTTTAGGGGTTTTGCGGTGGTTTTGGCCCGCCGCAATAGTCCAATTTTTTTGTAGTGTACCTTGTAGGAGTAGTCAACTTGTGAGTTGGAATCTATACAAGAAAGTTTGCTGTAACAGTGGCAACTTCTATATGACCTGCCTCTATTATTCAATCTTTGTCTCTAACATATGCTTGCCTATAAATGCCTTGGGCATTCATTTGGACATACAATTTTCTCTCTATAGCCTTTGTTATGTAGTCTGTGGTCACCACCATAATGGGACTGCCATCCACATTAGAGACATTGAATTGGTTGTATTGTACTTGAATGATTAAAGATTTGGTGCATTATCACTTTGTCAACCTCAATACCTTAGAATTAGATCATTGCCCTCAATTGCCTTTGTTACAAATTTAAGAATAAGAATGCTTGTATTTGTTATTGTTCACAATTAGTTGACATTTCTCTTTTCGCTTTAAATATTTAGAATGAAACTTCATAGCATCCATAATTTGTAAAACAATTAATTATGATAATTTTTTAGAAATTTTGCAAGCAAGGAGGATATAAGAAGAAAATGTAATTCAATGGTAGATTTGTCAAAATTCACCTCTAATAAAAAGATATTGAGTAAGGTTGTAGTCTTAGATTACAATCAATTTTGTAGTTAAACTTTATCCTAATTAATTTTAGTATTGGCTAAACCATTTATGAATGAATTTTGGCTTTTTCCTTAAGGTAGAAAATATTAAAATTTATTTTCCATTAGCTTAAAGAAAAAATTAATAAATAAAAGTGTTATAAGAAAGGAAAGAAAAGAAAAAAAATAGAGAAAAATTGGATTGTAGTTTTTTTTTTAATCAAATGTTTTTAAAGTAAAATGGCAATCACACCATAATATCTATTAAAAAAGAGTCTAGGAATATATTTTTTGTACCATAGTTTTGTCACTTGGTTTATTTAAGTGGTGTGGAAAAATTGGTGAGTTAATTTGAAAGTAATTGTCTATTACTGACAACAGATTACTTTATCAAATTGTGACAATTCTCTAAAAAAAAGGGTTATGAAAAATGGAAAAAAGTTATGATAAATGGTGTGGTAGTAGAAGAACTTAATTATTTAAATATATATATATATATATATATATGTAGGGTCTAAATTTGATGGGCCAAGCACAAACTCTGCAGGCTGTGAGCCCAATGAACCCCGAACAATAAATTTGTAGAGAATGGGTTAAACAGCTGGACTGGATATGAATTTAGCAACGATTCAAATAGGCAAGTAAGGATAAAATGTTGTTCAGACTAGCATTCAGTGAGAATCCTCTTGAATCCGAAGAGGCTTAAGGTTTACAGACTTAAATGAATACAATTCCCCCCCCCCTTCTTGAGAGACCTATTCCCTTTATATATACTCCTTCCTCCTCATCTTCACCGTACACTTGTTTTTCATCTAAGCATCCACTTGAGTACTAGTCACATCAGATGTTTACTTTAGTCTGCTGTGAGTGGTAGTAGTTGAGGTTGCACTATTCAGGTGTCTTCTCCACATAAATGCGGCCAGGAAAGTTGCTGCAGTGTATTAAATGCGGTGGTAGCAGTTTTTCCTTTAAGATATTTTATGTTCTTCTCATCCTTAGGCGTGCCCAAAGCTCACTCTTTGTCGTGGAATCTGCTGGGAGGATTGCTAGGGTCTTCAGTATATTTGCTTGATCAAGTTCTCTGGCGATCCGATGAGGGGAACCTCTTCGGACCAACCGGATTGTCTTCGGACATACCCATCATTCCTTCTCGAGTGTATTTCCATCAAACGGACTCAGCCCTGATCCCTTTTACTTCTTCGGACAAACGGTGACATTCAAATTGGGCCCCAGGCCCAATACGTAGCGTTGGGCTTTTACACCCACAATATATATATATATATATATATTATTTTAGTATATGGTAATATGTATTGCCATATATTTTTAAGAAAGCTATTTTAGTGCAAAGTTTGTAATGGCCTCTCACATTTTTCCTGAGCAAAGATGAGTGAAAGCAACTACGTTTCTTTCTTTCTTTTTATTTAATTTAATTTAATTTATTATTTTAGTTTTGGAATCTCTATGTCGATCAAATGGAGCCTAATTAATTCAAAATGTTATAAATTATTTTTTCTATTTTTGGATGAGTAACATTAATCTAAATTGCTTTGTCACTGCTTATGTCCAACATGCCTCACTCTTTGGCAAGACGTTTTGGTTCTTTCATGGGTAATGTCATTGGGCACAAAAAAGTATAAAGGAAAGAAACTATATGGGAAAAATTCATTACATCAAGGACTAGGGTAACATTTGGATACAGCTTCTCACTATCACGTCTGCGTTTTTGCGTTTGTCCATCCTTGCTAGGACCCACGCGTACTGTGCAGTTTGTCCATTCATGCAGTTCAGCCACTGTGCACTGTGCACGTGTTTGTCCATTCACTCAGTTCAGCCATTGTGCACTGTGCACGTCTCAACATAGAGTTGCGTAAACAGTTTGTCCATCTTTGCTGGGACCCATGTGTGCACTGGTTAGTCTTATTTTAAAATTATTTGCTACAATGTTTTCAGTTTTCAGTTTTCAGCAAAATAAGTGGTATCCAAACAGACCCTAGGAAGTATTTTTCTAGCAACTAGGTATTGAAGCAATTTGGAAAAACATTGTCATATATTCTTAAACCTCTCACATGGGTTTTTCCACTAATGCTTGTTGCTGAAAGTGACTCAATCCTTGAATTCTTTGACCAATTCCTTCAAATCCCATTTCTTGTTGCTTTTGTTGCTGTAGTTCATAAAAATTCCCATGTCTTGCTTCTTCTCCTATCCCTAAGAAATCCAATGTCATCATATCCTTGCTCCCATTAGACTATTTTATGGAGCTACTTAACCCTGCTTTTTAATCTCCACCATGCAATACAGTACTATTACTGTTGCTATTGTCATGCTTTATTTTCTTTAATAATGCAATGTTTTGATCAAGTAGACCATTCAACATTCCCATATTGGTCATTCCCAGGTTATCAAGCATGCCATTGATCTCATATGAATTTCCATGTTGGCCTTTTTGGATGAACTAGTTTACGAATGATTGATCATTTTGAGGCTAAATTGCACTAAATGATGGTGCCATGCTTGTACCAAAGCTATTATTCTGCATTACTTGACAGTTCATGCCACTAGTACTCACAGTTGCACCCATTTGTGTTGCTTTCTATAACAAAGCTGTGGCAGGCATACTTAATGGAGAAACCTGTGCAAGATGGGAAGACTGCTAAATGGGTCTTGCTTTTGTTAGAATTTGATATTAAGTATGTGACTTAGAAATCTACAAAGGGGGTACGTAGGTAACCATGCATTGCTCCGATCACAATTTCCTAAAACCCACAATTTGCCCATTAACCAAAATTTAACCAAATATTCAACCATTTCATTAAATCATGTCATTACACAAAATCCAGAAACCTAAACCTTAACCCAAAAAAAAAAAAAAAAAAAAAAAAAAAAAAAAAAAAAAAAACCACAAGAACCCAAACCTTAAGTCAAACCATAAAAACAAACCCCAAAAGCCTACACCTTAAACAGAACCCTTAACTTGCAAATCCTAAATAATTCCTAAACCTAAGAGTTTTTACATCAACTTCTAAATAAACATGTTCAAAGCCAAAAAATAAGAAGGCCACTTTGTCTTTAGTCTTTTCCTTTTTGGTTGATCACTGATTTCTTTTGTGTTAGGTGCTTCATCCCTATCTCTTCTTTTGAATTCATAGTTGTCTTCATCAGGTCTTTCCCGATTGTCTCTGACGAACTATTCTCTCATAATAACCCTCTCAACCTCCTTGTCAACAATCTTGTCTATCAGCTAGTTAGAGTATTCTGTAATCATCCTGTGAAAGTGAACCTTGACAAAAGATTAGTCCACTCAGTCAGCTATCTCTAAACCCAATAGCATGTTCTTTACAGATGTAGGATCTGTGTCCACAGGAGTGAAAGGTCTTCTTCTTTTGCCACTAGGCATTCCTTGCTCATATTTGAATTGCCTCAAGAGTCTATCTCCTTTGTAGAAAGGTTCCCTCCGCAACCCAATAAGGAAGATGTGATTTGATCTTGGAGACCGCAGTAGAGGGGGTGGGCACTTCCACCAATAACAGTCCCATTGAATTGAGGTACTGGATTTCTTGTCCAAAAACTTCACCCAATCACTCTTAGTTTGGCACTTAGTTTTGATGACAGCCCTGCTAAGAAAACTGCTAGGCCCATAATTATCGATTGTAGGCTTGACAATCATGTCCAGTCACTCCATTAGCCATGTCTGCAAAGTCAAGGGACTCCCTAAGAAGTTCTGAGATTCTCCACTTTGAAATATAGCATCTAGTCCTAGAAGAGTTTCTATCAAGATCAAAGAAACAAGATTATCACCATCCTTAATTTGACTCACAACACTTATGGCTCGAGCATCCATAAAATTACGTCTTCCAGAGCAAAGCAAAAGTTTTCCCATGATGCATAAGGCCAAATTGAAGTTTTTCTGCATATTGTTAGTCACTCCAAAGGTGCGTTTGTCAATCAGTCGAGAAACAATTACATGAAGATTCACCATATGACCTTCAATCATACTATCAATAATGGAAGTAGGAAGACCGAGAGCATCAAACAAAGATTCCTTATGCTTGGGATCACAAGAAACCGCTACAGATTTTCTACTTGGATCATAGCCCAGGATAGCGAAAAATTGCTCAATTGTCGGACAGAGTTCAGTAGTGTCAAACCGAAACACATGATCTTCGAGATCCTAGAATTTCACAGCAGCACGAAGGAAGTCCCACTTGATTTTGACATTCCTCAGAGCCTTGATTGCTTCTAGTTTGTAGGTTGTAAAATTGGTCTTGGTACTGAAATTAAAGCTATGAAACCATTTGTTGATATCATGAATTGCTGAATGAGAAAAATTATGATTGCTAGCCATGGATGACTTTTGCTTGTGATTGTTATGTTTTGCTAACCTTGATGCAGAGATTTGTCGTTGGAGAATTCATTTATATAAGCTACATCAGTTTCTAATCAGGTTTGAAATAGGTTTCAGAGAGTTTGTAGCTGAGTAGGAGAGTGTTTCATGATCACAAATGAAGAAAATATTTTTCAAAAAACGCGAAAACGCGAAACATGCATTGGAAAAACATAAGGAGTTAGCCCACCATGGTGTGAGTGTTGTGACATGGCCAAGTGCCATTTGGCACTCTTAAAGTGCTAATTGGCACTCTTAAAGTGCCGAATGGTACTCCTCACGTGCGAAGTGGCACGCAGCCCTTCCTTCATACACCCATGCAATTCCATGCATTTTTGCGTTCTCGAACTTTTTTTTTTAGAAAGTATATATATTACATACATTAACATGAAAAATGAATGATATTCTGTCAACATTTGCATAAGCATATATAATGACTTGAATATGATATTCATAGCTTTTTTTTTTTTTTAATAGAAATAAAATTAGAAAACATTTATAATTTAAGACGTGTGTACTTTTTTTGTTTTTGTTTTTTTTTTATACAACAATTTCATACCACCACATGCAACTTTAAAACACAAAGGTATAATATAACTCTATGACACAGTTGCAACTTGGAAACATATCTTTATACTTTTAGTATAAATTTTTTTTTATTTCGAACCCTAAACTGTGATGAATTTGGATGAAAATAAGCTAAAAAGAATGTAAGATAGACTGATCAATTTGCAAAAGTTGTTTTTCCACATCAATCATTGTTGTTGGCAGGTAAAGTTAACCACATGGGTGAGGGTATAACCGTCAATTACAAGCCAGAGTAGTGAGACTCAAAGACAATACTGTAAATTTTGTAGCCCAACCCACAGATGCCGTAATCCGATGTTGGAGAATTCTCTGAGAATATTAGCAGAGGAAAGGAGGCACTTATGAAACAAACATCTTAAAATAGTTACTTCAACTGAAGATAACAATACTGCATCCTTTGATCGAGGTGTTAAAATAGGAAATGCTAGAAACTCAATACTTTTTCTAAAGGATGATCAGGGGAATAGGATAAAGGATCCTCAACAAATTAAAAAATCGGAATCTATTTTATAACTCTAAGGAGCATCTACCTCAAGAAATTTGGGTAGACTTTCAATAGGTTCTCCTGTTTCAAATTTGGAGATCCAGCAGACTATGTTTTCTTGGATGGATAGAAGGCCTTAAGCCCTGATGGGTTCACATCTTGTTTTTTCAAAAAAGCTTGGCCTATTATTATCCATTCAGATGTAGCCTATGCCATCCAATTGTTTCTCAATTTAGGTAGGTTACTCAGAGAGGTGAATGCAACAATTATTACTCTTGTCCCTAAAGTGAGCAATCCTTCAAGCATGGGGAATTATAAATCAATTCTTGTTGAAATATAATTTATAAGTGCATCACACAAAACTTGATTAACAGACTTAAATCAGGCTTGAATGGTATTATTAGCCCCAACCAAACTGCCTTTGTGCCTAGCAAGACTATAGTAGAAATTGTTCTAGTAGCTCATGAAATTGTTAAGAACTACCATAGAGGTGGAAATTAGAAAATGTTATAGGTCAGTGGAATGGTGGTTTATTTTTCAGTGCCATTAGGTTGTGGCTTTTCCCTCAAGATATACTAATTGGATAAGGGAGTGTATTACCACTCCTATGTACCTTGTGGCTGTAAATGGAGGACGAGGTGCCAAGTGGATGAGAAAAAGGGATCCATTGTCCCCTTATTTGTTTGCTAGCAATGGAATTCCTAACTCAGATGCTTAAAAAAAGGATTCTTTGTTGCAAGGACTTCAAATTCCATCCCAGATGTGAGAATATGCAGCTTATTAATCTTTATTTTGTAGATGACTGTAATGATTTCACAAGAGCTATCAACTCCTAGTCCAGTTAGTGAAAAGTGTGGGGAAAACTTTAAAGTGATTTTTGGCTTGTAGATTAATACTCTAAAAGTAAGTATTTTGTGCAGGTGTATTTGCTGGTCAAAAGAACCAGAAATTTGGATGCTCTTCACTTTAAGGATGGTAATCTTCTGGTTAGAAATTTGGGTAATGCCTCTAGTCCCTGACAAAACTGAGGTGGCATGATTGCAAGCCCTTAATTGAGAGAACAACAAAAAGAATAAATGCTTGGACATTTTAATACTTATCATTTGCAGGCAAATTGAAGTTATTACAATTACTACTGTGTACCATGAGAGCAAGACACATTCCCTCCATCTCATTGGAATAACTGGTTGATCCAAACCACAATACAGATCTTTATATTAATTGGGTTTTTGATCTTCTTAGAAAAAGATCTCCATATCTATAACAAGAATATGTTCTGATTAACTTTTAATGACTGTTTTATGCCTAAGTTATAACAATAGCATTAAAAAGTTGAACTTGTATTGATTGTGTATACGCAAGAAAATAAACCAAAACACACACACACACTATAGAGATTTAACTCGAAAAAGTGAAAAACTCCCAAAACTTGAAAATAAATAAATAATAAATAAAAGAGATTTTCTAAAGAATGTAAGTGTGTAAGAATGAAGGTACCTTAGAATAAGATGTTGAAAGCATTGCTTCTCTAAATTTCCACCCAATATATTAAAATATTGTTAATGAACCCTGTTGGAGAATAAAAGATCATCCACATCAGCACATCTGAGAAAAAAAGGAAGAGATTGTAACCCAAAAAGAGGGAAAATATATTACAATATGACCAAAAGGAAATTAAAATAATGTTGCAGAATGAAATTCAAAATTTGTACAAATGCATCACTTGAAAATCACACCCTAAAGCTTGGTAACTTAGGTACAAGCATTTGTAAATTTTTTAGTATAATCATATGTTGTTGCCTGTGCTCCAAATGAATGCCAATTGGTTCCTTAACCTTACTCCATCTTTCAAAGACTATAATTATTAGTGCAAAAATAAAATAAAGGCTCAAATTCAGATTAACCTAACACTCACTCCAAAAATTAGAATTGCCATGGCTAATGATAAGTCTGTGTCTACTAATGTCCAGGTTAGTGGCCTACAAGATAGCATGCCACAAGAAGCCATTACATGAAGAAGTTCAATTAAATACAAGTAATTGGGAAGAAAACAAAAGGGAGGAAGAAAGGGTCTTTACATAGATAAGTGCAACATAGCACATTATTATTTACAAAGCCCTTGGTTTCTATTGGCATCCAAGAAGCATCCCATTCAGTTTATTCTCTGCCATTGTGAATTCTTGTAGGTTCTGCCCCTGCTAAGATTGATTTCAACATTGTGGGTATACCACAAGACAATGACCAAGCCAGCTATAAAATCCTACTAACAATACAATCTTTGGAAGTGTGTAGGCAAATAATGACGAATGAAGACAAAAACTACTATAAGGTGACCTTGAATTATCCAAGCTATTATAGCATTGAAACTTGAAGGATCCAAGTAGAAATACTAAAGACAAGTTTGGATCACGTTCTCCATTATTCTTGAGTTAATCAACACATTAATTAGATCCAACATAAGCTTTTCAGTTCTCTCTTCAAAGCATTCCCCTTCAAGGGATACTAATCATATTCTTTCTGTCAAAGATAAACTCACCCTTCTTGTAAGTGGCAAAATCTTTGCCAAAAACAGACAGTCTATGACCCATCACTGTTATCCACAAACAAGGTTATAAAATGAATCATTGAGTTGATCTACTATTTCAATTTTAATCATGTTTTGGCATCTTTGGAGCTAACAAATCAATTATTAGGTGGAAAACTACAAGATTACACAAATATATGCAATTCATGATTTGCAACAATAAAAGAAATTATGTGTTACATATGTAACAATATTACTGAGGTCAATAGATGAGTGCAGGAGCAATTTATACCTAGATGGTGACATCATATCTCCAATACTCCATCTTCAAAGATGGAATAGAACACAAGGAAGTGAGATTCAGACTTTTATAGATAAGGACTTCCCATATTGGCAGTGGAAGGACCACAAGGAGGCACCAAAGGCAAGGAGTAGGTCCACTGCCAAAAGAAAATTAATCACATAAAGGAAGTAAAAAAAAAGACTTAATTAATTACAAATTTAGAGAAAAACCAACCTTTATATTCTTGCTGATTTGGCTACCTGCTTTTGTGGATTCTTATCTTCTCTAAGACTGCATGGTTGCCCTTATAAACTATTTTTAAACTTATGAGATTATGCTGCTTGTGTATTATTTAATTGAACACTTGAGGTTTATAAGACATTTTTTCAATAAGGCAGGATACACCCAACCACCACCCATAGCCCCAAAATGATCAAATCATTGGCATTTGACCAATATCCCAACACCCAAACATACATACACACCAGCAACCAACTCAGATTTTGCTCAAGACACCCAAACATACTAAAAAAAAAAAAAAAAAAAAAAACCTCATCTCAGGCTTATTGGTAGGTTGGTAGGTTCAATGAAAAATTTAGTAGAATTGAAATCTAACTTTAATAAATGTGACAACATGTTAATTTTTTTGTTAGTTTGGACGTATGAAATAAAAATATTAATAAGCTTACAAGCAAAAGGAAAAAATAAAAATAAAAGTTTCCCTGTAAACTACACTAATGGATTGTTGAAATAAAACATTTGATTTCATTATAATGAACAAAGGCTCAACCCAACTAGAAAATACATAAATAAAAATTAAAACCACAATTGTCCTTAATCTACACATTCATGATGTATGTTGAAATTACATTGGGCACATTGATAAAAAAACTCCATGCAAGTATCACCACAATAGACACATTCAAGGAGGTCTTTAGTTTCCTCAATGAAGGTAATGGGATGTGGATGCCAGTCAAATTTGTATGCACTTCCAAACTTGATATTTGGGTATTTTCCAAGAATACATTTGAGATGTACAGGATAATCGCATTTTGCACAGTAGTAGGACCAATACTTTGGGTCTCGTTCTTCTTCACAGATATTGTAATAATATTCTCTGGAGTCATCTTTAGTAGTATAACAGAGAGTGAAGAGATGCTCATGTTATTTGTACGTTGAGGTTTGTGGTAGTGTAGCACATTTGAAGTCCAAAGCAAATTCACAAGTGGTACAACAGAATATTGGGTAAATTTTAACATCACAACAACTACAATTCTGTTTACATTCTATGCTTAAGAGAAAAAGTTGATGCTTATGACCAAGGTGGGTAAGGATGTCTAAGATTAAGCTACATGAAACATCGAGACTAAACTGGCACGTCTCACAACTATAGTTGAATCCATTGCTTTCACGCTTACAAGCTTTACACATAAATGTATTCCAACTATAAAACAACTGTGATTGTGGCTTTGGGAAAAGGTTGAGTAAGTGTTGATAAAGTGGGTGTCGTTTTTTTCTAGGTAATTTAGCACAAGATTCATGAAGAAAGAATTTACAAGTTACACAACCGTAAAAAGGAGGGAAAATTGCTTGTATGCACCCGACACACTTTTCATTATTTAGAACCTTATCATCCAAAAGCTTTAAGTCATGCTCATGACTGAAGTGACGGGTTTCTATGGCTATTTCAGTTCCGTCCTTCCCCACTTTGATATTTTTGACTTCGTAAGCTATTGAGTCAATAGATTGATTGAGTTTTGAATTTTCATTCTCCCCCTCGTTAAGTTCTAGCAAATTTATGTTCTCCTTATTTCTGTACTCTGTAGTACAATCAAGGTGGGCAACGAAATCACATTTAAAGCAATAGTAAAACCCATAGTTTGTATTCACTTTTTAAATACAAAGCTGACAAATCGGGAGTCAGATTGATGGAGTTCAACATCAAGAGAAGAATGGATGAGGTGGAGGGGGTGCCAGTGATATAGAACTTGGAGTGTGTGTGGCAAAGAAATACAAGTATTATGAATGCAATAACTACATAGGACACACTAATTAGGTATAACCTCGACTTTTTTGCCACAAAGGTCACAAGTGAATGACATCCACTTCCAAAAGGGGGTTAATGGGTGGTGGTGGACTTGAGATTATCGGTAAGAAAGCACATGTGTTAATCTAACTTTAATGAATGTGACAACACTTAATTTTTTTGATCAGTTTGGATGTATGAAACAACAATCCTAATAAGCTTATAAGCAAAAGGAAACAAAATAAATAAAAGTTCTGTTGTAAACAACTCTAATTGATTGTTGTAATAAAACATTTGATTTCATAATAAAGAACTAAGGCTCAACCCAATTGGAAAATATATAAATAAAAATTAAAATCACAATTGTCTTTATTATATACATCCATGATGTGTGTTGAAATTACACTAGGTACATTGATAAAAAAACTCTATGCAATCACAACCATATATGCCACATTCAAGGTGGTCTTTAGTTTCCTCAATGAAAGTAAAGGGGTGTGGATGCCAATAAAATTTGTATGTACTTCCAAACTTGATATTTAGGTATTTCCCAAGAATACATTTGGGATGTACAAGATAATCGCATTTTGCAAAGTAGTAGAACCAATGCTCTGAATCTTGTTCTTCTTCACAGATATTACAATAATATTATCTGGAATCATCTTCAGCAGTATAACAGAGAGCGAAGGGATGCTCATGTTGTTCATACCTTGCGGTTTATGGTAGTGTAGCACATTTGAAGTCCAAAGCAAATTTACAAGTAGTACAACAGAATATTGGGGAAATTTTAGAACCACAACAACTGGAATTATGTTCAGATTCTATGCTTGAGAGAAGAAGTAGATGCTCATGACCGAGGTGGGTAAGGATGTCTTAGATTAAACTACATGGAACATCAAGATGAAAATTGCATCTCTCACACCAATAGATGAAGCCATTGCAATGTTGCCAACAAGCATGACACGAAAATGTCTTACGCCGATAAGGTGACTCTAGAAAGAGAGTGAGTGGGTGTTGATGAAATGGGTGTAGTTTTTTTCTAGGTAATTTAGCATAAGATTCATGTAGAAAGAAGCTACAATTTACACAATTGTAAAAGGAAGGGAAAATCGCTCTAATGCACCCGTCACATTTTTCATTATTTAGAACCTCATCATTCAAAAGCTTTAAATCATGCTTATGACTAAAGTGTTGAATTTCTGTGGCTATTTCAGTTCCGTCCTCCCTTTCTTTAATATTTTTGACTTTGTAAGCTGCTGAGTCAACAGATTGATCCAACTCTGAATCTTCATTCTCTGCCTCTTTAAGTTCCTACAAATTTATGTTCTCCCTATATCTGTAGTTCGCTGCACAATCGAGGTGGGCAATGAAATCACATCTAGAGCAATAGTAAAACCCAAAGTTTGTGTTCACTTTTTGAGCACAGCGCTTACAAAATCGGGAGTCAAATTGATGGAGTTCAACTTCAAGAAAAGAATGGGTCAGGTGAAGGGGGTGCATGTGATATTTAACTTTGAGTTTGCATGGCAGAGAAGCACAAGTATTATGAATGCAATAACTACATAGGGCATAGTGATTATGTATACCCTCAACTTTTTTGCCACAAAGGTCACAAGTGTACATCATCCACTTCCAAAGGGGAGTTAATGGGTGGTGGTGGACTTCAGAGTCGATGGTGGGCGATAAGGAAGCACATCTGGCGTGAAGCTTGAAGTCGTAGCGGTAACACTGATAAGTGTATTCTCAACAATGAGATTCTTTGCAAAGTTCGCATTTGCAAAATTCTTTGTCTTCATTAGAATTTGTATCTTCTTTGTGTAGAATAAGAGGATGGATTGGGTGCAAGGGATGGTGCAACCCAAGGGGTAGTTCTGCACATGATTTATGAATGTGAAATTAGTACCTTATTCGTCTAGATATCAATCCCGATTCCCAACTGTAGCTAAGACCATAAACTGTTTCTTGGCACCCATAACAAGTATGTCCATATCTATTGTCTTGTTCAAAAACCAAGGGATGCTTTGAATCACAAAAATGTGGAAGCTGCTGTTGCTGCGGTGGCGGTAGCGGCAGCAGCTGTTGCCGCATCTTGTTCTCTGACATGCACAGTCACAATAACAATCATAGACATAATCATCAAATTAGTTTAGAGAAAAAGAAAGAAAAGGGCATTAGATGAGACACAAAGGGGGTTGGATGGGTGACATTCACATTCACATTCACATTCACATAGGTTTATTAAATTTTTTTTTTCAAATATAAAGGTAATTAGGCATTTAAAACTTAATGATCTATGAACAGTTCTTATAGGTTTTGTGTGTGTGTGTGTGTATTCTAATATAATAAATGACTAATCTCTTAAATTTAATAGTAGATGACAACTAATTATTTTCAAATATTGCGTATGATTAACCTATTATAGATATTATATAAAAACTTAAAATCAAGAAAATATTTATTTAAGTGATATACATTTTACCAAAGGTATATTAAATGTAACATAAACTAAACTATTTAACAGTTATATGTCTCACACAAATAGTGTCAATTTCCAGTGCAATGAAATTTTACCACATTTGACATCTATATGAAAATTTTAAGCAAGCAAAACACTCTATCATTTATGAATAACAATAAAACACACACACACACACACACACACACACACACACACACATATATGAACAAATTTGCCAAAGCAACTATCAACACTTACAAAAAGAAGATACAATTTTGGCTTTAAAACAACCTAAGAAAGGTTTCAAGTTAGCCTCAATATTAGTTTTGTGAAATCCAAATTCATGTAGAATTCATTTAGAACTTCTACTATATATAGAGAGGATTATTATGCCATTGTGCCAAAAAAAAAAAAAAGATAAGTAGGCAAAGCAAAGCATTTATGCTTGCTTGCCACTTTAGACTTGTATGACTCATTTGGAACAAGAGAAATAAGGTAAGGCATTTATGAGTTGCTTGCAAAATGAGACTTACATTTTCTCTTTTATTTAATCTTTTTTTGATCCATGTCCAAAATTCTTACTGCCATTTACATTTTCTTTCTTTTCGCTTGCTTGTCCATACTAACACTTTCCACTATTATATAATTGGAGCCACTAAGACCTATTCAGTCACCACCATTATAGCTAAAGTTAACTTGATCTTCCACCAAAAGAGAAAAACTATTTGCCTGTGAGAAAAATGTCAAAATTGTTGGTGGCTTAAAAGTAAATTAATGAACCAACACAGTTAATCCTAACCAAAATTGCTTAATCGTAGAAGAAAGGAGCATACATTTACATATTTTGTATCATTATAGGTATATATAATGATAATGAAGTTCCATAATGTTTTTGTCCTTCCTAATATTTGTTCTCTTTACATTTAACATTCAAGGAAAGAAAGAGATCATTTGATTCCTTTCTATTCTTTTTCATTGCACATTTATTCATTCATTCCTTCCTACTCTTTTAAGCTATCTAGATTATACTTTAGTAGGGTATATATAGGAGTAACTGGGTCTAGTGTTAGTCCTAGATGAGCTTTACAAAAAGTTAAGCCTCCTAGAGCATTAGTATTGGTGCAGGCATTTTGCTAAAATGCTAAATTTACCATCAAAATATAGCAAAAGTGGGCTGCATCAGTGAAGCCAAACCTAGATTTTTTTTTTTTTTGGTTGCAAAGCTACAGTGTACTATAGCTAAAATGGTAAAAAAAAAAAATTATAAAAGATATATTATTTTATTGTGTTAGTGATGGTGGTTGTTGTTTATTGTAATAAATATATTATTTTATTATGTTGTTTATATTATTTTATTATGTTAAATGATAAAATAGAACTACTGATGATGGGTGTTTTGTAAAGTGAGATTGTAAAATAGATAAAATAGCTTTTTGTGGTGCCAAATTGCCATGGATGTGAATTTTGACAAATTCACTATTGGTTTACATTTGTTTCTTATATCTTTTATACTTGCAAAATTTCCAAAATATCAAATATCAATAGTTATGTCATTAATCAAATGTTTAAATTTCAAGTTTTTGTAATTTAAAATTATGCATAAAAAATAAGTTTAAAGAATAGAATAGTAAATAATAGCTGATTGACACAAATCGAACATGCGTGTTAAAAAAATAAAGAACATGTAATTCAATAGTTAGATTTTCAAAATATGTAATCATGTTTTTTTTTTTTAAGTGAGAGTTGTAGCCATTATGTAGCCCCACTTTGCCCTTTTTTTTTAAAAAAAAAAAAAGTCAAAATAGATTTTTCCCTATTAGATTAAATCACAAATAAAAACTAAAGAATAAGTAAGGTATGAATAATGATAATGAAGTTCCATAATGTTTTTGTCTTTCCTAATATTCATTCTCTTTACATTTAACATCCAACAAAAGAAAGAGATCATTTGATTCCTTTCTATTCTTTTTCATTGCACATTTATTCATTCATTCCTCTACTCTTTTAAGCTATCTAGATTATACTTTAGTAGGGTATATATAGGAGTTATTGGGTCTAGGGTTAGTCCTAGATGAGCTTTACAAAAAGTTACGTCTCTTAGAGCATTAGTATTGGTGGAGGCATTTTGCTAAAATGCTAAATTTACCATCAAAATATAGCAAAAGTGGGCTGCATTAGCGAAGCCAAATCTATATATATATATATATATATATTTGTTGCAGAGCTACAGTGCTCTATAGCTAAAATGGTAAACAAAAAATTATTAAAAGATATATTATTTTATTGTGTAAGTGGTGGTGGTTGTTGTTTATTGTAGCAAATATATTATTTTATTATGTTATTTATATTATTTTATAATATTAAATGCTAAAATAAAACCACTGATATTGGGTGTCTTGTAAAGTGAGATTGTAAAATAGATAAAGTAGCTTTTTGTGGTGCCAAATTGATATGGATGTGAATTTTGACAAATTCACCGTTGGTTTACTTTTGGGGTAATTACACTAAAACCACCTGTGGTTTGGCCTGAAATCACTTTACTTACTCATGGTTTAAAAAGTGTCACTTTATCCACCTGAGGTATGTTTCGTTTGTTTTTCGTAACTCACCTCTCTTAAAATTAAGGGTAAATAGGTATTTTTGCTCAAATTTTATGTCTCTCTCTTCTCAAAACAAAAAATAGCACAAAAATGCAAGAGAAAGAAGATCAATAAGTGGTATATGTCTCTCTCTCCATTCACACAAATCTTGAACATGAAGGAAAGAAAATATATGTGAAAAATTCATTACATGAAGGACTAGGAAGTATTGTGTTAGCAACTAGGTTTTGAAGATATTTTAGTCAATCTGAGGAAATTGTGGTAGACGAGGCCTGGAGGGCCAGAATTATGAGAGAAATTTGAGAAGTGGTGGAATTTTATTGGTTGTTCAAATGATTTGTGAAGTACTTTCAATCACATGATAATGCTTATCTAGTTTTGGTAGTTCTCAATGCTTTTGGACGACAGCGTTTCACTCTTTTTTTAGCAGCATCTCACAGGTCTTATGATTAGAGGCCATCCATGCCTAAATGCTCAATGAACCCAGTTACAACAATATTTAGTCATTCAGAAGAGATGAAGTCCAAATGCAATGGCCAAGCCATTAGGAGAAAGATGGGAATAGTGGTTTGGAGGGGTTTGAAAAGGCTTTCAAGCAAACATGCTTCTAGATCCACGCAATGAGCTGAGACTAGAGGTGTTCAATTCATTATCTGTTGAAAAATTAGTTTGAATAAGCCTAAGAGTCACCAATCACCATTTAGTGCTGGTTTAGTCAAAATTAATGCTTCCCTCATTGAGTCCTACTTATAGCAACCTGAGGTCCTTTTCTCATTTTTGTCGAAACAAACCAAACCAAAACCAAACCAAACTAGGTTAAACAAGACCCCTTAATTAGCCAAAGTGTATTCATAAAATTCACTACCAAGGGTCAGGTCATGATGGCTTCTACTGAACAAAGCAGCTTGAGGATTTTGACGTTAAGAGAAAAAAAAGAAGTAAACTCTTGGCTAATAAAGGAGAAGCAAGTAAGGCATCGGCGTCAACTCATTCCCCATCAAAGATTGTGTGTTTCTTGAAAGACTCTTAACACCACTTTTCACTAATTTGACGGGTCCAAAAACTTTTGGTCTCTCCGATTCAACAGCACTATTTTGAAGCCCTTTTTCTCCTTTCTTGCTTAATTCACATATTTTCTTTTATTATAATTTGCTCTTGCCATGAAGTTTATTATTTCAATTGTCACGAATTTTGTTGGGGCTTTCTTTTCTTAATGTTTGAGGGAACGACACTTTATTTCAAACTTAATGAAAAAAAAACATTTTCATCTTTAATATCCGTTTAATTGAGCTCTATTAAATTGAATGTTAAAAATATTTTGCACTAACTTAACATTTGCTTAAGGGTAAATTTTCAAAATTATCCCCCCTTTCAGAATTAAAATTCATTGTTTTAAATTTTTAATTAAAGTGTATTTTAAATGATTCAATATGGCTTTTTGTTTTTGTGTGTGTGTGTTTGGTAAACTTTGACTTTTAATTCTAAATTTATCAATTATAGTTTTACTAATTATGGTTAAACTTTGGTAAATAGAATTTTATAGAAATTTAAAATATTATGTTTCTAATATAAACAAAATGGAAGAATATTCTCCAAAACTCAAAGCAAGGGAGTATAATTACCCCAATTTTATTTATTGAATATTTTCTTCTAATTTGATTAAGGTCGCAGGGAAAAGGATGCACCAGTAGCAGCCACTAATCACTTTGTTGACAGGATTCCCATCTTGATTCTCTTAATTGTAACTCACATTTATTGATAAAACATAAACCCTTACTCCTAAGAGGATTAAAATTCAGTGCAATACTTGATATTGGTATTGCACAGAGTGCAATTACTCATTTCTTCCTGGTAAAAAAAAATTATCACTTCACTTTCAATTTTTAACTTTTTTTAATGTTTTTTTTTTTTATTTAGTAGAAGATATTAAAAATTGTTTTTTTTTTTTTTCAACTTTTAATTTCAAACATCTCTTTCACTGTTCCTATCAAAATCACATGTTCAACAGAGTCAAACTCTCATATGAGAAAAATCACAATATAACTCTCTCGCTGGGTTTTAGTTAAGTCTTATTATTTGTTGTTGAAGAAAAAGTTTTGGATTTCGATCCCCATTTTTATTAAAAGTTAATTGATTTTTTGACTTGATAATTAAAAAAAATTATTATAAAATAAACACTATAAATTAAATTTATATATATATATATATATATATAATTTTTCCTCATTATAATTATCGCAGTTCCAAAGAAAAAAAAAGTTAACCTAAATATTAAACTACTTACGAGAAGTCTTGAGGAACTGAAGACACGATGACACTAACATTGAGCTTGCTGCTTGCCCCAAATGCTGCATAACTGGTTCACTAATGCTCCGCCTCAGGTTGATGGACTTGGCGGTGGTTATGGGAGGTGGATGAAGTGCTCTCTCAAATTCCTTTTTCGCCACAGCTCTATATAACAGTGTTGAATCTCCAACCCATTTTGCTGGGTATATGAATTCTGTTGTTTCTTGTTTGCAAAGCAAATAAATCAAAGAAGCATCAACAATATTTTTCTCTCCCTTTGATCATAAAGGAATACTTGTTCGATTATTACGGAATTTAAGTACTTAGTATATAATCACAAACACATGTACACATTAGTACTTTACACCATTTGGATCAACGACCATTGACGTACATTAATTCCACTTTCCTATACTATAATGTTCACTTTCTCTAAAGCAGTGTGTGCCATGTTGAACAATTTGGATGATTTAGTCAATCTGAGGAAATTGAGGGTAGTGTAGGCCTAGAAATTTTAGAAAAAATTGTGAAGTGCTGGAATTTTATTGAAGATTCTTCATTCCGTGATAATGCCTATCTAGTTTTGGTGTGGTTCTCATTGTTTTTGGCTTAATGCTCTAGAACTACCCCGTTTTTTTCAACCCCCACATCTACCCCAATTATCTCTCTCTTCTGGTTTAAGAGTTGAGAGTTAAAGAGTTCAGACCCACATATTTTAACTGTTCACTAATCTTGCATTTAGCTCACTAGTCTTAAAAAGGTACTGCATATGCTCATGGCTATAAAAAATTTTAGAATCGCAACTTATTAGTTATTTCATACACTTTGTAGTGTGTGGAATAGATTATGGAACTATTTGATTTTCTAACAGTTTATCTTTAATTATGTTTTGATGTGGCATACTTTATTAATTATGATTTTTTTACTATTAATTTCGAAGGATACTATACTCTCTCACTGTATAAGTGTCACTGTTTCATTGACCCTGTTTCATTGAACCCCTTTGAATCAATGTTAACACCAATTAAGTACAAGAATACTTGAAGGAAAGAACCAAAAAAAAAAAAAAAACCAATCTTTGCCCTTCTGATTCTAGGGGTTCTTGAGAATCTTGCCTGCAGCTTTTGCATTTTCTTTTTATTGTTAATAGAGTTCATTGCAATCAAACCCTTTTGCTGGGTTTGAATTCGTTTTCCTTTGAACTTCATTATAAGTGGGTTAAGTCTCATTCAGTTTTAGTTCAGTTACAAGCTTTTTGAGGGTTTGGAATTCTATGATTGTTTTGGTGATTTTCAGGTAAGGTTGTTTCATATTTGCAATCTTTGAATGCCTTCTGTTATCTAAGAACATTGCATTAGTTTTTTCAGAGGAATTGTTACCTGTATGTATGCCATTGGTAGCCTTTGCTGGCCTTGTTTTCATCTTCTTCTTCTTTTTAGGGCCTAAGAAGAATGGAAAGTTCATTGCCCTAAAGGAAAACTACAAGGACTCTTTCAACAGTGCTTCTCGAACACAAAATAATAGGATAAGAATAAAGCTATGGGTGCTAAAATTTTGACAAAAGTTATTGTGAGGGTCCGCTACCAATCACAATACCTGATCTCAATCATTGTATATAAAGAAAGATTGCAAGTGTCTCAAATTTATCATTACCCGCAAAAGTGGATGTAAAGGACCAATTACATAGTACACTTGTGGTCTTATTTATATTTAGTTACTTTTTCACCCAACTAAATGAGCATTCCTCAAACTTGGTTTGAGTTCTTGGTATGACGAGCATAAAATTTGAGGGGGAGCTTTTTGATTGGGAAAAATAATTTGTAGTCTACGAAAAAGTACTGTTAAAAACGTTATAGTGCAGTAAGAATTGATTAAGGCATTGTATGAAAAATATACAAAAAAAGTTGGCCGCCATATCTAATTGATGAATGGGAAGCACTTGAGACAAAAGCAATGAATATTATTCGTATAAGTCTTATACTATAGATAAAATATAATGTGTTAGATGAGACTTCTGCTTAAGAATTATGGAAAAAGTTAAAGAAGGTAAATATATGTCAAAGTAGTTGCCAGTCGATTGCGCTTGGAGGAAGGTACTGATATTAGAGATCATTTGAATGTTTTTAATAGATTGACTACTCAATTATTGAGCTTCGATTGGAGACGAAGATTGAGGAGGAGGATCAAGCTTTTTCATTGTTAACCTCATTCATTCGCTCCTTCATATGACAATCTATTGACTACATTGCTAGTTGGTAAGGGTACATTAAAGTTTAAATATGTTAAAACAATTTTGTTAGAGATAGACAAAATCAAGAAGCCTACGAATCATTTGGAACTTGGGGCCTTTTTGATGAATTCTGATCAAGTCATGGTAAAAGTGGGTCATGTAGGAAGAATGATAGCGAGAAGTCAAGATCAAAATCTAGACCGAGGAAGGAAGGGATTCTATTGACAATTCATGGGTTTTGGATTATGCGTGTTGCCTTTATGTGTTGGAATAGGGATTGGTTTGACGCTTACAAGGCTTGTGGTGAAGGTTTTGTTAGGTTGGCTAATTAATAATGTGCACTAAAAAGTTATGAGAAGCTAGGTACATTAAAGTTAAAATGTTTAATGGAACTGTGAAGGGCTAGAGTAATGTGAGACATGTACCCAAGTTTGGAAGAAATTCGATTTTGCTGACATGGTTGGATTTTTTGGGCTATGTATATTCTGCTAGAAGAGGAATTATGAAAGTTGCAAAATGTGCTTTGGTGGAGATGAAAGGAGAAAAAGCTTTTAAGAATTTGTACAAGTTAATTGGTGAGACAAATAAAGGTGGAGTACAAGAGCCAAAAGCAAAGAAAAGCCTTTGGTTAGAATACCACAAGAAAGACAATAATGGATAAAAGAAAGTAAGATTTGTGGTAGATGTAACTAATATGGTTGTGAAGCCAAGTTCGAATGAAAAGTTCAAGTATTGCTTAAACTCAATTGAGGTTATGTCCTATTAAGGACAAGAATGGAGCACTACCCCTACCCACAAACCGGGTGCAACAGGACTACCCAATGGTTTAATTAATAATGGAGACAACTTAATTATGGGTTAGAGGTAGAGATTTGTTAAGTCTAGCGCATGATAAGAGAAGTTTAGAGATCTTTTTATTGGTTTTGGAATCTAACATTGGTTAGAAGAATAATAAGAAAGTGCACTAATTCTATTACAAGTGGTTATCCCACGTTGAAAGGAAAAGACATAAGGGGGTGTGCAAGTCCCTATAAATAAAGTAGTAGTTCAATTTTGTTTTGTGTGTATAGGAGTTATAGAAACAAAGTTTTTTCTAGTGAGAGAGTTATAGACTAAAATTTGACTAGTGTGGCAGTTTGAGGGCATGTATTGAGGATTTTGGTAGTAAGAGGAAACTTTTTGAATATGATTATCAAGGTCTATTATCAGTTATAAGCACCTCTCTCTCTCTCTCTCTCCTACTTTAATTTTCTTTCTTCTTTTCATTTTTATTGAAAATATTAGAACTATTATAAATGTTATTCCAAAAATTTCTAAATTGATATAACAATGAATATGATTATACATCAATAAGACAATATATAATTTTCTTAATTTTTTTTTTGTATGTTTAAAAATTGACACTTCATTTTATAAGAAATTTATAAGGTCTCTAATGTCACTCATTTTTGTTAGCTTATAATCTCCTAAACTGTGGTCATTAATTTGGCCACCCCGCATTTTATGACATGCACTGCTGTCATTTGCTTATTGCCACTTTTTTTTTTGGCTGGCTGTATGTGGCATAAATCAACTTGCTTAAGGTCTCTGTTTATATGAGGGGAGGAAGGAGGTGGGAGTTATACTCTCCTTTTGCAGTGGTATCTCGAGGTTCCATTTTTATTTCTTGAACTTTGGATGATGGGTTCAAATTCTTTGCTTCTTTAGAGTTGATTGCGGCTCTGTTTTCAGTATCTATTTGACATTGGTGGTTCTTTAGCATATCCTTTTCCGTCTCTTTCAGATTTTCAGCTTTCTCGGATTGATAATATAGTGGTTAACTTAAGCTTTTGTAAAGTCAATGATACAGAGCCTCATTTTGCGTTTCATTTTGCTTTATCTGTCTGTGTATGTGATTTGGGACTAGAGTATGGTTCCTTTTGTTTCAATGATCCAAATCTGTGTACTTTGTCTTCATTGCTTGCTTGATCTTGGTCTTGCTGGGATGATATAACTTTTGTAGTGAGAGTCGCCATGGATGAGATTTCTTAAAAATAGGTCCAGATGTATTGACTGATCTTTTCACTACATGGAGGATATATGTGAATATTTTGACTTATTGTACTGTCTCTTATGCAACATTCTACTTTCTATTTATTAGAAGCTAATTATTGAAATATATTGTGTTGTCCAATATGTGTGATTTTGTGAATTATGAATGCAGATGGCCATTGCTTCCATTGTTCACCTCTATGTATTTCCGGCAAAACCTTATGAGCTAATGGGGGACTGCTTCCCTGAAAGTATTTCAGTTCTTGGAGACTATTCTGCTGACTGTCCTTATGAGTTTGATGTGATGTTTAAGTTATTTATTTTTCATAAAGTCAGAGTTTTGCATAGTAAGCTTTCCCCAGCCCCTTCTCATCAATGGACTCCTGACATATATGAAGGAGCTTTGTTTATTGACTATGCTACTTCTTTGTAATATGCCTAAGATGGTCAGATATCTTGTCGTGACAATTATTGCAATGATGGATGTCTTGAAAAATGGCCAATTTTGGGGTTGTTTTGAATGATTTGATATGGGTCTAGGGGGATCCAATTTTATGGTTTTTCTTTTTTCCATTGTGTTGTTGAAATTGTTGTATGATAATGGTAGTTTTAATGGGTGTTTTGGTTCTAGGTTCTGTATGTTGTTTTGAAGATGGGCACTAATGGATGTTGATGGATCATAGAAATATGTAAAATTTAAAAATAGGTGTGGCACACAAAGGAGACGAATTGTGGAGTTGTGTGGTTTTACAAAATAGCTAATAGTCATTGATAGACTGGAAAGTGATACGGGTAGCAGACTCAAAAGCTTTGAATTAGGATTTGTTAGGATTGTTCATTCACATTTACTAATTAAGATGCTTTAAGGTGTCATTGAGTGCAATGCATTAAGCCTTGACAATTTATATTGAGCTATTGAAGGATAGGGATACACGATGCATACATGGACATACATTTACGATATGTAATTATACAACACGAGCACTATCATGGGATTGAATCCCACCAACCGGCCCCTTTAGTAAAGACAAATTCTATACAAAAGCTCTTACTAGTTTCATAAACTCACATCCACAGTCAAGAGCATAGTTGACACAGAGTAGTCTCACGAGTTGGTTTCCTTACAAAAGTTCTATAGACAGGTTACAAATATCTCTATAATTAAGGGAATAGAATGAGAATATATTTTTAAGAAATATTTCATATATTTAATTCTCCTATGAGTTTAAAGAAAAGGAATATACTAATAACTAGTAGAAAATGCTATTGCACTATGTTTCTTTCTAACCATTTTTTTTAGTAGTGGGATGAATATTTATCTTTTAATAAAATAAGGTAAAATATCGAATTTTTTAGTAGTGGGGGATGAATATTTTGGTAAATTTTTGGGTTTCGAGAGCATTTTGGTTATTTTTTGGGTTCAGGAGTATTTTGGTAATTTTTAGGTTTTTTAGGTTTTAGGACTATTTTGGTAATTTTTAGGGTTTTGGGGGTATTTTGGTCATTTTTTGGGTTTCAGGGGTATTTTTGGTCATTTTTTGGATTTCGAGGGTATTTTGATAATTTTTAGGTTTCGAGAGTATTTTGGTTATTTTTGAAAATTTTAGAGTACTTTGGTCATTTTCACTTTAGTGGCATTTTGGTAATTTGGTAATTGGGTGGGTTGGGGTTTACCTATAATATTTGAGTTTGGTTGGATTTGGATTAGAAGCAATTAGTTAATTGGGTTTTAATAGGTAAATGAGTTTTATATATCCAACCCAATTATGCCTACCCCAAACCATTTGGCACCCCTAATTTCAAATTAGCAAATTCTGTCATGTTGCATTCCTTGATAAATGTGTTTCGTTGTTAACATGGCATGCGAGGATAGGTCACCCATCTCATCCCGTGTTGCAATCTCTTCTATTCAAATTTTTCTATTCCTTGCAACAGTACTTCGAATAATAAAATTTTGTTCATCATTCATTCCTCTTTTACCACCAAACCACTTAGAAATTATTCTTAATGATGTATGGGGACCAGCTCTCAATTCGTCAATTAGAGGTTTTGATTATTCCATCAATTTTATTCATGATTACACTCACTAATATTGGTTATATCTTCTTTCTTCTTGCTCTACTGTCTTAGAAACACCTTGTTCTGCTTCTCATTTTCTTTGTGATCATTAGTTTTAATGCTCATTTTTATTTTGCAATTTGTGACTGTCTATCTTGAAAAGCTTCTGTTTCTAGGCTGGTGAAGCAATAATGTGATTTAGAAGTAATTTTCTGGTTGTAACATGTTTTTTTCTTTAATCAGAATGCATTTTCTCATTGTTCTAATGTTTGATACTGCAGATACCTACAAAAACTGAAGTGATTGTAACGCCAAGCAATGAAGTATGGAACAAATCTAGAAGAGTGTCAGAGAGCAGGTTTTAGTTCCTGATAAATCTGTTATGAAGTTTTAGGTGTTGTTTTTGCTTCTTTTCTGTTGGACTTAACAGACTGCTCAACTGCCCTTTTAAAAAAACGTTGTGGATGTGTTAAATTAAATAAATGAATTTACTATCTTCAAATAGCTTAAGTTTTTTGAAAAATCAGTAATTTAATAATGGATAAAATAAATGCATTGCTAATTGTTTTTACCTATAAAGTAACTGGCCAAAGAAGCATCATAAATGGAAATGTTCAAACTGCTTTAATAGAGCAATATTGAAGCCTAAACATCCTTATATTTTCAAAACATTAAAAAGGAATAATTGTCATTTTTATTTTGGTTTATCAATTTTTTTTTTCTTCTTTTGTATTGATTTTAATAGAAAATTCATATAGATAACAATAAGAAATAACATCTCTTATGCTTGTCTATATTCGTTTAAAGTCAACAAAAACAATTTAATTATCATTTATATGATACTTTATGTTTCCTCTTATTCCTCCCTTGCAAATTTCAATTTACATAAGTGCATTCTATTTTTAATTTAGAAGACTCGTCGGCAGTAATAGGCAGAAGCTGTATCACTAGTGGGTTGTACTATGACAGGCGCTTGAGTGGACTTCATAATTTGACCAATTCAAACTTCAAAGTACCTTGCTCATTAATCATTGTCTTAGTAATATATACATTACTTTTATGATTTCAAGAAAGCTATTTTAGTGCAAAGTTAAAAATATACCTCACATTTTAGGCACAAAATTGGGTGACAGTAGCTACATTTATTTATTTAAAATTTTCGTATCAAATTGAGCCTTATAAAGGCAAAATTATTACTTTTTTTTTTGGGTATGCCGTATGTGTAACTTTAATCTAAATTGCTTTGCCAGGGCTCCAATATGTCTCAATCCTTAGCAAGAGACTTTGATTCTTTCATGGGTAATGTCATTTGGGCACAAAAAAGGGATGGAGGAAAGAAATATATGGAAAAAATTCATTACATCAATGACTAGGAAGTATTTTTCTAGCACCTAGGGATTGAAGAAATTTGAAAAAGCAGTGTGCCATGTTGCACAATTTGGATGGTTTAGTCAGTTTGAGAAAATTGAGAGAAATTTGTGAAGTGGTGGAATTCTATTGGTTGTTCAAATGATTTGTGAAGTACTTTCACTCACATAATAAATGCTTCTCTAGTTTTGGCGGTTCTCTTTTTTTTTTTTTTTGGTATTACGTACTAGGACGACAGCGTTTCACTCTTCTTTGAGAAGCATCACACGGGCCTTATATGGAATAGAGGCCATCCCCTTTTTTTAGCTCAATGGATCCATTACAACAATGTCTAGATGAATAGTCCAAATGAATGGGCCAAGCCCATCAGGACAAAGATGGGAATAGTGGTTTGAATGGTTTAAAAAGGCTTTTAGGTAAACTTGCTTTAGGCCCCATGCAATTATGAGCTGAGACTTTAATGCTTGAACAATTAGTTGCATTAAGCCTTTAAGTCACTATTTAATGCTGATTTAGTGAACATTAAATGCCCCCTCAAGGAGTCTCACTTTGCAACCTAAAGTGCTTTTTTCATTTTTGTGGAAACAAATCTTGAACTCAAACCAAATTCTCTCTTTCCCATTGATTAAAGTTCCACTCTACTACTACAAAAGTTAGACTATTTTGTAGTGGTACTTTGAGTTAAGTAATGTGTTTGAACTTGATAATAGAGTATAATTAATGTGTGTGTGTGTTTAGCCCAAGTATTTAGTTTGAGATCAGCAATTGCTCTCAATGAGAATTTAAAAAACGACTTTCAAATCTCATCTATTAATTAAAAAAGGTTTTAAAAAAATTAAAAGGTAAAGAAAAAAAAAATTTGTGTAAGAAATTAGGGGTAATTGCATCCCATACAATAACTAAGATATTGCACAGATCCTAATCCCAAGTATTCATAAAACTCAATACCAAGAGTCATGGTCATGGTGATTTCTATTTTTTGACATTAAAAAAAGAATTTAAGATACTTTTTTATTTTGCCATAAAAAGTTTTTAAAAATATTTATTAAAACAATATTCTTAAGGTATTTTTTAACTTTTCCCTATAAAAATAAAAAATAAAAAATGCAACAGCATTATCTTGATGCCCCTTTTCTCTGTTCTGCTTAATTCACATCTTTTCTCTTATTATAATTTGCTACGTACCACCATAAAGATTATTATTTCTATTACCATAAATTTTATTTAGTGAATATTTTGTTGCCAAGCTTGACTCCCTTGAATAATGTGAATCTCACATTTATTGATAAGAATTATTAGACGTAAATCCTTACTCAGAAAAATTCTTTTCATTTTTTCTTTTATTAATTAGCTATCAAATCATCACCGACATATTCAACAAAGTCCAAGTCTCGTGTTTGATAAAACGTGAAAATTGAGATTCTTGCATCATTGCTGGCATGTAATGTACCAACAAGATAATTTTCTCTCCTCATCAAAAAAAAAAAAAAAAAAAAGATAATTTTCTCTCCATTTCTAATTTTCCTTCTTTATTTATTCCGAATACTTTTTTCAAGTATTGTTAAATTAATTATTATTATTATTATATATATATATATATAATTTTTTTACAGTTGAATACATTTATTTGGGCTTGTTGGATAAAAATTGCAAACTTTTATATATTGTTAAATGCTTAATTTAATAGTCTATTTTTTTTAGAAGAAAAAACTCTACATCACTGACTTTATTTTCTATATTATGTAGCATTTTATTTAATTCTCTTACTCATCTCACTATTCTATTGGCTAAAAGGAAAAGTATTTTCTCACCCTACATCATTTTCTTTTACTCATCACACTATTTTATTTTCTAAGGAAACACAATGGTAGCTTCCTTGGGTTTAATCTACCAACGAGAAAGTTTTGGACTTTACTACCCAAAAATCATTGTTAACATATCCAAGCGTGACATGTGTCCAACCAAATAACGAACACAACACAGCTTTGTTTAATTAGCTTATTTTCTTTAAAGTAAGATAAAAAGTAACTTTAAACAAATAAGTTGACTTTTAAAACAAAATGAGCTTATTTGCTTAAAACTACTTTTGTTTCACTTGTAAATAAATAAATAAAAATGAAATGAGTTTAGTTAATTGGATAAAGTTTAATTACAAAATTGGTTATAATAAACCTTACTTAATATTATTAACATTACTACATATATAAAAAAATCTAACTGTTAGATTGCGTATTCTTTACGCTTTTAATAAATATGTCAAATTTTGTATCAATCAGATATTATTTATTATATGATCTATAATATTATATTTTATGTATAATTTTAAATTACAAAAATTTGTAATTTAAACAATTATTGATGGCACAGTTATTGATCTTTAATTTTAAAAAAATTGACATAGCTAATTGTTGGATTGCATGTAATTTACGCTCTTAATACACATGTCAAATTTTGTGCCAATTAGATATTATTTACTATATAATCTATAAGATTATATTACAAAAACTTGCAATTTAAACAATTTATTAATGACATAGCTATTGATATTTAATTTTACAGAAATTGACATAGCTAATAGTTGGATTGCATGTTATTTACGCTCTTAATACACATATCAAATTTTGTGTCAATTAGATATTATTTACTATATGATTTATAAGATTATATTTTATGCATAATTTTAAATTACAAAAACTTGCAATTTAAACAATTTATTGATGACATAGTTATTGATTTTTAATTTTTTAGAAATTTTACAAGCATGGAGGATATAAGAAGAGAATGCAATCCAATGGTGGATTTGTCAAAAGTCACTTCCAATAAAAAGATATTAAGTAAGGTTGTAGACTTAGATTACAACTAATTTTGTTTTATCTTAGTTAATTTTAGTATTGGCTAAACCATTTATGAATAAATTTTGGCTTTTTCCTTAAGGTAGAAAATATTAAAATTTATTTTCCATAGCTTAAAGAAAAAGTTAATAAATAAAAGCATTATAAGAAAGGAAAGAAAAGAAAAAAAATAGAGAAAAATTGGATTGTAGATTTTTTTTTTTTTTTTATCAAATGTTTTTAAAGTAAAATGGCAATCACACTATAATATCTATTAAAAAAGAGTCTAGAAATATATTTTTTGTACCATAGTTTTTGTCACTTGGTTTATTTAAGTGGTGTGGAAGAATTGGTGAGTTAATTTGAAAGTAATTGTCTACTACTGATAACTTATTACTTTATCAAATTGTGACAATTCTCTTAAAGAAAAGGGTTATGAAAAATAGAAAAAAGTTATGACAAACGGTGTGGTAGTAGAAGAACTTAATTATTTTAAAAAATATATTACCATATGCTTCTAAGAAAGCTATTTTAGTGCAAAGTTTGTAATGGCCTCTCACATTTTTTCTGTTTAAAGATAAATGAAAGCAGCTACGTTTTTTTTTTTTTTTTTAATTTAATTTAATTTATTATTTTAGTTTTTGAATCTCTATGTCGATCAAATGGAGCCTAATAAATTCAAAATGTTATAAATTATTTTTTCTATTTTTTGGATGAGTAACATTAATCTAAATCGCTTTGTCACTGCTTAAGTCCAATATGCCTCACTCTTTGGCAAGACATTTTGGTTCTTTCATGGGTAACGTCATTGGGCACAAAAAAGTATGAAGGAAAGAAAATATATGGGAAAAATTCATTACATCAAGGACTAGGAAGTATTTTTCTAGCAACTAGGTATTGAAGCAATTTGGAAAAACATTGTCATATATTCTTAAACCTCCCACATGGGTTTTTCCATTGATGCTTGTTGCTGAAAGTGACTCAATCCCTGAATTCTTTGACCAATTCCTTCAAACCCCATTTCTTGTTGCTTTTGTTGCTGTAGCTCATAAAAATTCCCATGTCTTGCTCCTCCTCCTCCTATCCCCAAGAAATCCAATGTCATCATATCCTCACTCCCATTAGACTCTTTTATGGAGCTACTTAACCCTGCTTTTGAATCTCCACCATGCAATACAGTACTATTACTGTTGCTATTGTCATGCTTTATGTTCTTTAATAATGCACTGTTTTGATCAAGTAGACCATTCAACATTCCCATGTTGGTCATTCCCAGGTTATCAGGCATGCCATTCTCATATGAATTTCCATGTTGGCCTTTTTGGATGAACTGGTTTATGAATGATTGATCATTTTGAGCCTGAATTGCACTAAATGATGGTGGTGCCATGCTTGTACCAAAGCTATTATTCTGCATTACTTGACAGTTCATGCCACTAGTACTCACAGTTGCACCCATTTGTGCTGCTTTCTGTAACAAAGCTGTGGCAGGCATGTGTGCAGCTAAGCCAGCCAATTGGTGTCCATTTCCTTCAAAAATGGAACTCGAGGAATTTGTGTTGAGTTGAAGTGAAGGAGAGGAAGAAGAAATGCTTCTTGGACCGCTAAAGAGGCTTCCTACCATGTTCAAGGGTTTATTTGGAGAGAAGGACATGATTTCTTGGGGCAAAGATATTGGTACTTTAGTATCAGATTGGTTGAATCCGGATGTTCCACTCGTTGTGTTGGAGTTATTGTTGTTGTTGATGGGTATTGAGGACATGAGCTGGGGATGAACTTGGCCTTGTAAGTTTTGTCCCATGTTGGACAATAGTCCTTGCTTTGCTTTGTTGTTTTCTTCAGATAGGGCATCACAGAAGGCTCTGTGTGTGATGAAGCTATCTCTCCTGAATAACAGTGGAGATGCACAGTCTAATAAGTTGGATGAGTAATAAGATAAGATCACCAATGAGAGAGAGAGAGAGAGAGAGAGAGAGAGATATGATAATTAATACTCTATTTAATTTATTTTTTACTTTCTGTGTGTAGGACTGAACATTATTGTTTTTTGGCTGACAAGGGTGTTCAGGGCTCGTAGAAGTGTAGAACACAGGCTTTAATCAAAGCTATGCAAGTTCTTATTATTTAAGGTTATTTATCTTACGGCATATAATAATCTATGACAATTAAATAAAAAGCAAGACTAGGACTAGATTACGACTTTAGCCTAAAAAACAACTTTATTAGGTGTTTAGTCAAACTAAGACTTTAAGTAAAGGTGGCACTCTCTAGAAGAAAAGCCCTTATCAAAAACAAAAACTAAATTTTCAAAACAACAATTCAAAACCATAGATTTCGTATTCTCAAGGTTCAACTTCGAGTTGTTCATGAATCATGCACACGCAATTCTATAAAAGAATAATTAAAGAGATGATTTTTAAACTAGTTATATAGATTGAAAAGCAAACCTGGAGAAGATGGTGCCACAGTCACACTTATATTCCCTTGTACCACATGTCTTTGAATGAGCTTTCCAATCAGACTGCACTGCATACTTCTTGGAACATTTGTCACATTTCCATTTTTTCTCACCATGTTTTCTGCAAAAGTGTTTCTTAATGCCTGTAAGATCGCCTAATGCTCGAGCCGGGTTGTGATGGACACATGAAGATTCTGGACAAACATAGACCCTCTTCCTGATTTCAGTGGTTGTTCTTTGCTTGAGCTTCCATGGCAGATTATGGCCTCGACGATGTAATTGAAGGTTTTGGTCCCTTTGGAACCCCTTGTTGCAAATTTCACACACAAATCGGTTTGTGGCCATCAGGGTGGTTGGTGATAAAGCGATGACTTCAGCACTTGGGTCTGCATATGGATTTTAATACAAAATGATATATCAAATTCTTCTTCAAGTATAATTCTTGTGGCTACAATTTTTTCGTTGACAAAAGAGAGAGAACCTAATAATTAATGTGAGTCCTTTCAATAATATCTATGCGTGGGTGTGGATGTTTATGAGAAGTGGAGAAAAGGTGATATTATGCACAAAGAAGTGGAATCAATTTAAGTAATGCAATGCGAAACTTGAAATATATATATATATATATATTTTTTAATGGGAAAATATAAAGTTTTTCTGTTTTTGGAAGAAAAACTTTTGGAATGCTTGGTAGCTTGTTTCATGATAAATAGAATTATTTTTTGAAGTTTTTATTTTTCCAACTTTTCTCAATTGACTTTTTAAAACACATTTCGATCCCAAATAAGACATTCAAAAACTCTGTACATGCATGTTAGGAAAAAAAAAGAAAAAAAAAAGAAAAAGAAAAGATAAAAAACTCAAAAGCATTAGAAATTGAATAAACTGGCCAAAAAAAGAAAAAGAAAAGGAAAAAAAGGATTAATAAGTGGATCATTGATGTGTCAGAGAGAGAGAGAGAGAGTGAGGGAAACTGCAAATATTCAATGGGTAAGAGTAAGATTATGTGATTCTTTACCTCAACCAGTCAAAAACAAAAATAAAGAAAAAGGAGAAGGGCGGCCAAGGTAAGTCTAGTCTACAGTTCACTACAATGATTGTAATCTCAAACCAATAATTGAACCCCCTTCAACTACTTAGACATCAATAATTCAACATTCTGTAAGGCACTGAAAAAATAAAATTAGAAATCTTTCTTCATGGCTATCTTCAACACAATGATATCAATCTCCAAATACTTTGTTTTGGGTCCTTATTTTGATCTCAAAACACATGGGCTTGACCATGACATACTAAGCTTATGCTATCAAAGTACTAGATAGAATTCAAAAACTCATTTCATCATTTTTTGACCCTGTTTTTTTTAATTTTTATTTATTGTATCAAGTTGCTCAAGAACAGAGAAAAAAGTACTTAAATCACAAGCCAAAAAAATACAAAAAGTAAGATAGGCGACAAAACAAATATTGAAAAATATTGAGTTATTATTATCATGCTTGACTAAGCATCTAAAAGCAAAAAAAACTCTCTTATATTTTCTCATTTCAATAGCCTATCTGATTCAACATGTCCAAAACTTTAAAACTTTAAAAACTATTAATCTGAATCGAATAGAAGTGATGATTCAAACAATAGTTGAAGCAAAAAAAGCTCAAAAGAGAGAGAGAGAGAGAGAGAGAGAGTATTGAAAATCAATATGGTATATGAGTTATGAAAGTTCATGAAATAAAAGAAATCAACCTGGTGTTCCTGGTAGGTTTCTTTTCTTCTTAGCAGGTGGAGCTTGCTGTTGTTGTTGGGTGGTGGAACCATTGTTGGGGTCATAGTGATTGAGTTGCTCATCTTTTTGCTGAACTTCCTCTCCACCAGTGTTGCCAGAAGAGAAGCTCCCAGCCTCACCACCTGTGATATTTGACATTGAACAAAGACAAAAGATAAAAAAGGGGGTATTATTGAAACTTTTTGTCTTTCTTTCTTTCTTTCTCCTTTCCACACTAGCTAGCTTGTTTCTTTCTCTCTTTTCCTTGTTCTTAGTGCTCTTTTATAAGAAGATAGTTTATAAAAATAGAAAAAAAAATTGATAAAAAAATGAGACAGGAAAGATGGGATTTGTTGCAACTAGAGGAAGACAAAAACCAGGAAATTCTCCTTCATTTCTGGTTGAGAAGAGAGTTCTTGTTGGCACAAGAAGAACACAAGAACCTGGTCTTCTTTGGCTTTGTATTGTAATGAATATATAATATGTTTTTTTTAAGGCACTGTTGGGTGTAACAATAGATATGCCCCTAACTTTGTTGGGTATTGATGGAATTGCCCTTCTGCTCTTTTTCCTTCAGTCACATGTTTAAGATATTGTAGCCTAAGTTTCAAGTAAACCAAAAAAAATTATTCTTAACTAAAAAAAGTAAACTAAAAATTACCACTGGAGGACAGGAGAGATGTTGGACCTTTGTGTGTTTGAAAATAATTTTTTGAAACATTTAACTTCTTTTAGTACACTAAAATTTGGCTAAAATCTAATAACCTCTTCCATTGGTTGTACAAATTTTGTTTAATCAAGTTATTATTATGGTCAATTGATATTTTTTGGTATTTTTAATAGAAGAGTGCAGAGTTCAAATTCTTATTTCTCAACTATTAAATAAATTTTTTTTTTAAAAAAAACTCTCAATAGGGTCATGTAGTTTTTGTTACTATGTCAACTGTCTTTATTTCCTTTTTACTCAGAGCCTCAATCACTGTTCTTTGAATTAGGCTTGAAGAAGATTATTCCTCAATACTAGTACATCCATTGGTCTTGAATTTTTTATGAAGTTCTTTTGTAATACTAGCACAGGTAACCCCTGAAATATACTTTTTAATTTTTTATGTAAGACTTGTGTTTAAATTTTAACTGGGCTATGTTTTTGGTAAAAGGTGTTTTGTTCATCCCAATGCTTAACACAGAATCATGCTTACCATTACACTTTCAAAACAAAATAATATTAAAAATCATTCAAACACATTATGTATGAGTAGTATTGCCATATATCTCTTTAGCCTTATTACATATTCAAGTAATTTTTATGCTTGCATATCATTACAACTCCTCTTATAAGTTATACTGCAACTATAACTCTCATTTATTCAAGTTAGAAACATTGACTATAATTATCCATTTTAAATGGAACAAACACTGTCATCATAGATTCATTTAATTTATCTATTTTTAATTGCTACAAAGTATACTAAGCATGGTTGTCTTTAAGTCCATTCATGAAATAACACCACCAATAACAACCCACCGTCAAAGAACACATCCTTTTTCAAGCCTTGAAAATGTTACTCATATAATCCATCACTTCATTATCATATTGTCAAATATTTCGGTGTGATCTTATTATGATGCTTTTATAATCTAATATTTGACTGCAAAGAAAAAAAAGTTAAAAATTAGGAGTTTGAATCCCATAAGTCTAATTTCAACACCAAATGTACAAGATAATAAATTTGTTATTTGCAAAAAAAAAAAAAAAAAAAAAAAAAAAAAGGCAAAATGAGAACAATAATGTCATTTAATATTTGGAGGAAATATAAAAGCATTGCCATTTATATAGACACCTGTCTCTAATGCATGGTAGAAACTTAGCTCTTTCTGGAGCTATGCAACATATAACTTCAATCAAATAAATTTTTTTCAAGTAAAATTGCATTTTAAATCCAACATTTTATGGGTATAACAAATTAAAACTTTTAGTTCAAAGGTAACAATTCAAATCATGAAATTTCAAAAAGTAACAAATTTATCATATAATTTTAAGGGATTCATGTGATAGTTTAGTGGTAATGGCATCATTTATGTTGTCAATGTTTGTGGTTTAAATCTCACCTCCCCCTCTCTCTCCCCTCTCACTATCTACCAATCTAAAAAAAAATCAAACTCATATAGTTTCAAAAGTAATAAATATAACCATGAAAGTTTAAAATTAACAAATTAAATCCACATTCTGTATTATACCCCAAACACAATTTCTTGCTTTTAATTTGTTATTTTTTAAACTCCATAATTTAATTGGTCACTTTTAAAACTTTAGAGTTTAATTTGATATACCCCTAAATTAAAGGATATAAAATAATGTTGTTTTCTCAACTTCTTAATATTGACATCGTAGGTAACGGAATTACACTGCTTTTTCTTAATGGAGACTAGAAATCAAATATTCCTAGATGTTGGCTGTATATGTTTTTCAGCCTCAAGAAAATTGGCTTTACTTCTTGAAAGTACAAGAGCTATGCGTCCAATTCACATTTGAATGAGAAAAACTATAATCAAATGAAGCAAAACATAAATGGATATTCTTTTACGATTATGTTGCATGGCTTCCTATATTACTTTCTGTTTTTCTTTTTTTCTTTTTTTTTCTTTTTTTAAAGAAGCGTAAATGGATATTCTTTTAGAGTATGTTGCATGACTTCTTATATTACTTCTTTTTTTTAAGGGATGATAACAACATGCTGTTAAATCTGCAGTTCGAACACTTTTTCCCTAAATCCCAAAATATTTTATACATGAAGAAATGCTAATTCAACTATAAGCCCTTGACTCCTATATTACTTGAAAGAAATGCCAAAGAGTCTACCACATACATTCCCAAACTTGTGGGTTATGAAAAGATGTACGAAGCAAAAGCCTTTGATTTTGCTAAAAAGAAAAATGCAAAATATGTCACCATCTGCCTAACATTAATAGTCCTTTTTTTCGTCTACAAAATTTTCAAGTTCACACTCTTCCAAGAAGAGGATATTTTACTCATCATTTGAATCGAACATCCCTCTCATAGAACATGATTACTATATATTTGTGAGATTTACATTATGTGAGAGATGTGATCTATATATTTGTTACAATAAATAATTCTCGCCCCCAATAAGAGAGATCGTGGATGTACCATTCAAACCAAGGGATTCAATGTCCTATCCCTAATTATCTTGATACCAAAAATTGGACTATTTCACATAATTATTTCTTAATGATGGTTTTATTAATTTTTAAATATTGTTTAGGTTTTTCAAACACAAACTCTCTAGTTTCTTCTTTCTACTCAAGGAAAAATGAGAAAACAAAGAGTGGCAATTTGGTAATACTTTGTAACTCCAGGGGCAAAATAGGTATTTCACTATTTTCTGGCCCCACAATTTAAATTATTTTAAACATTGCTGGCGGACGTGACCTTCAAGTTGAAAATTTGTCCTTATCTGGTGATATTTTCACAAAAGCAAAAATATTGTTCCCAAAATACCACTGTCTACAACCCATAAAACACCAAAACTGCCACTGCTACATATCACCAGCCGCCTTGAACATTTAAATGTCCAGAATACCCCTTATGGATCACGGGTGTGCACTGCTCATATCATTCTCGAAAAAGACCCGACAATAATACATAAATTCTCCCATTCACGTGAACTAGGGGTAACTTCCTAGATGGTCAGACTATGTAGGGGTGTTTTTGAACATTTGAGCTTAAACTAGGGGTATTTTGGTCTTTAGCAATGATGGGATGATGCTGGCCGCTTAAAATTTGCCGAGTGAAGACGAGTCTTGTAATTCAACTAGTATCTTCTTTATTTAACCATCAAATTATAATAAAAAATAATGGACAAATTAAATTACAAATAAAAATATAATCAATTGAAGATAATAGTCTAATCTCATAAAAAATTTCACCCTTTTATAATAATGGTTGACCTGGGACGTTATGATTTGTATACAATAAAAATACAGTATAAGAAATGGTGCATGCGAAAATGATATTGATCAATTAACAACTTACCACCTCAATATTTTCTAGAAAAAAAAAAAAGAAATCATGGAACTTTTAGTAAAAATTGCAATTTAGACCCCACTAATTTTGACCAAAAATCATTTTAATCATTCAAATTTAAATTGATTATTTTAATCTGCTAACTTTGAACAAATATTGTTTTTATTCTTTAAATTTGAAATTGGTTATTTTAGTCAGATTTTTTTTTTTTTTTTGCAAACCCAAACCCCATTCTGAGTGAATATTATTTATTTGTGGCAAAGTTATTGGGCTAAAATAACCAATTTCAAACTTAAAATGATTCTGACCAAAGTTAACGGATGTAAATTGCATGTTTGCCAATTTTTTATCGCTAACCATCTAAAATTTGTCAAGTGAAAAAGACATGCGTTTTCTTAAAATGAGACAGACAAACATTTTATAATGAGATTGATAGGTTTAATTGGCTTGCAAGTTGCAACAGATACCAATAGGTGTCTGCATATTCATCAATTTTGCAGTAATTAATTAAATTCATGTCATGTTGATATGCAGTCATTATTAATAGATTTTGAATTATGGATTTTGTTTAATGAAGATATTAAAATATATATTTTAAATCAGCACAATATTAAATTAATAGTTTAGGTACAAGTCATCCCAAAATTTGTCCTGAAACATGCTCTTGTTTGATATACCTAACATAGACAAGGTCACAAGTGTAATATGCTTAAATGTTGTCCTTATCTTCTATCCTATTTACTTTCTGAGCTTTCCAATCCAGCAATGCTACGGATTAGAGAAAAGAAAAAAGAAAAAGAAAAGATTCCAGCAATGTTATTGCTAGCCATCTCACATTTTGCTCTGAAACATGCTCTTGTTTGCTACCGAACATGCCATGGTTACGTGGGTATGTACATGATTAAAAGTTATCCACTTCTCTCATCTTCTACTTACTTTATGAGAGCTTTCCAATCCAAATGCTTCAAGAGGGAAAAAAAATAAATAAAAAAAAAAAAAAAATGTCGAGCAATATTGCTTATCCAACATATTGATAGAACACTTAAAAGTGTTTTCCGATCAATTTATTTTTATTAGTTTATTCTATATAAAAATAGGGAAAAAAATACAAAAAATCATTTTTATTTTAAGAGAAAGGTTAACGGAGACCCTAAGGACATTAGTTTAGAAAATATTTGTAGAAAATTTTTATGTGAAAAAAAAAAATTAATTGTTTTGATGATTTTTTTTTCCATAAAAGTAATATAAAAAATTTCTTAAAATAGTTTATTAACAATTACTCTAAGGAAACTGGTTAAGATGAGTACTCTTTTTTTTTAACATAGAATCTCCTTAATGTTTTGAGTGTGGCACCTAATCTCCATGTGGTTGGAAATGGCAAAAATTTTCTATCTCGCTCAACCCATCCTGCTTTGCTTTGCTTTCTACGGTTTTCCTTGCCCCAAGAGAGGAGGTGCGGGGACACGTTTTTACTCATTTGTCATTTTCTCTCTTGACCTTGTTATTGCCACCCCTCTCTTCTCTTTCTCATTTGTAACTCATCAGTGACAAAGACACCTAATTAGGGATGCCTAGCAAAATGCCTCCACCCTACATCCTGCCTTGAAGAGGGCACGCGGCACAGATGGGACACCCATGACTCAACCATGCACCATTACTATCCCTTTTTATGTTATTATTTTATATGTAAATCATGTATTATGTAACCCTTAAGTACCATGGGGAGTTTGTGGGCTTTTGAGTATAGAACAAAACCTCCCATGTGATATTGTTTTACGTGAAAATGAAGCTCTAAGTTTTACATAAAACAATCGATAGGGGAATTTTGTATTACACTTAAAGACCTCAGGGAGCAAAGTATGACACAATTAATTATTTACACATAAAACAATACCACATGGGGATTAAGTGTTATACTCAAAGTTTCTTGAGGACCGTGTTTTATGGAAAAAAAAACATGATTTCAGAAGATTGTACATTTGTACTTATATTGAATGTGAAGATAACCTGTACTTTTAATTAGCATAAACAATAAATCTCTCATGATACAAAAATTTTAACAACCTTTATATCTACTAACATGTTTTATTGTAATTAGTGCATAATAAAATTAGCATCAATGATAGATTTATATAAAAATGATTTACTCAAACTCACAAATTATGGAAAGAATTGTAAAATATTATTAGCTACAACCTTATTTAATCTAGATTAAAAAAATAGCTAGAAGAATTGTTAAAAAAAAAAAAAAAAAGTTCTGACCTTATTTTAAACGCGTTGCAATATTATTTGTAGAATTATTCTATGCTTGTAGTTTGAACACCTTTCCCACTATCTACCTATATATATATTAAAAAAAATAATAACAAATAAACTAATTTAATTAAAGAAATGATATATACATAATAAATTTTATAAAAAAAAATTTATAATTGTTTTTTATTTTGAAATTTTAACCTATGGCGTCTCTAGGTCTTGATAATTACTTGTTATCATCATATATAATGACACTCAATTAGTTTTTAGTGTAGGCGAGAATCAAAACTTAGATTTCTTATTTGACAACAAAAAATTTTACTATTTTTTTTTTTTTTTTACAAACATAAGTATTTAGACTTCTTTAAATATTTAATTATTTTATCAAGTGTATGCTAAAAATTTTATTAGTTAAACTAATTGAATCTCACGAATTTTATAATTGTTAAATTTTCATTCGGATTCATCTTGTTACCTAGTAGGTACTTCCTATAGTTGAGAATTCGACAACTCACTTCTGTGCGGAAAACTTCATGAAATAAAATTATTGAGCGTAGACTTATTGGCAATTTAATGCACTTAGTACAAATTGCCGCCTCCGTCTCTCTGTCTCTCTCTCTATCAGTCACAGACGAGCTATAGTGTACGTAATGTGCATGGTGATGGGACCTTGCATGGGTACATGTTAGGAACAGCAATCATGTGAAGTCTTTATTGGTATTGTTATGTGCACGATATGTTTACAGAAATCGCAATCTTGCTTTTCATTTCTTTTCCATTTGGGTACGACGCTTGAATTTAAACCTGCAATTTTAGTACCCACTAGCCACTCCTTCCATGCTTTGCTTGCTACCTATTTTGTTTTTTTTCTTCTGTTCCACAAAAGAGAAATTTGACATTTCATAAAATAAAAAAAAGAAATTTGATATTATTTTTTCCCTATTTTCTTGTTCTGGGGCCTTCTTGATTTTAAAGACGTTGGTATAAATATAATAATAAAAATAATACCAGTGATGAAATTTATGAAAAAATATTGTTTTAATATTGTCACTGACATCCTTAACAAACTCATGAAACAGGTGGTCAAAATTTTTTTTGTACCAAACATCAGCCACACCAAATTAATGGACCATGAATTCATGAACTTGAAAGATTGGATTGGACTCAGCCAACACAGCTCAACCCCACTTACATTAATGTACTCTTGACTTTTCTTTCCATTCTTTTGTTTTTGTTATCAATTGTTAGTACTGTCAACCGTGTTTATGTGTCTATGAGAGAGTGACAGAGACACAGAGAAAGAGAGAGAGAGAGAATAGACTCATTGTGCAAGATGAAGATTACTTGAAGAAACATTTTTCATGAACTCTTTTTTAAATGGGCAGTTGTGAGAGAGAGAGAGAGAGAGAGAAGATAGATTCTAAACTTCTCAAATGAAAGCTTACGTTGGGATAGCGCAATCAATATGGCCATGAACTATCTTTTAATCAGTTAGTCTTGTCGTTTTGAGGAATATTTTGTAGTACAGTAGGCAAGATGTCTACACCAAAAAATAATAATTAAAACATATATTCCTGTACCCAATTAATTAACATTTTTCTTCCCATGTTAATTAAGAATCACTTAATAAAGGGCATGCTTTTTAACTAGCCTGTAGTTTCATTCTTAATTTGTTGTATTGTAATTGGTTTTTGGCTGTGGCAGCTTTTTGGTTAGCAATTAAGATAAAACTCTCTCTGATCTAGCAAAATAATATTATATTAGTTGTACATTTATGTTTAATTTACAATTAGTTCTTAGGTTCCATTAGGATTTCTGACCAGAAATCAACTGTTAGGTGATTTAGCTCGTAACACAACACAAGCACTTGTTAGAGGTTATTTCTCTATGATTTTCAAAATTTCCTCTAGCAAAATTGGTCTCCAATAGGCTTTTGATGTACCCAAATTCGTGGGAATTTTACTTGTTTTAGTTTCCTTGTTGCTATCAGCGCCTCATATGGTCAAAAAGTATGATGTATCTTCAAATGAAACCAAATTTTCACTATTCTTTATATGAGGAAAATTAAGGTGTTAATAAAAGCATTCTTATAATTTTTTTTTTTCTTTTGTAACATTATATTGTACATATATACTTGTATTATTATCATATTTCATTTTTTTTTTTTTTTATCATAGCCAATTTTTTTGTATTTTATTTTATGTTTTGTAATAAAATGAATGAAATTCTAGCTTTGATATGCAGTACATGTGTTAAACCGACAAAACATACGTTATACATCTTCGCACTATACCTTCACATACGCATAATTTTGATTATTGTTGTAAGAGGTTGTTTAACCATGATATGATATAAAAACAAATGTCATGATCATATACTGATTCCAACTATGTAGCACTTGAAAACCTTTTGATGTTGGCATTAGTGCCTATAAAATCTTTTATATAATTTCTATCCTAAGCCTTGGGTTTCTTAACTTCAAAACATCATTTCAACCACCCTATCAGCGCGTTGTTTTTTCATGCCATGCTAGCAAAAACATCCATTACAAATTTGTCGTTAACCATTTAAAATTGAAGTTGAACTCGTTGTGTTGTACAGCACTTCATTTGATACATATAGCTCACAGCGCAATTAATGGGTGTCTCTATCTCTTGCTTTAGAATTAAATCCTTTTAAGGAAATGAAGGTTCTGCTCGTTGTCTTAAAGTTCCATCCAAAGTCGGTCATGCAATAAGAAGAGATTTATTTAAACACAATCTATCAATTTTTTTAGTCAATACAAAAAGGGTAAATTTCACTTTCTTGCTGTAAGTACCTATAGAACAGTTAACAATTTCCAATGTTTCCCCTTTAGTTTAAAACGTTGCAATGTCCCCTCTTATTTTTTCGTGATGAACACCTAACCCTTGTTGGTTTTAGACCCCTTTTAACCAAGTTTTAAAACCAAGTATTTACTTAATCAGATTATGAGTAGTCCTTAGTTATGCAAATAATCATCAATATTAACGTTCAAACAGTAAGTGCAACAGAAAATACAGAAGCAAGAACACAACAATATAGTGACCTAGAGAAAAATCAATGGTATAAAAATTTCATAGTTAAAACCACTGGAGGAGGGTTTTAACCTAGCAACCCCGGCCAAGGCAAAAAGAAATCTACTGACTGAATAAAATTTATACAAACCAAATACCCCCTATTTCTAGTAAAAATTACTAATGTTGCACAACACGCGAGACTTCAAATCCAAGAACTTCTTTAGTTAAGGATATGTTGCATTTGAACATCTGGTCCATGACTTCAAGTACTCACTTGAATATTTTGGTCCAGTACTTGGAGAAATTGGAATTATATATATAATAGAAACTTCTACACCGCCAGTTTTGAATATGCTTTAACTTGATCACTGAAAAAGGCTTTTGAGAGTAAGAGGCACAATACCTTCAAATTTACAATCAGTAAAGCTTTAAAGGTGTTTTTCACGTGTATTATAAACCTTTTTCTTGTATAAATGAAACCCTAAGCAATCGATGGGCTGAACAGGCTAAAATCTCGAATTTGGAATTCCGCAGTTCAATCGATCCAATTAAATTTCAATCTATTGAAAGCTAGGTTCAATTGATCAAACAACTATCGAAAGCCGAAACTTGCACAGTGACTTGCGAAACCTAGGCAACAATCTTTACTATACAAATGACTTTTAAAGCACCATACAAGACACTTTTGCTCTTAATTTGCTAACCTATAGCTAAAACCTAACACCACATTTGTTAATAACTTTTGTCACATTAATGAAAAAATCAATTATTACTTTTTAAATGTGTCCGGGGCTGGACTCATATGTTGATAACATTAATATTTTCTTATAATAAACATATCACATGCACAATAATAATCTTATAACCGTTCAATAGCAAACACATCATGGGCACAATAATAGCCCTTCAAATATGCATGTGACGTATATGTTATTAGAGGGTATTAAGGATATTAACGTGAAGTTTCAGAAACATTTCTCATAAAATTTGAATTTTCTATTAATTTGATAGAAAATAATAATGAAGGTGGTAAATTTTTCATTACAAAACTGTAAAGAGGGACATTGACATATTTTAAATTAAATAGAGACATTATAACTGCCCTATACTTAAAGTAGGAAAAGAGAAATTCTCCCGTACAAAAATATCAATTACTGTGATTATAGCTACCTAGTTTGTAGCTAGGATTGGTTGACAAATTTATCCACTATATTATTTCAATATTGTCTTTTCTCTTTATGTCTTTTTCTTCATTACTTACCAAGAAAAATGTCTTCTTCATCTTTAATTTGGAATTGAGTTAAATGAAAAAGTATAAAAAATAAAAATAAAATTGAAAATGAAAAAGTGGGTTTAGTGAAAAGATGTGCTACCTTGCCAAAATTTTGGTAATTACGCATAACTCTCTTCAGATTTATAATTTTTCCTCTAAATGGTCAACTTGCAGTCTTTGAAACTTTTTCCATGCTACTTATGTTATGTATCAAAGATTGTACGAGTGATGATGCCATTGCGTGCCCCCATCAACTAATTGTTTATGTAAATGGATAAAAATTGTCCACTTGCAGCAATTCATATATAAATATTTGTGAATCTATGACCGACGTAGTTGTCCCTACATATATGAACTATATTTGTATAAACAATAATTAAGAGATAGAGGAATAAGACAATCAATGGGAAACAACAAGGGGACAGAAACTAGAATAATCAAACATGGGGTATGCTCTAAAGACTTACATTTTTGTAGCTTTGTTGCTTGGAGTAGCATACATGGACACATTATTTCTCCTTTAAAGAACGGAGTTTTATAAGAATGGGAAAACTATGGCCTTATTAAGAACAATAACGTTTCTCCATTTGATATATTAGTCAAGCCCATTGCTTAACGACACAAAAGACAGCCATTGATTGATAGGTACCTTCTTTAAATTATTTGAGTGTTTGTTTTCTTTCTCTTCTAGCCTGCTGATATCATATTTTCACAATTTATTTGTATTTCGCTTTTATGTTCATTTGTATTTGTCATGACACCGAGAATGGTTAACTATATTTGCGCTACATCCAAAGAGTTAATTAAAGGCCAATTGGAACTCTTCCTAATCATTTATAAAGGCCAATCCGATGTTGTAAATACATGATTTGGGATTTAATAAAAATTCAAATAATACATATTTATCTAATCCAATTTCTATAATCCGAGATATTACTGTATTAAACAGAAAAATGGAATAAATAACAGTCCATGCATAAAAATTTTGTAATCAATCCAATTTATATAATCCGAGATATTACTGTATTAAACAGAAAATTGGAATAAATAATAACAGTCCATGCACAAATATTTTGTAATCAATGAAAAAAAAAAAAAAGAGGGAGGTAATTATAATATTTAGGTTTATATGCATAAGAAAAGAATATGGATGAGTTCCAATCAATGGTGCCAAATGCATTAAACTTAGAAAACAAAAGGTTGGCATTTTTAATTATGATTAGAGAGTGGATCAGATTGGTGTTCTTCTTGTTCTGCATGGCAATCATGATGGTTACCTTTTCAATTAACAACTAAATTAGTTTATCGATAATTCCTCAACATTGCTGTCTCTATAGTGATCAACTTGCAAGTGGACGCTTAAAACTGTCCATCATAAAAAAGAGAATGTGTGGTTGGTGATTTTGTTTAGCCCTATTCTTTTGCTCTTTCCCTAAAAAAATAGTGAGAGAGAGAGAGAGAGAGAGAGAACCAATAGTTTTTGTTTATACTGTTTCTTGATTCTTCTTTTTCTCTCTCTCTCTCTCTCTCTCTCTCTCTCACTAATCACTACACACACACTATTCTTCTTCTTTTTTTTTTTTCTTTTAAATTTTTATCAGAATAATCAGACTACAGTACACACACAATATTCAGCATAAAGTAAACGAAACATCATTATCAAAGACAATCATTTAGGTAAAAGTTTCAAATATTTTTTATTAAAAGCTAGACTATTTCTTTTGGCCGAAAAGTAAAAAAAATCATTCACCATGCATGAGTTCTCTGTCTAGGGGGGCTTGCATAAATAGTTGAATAGTACTGAACACAGAAAATGTGTTAAAAAGTAAACAAAAAATAGGATTTGATCCATACCTCGAATGTATACCATATAGGTTTTTTTCAGCTCATCCAGTATCGTGAATAATGAATGTGAGGGACACAATTTTTTCAGAATCTATTTTGGTTTATAAGTGTAGTATTATTTTTATATTAAATTATTATTGATATCATTTTTATTGTACACTGATATCAATAAAGAAGTAAAAAATTGTGAAAAAAATTGGCAAAATGAGATAGTGTTCCTCCAAATGTATTACCATCCACCTTTCAAAAGAAGTAAAAGGAGGGAAAAATTAAATAAAATAAAATAAAAGTAAGAGAACTTTATTTTAAGTGACTTGATACATTTCCTAGAAAGTTGGTAAGGACTTTTTGTATTGCCTCTTCTTTCCACATGTGAAAAAAGATTTTCTTTTATGAAGATCATTGCAAGACATTAAGAAAGCTACTTTCAAAAGAGATCCCTAGATTCTATTGTCTCATATTGGGGTGACTAAGGAAATGGGGTTTCCTTCATAAAGAAAAAACCTAAAAAGCAAATGATAGATTAACCAAAACTTTATTTATTTATTTATTTTTTATTGCTCCAAAAAAAAAAAAAAAAAAAAAAAAAAAAAAAAAAAAAAAAAAAAACCAAAACTAGAATGTTTATAAAGCATCAATTTTGAGCAAATTTTTTCCATCCAACTATAGAGCAATGTAAATTCAAAGGAAAAAAAAAAAAAAAGAGGGAGATAGAGAAATTATTTTGGCAGTTTCATTAACTCATGCAACAAATTTCTTAGATTTGTAATACAATACAATTTCCTAGTACAAATTCATTTAATTAGCTAGCACCCATATAGCCACAACACTACCTAAAATGGAAAGAGTGCAGAAATATTTCACAAAGTAATAATCATGTCCTGCAAAAGGACTAGCTTGAGTATTTATCAATATGGACATGGAGCCATGAGGCTCCATCGTTCATAAGCTGTTTTTATTGTCATTATTGAGAGAAATGGGACCCAAATGAAGTTGCTTGATGGAGCAAGACAAAATTGTCAATCATCTGATTTACAAGCATAGGTAAAAAAAGAAAAAGAAAGAATTGAAGGGTGACAGGCCTTTTTCCTCTTTGAAATTTCGACGAAATGTTGAAATATTTGTTCTTAAGGTAAAGGATAAGAGTTCTTGAGGTTTTTGATGTGGATTGACACTGAAAAGAAATCTGAAGATTTCCCGAATGTCCAGCAAATTCAAAATCTAAATTCTGATAATGACTTCCCCAAACACAAGGGAAGTGTTATTTATTAATTTATTCTAATTTTACTTTTTGTTTTTAATCTTGGAAGGGAAATCGGGAGAGGTGGGGGGTTAATTTTTTTTTTTTTTTTTGGTGTGTCAAATTAAGACATTTATCCCAGTTTCATACCAAATTAAAGCAAGCATGTCACGCATGGTTGCAACAAGTCAAGAAAACATAGTTCCCCACTTGTTACATCTTTTTGAATTTTTTTTCTATGGTTTCTTTTGGGGGGAAGGACGGGGAGGTGTTCAGCTACTCTTTTTTTGTGGTTTCAAGCTAAAACAATTTGTGGGCCAAAGCCATCTAAATTATAAATAAATATATAAAAGATTGGGTTCAAATTACACGTGTTGTAACTCTAAGTAATATTTAATCACTCAATATTTTTTAATTAAATGCGAATTTTGATAAATTTATTGTTGGGTTACATTATTTTCGTGTATTCTCCATACTTGTAAAATTTCAAGATGATCAAATATCAATAGACATCTCATCAATCAATGGTTTAAATTGCAGTTCTTGTAGTTTAAAATAATCAATAAAAGATAATTTTATGGATCAAAAGGTAAATAAAATCCAATTGGCATGCATGTTAATTAAAAATATATAAACCAACAGTAAAATTTTCAAAATACGAATAAAATAATAAGTTATTGAATATTGTAATATTATTTAGAGTTACATTAGATGAAACTCTCTCTCTCTCTCTCTCTCTCTCTCTCTCTCTATATATATATATATATATATATATGACTTCACTTTACCAAAAAAAAAACACACAATTAGGATTATATGGATTGATTTTTTTTTTTTTTTGAGGAAAAGGTTATATGGATGATTTGGCGTAATGCTTTTATTTTATATTTTTTTTAAAAGAAATATTTGGCATAATTTTTAACAGAGATATTTTCTCATGTAGCAAAGTAGAGAGAGCATATAAGTACACTTTGTAGGCCAACTCAAATAGGACTGCAAAAGTAGGCAAAGCCACATTAGTAAGTGGGCCAACTGAAATTGGATTGCAAAACCAGGAAAGGCCACGTTAGTAAGTCTGACCCGAATTGTATAGATAGTGGGTACAAGTGGATGTAGCCTAACCTGAATTGGCTTTCCAGCCCATGAAAGCTGGAAATTCAAAAAAGGCTGCTAAAGCTCGTGAAAGAAAAAGTGCCATTGAAAAAAAAAATTACTGAATGATGCTAGTGAAAAAAGAACATTGATAATTCCATATTAAAAAAAAAATGAAGAAATAACTGAATGATTATTGGTATGGGTTTTTGCAATCCAACGTCCTTATGCATGAATACAAATTTCTTGTCATACTTGTTGTGTTCTATTTTATACTATACTAATCATAATTTGATAATATAACCAAAGTTTAAAATGAAAAAAAGATATTAATTACATGATATATCATGATTGGTGGAATATAAAGTGGAATACAAAATAATGGGTTAGAGAATTTATATTCCTCAATGCCATTTTTTTTTAAAGGCCTCATGCAACAGCTTTCCTAAGGTAAATTTTTTTAGTGAAAGTAACGATTTACTTTCTTGTGCTTAGACATTATCACAATTTAATCCATATAAATGTTCAATTGTTATATTTGACTCCCCCTAGGATTTTATTTGACCCCCTTAATAAGATCATTAGAGTTCCATTCAAAATACATCTAACAATTTCATTTTCATCCAAAACTTAAGAAATTAAAATGTAACAATGAAGTAATTTGTCTATTAAAAAAAAAAGGCAAAATCTGTTAATTTGGATGAAATTTTTGATAGTTTCATTTCAATCCAGTTGTTAGTGAGTCAAATATAATACTTAAAAGTTTGTAGACTAAATTGTAATAGGCAAAACCATGAGGGGGTAAAACATATAGTTTACTCAAAATTTTGTTCATGCTTTCATGCTATGCCATTAAGAAAATACATAATGTTATATTACATACAAAGGATAAAACTTCCAATAGACTTGCAAGCATACTATTGAAGTTAATTACACCTAAAAAGTAGGAACATCCCCAAACCTTTGACATGTTGTGTTGAAAAAAATAAACGAAAATTTTCATTTAAAAAATTCTTTAATTTTAAATATATTTTTATAGATTTTGATAGTTATTATTTATTTTTGAAAACTTAAAAAGAAGTATAAAATATGCCTCAAAACAAGCAAATTATAACCTAATATGTTAATTAATTGTTGCATCCCCACTGCATTGTGTCTTCATTTTTCAGGAATTGTCATATTATTGAATCTCACATTATGTATGTGCGCATGTCCATGACTAGAACTAAATACGCCTAGAGGAGGAGAAGGCTAAGTGGGACAAAAACGTTTTTCCATGAAAGGGATCCATAATATTATGCAAAACAAAATTGTTGTGACATTACATATGAGTGCTATAGGACTGGGGACTGGTGCAGATGCAGCATAAGAATGGTGCTAAAGGGAAATTCTTTCAGTTGGCCTTTTTTTTTCTTCTTCTTTCTGAACATGGAAACCTTATTCAACATAGTATAAACATATTGAAAGTTCACTAATGGTATAGAACATTGCTAAATGAGGAAGTATAGAGCAGATTCACATGCACTCTTAGTACATATCTTGAATCATTGCTTTCGAGTAAGCATGAGACCGGACAGAATGTGTCCAGCTAAAACAGCTAAATGGCAAAGAAAATTTGATTCATTACAAAGTGAACATCTTAAGAAACACTAAACTCTAGTACACAGGAATTTGCTCAATTTAGCAGACAAAGAAACTAAGATTGGAAGATGATCCCTTGAAACAACCTTCTATAGCACATTAGAAATTGATATTTTGATGATTCAGCAGCTTTTCCCAGTAACTCTCTGTTTTGGCAAAGGTATCTACTAACAGCAACTGTGAAGGGTGCCATTAAACCTCTGCCTTGGGTACCGCTACAATTATTACACTTCTAAGCAACTTGATCTTATCTAAATAGCCTGCCCCAGAGCACCCTAATTATCATTAAACTTTAGACAACTTATTTGAATTCCAAAAAATACCACCAATAATATATCTACCAATTGGTAGCCTACCAAACATTTTCATATACACTGCATAACATATTAACCTTCATAGTCGCCACAGCAAATAGCTATAAGAGCCCTCAGAATTTTTTATTAAATGGTGATCGGCACTGTGATCTGGTGCACCATGATTAGTGACTGATTAGTTTTATATGAATGTAATGAGGCAACTAAACAGTTGAAGATGCACCCTCCTGTTAGCATGGTTGGCATAGCATTCAATAGACTCCAATTTCTCCAGATTGTGCCAGTCTCCTGTTAGCAAAAGTCCTTCCACAAAAGACAGTTGACTGCTCCAATGCTCCTTGAAGAAATTAAGCGCAATTGAGAACTCATTTTCAAGTAAAAATAGGAAACACGCCACCTCACCTGATTGTCCTCAAAACTTCAGGACAACGGGTAGTCAAATCCCTAGTAGCTAGCGAGCCACTTCTCTCAATTTGATCAAGAGGTTGGCTAACCACATCTTTGTTAATACTACAGGCTTCTTTCACCTCCTTTTCTTCCATTTGCATGGTCTTGGTACTAGTGTTACCACGAGTTGAAGTTACTTTGACTCTGCTTCGGGCCTTGCGGGTATGATTAGAGAATGGATTTTCTCGTGTCTGAACTTCTCCACTCTTTTGCTTCCTGGGGGTATTTAAGTAACCATGTGCAAGAGCTTCCAATACTCTAATGGTCGGTGGTCGGTTTCTTGTGCCTTGCCTCCTGGTGTTCATATCAGGCTGCTGTTCTGCAGTACCCATATCAATAGAGGTTTTCAATGTGTCAGGAACTGGCTCAATTTTCTTAGATGGAAAGCATGAAACATCTTCATTTACACGCTGCCTGTCTTTGACCTCCATTACTACTGCTTCACCATTTTCAGACTCTTGTAAACCCTGGGGTAGATTCAGGTCAAACGATGGCAGGGATTGATGTGTCTCATTTTTCAGATAGGATGTTTTCGTGCCAGTAAAATTTCCACTAAGGATGCCTCCACCACTCTCCTCTTCTGGACTGCTTTTAGCTGCACAAAAAATTGAGGGCACTTTCTCTTGAGAACCTACTTGAGAACTGACATTCTTACCTGCATCTGGTGGGTTCAATGCCACAGAGAATCCTGTTTTCTTTGAACCCAAGTCTTCTGATAAGTCCTCAACAATGCAGTTTTTCTTGGCATTAGCACAAGAAGTTAACTTCCGCCTTTTAATCACAGGTGCTACAAAATTTGAATGGCCAGATTTTACACGCCGACTAAATTGATGCTTGATAGTCCTCTTCAGTTGCCTGTCATCGGATGTAGTGGTCTTCTCATCCTGGTGGCTCTCCATAATTTTGTTTGCAGTAGTATCTGAGTTATTAATGATTGCCTTTTGGTTTGTGTTATCACTATCGGATATAATATTCTTATCACTGTTCAACAGAATGTTAGCAGCATCAAGCGCATGCCCATCCAGTGAATCTTCTGAGGTCCCTTCAGTTTCTCTCAAAAAAGCGGTCAGCTCAGAATTACTTTCAAGTTCAACTGGTGAATATCTAAGTTCTCTCACCTTGGATGATTTTTTTCCATGGAGCAAACTAGTATCAACAACAGTGAACTTCATGCCATTTGGACGTTTTTCACCAATTGTACCCTCAGTGTGGTTAGGCTTATTTATATTCATTTCAATGTTCAATGGCATATCTGTAGCAGAAACCTCATATCCATCCATAGAATTCTTAAAGAATTTCCCTTCATTATCATTCAAATGATTGAAGAGCTTGGAAGTCCTTTTGGATTCAACTGGTAAATATCTCAGTTCTCTCACATTGGATGATTTTCCTCCATGGACTGAACTGGTATCAACAACAGTGAACTTCATACCATTCTGATTGCAAATAGAAACTCGGGGTTTAAGGTAACAATGGCGCTGATAATTGGATGGATCATCTGGGTCTGATGTCACTTCTGGAACCCATCCATCTTCAGTGCTGCTCCTGACTGTAGCTTCTTCAGCTTCAAAGTCAAGAAGTTTTGGTTCAGATGCCACTTTGCTCAAAACATCACTAACAGAATCAAAGTAGTGGTCTCCCTTCACAAGTTTCCTCCTCGAGAACTTCTTAACACCAGGCATAAGAAAAACCAGGTAATGTCTGAGTGTCACATAACCCTGATCCTTAGGTTGCTCAGAATGCCATCCTTTAGCCAGCAAACGGGGCCAAACAGCTTCCCAGAAAATATCATTACACCGGGCTTTGCTCAACCGGAAACCTCCAGTCAGGAACTTCAGTATTTCACCGGATGAAAGAGAGGAGCAAGCTTTGCCGGTTGGTAGGTTAGGACAAACTTGAAATATGTGATTGGTCTTTCCAGGCTCCATGGCAAGGCCTGTGAGATCTTCCTTCCCCTTACCAATGCCTATAGCTTCCACAAGAATGTGAATGCCAACAGTTGACTTCAAAGAGCAGACAAATTCTTCTAGTGAAGTTCTTCCCTCTGCAAATGACTTAGAGCCCTACAGATCACAAGCATAATGGATTATTCTTTTGCAACAAAGATACAATATTCTTTTCATGAAAGCCCATCAGATACAGATATAATGGATGGCTCATAATATTAATAGAAGCGGACATAAACAGCCTAAAATGGTTATAGAAGAGGATTCCTAAATAAACATTTAGGGGGAGCTTTTATTTTCTAGGAACCATTAGGTACAGAAAAGGTGAATCGCCACTTCAGACCCAAAGCACGGATGATTAAGATGGCCTCATAATATTTATAGAAGCAGACATAAACATACTATAATGGTTATAGAAGAGGATTCCTAAATGAACATTTAGGGGGAGCTTTTATTTTCTAGGAACCATTAGGTACAGAAAAGGTGAATCAACACTTCAGACCCAAACCACGGATTATTATGATCTGATTAATATCTGACGCATATCATGAGAATGCTATATCATCGTTTCGTGGAATCCTTCCCTAACTTCACGTATATAGAATTCTAAAGGGCAATAATCCTTCTACATAAAGGTTCTCCCACAAGTTGTGGATTTTAGACGCCCCTTAATTCTTAAACAATTGTTGAAGAGTCTAAGATCAATGCTGTCCTTTATCAACTGATATATTTGAAACCCTCACTATATTTAAAAATATTACAGAACACTTTCCAAATCTAATTCTAAGCTATCAAAGCAAGAAAATTGTTTAAAGAACCAAAGCTTCCTTTAAGTATTTTACCTCATTCTGAAAACTGTATTCTTAAAATCTTGATTCTAGCCATAACAATGTTCCTTTAATTCTCAAACTTAATTCATTAGTTTATAAACCATCATTGTCTCACCAACTCTTGATGGGTGACTTGTTTTCTATTCTTAATTCCAACTTATAGAACTCTTTCCTTAGTAATTCATCAAATAATGATAAATGCTGGCAGCATTTTATCCTCATTAATTTACTAGATTTAGATGGAACTGGTTTAGTACAATTGTTCAGCTGTCAGTGAGTACACCCATCTTCTTGTTCCTCCCATAGCAAGATGATATTTCTGTGCAAAGGTTGAGTATGTAAGCCTTCCTTTAGTCCCATAGCAAGAAGATATTTTGACTTAAGGGTAACTATTATCTTAATCTAGACCTCTTTTGAAAGGCAATTCAAGTCATGAGACTCTTTTCTGGCACATTGCAATCTGGATCCCTAAAATAGGACCCAAAACTTTCTTACACAACTTCTATATCGAATTATAAGAAAATAAGATTTTATGCAGAAAGCTTATAATTTTTGGACTGGTGAAACATAAAAGTTATAGCCAAAGATTAGAAGAAGAGAAACTAATTGCTAATTAGTATATGTATTCATCTATATTTGCTTTTATCTTATTTATTTTAAAATTTGGAACTTGTCATACTTTTGCATTGCTCTTATTTATTCGCCTTGTTCAGTTATGTATTAAAAGTAATTGGACTGATGAAACAAACTTCCAATGAAAAACAATTGCACTAAGTTATCCATAGCATTGTCATTTGCATAAGAATAAATAAAGAAAACCAGTATGTAAATCTAGTGAATGAAAGTGAAACAGGTGAGTACAAGATGGTATTATGCACACTTAGTACTAAATGAAAACAAAAACTGTTTTTTTTTTTTTTTTTTTTTTCATATATTGCAGAGGGAGTGATGCTTTTTAAACTCATTGCCCAACGCAAAAGAAAAAGGATGTGAGTTCAGTTCCAATAAGAGATTACTAAGTTACTAACCATATTTTAAATTGTATGTCATTATGATTCAAACATAAAGGATTTATGACAAACATAGAAGAGAACTTGAAGTACCTCCACCAAAGTACTTTGAAATTCCTCTGGGACTTGAGGAAGCAAGCGAGATAACAATTCCTGTAGCCTCCATCCTGTAAATATTTTCCGTCCGGTTATACATTTCCTATTTCTAACCTTCCGGGAGTCTGACCATCTACGGTAGCGATCAGACCTATAAAATTCCCCATAGTAGAATGAAAGCATTTCCCCCATCTCTTTGTTCTGTATAAATCTCTTGATCAATATAAAATTCTTCCCAAATATATATAAGCCAAGGAGGAAACCATTGACTTCAGCATCACTCCAGGGGTCAGATTTTGAACCTGGAACTGGGTAATATCTTTTGCTTTTATGCACTCCAACTACGCTTGTTTTCCCTGCCACCATGTTTCCAACATCTGCAGTTCTTGATTCCTTGTCATGGTCCAATCCAAGAACATTTGAGGGTTCGAGACTATTTACAGTACTTCTCTTCTTTAACTTAAGATGAATCTTTTTTCTGTTTCTTGCTTTGACTTGCACATTTGGGTTACCTGACTCATCATGATTACTAACAAATTCCCATGTTCCATCTTCAATTTTATTCACTTCCTGAACCCACATGATTGAGATGGGTAAACCCATCAAAAAGGAGTGGGAAACATCAACTGTAACTCCGGAATCAGTAGGGTTCATTAGAAGATGAGCATGCTCAAATTTTGTCATTAAGGAAGGTATTTCCACTTGATAATCATCGCCAACTCTGGTATTCACCTGAGGATCTCCAAATATATCCCTTTCCTCTGGATATCCTGGAGGAAGTAACTGCTTATCTGATGCTTCTTCGAAGCAGTTACCATCATGATCCAGCTGAAGTGACTCCATCTGCTAAACATAAAGAAAAGAAAAATATACCAATAAATAAAAAACAAACAGTAAGGGACTACAAGCAGGCAAAGTTGAAATACGAAGGATGTGCTCAAATACATATGATCCAGATGTACATTATAAATTGAACTTGCTATTAACCAGTAGTACTGAAACCAGATAACAATCTAACAAATGACATACATGAATGGATTAAAAACCACGTTTTGAAAATGATGAAAGTTAAAAGAAGCAAAAATAGATAACCTTTTCTTGGCATTAGATGATATTTCTCTGATAATGCCATCTCTGAAATTGTTCAAACAGTGGAGATCACATATGATCGCCTATATGCACAGATGTACAAATGCAGGCACGCACATAATTGTAGTTCTTTAATTCTCATGTTATCCAGAAATAGTAAAGCACCCAACAAGTAGAAGGGAAACCCTCAAGAATGCAAACAACTGGAAAGTAATTAGAAAAATAGAAGCTTTCTTAATCAATGATAATAAATTAAATCAAAGAAGAAAATCGTCCCTCTTGGCCATCCAATTAGAGGAATGCTCCACCTATGACCATCAATATTGCAAGTAAAGATCAATTTGTTGAGCATCCAATAAAATCCAGGTTTCAATTTATAACACAAAGCCCCATTAATCATCTTTTCTAGAATGATCAACACAATAACCCTCTCCCTCTCTCTCTTCAGACCCCAACTTACTCAATCTGTAAACACAGTATTGTACATAGACATACATATAGTGATCATGCAGCAAAGACCACATTCCAAATACGTGAACTAAAGGAACAATAAACTTTTAATCACAAGAAGCAAACAAAGGAAAACAAACATAACAGAGAATCTAGAGGTCACCAACCCAGAACAAAAAAAAAATCAACCCCAGATCCATTGTCAAACACGATTTCAACACCAAGAACAATTGAACATGTTCACAAATTGAAATCAAACCAAACAAACAGAGTAAATGATCAAAACAAAAGAACTGAAACCAAACAAAGTTTATTCGTGCAAAGTTACCAAAACTCCAGACAATTACAAGTAAACTGAAAACATTAAAACCGACCATTGAGAACCCAAAGTTTATATCAACAATTCTCATTGATCTCACATAAAATTAACTCATATTTAAACACATTATGAACATAAACGACAATAACAATGCACATAGTGACATCACAAAATATAAACAGTATGCAGTTGAAGTAAAGAGAAAGAGAGATTGAGTATTCACTAACCTCCATGGAAAAGCTTGAAAGTTCAAAAAACCCACGTGAGAAACAAAGCCTGGGCAAATGGGTTTTCATGTTATGCATTGATTCACAAGTATTATAAGAGTTTATTATAAAACAAACCCAGATAAGTACCAAACATAATATTGAAAAAGAACCAGAGAAAAAGAGTACCTTGTTGAAGGCAGAGCTAAGTTTTCATGGGTGTACTAGTGTGAATTTGCGAGACCAAAAGGGAGAGAGAGGTAGAGAGAGGAGAGGGAATAATAAAGAAACGAAAGTTTCTCTATGTATAAGCGAAGAGGGAGAGTAAAAATAGTGTCTTTTCTTTATGTCTTAGTACAAGTTTTGAGAGAGAGAACAAAAGAGAGACTCTACATGAAAATTTGTCCATGTGCAAGACCCATATGATGGATTAGTGCCTCAAGTTTGAATCTTTTTTTTAATTTCATAGGGAATTATGTACATAATTTATATTGAATTTTTATGAAGTTTTCGATACCCGAAATTGATAAAGAGAAATAAAAATTAATGGATTAGTAGTTCATTGACATTGAATGCTTACATAGTTTTCCATATTTGAAGAATTTGATTTCAACAAAGAAGAGTTAAAAAATTAATGGATTTGAAGAGTATGGGTCAAAGTTCAAGTCTCTAGTTTCATACATATAAACATTTAGATTAGGGTAAAAATATCTATTTCTATCTTGTATAAAAATAATAATGAATTTGTAATTTAGCAATAGTGAATGATAATATCCAATAAAGAGAAAAAAAAAATAGGAGAATTCAGTAGATTGGTAGTCTTGTGGTATGGAACTGATGAATATAAAACTTCTCTTGAACATATGTATAGGGTACAAAGATTTTTTTTTTTTTTTTTTCTTTCTAATTTTGGGTCCATAGTTTGATTCTTAAGATAAATGTTTCATAATTTATATATTCGTTAAATAAGATATATTTTTCTTTAATAGAATCATTCATATAATAAAACATAGAAAGAAAAAAAAAAAAGAATTAGTAGTTTAAAAATATCGAATGCTTACTGAGGTTCCCATATATTACAAATCTAATATATTACTAAGAAAATAAAAAAATAAAAATTGATGGATTAGTAGTTTCGTGATATGTTTTTTTTTAAAAAAAATTTGCAATTCAATGATTTGAAGAAATTACACATAGTGTAATTCTAAGTAATATTATATCACCCAATAACTTGTTATTGAATTTATTTTTTAAAAATTACACCATTGGATTATATATTCATAACATGCATACTAATATTCATGTCAGTCGGTTGTTATTTACCATTCGATCCATAATCTCATATTTTACTCATTATTTTAAACTATAACAACTTGAATTTAAACAATTGATTGATAACATGACTATGGATATCCAATCATCTTGAAATTTTGCAAGTATGGAAATACATGAAGATAATGTAATCCAGTGGTGGATTTGTTAAAATTCGCGTTCAATTAAAAAAATATTGAGAGGTGTAACATTATTTCAAATTACATTAAGTGTAACTTAAACCCAACTCATATAACAAATTAAAATTTATATATATATATATATATATATAAATTTGTTTGTTTAAAGGAGTCATTCATATAATAAACACATAAAAAATATGAATTGAATAGTAGTTTAGAGATATCAAGTTATTCAAAAAAATAAATATTTGAAAAATGTGAGGACAAAGAAAAAATAATATTGGATTAGTGCTTTAGTGAGATCGGAATGCTTATAGAGTGTGTTATATCCAAAGAATCCATAATCTGATATAGTAGAAAATGAAAATAAATTAATGGATTTGTAATTTGGGCGGTATTGAATGTTCACAAAGTTCTCAATATCCAATAGAAAAAAAAAGGAGAAGAATTATAGTATATTGATACTTTATTAGCATGCAACCAATGCCTGTAATATTCCTATGTTACACATATATTGGGTTCGTTGATATATATATATTGATAAGATGAATGTTTTATATATTCGTTACATAAGAAAATTTTTTGTTTAAAGGAATAATTCATATAACACAAAGAAAGAAAAAAAAAAAAGAATTAATGGATTAGTAGTTTATTGCGATTTGAATGCTTATAGAAAGTTTCCAACAACTACAAATCCAATATATGATGAAAAAAAAAAATGAACGAGAGAGGAGAGATGTTATATATATATATATATATATATATTATTTGAGCGATACCATAATAGCATTATACCTGTTTGATTTGGGCTTGCAAGCAAGGAAACCCGCAGAACTAAGATGTAGTTTAGTTATGTGACAAAGAAAAAAAAAAGGATTTGGATGTGTTTGGATACTGCTTATTTTGCTGAAAACTGAAAATATTATAGCAAAATAATTTTTAAATTTGTGAATAGTGCCATAGGACCCATTTTTAATAAAAGTTTTCTTAAAAAAAGAGGTTTATGGGTCCTGTAAACAGTGTATGGGATTCAGTGCCCAAAGCCAGAGAAACATGCATCTCCAAAAAAAAAAAAAAAAAAAAACCAAAACAAAGACGCAGGGAGAAGAAGCTTTATCCAAACACATACTTAGTGGGTTAGCACTTAGCAGTTTAGTGGCATTTGAATGTTACAAAATTTTCGATATCCAATAGAGGAAAAAATATAAATAAAGATGAATTAATAGATTGGTAGTTTAGTGGAATGTAAGAGCATTCACAGCAGTGGAGCTAAAAATTTAGCTTTTTAGCTCCATCAAAAGTTACTTTATCTATTATACCTACCCACTTGCTGCAGCAGTTGATCTATTTTAACTATCAACACAATAAAATAATATAAACATCACAATAAAATAATATACCCCTACAATAAAATAATATATCCCACAACCCAAAAAACTTCCCAACACCGACCACAACCACCTCTACAATCAGCCACAGCCACAGCCACAGCCACCACCACCACCACCAACACAGACACAACCAAACCCACAAACAAAATAAAAAACCAAACAACCATCATAGTCACCAATCCACCACCACAGCCACCAAGCCCACAAGAAAAAAAAAAAATCAAACACCGTACCACCAAACCATAGCCACAACAACCACCATCGCCGCACAACCATCAAACCCGCAGAAGAAAAAAAAAAATCAAACATCATTCCACCACCACAGCCATCAAATCCACAGAAGAAAAAAAAATCAAACATCATCCCACCACTACAGCCATCAAACCCATAAAAGAAAAAAAAAAAAAAAATCAAACATCATTCCACTACCATAGCCGGTGGATCAACAACGTGGATTGATGTGGATTGAACAGCGTGAATCGATGTGGATCGACGTCGTGGGTCTGGCGGCGAGGATCGACAGTGGCGTGGGTCGGCAGTGTGGGCTTGGGCTGGTAGCGGTGAGAGAGTTGAGAGAGAGAGAGGTGAGATGATCAGAGATGAGAGAGAGCTAAAAGAGTTGAGAGAGAGAGCTGAGATGATCAGAGTTGAGAGAGAGAGAGGGGTAATATTTTAATCAGGTAAGGATTAAATTTTTTTTTTTTTTAGCTCTCATGAACAGTGCGCATTTATTTATAAATGTGCACTGTAGCAATGGAGCTAAAATTTTTAGATTTAGCTCCACTGCTGCAGCAAGACTTTTGTGTTTGTGGAGCTAAATTTTAGCAATATAGCATTATATCTCCACTGCTGTGAATGCTCTAACTAACATATATATAAAGTTCCTCTTTTATATATATGAAAGGTTTTTGGACGTGATCATCCGATAAATTGTGAGATGAATGTTTCTATTTATCTATTACATAGCATAATTTTTTTAATTTAATAGGTACCAAAATATTTTGTTTTTCTGATCAAACTAAAACACCTTTTTTGGTAGATATTGATTCTCTTGGTTTTATCAAGTGTGTGCCAACATGCATAAATATAACCCAAATAGATTTGACCCAACACTCATGTACAAATTTTGTTTACGCTAATCATGGTTCTTTGGTTAAAGAGACTCTTTTCTCTTGTCTTGATGTAGAAACACATGAATTCAAAAGGAATGGATAGCTAGAGAAGTATGATTTCATTCATCATAATTCTAATAGAGAAATGAAAAGATGCTACAACTTTCTACAAGTGCTTCGGAGAAAATGGGCTTTTGCCCTTTTAAAAAATAAAATCTAGGATTTTGCCCCTCTTCCCCAAACTAATTAAGAAAATGCCCTTATTTTGAAACTCGATTTTTAGACAATCGAGTTATAACAAACTGAAAATTAAAAAAAATAATAATAATAATAATCTGGAGCCATATAGTGGCTTTTTAAGGATGCTATAGTGGCGTTTTAGAACTCGAGTTCCATGCAATTTTTTTTTTTTTTTTTTTTTTTTTTTTTTTTTTTTTTTTTTTAAGTTTGATCGCCTCATACCTATAATGGCGTTTTAAGGAGCCTATAGTAATGTTGAAACTCAATTTTGAGAAAATCGAGTTACAAAACAGGGACATTTCCCTAATTAGTTTGTGAAAGATGACAAAATGCTAGATTTTTTTGTGCGAAAAGGGCAAAGGCCAATTTTCTCCTAAATGCTTCTAACGAAAACAATCTAAGTTCAAATTTGTCCCTACTCCAACAATTGAATTCTTAAAAACATAAAATAAAACAAATCCTCCTTTTTTAGAGAACTAGTATAAAGAATTCCCTAGAAATTAAGGAGAGATTGAAGTTTTTTGAGATTAATTTGATGAACAAATATAAGGTCCTTTTAGAAACACAGAAAAACTCCACAACAATTTTATTACATTATCAAATTTGCCCACCACTTTTATCATGAACTAATAAAAAAAATTGCATATTTTGGCAAACAGAAGTAGATATATATTGAACTCCACAAATTATTGTCAACAACAATCACTTAGGAGGAATGGGATACAAAAGCAAATTATGTCGTAAAGTGAATTTTTCAACCTTATTATTTCTTTCGGCAAATTGTGGCACGCCACTTTTACGACAAAGAAAGGCGGCTTCATTGGCATAACCAACTTTCCTAGATGCATCACCATATAACCCTTTATCGAAGAGATCGAAAGCTTGAGAGATTTCAAAGACTGCAAAGTCGTAATTATCATGACATTCTTTCATGTTAATGTAGGAAATATATACGAAATTCTCAGCTTTGTGAGATGCAAAAATAGAGAAAAAAAAAAAAGTGTTAAAGAAAACAATTATACAAGACAATATTTAACTTCCTCTTCATAGACTAAGTCTTAAAAAAAATTCTCATTTAAAACAGTAACACTTTTTTATTTCGAGTCAGATCATAATTCGGATCAAATACAATTAGACTCCACAAAACCCAACAGTTTAACCACAATGTGTGGTTAGTTGTCTCGCTAGTGTTGTCGAACACCTTAGACACATATGAAAGTGTGTCATTTGTTAAACTCAAACATCAATATGCAAATTTTCTCATACATAGAACGATTACAAGATTTTCTGATCAAAGCGGCTCCCTTCTCTTCTAATGTAGCAACACAGGAATTCATTAGTAAGAAAAGAATAAGAACGGAAAGGATTGTGAAAGGGAGTGAAATGAGACCCTGATTTACCATAGTTTCAGTAGAGGAAGTTTTTTTACTTTTATTTTTCTATTATTTTTTAAAGTAACCTAAAAGGCAAGTCTTGAATAAATTGATTTCCACAAATATTTCTCCTTTAGGTGTAACTGTAAAAAAAATTATACCTATATATATCTTCCACCTAATTGAAAAAAAAAATGTATGTATGTGTGTATATTGTGCCTCTCAATATTGTAAATTCAAGCAATATTGTACCTCTTAATATTTTTTTCGATTATTTATAGTTTTATGAGAGATTTTATGACTTTTAAAAGCACAATATTTTTTGCCCACCATAAGAAATAAATTCACAAGATTCTTCAAGATAGTTACATGTAGAATCTAGACTTGGTTGTATTCCTAAGTTGATTTACTTGGAATCCATTACCAAACTCAATTGAGTAGGGAAAATATTATCTTAAAGAAAATGATTGATTTTTGCCCTTAAACCTACTTCAAATTTTTGGTTTTTCCATTAATTTCCCCTAAAATTCCCAACAAGCTTATTATTTTTATGAAGAATTGGAAATAACGATTTGTAGAGGCTTTCAAAGTAATGTTCAAGACTTTTAAAGTTCGATAAATTTGAAGAAATGAACATCAATGGATCATGATTCAAAGGAGCAGAGGTTGTTTGTTGGCATGAAAAATGTTATGCTTCTTTCGCATTGTAGATGCATTGAAACAAGGTTTATGATTGAACATTAAAGGTAATAGATTTTGTGAATCGAGCAATTTGAGTTCAAATTGGTAAATAATGTTTCTATGTTAGTAAGTATTTTTTGGGCCAGTCGCTAAACCGAAAAGGCTTGGTGGTTTCGGAATAAGACCAAGTCGTACAAATAGTGATACTTTTCTTTTGAATCTAGCTTGGAAAAGTATGGTAGACATTAAAATTGTGTTATTTTATAATTTTTATTTCCCCTCATACTTTACCTTCAAGTCATTAGCCACAATTTGTTCCCACATTTGGAGGGCTATCCCTATCCCATGAGGAAGAGAGCTACTTAACCAAGGCCTCCTGTGGCCTATAGGAGATAGCCAAACCATTCTTTTTTGAATTTACTATTGGCTACCTTGCAAACCACTCCACAACATAGTTCAAGGGCCCCTAAGGAAATTGATCTTTCTGTGTTGCTAACTGATTTAATTTTTAATAAATTACCAATTGTTATAAAAATTTAAACTTTTTAAAAATTATGAATTTAATCATTTTTTCATAATTTTAACTATCTTTTTCCCTTTATCATATTGAACAAATTTTACGTGCATATCCCATGCCATTGACATGACAAAGTTCTGAATTATGGTCCTTTAAATTGGGGTTACCACTTACCATTAGCTTGGAAAAGAGGGTTTAAAGGAGTCATGGTTGAGACTTGAGACCATCCTTTGCTTATTATGAAATTGCTAGTTACCACTAAACATTTCCCCACCGCTGATTCTAGCTTGAGTTTCACAATGGCAAGTAAGAATTAAGCACATCTACAATAGAAGAGGGATTGCTAAAAAAAAGAAAAAAAACAAAGGATAGGAAAATACTTAATGATAATTGTCCCAGATTTTTTGCTTGGATTGTTTTCGTTGGGACTACATTGGAATTCCTATTTTAAGAGTATCTTTTAAGTCTCATTGTTTCTTATGTTTTTTTTAGAAAAAGATTCAATTTATAACATCTGCTTTTGATGATAGTTCTTTATCATCAGACTAATATACCAATCAATTTTTTGTGTAAGCGAGGGAATTGAACTCTAAATTTCTTATTCAACTATTAGAGAGTTTATCAATTGAACTAACTAAAACTCAACTTATTGTTTATTATGTATTTAAATTTTTTTCTTGTTTTTTAATAGATCCCTAATTTTAATGGGAAAAAAAGAAGTATTTCTTGCTATTAAACTCAAGAAAGCATTTCTCAAAAAAAAAAAACTCATGAAAGCAAAAATGATTATACGAGAGAGATCTAAGTAGAAAAAGAAAATCATGGAATCCCTACTTTACACGCACGTACTCATACAATAAAAAACAAATAAATAAATAAAAACAAATTTCGTAGAGCAAGTCTGTGCCGACTTGGAAGGCAAAAAGAAAGATACACTGTGGACCCCCACATGGCATGGTGGATGTACAATTTCGAGTGTCAAAGGAGGATGAGGCTGTCATATGACACAGGTTCTAATTTACTAACTCGCACTTGGAAATTAACAATAGTACATTAGTACTCTGCACTCCTTGATTGTTTGATTTGATATTGAATTGTTTCTCAAATTTGTTTGGTTGCTATTAAGGCTGTATTTAGATATCGTTTATTTTATTAAAAATTAAAAATTTATTACTAAAAATGGTATAATAAAATATTTTTTATTGTTACAAATGACTGTTTATCCATTTTTAGCACTTAGCTGGTTCATGAACAGTGCCATGGACCAGCCAAAAAAAATCCCAAGAAAATAAATGCAAACGCAGTAGGAATTTTATTTAGAATATTATATTTTATTATTTTGTGAATGAATGTTTTAGTTAATGTGTTTTTCATTGCAAGCTTAATTAGCTGTTGATATATGTTTTTTATTGTAATTAAGTTATTTAATGTAACATGTAATCATTATGTAATGTTAAAAAAAAATACTTTTACAATTTTTGTTAATTAGAGTAATAAGACAGCTACAAACCATTTTACAACATTTTTACCAGCTGTTGATATAGCCAGCTTTTTATTGGTTTCATTTAGACCTACCATTAATATCACTTTTTCATTTAGTAATAACCACTCACAATATTAGTCATTTGTAAAAAAATTTATAAAAAAATTTGTATCTCTAGCATTACTCATTTTTTATAATCAAATAATAGCAAGAGTGGCATTCCAACGTTTTTAAAAAAGAATACAGAATAAATGTATACATTTTTTTATACCAAAATTGACTTTAAAAATTGAGAATCAAATGTATATTTAAACCATTATTTATTATTAAAATAGTTACAATATGCTGCTAACTCGCAACTCAAACCGTTTTTTCCCCTAAACTAACTTCCAATCACTTTTTTTTTTTTTTTGGTTGAGAATACTAAGTATTTTAATACACACACATAATGATTTGTGTATGTATGTTAAAATACTTAGACTTCCAATCACTTCGTGTATGAAAGATGCCAATTAAATTATAAGGCTTTTGACAAATAATTATTTAATTGAGTGTAAAAAACGGATAAAGTGTCTTAAATATGTAAATTTTTAATTTCTTTAAAAAGATTTATATTATACTTGTAATATAAATTTACATTATAAATACACAAAAAATGATAAATGTAATACTTACGATATACCATGTAAGTTTACATTAAAAAGTACAATATAAACTAAAAAATTTTCTTAAAAAAAATATTATATCTTATAAAGTAGCTTTATGAATAACTTGCATAGTAGCTAGAATTCATAGCCAAGCCAAAACATCAATCGCCTAGTCGATCGCCCATACCGTACTACAGTCAACAGGCATTTGGAAAATTCAACTAGGGTCACTATATTCACTTTGAAATTTTGTGCATTCGCTATATAATTACGTGAAAGCAATAATATCATGTCGAGGCCAGGCCTGCACGTAGGACAAAGTTGTGTTTCGATTTTGACGGCAGCACAAATTTAAGTTCAGATCCATTCGAACTTTCGAGAGTACATTCACTATGTATCATGTTGCGACTTAGGATAACTTCTATATTCAGCTCTATAAATTATTTTGTTTTCTTGCTCTTTTCAACTTGAGTAATTAATATACTTGGAATGAATGAAAAGAATTTAATACTTTTAAAAAAAAAAATTAAAGATTATTTTTATTAAGTAAACACAACTCACATTCATTATAGTATTGTACTGATGAGTGAAAGCCCTTTGTAGATAAAAACATGATCAGACCTCTAAAAGATAAAACCTAGTACTATTTGTTGCATTTGAAGATGCCAAAACAGATCACGTACCCTATACGAGATGGGTGTCTAATAAAATAAATAGATAAATGCTGGGAGAAGTGAAGCTCAAACTAGGGGCTGGTACTTTAGGGTATGTTTGGTTGGGGCGAAAACATAGAGGATAGAAAATGAGGAAAGAAAAATATGGTGAAAAATGACATTTTTCACTGTTTGGTTTAGAGGAGGAGGGGGCAGAAAAGTGGTGGGGCCCACAAGTTTTTTCCCCTCCTCATTCAAAATACAATCTCTCCAAATTGAAGGGAAAATTAGAGTGAAAAGTGAGAAAAATATTTGGACAAAATTACCCCCACCTCTAATTAACATTTTTGGGTTTTTTTTTTTTTTTTTGACTTTTCCTTTGTAACGTTGACTTTTTCTTTTTTCTTTCTTTGGTTTTGTCAGGTGGTGAGTTCTTCTTCTTTTCCTTCTTTATTTTTTTTTCTTAATTTTTATTTTTATTATTTTTTTAAGAAAACACTTTTGGATGATTTCTTATGTTATTTTCTAAAATTTTCACTTTCATCTATACACAATTTTTTTAAAAAGTATAATGTATTACTTTTTGTTTTATTTAAGAGGGACATGATAATAAATTTATAAAAACCTTATTTTCAACTAAACCAAAAAATTTTCCATCTCTCCACTTTTTTACCCTCTCAACTAAATACAAATGAGGAAAACTAAAAACTTTTTTATCCTCCCACTTTTTCATCATCTCTCTATTTTTTATCGTCTCACTTTTTCATCTTCCTAACCAAACAAACCCTAAATGTATAAGTAGCATATAACATCTCTCTCACATAAAGTTGAGTCCTATCATGTGTGAGGTCCACCTGAACTACTGGGTCAAGCCTAATTAAGCTCGCTCTTCAGGAGAAATTGGGAAGCAAACACCATAAAATCAAGACAATAAAAAACCGACGAATGAATAGGAACGGGTACATACATAATTCCTAACCTTATACCTTATACCTATTTTCTAGGTGTTACAAATAATATAATTGCCCCAAGAAGAAAAATATACTACAAAATGCTTCACTTACCCTATATCCTAAGCCTCTAAATAGAGAGCATGAGGGATACCCTTATAATGCAAATATGAGACGTTACTATTCATTTACATTATCATTTAGGTAATTTATCATTTTGGCCCATAACGTTTGTTTTATATATGAAAATGATCCCTAATGTTTAAATTTGTCAATTTAGTCTTTAACTTTTTAATATTGTGTCAAAATAGGCTCTCTTGTTAAGTGGTAGATGGAAAAAGTTAATGTAACTATCTACGATATTTAAATATTAATATTGATGCTAGCTAGGATGCCATGTAAACTGCCAAATCACATTAAATAATAAACACAATTTCAATCAAGAACAATGCTATAGATACAATAATTTTTACAATAGTTGAGCTGACAAATTTTTACTGATTTCAACTGGACCTACTATTAACATCACTTTTTTAATTACCATTAACAACTTGCCATCTAAGCACATATAACTTTTTTTGTCAAAATTATTCGGTTACTGAAACTTATTGTTTAATGAAAGTAAGCTAAAAACTGCAAAAATAAAGAAATTTAATATGATTTTTACAAATCCAAATTTTGGATTTTAGACTATAAAGTATAAACCCATCATAATTCATAAACTCAACCACCAAAAAAATTAGGTCTACATTTTAATTGTAGCAAACAAAACAATATGACAACCAAAAAAAGTGAGAGAAAGGAACGATTTCTATTCATTTATCATTGAAGCTCCTCCTCATGCCCTTCATCTCTAGTGGGGTCGTGGAAATTTTTTAGGTATTGTAGGTGACTCAGCCACAACACATGGTGGTCGGGATGAAGATAAGATTTGTGGATTTCTGGAGAACTGATTTTGGTGATTTCTTAGGATTTGGGTTGCTTTTGTGATTTATTAGGTTTTAGTTGATCATTATGGCTGTTTTGAGCTGATTTTGTGATTTCTTGGGCCAGGTCGATTATTGGGATTTGATTTGAGCTAATGTTTTCTATGATTTCAAAGGTTTAGTTTGATTTTGGTATAAAGGTTTTAGGGTTTTTTTTTTTTTTTTTTTTTTTTTTTAATACTTAGCAAGATGCTTGAAAATATTTTTTGAAACATTTTTTGGAATTCGATCAAAGGCTTGGAAATATTTTATTTATTGAAAATGTTTTTACCTGAAAATTAGGTTGAAACAAACGCAGCCCTTATGTGTAAATAGTATTAATGTTTTTTATAATCCTAAATACTTTTAATTAATATTTGTAATTCAAAGCATTGAACGATGGAAAGGGCATTTGTTTTGAGAATCATCGGGCTATTGGGGCAACGTATGAATGATTAAGAGGCTGTTTGGTTAGCTTGTTTCCGTAACTCAATTCTCTGTTTTCATAACTCAATTCTCAAAAATGGTGGGACCCATACAAAAAGTTTGTTTGGTTGCATTATTTTTAGTTTCCATAACTCTGTTTTCATTTCTCAATTCTCATCTTTTTGAGTTATGAGTTGTGGAAACTGAAAACAACTTTTGGCTGTTTTTAGTTTCCAATTTTCTGTTCTTAATGGCATTTTTGTAAATAACACTATATGAGGGACCCACTGCCATACTTTTAGCCACAACTTTTGACCATCTTTTTTTTTTTTTTTCTTCTTTCTTTACTGGGGTTCACCGTCTCCCCCCTTTTTTTTTTCTTCTTCTTCACTTGGGTTCACGTCTCCTTCCTTTCTTTTTTTTTTTTTTTTTCGTTCTTCACCTGGGTTCACGTCTCCTTCATTTTTTTTTTTTTCTCGTTCTTCACCTGGATTCACATTTCCCTGTTCTTCCTCCTTTTTTTTTTTTTTTCTTCTTCACTTGGGTTCATGTCTCCTTCCTTTTCTTTTCTTTTTTTTTTTTCCTTCTTCACTTGGGTTCACATCTCCCCTGTTCTTCCTCTCTCTCTTTTTTTTTTTTTTTTTTTTTTTTTTTTTCTCTGGGTTTGGGTTTTTGGGTACTCTGAAAAAAAAAAAAAAAAAAAAAAAAAAAAAAGTTGCAGTGGTGACAGAAATGGGACCCACAAATAGTATGAAAAATATTGAGTGATGAGAAATAAGTGATGTGCTAAACGGGTATTAATTTAGAGTGATGGGTGATGAGTGATGAGTGATGGAAATTGAGTGAGAAAAAAAGGTGGCCAAACAGGCTCTAAAAGGTTTTTTTTTTTTTTTTTTTTTTTTTTTGAGAATCTGAATGATTAAAGGTTAATATATATCTTTCGTATCGAATTTAGAAATCATTAGGATAACGTTTTTTAAGGTGAAAGTTAGGCTTTCAAGGCCATCCTAGGTTGAGCTAATCTATACTCTATAGTGTATTTCTATTATTATATAAAGGATTTGGTGGTCTCAACTCTCAAGTTTGGATTTGTCAAATAAACCCTTACGTACTAAACAGTTAAAAACAAAATGCTAGAATATTAATCATAAAATATTATGAGGATAAAATTGTTTTTTTTTTTTTAGTAGAACCGACAGGAGTATATAATTGTTTAAAAATTAAAAAAAAAAAAAAAAAGCAATCCTTAAATCTGGAAAAATGAGAGAAAAAACAAGAATAAAAAATTGGTATGAGTAGAAGTTTTATATGCAGAAAAAGTAAAGATGTTGAGAACTAAATATAATATAAATGAGCCTATATCTATAAGTTTAAACTTTTTTTTATTAAGTGGTGTTCATATATATTATATTAAAACTTGAATTAAAATCCACTACAAGAAATATAATGAGAGTAAAATTGTTATAGTTAAAAACCTAAAGATCCTAAACCCACGGTCTCTGTGTGTGTGTGTATATATATATATATATATATATATAAATTTTGTGAGAGAGATAGAGAAAAAACCTCCAAAGTCCAAACAGACGTGGCAATATTTGTGAAATAAAAAAAAAAGTTTAGGTTCTATTCAAAAAAATTTTTAAAAATTTAGGTAAACATTTTTTATTATTATTATTTTTTTATTTCTTCCTTTTGTGGGGAGAGATATCTAAGATAAAATATAAAAAAATAAAAAAATTTATGCACCTAGCGCATGAGCCATCTCTCTCACTGATAGGTGGGTTCCACACCTGTGGAGCCCACCTGTAAGCACAATTTTTATTTATTTTTTATTTCTTCCCCTTGTGGGGAGAGATATCTAAGATTAAAAAAAAAAAAAAAAAAATCTATCTTTTATGCGCCCGGCACAAGAGATACTCCCTCCTAAGATCATCATCATCTCAAAAAATTGTGGAACCTATGCTATGAAAAAGGTCTTGTAAAATATTAGAAAAAAACTAGTGCAGTTTTACACATTACAAAAATGCACGTTTTAGTGTATTTTTAGACAGTGTGTATATTTGCACACACGATAAATACTGCCAAATATTTTTACCCCCACAAATAGAAATTTTTTACTCCTTCCACAAACTTAGGTTGGACTAAGATTTACATTTTAAAATCTAATTGAAAAAAAAAAAAAAAAAGAGCAAGAAAAGACATATCCCACACATATTAAAGTGGCCGCAGTTTGAGCTGACCAATCTTCATCTACAAAATGCATGGCACTCACTCTCATATAGTCAACGCAGTTCATTGATTATATGTTATATTAAAATAAACATAATAAATCTTATCAATTTACAATAAAATATAATTGATTTTCGCGAAAGTCGTGCATTTACATGGCCTCTTGACCTATAAGCAATCTGTTTTCTTCAATTAATTAAACCCACAAATTCTTGTATATATTTAAATTTATTAAGCTTGGTTTTCACGATTTTCCAGCTCTAAAGCACAATGGAAAAACAGTCCAAGCTAGATCTACATCATGGTGAACTCTGGAGTATTTTTGAAGTTCTATAAGTTAAAGAAAATTTTTTTAATCATATTATTATATTTTTTTTACTGATTACACAAACATAGAGAAAGAGTTTATAAGAGAATCTAAAAAAGTAAGTGAAGCATCGGTGAGGGAAAATTTGGAGTTCTTTTTGATGTTTCAAGTAGAGAAGGAGCTGTATGCAAAGTTTTGGTAAGAGAAAATGTGTGATCTTTGTCAAGTTAACAGGTTGAAGATGCAGAGAAAGAGTGATTCAGCTTCAATTTGATTCATGTTTCTGCAAATCCTTACCTGGGTATGTTTGAAATTTGATAATGAAACTTTCAGTTTTTTTTTTTTAATATTAGTAATTTAGTTTAAAACTCAGCTGCATTTTCTCTTGCTCTTGTATTTGCGTTTTCTTTGATTGCTGGAAAAATAGAAGGAAACTTAAATTATAAAATCTTTGAACATTATATTTTATGTAATGAGCCAACTAGCTAGCAGAATTAGTCTCAAATTGAGTGTGTTTTAGTTTCAAGAAGTGTCACAATGTATATTGAAGATTTTATTGTTCAATTCAGTTACTTTCATGAATACTAAATATTGGTTTTTGATTAGGTTGAAATTCTGAACAAGAGGTGGTAAAATTAGCTCTTGGTGAGAAGAAAATCCCCTGCATTGTTTTTTATTAAGGATGGGGAGGTTATGCTTTCGAAAATGTAGGGTGGGCAGAATAATGGGTTCACTTCAGATTGTATTGGGAGGGCTTGTTATAATAGTAAGCTTGTTAAGTCTCATAAGGTTCTACTCAGCCGGATTTTTCACACGCAATGAAGATATATGCAGCCAATTCTTTGGTCAGAAGGATGCTTATGATGGTTTTGACATAAAAGCATTGTCTGATCGAGTTGGGGAAGTACTATATAGGATGGAAAGCTTGCAAGAAAAACTTGAGTTGAAAGTTAAAGAAATGGAGAAACACAAAGAGGTCTTGGATAGAAATAATATCACAAGATTGGAGTATAAGAAGTATTTGGAAGAGGAGGTAATTAGGCCTCTTTATGGCGCCCACATTGCTCTTAGACAGATTCGGCTACCTAAGGTTGAAGGGATTAGGAACTCAACAATGAAGGAAGAGCCTTTGATTAACACTTTTGTGATTGAGGAAATTAGGAAGTACATAACCCCAAAAGAGAATAGGACTGGGAAGATTAATATATATGGGACACACAGGATACACAACACAATTGGGCATGCATGTGTGTTATATAAGAAAGAATTGGAAGAGTATATGGGTTATGACATTGGTTCTTATTGTAATGATGACTGGAACCTAGCTCAGAAGCTTATGGTTAATGGTTGTGATCCATTGCCCCGAAGACGGTGCTTGATAAGGGCCTCCAAGGTTTACCAGAAGCCATATCCAATCAATGAATCTCTATGGAGATTACCGGATGGCAGAAATGTAAGATGGAGCAATTACCAGTGCAGGAACTTTGAATGCTTATCGAGCAAGAATCCTAAGCGAGGTTATTCTAAGTGTGTAGGGTGTTTTGAGATGGAGAAAGAAAAGTTAAAATGGGTGACTAATAGCTCACTTCCTGTGGATATACTGATAAATGATGTTTTGACAATCAAGCCTGGGGAGATGAGGATAGGTCTGGACTTTGGTATTGGTACAGGGACTTTTGCTGCAAGAATGAGAGAACATAATGTTACAATTGTCTCAACTGCTTTGAACCTTGGGGCTCCTTTCAATGAGATGATTGCACTAAGAGGTTTGATCCCTCTGTATGTGACATTGAATCAACGCCTTCCATTCTTTGATAACACCATGGATTTAATTCATACATCTGGGTTTATGGATGGCTGGATTGACCTGCTGCTGCTGGATTTTATTTTGTATGATTGGGATCGGGTTTTAAGGCCGGGAGGATTGCTATGGATTGACCGGTTCTTTTGCAGTAGAAAAGATCTGGATGACTATATGTACATGTTTCTGCAGTTCAGATACAAGAAGCACAAGTGGACTATTGCTCCTAAATCAAAGGATGAGGTCTATCTCTCTGCATTATTAGAGAAACCTTCAAGAGCTTTATAATCAAATAATATTTCTTGTTTTTTGTTTGTAATATTGATTTTATGTCATTAACATACATATTCATAACCCAATCATTTTGTGGTACTTGATATACTGAGAGAAAAAGAAACTACTTAAATGTGATTTACAGTCTTTGTATGCCAAACTTCAATGTTGTTTTATTTTGACCAGTAATTGGAATAAGGACTTGTCCAATTAAGTGACAAAACTTGTGTACATTTACTGTGACTGTGTTGCTAGTTGATCTGTTTGAAGGGTCTTGAGTATTGACATTTTTGCATCCTATCCCATGCATCTTGATACACTACTTCAAGTTACTAAATATACACCTTGACCCATGACATGGGATTGCTCATGAATTTTCTGTCTTCACACACCAAATACGAGTATAAAATCATACAGGTACTACTAAATTCTTATGTAGGCTAAGAGATATTAGAAACTTGAGTTAGGTACATAGACAAACTAGTTGAGAGGATGATATTATCTCTAACTTAAGGGTCTCTACCTTGTCACCAAAGAGGGTTGTTTCATCCATGTTTAGTGAGAATTTTAATTAGTGAGATTGGATGCCATACAAATGAAGAAGTTTAGCATAGAAGCTCAAGATTAGCCATTTTAATTTTCCACTCAGCAAGAAACTGTATTAAATTATTGACTCAATAGAGAAATCTATATAATATCCAAAAACTAAAACATAGCATTTATTATTGCTGTGCTTATGTGAAACTACATTAACATAGCATTTCGGTTCACTTTGGTCCAATTTAGACCATTTGTTCCAGTTCGGTCCATTTTGGTCTACTATGGTCTATTTCAGTTATCTTTTGTCCATTCGTTCCATTTTGAACTAATTGAGCCTTAAATTGGTTCATTTTGTAGGTTTCCTTTTCAGTTTTTGGTTAATAATTTCATTTTTTCCCCCATAATTTTTGGTTTGAAAAGTATGATATTTTATTTTATTTTAGCTAAATTCCTTAGTTTTGGGTAAAAAAAATACACACAGAATAGGCATTAGAAATTAGAGATATGGGCCCTAAAAAAGCAATAAAAATGATAAATATTCACAAGATTACCTTACACATCAAGTTTTAATAATATAAGCATTATACTTATAATTGAAAATGAAAAAAAAATGCTAAAATTCTAAATTTATATAATAATTTAAACTTAGTGTAACATGTTACATATGTTCCTTGGAATAAAGGTGTACATTTTTTTTTTTTTTAAATATTATTGGATATGTTCAAATTAGTCAACCAATTATGGTATATTTAAAATAAAATAAAAAATTCTTTTTACATCTTCTCCATTTATATAAAACAATATTATAGTTATGTAATATAAATCTTTTTATTAAATAACATTTTTCAAAATATAATAAATGTTCAATTACTTAAAGTTTATAAAAATAAAAAAAATATTTTTAAATAACACATGTACTATTTAACTTACAAATTTTACATTTTTTTTTTTTTGAGGAGAAAATTTTACATTATATTCTTATAAAATAATTATATTACATTTTTTGCGCATGATGTGACTTTGCGACTACTACCTTATAATCACTAAACTAGATGCTTAGAAGTTGGGAGGTTAAAGACTTAGAGTTAAAACTTAAAGCCACCTCATCTCTTTGATAATTTCTGTACACAATGAAATGCAGACTTGCCTAGCTGCTAGCTTGTATGACATGTCGTATACTCGTATGATCAAGCCAGTGAGTGATCATATCGTATGGGCCAGATTGTCCTACTTGTTGAACCCAGTCATATCATCTGGGCCAGTACATGCAACATATCATCTGACAAGATAGTATGAAAATGTAGTTTGGGCAAAACTCAATTTTAGTTCTATTTTTTGGGCTAAAGGCAACTCAATGTCAGTACTCAGAAGAGCCCAACTGAATGTCTTTTAACTCATTTGCAGCCTCATTTAAAATACCCAAATGAATATCTTTGTTGTTTGAGTTGGCCCACTAGGAAAATTATTTAATATTGATTCATCCTCTCACATATATTGTGAATCAAATAATTAAAGGAAGATCCACTATTATGGGATGGGAGAGAAAAGAATGTTATTCCCATAGTACTGGTATCGGTCCATTTTATACAAGACCCTTGTTGATTACAATAATAAATTTCAATGCTTTGAACAATGGAGACATAATTCTACTTTCGATCATCTACTAAAGGATACATAGTCACTTGTAAGTTCATTTTAAATTTGGTTTTTTTCTCATATTTTTAGACAAAATAATTCTGTTGCGGATGTCTTGACTAGAAGAGCTAAGTTGTCTTTTTCGCTATTAGTTTAGATGGAGTCTGTTCTTCCAGACATTGTCAATTTTATTAATACTAATTTACCAGCTTCTTGATTAATATAATGATGGATCTTAAATTAATAAAAAAAAATAAAAAATAAAAATAAAAAAAGGTCCTAAGTGGGAATCATTTTTGGCAATGCATTCCTTAAGAGAGTCACAGTAATAAGTAAGCCTACATTTTTCCCTTCAAAATAAGTGAATCCACTTTTTTTTTTTTTTTTGAGAAACTGACAAATAAGTGAATCCACTTTGTTGTAGCAAATGATTTTTTGAAGGTTGATTTGGCGTGTCCAACTCTATTATTTTAGGTTCAAAAGCGGTTAGGGGTAAAGTCCTTCCTTTACGTAGAAAAAATTATAAACCCTATGTTTAAGCTGTGATTTCAAATTAAGCTTATAGTTTCAGTAATTTCAAATTGAATATTAAACTTTTAAAATTGCATTAAATAAAACCCTGAATCAAACTAATTCAAACCCCCCAAATCAAACTCAAATTTATAGGATTTATTAAAAAAAAATATATGATTTTAAAAGTTTATGATTCAATTTGAAACTAATGAAACTCTTTTTTGGTGCTTGTTCAAAAATATTGCCTTAAATAATGTTTACTGACTAGAATCCAGGAAACTAAAGAAACTTTGATTTTTAATTTGTAACAATTTTAAACTTTATGAATTTATTTTAAACTTTTGAAACTTTTAGCTTTAATTTGAAACAAAACATAATATAAAATATTTATAACAAATTTATATAATAATAAAAATGAGTTCATTTGAAGAAAAAAAAAATGAGTTCAATTATTTTTAATTATTTTGAAAAATGTACAATTATACCTTAAAAAACCTATATATATATATATATATATGTATATATATTGTTTTAAAAAGTAGTGATGCTATTAACACAATATTTTTTTGCAATAAATTTGACAATTTCTAAATTGGTCAACTGTGAATAAAAAAAAGAAAAATATTAGTCTATTAGCATTAGTTACATGGCAACAATGGTAAAATTTATTATCAAAAAAAGTTGTATGAATCATTACTATTTTAAAAAATTATACCTCAACTCATAGACGGAGCTAGGGGGTGTCAAGGGAGGCCATGACCCCCCTAGCTTTTGAAGTTTTCTATTAATTTTCTTTTAAATTTGATAATAACTTTAAAAATTATACAAAAATATATTCACCGACATTCTTAGGAAAATTTTTCTGGCTCAACGTCTCCACTCAACTCTTTTTAAATGTAAGGCGAACGGACAAGGACATATAGATAGATACGGCAGCTACGAATCACAACATACATACTCTTTGCACAACGAATCTAATTTTGGTGTTGACTTTACTTCATTCGGTCAATACTCAATTCAATTCAATTCAATTGTGACAAACTACGAAATACCATAAGGATAAAGGACCCACACAGCAAAATCCACTTTTACTTGACATTTTTGTTTCTCCAATGGTTGGAAATCTATGCATGACACTATTGAAGGCCCAATATCTTTTTTTGGCCCAATTTATTTAATAGCACCTTTTTCTAGAGCAATTTGAAAAACTTCGGGAAACTAAGGCTTATTTGCATTTGTGTTTGCTTGACCCAATGGGATAGTGGCAATGGGCCATATCATATGTGTCTAGATTTGGGGACTGTATCCATAGCACTATAGAATAGTTATTGGGCTTTATACACCATGCAATAGATTGGGCTTTATACATTATTGTCCAAAAAATATTTCACAAACAAATTCCCATGGTGCCTAATTGGAATCTATTAAAAAAAAGAGTTGCGTTTTGAAAGCCCACTGCACTCTAAATATTGGCCCAAATTTGGACAGTCCTCATTACTCTTTGGGTTCAAAGGTGGAAATTCACAATCTTTGAGTGGTTTAACCCCTTAAACAAGTTTATATCTTTAATCATAAAATTAATTTAGAGAGAGAGAGAGAGAGAGACTATAAACAAATAGAAATCCTCTTAAAATTAAGTGAAAATTTGAAAGGGGAAATAAAGTAGAAAAGACATCAACTGCAAAAGTGCAAATTACTATAATCATGGGTTACCTTTTGATTTCAAGAAAAATATCATACATACAAACTAATTATGCAGATAAAAAAAAAAAATACTTGCAGCTAAGGATAATTTCCCTTGTCCACGTTAAACACAAAAGTTACTAGCATATAAGATGTTCATTTAAAAAAAAAAAAAAATCATTTGCATACATAGTAAAAAGAAAAAAAAAAGTATTAACAATATAATTGCATACTTGAAAATTAAAAATATTAATTCTAAGGAATTTTTGAAGACGTGGTATGATGTTTTTATTTTGATTTTACTTGAAAGTATTGATGTTTGCATTTTGGCGAAACTACAATGTTGGTCCCTTAAGTTTCAACTTAGCACAATTGGCCCCTCAAGTTTAAAAAATAAGTTGTATTAGTTCTTTTACTAACTGCCGTTACTGATGTTACTTATATGGCTAACAGGATAATGACTTGACATTTTTTTAATAACATACCATTTTTTAATTAAAAAAATTACAAAATAAATTTACAAGTAAGAAATTCACACACCAATACCAAATTAAAACTAGTATTATTGATACTTATTCTATCACAAACCCACGCTTCAGAAAAGAAAAAAAAAAATCACAAACCCACCACTTGAGAGAGAAGGGGAGAGAGTGATGAAACCTAAGCACTGACCCGCCGGAGACTCAAGCCCTAGCCACCGCTGGCGACAGCCATTGACCCACATGCATGTTTGTCACCTCTGATCTTGCATACGTAGCTTATGAGGTTTAATTATTTAGTTTGTGTTGGACCATCCAAGATTTGGATGTGCCAAGTTGAAAATCCAACCTAAGAAGAGTGTTATCAAGAATATTAATCTGGATGGTATATGGTAGCTATCTTTTGAATCTTAGTGAGCGAAATTGCTTGGCCTCTGGCATTGGGTATGTCTTTAGGTGCAATCCAAGAGTCATGAAGCTTTTCTGGATGCATTCTAGAGAATAATTGTAAATGGTTTAAAGCTTAGAAGGGGATTTACACTATCATTGGCGGAAGTATTAATTCATGAGCTTAATCCAGTGCAACAGATGTTAATTTCTTTGTAAGCTTCACTAAGGACTAACAGATGTTATTTTCAATTTTTATGGAATATTTCAAACATAATGCTGTAGGTTAGAATATGTTGAATTCAAACTCAGTGATATAGACGGTAGCCTTCAACTTTAGCATAAAATTGAATATTTATTTGTCAAGCAGGGGAACTTCATATTTATTTGTCAAGTAGGTAGTGTCAATTGCAACTACATCACCAAAATAGCCATATGCAACCCTGGCTCTTGCATCAGTCCAGAACAACTTCCGCAAACATCCTTTCTTATTAAGATCCACCACATAAAAGAAGTTCGGATTAATTTAATTGCAAGTGGGTGAAGTAATTAAGTACAGCTTGAGCATCTCCTACTTTGAGCTTCAATTGATTGCAGATATTAAGGCTTTCATATCCAATTGCTTCAATGTCATATGTTTCCTCTTAATCTAAAGTTTAAAAAGTCTATTATAAACTGGCATAGCTTCCTCTAAATAGTTTCATTCGTTCAGCAATGGCAACCATGGATGGTTAGAGGAGACATGTTTACATGAGGTCATAGGTGCATAGAGGAGTTTCTTTAAAATCCCAATGAACCTGCAGATGATTGCATCATCTGCCAGATGCATTAAACTGTCAAATCAAACATATACCTAAAATCTGAATCATTTGGACAAGCATATATATTTAGTGAAAGGATAGCACCGAAAATTTGCCCCTAAAAATATATATAATTCAAACCAGTGAATTTGAAACTTGAAAAAGAACCAGCTTCTTATGATCAGCAAGTCCATGATGGGATAGCTAATTTGAGGTTGCTGGGCCTCCAGAATTAAGAAAGATGAGAATGAGAGAGAGACTAGAGAATAAGAGAGAAGCTTTTACACAACAGTTCAATTCTTGCCTATTACAGTTGCTTATGCAGCTGTATGCTTGCTCAATATTACATTCCAAGAATCACTCACTAACTCTCCCTTTACTCCTAACTAACAGACAGGTTTACTCAATTAAGCAAATGGCTTTATTCAATGCACATGGCTATTCAGTAACTGGTTACAACTATGATTAATTCCTATCACTTATCAAGTCCATACAACAGTCAAGGTGAGCTCGATTGATCTCATGAAATTAATACTTCCACTAATGACAATGAAAATCCCCTTCTAAGCTTTAAACCATTTACTATTATTCTCTAGAATGCATCCAGAAAAGCTCATGACTCTTGGATTGCACCTAAAGACATACCCAATGCCAGCGGCCAAGCAATTTCGCTCACTAAAAGATTCAAAAGATAGCTACTATACATCATCCAGATTATTATTCTTGATAACACTCTTCTTAGGTTGGATTTTCAACTTGGCACATCCAAATCTTGGATGGTCCATCACAAACTAAAGAATTAAACCTCATAAGCTATGTATGCGAGATCAGAGGTGACAAACATGCATGCGGGTCAATGGCTGTCGCTGGTGGCAGCTAGGGCTTGAGTCTCCGGCAGGTCAGTGCTTAGGTTTCTTCACTCTCTCCCCTTCTCTCTCTCGGGGTGGGTTTGTGATTTTTTTCCCCCTGAAGCATGGGTTTGTGAATGAAATAAGATTCAATACTTGTTTTAATTTGGTATTGGTTTGTGAATTTTTGAAAATTTATTTTGTAATTTTTTTAATTAAAAAATGTCATGTAGTTAAAAAAATTCAAGTTATTGTTTTATTATTCACGTAAATAACACCACTAACGGCAGTTAGTAAAATGACTAATACAACTCATTTTTTAAACTTAAGGAACTAATTGTACTCAGTTGAAATTTGAGGAACCATTTGCACTCGTATGATAAACCTGAGAGACCAACATTGTAGTTTCTCCTTTGCATTTTCTTTCTTAAATTTCATTTCTAACTGCTAACAGATGGTGATTTTTTTTTTTTAGTGAAAACAGATGGTCAGTTGATTGCAAAAAACCTTAAAAAGTATACAGAATTGTAAAAGAATTTATTTCTTAAAACAACATAAAAAATTCGGCATATTGGTTATAGTAGATATTGCCATAGTACACTGATAATAATATATTTTTGCTCAATTACGTTAGGAGATTTAAAAGTTATATTCAATAATGAATTAAAAAAAAGTGTAATCTATTTATTATTGTTTATTTTTAAAAGTAAATATTGCGAGAGGGGTGGGGTCAAGGGGCAATTGCGCTCTGGCTATCCCAAATTAATGACAACTTGAGAGAGAGAGAGAGAGAGAGAGAGAGAGAGAGAGATTTAATTAACCTATAAACTCATTTAACTGGTTATGGTGCCAATCTGAAAATAAAGTGAAAATTTGAAAGGGAAAAAATAGTAGAAAAAACATCAACTACAATAATCATGGATTAACTTTTGATTTCAAGAACAATACCGCACATAAGTACTAATTATGCACGGGGAAAAGCTTCTAAAAAAATTTATGCACATTAAAAAAGATACTTGCAGCTAAGGATAATTTCCATTGTCAACTTAAAAAAATGCATACTATTGATATAATTTTGCTCTAGAATTATTATTATTATTTTTTGGTTGAGAAAGGCTCTCTAAAAATTAGCTAGTGAAGACTAAAAAACAAACAAACAAACCTAGTTAGTGAAGAATGAAGATAATGGTCATACATATTAGGTGGATATGATTAATCTTCTCACCCTCATTCTAGAACTTGTTTAGGGTCACAATTTTAGTTCATTTAAAGAACAATAATGATTTTCTCTAAAGAGTTCTAACTTTAATCTAAATTAATAAAATATATAATAAAGTGGTTAGGATCTTCTCTATTTGATTCCTCTTCATGCAATTACCTTGAAAAAAAGTGCAAAAAAAAGTATTAATCGATTTGCACATATTTTTATGCAAGGATTTGGCCTATTTAACCTGTGGGTGAAAAAGTCCAACGCCACATGTTGGGCCTGTGGCCCAGTTCAAATACGACTCCCTGTCCGAAGAGGTTAAAAGTGTCAACACTTTGCCATCTTGGTGGAAGTGCAATCCGTAAGGGAGAAACGCTCCTTCCGAAGACAACCTGATCGGGCTGAAGGGACCCTACCCAACGGAGTAGCCCAGAACTTGATCGAGTAGATATGCTAAAAGATCTCCCTGCCATGGGCTGAGCTTCGGGCATATCTAACTGCGCAGCTACCACAAAATATCTTGCCAATAAAGCTGCCCCCGCCACATTTAATGCACTGCAGCAACTTTCCTGGCCGCATTTATGTGGAGAAGACACCAGAACAGTGCGTCCTCACCCACCACTACTCACTGCAGGTTAAAGCAAACGGCTGATGTGACTAGTACTGAGATGGGTGCCTAGATGGAGGACAAGTGTGCGGTGAAGATGGGAAAAGGGAGTGTATATAAGGGAAGCAAGTCTCACAGAAAAAAGGGAGGAAGAAAAAGAAAAGGACTAAGCCTTTAAATAGAAAACCTCTTCGGACAAAAGGGATTTATCTTGTTGAATGCCTGACTCGATTCCTTTTTTCTTATTACTGGTTTTGTTCATCTGGACCGTCGCTAAATCCACCACTGGCCCAGTTGTTTAACCCATTCTCTACAAATTTATTGTTGGGAATTTGGTGGGCTCACCATACAAAGAGTTGGTGCCTGGCCCAACAAATTTAGACCCTACAATTGGCGCCGTCTGTGGGAAACAGCTTGAGCAAAGGTGGAAGCAACACCTCAAAAGATGGCTGAACCAAGGCAAAGACCAGCTGAATCCAGGTCGTCTAAGCACACCGATCCTTTTCTTCATCTGGAGCGAAGGCAGAATCGCGAGGAAAGTGTACACACCGCACGTGACGACCAGAACCAGTCGCATGGGGAGAGCCACATGTCTCATGCAGAGAAGAACGAAGACATGCAGAGGGAAATAGACAGGCTCAAAAGGGAGTTGCGCCATGCAAAGAGGAAGCGCAGCCCCTCGTATTCTGATGAAGATCTTGAGGACGAACAGGATGTTGGCTACAAACAGAAACATCGAACGCCGGTCAACGAATCCTTTACCTATGAAGAAATGCGTCATGATGAGAGGAACTTTCAGAATCCCTTACTGAGGGGCGCAGGGAACGATGCTATGAGCAAAGCTCTGGATCAGATCTCCCGGTCTCCTTTTACACGTAATATCGAGGGTGCCAGACTTCCCAGGCGTTTCCACCAACCTACATTCACCATCTACAATGGCAGGACCGACCCAGTGGAACACGTGAGTCATTTCAACCAGCGAATGGCAGTTCACTCCAGGGACGAAGCCCTGATGTGCAAAGTTTTTCCCTCCAGTTTGGGACCAATAGCCATGAGATGGTTCGATAGTCTGAAGGCAAACACTATTAGCTCTTTCCAAGAGCTAACCCAGGCTTTTGGGTCCCATTTCGTCACTTGCCGAAGGGTTCCCCAGTCCGTGGCCTCGCTGTTGTCTGTCAGCATGAAAGGGAACGAGACGCTGAAGTCATATTCGGATAGATTTTGGGAAACATACAATGAGGTAGAGGAAGACTGTGAATCGATGGCTGTTAGCTCTTTTAAACTGGGCCTCCCCACTGAACATCCCTTGAGAACGTCTTTGACGCGCAAGCCTGCCACCAGTATACGCCAGTTGATGGACAGGATTGATAAGTACAAAAGAGTTGAGGAGGATCAGCAGCAGAGTAAGGGAAAGGAGAAGGTTATCCCTCAGGAGGGGAGGGATTTCAAGTCGGACAGGCAGAATCACAATAGGCCGAGGAAGGACTGGGCCGGGCAAAGTGCAGCGAACTTCCAGACGGTCAACGTAGTTTTTCGCGAACCGGTGCACCAAGTCCTGGATAAGATAAAAAACGAACCATTCTTCAAAAGGCCGAACAAGATGGTGGGAAACCCTGAAAGGCGCAACCACAATCTTTACTGTCAGTATCACCTGGACCACGGCCATACTATTGAGGACTGCAGGAGCTTGTGGGATCATTTGGATCAGCTGGTTGGCGAAGGCAGGTTAAAGCACCTCCTGCACCATTCATATGGTCAGGGAAATCAAACCAGCACGGGGCCCAGGAGGGGTGATTTTGTAAAACCTCCCTTGGGAACGATCAATGTCATTTTTGCTGCACCAGGGAGGATAGGGTCTTGCCCGTCCAGGATATTGTCAGTTGCTCGGGTACCCTCGGATAAGGTTAACAGAGAGCCGAAGAGGCCTAGGACAGACGTCCCCGTTTTAGGCTTTTCGGAAGAGGACAAAATAGGAACTGTGCAGCCGCATGATGATGCCCTGGTAGTCACTCTAAGAATAGGCGGATACGACGTCAGAAGGGTGATGGTAGATGAGGGCAACGCTGCAGAAATAATGTACCCAGATCTATATAGGGGGCTGAACTTGTCCCCCGAAGACTTGACTCCGTACAGTTCCCCTTTAGTCAGTTTTGATGGAAACGTGATCATTCCGAGGGGGCAGATCAGACTGCCTGTGCAAACCGGTACTGAGATTGTGGAGGTAGATTTCATAGTGGTGGATGCCTACTCACCCTACACTGCTATTGTAGGTAGACCTTGACTTCATACCCTTAGGGCTGTATCCTCCACACTACACCAGAAGGTTAAGTACCCCTCTGAGGGGGTAGTTGAAGAGATCCGAGGGGATCAGGCTATGTCCAGGCAATGTCTAGTGGCAGCCATCCAGCACGAGCAGCATGCCGAGCCCTCAAATTGTGACAAGGAGAGTTTATAGCAATTAAAATCTTCGGCGCCGGACACCGGAACCTCGGCCGAAGAAGCAGAGTGTGAAAGCCTAACGAGGATAGTCGTTGATAACGATCCAGAGAAGTTCTTTCAAGTCGGATCTATACTGCCTCCTCAGGAGAAGGGAGAGTTGATAGAATTCCTCAGGGGAAACGCTGATGTATTTGCATGGGATCCTGCAGAAGCCCCGGGGGTAAGCCCAGATTTCATTTGTCACCATCTAAACGTAGATCCCACCATAGTCCCCAAGAAACAACCGCTCCAGCGACCATCGAAGGAATACGCAGATACAGTCAGGGAGGAGGTAACGAGGCTCAAGCAGGCAGGGGCTATTAAGGAAATTTTTTACCCCAAATGGCTGGCCAACACAGTGGTGGTAAAAAAGAAAAGTGGGAAATGGCGGGTGTGCGTGGACTTCACTGATCTCAATAGAGCTTGTCCGAAGGATCCGTTTCCCATGCCAAAGATAGATCAACTAGTTGACGCCACCGTTGGGCACCCTCGGATGAGTTTCTTGGACGCCTTTCAAGGCTATCATCAGATACCACTGGCACTCGCCGATCAGAGCAAAACGGCTTTTGTAACCCCTATAGGAAATTACCACTACAAGGTAATGCCCTTTGGCTTGAAGAATGCTGGGGCTACCTATCAGAGAATGATGACCAGGATGTTTGAACCACAGCTGGGCAAAAGCATGGAGGTTTATATTGACGACATGGTGGTTAAAAGCAAGGTTATCACGGAACATATTGGGGACCTTCGGGACATCTTTGAAATTCTGAGGGGACACAGACTACGCTTGAATGCCTCCAAATGTTCGTTCGATGTGGGATCGGGCAAATTCCTGGGGTATATGGTCACTCACAGGGGAATCGAAGTTAACCCCGACCAGATAAAGGCCATCAACGACTTGCGAGCTCCTCGGAACCCCAAAGAAATCCAGAAGCTGACTGGGATGACCACTGCCCTTAACAGATTCATTTCCAGATCAGCCGACAGGTGTAGGCCTTTTTTCTCGTTAATCAATAAGTGGAAGGATTTCAAATGGACGGAGGAATGTGCTATCGCTTTCCAGCAACTTAAGGACTACCTGGCTAGACCTCCCATTATGTCTAGTCCCGAGCCAGATGAAGTCCTGTTTGCCTACATTGCTGTGGCTCCTAGTGCTGTAAGCTTGGTGTTGATCCGAACGGACTGTGGCGTGCAAAAACCAGTCTATTATGTGAGCAAATCGCTGCAGGAAGCTGAGACTCGTTATTTGCCCCTAGAGAAGGCCATTCTGGCGGTTGTGCTGGGTACTAAGAAGTTGCCCCACTATTTTCAAGCTCACACCGTCATAGTCCTCACCCAGCTCCCACTTAGAGCAATACTCCGAAGTGCGGACTACACAGGAAGAATTGCCAAATGGGGGACGATGCTTGGGGCTTTTGATATTAAGTACATGCCCCGCACGTCGGTAAAGGGCCAGGTCCTTGCGGACTTGGTCGCAGAATTCACAGAACCCCCTTTAGACGAAGTAACCCCAACACTGGCCCCTGAGAGTAAGACCATTGGAATGGTCTCCTCACGGAACCCCTTGCCCTGGGAGGTGTACGTTGATGGCGCATCAAATCAAAGGGGCTCTGGAGTGGGACTTGTGCTATTAACCCCAGAAAGAATTACCATCGAAAAGGCTTTAAGGCTGAATTTCCCGGCAACGAATAATGAGGCAGAATACGAGGCTCTGCTGATGGGGATGAGGATGGTACGAAGGTTAGGGGGAAAGTCGGTTGAAGTATTCTCGGACTCGAGATTAATCGTCGGCCAGGTACAGGGAGAATTTGAGGCGAAGGACGAGAGGATGCAGGGGTACCTGAGCCTAGTTAAGTCCCTGCAATCAGAGTTTGAATATTTTAACCTGCAGCACATCCCCAGAAGTGGCAACACACATGCAGATTCATTGGCCACCCTCGCCACCTCTTCGGCACAGGCATTGCCGAGGGTTATCCTCATTGAGGACATGCAGGAGCCTACGGAAATAAGAAAAAAGTCACTCCAAGTTCATTGCGTTAGAGCCGACCCGTGCTGGATGGAGCCCATCATCAAGTTCTTGAAGGATGATGTGTTGCCCGAAGAAAAAGAGGAAGCGGACAAAATACGAAGAAAAGCCACAAGGTTCTGGTTGTCCGAGGAACGGAAACTTTATAAACGTTCCTATTCGAGTCCGTACTTACTGTGCATGCGCCCTGAAGCGGCTGAGTCACTACTGGAAGAATTGCATGAAGGGATATGCGGAAGCCATACAGGAGGTAGGTCCTTGGCCCACCGGGCCATCACGCAGGGTTATTGGTGGCCATATATGCAGAGAGAGGCCCACGAATACGTAAAAAAGTGCGACCAATGTCAACGGTTCGCGCCGAACATACACCAGCCAGGCGGTAACCTCAATCCACTATCCAGCCCATGGCCTTTTGCTCAATGGAGTCTGGACATCGTAGGCCCATTCCCTAAGGCAGCGGGAAACAGGAAGTACTTGCTGGTCGGGACGGACTATTTCACCAAGTGGGTAGAAGCCGAACCTCTTGCAAATATCAGGGACGTAGACGTGAAGAAGTTCATTTGGAAAAACATCGTCACCAGATTTGGAGTCCCACATACCCTCATCTCGGACAACGGGTTTCAGTTCGATAGCAAAGCTTTTAGAAGTTATTGCAATAAGCTGGGAATCACAAATAGATACTCTACCCCCGCCTACCCCCAGGGAAATGGGCAGGCCGAAGCTGTTAATAAAGTCATTGTTAACGGGCTAAAGAAGAGGCTGGACGATGCGAAGGGTAGATGGGTAGAAGAACTACCCCACGTATTGTGGGCATATAGGACTACGCCTTGTAGGTCCACTGGGGAGACCCCCTTCTCAATGACCTATGGAGCTGAAGCTGTTATACCTCTCGAGACTGGGTTCCCTACCTACAGGACTAGCTATTTTAACCCAGCCGACAACGATGGGCAGCTGGAGAAGAGTTTGGATCTGATTGAAGAACGAAGGGAAAACGCAATGGTCCAATTGGCGCATTACCAGCAGAAACTCAAACAGGGCTATGACGCCAACGTGAGGTTGAGACCCCTTGAGCCTGGTGATCTGGTCCTAAGGAAGGTGGTAGGCAACGCAAAGAATCCAGCATGGGGAAAACTGGGGCCGAATTGGGAAGGTCCATATCGCATCACCTCAAAGGCCGGTATTGGAGCATACTTTCTAGAAGACCTGGATAATCATGTAGTGCCCAAGCCGTGGAATGTAAATAACCTCAAAAGGTACTACTATTAAATGAATTCTTCACTCAGCCATGATTGCATTTTGTTGTGGTAGTTTTCCTTAAGTATTTAAACTTAAATCCAATCATGCCTGTAGTCCTCGGACCAGATGATTTGGGTTAGTTAACACTCCTTCACGATCCTCTCAAGTGTTTAAACTTAAATCCAATCATGCCTGTAGTCCTCGGACCAGATGATTTGGGTTAGTTAACACTCCTTTACGTTTTTCTCAAGTGTTTAAACTTAAATCCAATCATGCCTGTAGTCCTCGGACCAGATGATTTGGGTTAGTTAACACTCCTTTACGTTTTCCTCGTGTTTAAACTTAAATCCAATCACGCCTGTAGTCCTCGGACCAGATGATTTGAGTTAGTTAACACTCCTTCACGATCCTCTAAAGTGTTTAAACTTAAATTCAATCATGCCTGTAGTCCTCGGACCAGATGATTTGGGTTAGTTAACACTCATTTACGTTCCTCTTAAGTGTTTAAACTTAAATCCAATCATGCCTGTAGTCCTCGGACCAGATGATTTGGGTTAGTTAACACTCCTTTACGTTTTCCTCAAGTATTTAAACTTAAATCCAATCATGCCTGTAGTCCTCGGACCAGATGATTTGGGTTAGTTAACACTCCTTCACGATCCTCTCAAGTGTTTAAACTTAAATCCAATCATGTCTGTAGTCCTCGGACCAGATGATTTGGGTTAGTTAACACTCCTTTACGTTTTCCTCAAGTGTTTAAACTTAAATCCAATCATGCCTGTAGTCCTCGGACCAGATGATTTGGGTTAGTTAACACTCCTTTACGTTTTCCTCGTGTTTAAACTTAAATCCAATCACGCCTGTAGTCCTCGGACCAGATGATTTGGGTTAGTTAACACTCCTTCACGATCCTCTAAAGTGTTTAAACTTAAATTCAATCATGCCTGTAGTCCTCGGACCAGATGATTTGGGTTAGTTAACACTCATTTACGTTCCTCTTAAGTGTTTAAACTTAAATCCAATCATGCCTGTAGTCCTCGGACCAGATGATTTGGGTTAGTTAACACTCCTTTACGTTTTCCTCAAGTGTTTAAACTTAAATCCAATCATGCCTGTAGTCCTCGGACCAGATGATTTGGGTTAGTTAACACTCCTTTACGTTTTCCTCGTGTTTAAACTTAAATCCAATCACGCCTGTAGTCCTCGGACCAGATGATTTGGGTTAGTTAACACTCCTTCACGATCCTCTAAAGTGTTTAAACTTAAATTCAATCATGCCTGTAGTCCTCGGACCAGATGATTTGGGTTAGTTAACACTCATTTACGTTCCTCTTAAGTGTTTAAACTTAAATCCAATCATGCCTGTAGTCCTCGGACCAGATGATTTGGGTTAGTTAACACTCCTTTACGTTTTCCTTAAGTGTTTAAACTTAAATCCAATCATGCTTGTAGTCCTCGAACCAGATGATTTGGGTTAGTTAACACTCCTTTACGTTTTCCTCAAGTGTTTAAACTTAAATCCAATCATGCCTGTAGTCCTCGGACCAGATGATTTGGGTTAGTTAACACTCCTTTACGTTTTCCTCGTGTTTAAACTTAAATCCAATCACGCCTGTAGTCCTCGGACCAGATGATTTGGGTTAGTTAACACTCCTTCACGATCCTCTTAAGTGTTTAAACTTAAATCCAATCATGCCTGTAGTCCTCGGACCAGATGATTTGGGTTAGTTAACACTCATTTACGTTCCTCTTAAGTGTTTAAACTTAAATCCAATCATGCCTGTAGTCCTCGGACCAGATGATTTGGGTTAGTTAACACTCATTTAGGTTCCTCTTAAGTGTTTAAACTCAAATCTAATCATGCCTGTAGTCCTCGGACTAGATGTTTTTGGTTAGTTAACACTCTTCGAACGATTCTTACAAGTGTTTAGTTGACAGCCGCCCACATAATTAGTTGGTTGACGGAGTATGCAGACTTAGGTAAACGTTACGTCAAACATAATTATCATTGTTAACCATAAAGACAGTAACATATTCAAAAAAAAAAAAAGCAACAAGGAACAGAAGCAAACTATTTCATTGCAAGGGCAGTTTCATTACAAACTAGGCGATACAGGGTCCTCACTACTACACAACCCTAACATCCTAAGCCTTGTCTTGAAACGTCGGATCCATTTTTGGACTACCCGCCTCTCCAGTCTGAATGGGTGTTGGGTTTGCCTCAGTTTGAACTGGGAGATCCTGACCGGCCGAGGGAGCTTCCGGGGCATCTGGCAGGTCGCTTATATCAGGGTGATAATAGATGCTCTCGGGTTGCCTTAGGGCAGACTCTGCGGAGACTCCTGCCGCATCAAGACACTTGCCCCATGTAATTTCGCAGTAGTATCTGCACACTTTGGCAAACTCCTCGGTCAGCCTAGATTGGGTGTCTTGCACCCCCAGCATGTAGGCAGCCTGTTTCTCGGCCTCAACTGCTTCCCTGGCCAACTGAGCGTCCTCCTTGGCCAGTTTAACAGCATCTCTGGTTTTGTCTAGCTCGGCCCTCAACTCCTTCACCGCCGCCCTCTCTGTTTCCAGATTGGTCTTGGTGACGTATAGTTTCTGTCGCTGATCCTCGGCCTGCTTCTCGGCATTCTTCAGGCCTGCCTCCGCACTTCTCCTTGCTTTCACCTCCTCCTTCAGTTCCTCGGAGGTGCGGGCGTAGTCATCCTTCGCCCTGCCCAATGCCTTCTCCACCTCCTCCCTGGATCGAGCCTCAGCCTGCACTTTAATATCTTTTTCTTTGTTCCATTCTTCGGCTACAAAAATTTGCTGAGCGATCTGCATGACAACCAAAGAATTTTGCGTTAAGTCGCGAAGGCACATGAAGGCTACAAAACAATCACTTATCTCACCATGCCTAAATCCCTTTTTAGGGACAGAAAAAGCTCCTGTTCGGAGAAGCGCCGATAGGACTCCATGTCCTTCGGAAGGAGGAGAGGCTTCTCCAACGCATCTGCTATGCGCCCTGCTTTCCCCCCAGCATAGTTTCGCAGGGACGCATCGTGTGGGATGGCGGCGCCATCCAATGTGAGCTTTGGGGACCACGCCCGAGTCCTTCACCGCACGTCTGCGACTTGGTCCTCTTCTCGGCTCTCCGTAGAAGACGCCCGTTTGCCCCTAGTATCATGGGACGTTTTCTGTTGCTTGGGGCCCTTCGGAGGGGCCACTTCCCCCTCCTCAACATCAGTCACCTCTGTCACCACCCTTTTCTTCTTCAGATCGGGTAGCGCTTTTAGCCCAAGATCTTTTGGGGCTGGAGGAGGGGGTGGTGGTGGAAGATTGACCTTAGGCTGGGAAGTGCCAGTGCCAGTACCTTTGGCCACATCCTTTGGCTTCCGGTTTTTCAACAAGTTCGATAGGCTCTGCATGTCTTCGTCAGAATTGTCTGGCAGGGCTAGATTTAAGAGCGGAGCAGCTGAGTGCCTGTCAAGCACCTCTCCGGCAGACAAAATTTCGACTTCCCCCGAGTTTTCCTCTTCGAACTTAAACTGGTCGATCTGCTGATCAAGCGAAGGGGTAGAGGAAGCCCTTTCCTCCTCTGCTACCGGTTCAAGAGGAACTTGTTGAACGGGCTGGACGAGCACCGGTATACCTTGCGGATTAGGATGAGGCACTGGGGCGAGGTCGAAGGGGGCTAAAAAGTCTTTTCGTGCCACGTCAATGCGGTTTATGCGGCGATCCCCGAGCGTTATTGCGTTACCTCTCGGCTGGGGTTCAGACTTCGGGGTGTAGCCGAGGATGAGGGGAACAAACCTGAGCTGTCCGTCTTCGCTCACGAAAATCTCCGACCGAAGAAGGTAGTTCAAGGCCGCAGTATTCATGAGACTCAGCCGAGGAGATACGTACCTTCTATCTGTAAACATAGCGATGGAACTGTCAGAGGATTGCAATATGGCGAAAGGAAGTCTGGTTAGCTAGAAGCAAAAAAGTTAGAAAAGCTCAAGGGGGAATGTCCCACCTGGCGCTCCTGGCTGGGTTGGGCAATGAATCCCGTCATGCCAGGCACCCGAGACGATCAGATAATCGTCTTTCATCCCTTTGTTGGACTTGGGGAGACCGGAGAGGAGTCTGACGACATCGGATCGGGACCTTAGATAGTATCCCGCCCCTTCTTTGGTACGACATTCGTACATGTGTACCACATCGTGCCAAGTTAATTCCAAGCCTAAATGGCGGTTTAGGTCATCAATTGCACCTAAAATTCTAAATGTGTTGGGCGCGCACTGGTCAGGACTAATCCTATGGGCGGTAAGGTAACTTCTGGTGACTGGACCCATGGGAATGGTCATTCCTCTCTCCAGGAAGGCGATAATGGGGATTATCACCTCACCCTCCTTTCGGTCCAGTAATAACCCCTCCGTGGGGCAGTACCTCAATCCCACTTCCCTAGGGATGCGATACGTCTCCCTAAACTTCTCTATCTGGGAGGGACTGTCCACTAGGTATTCAAATCTGCCCATTGTTAATGAGGTTAAAGTGAGGGAAATGCGGAACGGCGACTGAAGAAAACCTACCAATGGCCGAAGAGGCTGTCTGAATAGATTCTAATAAATCTCGAAGAAAGGAACTTACGCGGGATTGAATCGAAGAGTGATTTTCTTGGCCTTGCGAGGAGATCGTAGCGGATTCTGGAATGAGTTGAAACGGATGATAGGAAGGGCGTTGAGAGTCTGAACGCTTGAGTTCGCTGGGAGTTCTGAAGTTTGCAAAGTGAGAAGGCAATCCCATCCAGCACTTTATATAATGGCAGGAAAAGTGGTGGGACTTATCCCGCCCTAAATTTTGAGGAAAATCTCGCCCGTCGATTTGAAATGAACCGCTAGATTTCAGGGACAAGACGCCGCCTGGAGCAATTAATGATACCTCGGAAACGGCACGACAACAGCGGTTATAAAGAAGGCGCATAAATTCATGCGCGCACACGTGTGGAGTCAAAACTCAGTGCCCTCATTTGTCAACAGATCAAAACCCCACTTTTTCTCTTCGGATGCGAGGTAAAAAGTGAAATTTTGAGGGGCTATTGTGGGTGAAAAAGTCCAACGCCACATGTTGGGCCTGTGGCCCAGTTCAAATACGACTCTCTGTCCGAAGAGGTTAAAAGTGTCAACGCTTTGCCATCTTGGTGGAAGTGCAATCCGTAAGGGAGAAACGCTCCTTCCGAAGACAACCTGATCGGGCCGAAGGGACCCTACCCAACGGAGTAGCCCAGAACTTGATCGAGTAGATATGCTAAAAGATCTCCCTGCCATGGGCTGAGCTTCGGGCATATCTAACTGCGCAGCTACCACAAAATATCTTGCCAATAAAGCTGCCCCCGCCACATTTAATGCACTGCAGCAACTTTCCTGGCCGCATTTATGTGGAGAAGACACCAGAACAGTGCGTCCTCACCCACCACTACTCACTGCAGGTTAAAGCAAACGGCTGATGTGACTAGTACTGAGATGGGTGCCTAGATGGAGGACAAGTGTGCGGTGAAGATGGGAAAAGGGAGTGTATATAAGGGAAGCAAGTCTCACAGAAAAAAGGGAGGAAGAAAAAGAAAAGGACTAAGCCTTTAAATAGAAAACCTCTTCGGACAAAAGGGATTTATCTTGTTGAATGCCTGACTCGATTCCTTTTTTCTTATTACTGGTTTTGTTCATCTGGACCGTCGCTAAATCCACCACTGGCCCAGTTGTTTAACCCATTCTCTACAAATTTATTGTTGGGAATTTGGTGGGCTCACCATACAAAGAGTTGGTGCCTGGCCCAACAAATTTAGACCCTACATAACCTATTCTATCATTATCTATGGAGCATGGCTATCCCAAATGACAACTTGAAACCATCCTAATCCTTTGGAAAGTGATGAACTCAAGAAATGAATACAACTTTTAAAGGGCAAGTAGACATATATAATCCGGACTATCGGGTGCAATCATGGAAAGGAAATCCTAACAAAGTTGAGCTATGGCCTATCAGCTATGAAAGAGAGGTACAACTAGCTAGTATATTCTTCTAATGTCCTCAAAGTACTTTCAAGTGTATCTAGGGTTTTTCAGGATCTTTGTATGGAGGTAGTGTCAAAGTCACATACCCATTTATTCAACTCACATTTTGAATTCATTAGGCGACCTAACCATTATAGTTTTAAACTTAAAAATAGTTCAATTAATAGGTTTAGCTTTATACAACTCTATATTATATGTTTGAGCACATTTTCTAGAGCATGTGACAAGCACAAGCCCCATTATTTTACTTAGCAAGAGACAAAATTCAATGTTTAATTTGCATAGAAATAATGCCCCATTAAAATTGAAACAGCATACTTTACCTGATTAACGAATGTTGAAGACAATTTCAAATGCACTAGGGTAGGGTAGCCCCTAATAACAAGTGCTGCTTTATGATACTTTGCATTATATTAATTTAAGCATATTTTCTAAAGCATGTGACAAGCACAAGCCAACCTTATTTTCATAACCAAGGCCCCTATCTATATTTTAATTTATAAACAATATCATATAACCCACAAAAATCCCCCATTTGAAGGAATTTGCAAACTTGACCTGCCCAGATAGCAACGCACATATTTTGGCTTGTCTATATCTAGAAGTAGTCAGTAATAGTAAAAGCCAATGATAGCATTAGAATCATCCTGAATCTATGTTATAAAAGTTTTCTCTTTTGGGATTACTTGAAGAAGATAGAGCCTACCCATGATAAGCACCAGGTTTATCCGGCTTCTTTCAGATTTGTACTTTTGTTAGCACTTGCATGTGATTTATTAGCACACACATGCATATCCAATAACAGTGAGAGATGGCTATGGTAATCCTTAGATTAATTTGACAAAGCTTCAACAAAGTACCAGAGAATTTGAGTGCGTAATAGGATAATAGTATATATGCATTGCCTTGCATGGTTTAAAATAAGGGTTTTAGTTTTTCAACCATTAGTCTTTTTTGAGAACTCATACTACTTTTGGAAAGCATTGGCGGTAATGATGACTAGTACTGACAATATAAACTCATGAATGCAACCCGAGTAGAGTTACATTTATGCTATACCCAACTGGACAGTTTTGAATTATAATCAAAGTGGCTCAAAGTTTATTAAACTATATACAATATTTTCATATAATTAGTGCCTATTCCGCATATTCATACTTTGATACCATGCGAGCTTTGGCGCAACCACTTTTGTGTCCAATGAATGCTTGATTCTCCTCATTCCTATTTGACTATTTGTCTATATATTCAATTTTTAACATGCCTCCGTGATACACGGTGTAGACAATTCTAATCACACTTCACTTGCATTGGCGCAGAAATTTTTTTTCATTTTAATGGAGATTCAACTTTTAAAGTGGCTATGTACGACAAGACCATATATGTATAATGCAATCTCTTTTAATAAAGCATTATTATCCAATAAAATTGCAATTATAAACTAGCATTATACAGATAGCCCCAAAAAACTAAAGAAATGATTGTATTTTAATATTTTATTACTACTAAGAATTAGCCATCTTTATTTTGGTAGTTCTCGACGTATGAAGATTTTTATCTTTTGTTAATATAGAAAGTGAGTAGGGGTCCAATTATTGATAAAATTAGATTTCATCTTTAGCGGGCGAAAGTATGAAGATTTTTTCTTCATCATTTAAGAATTATAATTATATTAAAATGCAAGAATAAATTAACACATAAAAAATAAACTAGAGTATAATATTCAATGTTAATAAAAAAATATAATTAAAAGAAAAGATTCAATTATTATTTCTTAACACATTTCAACTTTATAATTAGCTATTGTAGGGCCTAAGAATCTGGCAACCCCAGCCTACTTTATATTAAGCACAAGGCCTACGCCGAGGAGGAAGAAACGTCAAAGGATGAACGAAGAAAAGCCCAAATGGCCAAGAAATATCGCCGAGGATGATCCCGTCTTCGGCCAGCCGAGATCATAGAAGGGAAAAGCAACACGCCACCAAAGGTAGCCTCCCAAATCATCCTAAGAAAAAGACAAGTACAATGGGTCAGCCATGGAAGCATGGTGGAGGAACAATTCAAGAAGAGACTGTCACCTCCACATTAAATGTTTACAACTAACATTTTGGCTGCATTAATGAAGAAATGACCTATGAACAGTATTGCCTAGGTTGCTGCAGCTCACAGAACACTGAGGAAGGTGGCTGATGGGACAAGCACTCAAGTAGTAACCTGTATGATCAACAGATGGAGGGTCAAGATCAACTAAGAGGGAGTATATAATGTAAGAAGTCCTCCAGAATGGGGGGAGGCAATTAGAAGCAGAAAACACTGTAGTAGTTCGTACCATCTTAGAAACCTTTGTAACCAGGCACTAAGAAAGTAATAAGAACTTCAAGTTCCTCAGTTGAGGGCCGAGGACAGAATTTCACACTTTAAATGTATTCCCTTGTTATTCAATCCACGCGCAACCATGTTTAGTTGTTGTAATCCTCACTAAGGCCTAGTTCTTAAACTCATTCTCTACAAATTCATTGTATTGGGCTAGTTGGGCTTGAGTTCACTCATCTAACAATAGAGGTGGTCAAACCCAATCCTTACAATTGGCGCCGTCTGTGGGAAAGAACTTGTGTGTTAGTAAGGGCAACAATCAAGCATAGTAGGATCAGGTCCTCATCAAGCAGGCTCCTATTAGCCTGAGCCGGCTAGGTCCCAACGACAGGGCAACTTTCCCAACCCTGAGCATGATCGAAATGAAGAGAATGGAAGGTTTTGAGAGGGAAGTGTGCACACCACTCAAACTAGCAGAAGCCACTCTCGTGGGGGAAGTCATGTGCTCTAGAGACAAAATAACAACCGAGCCATGCAACTAGAAGAAGTTAGGAGCCACGTGTCCCAGAGACAAGATGATAAGCTGGCCATGCAGCGAGAGATAGACGACTTAAAGAGAAAGCTGCACAATGCACAACGAAGGCGATCTCATTCTAGCCCTGACCTGCCCTCTGATGATGAAAGCAATGATGACTATAGGCAAAGATCGAGAACTCCTCCAAGCGAGACCTTCTCTCATGAAGAAGAGCACTACCGGAGGCGTACACATAAAAGCCTATCTCCTAGGGGCTTAAGAAGCGATGCCATGAGCAGGGCACTGGACCAACTCTCTAAGTCGCCTTTCACACGCCATATAGAGGAAGCTATACTCCCTCGACAATTCTAGCAGCTAACCTTCACTATTTATAATGGCAAAACAAACCCTGTGAAGCATGTGAGCCAGTTTAACCAAAGGATGGCTGTCCGCTCTAAAAACGAGACGCTGATGTGCAAGGTCTTCCCATCTAGCCTGGGACCAATGGTAATGAGGTGGTTCAATGGTCTGAAGACGAATTCCATAGGTTCGTACAGGCAGCTAACCCAAGCCTTTGGCTCCCGTTTTGTTACCAACAGCAGAGCTCCTCGGCCTTTGAGTGCATTATTTTCCTTATCCATGCATGATGGAGAGACTCTAAAGGCCTACTCAGACAGATATTGGGAGATGTATAATGAAATGGACGGCAATTTTGATGATGTCACCATCAGCACCTTGAAAAATAGCCTCCCAACTAGGCACGGCTCGAGGAAGTCTCTAACTGGCAAGCTTGCCACCAACATGCGCCAGCTGATGGATCGGATCGATAAGTACAAACGAGTAGAGGAAGACTAGCTGCAAGGCAAAAGGAAAGAGAAGGTTATCCCTTAAAAGATGAGGAATTTCAGGTCGGACCGATATAACAGCAACCACCTGAGAAGAGATTTCGCAGGGCAATCCAGAGCAACCAATACACAGACTGTCAATGCTGTATTTCGAGAACCGGTGCATCGAGTGTTGGAGAAAATCAAGAACGAGTCATACTTTAGGTGGCCGAACAAGATGACGAGAGAGTGCACAAGGTGCAATCAGAACCTTTATTGCCAGTACCACCAGGACCACGGACATACCACGGAGGACTGTAGGAACATCTGGAACTATTTGGACCAGTTAGTCCAAGAAGGAAAGCTGAAACACCTCCTGCATCATTCTAGTGGTCATTATGGCCAAACCTATCAGGAACCCTAAAGAGATGCTGCCATTAGGCCACAAGTAGGGACGATCAATGTAATCTTGGCCGCACCAGGAAGAACAGGCACACGCCCTTCATTAGTGTTATTTGTGGCTCAACTTCCTGCCAAGAAATCCCAGCCAGAGCCGAAGAAAGCCAGAAGGAGTTTTTACCCAATTTTGAGTTTTTCAAAAAAAGACAAGAATGGGGCCACCCAGCCCCATGATGATGCGCTGGTGATCATTCTCAGAATTGGGGACTACGATGTGAAGAAAGTGATGATAGATGATGGCAGTGGGGCCGAGATTATGTACCCTGACCTCTACAAGGGGCTGAAGTTAAAACCGAAAGACTTGACGCCCTATAGCTTTCCTTTGATAAGTTACGACGGGAAGCTTGTTATCCCAAAGGGCATGATTAGACTGCCCATCCAGACCGGCCTAGAAATAGTGGAGGTGAACATCATTGTGGTGGACATCTACTCTCCATACACAGCCATCATCGGTAGGCCCTGGCTTTACACCTTGGGGGCTGTTGTCTCCTCCTTGCACCAGAAGGTGAAATTCTCGTCAGGGGACCAGGTATTCGAAATTCGTGGTTGCCAATCCACAGCAAGGTAATGCATGGTGGCTGCCATTTCACATTGGCTCTATGCGGAGTCCTCGGCCTCTACTGAGAAGAGTTTATAGCAATCAAAAGGCCCGGTGGCGCCTCCTAATGCAGCTGCCGAGGAAGCAAAGTGTGAAGATCTAATGAAGATGGTCATTGGTGATGACCCAAAGAAGTTCTTTCAGGTTGGGGCTCAGTTGCCTCTTTAGAAGAAGGAGGAGTTGATTGAGTTCCTTAAAAGAAACATTAACGTATTCGCATGGGATGCCTGTGATGCTCCAGGAATTGATCCAGCCTTCATTTGTCACCATCTCAATGTCAATCCGTCTATCACTCCCAAAAAGCAACCACCCCAGTGCCCATCAAGAGAGCATGCTAACGCAATCAGGGAAGAAGTGAAGAAGCTTAAGCGTGCATGGGCTATCAAAGAGGTTTTTTACCCTAAGTGGTTGGCCAACACCGTGGTGGTCAAGAAGAAAAGTGGAAAGTGGCGGGTTTGTGTAGACTTCACTAACCTAAACAATGCATGCCCAAAGGACCCGTTCCCCATGCCTCGAATAGACCAGCTGGTATATACAACTGCGGGCCATCCTCAAATGAGTTTCTTGGATGCTTTTCAAGGCTATCATCAAATACCACTTACCCTAGAGGATCAGGAGAAGACAACCTTCATGACACCTATTGGGAACTATCACTACAAAGTAATGCCATTCGGTCTGAAGAACGTAGGGTCCATATATCAAAGGATGATGATGAGAATGTTCAAGCCACAGTTGGGTAAGAGCATCGAAATTTACGTTGATGATATGGTGGTGAAAAGTAAAGTGGTGTCTGAGCATTTAGGAGACCTTGGTTGTACCTCTGATATCTTGAAGAAGCACAAGCTGCGTCTAAATGCTTCCAAATGCTCATTTGGCATGGGGTCAGACAAGTTTTTAGGCTACATTATTACTCACAGGAGAATCGAGGTCGATCCTAACCAAATAAAGACTGTTCATAATCTAAAGCCTCTGCAAAACCCCAAGGAGGTCCAAAAGCTCACTGAGATGATCGCGGCCTTGAATCGATTCATTTCCAGGTCGGGTGATAGATGCAGACCTTTCTATCTTCTGATCAACAAGTGAAAAGGATTCGAGTGGTCCAAGGATTGTGTCGTGGCCTTCCAACAGCTCAAGGAATACCTATTTCGGCCACCCATCATGTCCAGTCCTGAGCCCGATGAAGTCTTATACACATATATTGTTGTGGCCCTTCACGTTGTGAGCTTGGTGCTAATACGGGACGACAATGGCATTCAAAAACCAATCTATTATGTGAGCAAGTCACTACATGAAGCTAAGGTCAAGTACCTACCCTTGGAGAAAGCCATACTAGCGGTGGTCCACGCTACCCGAAGCTTCCCTACTATTTCCAGGCCCACACAGTAGTTGTTCTAACCCAACTACCCTTGAAGTCTGTACTTCAAACTACTGATTACACTGAAAGGATCGCCAAATAGAATACAATTCTAGGGGCTTTTGACATCAAGTACATGTCTTGGACCTCTATAAAGGGCCAAGTCCTAGTTGATTTGATGGCCGAATTTACTGAACCACCAGTAAAGATAGCAGCAGAGAAACGAGGCATGAATGGAAAATCAGTTGGGGCAATCTCTATTTCAGGGCCCCCATGTTGGAAGGTGTACATTGATGGCGCAGCAAATCAAAAGGGGTCCGGAGTGGGGCTGGTCCTAGTATCCCCTAAGAAGGCTATCATAGAGAAATCCCTAAGACTAGGGTTCTCGGCCACAAATAATGAAGCCGAGTATGAAGCATTGTTGCAAGGGATGGTCATGGTGCAAAAAATAGGAGGAAAAGCAGTAAAGATGTTCTCGGACTCGCGATTAGTAGTGGGCCAAGTAAAGGGAGAGTTAGAAGCCAGAGATACAAGGATGCAAGAGTACTTAAGCTAGGTCAAGTGCTTGCAGTCAGACTTCGACCTCTTCAGCTTGTCACATGTCTCTAGAAGTGGAAATACCTATGCAGATTCATTAGCCACACTTGCTACGTCCTCGGCCGGAGATCTACCTAGGGTTATCCTTGTTGAGCATCTGGAAAGAGAAAATGAGGTGGCAAAAGGCATAGTTCATATCCATCAAGTTCGAATGGGTCCCAGCTGGATGGACCCTATAGTGAGATTCCTTAAGGATGATGTTCTGCCCAAAGAGAAGTCAGAGGCTGAGAAGGTACAAAGAAACGCTATTCGGTTCTGGCTGTCCGAGGACTACAAGTTGTATAAGCGCTCCTATTCCGGGCCATATTTTATGTATTCACCCTGAAGCATCAGAATTATTGCTTGAGGAGCTGCATGAAGGGATTTGTGGGAGCCACACAGGGAAAAGATCTCTGTCACATCAAGCCCTTACCTAGGGATATTGGTGGTCGGGGATGCAAAAGGATGCCTTGGAATACGCTAAGAAATGTGACCAATGCCAAAAGTTCACCCCAAATATTCATCAGCCATGAAGAGTCCTTAATCCTCTGTCCAGTCCATGGTTGTTTGCCTAGTGGGGCCTAAATATTGTAGGTCATTTCCCCAAGGTACCAGGAAATAAAAGATATCTGTTGGTCGGCACAGATTATTTCACCAAATGGATTAAGGCTGAGCCATTGGCCAACATCAGGGATGTGGATGCTAAAAAATTCATCTGGAGAAACATTATTACACGATTCGGGGTCCCTCATACCCTCATTTCAGACAATGGACTCCAATTTGACAGCAAAGCTTTCAAAAGATACTGTTGTGAATTGGGGATCACAAACAGGTACTTAACTCTAGCTTACCTTTAGGGAAATGGACAAGCTGAAACTGTTAACAAGGTCATAGTCAATGAGTTTAAGAAGAGACTAGATGATGCCAAAGGAAGGTGGGTGGAAGAGCTGCCACACATCTTATGGACTTACCGGACTACACCACGACGGTCAACAGGGGAAACACCTTTCGCTATGACCTATGGGGCCGAGGCTGTTATCCCTTTAGAGGCAAACTTCCCAACGCTGAGGACGAGCTCCTTCACTCCAAGTAGCAATGATGAACTACTAGGGAAGAGCTTAGATCTAATTGATGAACGAAGAGGAAAGGCACTGATCCAACTAGCCTATTACCACCAAAAGCTCAAGCAGGATATGATGTTAACGTGAAGCTGAGGCCACTAGTACCAAGGGACTTGCTATTGAGGAAAGTTGTAGGTGCTGCCAAGAATCTCTCTTAGGGAAAGCTGGGACCTAATTGGGAGGGACCATACCAAATTACTTCAGTAGCAGGGGTAGGAGCATACTACTTAGAAGACTTAGATGAAAAAGCTGTACCACGTCCATGGAATGTAAATAACCTGAGAAGGTATTATTATTAATGAAAGCATTTCTCTATTCAAATTCTAAGTCTATTATGATTGTATGTCTCTTGTTTTGACAACCATCTAAGTACCAGACAGAACCAAGGTCTTGCATGGTCCTCGGACTCAAACCTATGGGGAAACTAGTTACTTCAAGAAGAATCTAAGTACTAGACAGAACCAAGGTCTTGTATGGTCCTCGGACTCAAGCCTATGGAGAAACTAGTAACTTCAAGAAGAATCTAAGTACTAGACAAAACCAAGGTCTTGCATTGTCCTCGAACTCAAACATATGGGGAAACTAGTTACTTTAAGAAGAATCTAAATACTAGATAGAACCAAGGTCTTGCATGGTCCTTAGACTAAAACTTATGGAGAAACTAGTTATTTCAAGAAGAATCTAAGTACTAGACAGAACTAAGGTCTTGCATGGTCCTCGGACTCAAGCCTATGGGGAAACTAGTTACTTCAAGAAAAATCTAAGTGTTGGACAGAACAAAGGTCTTGCATGGTCCTCGGACTCAAACCTATGGGGAAACTAACTACTTCATAAATTTATCCAAGTGTTAAGCAGATCCAAAGCTATGCCTGGTTCCTCGGACCCTCTGCTTTGGGAAAATCAATACTAAGTAAAATTTATCTAATAAGTATTAAACAAAACCTTTGATCACTTCAGACGACGACGGCCATTTTTATAATTAAAGTCTCAAATCTAAGCCCATGAGCATCACTTAAAGCATTTTAGGGTGCCATGGATTTGGCTTTTGTTTAACCAGTGCCCGAATGTTTCTTCTTTTACAAATTTGAAAATTTGATAAATTACTGAAGACCTAGTGACTTGGATTTATTCTGATTCTCAATCAAGAAACATGTGAAGATTATGTTTTCCCTCCGGGCAAATAACTTTATATTGTTATAACACAGAGGCTATAGCTACCCAGTAGACAATCATAATGTAAACTGCGAAAGTAAAGAAAATGACTCATACAAATCTGAGAAAGTAGAAAGCATATTTCATTAAAGCGTATCTTACAAAGGGAAGAATTCAACTACAAGAATTAAACAGTACATAATAAAAACAAAGGCCTATTTTTTCAATTTTATCTGAAGCCCAACTTTGGAAGTTGTGTCCGTCTGCTTGGCCGCTTCAGTGGAAATCACCTCTTCCTACTCCTTAGGGCCTTCTTGTGAAGGCATGGTGATCGAGGCTAAGGCCTTCTGAAAATCTTGGGAAGCAGCACCATCCTATGCCTTCTCTGCGCCCTCCTTCAAAGAGTCCCCCACACCAGCTGAGGTTCCCTTAAAAGCTTCAATCTCTTGTACTTGCTCAGGCTGGGTGGGATGAGGAGGAAGATTTTGAGGCTAAGGCTCCTCGTTAGGGGTAACAGCCATGGAAACCGCTTCACCAGGAGGAGGCAATTCTGGGGCTTTAATGGCTGGAGGGTAGAAAGCCTTCTCCGACTTCCTTAACTCGGAAGAAGCCTCAACCCCAGCCTGGTTGAGGGCCTCTGCCCAAGTTAGCACGCAGTAGGTCCGACATACGGCTGGCACTTCGGCTCTGAGTGTATTCTCAGTCTCAGCCACACCGATGTCGTAACCGTACTACTCAGCTTCTTCCTTGGCCTTCTCGGCCTCTACCCTTGCGCTTACAGCCTCAGCCCTAGCCTTCTTAGCGTGATCTTTTTCTTTCTGGACTTCAGCCAGCTTCTTCTGAAGGGCTACTACTTGCTCTTTAGAAGTAGCCAGTTGTGCCTTAGCGTCACGAAGAAGCAGCCTCTGTCCTCGACTTGTTTTTGTGCACCTGCCAGGGCCAAGTCAGCACTTTTCCTCGCCTGCTCTTCCTCGTTTAATTTCTTCCTTAGATCCTGGTCAAAGTGGTCAGCGATCTTAAGGGACTCCACAACTGCTGCGCGCCTGTTCCTCTCGTCGTCCAATTGACGATAGCAGGAGTTGGTTATCTCTTTAACCCTAAAAGTAGCTTGGACAGCCTTATAAAAAAATAAAAATAAAAATAAAAATAAAAAAAGAAAAGGAAAAAAGAAAGATGGGCCAGTGACCTTACAAGCAATGGTAAAGTGGTATGAGAAAAAGGACGGATGCATACCATGCCCAAGTATCTTCTGAGGTTTAGGAAAACCTCTGGCCTTTTGATATTCCACAGCTCGTCCATATCAGCCGGAAGCAGTAGAGCCTCCTCCAAAGCCGAGGCCACATGGCACCCAGTGCCTCCATGGAAGTCCCTAATAGATGCATTCTCTCTTAGGGGCTGACCATGGAGCATTGGAGCCAGAAGCCAGGCTTGGGGCTCGATAGGCTGAGTATCCCTTCTATTTGAGCCCTTTTATCCCCCTGGCCCAATCTTCAGTTGCTTCGCTACTCGTTGGGCCTCATCTTCAGACGTCAGGCGAGGCCTTCCAGTCTCTATCACATCCTTACCCTTCTCTTCTCTTTTCCTCTTCGGATCCACCGGTTCTACCCTGGGAGGTAAGGACGATTGAGCAGTAGGGGGAGGAAGTTTTGGAAGAGGAGGAGGAGGAAGCTTGGGATGGGACAATTCGTTGGGTGCACCTTTCTTGGGCTGGGATTCTATGAGCTCTAGCAAACTCTTCTTTGATTTCCTTTGAATGCCCATGTCCTCCTCTGAGAGAGTATCTGCTCTGGGAAAGTCTGCTTCCATACAGTTCTGGTCGCCTAGGTCACTGAGAGGATCCTCGGATGATTGGGCTCTATTGAAGACTTCGAATTCGTCCTCGGACGAACCCAAATCAATGATTCCCTCCTCTTTCTCTGACTTTTCCTCTTCCGCTTCCTCTACCTTGGGATGGAAGGAGGAAGAACCAATCAAAAGTACACCCTCTGGGATTACAGCGTCCTCGGGAAGAAGAAACCCTTCCACAGCAACACTAATGCGATGTAAACGAGGATTTTTGGCCTTTATCACACACTTGGGTGCTTGAAAGGCGCGTGAGATAGGCGTGATCCCCAAAATCAGATAAGCTGCCCGAACTTGGCCGTCTTCCTCGTTAACGAACTCCTCGGCCTTGAGGATTTTGTCCAAACTTTCTTTGTTAACCAGACCAAAATTTGGCTCAAGGGCGTGTCTGTCTGCAAAATCCACAAAAAACATGTTAGTGACAGTAAAGTAACGCCAACCCTACATAATATAAAGAACCAATCATGCATACTATCCCTAGAACCACACCTGGTTGCCCTTCCTGTGTTGGACAGGAAAGGCCATCGTGCCATTCCCCAGACACGATCAAAAAGTCCTATTTAGGCCCTTACTAGACTCAGGGAGGCACTGTATAAGTCTAATTGCAGGCTTTCTCGTCTTCAGGTAGTACCATTTCCCCTTCAAATAATGAAGGTTGTACACCCAATTAACATCGTGGTGGGTCAGCCCCAATCTCATCTTCTCATTTAACGCATCTACACAACCCAATATCCTAAATATGTTGGGAGTGCACTAGGTAGGGGCTAAACGGAAGAACCTAAGGTAATTCCTCATAACCTCCCCTATTGGAATCGTCATGCCGCCTTTTATAAAGGTGATCATGGGGATCACCACCTCACTCTCCTGCCTTTTCTCAAACCACTCCCCCTCCTCGCAATAACTAAGGCCAACATTAGGAGGAATCCTGTACTGGGCCCTAAAATCCGCCATGGCATCCTCAGAATCTACTAAACTCTTAAACCTACCCATTTCTATAAAAGGAATAAAGAAGTAAAAAGACTAAGGAAAGAGAATGGGGCCGAGGATATATAAAAAAAGAAAAAAGGCGGAGAGAAGGAAAACGTGCAGTATAACAAAGAGGAAAAGTTTGAGAGGACTTACAAAACAGGTACGAGGATCCTCGGACAAGTTTTGAGTATTTATAAAGACACAGGTATGCAGAAAAAGTATGCAGATTCAAGGTATGTCCGCTAGAACGAATGGAATGCTAAAGTAACGAAAGAAATTGATTTGAAAAGTATTTATATCAAGGAGAAAACCCATAAGCAGGAAAATTCCCGCTCAGTAACCAATAAAAACACCAGCCACTGGATTGGCATCACATCGTAGAACGTGGGGAACATAAAGCCACCAGAATTTAATGAAGGGCGCGCTCCATATACCGAAGCACCAAAAACGTGCCTTGGACAGGCGAAAAGACTTTGGCACTAATGGAGGATAAGACTTGACAACCATGACAAAGGCCCAAGGACATCAAAATCCACTTCCCCGTCCAAGGAGCCGGACAGCAGGATTTTGAGGGGCTATTGTGGGGCCTAAGAATCTGGCAACCCCAGTCCACTTTATATTAAGCCCAAGGCCCACGCTGAGGAGGAAGAAACGTCCGAGGATGAACGAAGAAAAGCCCAAATAGCTAAGAAATATCGCCGAGGACGATCCTGTCCTCGACCAGCGGAGATCATAGAAGGGAAGAGCAGCACGCCACCAAAGGTAGTCTCCCAAAGCATCCCAAGAAAAAGACAAGTACAATGGGTCAGCCATGGAAGCATGGTAGAGGAGCAATTCAAGGAGAGACTATCACCTCTACATTAAATGTTCACAACTAATATTCTGGCCGCATTAATGAGGAAATGACCCCTGAACAGTGTTGCCTAGGTTGCTGTAGCTCATAGAACACTGAGGAAGGTGGGTGATGGGACAAGCACTCAAGTAGTAACCTGCATGATCAACAGATGGAGGGCCAAGATCAACTAAGAGGGAGTATATAATGTAAGAAGTCCTCCAGAATGGGAGGAGGCAATTAAAAGCAGAAAACACTGTAATAGTTCGTATCATTTTAGAAACCTTTGTAACTAGGCACTAAAAAAGTAATAAGAACTTCAAGCTTCTCAGTTGAGGGCTGAGGACAAAAGTTCACACTTTAAATCTATTCCCTTGTTATTCAATCCACGCGCAACCATGTTTAGTTGTTGTAATCCTTACTAAGGCCTAGTTCTTAAACCCGTTCTCTACAAATTCATTGTATTGGGCTAGTTGGGCTTGAGTTCACTCATCCAACAATAGAGGTGCTCAAACCCAGTCTCTACAATTATATATGAAAACATAACCTGATATTCTTCAAAATCATAAAAATATTTTGTGTAATAAATTTCACAACAATTTTCCTTGACTATAGAGTTAAAAAGGCTATCGTCAATTCTCTTACATAAACAAAATTAAGTTGTCAAAGTTCTTTTTTTTTTTTTTTTTTTTTTTTTTTTTTTTTTTTGTAGCTTAGAGAAAATAAAAATGATGAGAGAGAAAAATGTATTTTGAGAAGATGCAAAAACCAAATAATTAAGTTTGACACAAAAAGAGTGCTTTCAATTTAACTCTATTGAGTTTCGATACTACTCAATATAATATCCAATAAAATTGCAATCATAAACTAGCATGATACAGAGAGCCAAGTTTAAATACAAGACCCTTGTTGATTACTATAATAAATTTCAATGCTTCGAACAATGGAGACATAATTCTGCTTTGGACCATCTACTAAAAGATACATAGTCGCTTGTAAGTTCACTTCAAATTTGGTTTTTTTTTTTTCATATTTTTAGACAGAGTAATTTTGTTGTGGATGTCTTGATTAATATAATGATGGATCTTTTATTTATTTATTTTTTTTTTAAAAAGGTCCTAAGTGGGAATCACTTTTGGCAATGCATTCCTTAAGAGAGTCACAGTAATAAGTAAGCCTACCTTTTTCCCTTCAAAATAAGTGAATCCACTTTGTTATAGCATATGATTTTTTTAAGGTTGATTTGGCATGTCCAACTCTGTCATTTTAGGTTCAAAAGCGGCTAGGGGTAAAGTTCTTCCTTTACGTAGAAAAAATTATAAACCCTATGTTTAAGCTGTGATTTCAAATTAAGCTTATAGTTTCAGTAATTTCAAATTGAATATTAAACTTTTCAAATTGCATTAAATAAAACCCTGAATCAAACTAATTCAAACCCCCAAATCAACTCAAATTTATAGGATTTATTGAAAATACATATATGATTTTAAAAGTTTATGATTCAATTTGAAACTAATGAAACTCTTTTTTGGTGCTTGTTCAAAAATATTGCCTTAAATAATGTTTAGTGACTAGAATCCAGGAAACTAAAGAAACTTTAATTTTTAATTTGTAACAATTTTGAACTCCATGAATTTATTTTAAACTTTTGAAACTTTTAGGTTTAATTTGAAACAAAACATAATATAAAATATTTATAATAAATTTATATAATAAAAAAAAGAGTTTGTTTGAAAAAAAAAAATGACTTCAATTATTTTTAATTATTTTGAAAAATGTACAATTATACCTTAAAAAACCTATAATAAAAAAAACAATATTGTTTTAAAAAATAGTGATGCTATTAACATAATATTTTTTTGCAATAAATTTGACAATTTTTAAATTGGTCAACTGTGAATAAAAAAAAAAAAAAAAGATTTGCCGACTAACATTAGCTACATGACAACAATGGTAAAATTTATTATGAAAAAAAGTTGTACGAAATATTATTATTTTAAAAAACTATATCTCAACTCATAGGCGGAGCTAGGGGGTGTCAAGGGGGATATAACCCCCTTAGCTTTTGAAGTTTTTTATTAATTTTTTTTTAAATTTCATAATAAATTTAAAAATTACACAAAAATGTATTTACCGACCCTTTCTGAAAAAATTTTCTGGCTCAACGTCTCAACTCAACTCTTTTTAGATGTAAGGCGAACGGACAAGGACATATAGATAGATACAGCAGCTACGAATCACGTCGTACATACTCTTTGCACAACAAATCTACTTTTAGTGTTGACTTTTCTCCATTCGGTCAATACTCAATTCAATTCAATTGTGACAAACTACGAAATATCAAATACCATAAGGATAAAGGACCCACACAGCAAAATCCACTTTTACTTACATTTTTGTTTCTCCAATGATTGGAAATCTATGCAAGACACTGCCCAATATCTTTTTTTGGCCCAATTTATTTAATAGCACCTTTTTCTAGAGCAATTTGAAAAACTTCGTGAAACTAAGGCTTATTTGCATTTATGTTTGCTTGACCCAAGGGGATAGGGGCAATGGGCCATATCATGTGTGTCTAGATTTGGGGACTGTCTCCATAGCACTATAGAATAGTTATTGGGCTTTATAATCATGGAATAGATTGGGCTTTATACATTATTGTCCAAAAAAATTGTCACAAACAAATTCCCGTGGTGCCTAATTGGAATCTAGTAAAAAAAAAAGAGTTGCGTTTTGAAAGCCTACTGCACTTCAAATATTGGCCCAAATTTCGACAGTCGTCATTACTCTTTGGGTTTAAACTTTAAAGGTGGAAATTTACGATCTTTGAGTGGTTTAGCCCTTTAAACAAGTTTATACCTTTACTCATTAAATTAATTTAGAGAGAGAGAGAGAGCCTATAAACAAATAGAAATCCTCTTAAAATGAAGTGAAAATTTGAAAGGGGAAATAAAGTAGAAAATACATCAATTACAAAAGTGCAAATTACTATAATCATGGGTTACCTTTTGATTTGAAGACAAATATCACACATACAAACTAATTATGCAGATAAAAAAATAAAAAAAATAAAAAACTTGCAGCTAAGGATAATTTCTCTTGTCCACGTTAAACACAAAAGTTACTAGCATATAAGATATTCATAAAAAAATAAAATAAAATAAAAAAATCATTTGAATACTTAGTAAAATGGAAAAAAAAAAAAGAAAAAAAAGAAGTATTAACAATATAATTGCGTACTTGAAAATTAAAAATATTAATTCTAAGGAATTTTTGAAGACGTGGTATGATGTTTTTATTTTGATTTTACTTGAAAGTATCGATGTTTGCATTTTCTTTCTTAAATTTCATTTCTAACTGCTAAAAGATGGTGAGGTTTTTTTTTTTTGGGAAAACAGATGGTGAGTTGATTGCAAAAAAACCTTAAAAAGTATATAGAATTGTAAAAGAATTTATTTCTTAAAACAACATAAAAAAATTCGGCATATTGGTTATAGTAGATATTGCCATAGAACACTGTTAACAATATATTTTTGCTCAATTACGTTAGGAGATTTAAAAGTTATATTCAATAATGAATTAAAAAAAGTGTAATCTATTTATTATTGTTTATTTTTAAAAGTAAATATTGCGAGAGGGGGTAGGGTCAAGGGGCAATTCCCCCCTGGCTATTTCAAATGACAACTTGAGAGAGAGAGAGAGAGAGAGAGAGATATTTAACCTAGATTTAACCTATAAACTCATTTAACCTATAAACTCAAAAAAAAAAAAAAAAAAAAAAAAAAGAGTAGATTTAACCTATAAACTCATTTAACTGGTTATGGTGCCAATTTGAAAATAAAGTGAAAATTTGAAAGGGAAAAAATAGTAGAAAAAACATCGACTACAATAATCTTGGGTTAACTTTTGATTTCAAGAACAATACCGCACATACAAGTACTAATTATGCACATGAAAAAGCTTCTAAAAAAATTTATGCACATAAAAAAAGATACTTGCAGCTAAAAATAATTTCCATTGTCAACTTAAAAAGATGCATGCTATTGTATAATTTTGCTCTAGAACTTCTTCTTCTTCTTTTTTTCCTTTTTTTTTGAAGAAAGGCGCTCTAAAAATTAGCTAGTGCAGACTAAAAAACAAACAAACAAACCTAGTTAGTGAAGAATGAAGATAATGGTCATACATATTAGGTGGATATGATTAATCTTCTACCGTCATCTAGAACTTGTCTCGGTTCACAATTTTAGTTCATTTAAAAAATAATAATGATTTTCTCTGAAGAGTTTTGACTTTAATGTAAATTAATAAAATGTATAACAGGGTGGTCAGGACCTTCTCCATTTGATTCCTTTTTATGCAATTACCTCGAAATGATGTGCAAAAAAAGTATTAAGCAATTTGCATATATTTTTATGCAAGGATTTGGCCTATTTAACCTTTTCTATCATTATCTATGGAGCATGGCTATCCCAAATGACAACTTGAAACCATCTTAATCCTTTGGAAAATGATGAACTCAAGAAATCTATTGGAAAATGATGAACTCAAGAAATGAATACAACTTTTAAAGGGCAAGTAGACATATATAATCCGGACTATCGGGTGCAATCATCATGGAAAGGGAATCCTAACAAAGTTGAGCTATGGCCAATCAAATATGAAAGAGAGGTACAACTAGCTAGCTAGTATATTCTTCTATGTCCTCGAAGTACTTTCAAGTGTATCTAGGGACGTTTTTCAGGATCTTTGTAGGGAGGTAGTGTCAAAGTCACATACCCATTTATTTAACTCACATTTTGAATTCATTAGCCGACCTAACCATTATAGTTTTAAACTTAAAAATAGTTCAATTTATAGGTTTAGCTTTATACAAATCTATATTATATGTTTGAACACATTTTCTAGAGCATGTGACAAGCACAAGCCCCATTATTTTACTTAGCAAGAGACAAAATTCAATGTTTAATTTGCATAGAAATAATGCCCCATTAAAATTAAAACTGCATACTTTACCGGATTAATGAATGTTGAAGACAATTTTCAAATGCATGCACTAGGGTAGGGTAGCCCCTAATTACAAGTGCTGCTTTGTGATACTTCACATTATTATATAACCCACAAAAATCCCCCATTTGAAGGAATTTGCATAACTTGACCTGCTCAGATAGCAACGCACATATTTTGGCTTGTCTATATCTAGAAGTAGTCAGTAATAGAAAAGGCCAATGATAGCATTAGAATCATCCTGAATCTATGTTAGAAAAGTTTTTCTTTTGGGATTACTTGAAGAAGATATAGCCTACCCATGATAAGCACCAGGTTTATCCGGCTTCTTTCAGATTTGTACTTTTGTTAGCACTTGCATGCGATTTATGAGTACACACATGCATATCCAATAACAGTGAGAGATGGCTATGGATCAATTTGTTAATAAGGCAATAACCATTAGATTAATTTGACAAAGCTTCAACAAAGTACAAGAGAATTTGAGTACGTAATAGGATAATAGTATATATACATTGCATTGCTTGGTTTAAAATAAGGGTTTTAGTTTTTCAACCATTAGTCTTTTTTGAGAACTCATACTACTTTTGGAAAGCATTAGTGGTAATGATGACAAGTACTGACAATATAAACTCATGAATGCAACCCGAGTAGAGTTACATTTATGCTATACCCAATTGGACAGTTTTGAATTATAATCAAAGTGGCTCAAAGTTTATGAAACTATATACAATGTTTTCATATAATTAGTGCCTATTCCGCATGTTCATACTTAGATACCATGCGAGCTTTGGCGCAACCGCTTTTGTGTCCAATGAATGCTCGATTCTCCTCATTCCTATTTGACTATTTGTCTATATATTCAATTTTTAACATGCCTCGTGATACACGGTGTAGAAAATTCTAACCACACTTGATCACTTGCATAGGCGCAGAAATTTTTTTTTTTTTTCTTTTTTTTCTTTTTAATGGGATTCAACTTTTCAAGTGGCTATGTACGACAAGACCATATATGTATAATGCAAACTCTTTTAATAAAGCATTATTATCCAATAAAATTGCAGTTATAAACTAGCATGATACAGAGAGCCCCTAAAACTAAAGAAAAATGTTGTATTTTAATTTTTTTTTTACAAAGAATTAGCCATCTTTATTTTAACAGTTCTCGACATATGAAGATTTTTATTTTTTGTTAATAGAAAGTAAGTTGGGATCTAATTATTGATAAAATTAGATTTCAACTTTGGCGGGCCAAAGTATGAAGATTTTTTTTTTTTTTCATCAGTTATGAATAAAAATGCAAGAATAAATTAATGCATAAAAAATAAAACTAGAGTATAATGTTAACAAAAAAATATAATTAAAAGAAAAGACACGATAATTGTTTCTTAACTAATTTCTTAATTAGCTAAGAAAACATAACTTGATATTCTTTCAAATCATAAAAATATTTCGTGTAATAAATTTCACAACAATTTTCCATGACTATAAAGTTAAAAAAGGCTATCCTAAATCCTCTTATATATATAAAAATAATAATAATAATAAGTTGTCAAAGATTTTTTTATAGCTTAGAGAAAATAAAAAAGATGGGAAAGAAAAAATAATTTTGAGAAGACGCAAAAACCAAATAAGTTGACACACAAAGAGTGCTTTCAGTTCAACTTTATTAAGTTTCAATATTAATCAATTAATCTACTAACCAAAACACTACCCAAAAAAGAGAAAATGATTTCAACGTACGTATAATTTATTTCTCGTTTTTTTAGGTATATCAACACCTAAACATACAAAAACACATTATCTTCCACTATCTTTATTGTTTTTTTTCTCTCAAAAAAAAATCTTTATTGCTTTTTTTTTTCTTCTTATAACTATAAATGTTTTACATATTTTTTATTCAAGAAAATAGTGTAATTAATAAAATCATTTTTTTTTTTATTTCACTAGAAATTAGTTCTAGAGAGAAAACAAGAGTGAGTGTGGAGGGACGAGGGCACCTTGAGGTTTCGATGGTTTGTGTATAAGTGAGCAACACTCCTTGAGGTGGTTGATTTCTTCAATATGATAAAACCACGTGAAATATGGTATTTCTTAAATAATTTATTATTATTATTATTATTATTTTTTTTTTTTTTTGGGAAGGTGGAATATGTGTGGTTTAGTTGGTCATTTTCATTTCTTTGAATCTCTTTGGACTAATTTAATTCTTGAGCGGAGACTGGATGCAACCTTTGGAGTTTAAAATTTTTTGTTTATATTATGAAAATTTTCGACAGTGAGAATTTATGGGTTCCATTAATTAGCTCAACTTGTAAACTGGTCATAAATAAGAAATCTAGAGTTAATTTCCACCTATACCAAAAATCAATTTGTGTTTTGGTTTGATGATAAAGAGCAATCATTATAAGTGAGTGTCATAGGTTAAAAATCTCACCAAAAAAAAAAAAAAAAAACAAATAAATAAGAGGGAAAAATGCAAGGGCATGACCCGCTTGATCGAAAAGTGGTAATGTCCTTGGCTAATCATGGAAACCTTATCTGGATGTGACCTCAGTGATCAGTCCTACCAAAATTTCAATAGCATCAACTGGTACAAACTACGATTTGAATTGAATCCCGAAGATTAAATTGGCGATCATTGTATGCCTTCAAATCACATACAGGTAACTTGGTGCATGATTGCATGCTTTCAAATTTTCAATAGAGATAGTATTGTAATGAAATCACATAGGATTGAACCTTTGTCATTAGAACTCAACCTAGGCCGTGTTTGACTTAATTGGTGATTGTATGGTTTCATTATTAATCTAAGGTATAATTCTATAGCATCTTATCCAAAGTGAAAAGAGTTTCAGAGCTCGACCAAATCCTAACCATATATGCAAGATTTAAATTCGTAAAGGATATGATTTTGCCGCCAAATTGAAAGACTAAGACATAAAGAAATTATAAACCTAGAAGATGAACTAAGCAAGCACACACTGAGGCAAAAAAAAGGGTTTATAATCAGTTCTTTTTAGGTACAGTTCGGTTGAGACCATCCCAAAACTTGAAACGTGCACAAATGTCGCCCACTCATTTGGATAGCACAAACTGCATCAATATTTTAAGCTATATAGATGTAGATCATGTAAATGCCATTAATCAGATTATATGGGTCTATGACTCTAAGTGGAGAGTAGTGGAGGGGACCAAATCTGTACTATAATTGATACGGCTTTCAAGGTTTTATATTTATTCAAAACCATATCATTCCCAAAATATGTATGGCTGCTGAGTTGGAAAATTAATCAACTTACTATAAATTGTGAAAGCCCTATTCTTTATTCACTTTTATTTGAAACAAAATTTAACTTTTTTCAATAAGAATGGGAAGGGGTGAGCAATTATGACTATTCTATTTAAGCATGACCATAATATATAATTCTCTTTTTATTAAATAACTAACGTCTGAGAGATTTAAATAAAAGAGATGTCTCATATAGGGGATTTGCAAATACTTACTCAAGTGAGTTGGGCCATAAATTTGGTACATGACGCACTAAGTGAATGAAATCACTAAAGTTAGGTCGACGTTGAGTTCTAGTGATATGACATGACTAATTCAGTGTCTTGACAAAAAATATTTTCTATTAACAAAATCTTGCTATTTGTTAGACACTAAAACTTAGGTACTATACCATGACGTTTTAAGATCCATGTTTCTCAGTTTGTTTTAATTTCTTAGCTTAGCAGGAGTTTGATACGTTGATTCTTTATCTCTTTACACCATTTGACATCAACAACAACTTCAATATCAGCTATAGATTTAGCAGAACTTTATTTTAATATTTTGAAGTCAAACTTTGAAACAGACCCTAGTGCTATTGCATCACCAAGATCATGTCTCTACCTAGGCTTTTACATCATAGATCATACCATTATGACCATGGTGACACACCTTGACATGCAACATATATATCCACAATTTTTATATGTACATAACATGTTTTTTCATGCATGTGTTTATACATAACATGTTTCATGCACAGAGACACATGCATATACATGATATACATACTTTCATCTATATAACTGAAGATACATGATCCACAAGCAACATGTCTGTGTTTGAGAAGAACAAAATTCATTTGATTGCCAAGCCAACTTTAGAAATGGATGATGAGCAAGAAAGATTGCTTCCAATTGCAAACGTGGGTAGGATCATGAAGCAAATCCTTCCCCCAACAGCAAAGATTTCCAAGGAAGCCAAACAAACTACGCAAGAATGTGCAACTGAGTTCATAAGTTTTGTCACAGCGGAGGCATCTGACAAGTGTCACAAAGAGAACAGAAAGACTGTCAATGGGGATGACATCTGTTGGGCTTTGAGTACTCTAGGTTTTGATAACTATGCTGAGGCTATAGTGCGGTACTTATATAAATATAGAGAGGCTGAAAGGCTAAAAGCTAATCAAAACAAAGGTAATAGTACTCCTGACAACCATGAAGAAGAATCAAACTATAGAAGTGGAGGTCAACATGGGAGGCAAACTGAGCTTCCTATCCCATTAGAGTTTAGAGTTATGGAGAGGGGTGACAACTCTCAAGCAAGACCATCTTGAACTATAATATTGTCTACTGCATGATATGATGTGATGATGAATAAGATCACTACTGGAGGTAGAGGTTCAAGCCATGTGTGTGGATGTAATCAACTGAGAAAGATTTGAATCTATCTTTCTTCAATACTTTTGTAGTTTAAGGTAAATTTGCATCTTTCTGCTCCACTTCATGTATCATTTTCTTCATATTGTACTTCTTTTTTTCTTCCTCTCTTTTGCTGAAGGAGGAGAGGAACTTCTGTAGAAGGTGTTAAACAATATATGTAGTTTGGCTTGCACTTAATTTGCAGTTTTCATGACAGATCTTAATGTTATATGATGGTACATAGAACTTCTATAGAAAGCGTTCCAGTATTTTAATTTAAAAAGAAAACAATATGTGAAATTTATTTCTACATTAATTGAAATTCAAATTTTGACCATTAATTTTTACTTATTGGAGTTTTATTTGAGAATTTACCATATTAAACTCACATTTAAGAACAGAAGGTGCTGGCCAATATATGTAGTTTGGCTTGAATTTTGCAGTTTATACTTGATAGATACTAATGTTAAGATGGTACTTTCATGAGCAGCTCTTGATTTTGAAAGGAAATAAACTTGACAATAGTTTAGAGGAAAGAAGAGTCCATTTTGGATAGGCACTCAGATTCTGGCTAGACACAAACTTGGTTTACTAAATTGGTAGCTATAAAGGAATTTTAAACTTTTCTATGTGGTTGAGCACTTCTCACTTCTTCTAAAGACTAAGGATCATTTAGGGATGAACATTGGTTAATGAGATGTAATTATTCCCATTTTTGGGATTAAGGCAGTGGAAAACTTAATTTGTTCTCTACTGTGATTTATTCACATCATTCTGTTTTGTTTTCTTTCTTTCTTTCTGTTTTTAGTAAAATATATCATGTAATTACATCCCAAGTGGCCAGCTGATATTCCTATTTCCAGATTAAGGAAATGCAAAAATTATATTCTTCTCAACTGTAAGAATTGACACATATTCCTCTTCAATTTATTTATTTTTTTCAGTATAAATTATCAAGTGATTATAATCCAATTATATTTTTCACTGTAATTAATTTACTTAGCCCTTGAGCTAGCATTCCTCCAGAATGATAAGACCTTGTGCATGCAGTGTTTATTTTAGGTGTCTGTAGAATAACCATATAAGAATTCCTCGTCACCTATATATATTGCTATTTAATCACTGTTTTATCAGATTTATTTTTATGCTTATATGCATGGACCTATCAGCACTTGAGGGTTGAGACTTCAACTGAGTTAAAAATTGAATATCCCCCTTTCCCCCCTCATTTTTCTTAGGGTTTTCTTATATTGCCTATGATCTAGCTGAATCTAAATCTTCCAATATTGTACTATAACCACTAGTCAACTCATCATGAAAGAGTATAATCCAAATCTGTTAGCAGACCAAAAAGGTCAAGAACCAAAATTAATTAAGGATCAAAGTACTTATTCATTTCAGTTCTGTGAGCATTCTCCACCAACCAGAACCCCCATTCTCTCACTAAAAGAGAAGGCAAATGAGAATCAAAAGTGAAGGTTTCAGTTCAAGCATCCAATCCCATTAGTTCTAAGTAATCCTCTCATTTTCACTTAAAGAGAGACAAATGAGAATGAAAAGTGAAGGTTTCAGGTTAAAGATCCAATCACATTAGTTCTAAGTACATCCTCTCATTTTCACTAAAAGAGAAGGCAAATGAATGTTTCAGTTAAAAGATCCAATCACATTAGTTCTAAGCAGATCCTCTCAATTGCATTATAATTCTCACTAACAAATCCCACCTGAATTTTTCTGAATAAACTTCCTCACAAAGTTTTTTTCTGCAAAATATATCATGCTAGCAGGTTGATATATATTACTCAAATAGTAATAGTCAAACTAGTCTAAACATTGCACACACACTAGGTTTTGGATTTCGGTAACCCTAGAACTAGGGACCACTATCACGTGGCTTTACATGACATGATTAATCGTGAACACCCAATTAAATCTATGGCATGCTTTATATTTTACTCTTATGCAAATATATTAGGGTAATTTTCCCATAAAAGTTGAATGTAAAGGTGCTACTAAACAAATTTAAAAAATTTTGTAAGAGCTAGGGTTTTCAACATGCAGCCTAGGGTTTCTATAAACTCTTGGGACCACTTCTCAACTAGCATCTCTCATATATTCTTTTCCCACTCTTTTTCTCTCATTTCCAAAAGATTTAATTGGTACAATTGGTGTGGAAAATCTTCCACTAAGTATGTTTCCTACAAAGGTATGGAACAAAGTCCCACTTATTAAGTTACCCTATATAAAAGGAGAGAAATTTCTCAAAATTGAGCATGGTTGATACTATATATTATTAGACTAGTTGATAAAAAAGCTGAAAACCTCACAAACCATCTATGCCACTGCAGTACGGCCATGAAATAGTTTCCTTTGTAGAATCAAAGAAAACCTTAGTACATTTGGAGCAAGCATACCAAGACAGTATTGCATGTGTTATGGTGTTACTTACTAGGACAATGTTGAAAAGTTCAACATTTAGGACTAATTATACCAATGTAGTAAGTACTATGTGATAGTTTCCTTGATAGAATAATTTCGAAAACCTCAAAGAATTATGGGACCAACTGCAAAATATATTGCAGTACTAAATATATGATGGTTTCCTTGATTGAATGATTTCAGATAAATGTTGCTTCCATGGACTCCGACCATGGATTTATGGTATCGAGCTTCATAACCTTCTCACACTGCAAGATTTCTTGTGCAAATTGGCACTTTGGCAACAGTGATTTGAATTTAATTATAGCAAACCGGCGATATGTTCCGCAATTGGTGCATCCATTTTCCAAGCTGAAGGGCAAAGGCATCATGACTTGTCCCTGTGAGTTGCAGCAGCCCATCATATGAAAAGTGTAACTTTGTTGCAAATTAATTGCATGTGACCTAAAAGTTTACCCAAAGAGGCTTCATTGATCTTCTTAATATATATTTTTTCACTACCCCAATGATCCATGGTTCACCTAGCTAATGCATGCATAGTTGCATACCCATGCCTTCCAGCATTTAGTCATGACAATCTGCATTATAGAGAGACATAGTACAATGCACAAGTAGGTAGTAAGTTTTTTATTTCAATAAGAATTCCATACGTAATAGTTTATTTTTGAAAGCTGTAATGTCAACCTATAAGCAAATAACTTAATTATATTGAACATGGGGTGGGAGAGGAAGACCAAGAAGAAGAAAAGGAAAGCAATCAAGCAGGAAGCCTAAAATGTTTGGTCTTTGATGAGGTTGGATTAGATAGACTTTTTTTTTTTTTTTTTTTTAATTGCACCGATCTATTTTACCAAGCGATAGTATGAAAAAGAAAACCGTGAAGACACCCAACAAGGGATTAAGGTTGGGTCCGAGCTAGCCAATAGAGACCCTAACTAAAAGGGTGTTGGCTTTGAAAGAATATATATATATATATAGAGAGAGAGAGAGAGTAAATTGTCATGGTTGTAATGGTCATTCTCAAGATTTTAATTGAGTTGAGGCAAGCATTAAAAGTTTAAGATTAGTTGAACAAGAGTTGAACTCATTACTAAGCAAGATTATATATTCATGCTTTATTCTTTCTTTCTTTTTTTCCTTTTTAAGACTTGATTTTTTCCATAGACTACTTCTTTAACTTATTCTTTTTTCATCTAAAATAAATACTATAACTAGGAATTTGTATCGCTTTACAAATCTATACTAATAAGTAATAATTAACATAGAGTTGAGATTATATATTATTTGAGTTAATTAAATATATTAACTTAAATTTATGAACTTTTTAGAAATTAGATTTACCAATCTTATATTACTAGTAATTAGTATCAATTTTACTACTATACCAAATAAGTTTTTTTTTTTTTTTAATCAATAATTAAGAGAAATAGTACGTCTACAAAATTTTTTACAACACTTTCATAACTTAAATACGATAATTTGATATCTTATAAATTTATGTGCTCAAATTCAATCTTTAAGTCTTTGGTTTATAAGTCTCACTAGTACTTACAAAGGTTAGACCCTTTTGTAAATGCTAGTGTTGTAAGTCTTGTCTTCTTACTCTCTCCTTCCCTATTTCCTATGTTTTCTGTCTATAATATCTCCCCAAAAAAAAAAAAAAAAAATCAATCTTAAGTCAGCTTGTTTATGGACATATTATAAAGTAGTTTTGCTAGTTCAATACCTAATTAAGTTTAAACTTGAGCTTGAATTTGATTAGTTTGCTAAATAAATAAACGCTTTTTTTTTTTTTTTTTTTTGAGACTCAATACTAAACACTTTAATTTATTTTCATCTCCTAAAAAAAATACTCATTTATTTAACAGCCTTAATTCTTTGACCATGACATTGGTAAGCCCATACAAGTTAAGGCTTGGAAAGGTACCTTGCCGAAAATTAGATCCTACATTGGTAAGGTCAGTAGCGTTTGCAATTGCACACGCATATGCTTTAGGGTCTCTATATTTTTAAGTCAGGCTTTTGAACAGTTGGATCTCAGTTTTGTGGATGACAGAATCTTCCCGCAAAAATTTAGCCCAACATTGGCCTTTTCAGCCCAACCTTCAACTTTCACTTTCTAAATTTACACCATTTTAATTTTATAGCTCGTGTCTATCACTTTTTTTAAAATAAAAACCAATTAGTGAGAGTAAATCCAAGACTTAAACTAATCCCAACCACTACTGCTTCACTGCCTTAGAGCACTAGCAATAGTGGTTCTAAATAACCATATAGCTATTTTTAGCACTACTAAATATCAAAATATACCCTACAATAGTGGAATAAAAATTATATTTTTTGGCTCCACAGCTACTGTACACAGCTACTTTTGGCTGTGCACTGTAACTGAAAGGTAAATTTTTTTTTATTTTTTTTATTTTGCATTTACACTGCGTTTGTCTTCACATTGCTTTTGTCTCTCTCCTCACTACCTCTCCATGTCTCTCCTAATGTCCACCATGCATTCACACTACTTTTGGTTGTGGTTGTGTTTTGGTGATTGAATGAAATATTATTTTATTATAGTGTTTATATTATTTTATTGTGTAAAAAGCTAAAATAAAAACTACTATAGTTGGATGTGAGAAGGTAAAATAAATAAAGTAACTTCTTGTGGTGCTCTATGTCTCTCCTAATGTCCACCATGCATTCACACTACTTTTGGTTGTGGTTGTGTTTTGGTGGTTGAATGAAATATTATTTTATTATAGTGTTTATATTATTTTATTGTGTAAAAGGCTAAAATAAAACTACTGTTGTTGGATGTGAGAAGATTAAATAGATAAAGTGACTTTTTGTAGTACTAAAATGCTAAAAATTTGGCTCAACTACTGTGGAAGCTCTAACAAGGAAAGGTGCTTCATCCAACATTTTGATTTTTGCCTCATAATTCAATTTGGTCAATAGGATGAGGTCTGCATATATAAGATACAAATGGTTCATGAAAACAGTTAGGGGCAAAAAAATATCCACATGCTTTAGCATCTCATAAACATAAACTTAACTCAAAATAAAAAGAGTGTGACCCTACCTATCAAAAAAAAAAAAGTGTGACCCTTAATGCAACTTGCTTGAGCCAAAGCAGTATAAGAACATAAAATCGACCATTCATGCGTACTCGCATTACAACTTAGCACCTCTTAATTGCAAGTACAATATTTTAGCTATTTTTAAGAAATCAGTGACTTGTGATCTCCAGAATCTAATACACCACCACAGTGGCGCCTCCTAGTTCATCCTCCAGATTCAGTATTCTCTTCTACCTAAGGTACATGCTTTGTCAAAGCTGGTTGTGACCTACAAGACCCCTAGAGGAAACTACAGAGAAGGCATCCTACCCATTAATTTGATATATGAATAATCAGCCAAAATGAAGAGGAGGTGGAATGCATTTGGTCAAATATGAGTGCACACTTCTAATAACCTTGTCCCGGTGGTAGGATGCTGGCAAGTTGCAGTTAGGTAAAGCTAGTTCTAATGAAGTATGAATCATGGCAGACATTTTCAAAATCAACGTCTATCAGGTAAGCTAAGCAAAATAAGCCCAAAAATCAAGTAATTTGCTTTACAAAAGCTTCAACAAATCCCCAGCCATCATCAAGATCAGGTCCCACCCAATAACCAGCTATTATCATATGGGTACAAGAATTCAAGGGACAAGAACTAGTTTCAGAAGGAAATATTGAGGGTGTAATTAAGCGATGTCGATGGCTCCAGTTCACAGACAATATGCCTTTATTTGCATTGCAGATGGTAAGAAGCTTTGGTGCTGCAAACGTAATTCGTAAAATCAGCTTAAAACGAAAAACACAGACAGCATTGTTCAAATGTTGAATATAAATGAAGTCCTAAACATTATGCCTTGCTTTAGCATCTAAAAGTGATCCGTACTATTATTAACTTATTATTGGAACTTGAATTGGTCTCGTATCATCAACAAATTTTCACTCAAGAGTTAAAAGAAGCAACATCATACACGTATTGGTTATTGATTTTGATGGTAATTGTCGTTCTTTAAAAAATCCATTCATGGGGTAACCAAAATTCACATAAAAAGCTTTTTATCCCCTCCCAATGTAGGGCAAAACAACACTTCAAAACTCAAAATGCAGGTAGCTGACCAAGGTTCAAACAGGATAAATGCCTAAAAATGAGAAACAATCATGCTTTAATGCTTCAAACAGGAGGCATAAATTATAAATGAGCCAGGAGATAAATAAAGAAAACCTGTTTTGGCAGTTGCTTGGTTTGAGAGTCTACCATGATATGATTTCCTTGGATATATTTCCTGGAGGCAAGTCCCAACAAACAATAAGCACAACAGATCAAATACACGCAATTCCATAAATAAAACACCAACCAGGGCATCATGTGTAAGTAACAAATATTAAGTAGCAGTTTTCAAAAAAAATATTGTGCAGAACTACTACAACGTAGCCCTAATTTGACAAATTGTAGCATAACCTAAAGAATCATTAGGATAGATCAAACTAGTGATTCGAGAAACCCATTTTGGTAATTGAGCAATTATCTAAAAGGCAATACAAGACATTAACTTTTGGTAATTGGGCAATATTTGCGAGCCATTATTTATTCATTATGAACATCAATGAGTTTTTACTCATGAGTAAAATGCAGTGTCCTGGTTAGTTAACCAGCAACAGTGGCTGCAAAGAAGGTGATCCACATGCGTTTCACAAAAAAACTCATTCACACAATCAGTTGCATATAAAAGCAAATAGCACACAGCCATATGAAAACCAATGACAACTAACTGTTGTCGTACCCCAGCATCTGTTTGATAAAGCTTAAACATTTCTGGTTAACCATTAATTAATTAGTTACGAAACAAAACTCAGTATCCATGTATGATCCACTGTGAAAGGTTGCACATTTTAAAAGTTGGTGATGAATTACAAACTTCAAAAAAAAATAAATAAATAAATAAAAAAAAGCCCCACAAAACATTCTGGGTGACAACAACCCTTCTAATTTATCATGCTCTTGGTTTATGCATCAACTAATCAACCTCATTCTATTTGCTGTTAAAGGGTAAGCAACAACAAATATACTTAGCCAAGATTAAATAGTTTTCAAATTCAAGATTTAAATGGCTCTTTCTCATTACCCATGGTTCCCTTATCTATATTTTGACCTTTGACAAGTACTAACACATCAGAAAGGATAATTGAAAAAGAACAGACACTTTATAGATACAGAACCTCAATTCCACAGCACTAAACTGACATAATTCTTACTTTTGATCTTGTTCTTTTTCCCTTCAGTTTCTCAGCAGCCAAACGTGGCTCGAATTCAGGCAACAATTTTCAGTGTCAAATTCCTAGACTGACCAAGAATCATTTGAAAGGACAAACATCTATAACTATAATAAGAACTAGAAAAGAAGCTACAATTAACTTAATTCTCATTCTCTCGACCCGTTTGGTTGCCGAGAAAATGTGAGAACAGAAAATTTCCAACATTGTTTGTTTTCACTTCTGCTCAAAGATTAAAAAAACGAACACACTATCTATAACAAGAATTAGAAAAGAACCCACAAGAAACACTACTGGAAAGGGTAAATTTTCATTCTTTCCACCCGTTTGGTTCCCTAGAAAATGTAAGAAAATAAAATCTTGACATTGTTTATTAACATTTTTTGCTTTAAAATGGGTGCAAAGAAAAAGAACCTAACTAAGCAAACAACAGTAGCTGTAATGGGTCACTTGGGTGAATTTTATTGTATTTTTTTAATGTGGGTATTTTCATATAGTAGAAATTAAGAATTTTTCTCTTTTTTTTTTTCTCTGACATTTTCTCAGCAACCAAACATGGGTTATGGAGAAAAAGTTTTTTGGTGAGTGAAGTAGTAAAAGCTAAAAGTTTTGTAAGAGAGATTTGGCAAAAGGGTACCTGAAAAAGGATTGTTGGAGCGCAGAGAGGCATGGAGAAGCTTATGGAGAGCAAGCACGCCATTGAAGCTTTGAACTTCAAATTACAGACACAGAGTTCTTCGTTTTGATGCTTTTTTTTTTTTTTCTTGGGATTAAGAAGGAGCTCAGAACGGTGTCGTTTTACTCTGCCTAAAATTTTCATATGGCAAAATTTGCTCCTCCTAGTCCTAGGGCCTAAACCATTTCCTTTTTATTTTTTTGGGCTTTTTGGGCCGACAAAATTTTTCCCTTATTCTGGGTTGTGTTGGTTCACATAAAAATAAATAAATTAAAAAGAAAAAAAGAAAAGAAAAGAAATGAGATTGGATGTTACAGATTAATAGGAATTAATCTATTGATTTTCTAATATTAATACATCTTATCACTGAACCAGTCTATTAATTAAAAATTTGTTAATTATGACAATAATTTTAGATAGTATAGAAATTACAAATAAACCTTGAACTAGAATGTTAATTAAATTTATAATATGGGTTGGATATTACAAATTGCCATAATCTAAGGTAAATAGTTGCAATTTGGTAACCCATTTATGTAGTACTCCTTAATCCTATGAATATTTAACTTTTAAAAGATGGAACTATCACAAGATTGTGAAGTGAATAGTATAAAAGATTTTAGCCATATAAAAGCATTATTGAGGAATTTTCACGTTTTGTTTAAATAAATAAAGACTGGCAATTTTTATATAGATAATAAAAGAAGGTAAAATCATTGTCAATTAAAGAACTAAGGAAATGCCAAAATCCTTATAATTCAACTAGTTGACATCTTCTATTTTATTGGGGTGAATTTTTGACATCACCCAAATGTGTTTCTAAGCTTAATACAAGCCTTGATGCAATAAGTTCTTTGTGAAACCAAAGAATGGAACTTTTGAGAACCACCTGGAACAAACAACCCCAAGTCTCAGGCAAACTCAACTCCAATTTGAAAAAAAATAGCATTTGGAGGGGACACATCTTATTTCTTTTCTTTTTTTAATGGATAAGAATATGTTAAAGATCAAGAAAGGGTCACAATCCATTTTCAATTTCTAGAACAAGAACTCAAGAAAGAAGAGAGGGGATGAAAATGAGCCCATCCCAATTACAAAAGGCCGTCCAATAGACCAAATTGTGAGGCAAAAAATTAACATTCCTAGAGACAAAATAACTTGATGCTTCCATGACGAGTTTGGGACAGTTATGGATAAAAATAAACTCGATGCTTGGGACATTAACTTACATCTGAATTAAGCTCGATTTGAGGCGGTTTTGTTAGTGCTAGAAGAGTGAGGAGTTTCAAATCAAAGGTAGTATGGCCTTCCATGAACTACGGAGTTTCAAATAAGTACAGAAGCACCAAAGTTGGTTTCAGCCTTTATAAATCTAGCAACATTAACAATGGAACCACCAAGTAATAGATCATTTTTTTTTTTTTTTTGCCTCACGAAGTCTCTGTTATTAAAAATATCCCTTTGAGCACTAGTCCAGTTAGAGGTGGTTTTAGTTTATAAAATTATTGACAAGCATTAATAGAAAGAAAAATGCAGAGTTAAGAAAATGCATTGGGCATTGCATTGCCCAGTTTCTAAATTGGAAATAGAATGAAGCCATAAAGCAGGGTAGAAACAACAGAATTTTATTTTACTTATTTTTTTTTTATTGCTTGTTAATTTGGTACTTTTCTTTTGGATAAGTAAAACTGTTTTATAACGGATATACACATCAGGTATCTCGCATCATGTAGATTTCACAGGTGTGTGAAACTCAACTGAGGTTCACCAGGTGCATATACCCAAAGCAGTGCAAAAATGTCTGGAAATCATGGAGACTGGCTACCATCTATGATTTTATTGTTGTGCAAGGGTATACGCACTTGGTGCTTCACAGCCGGGTATACATACATCGGATATCTCACATCATGCTTCAATGACGAGTTTGTATCAGAACTTATTCTGTAATTATGTTAGTTGATCCTTCTCATAGATGTGAGAATTGTTGTCCAAGAACAGAAAAATTCTGGATGCCATACGCATTTTTCATTTAATTGGTTTCACAACCCCAAAAAAAAAAAAAAAAAAAAAAGGTAAATAGATAAAGGAAATAGTGATTAGAGAAAAGATACAGAATTTCAGGTCAGTTTCAATAAAATGCATTGAGTATTGCTCGAGGACTCGGAGAATGATGCGACTCTAAGGTAAGATTCAAGGATGCATTACCTGAAATCAGAGAAAATACAGTCAGTACAACTACAAATCAAAAAGTAAGGCTCCTCTATGATTGCACAATCATGAATTGCTAATAACTGTTATTCCCTTTAAAACAATGACAGAATCAAAACAGAACCAAAGTGGAGCAAAGCTCCAATTAAAAGTTCAATCAAAATGGGCAGGACTTACAAATCAGTATGAGAAGGCACATTTTGTGTTTCGTTTGAACTCTTCTTTGACTTGTGCTTTGATTTCTTCTCCCGTTTCTTGCTCCTGCCAAGCAGTCAAATATGGGCATTGGTACACACACACACACACAATAATAATAATAATTAAAAAAAAAAAAAAATGGGCATTAGAGTAACAATTATTAATTCATTATATGACAAGAGTATTAGAAAGTACTCGTCATGTGAGCTAAGACCCCAGCAAGATTTTAGTTTCCGGTTGATGTGCTTCAAGTCTTTTTCTGAAGGGAATTTATATCCTCTTACCTGTATACATGGCCACAAGTACATTTCACTATTTAATTTTGAATTATATCCATTAAATTTGGGATACTTATTCAGATTGGAAAAAGTATAATGAATCTATACCCAAGAATCTATTGAATTTAGAGATTCAATGAGCTCTGAAACGGTATGTGCAGAACTCTGACGAGAGAGAATGCTCCTCAGGTATCTGCAAAGGAACATGCAAGTTGAAGAAGACTGAATCATTATTGCAAACAAGAAATAGGATTTTTTTTTTTTTTTAATTTAAAAATCCACCAAAAAAAAGAGTTTTATGTTTTAACCCCAGATTCCTCCTTTCCTCCCATCAATTTTTATTACTGTGGAATCACAGTTTGGCAACCGAATATGAAGGTAAAAAATTGTTGCAAAAACATTATTGTCATAATCTTGAGGTAACTGTAAAGCGGTTTATAACCTCTCAAAGTCGAGAACTTTGTGCACCTCATTTGAACTACGCAAAGCAGCCAATGCCAACTGCATCAAATAAATAACAAACAAGATCAGTGTTCTTATTAAAGAACAGATTACAAGGTTAAACCACAATCTTCAATTAGCACCCGCTAGGATCCATTTCAGAAGTACAATTTAGAATTTTTTTGAATGGAATCCTGGGATAGGATTCATTGTTTTTATCAATGGTATATTGCACATCCTGGGAATACAATTCACAAAAGATATTTCAATATCTGCCATTCCAAGCGGAACTACGGCCCTTTTTGTTTCTCAATCTATTCAACACTACTTTCATAATCCCCTATTTTTATCGTAATCATTATCTTAACTCCCCATATCTGAAAGGGTTAAGTTGTTGTGGTGCATCTACAGATATATTTTCCAAACTACTAGACTTCTTCAATAACAGTTCTAATGATATGCTTTGCAATTTGGAGAATAAAGGAAGAAAATTTTCAAGTTCAGATTTAGACAGACCAAAAGAAGTTCAAAATCAATGTGGTGAAAAAAGATGTACGGTACCTGCCCAGGAGGGAATAGAAGTGGTGCATCAGTAAGCATGATTTTATCAACCTCCATCCTTGCAGTTTCGTGTATAGCCTACATAACAGTAAAGCACCAGACAGAAAAAAATGCAGTCAACCTCCCTGAAAGCATATTTTAGTGAACAGAAAGAGCATTATCAACAACAGTTAAGAGTACTAGAACAACATATGCTTAGTTGTTTCCGTATTTTCCCTAGAGGAAACATTCTACAATTAATCAAATTACATATTAATTACTTTAAAATGGTAACCATGCACAAAGATGTCATATGGGCTCAACTGCTAGCTATTCTTAGAGAAAATTAAAAACAATTAAGAACATCTTAATAAAAAAGACTTTTCAAGTTTAATTTGAGCATGAATGACATAAGTCAAGTAGTCACTAATACAATAATCATAAAGCAACAAATATGAAGCTATTCAGTTAAGAAGATCAAATAGGATGCAAACATTTTACCTTCAGCACATGAAGCTGGTCATCTTTTACTGGGCAGAATTCCTGGGAACCAACACCAACCCAGAATATAAAAAAGAAAGGGAAAAGGAATTCCAACATCACAATGAGACCAAAAACAAAATTAAAGAAAAAAAATACAAAGACAAATTAGCTTTTCTAATTTACAAATCACAAAAGAAGAAATCAGCAGAAAGAATGGATTAGGATTAATCAACTTACCTCCATATCATTGACAAACCCATCAATGGAGCGATACGGTGCATAAACAATAAGATCAAATTCTAAACTCTGAAAAAATAAAGGAATAAGTTCAAATTTTGAAATCTTGCAAAGTAAAGGTATGTGCATTAGACAAAGAAGAGGAAAAATACTAAAGAAAACAATATTATGCACGGCACCAACATGCCTGATAAACTATCATCTCATTATTGAGAATCAATTGATGATCCTGAGAGATCCCCTTACCGAGCTCCTCTGCTGAAACATGATTTTCTTCTATCTTGCAAGCAGCATAAATGCACGTTAACCTGTGCACAAGGAAATAAATTCAATTTAATAATAATGTAGTCACGATTGAGCACTAAACCCCCAACAATTACCAAGTCAAGAAATTCCAATAGTACCCACTTTCATAGTGTGTCCAAATACATCTTCTTTTAGCAATATCGTCATAAAATATTTTATATTTTTTTTATAAGTAAAAGTTTATTGAACTAAAAACAGGGTTCTACCCAAGTATACAAGGTGTATACTGCAAGTACAATTTTCTCATGAGCTTCTAGTCTTCTACCATACTTTGATGCAATGCAGATTCAAACTTAATGGTGGATCATGTGAACGTTGGGAAACTTCAATGAAGGGTTGAACATAAGAATAAAAAATAATCTTACATAATGTTTTTGGGATGATGTTGCATGACCGACCATTGTAGATAAAACCTTTTGAAATAAACAAGAGCTGTTGCCTGCAAATGAACCAATTCAAGAAACTTGACTAAGATACCCAACTTTACCATTTATTTATCATTTTATATCATTGAAAAGGAACAACATACCTGAATTTTATGAGGAAAGTGGAAGTTATTACAAACTTCTTGAAGTTTATTCTCGTAGAACACTCGCATATATCGCTCTTCTTCAATAGTAAGTGGTTTCGGACGAGAATGCTTATCAGCTAACATGAAAAGAATGAACCCATTAGAACAAAAATAATTAGACCTCTTGCACAGAAAAGAACATGTTGACAAACTCATCCAATCCAATAAGAGAATGCTACAAAAAATTCATCTCTTAGAAATGTGTTTACCATTATCTTTCAAGTTAATTTGAGGTTCAGGGTACGACAACGTCCCATCCACATCTACTTCCATCAATGTTGCTCCATACTTCACAACACATCATTAGTTAATCAGCCCCAATAGAGGAATTAATCTTAACACAACTCCATTATGAGCTATATTACTGGAACTAAAAAACAAATAACAATTTTGCACCATACCTTCTCTAGTGTTTGTATTGCTCTTTGACGAGCAGCATTGTATTTATCATCCTATATCAGAGACCAGTCAAAAAAAATCTCTTTTTATTATAATACATAAACAAATGTAGTAAAAAATTACAAAACTGAATTAAGTAAAAAACTAACAAATATATTTACCTTCACTACACACAAACTGAAAACATACACAAGGTTCTATTAATTGAGGAAATAATTTAGATTTTCTCACTCAGGCCAAGCTTAAAAAAAACTATTAAGCTTAATCAAACTGGGTTTTTTCAAAACATACTCAAAATGATCTTTTGCCTTTAATTACTCATTCTTTGATTTTCTTTTCCTACATTTTCTAAGTAACCAAACGGAAAACGAAGCTTAAAGAAATAATTTGTTTTTCCAACTCAAACCAAGCTTAAAACAGAAATATTAAGCTTAATCAAACTGGGTTTTTTTTTTTTTTTTAATAACATAGTTATGAAAGGAAAAAAAATGATCTTTTGCTATTAATTACTCGTTCTTTGATTTTCTTTTCCTGCATTTTCCAAGTAACCAAACAGAAAACGAAGCTTAAAAAAATAATTTGTTTTCCCCACTCAAACCAGGCTTAAAACAGAACTATTCAGCTTAATCAAACTGGGTTTTTTTTTAAAACATCAATGAAAGCAATTGCTTTCAATTACTCCTTTCTTTGGTTTTCTTTCCCTACATTTTCTCGGGAACCAAACGGAAAACGAAGCTTAAAAGAAATAATTTGTTTTTCCCACTCAAACCAAGCTTAAAACAGAACCATTAAGCTTAATCAAACTGGGTTTTTTATATTTATATATTTATGATAGTAAAAATTAGTTCTTTTGCATTCAAATGTTACTGTTTTCTTTTTTTCCTACATTTTCTCAGAAACCAAACGGAAAACGAGTGCAAAGAAGGGGAAGGGACTTACCAGCTCTTGAGTAGTGAAGATCCAATTGGCTCGGTGAGTCGAGGTCTGGAAATCGGCCATGGCGACTCGGAAACCCTAACTCAGTTGCTCTAAGTAAATTAATTAATTTTACAATTTTTATTTATAGGATTTTGTAAAAAAGTGAATGATTAACAGAGAGAACTTTTTTGGGGTTCTGACTTGTGAGTGATGAAAGAAGGAAAGGAAATAGAGAGAGAAAGATTTTGTCAGAATATTTGGGTTTTTAGGGGTTTGGGTTTTGGAAAATTATTCGATTTTACCTTTTAAAGCATGGAAAATTATTGAACGTTTGAGTTTTTTCCTTCCAATTTTTTTTCCCAGAAAAAAAAAAAGTGAGTAATTTTTATTGTTAAAAGTCATAATATTATTATTAATAGATAAATATTTCAATATATATATATATATATATATATTATTAAATAAATTTCAAATTAAAGAATTTATAGAAAAATAACTTACCTAATTTATTTGAATCTATTTGGAGAATACAAAATTAACTGAATCAAAATTTAAAATTTGTTATTGTTAAGTTGCCTATCTAAAATTACGACAAGTCGCAATTAAGACAACTTCATATAATTTAACATTATTTGTAACTCAAAAACCAAATATATATTAAATGATGATGTGAATTGGGAAAAAATGTGACTTATTCCTACAACGTGATGGTGGGAAGGTCCCATTACACAAGAATGTGTAATCCTTGAGGGGGTGGATTGTAAGGATTCAAAGAATTAAAATACCTCTTAAGTAGAATGGGATGAGGAAAAACTAAGTTTTAACTAAAGTCTCACATCTTTTAAATAAGAGATTTTAAGAAGTTTCTAAAAGAAGAAGAAGAAGAAGAAGAGAGGCAAGAGATTGTGTTACCATTATAACAAATCAACAAAGAATCAACATCATTCTATTTATATAAAATTCGTAACTTTCTTTCAATTGCAACCCACTTAAAATTAAAGGGTTTATTGAGCCAACTATGTGAGCTTTGGTAAAAGAAAATTAGGCATCTTGCAATTTCATAAACCTATGGATAAGTAAAGTCGCCCTATTATAGTTGAGATACTATTGTATTTATATTCTATATATAAAAAATATATATTACATAAAATAGTTTTTTTAACTCTCCAATAGGAGCAAAATTTATATCCAAGTGTATATATTGTAAACGAAAATAAATTAAATAAGAATGTAAAACTGTTTTTTAAACCTCCAATGACAGCTAACCACATCATTACTTTTCATGCATCATAATACTCTCGCTTACATATAAATATTCCTCCAAAAAGTTATGTGGGGGGTAGTGGCCCATAGTGCTTGGGGGCCCTGGGCCCTACCTCAAATCATGGAATGTGGGGGGTAGTGGCCCATAGTACTTGGTGGGCCTTGGGCCCTAGCTCAAATCATGGAAGGTCCGAGGGGGGATTTCATTCCCAGGGATCTGAGAGATACGTTCTAAAGGGGAGTACCCTCTCGGATGTTGTTTGACACCAGTCGGCCTCATTCCCCCACAGTACTGGTGATCAGTCAGAGAACTTCTCTTGACCATAAAGACCCCCACAAGGGCAGAAAAGGAGAGCCTAGAAACGTCCCATCGAAAGGCCACTCCCTCCACATTAAATGCTCACCAACCACTTTCCTGGCCACATTTATGTGGAAGGGACCATTGAATAGTGTTGCACTGTCAGCAGCAACTCACACAGGGCCAAGGAATGTGGCTGATAGGACGAGCACTCAAGTGACAAACCCGATGGCCGACAAGTGGACAGTCAAGATAGCATAGGAATGTATATAAAATGTAAGATACCCCTCCTACTGGGGGGGATCAGGGAAAAGGGAAAGTGTGGAATTCAGTCTAAGGAACTATTATGCTGGACACTCGGATGTATTAAATAAAAATCCTGTTTTAGTGGTTGTGGATCTTGTCCAATCCTTGCTCTTCAATCTACTCTCTACAAAATCTATTGGATCGGGACCCAATTCCTTTTTTGGGCCTGGGCTACAAATTGTAACCCTACAAGTTACATTTACCATTAAATATTCTTCCACATGTAGAAGAAAAAAGTTTGGACAATTATAAGCTATTTCTTGCATGTGTATATAGATTTGAATTTAAGTTACACTTTGTCATGATTCTAAAAAAAAAAAAAAAGTTACACTTTGTCATAAGTTTAAATAATATTATACCTCAATATTTTTTATTCAATGCGAATTTCATATTACATCTTCTTCTTTTACTATACATGCAAGCAAAATTTTAAATTGATCAGAGATCAATAATTATATCATTTAACAATTATTTAAATATCAAGTTTTTGTATTTTAAAACTATACATAAAAGATGAGTTTATAAATTGAACAGTAAATAACATCAACGTGATACAAAATTTGACATATGTGATAAGAATATAAAAAACATTTAATTGAACGTAGGATTTTAAAATTTTATTTCAATAAAAATTATAAAGTGATGTAATATTGCTTAAAAACATGAGAGAGAGAGAGAGAGAGAAGTATCAAGAACAAAACAATAACCTGTAAGGCCTTAGCAAAGCCCAATAAGACATAAAACATTATCAGTCGAGAGATGCTATGTATATAACAATTTTACAACATTTTTACAACAAATTACAGGTGGTTAGTTATTATTAGTTCAAATTTGAAACTAACACTAAAATTACTTTTTTATCCCAATAATAACAACCAGTAACAACCTACCACTTAAGATTTGTTGTAAAAATGTTGTAAACACATCATTTCTCTTATCAGAATGGCCTTGCTAGAAGATAAGCTACTTTGTTGTTATCTTACTATAACCCGCTTAAAACAAGCTTCACATTAGGATTTCAGCAAACTTAGCTTTGAATTCTAGGCACACCCAGATAATAGCAATTTAAAATGAAAATTTGGAGCCTCCAAGAATATACTTATTAGAAAATCAAAATGAAACAGACATCCCTATGTTCAATATTATGATTGTTAGTGAGAATATTTTAATCTCTATCTGAGGAGCATAGTTACTAGAAGGTCAGAGTGTAGATCCAGTTACGGCTACAATAAAAACATGAATGCTATACTTTGAATCACTTCATCTCCAGAATTGTTTATTCAAATTCTAGCAAATTAGAACACTCTCTGCTAATTGCTAGTTTTAAAAAAAAGCATTAGAAAGGTTCTTTCTTTTTTCAATCCTTTTTAACAACTGCAAATCAATTATGAAGATAAGCAGAATCTGTTACTGTCTTGGTTTCTTTTAACAGCCTAATGACAAAAACAGAAAACTGCAGATACAAGAAGAATGACTTAGTTGTCATCCAAAAGGCTGTAGAAAGAGTGCAAAACTCAACCACCTTTCCTTAAGTTTCTATGCTGCCAACACCCTATATAAAATACTAGCCCTTCTAAGCCTAAGCTCCTCATTCCACCACATCAATCATCATTGAAGTCATTGCCATAGTGACTTTTCCTTTCTCTATAACTCAAGTATCTTCCATGGCCTCTAAAACTTTCTCCATGACATTTTTCTCACTACTAGTTTTTTCATTTGCCGTCATCCAAATGGCAATAGCTGGAGATCCAGACATCCTCTCTGACTTCATAGTCCCAGCAACTGTCACAATTGATGAAAAATTCTTCACATTTACTGGCATGCGTGCACTTGTCAGGTCAGGTCCTCCTACTAATGCTACTGCCTTTACGGCTTGGAAAGCAAGCATGGCTGAATTCCCAGCTCTCAATGGACAAAGTGTTTCCATTGATGTCCTTTACTTCCCAGCTGGCTCCATTAACCCACCTCACACCCGTGTTCGTGCTACTGGGCTCCTTTTCCTGCTTCAAGGCACCCTTCAAGTGGGTCTCATTGATACAACCAACAAGCTCTATACTCAGACACTACAAGCGGGTGACATGTTTGTGTTTCCAAAGGGACTCGTGCACTACCAGTACAACCCTGATGCACAAGTACCTGCCTTAGCAATTGCAACATTTGGGAGTTCAAATCCTGGAAGCGTGTCAATTCCCGACACTTTGTTCAACACTAGCATTGACGACAATATCTTGGCTAAATCCTTCAAGACAGATGTTGCCACCATTCAAGCTCTAAAGGCCGGTTTTGCTCCCAAGTCATGAGGATTGCATTCACTACCAGTTATAACTATTATATTGTTCTTTGGTGTTTTGTTTTTATTTGTTTGTTTGTTGTTGAGTGAATTTGAGGCTTCCTAAAATGATGATTATTATGTATAAGACATTTATTTATAAAAAATAAAAAATAAAAAAAAATAAAAATAAAAATAAAAATAAAAAAAAGAAGAAGAAGAAGAAGAAGAAGACTTTTGAGCATGTGATTGTGCTAAACATCATAAATCTCAAATGTACTCCTTATTACCTCTCGCTTTCCATGCAATTTTTCAAATGAGTTCCTTTAACCGTTCATGGATTTTTGAGTTCCACAGCCGATTCCAATCCGTTCTTTGAAGTGGGCTAATTGAACAGCGAGATTTGGTGATACAGGGAGCATTAAAATCAAATTCATTTAAGATTTACTAAATTTTAAATGAATTTGGTTTTAATGCTTCCCTGCATCATTTGGTCTACTCTAATTGCTGATTTGGTTGAAAATTCCCCATTGGGTTCCAGGGCTTGAAATAATTCTCCTGTAAGGTTTCTAGATGAAGATTGATATTTGAAACCCAAGTAGCTGATGTTATTTCAAATTCTTCAAACACTTTGGTTCCATCCCTTTAATATATACTTATGAGCTCACAAACTTAGTTAACTAGTGACTTTGGCATAAGGTTAAAGTTTGGGAGAGTAGGATTTCACGGGTCCTCCCACACAATTTAAGACAAGCCCCTTGTGCGATAGATCTTTAGTAGATAGAATTGATTTCAATTTCCATGAGAATCTCGGAAGAAGGTAGAACACCTTAGGTACCTAGCACTTAAGATCTGGACCCAGGTTTATCTCCATTTGTGAGAACTTTTCAACTAAGCTTGGCTACAAAAGCTTTGTTAAGATATTTCATTCTTTTCAGCCTCAATCCCCCTGCACCATTAGGTTGGTAAATAAATCCCCAACACTTCAGGTACAACTTATTTTTCTGACAAGATTTCCCCCACCAAAATCTCTCAAAGTAGAATCTATCTATCTCATTGCAAACCGAGGAAGAAAAAGAAAGAGACATCATAGCATACACTTGAACTGAAGACTTGCTTCTTGATACCTTGTAACACAAGAATAGACTTCCTAGTACTTTGAATAGAGAGGAGCTTTCTTTAGGCTTAAAATTCTAATGCACAGATGATGTCCTACTATTTACAATTTTGCTTAGCATCATAGAAGATGTGGATCCATTAATGGATTGCTTTGACCAGTCATGGTATCTAGCCAAGCAATTCAACACTTCCTCCACCTGGGAAGCTTCAGCCTTCACAAAATCAGTAAATCATCTGCAAATTGCAATTGACTGCAAATTGCAAGTGACTCACAATAAGTCTTGTGCTAGACATCTTGAACCCCTGTATCTTACCTAGCTGTTTAGCTCTCAACAAAAGGCTAGACATCAATTCAGTTCCTAAAATGAAAAAAGGATGGGAAAATGCAGATCATCTTGTCAACAACCTCTTGAAGATTTGAAAAAGTTGGAAGGAGATCCATTTATTAGATTAAGCTAACAGGGTTAGATATACATTCTTCAATAAGTTTGATCCAATGTTTGCAAAAACCCAGACATTGTAGAAACTAGAGAAGGAAAGACTACTCCATTTTAACAATATACCTTCTCCATATCCAACTTCAGTGCCTTATACTTTTTCTTCATGTTCAACTATGGCTTGTGTAATGTTGAAATTTTATAACTAAATCATGTTCTCACAAGATAAGAGGATTATCTCCTCTTAAAGCGTTAGTATTGGTGGTGCATAAAAGCTAAATTGCTATTTTTAGCACTACCAATTACAAAAATGGGAGCACATTGGTGAAGTTAAGAGCATCCACATTGGAAGAGCCATAATTTTAGCTATTTGGTTTTACTAAAACTTTTTTTTTTTTTTATTTTACCTTTTCATTTTACAAACTACCCAACATCACTAGTTTTATTTTAGTTTTCAACACAATAAAATAATATAAATAATACAATAAAATAATATATCAACTACAATAAACAACAATCACAACCACCACCATAGCCATATGATGGCAAATAAATGTCTAGTGTAACAATAATATTTTTTTAACCCTAAATTATATATATACAATTTTTTCTTTATTATTTTTTTTTACTAAAACAATTTTTCAATTGTCATAATAACAAATAATCATCTAGTGTAATACTAATATTTTTTTTAACCCCAAAATTTTGTAATAATTTGTTGTGTTTTAACACAATTGTAATTTTTATTCACATATCCCACTAACTTTCTTATATTTTTACTTTTTTTTTTTTTTTTCCCTTCACCTTTTTCTCAGCCACCCACGTTTCTTCCCCATTGCCATCAAGTATCTTTTCTTTTCCTCCGCTCACCATCTTGTCTCTTCTTCAACTCTTCTTCTTCACCTAAAACTAAAAGATAGTTCTTCTTCTTCACCCAAAAGACAAGAATAAAGAGATACATTACACACAAAATGAGAGAAGAAGAAGCCACAGCCAAAGAGGAAGAAGCTCACGGTAGAAGAAGAAGCCTGCAGCAACAGTGGGTTTATGGGTTTATGTTGAAATTGAAAATTGTACATTTGATTTAGAATTTTGCAGTCTGTTTGGTTGGTTAGAATTTGGAGGAAAGGAAAAGAAAGAAGAATCTGAGTAAGAGGAGAGAAATCTGAGAGAGAAAGAGAGATTGAGAGCTGCAATGGTAATAAAAGAGAAAAAAAGGAAAAGAAATTATTTAAATATTCTTTATCAGTGTGAACGCATAAATAAAATACAATTATCCCCTTTGAGCTACGGTGTACAGTAAAAAATAAGCTAAAAAATAAAGAAAATATATTTGAGCATTAGTATCGGTAGTGCTAAAAAGTTAAATTCCTATTTTTAGAACACCAACCACAAAAACGGAAGCACATTGGTTGAGCTACAGTGTAACTTTTAGGCGAAGAAGAAGAGCTGAAGAAGAGACAAGATGGTGAGTGGAGAAAAAGAAAAGATATTTGATGGGAATGGATGAGAAAACAGCACTGTAGCACCTTTGGGCGAAATATATGGAAATCTATCATTGTTTTGAAAATAAGTAGTAATCTACCACTTTTTTGATACTCAAGTTTATGGAACTCAAGTTTCATTAAAAAAATTTCGACTATTTTGAAAGCAATTTTTTCAAAGAACTCGAGTAACTCAAGTACTATTTAGAATTCGATTTTCCCAAACTTAAGTATAAAAAAAGTGGTAAATCTTTACATATTTTTGAAACAGTGGTATATTCACATATATTTTCATGAACAGTGGTAGAAGGCCGTTTTTGCCAAGAATGGGGAAGAATCGTGGGTGGCTAAGAAAAAAGTGAAGGAAAAAAAATAAAATAAAAATATAGGGAAGTTAGAGGGATATTGTCCAACATATAACGAAATTTACTAAATAAAAATTACAATTGTGTTAAAATACAACAAATTATTACAAAATTTTGGAGTTAAAAAATATTATTGTTACACTAGATGATTGTTTGCTATCATGACAATTGAGAAATTGTTTTAGTAAAAAAAAAAATTAAAGAAAAAATTGTATATATATAATTTAGGGTTAAAAAAATATTATTGTTACACTAGATGATTATTTGCTATCATATGGCGGTGACGGTGGCTGTGATTGTTGTTTTATTATAGTGGATATATTATTTTATTGTAGTAAATAAATTATTTTAGGGTAAAATATCATTTTCGTTCCTAAACTATCACAAAAGTTCGTTTTTCGTCCCTAAACTTTCAAAAATTCTATTTTCGTCCCTAAACTTTTCCAAACGTATTGATTTTCATCCCTCCCACATCAGCACTCCGTCAAAGCCACGTCAGCACTCCGTCAGACGAAGGGACAAAAATCAATACATTTGGAAAAGTTTAGGGACGAAAATAGAACTTTTGAAAGTTTAGGAACGAAAAATGAACTTTTGTGATAGTTTAGGGACGAAAATGATATTTTACCCATTATTTTATTATGTTGAAAGCTAAAATAAAACTACTGATGTTAGGTGGTTTGTAAAATGAGAAGGTAAAATAGATAAAGTAGCTTTTGGTAAAGCCAAATAGCTAAAATTTTTGATATTGCAGAAGATACCAACAATGATTGATGCTGGAAAACAACTTAAAGTAATTTATGAGTACCTCTCACCTCCTTAACTTACCTCTATGCAAGTTGATTAACATTCAGGACATTATATGCTCTCTATTGTGTCTGAAAGGGAACATTTGTCATAAAGGGTAGAATCATTGGATAAAATTTCAGCCATGTTTCAAATTACTACTTAATGCATTGGTATAAAACTAGGTTTGATTTTCACTGGCAACTAATACTAGTAAATCCTATTATTTTTATTTTCAAATAGTTTATGTTGATCTTCTATTATTGCATGTAATATTTTATGGTCAATGACAAAGTATCTCTTATTACAAATATACCTGTAAGGACTCAATTTGTATTGGACCCTAAACAATAAGATTTGTAGAGGGTGGGTAGAAGGGCTAAGCACCGGCAAAGTAAACAATGGCTGATGTGAAATTCATAGGAATAATACCACAGAAATTAGACTGAGTAGTTGTGAGGATAATGACCATGACTTTGGCTAAGTATTTGTGAGGATCTTTGTAATGATTTTGGTTAAATATTTGTGAGGATCTTTGTAATGATTTTGGTTAAGTATTTGTGAAGCATGCTCGTCCTCGGCTCAGTCCAAGGACCTCTTTCCTTAGAACTGACAAACACCAGGGTTGTCTTCAGGCACCCTCATAACCCCCTTTCACCATTCTCCCTCCCCCTTTTTATGCTGGAGATTCTTTCTACTATATAGTCTTATTTAATTGATCATTGCCGTCTATTTGTCGGTCATCTGAAATCCGTGTTTGAGAGCTTATCCCCGCAGCTGCCTTTGCAGGCTTTCTGTTAGTTGAAGTGACCAAGGCATCACTGTTTGCCGGTCAATTCGCCATTAATGTGGCCAGAGTATTGGTGGTGTACGTTTAAGGGGTGAGTGACAGCTTCCCCCCATTAATGTCGCTTCGCCGAGGAAGTGCACATCCTCGGCGAGGTTCCTTGGTGATTTTGGGCATCTCCTATTTATCCTTGGTTTCTGCAATGTCCTTGGCGTGGACCTTGGGTCGGGTATGAAGTGGGCTGGGGCTGCCTAAATATTTGGGGCCCCACAATAGCCCCTCAAAATTCTGCTGTCCGACCTCTCGGGTGGAAATGAGGATTTTGACGTTCTCGGGCCTATATTCCTAGCCTGTCGAACCTTACTTCTTTGTCAGTGTTACCATTATTTCAAATGCCCCTGCAACTTTCTTTAGCTAAAAGGACCCAACCAAGGAGTTGTTCCTTATCTCTGTAGTCTTCTTTTCTTTCTAGTCTATACTTTTTCGCTTGATTTCCTCACTAGTTCTTCTAGGAGAGGTAGGTTTAAGTTTGTTTGTGCTTTTAGCGCTCGTCTTCGCTTGGTTTTCGTCCCTGGCAGGATTCATCGCTTAACACCCAAAGGATTGGCTTTGTCGTAGGTTTGGGCCTATGGTTGGTATAAAACCTTATTTCTGTCCAGTGCTTATATCGCCGTATAATGACTAGTTTCCCCATAGGTTCGAATCCGAAGATCATGCAAGACCTTGGTTTTTCCTAGTACTTAGTTTTTTATTTTAAGCAATTAGTTTCCCCAGAGGCGGGTGTCCGAGGACCATACAATGCCTAGGTTCTGTCTAACACTTTGTTTTCTTATCTGAAGTATCTGGTTTCTCCAGAGGCTTGAGTCCAAGGACCATGCAATGTCTTGGTTCTGTCCAGTACCTAATTTTCTGATTTTAAGTGGTTAGTTTCCCCAGAGGCGGGTGTCCGAGGACCATACAATGCCTAGGTTCTATCTAACACTTTGTTTTCTTATCTGAAGTATCTGGTTTCCCCAGAGGCTTGAGTTCGAGGACCATGCAATGCCTTGGTTCTGTCTAGTACCTAGTTTTCTGATTTTAAGTGGTTAGTTTCCCCAGAGGCGGGTGTCCGAGGACCATACAATGCCTAGATTCTGTCTAACACTTTGTTTTCTCATCTGAAGTATCTGGTTTCCCCAGAGGCTTAAGTCCGAGGACCATGCAATACCTTGATTCTGTCCAATACTTAGTTTTCTAACTTTAAGTGGTTAGCTTCCCCAGAGGCGGGTGTCCGATGACCATACAATGCCCAGGTTCTGTCTAACACTTTGTTTTCTCATCTGAAGTATCTGGTTTCCCTAGGGGCTTGAGTCCGAGGACCATGCAATGCCTTGGTTCTGTCTAGTACCTAGTTTTCTGATTTTAAGTGGTTAGCTTCCCTAGAGGCGGGTGTTTGAGGACCATACAATGCCTAGGTTTTGTCTAACACTTTGTTTTCTCATCTGAAGTATCTGGTTTCCCCAAAGGCTTGAGTCCGAGGACCATGTAATGCCTTGGTTCTGTCCAATACTTAGTTTTCTGATTTTAAGTGGTTAGTTTTCCCAGAGGCGGGTGTCCGAGGACCATACAATGCCTAGGTTTTGTCTAACACTTTGTTTTCTCATCTGAAGTATCTGGTTTCCCCAAAGGCTTGAGTCCGAGGACCATGCAATGCCTTGGTTCTGTCCAGTACCTAGTTTTCTGATTTTTGAATTTTGCCGAAGAGGTGACAATACTCTGTTCTGGCCTCTTCGTTTGGCGCGACTCTTCTGACTACGAAGCGTCTTTTAGGTTGTTCGAGTAACGCGTTTTGACGTTTCGGTGCCTCCTCGTTAATGAGGCGCCTCCTCATTAATGTCAGTTGTGGATTTACGAGGATCTAGCGGCGAATAAGCCCCTTGGAATTAGGGCGGAGTTATTGCCTCTGGTAATCTCTCCCTAGGATTTAATGCGGATTGGCTCTCACTAATTTTTCGCCTTTTATATAAGGTGTTTCTGGGACAACCTTTTTCTTCACACTCGACAAACATTCATGTTAAACTCTCACAAAGACAATTACTCAGGAGTTCTGCAAAAATAGCGGTTTGAGCCCCACCAAATGAACTGGCCCTTGGAACGGGCGGTTTCAAGGAGGCCTAGCCCCTTTCAGGAGCTGAGGATGGCACCCCGACCCTGGACGTCATATTGGGGTTGGGGCAGGAGGGAACCGAAGATCCTTCTTCTTTTCAACCTAACTAGAGGTGGAATCCTTCTTGCTGTTTGGAGGGAGATCCAGAAAGAACGTAATCTCCCTTTCTCGGATTTGGATCCGTCGGCCCTCCAAGCCGGCAATGATGGGCTTGAGAGGGAAACCAGGCGAAACCCAAAGGTGGAATCGTTTGGTGCCGCGGCCTCTTCCGCCCTCAACGTTGCCTTCCTTCCTCCATTTCCTCTTCTCTTGCTCCTCAACCAGCCCTCCTTTCCTTCTTTTGCTCCTCAACCAGCCTTGTTAGGCGTCTTTCTTTGTAGTTAGCTTTAGAACAAGCCCCACGGGTATCACTTGTAAGAGATGTAACTTTTTCTTCATATATTAATAAAGAAGTAGACCTGTTTTATCTCTTTTATTTTTCGCATATTCTTGTTTCTTGTGATTGTTGCCTTCTGAATGAATGTTGTTGCTATACACTGTATTGTTTTGGTGTGTTTTTTTTTTTTTTTTTTTTTTTTTTTTTTTTTTTTAAAGTGTTGCTCTTGATTTCTTCATACCGACCATCGCACTTGCTAGTGCACAAGTCCTTCCCACAGACGGCACCAATTGTAAGGACTCAATTTGTATTGGACCCTAAACAATAAGATTTGTAGAGGGTGGGTAGAAGGGCTAAGCACCGGCAAAGTAAACAATGGCTGATGTGAAATTCATAGGAATAATACCACAGAAATTAGATTGAGTAGTTGTGAGGATAATGACCATGACTTTAGCTAAGTATTTGTGAGGATCTTTGTAATGATTTTGGTTAAGTATTTGTGAGGATCTTTGTAATGATTTTGGTTAAGTATTTGTGAAGCATGCTCGTTCTCGGCTCAGTCCGAGGACCTCTTTCCTTAAAACTGACAAACACCAGGGTTGTCTTCAGGCACCCTCATAACCCCCTTTCACCATTCTCCCTCCCCCTTTTTATGCTGGAGATTCTTTCTACTATATAGTCTTATTTAATTGATCATTGCCGTCCATTTGTCGGTCATCTAAAATCCGTGTCTGAGAGTTTATCCCCTCAGCCGCCTTTACAGGCTTTTTGTTAGTTGAAGTGACTAAGGCATCACTGTTTACCGGTCAATTCGCCATTAATGTGGCCAGAGTGTTGGTGGCGTACGTTTAAGGGGTGAGTGACAGCTTTCCCCCATTAATGTCGCTTCGCTGAGGAAGTGCGCATCCTCGGCGAGGTTCCTTGGTGATTTTGGGCATCTCCTATTTATCCTCGATTTCTGTATTGTCCTCGGCGTGGACCTGGGGCCGGGTATGAAGTGGGCTGGGGCTGCCTAAATATTTGGGGCCCCAAAATACCAAATCGGCCATGTACTTTATCCAATCCTAATAGTCTAATTCTTACCCATTCAAGCCACTATATATATTGGTGTGTGGAACAAGTCACCAAAATTTAATTGTTAAAAAAATGCTAAGGTTACTACAATTTTTTTTTTGCATAGCCTTTTCTGCAAATGGATCACCACTTCTTAAAAAAAAGTCATCAAACACAAAAATGTAATTTAAATATTTATTTATTATGTTGTTAAAATCTACTGTTGGTAAGTGCTTAAATCTACTAATTTAAAACAAGGAAGTCAATACTGTACCGGAGGCTATACCGGTTTGGCCATTGGTACGATATATTTCGGGTACCGGTCAATACCGATGTACCGTTTCGGGTTTACCGTTATTTTATATATATATATATATATATATAAAACTAACAATAAATGTAAATTTCAGGATTACTGCTACTTAAAAAATATATTTATATATTAATAATATATATTAATTACATGTTTATAAATTTAATTATTTGATAAAAACCCATATAAATTCTTAGAGCATTAGCATTGGAGAATGCTAACATTTTAACCCCTAAAACCTCTTGCATCAGGGAATTGTAAACGACAGTACTGCAAATTTTTTTGCAATACTGCTACAGTACAATTCTAAATATAGAATTGTACTGTTCACAGTATTGTTAAAAAAAAAAAAAAAAAAATTTACTCCCCTTTTTCATTCGAAATTTCTCTCTCATCCCTCTCATTTTTTCTGTTCTATTCTCTCTCTTCTTTCTCTATTGCTCCATTTGCTCTCTCATCTCTGAAACTTCATCTCCGAAATTTCTCACCCATCTCACATGACCTCTCTCTCATCTCTTATCTCACTGTAGCTCAACCGATTCACCCTCACCCATCTCCATCGCTGAAGCTTCAACTGGCCTCTCTCTCATTGCACCGGTGCTGGGTTTTGGATTTTTGAGGTTGGAGGTTGGATCAGTGTGGATCAGCGAGCTGGGTTTAGATCGTTGGGCTGGGATCGGTTGATGGTGGGTTTGGATCGGTTGTTCGGTGGGTTTGAAACGGTGGATCTGTTGATCGGTGGGTGGATTGTTTGGGTTGATCATCGGTAGCTCCGATGGTGGCTCCGGTGATGATTTTGGGTTGGCTGCTTCTTGTGGCTGAAGTGGGTTGGGTTCGGTGTTGTAAAGAAGTGGGTTGGGTCGTGGTTGGATCGGGGGCTGGGATTGGTTGATGGTGGGTTAGAAACAGTGGATCTGTTGATCAGTGGGTGGATCGGTTGGGTTGATAATGGTGGCTCCGGTGATGATTTTTTTTGAATGGGTTTGATCCAGTGAGTTTCAAATCGGAGGCATGAGCTGATGGGTTGAGGTGTCGTGGCTGTGGTTGTTGATGGGTTGAGGTGCTGATGGGTTTTTGGTGCTGTGGCTGTGGTTGTTGATGGGTTGATCGGCGGCGTGGGTTTCTGATCGGTGGCTTGAGTTGATCGGTGGCTTGGGTTTTTGGTGCCGTGGCTGTGGTTGTTGATGACTTGTGTGTTGCTAAAGGTTGAGGGAGAAGCAGAGGAAAAAAAAAAAGACTGTTGAAAAGCCCAGGAAATAGGTGTCTGAAAAAAAAAAAATGACAGTTATAAAGAAATAATAAAGAAATATTAAAAAGTAATATTTTAATAAAAATAGAGTTTTGGGGTGTGGAGGAATTGTAAAATGGTATGGTATAATAAAATTGTGAGTTTTTAGAATTGTAAAATAGAATAGCATTAGCATTCCCTAATGCTAATGCTCTCACTAATGCAAATTTCATACCTATTTCAATATGCCCCAACCCATTTTTTATTAAAAAACTTAGAGTCTCGGCTCAATTACAACCATAAAAAAATATGTTACAAGTTTTAAAAAGAAAAAGAAAAAGTGACATGGGGGTGGGGGAAAGTTGTTGGTAAAACCGAAAAAGAAAAAGGAATTAATCCATTTTGTATTTGATGGGCATGGGTGATAAAACCAAAGATTGGTTGCTTTTTTCATTTTTTACGAGTTCCAACGTTTTCTTTTTCAAATTTTCACGAGTTCTGACCAATTTTTCTGCTACATGCACGGTATTGATTGACTTATCAAGTCTTACTCTATCAACATTATTTATCTTCATTTCAGTATTTCACTTGTTTACAGCTCTCTCTCTCTCTCTCTCTTTGTGTGTGTGTGTGTTCAGCTCTGCTTAGCAACTCCATTAAGCATCATCTTTGCCAACGTGAAGCTCTTAAAATGATGGCTCAAGGAGGAAAAAGAGACAAGGAAGGCCATATTCGACACGAGGAGGAGAGAGATAGTCACTACGATGGCGTTTTTGGGTCGTTTGGTGTAATTTCAATTCCGGCCCGGTAATTATTATCCGGCCGAAATCCGGTATGTATTGCGGTATGGCCGAAACGACGCCGGTATAGCCGGTATTTAAACAAGCACAAAATTACTATGTTTCGGTACTGGTTTAGCCACCGAAACGGAAAATTTCGGCTCTACCGGCCGATACGGTATGAAATTAACTACCTTGATTTAAAATGTAATACATAACATTTATAATATCTTAATATCTTTTTTTTAGAAGAGTTTTAAGACCATAAATTATTCCATAATTTTTTTGTCACAATTATAATATGGCTATAATTTACACATAGACCTACAAATTTTTTTTTCACCAATCACACTTTTTTTTTTTTTTTTTTTTTATTGGCTGAAAATTCACTAATCACATCCTACAAGTTAAAATTATGATAAGAAATCGTAAAAAATTTGATACCACTTTTTGTAAAATAAATATACTTACTTTTATAAGGGCGAATGAAATACTTTTACTTTTATCCCACTTTTTGCTTTTGCTTTGTTTTGTGTGAATGAAACACCACCCATCAGACAAAGCTGAGTCTACCATCTGGTTTCAATGCGCGCTGTCAATATTCCGATCATACTGAGTCACAGACACAGTGAGCATCTCGCTTGTTCACGCGCCGTGTGAAAGAGGTTTCAACACTCTCAAATTGCTGCGGCAGCCTTCTAATACCAGAGAGCATCTGGGTCTATACTAGCTATGGGACAAGCTTCCTCGTCCTCATCCTCAACTGATTTGATAATTTGATGAGCATCACCACCCTCCAGTTTCTGATTTGTTCTCTGGTGAAGATTACATGCAGTATTATAAGTATCCCTTCTTAGATTTTATTGGGTTCTCTTGGCTTCTTTTGTTTGTTGAGTAATTTGTTGTAATTTACGCGTTTATTTTGTTACGTTCATGTGGTTTTTCGAGTAAAATTATAATGGGTTCTCTTGTGTTGCTTTGTTAAGTAAATTGTTGTAAATTTCAAGTTAATTTGTTATGTTCATGTAGTTTTTCAAGTACCCTTTTTGAAAATGTAATGGGTTTCTCTTAATTTGATTTGTTGAGTGATTTTCTGCTTAAAAATAATGAACAATTAGAAACATCCCTCATATAAATAGACGAGTTCCAACCATCTTTATTGGTCATCATTTGCCTACACGCTTCCAAAGATTGTATTGTTTGTAGGATTTTACAGCTAGACTGGTCATTGTCTTGTGGTATTCCCACAATGTTGAAGTCAATCTTTTCATAGGCAGAACCTGCAAGAATAAACTGAATGGAATGTTTCTTTTATTCCAGTAGAAACCAAGGGCTTTGTAGATAATGACGACAGCCTAAAGCCGGAGACTCGTCTTGAGGTTGTAAATAATAAAGAGCTCAAGAATAGAGGCTCAACTCAAGTTTGTCAAGAGTTAACAGAGAAGGCGTGGAGAATCATTTTGAAACTGAAAGTAGTGAGCTTGATTAGATTTAAAGGTACATTCTTTTCATGCTAGATGGTCTGTTAAATATCAAGGATGAAGTTCTTGAGCTTGGTAGTATTGATTAGCTTAGTGTTACTTACAATTTTCAAATCAAATGAAGTTGGTATATATATTTTTCTTCTTATTAAGCATTTTCGAAAGCGATTCTATAGTTTTTTGACACATATAATATAATACTTGAAACTTTATGCTATTAGCTAACATTAGGACATGAATGCTATTTGCACACTTTGTATTAAAATAGAGATCGCATTTCCATCAAATTCAAATATGCTCTCATTTTGCCTTTATCACTCGTGTAAGCTCATTTTGTAACAACTTGGTATTTAGTCTATGTCATAATCAAGCACACATGCTATAAGTTGCTACACTTATTTATGTTGGGACCCTTTCTTCCTCCCTTTTGTTTTCTTTCCAATTACTTGTATTTAATTTGAACTTTTTCACGTAATGGATTCCGGTGCCATGTCGTGTTGTAGGTCACTACTCTGGACATCAGTAGGAGCAGACTTATCATTAGACATGGCAAATCTAATTTTTGGACTGAGTGTTGGTTTAATCTGAATTTTATCCTTTATTTTATTTTTGCGCAATTATTTATAGTCTTTGAGAGATGGAGTGAGGTTAAGGAACCAATTGGCATTCATTTGGAGCACAAGCTATAATATTTGATTATACTAAAAACATAAATTTGCTTGTATCAAAGTTACCAAGCTTTAGGGTGTGGTCTTTGAGTGATGCATTAGTACAATTTTTGAATTTCATTCTGCCGCATAATTGTAATTTCCTTTTGGTCATATTTTGAATCAAATTTCCCTCTTTTTGGGTTACACTCTCTTCCTTCTTTCTTGAATGTGCAAATGCAGATAGTCTTTTATTCTCCAGTGGGTTTCATTAGCAATATTTTAATATATTGGGTGGAAATTTAGAGAAGCAATGCTTTCAACATCTTATTCTCAGGTACCTTCATTCTTACACTTACATTCTTTAGCAAATCATATTTTATTAATCTTTCTCAAAAAATATTTTATTTTATTTTATTTATTTTTAAGTTTTGGAAGTTTTTCACCTTTTGGAGTTTTATCTCTACACTTTTTTTGGGGGGTTCATTTTCTTGCTTATACACAGTCAGTAAAAGTTCAACTTTTAACGCCGTTGTTATAACTTAGGCACAGGGCAGTCATTACAAAATTTAATCGGAACATATTGTTGTCATAAATATGGAGATCTTTTTCTTAGAAGATCAAAAACCCAATTACTATAAAGGTTTGTATTGTGGTTTGGATCAACCAATTATTCCAATCTGGTGGAGGGAATGCATCTTGCTTTACTGGTGTTTCGTGAAATGGCTGTCTTCTTTCTCACAGCTTTGGCTGCACTTAAGATTGTACTCTGTTAAAACATTATTTTGTTTAGTATAACAAAAAATGTGACAAGTGCATGCGAGTCATTCTACCTCCGTTTTTTAGTTGTGTGAAACGTTGCTTCTTTCTTCATAAATCTTGTGTTAAATTACCTATAATAAAGCAACATCTACTAACTCACCTCCCATAGACACAATACGAGACTGATTGTGATAACTTCAATCTGCCTGCAAAGGATAAGTATTAAAATGTCCAAGAATTTATTCTTCTTGTTTTTTTTCTCAATTAGGGGCTTGCATCATGATAGCTCAGCTTACCAGGGACTAGATGCATATCCAGATATATAACTGGGAAACTGCCTTCCTTAAAGTAAAAGCGCATCAAAATACTTGACTTTTAGAGTATTAATCTACTAGGCAGAAATCACTATAAAATTTTCCAAACACTTTTCGCTAACTGGACAGGGTGTAGATCAGCTCTTGTTAAAATCACTCTAGTAGAATAAAGATTAATAAGCTGCATATTCTTACATCTGGGATGGAATTTGAAGTCCTCGCAACCAAGAATCCTTTTTTTTAGCATCTGAGTTAGGAACTCCATTGCTAGCCAAAAAAAACAAAGAAAATAGAGGACAATGGATCCCTTTGTCTCCTCGAAAATAAGTTAAATAACCAGCTGGTCCCCCATTTACAGCCACAGAATACATAGGGGTGGTAATACACTCCCTCACCCAATTAACATATCTTGAGGGAACACCCACAACATTAAGTCACTGATTGACCACCATTTCCACTGAATCATATGCTTTCCTAGTGTCCACCTGATGGTACATCTGCCCTGGCCTTTTTCTCTATCGTAGTTTTTACAATTTTATGAGGCAGTTTCTGCTATATTCCTGCCAAGTACAAAGGCAGTTTGGTTGGGGCAGATAATATCATTCAAGCAAAGTGTTAAGTCTGTTAGTCAAGTTCTTGGTGATGCACTTATAAATGAAATTGCAATGAGAAATTGGTCTAGAATCCCCCATGCTTGAAAGATTGCTCACTTTAGGGAAGAGTAATAATTGTTGCATTCACCTAATGATATGGCAACTAATACAGGACTGTTATAAGACCTATTATTTTTATTTTCGGATAGTTTTGGTTGAATTTTCTATCATTGCATGTAATATTTTATGGTCAATGAGAAAGTATCTCTTATAACAAATATACCAAATCAACCATATGCTTTATCCAGTTCTGGTAGTCTAATTCTTACCCATCGAAGTCACTAATTTTATTTTTTATTTGAGGAACATGTCTCTCCCCCTTCCCCCTCCCCCTCCCCCTCCCAAACAAACACCCCTCCCACCCATTTTCTCTCCTATTTTCCACTTCTTCTTTTTTTTTTCCATCCTCCCCAAAATCATCTCAATCAAACATACCTAAGGCAAGAAAAATATGGCCATGGTATATTATAGTCTTTGAGTGATGTTAAGGTTACTACAAATTTTTTTACATGACCTTTACCGCTAGTGGGTCACTGATTCTAAAAAAAGAAGGGTCACCAATTATTTTTTTTTTTTTTGATAAGTAAGATTGTTATATAAATGAAAGGCTACTCTATGCATGAATAACATAGAGCAAACCCAGAAAATACAAGAAGGAGAAAACAGAGAAAAAACAAAAAAGAAAACCAAACAACAAATTAATTACAAAGAGAAAGAGAGCTAAGGAAAGAAGGGAGAGAATCACTAGTTGTGAGTCCCCATGCCCGAGACCAATCAAAAAGAGTCCCACTAAAAGAAGCAAGTATCTGATCACCGGAACTATCCAAATCCTCAAAAGTCCGCCGATTCCGTTCCTTCCAAATACACCAAAGGATGCACAACGGAACTAAATTCCAAATCTGAGACAAGTACTTCCCCAACCAATTCCACCAGCCAAAGAGCAAATCTGGAATCGATCTAGGTACAACCCAAGACAGGCCAAAAGTTATAAAGACAAAGCTCCATAATTGATAAGCCATCTCACAATGAAGAAATAAGTGGTCTACTGTCTCTCCACAATGTCGGCACATAATACACCAATCCACAAAAAACAAGCTCCTCAGTCTCAGGTTATCACCCGTTAGAATCTTATTCCAAGCTACACACCAAACAAAAAAGGAAACTCGCCTAGGGGCCTTTGCATTCCAATGATTTATTATTTATTATGTTGTTGAAATCTACCAATGATATTCATTTTCACATCCATTTGTAATATCTCTTAACATTTTCATATTGTCTTTTGTGAAATAAATTTACTCAAGCCAAAAATATTTGTTACAAGGGCGAATGAATACTTTTATACCCCTTTTTGCTTTGTTTTGTGTGAAAGAAACACCAACCATCAGAAAAAGCTCAGCCTATTCATAGATTTTATTGGGTTCTCTTGGCTTCTTTGGTTGAGTAATTTGTTGTAATTTACGCTTTTATTTTGTTATGTTCATGTAGTTTTTCGAGTAAAATTATAATGGGTTCTCTTGTGTTGCTTTGTTAATTAAACTGTTCTAAAGTACAAGTTAATTTTCCATGTTCATGTAGTTTTTCAAGTATCCTTTTTGAAAATTATAATGGTTTTCTCTTTATTTGTTCTGTTGAGTGATTTTCTGGTAATATATGCGCTTAATTTGTTATGGTCCTGTAGTTTTCTTAGTATACTTTTCAAAATTATAATGGGTTATCTTGTGTTGATTTGTTAAGTATATTATTGTAAAGTACAAGTTAATTTATTATGTTCATGTAGTTTTTCAAGTACTCTTTTTGAAAATTATAATGGATTTCTCTTGATTTTTTTTGTTGAGTGATTTTATGTAATGTTTGCGCTTAATTCGTCATGGTCATGTAGTTTTCTTAGTATACTTTTTGAAATTACAATGGGTTCTCTTAGTCTACTTTGTTAAGTGATTTGTTGTAAAGTACAAGTTAATTTATTATGTTCATGTAGTCTTTTGAGTACCCTTTTTGAAACTTATATTGGGTTGTCTTGGTTTGTTTTGTTAAGTAATTTTTAGTAGAGTACACGCATATTTGTTATATTCATGTAGTTTTTCTAGTATCCTTTTTGAAATTATAATGGGTTCTCTTGGTTTATTGTGTGAAGTAGTTTGTTGTAAGACGCATGTTAATTTGTCATATAATGTAGTTTTTGGAGTATCCTTTATGAAAACTAAAATGAGTTGTCATGGTTTGTTGTTAATTTTTTATGTACATGTTATAATCATATCTTTTTTGTGAAAATTTTAATTAATTCTTTTGGCTTTCTTTGTAATTTATTATTGCCGTTCGCACATGTTAATTTCTTACATTAATGAAGTTCTTTAAGTAATCTTTACTTAAATTATGATGCACTCTCTTGGTTTCTTGTCTGTGTTATGTATATATGTGCATGTTTGTTTGCTCACATTCTCTATTATAATTAGGTTATTACTAACTATGGGATGGTTGAAGTAAAGAATTACCGTAAGTTGCTATAATGAACATTTAATTTTTTTTTTTTCTTTTTTTCTGAAAGAAAACATAAAGGTTGCTGTTTAGCTCTTTCCAGGACTATGTTAAAGAAATTATATATTCGTTGAGCTCCGATTGGTTTTTGTTACAGTATCATTCTTCTCCATGAAGAGTTCTTTGAAATATCCTTACATGTATTGAATATCCTTCACTTGGTTGATAGCTGTGTTTTACACCATGTGTTCTCAGAGACAACCTTATGAGCATTCAAGGCAGCTTTATGAAAGATACAAAATGGCTTTGGAAGAGAGCATTGCTTCAGTGGTGCGATTCTAAATGTTTAGAAAACTTCTTCAGTAGTTTAGTGTAATTTGCATATGAGATCAGCTATGCAGAATGCATAATTGGATGGTAGAATTTTGGCTACTGAACACTTCCCCCTCCACACCATAAAACAAAAAAAACAAAAAAAATGCAAACCAAAACAACAACAAAAGAAAAGCCAATATTTTCCTTTGTATGATAACATTACAAATAATAAGGTTGTTGATGTTCTGAAGAATATTTATATTCACTGTGTCTTTTATGTTGTCTTGGATGGTTCCATAATGTAAGCTAAACTTGATAGCACAGTAGCCCCATTAGTCTGTGTCATGAGCTCCCTTTTCTAATGAAACTGTATCTTGGTGAAAATAAAGGACTGGGTAAGCAGATGGAGCATTTCTACCTTATGTCTAGGGCTAGCTAGCTACATATAGATCAGCCTCCCAATTCACTTGACTAAGGTTTTTTCAACTAGGCAATATCTGAACACCTTGGTTACCCTAATGTTTTACGGCATATAACCCCAACAACTTGTATTGCTCTGTTATTCTCTGTTAATTACCCTGCTTTCAAGTGTACTATTAGGCGCTGCCATCTCTAAATGACAAATGCGACACCTATTTACTTATAGCGCTTCTGCAAATGTGGGGAAATTACAAGGTGACGACAAAGTGTTTTTCAGGATTTTTTATGTACCTTGATCATCACTTTTTTGGTAGAAGAAGCATTCCATCACTCAATGATCATGCAATTCTTTGCTTCCATGATCTTGGAAGCATGCTCTTTTATGTGTAAAATAGCTTCCTTGATTTTGCATGGTTCTCTTGCATTTTCTTTGTCTGTTATCACCTTCCTTTTCTGGTTAAGGCTTGTAGACAACCCATAGGCTAAGCTGAGTTTTACTTTCATTTTGAGCATCAGGTCTGCAGTAAGTTGTATGGTAGCTTTAAAGATGCTGCAATTTCCCTTGTATGTTGACATGCTATATTAATTATATGAATTGGTTACTACTCTAAATTAGTGTCAGAGTTGCTTTGCTGCATATCATATGCAGAGTACATTCGAAAGGTTGTTCTTTATCAATGATAGCAGCTTGAAAAGTTCATATATTTAATACAAAGTGAAAAATGTGGGCTTACTTTTTCTGAATGATCCAGGTTGTGTGGTTATTGATTCAAGAGAAAGAAAGAGCTTTTCAGTACTTACAGCAGGTCTCTAGATAAATTACTTGAGGTATTTCTATCGTTTTATTAATTTTTTATCCCCAATGCATAGTCATTGATAATTGGGCTTCCTGATAGTGCCTTAAATTGATCTTACATGAAGGTGAAGAACTAAGCAAAGTAAATTAAGTTGAAGGAACTCTATGTTTGATTATTAATTTGCTGTGGAAGATGGTCCATTTTCAAACATGTAAGGTGAAAGGTATTCTAACCGGGTTGAGTTTTCCATGCTTTATTGGTCTTTGCAGTTATAACTTGAATTAGCCGTTGCATTCCTAGAAAAAGATTACAAAAGCTAGCACATTGTAAGAATTATTTCCTCCTAGAAGCACTTTTTGGTTTTATAGTTTTGGAATTATTTTTTTTCTCAAAAGAAGTTCACATTTATATCCACTCTTCCCTGCCAAATTCTATACACTGGGTATGCACTGCTTCTTTGTTTTGAGCTTTTCAGCATTGTGCATAGGCAACTGGAAAGGATAAATCTGTTCACACTAATGCTGGGATCTGAAATCTGGTTATTATTACATAGAGAATGGTCTTTCTCCTGAACAAACTGGTCCATTGATGTTCTGCTCTCTCTGGTGTCTCTTACAGATTGTGAAATGGAAGTTGATGGGTGAAACTGCAGAAGTATTGATTGAAAAAGAAAAGACTGAGCACCGTGACACGCAACTAATCAGGTATTCTTCATTATTTTGTTTACCTGCCTGTGGGAAATTTAGGTTTGAGATTGGTTTCTCCTACAAAGTAACTTCCACTGTGTGACAGTTTTGTCATAGTTTCTTCATATTATTGGGCTGCAATCTGTCACCAGCATGTTTTTGGTAGAACACGTATAATGGCTTCAGTGTTTGCTGTTTTATCCTTTTTCATTGTCTGTATTTTTTTCTTTTCTATTTAAAAATGATATCTGTATTGATCCAGTAGAATGTCAATTCACTTTCTTTTAAACACGTAAGAGCCAGACGCTCATTTCTTTCCAAATTTTGATCGTCAGATCATTTAATGCGTGTCTTAGTGTTGTATTTACTTATGGACAGGAAGTTTTATACTCTCTCTCTCTCACACACACAAATGTTCTGATTTATGGCTATTTCTGTAGGATTTTCTATCAAAATATGCTGACATGAGACTTGAAGAGGGAAGTTCTGTGTCACTGTCAAAACAATGGCCCATGCAATGGTGAAAGCTCACCTTTTTGTAATTAGGAGGTGTTAGTGGAATAAGCAACACAAATACACTGATTTTTGTAAGCAAATTAATGATGCGTAATCTATGCTTGAAGTGATAGGATTAACATGCCATTTTGAAATAAAAAGTCCATATGTATGTATATGTATGTGCCTTTCTTCTACGATTAAGCAGTTTTGGTTGTGATTTTGTGTGTTGATTCATTAACTTACTTGTAAACCAACTACAATTTTGACATTTTTTCCACTTGCTAATAGTTTTTCTCTTTTGGTGGAAGATCAAGTTTAACTTTAGCTATAGTGGTGGTGACTGAACAGCTCTTAGTGGCTGCAATTAAGTAATAGTGGCCACTTAGTGAAAAGTGTTGGTATGGACAAGCAAGCAAAAAGAAAGAAAACGTAAATGTCCGTATGAATTTTGGACTAAGAAAAAAAAAATTAAATAAAAGAGAATATATAAGTCTAAGTTGGCAAGCAAGCATAAATGCCTTGTCTTGTTTTTCTTGTTCCACATGAATTATACTAGTCTAAGTTGGCAAGTAAACATAAATGCCTTGCTTTGCCTACTTCTTTTTTTTGACACAATGGCATAATTATCTTCTATATATAGTAGAAGTTATAGATGATTTCTTTATGAATTTGGCTTTCACAAAACTAAAATTGAGGCTAACTTGGAAGCTTTCTTGCCAACTTGGAAGCCAAAATTGTATTCTTCTCTTTGTAAGTGTTGATAATTTTTTTGCAAAGTTGTTCATATATATATATATATATGTGTGTGTGTATGTTTTTCTATTGTTATTCATAAACAATAGTGTGCTTTACTTGTTTAAAATTGGTCATATAGATGTTAAATGTGGTAAAATTTCATTGCACTTGAAATTGACAGTAAATGGTTTAGTTTTTGTTACATTTAATGTATCTTTGAAAAAATGAATATCACTTAAATAACTATTTTCTTGAATTCAAGTTTTATGTAATATCTATTATACGATAATTACATACAATAGTTCAACCCAAATTTCTTAATTTCATTTTAAAAATCCAATTTTTGTACTTACTTTTATTAGACCCTAGTAACATCAAACACAAACCCAAATCCTCCTCTGTATACTCTCTTTGTAGTGGTATGAACCCCAAAAGCACTCAATCTTTCTTATTAAAATCCTATAATCACCTCAATATCTCTTGCAACCAAACTCCACATTAGTCATTTTACATCGAAATTGAGAGCAATTTAAGAAAATGTTGTTGTTAGATTCGAAACCAATTCTCACGCATTGCGCCCCTCTTTCTCTGTGTTCTTTTTGTATGTGATCCATCTACATTTGGATTCACCCACCCGTTTATGTCTCATGCCCTTTTCTTTTCGTAGTTATAGATAAATGTTACATGAATTTAACTTCAACAAACTCAAAATGAGGCCAATTGGAAGCTTTTTTTAGGTGTGTTTTGAAGCCAAATTGTATTATTCTTGTTGTAAGTATTGATACTTTTACAAATTTGTTTATATATATGTGTGTGTGTGTGTGTGTGTGTGTGTGTGTGTTTCTTTTTTAATTGTTATTTATAAATTACAGATTACTTTGCTTGCTTCAATTTTTTCATATAAACATTAAATGTTGTAAAATTTGGGTTGTGTTTGGTTTGATTGAAATTGATTTCACAAAAACATTTTCCTCATTTACGAGTACTTGGGGAAACTGAAGATGTTGGTCAACCATAAATTTTTTTTTCACTTGACCATAACAAAAGAACATTTATGGCGAAAATTAGTTTATACTTTTATTTTTCATAAACCATTTTCCACATCACCCAAACTCATCAATTGAACTTCCAACCCCCACCCTCCACTAAAATTTTCAGTCTTTAGTGGTCAACCACTACCGCTAACCGTTGGTCCTCAATTATGGTTTTTTTTTTTTTTTTTAAATCTAAAATTTTACTTTTATTTATTTATTTATTATATATGTGCTAGGGAGGTGAGAATGTGTTAAAGTAGTAGCAAATATGTTTTTCATAACATTTATACAACTAAACACTTGCAAATATTTTCTGGAGTATTTTTAGGAATGCAACCAAATATTGGGAAATTTTTTTTTTTCGAAAAACATTTTCACCTGAAAATATTTTATTGGACTTGATGAATTGACACTATAGTTTTGTAAGATATATTATTGTTTTAAATTATGAGATAATAAAAGGTATATCATATTTTTTTTTGTTGGATGATGAAAGGTATATCTCTTAATTGTTTTTTTTTTTAATTACAAATCATTATTTTCTTGATTCTAAGTTTTTTATTTGATATTTATTATAGGTTAATCACATGTAAAATTTCAAAATAATTAGTTGTCATTTACTATTAAATCTATAAAATTAGTTGTTTATTCTGTTGAAGGATACCCAAAAAAAAACCTAATTTTTTTTTCACAGATTAGTGAGTTGTTAATGTCCAATTACCATAATATTTGAAAGAAAGAATAGATCACACTAATATTTGGTAAGGAAGGTAATTGTAGGAAATAAAATTATTCCAATAGTGGATTTAGCAAATTATTTTTTTCTAGAATAACCTAATCCCTATTAAATTTTGTCCCATAAAGATAGTTTACATTCTTTTTTGAACTAAGCTACACAATCTTGTCAAAATATTATAAAGATTAAGGGAGCGGTAGAATGAGCATTAACAAAAAAAAAAAAAATTTAAATGAGTGATTGAATGAAAGAAAGAGACACGAAAAAAAAAAACCATTATTTTTATTATTTATCCAAAGAAATAATATTTTTCTAGTGAAGTAAAAAAATCACGTTTTTTATTTTAATGAAATAAATTTATAGAATTCCTAATCCTATGTCTATGTCAATGGTTTGTAGGTTATTAAAATTGTCTTCCACTTTAAACATTGCAAAATTGAAAAGACGCACCCAACAAAAATACCCACCCGGGCCAAACCCATGCCTATTAAAACAATATGGTCCGAATAGAACTACACTTCACGCCCAAATCCCTCTGTATAACCAAAAGCTTTGAATCAGTTTTTGTTATTAAAATCCAAACTCCAAAATGAGTCATTTTACATCGAAATTTAAAGAAAATGGTGTGTTGTTAGATAGATTCGAAACCAATTCTGACGCATCACTCCTATTTTGATGATTATGTCATACAACAAGAAGATGGAGCAGCCGCAGCAGCAGCACCTTCTACATTTTTGCGATTCAAAGCATCCCTTGGTCTTTCATCTAGACTACAGAGGTGGAGCTACTTGTTGGGGGTGCGAAGAATCAGTTTATGGTCCTAGCTACTATTGTGGAAAATGCGAATCTGTAGAGGGACGGTGGTTCCGATACAGACATCATAAGTCATGTGCAGAACTACCCCTTGGGTTGCACCATCCCTTGCACCCAATCCATCCTCTCATTCTCTTTGATGAAAACACACATTATCCTGAACAAAAAGAAAAGACCAAATGCCAACTCTGCAATGAATCTCGCCGACAATACACTTATCGCTGTTACCGCTGCGACTTCAACCTTCACGCCACATGTGCTTCCTTACCGCCCACCATCCAATCTTCTCAAGTCCACCACCACCCATTAACCCCCTTTTGGAAGTGGATGTCCTTCACTTGTGACCTTTGTGCCAAAGAAGTCAAGGGTATACCTAATCACTGTGCCCCATGTGGTTTCTGGGTTCATAATAGTTGTGCTTCTTTGCCGCGCACACTCAAAGTTATACGTCACAAGCACTTCCTCCACCTCACCCATTCTTATTTTGAAGTTGAACTTCATCAATCCGACTCTCAATTTTGTCGAATCTGTGCTAAAAAAGTGAACACAAACTTTGGGTTTTACTATTGCTCCAGATGCGATTTTGTTGCTCACCTCGATTGTGCTGCGGACTACAGAAATAGGGAGAACATTAATTTGCTGGAACTTAAAGAGGAGGAGAATGAAGATCCAAAGCTCGATCAATCTGTTGACTCAGCAGCTTACGAAGTCAAAGATATCGAAGTGAGGGAGGACGGAACTAAAATTGCTACAAAAATCCAACACTTCAGTCATGAGCATGACTTAAAGCTTTTGGATGATGTGGTTCTAAATAATGAAAAATGCAACGGGTGCGTACAAACCATTTTCTCTACCTTTTACGGTTGTGTAAATTGTAGATTCTTTCTTCATGAATCTTGTGCTAAATTACCTAGAAAAAAACGACACCCACTTCATCAACATCCACTCACCCTTTTCCGAAATTCACTTAATACGAGTGATACATTTTGGTGTCAAGCCTGTTGGCGTCATTGCAATGGCTTCAGCTATCAGTGTGGGACATGCGGTTTTATACTTGATGTTCCATGTAGTTTAATCTCAGACGTTCTTACCCACCATGGTCATGAGCATCGACTTTTTCTCTCTAGCATTCTGTTCAAACAGAAATGTAGTTGTTGTGGTATCGAAAATTACTCACCTTTTACAATTTACCCAATATTTCGTTGTACTACTTGTGAATTTGCTTTGGACTTCAGATGTGCTACACTACCGCAAACTGTAAGGTACAAACAACACGAGCATCTCTTTATTCTTTATTGTACTGTTGAAGATGACTCCGGTGAATATTATTGTGATGTTTGTGAAGAAGAACGAGACCCAAAGTATTGGTTCTACTATTGTGTGGATTGCAGTTATTGTGCACATCCCAAATGTATTCTTGGAAAATACCCAAATATCAAGTTTGGAAGTGCATACAAATTTGACTGTCACCCACACCCCCTTACTTTCATTGAGGAAACTAAAGACCACCTTAATTGTGACAAATGTGGTTATACTTGCATAGAGCGGTTTCATCAATGTGCCCAATGTAATTTCAACAGACATCATTATTGTGTATATTAAGAACAAATGTGGTATTAATTTTTAGTTATATATTTTCCTTTGTGATTGAGCCTTTGTTCTTATCATCAAATTGAATGTTTTATTTACAATAATCCTTTAGTGTAGTTTACAGGGGAACTTTCATTTATTTTATTCCTTTTGAGTCTAAGCTTATCAGGATTGTTGTTTTGTAGCTCCCAAATGGCCAAAACAATTGACATGTTGCATTTGTTAAAGTTAGATTTCAATTCTACAAGCAACTTACGAAATTCTTCATTGAACCTATCAATCTTGATGCTGGCAATAAGCTTGAGGTAAGTTTTTTTTTTTTTTTACTCTATTTTTTTATCCTGCACCTTCTCAGCTAGCAAAAGCATTTAGAAATTGTCACGGGAACATGTTTTCTTTTCTATTATTTCTGTTTGTGTCTAGAGACATTGTTGGTCGTGGTTTTAGAATTCATACCAATGCTGGTCTTCATTAGATGCCTCAAGTGATTTACAAAATTTTTTGGCCTGGTTAATAGTTCAATTGATGTGATTTTTGCTGGACTTTAAGATAATACGATACTACCCATCTATATTGGATATTGTTTCTGCTGGGACTTCTTATGTGCTTTAATATTCAAAGGCTGAATGAGGTTGCTTTTGTTAATATCTATCAAAAAGTTAACTAAGACTATGTCCAAACCATTTGGATTTATACCTCCAAATATAAAATATCAAAAGATATGTTTGCTGTCACAAATTATCATGTTGAGGATGGAATAGCCATCATTTCCCAATTGTCACACACTGACTAGATTCCAGAAGAAGGAAAGAAATTACTTTGAACAGTCTTTAAATGATAGGGGGTGCCACAAGCCTTGATCCCCAACAGAGATATTTGATATGGGTTTGGTGGTGAGAACCTAGGTTGCCAAACCTAAAACTCGTGTCAGAGAATATAGATCATTATGTCTATGTCTCAAGTTAGGCTGTGGTTGTATTGGCTGCATGAGGAATGTAGGTGCTTTGGGTGTGAATTAAATCATTCAGAGACACAATGAAAACTGGAAGTGAACTGCATAGGGATCGTCATTTGTTGGTTTAACTGTTTCCTCTATATCTGGTAGTGAAACTGCAATTAAATCTCCATCTGAATTCATTCACTAATCAAATATGTTGCAAGAACATCAGTTCCATAGATTGCATTCAGTTGCTTCTCCTTTCTCTGATTTTGATTGTCAACCTGATGGTTCTTTTGTACTTTCTGAATATTCCATATTGAAATGCCAATATATAATATAAACAAATGTATACTAATAGTATAAATATATGTTCCTAGTTGCAACTGTGTCATTGAATTATATTACACCTTTGTGTTTTAAAGTTGCATGTGGAGGTACAAAATTGTTACCAAGAATGGTGTTTTAGAAATTGGTAGCCTTATTATGATTAAACATGCAATTAAAATTTAGAAACTTAATTAGATTCCATTGGAAGCTCAATAGCCAATACTTTAGTAGCCCTTTGAAATAGTACTGAAGCAGAGAGGGGGAACATTTATGTTCATAATTGCTCAAAGATGAAAATCATGAGTTATGCGAATGGTCATAGAACTTTTTTTTTTTATTTTCCTTACAGTGTAATATGCTTCAAATTCTTGAAATTTGTTTTTTACATAGTGGCAAAGTACAACCATTTTGAAAATCTAAATTGTGCGTGACCCTTGATCTCTAAGTAAAGATTGATCAATGGTCCCCAAGTATCTTTGCTTAGAAACAGATTATAGCTTCTTCACGTCTTGTCTTAACATGTTATATGTGCATATTGATATTCCAATTTGTAATCTAAATGGTTTGGTAGACAAGATGAATTCATGTTTGAAAATGAAGATGAAAGCTGAAGAGGTGATGTCATTTATGAAGAATGGAAGACTATTATTAGAGGAGCTAATTGCCTTTTGCAATGGGAAAAGCAATCCTATCCTTGTCTTATTTGCTGAGGAGTTCAATAGAGCAACAAACAACAACTGAGACAGTCCACTTTGAGCCCTTAACATGGAAATGCAGGTTAAGGATCGCAATGGGCATAGCTAATGCAGTTGCAAATCTCCATACTGCATTTTCCAGGCCTATTATCCATAGAGTTGTTAGGTTGGCTATCACTATATTAGTCGAGAACAATGTTGCCAAACTAATTGATTTCTCAAGCTCAATATCTATTCCTAAAGGTGAACAACATGTAGAAGATGTTGTACGTGGCAGACTGGGGTATCTTGCACCTGAATATGCACTTACAAGCTATATAACTGAGAAGGTTGATGTTAATATTTATGGTGTGCTTCTACTTGGGCTTTTGGCTGGATGGATGTTGAATACTCCATAGTGCAGGTATGGTAACTCCAATCTACCAATGTTGGTGAAGCTATATGCTAAACAAAATCGGTTGATTGAAATCGTAGATCCAATGTTACAAACAGAAGGAATTAATTAGGAGGCCAAAATGGCAAAATATCGCTTTCAGCTAAACTTTCTAACAAAATGCCTTTTGTCTGAAATTATTTAGGGATATGCCTCTGTTTGGAAACTTGATTTTCTAAAAACGCATATGTAAGTAATTAAACGCGGGTACTGTAGCGGAGCTGAAAACACCGTAGCATATAAATACCAAAGTTCTAACTCTTTTTTCCTTTCCTCATCTATTCACTCCTCACCGTACCCTAGCACGCCTGTGCCAAGAGATCTCCATGCCCACCAGAGAAATCTACAAGGAAGACCTACATCGGTCCGACGCTGGCGAAGAGCTCAGGTGAAAAATCCATGAGGAAGACCTACATCTGTAGCCGATTGAACCCAAAAATGAATTTTTTTTTTTTTTTGAGAGAGAGAGAGAGAGTGTGTGTGTGTGTGCGAGCGAGAGGAGAGAGAGAGATTATCTGGGTGTTAATAAGAGAGTGATATAGATAGATAGAGAGTTGGGTTATTTTTGTGTTTTTGTTGGGTTCAGAGGTTTGAGGTTGTAGGAGTGAATAGTGGGAGTGTGTTAAGGTTTCTTTTGAGGGATAGAGAGTTTGTAAATTGTTGTTGGATGAGTTCAGTTAATAAGAGGACAACATGCGCAAGTCTTTCAAGGATTCCCGTAAGGCCCTGGAAGCTGATATTCAGTTTGCCAATACTCTGTAACTCTCTCTCTCTCACAATTTCACTTTTTTTTTTTTTTTTTTTTTTTTTTTAAGTTTTAGATTATGGGAATTGTTTCATTGAAATTTCTATTTTTTTCTTTTGGGTTGTGAAGATGTTTGTTTGACATGTATAGTCAATTCTTTTTTTTTTTAATTAAATTTATTAATTTCTGATTTCTCTGTTTTTTGGGTTTCTCTATTTTCATGCTCTTAGCTACTGAATTATAATAAAACAGTTTATTTTAAAATATTATCCAAAACCCAGTCTGGGTTTTTTAAGAATTTATGTTATATGTGCAATGTGTTATGACCCAATTGAAGAAAATTGAGGTTCTAGTTCATTCCTACTTACTGTTAATAGTTATGTGTATGTCAATGGGCTCCAGGCAGTTGTGTGGAAGAAAGTTGTGATTTTTGCTTTGTAATCTTATGGATTACACTGTACAGAAACTTATTATAGGATCAATAAGAAAGCAACACACAGTATTCAGTCAATGTACACTTTCTTTTTCCTAGTCTTTGCTATTTCCACCGCTCAGACTTCAAATAACGACTTCCAGGTCAAAAGTCTTGGAGAATTAAACAAACAAAACTAAACTAGACCCTTTTTTTTTATTTATGCTAAATGTAAAACTTACGCATTAAGTTTCATCAGAACTTACTCCTAAAGTTTCATGAAAACTTGGACTGAACTTTGGTTGAATTCTTGTGCTTTTTAATTTTTGCTTTTCTTTTGATGGGTTTCTCATATATAGCTTCTGTGTTCTTTGGATTACAACTCTTTTAGAGAGAGAGAGATATATATATATATATATGTTTGAAATTTCATCTGTAATCTTCATCCATTGTTGCGAAAAATTAACATTTTGATTCGTTTTATGCTATGGTTTTGTATTGAAAGGTGTTTTCCTAACAAAGATTATACCAATTTGTAACTTGAGCTCTTTTAGTTGTACTTTCACTCTTCCTCTTCCTCAGCTGAGAAAACAGAGCATTGGGGGTTTTTGGACTGAGGATAGCGGCAATTTTGTTTAGCTTTCAATTTAAGCATCTGGGAAATTCAATTTGGGGGTTTTCTTTGCTGTTCAACAAGTTTTGTGTAAAAAAAATTTTGGTTTGCAGTTTTTTTTTAAAATAATTTTGGGGGTTAAGGAATTAAAGCTATAGCAGTATGATGATGCATGAGCGAGGGACCATACCCTTCAAACAAGGATGGGAGCTTATGCAGGAGGGGATCACAAAGCTGAAGAACATTCTAGAAGGGTTGCCCGAGCCCAAGTTCAGTTGCGAGGAGTACATGATGCTCTACACGTATTGATTTCTATGCCATTTTGCTTTATTTGCTTTGTGTTTATGAATTGTGTGTTTTGAAGATTTTGAGTTTGATGGAAATGATTGTGATATTATTTTTTTTTTTGCTTGATGTTATATGCATAGAACCATTTATAACATGATTACACAGAAGCCTCCTCATGATTATTCCCAACTGCTCTACAATAAGTACCGGGAAACATTTGAAGAGTACATAACTTCAACAGTGAGGAATTTGACATGTATTCTTGTTTATTTTGTTTGAAGTAGCTTGAATAAGTTGGCATAGCATGAAATATGAAATGTGTGATAAAACTACTTGCTATAGAGTATCATATCAAAAAAAATGTTTAATTGTGATATAACTTGCATATTGCATGTCAAACAACTTGACTTTTGCACAAGTCAAATGTTGTTGCATATTTATGTATGAAGGTGTGTTTGGTTAAGTGGTCAAGTAACATATCAGATGGTAATAACCAAAGTAAGTAGTTAATATAATATTATTAATTAGGGTGTTATCATGGTCTATGAAGGTGTCAAAAAGAACTTCCTTAGGGTGTTAGCATTCAACTCTCAAAAACCTAAAATCTATATATGTGCTATATATGAGCAAATGGTTTGACTAGACAAGTGTTTGATATGATCGTGCATGTTGTTGGTGCCCCCACAAAAGAGCAAGGAAGACTCCTATGTTGTCCTACCCATTGTTGAGTAAAGACTTTAAAGTGATGAGTTAACGCAACTATGCTTGTGTGTTGGTAGCTCTCATAGTAGTGCAAGAAAGATTCCCTTTTTTCTATTGGTAATTTCACACATGCACCCAATGATTTTTGAATCCAAAACCTCACACTCCACTCTTTTGTTTTTGGGGGGGAGGATATGCCACTTGAGATAGAACTCATTAATATTGTTGATTTTGTTGGAAGATGCTTGGTTGGTATGGTGGGTGCTTGAGGGAAATGCAAAAACGTTAGAAATAACCATAAAAGACTTTTTTTTTTTTAAAGGTTCTGTGACTGCTTCCACTTTAATAGAGAACCAGTCAAAGCATTTGTACCTCCATTTGCAATTTTAATACATGTGTACCTCCATTTGCAATTTTTAAAGGTTCAGTCTATTTCTTTGATTGCTGTAGTGTTTCTATTGAATACCTAATGCATTATAAATAGAAAAATGCTACCTTTGGTTTTTTTAAGGGTGTGAAAGTATTAGGTTTGTCACAGGTGTATGGAGATGGGAAGACTACCATGTATATTCATGAAAGGAAAGCCAGTCTAAGAGAATTCTATGGTAATTAGGTTCCAAAAGAAATTCTTTTTTTTTTTTTTACTTGTGAAGTTCTTGAAAATGCTTTTTTCCCCTTTCTCTGTTTGTATTAATCTTTGAGAAGAAGTTATAAAAGTCTGTCAATCCATTTTTTTTTTACTGTTTTCGCTCTTCAAGAACATGCGTGATATTTCTTTCTCTATTGCAACTTCAAAGAGGAATCATTGATATAGAAGACAAGAAACAGAGAGAAATTTGTGCTGCGGTTTGCAAACTAGCATTAATAGCGATATTAAAAATTTATATTCAAGTGGAAGATTTACAGTTTTGAAAGAGGTCGAAGCAGTTGATACAAGTGTAAAGAAATTGTATCCCATGATCCAAGCTTCTAGTTGGACCCTATTGAAGTGGAAGCATTCTAGAATTTCGTTTCAGATTTGGCAAGGAGAGCAGAGGGACTTTCACAGGGACTAGATCTTCTTACAAAGGAAGTTGATAGCTTTTTTCATGTAGTTTTAACTGGGCGTGATGCTTTGCTATGTAATGTTAGAGAGAGTGGTACTGTCTCTGACCCAAAGCTAGGTTGCAAAGTAGTAGAAAGAGTACAATTTTAATTATTGGAGGTAGCTAAAATTTGTTTGGGGTTTGATGTAGATTCTTTTGTATTTGATATTATTCTATTGATTCTTTTGTATTTGATATTATTCTGGCTAAATGGCACTTAAATAAATCACATTTGTGAATTATGTCATTTATTTGGATTATTTTACAATTTATTTGAAGAAAAACTATTTGTTTTTGCCTTGATTATGCAAATTTATTTTACAAGTCATTGAAAATCTGTTTTGAGTGTTCAATAAATCTTTTAACACTAAAATATCATATATTTTCTTAAGAGCAGTCTAGTATGAAAGTGATAATTGGCCTTAATTTTACTTGAGAAAATAAACACTCTATGGCAACAACAAAACACTCTTTTGTGTGAATTTGGATATGCCTACAATAATGTCCTGAAAGTTTCTAAGATGCAGATTTAACACTTGAACCTTATGCTTCACAACATAACAAATCCACGAGTTAAAATGTGAGATGTATCAAGTTTTGTGAGCCCTCAGTTCTGCTTACCAACAATACAACAACAAATGCATTTACATATATTATCGAATGACAATTGAACCATCAGTTATGGTCCCCACAAAAATCAGTTATCGTCCGCACATATTGATGTTGTGATATCAATACGAACTTGTTTCATCTCAGGTTCGTCCAAGATTGAGATTGCTGCTGCCACGGCATCGTAATGACCTCTCTCACTACGTCCAGATGTGCCCCCTGTAGATCTGGAACATTCAACGTCATTGTTTATCTCATGTGCTCTAACGAAATTGTGAAGAACCATTGTAGCAACAATGATCAAGTTTTGAGTGCCTAATTTAAAGGATGACATATTTCTCAAAATTTTCCATTTGTTCTTCCAAACTCCAAAAGTTCGTTCTATGACCGAACAGAGTGATGAATGGAGATAATTAAATCTCTCCTCTGGACGATGTAGCACTTCAGAAGGCTGAAATTCTCCAATGTGGTACCTCTCCCCCTTATATGGTGCAAGGAACCCTTTCCTCATAGGGTATCCTGAATCAACCAGATAATACTTTCCTGCAAATGAACATGTTTATTATATTAGCATTTTCACTACATTAATACAAACTTTAATACTATAATTAAACAGTATATTTACAAACCAGCTGGAGCTTTTGGGAAGTTGTAACTCTCATTATTGAGGCAGCTTAAAAAAATCCTCATGTCATGCGCTGACCCTTCCCATCCAACACATGCGAATGTGAACTTCATGTCAAAGTCACATGCACACATGCAATTTGTCATGGTGGTCCCCTTCCTGCCATAGTACGGGAGCTGCTCATCAACTGGTACGATCACGGGGATGTGGACCCCATCAATCGCACCAATGCAACCCTAACCATTGCCACAAAAATACCAATGAAATGAAATACGTGGTATGCCCATAAAGATAATTTGTATAAAATCAAGTCAAGATACCAAATTCACACCAAGTACCTTGAAATGTGGGCAATATCGATCTGAATGCTGAATATGTTCTGGCACATCCTGAAATGTATGATCAGCAGGCTTTATAATGTCCGGTGCCATAGCGGTGGCTAACAATTTAACTATTGTGCCCACATGTCGATGCACTGTCTCACCCGAGTGCTGAAATCTTTCCTGCACCATTCTGTTACCGTAAGCATGACCAAGTACCATCAATGTCATTGCCAGAGACTCTTCCACGCAAACTCTTCTGGTACCATTATATCCATACTAGCGCAGTGTATTACACAATTGTCCAAACACATAGCTTGACATTCTAAAATTTCTTCGACATTTCTTCTCATTTCCAGTTAATATATATTGTACCCATTCTAAGCTTGTTTGTATATTCGTATGCAATGGTACTTTGGTCATATAGGTCTCCACGTAAACTAGACATGCACACCCGCCTAGATATGCTGCGAGTTCAAGGTCGTCGCTCAGGTCAAACTCTGCGTCCCTGCATATGGTACTGACTTTAATTGCATGTACATATATTCATGTGATACTATAATATGTAGGCTAAAAACAAGTTGTTAAATTTTATTGAACATTTATTAGTAGTAGGCTCAAACTATGGTCGTACCAATAAATTAACAATCCTAAGCATATGCTTTTACGATTTCATCCAAGATTTCTCAAAATTGTAGATTCACATCTAGAGGGGAAAGTATAGAAACTCACTGGTGCTGGGAATCACATGAGTCGTTTAGCAAATCCATCCTTTTGTATACCTTGAGACTGCTTTACAGCTATTAAACAATGATCTACTAAATAATATTGAGCTTAAAATTCAGAGCCTCAAAATCTGTATACCAAAGATTAAAGTAAAATAAAAAATAGAGAGAGATTATAGTTTTATGTAACAATTTCAAAGTAATGTCTTAGCTTAAATTCGATGACTAAAAAAGAGAGAAAAATTTAGCAACATAAAGAAATAGGTGTTTATCCAATTTAGTTTCTTCCATATATCAGAAATTCAAAGTGACAAGTAGCTGAAATTTAACACTACGATTTTTCATTTGCCTAGTTTACCCTTAATTGAATTCACCCTTAGATTCATCTGCAGCAAACCAGTTTTTTTTTTCTACAGAATTGCTTTTCTGCAGCTAAAAAAACTGGTTTGTTGCATGCTGAAAAAAAAAACTGGTTTGCTGCAGAAAAGCAATTCTGCAGAAATTTTCTGCAAAAAAGCAATTCTGTAGCTAAAAAAACTGGTTTGCTGCATGCAGAAAAAAAAACTGGTTTGCTGCAGAAAAGCAATTCTGCAGAAAAAAAAACTGGTTTTCTGCAGAAAAGCAATTCTGCAGCTAAAAAAACTGGTTTGCTACATGCAGAAAAAAAAAATTGGTTTGCTGCAGAAAAGCAATTTTGCAGAAAAAAAAAACTGCAGCAAACCAGTTTATAATATCCATGTCCATGACTATTCTTAAAATTAAGAAAGGGTGTATATATTCTAATTAGAAGAGTAAAACCAATTGGTGGAAATAACTTTCATGGAAACAATAATGTAAAGCTATAGTAGATATAGACCATTTGGCATTTCACACCAAGAACTATGTGAACCACGAAAAATTATCATATACATTAGCTGCATGCAACCAGTATCTCACGGTTAGTGAAGACTACACACTTGTGGATCCCACATATTGTGACACGTTGGTTATATATAGTTGATGCACAAGATACAACCTTTGCGAGGGAGAAAGATATACATACCAATAGTGCATCTACCATTCCTGACTCCAACAGCTGATCTCTTGCAGCCAGATTAGCATTAGCTGATGTGAGTCTTTTGGATTCTTTTTCAAACTATTGAAATCAGTTTTATATTCCCTTAACTTGGCAAGAAGGGTTGCCTTTGCACTAGGTGACAAACTCCTTGCCTCAAGATCCATTTTCTGAAGCTGTTCAAATTCGAGAAAAATCACATTAGCAATCTGATGAGATATTTGAAAAAAAAAAAAAAAAAAAAGAAGAAGAAAAGAAAAGGAGAATTAATAAGTCACAGCAATAGGCTTCTTTATTACCAAACCATCCGCATCATCTAATCCAGTTTTTATTTCGGAAATTTCTGCTTCTTTTGCTCTGCCAGTCAAGAATGCATAGAACCATCAGTGAAGGAAATAATTTAACAGTTTAGGCATATTTTAATACGTACAGTACAAAACCCAATAGTCTCACAACCAAACAAAAGCAAAAGGTAATTATATTCAACTTCACATGCAGACTACAGTAAAAAGTTCCATTTTCCATGCACACAAACTAACAACACCACAGACATGACTCCTACATTCTAACAAACTAACCATCTTCCAGTTTTGTTCTCCATCAGCATGTTTAGCATTTACTCAACTCATCATTATGAATATTCTAGGCTTATAATATTTTATATACATTTTTTCTTACAACAAGTGGGAAATTCAAATCCAAGTTCTCCATATTTTTTGCTGCAGAATTGCTTTTCTGCAGCAAACCAGTTATTTTTTTCTGCATGCAGCAAACCAGTTTTTTTTGCTGCAGAATTGCTTTTCTGTAGATATGTAACTTAGTTCAAGTACCATAGATAATGACCGTGTGGGACAAGCCAAACGATTTAGTTAGGCTGAACAAGTATCCAAAATTCTTCCTAAGCACCAACTACAACTTTTTATTGATTTCATTTAGGTTATGATGTCTTAAAATTTTAGATTTTGAAGTCAATTTCCTCTTGAAACCTATTCTCTGAACAATAAAGCTTCAATGGATTTTTTTTCCCCCTGATAATTGAAGTTAAAAATTTTAATCAAGTTGTTTAACTCGTTTTGACTGTGCTATAACTGTAAAATCAAAGAAGGTATCTCATCAGTATCAAACCAAAAGTTAACGAGAATACTGTTTTAATAAATTAATCTAGATACAAATTAAACCACTTGGGTTTATTGATATTGCCTGTACATATGCATTGCAAGGATAACAAATAAGCAAAACTTCTCTCATTGCTTCCATAATCACAAATTATGCAGAGCTTGCCGTGTGGTGAGAGAATTGATCACCTTCAACCTACAGACAACAGAAATTCAGACACAGTTCAATGTGGCAGATTAGTGGTTTTGGCAGCATCTCTCTTGTAGCATACCTGAAGGAACCTTGCATCCTAGGCAGTCATGCATTTACTTCTACGAGTCAGGCTTCTACGTGAGAAAATGATCAATCATATGACAAATGACATCTGCACCTTCTATATGCATGCTTTGGTTTTTGATCTGTAAGATGCCCAGAGTAGCAATTTGATCCTTTAGAATGACAAAAGTGTTCCACAATTCTTTAAAATAATGTGGGTGTCCAGTGAAAGATCAGTGCTTCCAAAACAGCTAATCAGCTGTTTCTGAAGCACATGAACTAAAAAATGCATAACAAAAGGCAATCAAAAATTTAAGTTCGGCATTGCAAATTTGTTCAAGTCAAAAACCATGAACAGCTGTTTATGCTCTCTTATTTCCTTTTTATTTCTCCACATTTGAGCACAATGTTTAGTTTCCATTTTTGTGTGATCGTTACAAATTAACTATGTATGGTTACATAATACACTTCGTCAGACTAGTAGGTTGTTCTCTTCAGCATGGTTTTGAGTGCTTTCTGTCATTCTTGACTTCAGCTTGCATCTACTATCTAGTGTCAAGTAATTTTTATTTTTCTTCAAGAGTATGATTTTCTTTTCTTTTCTTTTCCTTTTTTGAGTTCTAATGTGAAAGAACTTCAGCTTTGACAAGCCACAAAGTAATACCTAGAGCCATGTCTAGCACATATTTACACAATAGATTAACAGGATCCAAACAAACTTTAGAATTCCATTTTCCTATAAGGCTCCTCTTGTTTCTATTAGGATCATCTTCCAAGGGACAGAAGTACCTAATACGTCAGTCACCATTGCAATGAGTCTATCTTAAGGTGGGCAAGACATCTGTCTTGGCACAGGTTTAATGTGGCAGGTCTACCAACTAGGCCCGCTGATGTAAGAAAAAAAAAATCCTTTTGACTTGGATAATATACAATTCATTTACAATGGTTGAATGAGGGGGAAAGAGAAAGGGGAGGGGGGGGGGGGGGAGATAAAAACCAAGAAGCAGGTCCTGCATTCTATATCCTTGACATGGGAGGGCAGTGGTGAGAAATATTTTCCCTCTTTTTCCTCCTTTCTCCTGCTTATCTCCACATGCTTAGGACAAAAAAAGCATAAAGGATGGAATAACATATAAATGAAAATTTTCCAATTTTAGACCTTCTGTTTTTGCATATAGAAACTGACAACACTGTTATTATCTAAGAAACAATTCCAGCTTTGATATATGTGACCAATAGAAAATACAGCGCCACAAACCCAACAGAAAAATGTAAACATACATATATAGACTTGCAATATACCCACAAGCATGCATAAGTTCATGAGTCTGTGTGGGCGGGTGATTGTGTGTGTGTGTGTGTGCGTGCGCGCACGTGTGTTTTGGGGGGGGGGGGGGAGAGGGGGGGTGTGATACCTAAATGACACTATGAGCAGCAAACCTCTGTCTGCTACTATGAAAGCTGACATCTACTTTCTCCCATGACACACGAGATAGGCCTGTCACCAGTTCCTCTACACATTTAAGTCCAATCAATGAGCTTGTAAGATTGCAAAGACATCAAAAGATACTAATAGAAAACAACTGAGGAAACAAAGCATGCTAGCAAATGATTACATAATAGCCATGAATTGGTTCTCCGACTATCTATGTGAATCTAATCACTAAAAGAAGATGATTTTATTAACGCAGCAATGGTTGAGACAAAAATAAAGCAACAACCTTAGCCTTCACCAATCTAAAATGTTTTCAAGCATGAAATGATGTTTGTCTTCTCATCCTCATTTCCTCCATGAAAGCATTATAACTCACAATAGCAAATGTTTTTAATTAAAATGGTGCTAGATTTAATCCAGAAGCGACCCAGAATTCCAGTTTCTGGCTAATTAAAAATGCAACAAGATACGGGTAATCCGGCCCATAAATTGATGAAATTACAAAATTTTAATTCTTACATCTAGAATACATTAGGGAATGATCAGGGTTAATGCACTGGAACATACTTAGAGAAACCATAAATTCTCTGAAGGAAATGAAGCTACAATATTTCAAGTGCTGAACTGATTTTTACAACTTTGCCTTTCACAAAATGGAGGGGAAAAAAAGGATTTCTAAATTCTCAGAATGGATAAGAAAGCAAATGTTAGTGTACATAGTCTCAAATCTCTTGAGAGGATGTACTATATACATCCCATGTAATGATTTTGTCAGTCATAATAAGATATTCACTACTTTAAAAAAAAGAAGTGTAAAATAGTGTCAGGTAAAAAAGATACCCAGTAACACACTATCCAAAAATGTAGACCCAGCTCAATCAATCACCCATCCAGCACAGAGAGAGAGAGAGAGAGAGAGAGAGAGATCAACCATATTTTTAGTTGAAGAATTATTCACAGCTGCTTCATTAGCAATACTAGCAAGCCTTTACTTATGATGTAGCCATTGAAAATTGATTTATTAAAAATGATGCAGCTATTGAAAATTAACTTGTTACTACTTTGCAAATTCATCTATTTAAATTTTATTTTTTTGAGGCCCACGTGTGAAATCCAATTGAAATAAAAATCATGTGGTTTTAATAGTATAATTATATGTATCCCACAGTTAAAAACACTTTATTCAAGAAATTAAGGTTAATTTTGTATCCAGGGGCAAAACTTTAATCAATGCAACCCTGCAAATTCCCTGACCAGTTTTTTTAGCTGCAGAATTGCTTTTCTGCAGAAAGCCAGTTTTTTTCTGCAGAATTGCTTTTCTGCAGTAAACCAGTTTTTTTTTTTCTGCAGAATTTCTAGTCTGCAAACCAGTTTCTTGCTGTGGCAAAGTTTGGTTTTTTTAGGGTTGTTATATATATATTTTTTGCATAAAAACTGAGATATTTATTGAAAAGAAACACAGAACACATAAACAGAGTTTTAAAACAAAACAGAGCAGCCACATAGGATTGAACAAAACATGAAACTGACACTACAACTACAGGACAGAACAAAAAGACTCAAAACTAAAAACACCATCATAAACAAAAAGACTCAGAACAACTACAACTACAGGACAGAACAAAAAGACTCAGAAACTGACACTTCTTCTTTCCAATCATAAACAACCATCATCAAATTTTACCACAAATAACAGTGCATAACCATCAAAAACACAAAAAAGTAAGATAAAAGAAGCATTGGACAAACATATATAAATATAGCTCAAACACATAGGAGTGATGAGCATTGTCTTACATACACACCCATAACAAGCATTAGTTTCCTCCAAAATAATAATAATAATAATAATAGTGCAACAGGTACAACACTGACAGTTCGATTACTACACCAAGCCTACACAACCCTATGGAGACAATCTATTGTTACTTCACTACATCATTGATATTCAGGGTGCCTTTGGTACTCTTTTTCTAGCCACTTCAACTGGACGTTCTTGTTATCAGAAAGTGCTTCAAACATGGGCCTACTTTTCTCTTTTTCCATGAAGTAGATGGTGTTGAACATATGAAGGTAATGACCCGAGTACACCCCGGGAAGACTTAACACTAGGTCCAAAATTGCTTTAACTTGAGCAGTTGTTGTGGGAGCAGATGGTGTACGGTTACTTAGACTAGATCTTTCAACAAGAACATTTGAGATGCTCTTCAAAGAGTCGGACATCTCTTGCGCAGCTGAACGCTTTTTTTTTTGGTTTCTTGGAAATTGGCTTGAAAATGTGGACACTAGTTGCCAAGCCTTTCCCTTTATTCACTGCCGGTCCTGCCCTCGACGATGATGGACCTTCAACCTCCATTGCGTCAACATTCACTTCGGGTTCACATTGGGGGTCAACAAATTCTATGCTATTATCGGAGTCCCCAGACCCTTCGTTGGTTTCCGTTGGTATTGGAGCACTCGGGCAAAATGCATTTTTTCCCGTTGCAACTGTGCCTCCAAACATGATGTTCAGGAGGTCACGATTCGGCAAAGCATACAGTTTAAAGGCTTTTGCATCAAGACATGCCTACATGTGGACAGCCAGTAGTTAGAACACAAGAATATTAGTTTTAGCTAGTAAAGTTTTTCACAATTATGTATTGATCAGAACTAACCATAATCTTTCGGTTCCACCACTCATCAGGTGCGTCAAACATCCCACTTCCAGCATCATAACCCAACCCAGTCTCATTGTCCATACACTTGTTATAAATCTTCCACCTTTTTTTCAGATTATCCCATTTGTTTTTAATCTGCGGAAAAGTCACCACTTTTTCCATCTCACCCAACTGCCGAATCACTTCTTTAACCCCAATTTTGGACAAATATCCGGTGGCCCTCCTCTGGCCCTTCATGACTTCAGCAGCACAGAACTGACAAAAAGCTTCTAGTTCCTTAGGGTCTTTCCAGTCAACTCTTTCCTCTTTATCACCACCGTCCATCAATTTCTTCTGCTTAACCATTTTTGCTACAACTTCCTTCTACACTCATTGAGGCATTTCAACAAACAGTTCGGGTGCATACTAATAATCAGTTAGGCATGCCCACATGATAAATGCAAAGTAAACTCACATATATCCAAATACAACAGAGAACCAATGGTATTACACGAAGGATCAAGAAACCTACATACTAGTGTCATGCAAAACACAACAGAGAACCACACACAGACATTGAACACAAAAAACCACAGATTGATGAAGCCTCATGGAAAAGCACAGATCAGAGAGCATGAGAAGTTAGACACAACTTACCTGTGAATGCAGACACCCACAGTGGCGGCAACGATGTCCCAAGCGGAGAGAAGGTGAGCTCGAGCGTTTGTTGAACGGAGGGGATCTTTTCTGTAAATACCGCGTAATGGGTTTGCTTTCATCAACTGGTGTGCTCTGTTTTGATAGCTTTGTGGTTGGTGGGTAGGTGCAAGACATTGAAGAGGATTCGGATAGAGCATTGAAGGGAATTAAAGGCATTCTGCCACGGTAGTTGTGAGAAAAAGCAGAAAGCTTAAGGAGAATGGGAAATAGCTGTTGAGAGGCAACGCACCGTTTTGATCAGAGGTGATTCTCCCAGCTTCTGCGATGAACAAGGGTTCCAAAATCAGGAGTTGAGCGCACCGTTTCATCAGCACACTCCAAAGCAATGAACAGTACGCGCAAGTCTGGCTTGTTATGGGTATTCTTGGTTCAGCTCTTGAAACAGTGCGTAGTGAGAGCTTAATGAAACGGTGCGTACAGAGAATTTCTTTAAATGAAACGGTGCAGGTAGCAGCAACTGCATTTTCTTAAACTTGCGTTTCCTTCAGCGAAGCATGCGCGTGGGTCCCAGCGCAAAACCTGGAACGCAAAATTAAGTGATTTCACGTGCTATCCAAACGAATACAATGTCAACAAAAGATTAATCTAATCCATTTGAATTATGTGCCAAGGGGTTTAAAGTAGATTTCAAATTCACACTAATATTGTGTCAAGTACCTCCAATTTGAAACTATGCTCAACTTGTAGTATAACTAGTTTATTTAAATCTACTTCATATCCATTTGAAACTAATCCAAAGTATTTTACAATTCTTAAACTTAATATCATTAATTCTAATACAAAATTCAATGAAAAACTTATTGATAATACCATATTGCAAAAAACTAATTGTACAATTTCTATAGATTTTCAATATGAATTGAATTTAATAACTTCTTTGTAAAGCAATATAATTATATAAACTAGTCGCATACCCGTACGTTGCGCGTAATAATTTTTTTAGGATGGTCTCATTAAATATTTTATTAATACTATAATTTTAGTTATTAACCATTGGTTTTTCATTAGTTTTTAAGTTAATAAAAACCTTAAATATACCTTTTTTTTTACCTTTATACACACACAAAACTAAAATTTAACAATCAAAGAACAAAATAATAATAATAATAATAATAATAATAATAATAATAATAACTTAAAACACAAAACTAAATCATATCAACCTAAATTAGAGTTCTTAAAAACACAAAAATTTATCAACCTAAAACGGAGATGCAATAAAAAATAAAAATCCACCAAAACATTGAGAGAGAGAGAGAGAGAGAGAACCTTTCTGTGAGAGAAAACTATGCAAAGAATGGAAAAGAGTGACAAATTTATAGTAAGAGGGAAGGGATAAGAAGAGACAAATAAAGGAAGATGAAGGGAAAGATGAATAACAATATTAAAATAGAGTGTAGTGGGGAGATGAAAAGGTAAGGGAAGAAGAAAGGTTGAAGAAAGTATAAATATTTAAAAAATAAGTGAATGTAAAAAAAATTATAGGAAATTTGGAAATAAAAAAGAAATATATATAGATGTTAAAACCGACAAAGATTAATATGTAAAGTCAATAATATATATATATATATATATATTTGTAAAAAAAAATAGGAATAAATAATAAATAATAATTATGTGGTGAATGACATGGCGATAAAGTAACGCAACAGGAGTTCAATAGCAATAAATGTCACGCTTAAGCTTTTAGTAATGTATAGATATAGATAGATAAAACAAAAAGAGAGAGAAAATATAAATAATTTAATGATAAGGAGGATGTGGTTGAATTTCAATATTGAGTAAAATAGAAGAGAAGAAAAAAATAAGAAAAATTAAAAAATATAACAATAAACACTAAATTATCCAAATTATGCTATGTAATGGAATACTATTTTATTTTTATCTACTATCTTTAATTTTTTATAATGTAATTGGATAAAATTTAACAATCAAAGAGCCAAATAATAATAATAATAACTTAAAACACAAACCTAAATCATATCAATCTAAATTAGAGTTCTTAAAAATACAAAAATTTATCAACTTAAAGCGGAGATGCAATAAAAAATAAAAATCCACCAAAACATTGAGAGAGAGAGAGAGAGAGAGAGAGAGAGAGAGAGAGAGAGAGAGAGAAACCTTTTTGTGAGAGAAAACTATGCAAATAATAGAAAAGAGTGACAAATTTATAGTAAGAGGGAAGGGATAAGAAGAGACAAATAAAGGAAGATGAAGAGAAAAATGAATAGCAATATTAAAGTAGAGGGTAGTGGGGAGATGAAAAGGTAAGGGAAGAAGAAAAGTTGAAGAAAATGTAAATATTTAACAAATAAGTGAATGTAAAAAAAATTATAGGAAAATTGGAAATAAAAAAGAAATATATATAGATGTTAAAACTAACAAAGATGAATACGTAAAGTCAATAATTTATTTATATATATTTGTAAAAAAATAGGAATAAATTATAAATAATAATTATGTGGCGAATGACATGGTGATAAGATGGCGCAACAGAAGCTCAGCAGCAATAAATGCCACGCTTCAGCTTTTAGTAATATATAGATATAGATTGGAAATAAAAAAGAAATATATATAGATGTTAAAACCAACAAAGATGAATACGTAAAGTCAATAATTTATTTATATATATTTGTAAAAAAAAAAGGAATAAATTATAAATAATAATTATGTGGCGAATGACATGATGATAAGGTGGCGCAACAGAAGCTCAGCAGCAATAAATGCCATGCTTCAGCTTTTAGTAATATATAGAATAGATATAGATGTTAATAAAACTCATTTTACCCTAATAACAAAATTATGTTATGAGCTCAACAAACTATTCCTACCTTTTTTATTTTTTTCATGAGCAATTTGCTTACTAAACTAATTGGTAACTAACAGAGTTTTTCCCACATAAGTTGGCAGATCTTTGCGCAATCTACTTTTGTGTTATACACTTTCTAGAACAATGAATAAGTGCATGTTGATTGCCATTGCACAATGCACATATGTTATTCAATAAAAATTATTACAAGCTAATTCAACTAGGATGTTAGGTTTTACTTAATTTAGTTGGTGAATTCCACATATAACATGTATACACGTTTTTTCTTCTTCTTTTGTGGAATTATTACACTATTAGTATTGGATTATAAATTTATTATTAGACTATTAGAATTAACTATTAGATTATAAATTTAAGGATTTATTTATTATTTAACTTTGTATTGCATTGATTTTTTTTTTATTTGTATTTAAAAAAAAAAGAAAAAAAAAAGATGTTAAGAAGTATGTCAAAGGTTTGTGTGTGTGTGTGTGTGTGTGTGTGTGTAATCTCATGGCAGCGTAGGTGGCTGTTTTTGGTTTATGGTGTGGGCCAATTGGTTGGGCTTGAGGATTTCATCATGGTGACAGAAACACGGAATGAGTATTTGGGATGTGAGTTTGGCGTGGGCAGGGGCAAAGCCAAGGAAGGCGAGAAGGGGGAAGCACTAAGGTAAACGACTAGAATATTTCTTGAAAGCTATATGAAAGTTTAGTTGAATTTTTTTATGGAATTGGACAGATTGAGTTTGACAAAGAAAAATAGAAATGTTAATAAAATTATATATTTATCCTAAAATTAATGAGAAGATAAATAAAAATAGAAGGAAATGTAAATGAAGAGAAAAAGAAAGATACGAGAACAAAATGAAAGATAGATTTAAACTATCCTAAGCAAAATAAGTGTATGGATTATCATAGCCCATATAGGGGGGGCTGGGAAATAAATTATTTTTTTATGTTTTTGGTAAAGATTAAGAAGTTCACAAGTTATCAAGAACTTTGTAGTTCATTTGATTAACACCTTCTAATGTTTTTAATGGAAATATCTATAATTAAAATCTCCTATTCCCCAATGTAACTATCGAATTATCAAAAAAAAAAAAAAAAAAAGACAAGTTTGTTGTTTGTTGTCTATGAATCTCCTCCTTTTCAATTCTTGTTTTTGCCCCACCGTGTTTTTGTATGTGTCATTCATTCTTGGAAAGGGTTATTCGTTCTGACCCATTTATCAATTGACCAATCATCTCGTCAAAACCAGCATATTGTATATGGGATACATAAGATACTGTTTGTTTATAGCCAAGCCTTATTTGTTTACAACCCTTAGATTTCAAAACAGTGTCTCAGCAATTAAAGGGGGACAAGACAACAATGTCCTATACGAATAATGATTAATCTGATTTTACTTTTATCCACTGCAATTAATTGTAGTTTTGACTATTCTGGGATTTAGCACTAGTTGAATTGCCAACACAATCGTAATTTGCTTTTAATCTTAGCACAACGGAGTAAATCTAAATTGCCATTATGCTTGGACAACTCTTTTATAATTAGACATAATAGACTCTTTTGTACGAACAGTCCTTTCTTTTTCACTCTCTTTTGACTCCTTTCTAGATGTTTATTTCATAAGAGCCTCCTCTCTTTTGCTAATATTCTTAGAGAATTCTCCAATCTTGTTAGCTTATTTTCATCCAAATTCATTGCTGTTCAGGGTCAGCAATAAGACAAATGCATACTAAAAGTACAAATATATGTTCTTAGGGATGGCAATTTTTGCCCGACTCGCGGGTACCCGACCCGGCCCGACCCTAATGGGCCGGGTTTTACCCGATCCGATTAGAAATAAGGTCGGGTATGAGTTTTTAAAAAAAAAACCCGAAGTGGGTTCGGGTCGGGTCCGAGTTTTATCAAAAAACCCAATCCCAACCCGAAACCCGCCCCATTTAAAAACCCAGTATCTAAATTACAAAAATACCCTCAGTATATATATAAACCTAAATCTAACCCTAACCCAGTAATCCCTCATTTCCATTTTCTTCAGCCTCCCTCACCTCACTGCTCCCTCCCTCACCCTCAGTCTGATCCTCCTCATTCGCCTCAGTCCGATCCTCCTCACTCGCCTCCCTCGCCTCAGTCCGATCCTCCCTCGCCTCAATCCGACCCTCACTCATTTCAGCCTCCCTCGCCTCAGTCCGATCCTCCCTCGCCTCAGTCCGACCCTCACTCATTTTAGCCTCAGTCCGACCCTCACTCCGCCGCCGTCGTAACCACTCTGTCTCAGTACCACCCTTGATGTTTTAGGGTTTATCGGCAGATGGAGGAGGAGATAATGGCCATTTGGGTTGGGATTCCTGCTTACGATAGCGCTATGGAGAACATTGCCAAGGGTGGGTTGTTGGAGTGGGTAGTAAAGTTCCGATCTGCAATATTTCCTTTTGTTTTCTGTTTGGTTCTCAAGAAAAACAAAGAGGAAAGTATAGTGGGAAAAACAAAAATTCGTCTGCTACTTCTTACTGGCTTTGTATTATAGTTTCATTTCATTTTGTACTTATTTTCGTTTTGCCTGAGTTTTACTGCACTAAAGCTCTTGTGTTTGTTGAAATGTCTATGATATTTATTATATATTCTTTTTCAGTTTGGTTGCTATGAAAATGAAAGTGTATTCAGAAAATAATTAAGACTTCTCTGTGATGGTTTTAGTTTGTTGATCTTACTTTTGGTTGCTGGTAAAGCAAAGGAACTGAAAAGGATATGTGTTGCTGGTAAAGCAAATAAAATTTGGGCTTCAAATTTTTTTTGTTGGGCCACGAATTGGGCCCAATCCTTTAACAAGGCCTGCGGGGCCCGGCTGGGGCGGGTCTGGGCCCCGAAAAAAAACCCAGTACCCTAAACGGGCCAGGTCCAGGCCACGGGTCTTGCCTCGCGGGTCGGGTCCGGGTATGAAAAAACCCGGCCCGAACCCGACCCGTTGCCATTCCTATATGTTCTAAGTTGAAACTGGGTCATTGAATTATATTACACCTTGGTGTTCTAAAGTTGCATGTGGAGTCATGAAATTGTCACCAGGAATGGTGTTACCATAGAAATTGGCAGCCTTATTATGGTTGAAACACGCAGTTAAAAGTTAGAAACTTAGTTGGATTCCATTGGCTGCTCAATAAACAAGTTTCTAAAACTGACAATCCCAACAATATATGATCTATCAGATTCAGTCCAGCCCATTGAGCCCAAGCCCCAAAGAAGAAGTCGGTGAGATTTAATAATTGGTTAAACAATTATACCTGAATCACAATTGATGTATCACAACAAAACACACAGACACACACAGATTGTGAACATGTTTAACAATCCCCAGGCGTGTAGCGTGGTGATATTTGTTTATGGGACTCGTTTACGTAAGTTGGCCTTAAAGATAGTCCCCAGGGCCTGGGCGCGTAGAGTTATAAACTTGGGCTAAACATATTTTGGTTTAGAGAAAAAAGAACCTCAACAAAATTTTAGTTAGAAAACCGTAACACATTTTTTTTTTTTTTTTTGGGATAAAAAATTAAGTTAATTTGGCACCCACAATGAAACAGCCACACATATGGGGTGCATTTGTGAATTGCTTAAAACAGTTTTGCTTTTTACTTTCTATCTCGTTTTTTTTTTCTTTTTTTTCTTTTTTTCAAATATTCTAACTTTTTGTTTTTTTTTAAATACACTAAGTTTTTAACTTTTTATAACACATTTATGATTTAACATAAAAGTTACTAAAAATCATATCATTTAATAAAAACTACAAAAAGAAGCAAAAATCAAACACACACACACTTGAGGCCATTGTGAGACCTATTAACCGTTTGAAGTCTTTGTTAATTTGGACTTTGTTTGATAAGTCTTGGGCTTAGGGATTTACACATTGTACTTCTTCTTCCTTTTTTTTTTTTTTTTTTTTTTTTGTAATTCTAAAACTCTGTTAAAATTTCTATTTGAGTTACGCGTAATTGTTTTAGGTGCTTTTGTGTTCTCTACCATGAACATAGATACTAGTTTCTTTCTTAATAAAATTTTTGCTACTTATAATAAATAAATAAAAATTGGAATATGTGTGTTGTACTACTGATGTTGACTTTTTAAAAATATCTTTTACCTTTTTGTATGCAATCCCTTTGTGTTTTATTTTACCTTTTTTTTTTAAATATGCAATTAGCTAATTTTTGTCTCAAAAATATAAAATGGTCCTCTAAACACCTTACGCGAGCATTTATTGGATCTTAAAATATTCAACTTTTTATTTTTTGGTAAAAAAAAAATATTCAACTTTAGTAGTTTATATCATGAAACCAACTCTCAGATTTAATGCATTGATATAAAACTAGGTTTGATTTTCATTGACAACTAATACAAGACTGTTATAAGACCTATTATTTTTATTTTCCTACAGTTTCAGTTGAACTTTCTATCATTGCATGTAATATTTGATGGTTAAGGAGAAGATATCTCTTATTACAAATATACAAAATCAGCCATATGCTTTATCCAATTCTGGTAGTCTAACTTCTTACCCATTCAAGTCACTTTTGTGTGTGTGTGTGTGAGGAACATGTAACTAAAATTTGGCTGTTGAGAATTGAGATGATTCAAATTTTATAAGGCAAGAAAAATAATCATGGTATATTATAGTCATTAAGTAATGCTAAGGTTACAATAAATTTTTTTACATAACCTTTACCACATCCATGTTTCTTAAATAAAAAAACATTCATAAAATTGTAATTTAAACATTCATCTATTATATTCTTCAAATTCACCAATAATATTTATTATCACGTTAGTTTGTAAAGTTTACTTAATAATATTGGTAATATTTCTTAATATTTTCTTTTTGTCTTTTGCGAATTTTTTTTTTTTTTTTTTTTGAGAATCATTTTTTGTGAAATAAACTTACTTAAAAATAAAAAAAAATTGTTACAAGGGCGAATATTGAGTACTTTAATAAACTGTTCCTTTTGCTTTTGTGTGAAAGCAATTGAAGAAATTTTGCCAATCAGATCCCCACCCCTTTTTGTTCAAATCCAGCAAATGTGCTATATCGCCTCTTCAATCCCTTCCTTCACCGATCTGAAATCTCCATGAATCACAGTACTGTTCGCCTCCTTACTGCAAAACCATCGGTCTTTGGTTTGGTTTGCAGACTTGGCAGCGGCGTGGTTCAAAGTGGCGGACATTTGGGTTGACGTTGGGTCGGTGGACGTTTGCTTGTTATTTTGTAGCAACCATAGTTAATTGTTATTCCTAAATACAAATTCTCTGAAGCTATATAGAATTTCCTACAAGTTATTGTTAGTAAAATGTGAGGCTGAACTTTTCTTCCAAAAGATGTCTACTATTTTGCTTAAATAATACCTGATATGCCAAAACTATTAACTTTGCTGCATTCCAAGTATGGAGAAATCATCTTAGATGGAGGGGAAAGTTGTGGCCTTCAAAATAGTCTGTCAGGGCAACTATGCAGTCTCAGAGAAGATAAGAATCCACAGAAGCAGGTAGCCAAACCAAGAAATGTTGGTTTTCCTATGATTTTGTAATCAATTAAGTCGTTTTATTTTTGTTTACTTCTCTTATGTGCTATTAATGCTCTTTTGGCAGTGGACCCACTGGAGCATCGGAGATATGATGTCACCATCCATGTAGAAATCGTTCCTTCACTCATCTGTTGACCTGAGAAATATTGTAAGAGTTTCAATCTTGTATATCCTTTGAACCACTATACTTTCAGAATATGGTGTATGTGTCTAACAAGATTAGGATTTATTAAAGTCATGTATTTTGTGAAAGTATTCTACTGAATGTCAGACATTTACAAAGGAATTAAAAGTATGTACTATTTATTCATTTGAATTGCATGCAAATTTTCTGACAAGCATGTGAAGGCGACAGATTTCTTTAACCTGAAAAGGGGGAAATGGTATGTACTATTTATTCATTATCATGGTTTAATTTCTGTGTAACCTTTGATGGTTTGTTACATATGTAACTCAGCATTTCATTTACTGTTGCAAATAATGAATTGCATATGTTTGTGTAATCTTTTAGTTTTCCACTCTATAACTGATTAGTGAGCTCTGAAGATGCAAAAGCTGGTTAAAGTTGAAATAGTAGAGCAACTCCAGAATTCATTTTATAACCCTGTTTGTGGATAACGGGGATGGTTCATAGACTGTCTATTTCTAGTGAAGATGTTGGCACTTACAAGAAGGGTGGGTCACTACTCTGGACATTAGTAGTCAGAAATTTAACATTAGCCTTGTCAGTTCTAATTTTTGGACTGAGTGTTGATTTGATCTAAATTTGGGCCTTTATTTTATTTTATTTTTGTTCCATTATTTATAGTCTTTGAGAGATGGAATGAGGTTAAGGAACAAATTGACATTCTTTTGGAGCACTGGTTCATTTGCTCGTACCAAGCCCTAAAGTATATGATTATACTCAAACTTTCATTTGCTTGTACCAAGCTTTAGGGCATGGTTTTTGAGTGATGCATGTCTACAAATTTTGTGAATTTCATTCTGCCGCATTATTGCAATTTCCTTTTGGTCATATTTGAATCAATTTTTCCTCTTTTTGGTGTACACTCTTCCTTTTTTTTTTTTTTTCTCTTATGTGCAGATGCAAATAGTCTTTTATTCTCCAGTGGGGTTCAATAACAATAGTTTAATAAATATTGGGTGGTAATTTAGAGAAGCAATGCTTTCAACATCTTATTCTCAGGTACCTTCACTCTTACACTCCTACATTCTTTTTGGGAATCTTATTTTCTTTTCTTTTTTATTTATTTTAAAATTTTGGGAGTTTTTCACTTTTTGGAATTAAATACTTAAATATCTATACTGTGTTTTTGTTTGATCATGTTCTTGCTTGTACACAATCAATACAAGTTCAACTTTTAATGCCATTGTTATAACTTAGGCACAGAGCAATCGTTACAAAAGTTAATCGGAACAAATTTTTGTCATGACTATGGAGATATTTTTCTTACAAGATCAAAAACCCAATTGCTATAAAGGTCAGTATCGTGTTTTGGATCATCCAGTTACTCCAATGTGGTGGAGGGAACGTGTCTTGCTCACCTGGTGTTTGACGAAATGGCCAACTTCTTTATGTTTATTTTATTTACCTTTGAACTTAAGTTTAGCCTATTAGGATTGTTGTTTCGTACCTCTCAAATGGCCACAACATTTAATGTATTGTCACATTTACTAAATTTAATTTTTAGTCCTACAAGCAACTTGCTAAATTCTTTACTGAACCTACCAATCTGGATGCTGGCGCTAACCTTGAGGTGAGTTTTTCTCTATTTGATTTAGTATGTTTGGGTTCTTGAACAGCGTTTGAGCTGGTTGTTGGTGTTTATGTTTGTTTAGTTGTTGCAACATTGGTCAATTCCTGATGATATGACCATTTTGGGGCTATGGATGGTGTTTGGAGGTGTATCCTACCCTTTTGAAAAGAGGCCTTAGAAACCTTGTCTTAAATTGCATCAATTAGAAAATATACAAGTAGTTTAGGCTCATAAGTTTAAAATGAAGCATTGTTTTTGGTAAATTTACTTGTTATTTTGTGGCAACCATTATTAATAGTTATTCCTAAATAAATTTTTTTTTTGAAGGTATATAGAATTTCAAGTAATTGTTAGTAAAATTTTAAGCTGGACTTTTCTTCTAAAAGATGGATACTGTTCTGCTTAAATAATACCTGATATGCCAAAAATATTAACTTTGCTGGATTCCAAGTATGAAGAAATCATATTAGATGGAGGGGAAAGTTGTGGCCTTCAAAATAGTTTGTCAGGCCAACTATGCATTCTTAGAGAAGATAAGAATTCACAAAAGCAGGTAGCCAAACCTAGAAAGGATGGTCTTCCTCTGAATTTATAATCAATTAAGTCAATTTCTTTTTGTTTACTTCCCTTATGTGCTATTAATTCTCATTTGGCAGTGGACCCACTGGAGCATTGGAGATATGATGTCACCATCCAGGTAGAAATTACTCCTTCACCTATCTGTTGGCCTGAGAAATATTGTAAGAGTTTCAATCTTATATTTCCTATAAAAAAATATACTTTAGATTATGGTGTATATGTCTAACAAGTGGGATTTATTAAAGTCCTATATTTTGTGAAAATTCTTCTAAATGTCTGAAATTCACAAAGGAATTAAAGGTATGCACTATTTATTCATTGAATTGCATACAGTTTTTACGACACGTATTTGTGGAGGCGACAGATTTCTTTAACCTGAAAGGGTGAAAAGGTTGTGAACAATTCTATAATGGTGAAATTTATATATAACCTTTGATATGATTTGTTACATATGTAACTTAGCATTTCTTTTATTGTTGCAAATGATGAATTGCATATATTTATGTAATCTTTTAGTTTTCCACTTTATAACTGATTAGTGAGCTCAAAATTGATTAAAATTGAAATGGTAGAGCAACTCAAGGATTTATTTTATAACCCCGTATGTGGGTGACAATGCTGGGTCATAGACTGTCTATTTCTAGCGAAGATGTTGGCACTTACAATAAGGGTGGGTTTATCTTCGATGGAATGGTCTAAGATGGGGGAGTTAGATGGACAATAGAAGCAAGGGATAGAGTATATTCACTATTGCTTGAAGCAGAATGCTTTGAAGAAACAGAGAAATCTTATACTGGATCTGATTAATTGATTAAGACAAGAATAATGGAGAAGAAGATCCATACTTATCTTGAGTCTTTCTACTTAGCAGATTCATTCAAGTTTCGATGCTGCAGTGAGCTTTCTAATCTGAGATTGGAATAATATTGATTTAAGGAAAATTGAGTGGGCATGAGAAGAATGGGTGGTGGAATGACTGTAAAGGAATGACTGGTTTGAGGGAGTTCCCCCTCGAAGAATTGCTTTTTTGGTTTAAAAGGTCAATTTTTTTTTTTTAACTGAAAAAACTTTTTTGAAAACCAAAACAGGCAAAAAACAGAACAGCAATGTGACTGCCAATAACTTGCTGACATGCCTCCTCCAAGGTTACATTTACAACAGCAGATGGGCTATTCCCTAAATCAAAAGATTCAAAAATAGAATTAAGCATAGACCATCTAGCTAATGAGTAGGCTGCTCTGTTTGCAATGTTCATGAAAGATTCTTATCAATTTTTTGCAACCTGCTCATAAACCATAGATTTGTTCTAAAAAACAACTTGGTTTCTACACTTCCATACCCATTCAATTACCAGAGCACCAAACCTGCTCATAAATATCAATGATGAAGCTCTTGAGCTTATGAGTATTGCTTGGCTTAGTTTCACTTAAAATTTTCAAATTGAATGATGTGGGTATATATATTTTCGTTATTATTAAGCTCTTTTGAAAGCAACACTGTAGTTGTTTGAGACAGATAATACTCGAAACTTTAAGCTATTGGCTAATGTTAGCACAACAATGCTATTTGCACATTTTGTTGCACGCCTGTTTTCACACTTGACCTCTAGGCCTTCATTTTTATATTAAAACAGAGATCACATTTCCATGAAATTCAGAACTGTTCTCATTTTCCTGTGTTACTCATGTTAACTCATTTTGTAATAATTTGGTATATAGTCTCTCTCATAATCAAGTACAAATGCTATAAGATGCTACACTTATTTATGTTGGGACCCTTTTTTCCTCCCTTTTGTTTTCTTCCCAATTACTTGTGTTTAATTGAACTTCTTCATGTAATGGCTTCCTGTCCCATGTCATCTTGTAGGTCACTACTTTGGACATTAGTAGATGTAGAGTAACCATTTGCCATGGCAATTCAAATTTTTGGACCGGAGTCTTGGTTTGATCTAAATTTGAGCCTTTATTTTATTTTATTTTTGTGCCATTATTTATAGTCTTTGAGAGATGGAGTGAGGTTAAGGAACCAATTGGCATTCATTTGGAGCATTGTTAATACTTTATGTTGCCTGTACCTAAGTTATCAAGTTTTGGAGTGTAAAGGGAAAAAGGTTCGAGCTGCGGGGTTAGCAGCATGTTGTAATTATCTATTAAAAAAAAAAAAAAAAAGTTATCAAGCTTTGGGGTATGGTTTTTGGGTGATGCATTTTTACAAATTTTGAATTTTATTCTGCCACATTATTGTAATTTCTTTTGGTAGGTAGAATTGTTGTAATTTCCTTTCAGTCATATTCAAATAAATTTTTCCTCTTTTTGAGTTACACTCTCTTCCTTTATTCTCAAATATGTGGGTGCAGATGGTCTTTTATTCTCTAGTGGGGTTTATTAACAATATTTTAATATATTAGGTGGAAATTTAGAGAAGCATTTCAACATCTTATTCTCAGGTACTTTCATTCTTACACTCTTAAGTTAAGTTTTTTAGGAAATCTTATTTTCTTTTATTTATGTATCTTTAAGTTTTGGGCATTTTTCACTTTTTAAAATTAAATCTCTATACCTTGTTTTTGTTTGTTCATTTTTTTGCTTGTACACAATCAGTACAAGTTCAACTTTTAACGCCATTGTTATAACTTAGGCAAATAGCAATCGTTACACAAGTTAAGTGGATCATATTCTTGTCATAAATATGGAGATCTTTTTCTTAGAAGATCAAAAACCCAATTGCTGCAAAGGTATGTATCGTGATTTGGATCAACTAATTACTCCAATGTGGTGGAGGGAATGCGCATATTGCTTACCTGTTGTTTGATGAAATGGCTGTCTTCTTTGGAACAGCTTTGGCCGCACTTAAGATTGTACTCCATTAAGCATTATTTTGTTTAGAATAACAAAAAATGTGACAAGTGCATGCAAGTCATTCCAAACCTGTTTTATAGTTGTGCACAATTTAGCTTCTTTCTTCATAAATCTTGTGTTAAATTACCTAGAAAAAAGAAACATCCACTCACTCACCTCCCGAAGACACGCTATATAAGACTGATTGTATTACTTCAATCTGCCTTCAAAGGATAAGTATTAAAATGTCCAAGCATTTATTCTTCTTGTTATTAAAGTCTTCAAAATGCTTTTCACGTACTGAACTAGGAGTAGATCAGCTCTTGTGAATTTCATTCAATTGTCTTCAAAATAAAGATTAATAAGCTTCATATTCTCACATCTGGGATGGAATTTGAATTCCTTGCAACCAAGAATCCTTTTTTTAGCACCTGAGTTAGGAGTGCAGCAACAAATAAGGGGACAATGGATCCCTTTGTCTCATCCCCTTGGCTCCTCGAAAATAACCAGCTAGTCCTCCATTTATAGTCACATTGTATGTAGGAGTGGTAATAAAATCCACAGCTTTTAGGCACTAAAAAGTAAACTACCATTCCAGATTTACCATTGAATCATAAGCTTTCCTAATTTCCACCTTGATGGTACATCTGTCTTGGTCTTATTCTCTATGGTAGAGTAGTTCTTAACAATTTCATGAGCTAATATTTTCTGCTATATTCCTACCAGGTACAATGGCAGTTTGGTTGGGGCTAATAATATCATTCAAGCATGCTTTAAGTCTTAGTCAAGTTCTTTGTGATGCACCTGTAAATTATATTTCAATAAAAAAATTGGTCTATACTTCCCCCATGGCAAACACTTGAATGATTGCTCACTTTATGGACAAAGAGTAATAATTGTTGCATTCACCTCTCAAAGTAACCTACCTGAATTGAAGAATGATTGGATGGCATGGACTACATCTGAAGGGATAACAGGCCAAGTATTTTTTTAAAAACAAGATGTGAACGCATCAGGGCCTGGGGCCTTCTCTCCATCCAAAGAAAACATAGTCTGCTGGATCTCCAAACTTGGAACTAGCATTTGCAAATTTTTCTTTGTGATCTATTGCAATTTGGAAGTGTAGAACCTGCTGAAAGTTTCCCCATATTTCGTGAGCCAAATGCCCCTCAAAGGTGCCTAACAGATTTTAATAATAGTACCCTGAACAAAACTTGGCTCCAAACATGTTTGGAGTTATTTTTCCCAACCCATTACGTTTTGGTTTATAAGACTATTCATGTGTATTTTTTAAACAAGTCACACGACTCATTAACTAAAGTCATTTGAATAAAATTATACGTGGATGGTCTCTTCAATTTCCACATAGTGGATTGAAAAAAGATGGCTCCAAACATGTTTGGGGCCAAACTTCCATCTTTTTTCCACTTACAACAAATCTAATTATTTCACATGTTGAGGATCTGTTATCTTTTTCCTCTTATCATCCTTCAGAGAAAGTATTGAGCTTTCAACATATCTTATTTTTTAACTGCTTGATGAAAGAATGCAGTATTGTTATCCCTAATTGAGCCTACTATTTCTAGATGTTTGTTTCATAAGAGCGTCCTCTCCTCTGCTGAGGCTCTTATAGAATTCTCCAATTTTAGAGCATTATCATCAGGTGTGCTAAATGTGTCAAATGCCAAATATTTGGCACATTTAGCACACCAAATACAAAAACAACCTCCCATGAGGTGTGCCAAATGTCTCAAAAATATGAGACATGCTACAGTACGCTCTCATATTTGAGAGCATACGGTCAACAATGCCATTTTACTGTTTGCATTATTTAATTCTTTTTTCTCTCTCTTCCTCTCAGTTCTCTCTCTTTCTCGGGCATTCTGAAGCCATCTCTCTCACTCTCTCACTCTCTCTCTCTCTCTGGGGCACTCTCATCTCCGTCTCGCCTCGCCCAGGCTCACCGCCACGCCCACGCCCACGCCGTCTCGCCTCGCCCAGGCTCATCGCCATGCCCACGCCCACGCCGTCTCGCCGTCTCGCCTCGCCCAGGCTCATCACCACGCCCACACCCACGCCATCTCGCCGTCTCGCCTCGCCCAGGCTCATCGCCGTCTCGCCATGCCTAGGCTCGCCACTGATCATCGCCGTCTCGCCACTGATTTGGTGGATTTGGGATGTGGGTTTGTTTAATTTGGTGGATGTGGGTTCGGTGGATGTGGGTTTGTGCGCCGGTGGTGCGTTCGGTGGATGTGGGTTTGTGCGTGGGCTTGTGCGCCAGTGGTGGGTTCGGTGGGTTTGTGCGCCGATCTCTCTGGTTGTGTTTTTTTTTTTTTTTTTTTTTTTTGAGGTGGCGTTGGTGGATGTGGGTTTGTGCCGGTGGTGGCTGTCGGTGTTGTTGCGGCAGTGGTTGTTGGTGGCCGTTGTTGCGGCAGTATAGGTTGTGCCGTTGTTGTCGTCGTTGCCGATGAGGATGAGAATGAGAATGATAGGGAGAAATTTTACTGAATTTTTTTTTTTTTTAATGATATTTTAATGGAAATGGATATATTATTTTAATGTATGGGATTGAAAAATAGAACACCTGATAAATGAGATGTTGTAAAATGATGTTGTAAAATAGTAAAGTAGGTTTTTTATGTGTCAAAATGGCATTTTTTATGCAACAGCTGATGAGAATGCTCTAAAATGCAGCATCAGTGGTTGGGCTGCAAAATTCACAGTATTCTCTTTGAGTCTAACTCCTCCAGCTCATAATTGACAGTTATGCCCTCACCCACATTCCTATCAACTTTACCTGCCGACAACAATGATTGATGTGGCAAAGCAACTTTTGATAATTGATCAGTCTATCTTTTGTCTTGTTATCTTATTTTCATCCAAATTCATCGTCTTTTCTGTCTGCAATAAAACAAATGTATACTTGAAGTACAAATATATGTTCCAAGTTGCAACTGTGTCATTGAATTATATTACACCTTTGTATTTTAAAGTTGCAGGTGGAGGTACGAAATTGTCACCAAGAATGATGTCACTATACAAATTGGCATCGTTATTATGATTGAACACGCAGTTAAAGGTTAGAAACTTAGTTGGATTCCATTGGCAGCTCAATAGCAATACATTAGTGGCCCTTTGAAATACTGCTGAAGCAGGAAAAAAACATTTATGTTCATGATGGTTTTTCATACACTGATTCAAGTTTCCCAATCTTAAGATTATATATGCCTAAGACGGTGTGGTACTCTTCACCAGTTTCAAACTGAAAAGTGAGCATATCTGCCCAATAAAACCAAAAAAATTTCTAAAACAGACAATCCCAACAATATGGTTGATCAGATTCAGTCCAGCCCAAGCCCCAAAGAAGAAGATGGTGAGATTTAATTAGACAATTATACCTGAAGATAGACACACAGAGATTGTGAACAAATTTAAAAATAGGTCCAGATGGTTCTCAAATATTTAACGTGACATAGAGGCACCTGGTAAAATCCAACTCAACTCCCTGCTTTCACAGAAATCCAGAATAATTTTTTGGGTAACAGTTTTCCCCCTTGTGATTTGGCCATGTCACAATTTAGTCCACAAAATTTCTTATGTTGCATTTATACAACTAAGGTTGGACCAAAACGAAATCATTAGGGTTTGTTCTAATTCTAAATTAATAGATTTTATATTTTGTGGACAAATTGACCCTAAATTATCCAAGTTTAGTAGTCTGATTTGGTAGATGAGCCATGCATGCAATTAAAAAAGCATGTGATGTTCTTATCAAAAAAAAAAAAAAAAAAGCATGTGATGTTAATATTTTGATATAAGGTTTCTATTTGTTGGGGCCATGCAATCGAAAGAAACAGAACCAACGTGCAAAACCTCACCCCATAACTAAAAAAAACAATGATGAGAAACCTGGTCCACAAATTTAATCTTTTTACCCCCTTTTTTTTGTCTGGCTCTCAACCAGGTACGTACGACACACAGCTGTATTAGGTAAAGGTATTGAAGAGAGAGTCCAAGGAAACTGCCAAGTCATTGTGATGAAATTTCTCAGTTTCCGGATTGGTCTTCTTAATTGTGATGATCTTTCTTAAGTGAACTAGGAAGTGAAAGCTCATCTTTTTGAAGAGGGAATTTCTGTGTCGCTTTCAAAACAATGGCCCATGCAACAGTGAAAGCTCATCTTTTAGTAATTAGGATGTGTTAGGGGAACAAGCAACACAAATACACTGATTTTTGTAAGCAAATCAATGAAGCATAATCGTTGCTGGAAGTGATAGGATTAACATGCCATTTGGAAATTAAAAGTCCATATGCGTGTACATGTATGTGCCTTTCTTCTTCTATAAAGCAATTTTGGTTGGGATTAAGTGAGTTGATTCATTAATTTACTGGTAAACACCAACAATTTTGACATTTTTCCCACTTGCAAATAGTTTTTCTCTTTTGGTAGAAGATCGGGTTAACTTTCGGTATAGTGGTGGTGGCTGAACAACTCTTAGTGGCTGTAATTATGTAATTGACTAATAGTGGCCAATCAATGAAAAGTGTTAGTAAGTACAACCAAGCAAAAAGAAAGAAGAAAACGTATGTGTTAGTATGAAATTTGAACTTGGATTAAAAAAAGATTAAATAGAAGAGAATATATTAGTCTGAGTTAGCAATCAAGCACAAATGCTTTGCTTACATATTTCTCTTGTTCCACATGAGTTATACAAGTCTAAGTTGGAGTTGGCAAGCTAGCATAAATGCCTTGCTTTGCCTACTTACTTATCTCTTTTATCCCAATGGCATAACAATCTTCTATGTATAGTTGAAGTTATATAGATGATTTCTACATGACTTGGGCTTTCACAAAATTAAAATTGAGGCTAACTTGGAAGCATTCTTAGGGTGTTTTGAAGCCAAAATTGTATTCTTCTTTTTGTAAGTATTGATAGTTGTTTTTGCAAATTTGTTCATATATATGTGTGTGTTTTTCTATTGTTATTTGTAAACGATAGAGTGCTTTGCATGCTTAAAATTTGTCATATAGATGTTAAATATGGTAACATTTTATTGCACTTGAAATTGACACTATATTTGTGTGAGAATATTACTACTTTTTTTTTTTTTTTGGAAGAGAAGAATATTACTACTTAATAGTTTAGTTTATGTTACATTTAATGTATCTTTGACAAAATGTATATAACTTAAGTAACTTTTTTTTTTTTTTTTTGAGAAAGAAGTAACTATTTTCTTGAATCCAATTTTTATTTAATATCTATTATAGGTTAGTTACACGCAATATTTCAAAATAACCGGTTGCAATTATTATTAAATCTATAAGATTACACACCAAAAAAAATATAAAGATTAGTAAGTTTTAAATGCCTAATTACCTCTATTTTTTAAAGAAAATGAATAAATCACCTTAGCAAGATGGTTATAGAAAAGACATTTATTCCACTGTGGGTTTAGCAAACTACCATTATTAAAAAAAAAAAAAAAACAAAACAAAAACAAAAACAAAATTTTTGATGAATATAGCTTTTGTAAAAATTACCCAAAGTTTTAACTTGAATCTAATCTCTATCAAATGTTTGTTTAAGGTTTATGTGAAACTCTAAACAATTTTACACCTACATCTTTTATCCTCAAACTAAAGTTCCTACTAAAATTTCTCCCAGAATTTTTGTTGTATTAGCTTTGTTGTTTTGAGTTGTATTGGTTGATTGAGATTAAGTAAAATCTTGCCTAAAAAATAAACTATATCAAATATAAAGGCGAACTTAAAATTGGGTTAGATTTCAATAAATGATAACAATTAACATAAAACAAAAAGAAATAAAGTAAAAAAAAAAAATATATATATATATATATAGTATATTTTTTCTAATCACAAGAGCAATCACAGTTATAGATTTGGTTTGAATTTTTGTTGTGCATAGCTGCTTAATATTTATTTTTAACTCTTTAGGTGCATTTCTTTTAATAAATAAAAAATTTTCGTTTTATTTTATTTAAAATTTAAATAAATCAAGTAAAAGAATTCTTATATATGTGAATACAATAGTGTTAAGTTTTTCACTTTTAACATTGCCTCCCACCATTTATTTACATCATAAAATTGAAAATTAAATACCAAGCCGGCCAACCCATGCCTTCAAAATTTTAAGATTTAAACAACGAGGTCCAAATTTCGTAATTTCATTGTAAATCCAATTTCTTTGCTTATTTTTATTAGACTCACCCAACATCAAAAGTAAACACACTCAGTTCATCAAAAAAGTAAACAAACTCAATACCAAAAAAAGGCACCCGTGCAAGCCCATCCTTTTAATTAAAACAAACTCGAACACCTGGTGTGCAGCAGCTTCTTAATCACCTCAATCAATATCTCTATCTCTATCTCTATCTCTCGCAACCAAACTCCAAAATGGGTCATTTTACATGGAAATTTAAAGAAAGAAAATGGTGTGTTGTTAGATAGATTCGAAACCAATTCTGACGCATCACTATTTTGATGATTATGTCATAGAACAACAAGATGGAGCAGCAGCAGCTTCTACATTTTTCCCATTCAAAGCATCCCTTGCTCTTCTATCCAGACTACAGAGGTGGACGTACTTGTTGTAGGTGCCAAGAATCAGTTTATGGTCCTATCTACTATTGTGGAGAATGCCAGGATATAAATTTCTGCATTCATCATAAATCATGTGCTGAAGTACCCCTTGGGTTGCACCATCCCTTGCACCCAATCCATCCACTCATTCTCTTTGATCAAAACACACATTATCCTGAAGATGAAGAAAAGACCAAATGCCAACTCTGCAATGAATCTCGCCGACAATACACTTATCGCTGTTACCGCTGCGACTTCAACCTTCACGCCACATGTGCTTCCTTACCGCCCGCCATCGAATCTTCTCAAGTCCACCACCACCCATTAACCCCCTTTTGGAAGTGGATGTCCTTCACTTGTGACCTTTGTGCCAAAGAAGTCAAGGGTATACCTAATCAGTGTGCCCTATGTGGTTTCTGGGTTCATAATACTTGTGCTTCTTTGCCGCGCACACTCAAAGTTATACGTCACAAGCACCTCCTCCACCTCACCCATTCTTATCTTGAAGTTGGACTCCATCAATCCGACTCCCGATTCTGTCAGCTCTGTGTTCAAAAGGTGAACACAAACTATGGGTTTTACTATTGCTCCAGATGCGATTTCGTTGCTCACCTCGATTGTGCTGCAGACTACAGAAATAGGGAGAACATAAATTTGCTGGAACTTAAAGAGGAGGAGAATGAAGATCCAGAGCTCGATCAATCTGTTGACTCCGTAGCTTACAAAGTCAAAAATATCAAAGTGAGGAGGACGGAACTGAAATAGCCACAGAAATCCAACATTTCAGTCATGAGCATGACTTAAAGCTTTCGGATGATGAGGTACTAAATATTGAAAAATGCGACGGGTGCGTACAAGCAATTTTCCCTCCCTTTTACAGTTGTGTAAATTGTAGATTCTTTCTTCATGAATCTTGTGCTAAAGTACCAAAAAAAAAAAGACACCCGCTTCATCAGCACTTACTCACCCTCTTCCCAAAGTCACCTTTTGGGATTGAGATATTTTGGTGTTATGCCTGTAAATGTGATTGCTCTGGCTTCAATTATAGTTGTACACCATGCGGGTTTAGTCTCAATATTCCATGTAGTTTAATCTCAGACATCCTTACCCACCCTGGTCATGAGCATCCACTTCTTCTCTCTAGCATAGAATCTGAACATAATTGCAGTTGTTGTGATTCTAAAATTTCCCCAATATTTCGTTGTACCACTTGTGACTTTGCTTTGGACTTCAAATGTGCTACACTACCACAAACCGCAAGGTACAAACAACATGAGCATCCTTTCACTCTATGTTATAATGCTGAAGATGACTCCGGTGAATATTATTGTGATATATGTGAAGAAGAGCGCAATCCAAAGCATTGGTTTTACTATTGTTTAAATTGTGAGTATCCTGTACATCCCAAATGTATTCTTGGGAAAAACCCAAATATCAAGTAACACATATATTGGTCACCGGTTTGGAGGTGTTTGCACATTTATCTATCACCCACACCCCTTTACTTTCACTGAGGAAATCAAAGATCGCCCTCAATGTAATAGGTGTAATAGTTCTTGAGAAAAGTTGATCTATCAATGTGGCCAATGTAATTTCAACATGCACTAATATTGTTTATAGAAAAGACAAATGTTGTTTTTGTTTTTATTCTATACTAGACTTAGTCCACAAAATTTTGGTGCGTGAAATTCGCCAAATACCAATTCAGTAATTTTGTTTAATCCTCTTTCTTGGCATCATGGTTAAGATTGGACATAAATACATTTACCCAAGTCATGGTTGTTTGCATCTGGTTGTACCTACCTTGGTTCTTTATTATCAAATTGAGTGTTTTATTACGAAAATCCATTATTGTAGTTTAGGGGGGAACTTTATTTATTTCATTTCCTTTTGAGTTTAAGCTTGTTAGGATTGTTGTTTCGTGCCTCTCAAATGGCCAAAACAATTAATGTATTGTCACATTCATTAAAGTTAAATTTCAATTTGACAAACAGCTTACTGAACTATTCATTGAACCAACCAATCTTGGTGTTCGCAATAACCTTGAGGTGAGTTTATGTTCTATTTTCATTTTAGTATTTTTGGGTGTCTTGAGCAACATTTGAGCTGGATGTTGGTGTGTATGTATGTTTAGTTGCTGGGACATTGGTCAATTGCTGATGATGTGACCATTTTGGGGCTATGTGTGATGTTTGGGCTGTATCCTAGCTTTTTGACAAAATTCCTTAGAAACCTGAAGTCTTAAATTGCATCAATTATATAATATACAAAAAACTTGGGCTCATAAGTTTGAAAATGCAGCATTGATTTTGGCAAATTTGCTTGTTATTTTTTGCAACCATAATTAATAGTTATTCCTAATTACAAAGTCTCTGAAGGTATATGAAATTTCCTACAATTAATTTTTAGTAAAATGTGAAGCTGGATTTTTCTTCTAAAAGATGTCTTCTATTTTGCTTAAATAATGCCCAATCTGCCTAAAATATCAACTTTGCTGCATACTAAGTACAGAAAAATCGTCTTACATGGAGGAAAATGTTGTGGCCTTCAAAATTGTCTATGAGGGCAACTATAAAATCTTAGAGAAGAGATGAACCCAGAAAAGCTGGTAGCCAAACCACCAAGAATAGACAGGTCGATCTTCCTCTAAATTTTTAATCAATTAAGCCATTTTCTTTTTGTTTACTTCCCTTATGTGCTATTAATTTTCTTTTGGCATTGGACCCGCTAGAACATTGGAGATATGATGTTACCATGTAGTAGAAATTGCTCCTTCACCCATCTGTTGACTTGAATAATATTGTATGAGTTTAAATCTTATATTTCCTTTAAATAGCTATACATCACATTATGGTGTATTTATGTATGTGTGGGATTTATAGAGTATGTAGTATTTATTTGTTTGAATTGCATAAAGTTTTTGTGACAAGCACATGGAGGTAACTAATTTCGTTAACCTAAAAGTGTGAAAAAGTTGAGAACAATTCTATAATGGTGAAATTTCTTTATGACCTTTGATGAATTGCATATGTAACTCAGCATTTCTTTTATTGTTGTAAATTATGAATTGCATGTATTTGTGTAATCTTATAGTTTTCCACTTTGAAACTGATTAGTGAGCTGTGAAGATGTCAAATCTGATTAAAATTGAAATACTTCAACAACTTATGGATTCATTTTATAACCCTATTTGTAGATAACAGTGATGGGTGATTAACTGTCTATTTCTGGCAAAGATATTGGTACTTAAAAGAAGGTGGGTTTATCTTTGATGGGAAGGTCTAAGATAGAGGAGTTAAATGGACAATAGAAGCAGGGGATAGAATATGATCAGTATTGCATGATGCAGAATGCTTTGAAGAGAGCACAGAAAAAGGTTATACCGGATCTGATTAATGTGGTTGATTAATGCAGGAATAATGAAGAACAAGATCTGTACTTGTCTTAAGTATTTCTACTTGGCAGAGTGCTTTAAGATTCAATTCTATAATAGATTGGATAATTCAAGGTCATCTTTGTGGAGGAATCGGATAACAATATAAGAAACAATGTTATAGACTCTTACTTGGAAATGCATCATAGCTCAATTTTAATGGCACACATATATCCTTCTCAATGCTGCCATAATGAGAAACAGGAAGTTGTAGATGGTTGAGTGCATTATGAAAATTATTTTTTTCTTCATTGATTTACCCACAATCCTGATCACCAATGGCAAACCACATCATATCCTTGCAGGAATAGTAATTTTTTTTATTCAAACTATATCCCCTGCATTTTGCACAAATAAGTTCCAAGAGCCTTCATTGGTCATCACACTTCCAAAGATTGTATTGTTAGTAGGATTTTGCAACTAGCTTGGTCATTGCCTTGTTGTATATCCACAATGTTGAAATCAATCTTTTCAAGGGCAGAACTTGCAAGAATTCACAATGGGAGAGAATAAATGGAATGGAATGGTTCTTGGATGTTAGTAGAAACCAAGAGCTTTGTAAATATTAGACAGCCCAAAACCGGAGACTTAGCTTGAGGTAGTAAACAATAGAGAATGAAGGCTCCACCAAGTTTGTCAAGGGTAACAAAGAAGGCCTGAAAATGGAGAATCATTTTGAAAATGAAAGTGGTGAGCTTGGTTAGATTTAGAGGTATGTTCCTTTTTGGTTTAAAATTTAATGGTCTGTTAAATATCAAAGATGAAGTTCTTGACCTTCTTAGTATTGATTGGCTTAGTTTTACTTAAAATTTTCAAATTGAATGAAGTGGGTATATATATTTTCATTATTATTATTCACTTTCAAAGTTATACTATAGTTGTTTGACACATATAATACTTGAAACTTTATGCTATTGGCTAATACAAGAATACTATTTGCACACTTTATTGAACACTAGTTTTCACACCCAAGCTTTCGACATTCATTTCCTATCAAAACAAAGGTCACATTTCTATGAAATTCAAAACTGCACTCATTTTCCAGTGTTACTCATGTTAGCTCATTTTGTACTAACTTGGTATTTAGTCTATGTCATAATCAAGTATGCATGCTATAAGATGCTACACTTACTTATGCTGGGACACTTTCTTCCTCCCTTTTGTTTCCTTCCCAATTACTAGTGCCATGTCATCTTGTAGGTCACTACTTTGGACATTAGTAGATTTAGACTTATCATTAGCCATGGCAATTCTAAGAGACAACCTTATGAGTATTCAAGGCAGCTTTATGAAAGATACAAAATGGCTTTGGAAGAGAGCATTGCTTCAGTGGTGCGATTCTAAATGTTTAGAAAACTTCTTCAGTAGTTTAGTGTAATTTGCATATGAGATCAGCTATGCAGAATGCATAATTGGATGGTAGAATTTTGGCTACTGAACACTTCCCCCTCCGCACCATAAAACCAAAAAAAAAAAAAAAAAAAAAAAACAACAACAACAACAACAACAAAAGAAAAGCCAATATTTTCGTTTGTATGATAACATCACAAATAATAAGGTTGTTGATGTTCTGAAGAATATTTATATTCACTGTGTCTTTTATGTTGTCTTGGATGGTTCCATAATGTAAGCTAAACTTGATAGCACAGTAGCCCCATTAGTCTGTGTCATGAGCCCCCTTTTCTAATGAAACTGTATCTTGGTGAAAATTAAGGACTGGGTAAGCAGATGGAGCATTTCTACCTTATGTCTAGGGCTAGCTAGCTACATATAGATCAGCCTCCCAATTCACTTGGCTAAGGTTTTTTCAACTAGGCAATATCTGGACACCTTGGTTACCCTAATGTTTTACGGCATATAACCCCAACAACTTGTATTGCTGTGTTATTATCTGTTAATTACCCTGCTTTCAAGTGTACTATTAGGTGCTGCCATCTCTAAATGACAAATGCGACACCTATTTACTTATAGCGCTTCTGCAAATGTGGGGAAATTACAAGGTGACGACAAAGTGTTTTTCAGGATTTTTTATGTACCTTGATCATCACTTTGTTGGTAGAAGAAGCATTCCATCACTCAATGATCATGCAATTCTTTGCTTCCCTGATCTTGGAAGCATGCTGTTTTATGTGTAAAATAGCTTCCTTGATTTTGTATGGTTCTCTTGCATTTTCTTTGTCTGTTATCACCTTCCTTTTCTGGTTAAGGCTTGTAGACAACCCATAGGTTAAGCTAAGTTTTACTTTCATTTTGAGTATCAGGTCTGCAGTAAGTTGTATGGTAGCTTTAAAGATGCTGCAATTTCCCTTGTATGTTGACATGCTATATTAATTATATGAATTGGTTACTACTCTAAATTAGTGTCAGAGTTGCTTTGCTGCATATCATATGCAGAGTACATTCGAAAAGGTTGTTCTTTATCAACGATAGCAGCTTGAAAAGTTCATATATTTAATACAAAGTGAAAAATGTAGGCTTACTTTTATGAATGATCCAGGTTGTGTGGTTATTGATTCAAGAGAAAGAAAGAGCTTTTCAGTACTTACAGCAGGTCTCTAGATAAATTACTTGAGGTATTTCTATCGTTTTATTAATTTTTTATCCCCAATGCATAGTCATTGATAATTGGGCTTCTTGATAGTGCCTTAAATTGATCTTACATGAAGGTGAAGAACTAAGCAAAGTAAATTAAGTTGAAGCAATTCTATGTTTGATTATTAATTTGCTATGGAAGATGGTCCATTTTCAAACATGTAAGGTGAAAGGTATTCTAACCGGGTTGAGTTTTCCATGCTTTCACAATTGGTCTTTGCAGTTATAAGTTGAATTAGCCATTGCATTCCTAGAAAAAGATTACAAAAGCTAGCACATTGTAAGAATTATTTCCTCCTAGAAGCACTTTTTGGTTTTATAGTTTTGGAATTATTTTTTTTCTCAAAAGAAGTTCACATTTATATCCACTCTTCCCTGCCAAATTCTATACACTGGGTATGCACTGCTTCTTTGTTTTGAGCTTTTCAGCATTGTGCATAGGCAACTGGAAAGGATAAATCTGTTCACACTAATGCTGGGATCTGAAATCTGGTTATTATTACATAGAGAATGGTCTTTCTCCCGAGCAAACTGGTCCATTGATGTTCTGCTCTCTCTGGTGTCTCTTACAGATTGTGAAATGGAAGTTGATGGGTGAAACTGCAGAAGTATTGATTGAAAAAGAAAAGACTGAGCACCGTGACACGCAACTTATCAGGTATTCTTCATTATTTTGTTTACCTGCCTGTGGGAAATTTAGGTTTGAGATTGGTTTCTCCTACAAAGTAACTTCCACTGTGTGACAGTTTTGTCATAGTTTCTTCATATTATTGGGCTGCAATCTGTCACCAGCATATTTTTGGGTGAACACGTATAATGGCTTCAGTGTTTGCTGTTTTATCCTTTTTCATTGTCTGTATTTTTTCTTTTCTATTTAAAAATGATATCTGTGTTGATCCAGTAGAATGTCAATTCACTTTCTTTTAAACACGTAAGAGCCAGACGCTCATTTCTTTCCAAATTTTGATCGTCAGATCATTTAATGCATGTCTTAGTGTTGTATTTACTTATGGACAGGAAGTTTTATACTCTCTCTCTCACACACACAAATGTTCTGATTTATGGCTATTTCTGTAGGATTTTCTATCAAAATATGCTGACATGAGACTTGAAGAGGGAAGTTCTGTGTCACTGTCAAAACTATGGCCCATGCAATGGTGAAAGCTCACCTTTTTGTAATTAGGAGGTGTTAGTGGAATAAGCAACACAAATACACTGATTTTTGTAAGCAAATTAATGATGCGTAATCTATGCTGAAAGTGATATGATTAACATGCCATTTTGAAATAAAAAGTCCATATGTATGTGCCTTTCTTCTACGATTAAGCAGTTTTGGTTGTGATTTTGTGTGTTGATTCATTAACTTACTAGTAAACCAACTACAATTTTGACTTTTTTTCCACTTGCTAATAGTTTTTCTCTTTTGGTGGAAGATCAAGTTTAACTTTAGCTATAGTGGTGGTGACTGAACAGCTCTTAGTGGCTGCAATTAAGTAATAGTGGCCACTTAGTGAAAAGTGTTGGTATAGACAAGCAAGCAAAAAGAAAGAAAACGTAAATGTCAGTATGAATTTTGGACTTAAAAAAAAAAAATTAAATAAAAGAGAATATATAAGTCTAAGTTGGCAAGCAAGCATAAATGCCTTGTCTTGTTTTTCTTGTTCCACATGAATTATACTAGTCTAAGTTGGCAAGTAAACATAAATGCCTTGCTTTGCCTACTTACTTCTCTTTTTTGACACAATGGCATAATTATCTTCTATATATAGTAGAAGTTATAGGTGATTTCTTTATGAATTTGGCTTTCACAAAACTAAAATTGAGGCTAACTTGGAAGCTTTCTTAGGGTGTCTTGAAGCCAAAATTGTATTCTTCTCTTTGTAAGTATTGATAATTTTTTTGTAAAGTTGTTCATATATATATGTGTGTGTGTGTGTGTGTATTTTTCTATTGTTATTCATAAACAATAGTGTGCTTTGCTTGTTTAAAATTGGTCATATAAATGTTAAATGTGGTAAAATTTCATTGCACTTGAAATTGACACTAAATGGTTTAGTTTTTGTTACATTTAATGTATCTTTGAAAAAATGAATATCACTTAAATAAATATTTTCTTGAATCCAAGTTTTATGTAATATCTATTATACGATAATCACATACAATAGTTCAACCCAAATTTCTTAATTTCATTCTAAAAATCCAATTTTTGTACTTACTTTTATTAGACCCTAGTAACATCAAACACAAACCCAAATCCTCCTCTGTATACTCTCTTTGTAGTGGTATGAACCCCAAAAGCACTCAATCTTTCTTATTAAAATCCTATAATCACCTCAATATCTCTCGCAACCAAACTCCACATTAGTCATTTTACATCGAAATTGAGAGCAATTTAAGAAAATGTTGTTGTTAGATTCGAAACAAATTCTCACGCATTGCGCCCCTCTTTCTCTCTGTGTTCTTTTCGTATGTGATCCATCTACATTTGGATTCACCCACCCATTTATGTCTCATGCCCTTTTCTTTTCGTAGTTATAGGTAAATGTTACATGAACTTAACTTCAAGAAACTCCAAATGAGGCCAATTGGAAGCTTTTTTTAGGTGTGTTTTGAAGCCCAATTGTATTATCCTTGTTGTAAGTATTGATACTTTTACAAATTTGTTCATATATATGTGTGTGCGTGTTTTTTTTTTAATTGTTATTTATAAACTATAGATTACTTTGCTTGCTTAAAATTTTTCATATAAACATTAAATGTTGTAAAATTTGGGCTATGTTTGGTTCGATTGAAATTGATTTCACAAAAACATTTTCCTCATTTACGGGTACTTGGGGAAACTAAAAATGTTGGTCAACTATAAATTTTTTTTCACTTGACCATAACATAAGAACATTTATGGCAAAAATTAGTTTATACTTTTATTTTTCATAAACCATTTTTCACATCATCCAAACTCATCAATTGAACTTCCACCCCCACCCCCCACTAAAATTTCCGGTCTTTAGCGGCCAACCACTACTGCTAACCATTGGTCCTCGATTACGTTTTTTTTTTTTTTTATTATTTATTATTATTATTATTATTATTATTATAATTATATATGTGCTTGGGAGGTGAGAATGTGTTAAAGTAGTAGCAAATATATTTTTTATAACATTTATACAACTAAACACTTACAAATATTTTTTAGAGTATTTTTAGAAATGCAAACAAACGCTGGGAAATATTTTTTTTTTCGAAAAACATTTTCACCTGAAAATATTTTATTGGACTTGAATTGACTCTATAGTTTTGTAAGATATATTATTGTTAAATTATGAGATAATAAAAGTTATATCATGCTTTTTTTTGTTAGGTGATGAAAGGTATATCTCTTAATTGTTTTATTTATTTATTATAAATCGTTATTTTCTTGATTGTAAGTTTTTTATTTGATATTTATTATAGGTTAATCACAATTTACTATTAAATCTATAAAATTAGTTGTTTATTATGTTGAAGAATACCCAAAAAAAACCTAATTTTTTTTTTCATAGATTAGTGAGTTGTTAATGCCCAATTACCATAATATTTGAAAGAAAGAATAGATCACACTAATATTTGGTAAGGAAGGTAATTGTAGGAAATAAAATTATTCCAATAGTGGATTTAGCAAATTATTTTTTTTAGAAGAACCTAATCCCTATTAAATTTTGTCCCATAAAGATAGTTTACTTTCTTTTTTGAACTAAGCTACAAAAACTTGTCAAAATATTATAAAGATTAAGGGAGTGGTAGAATGAGCATTAAAAAAAAAAAATTTAAAGAGAGTGATTGAATGAAAGAAAGAGACACAAAAAAAAAAGCCATTATTCTTATTATTTATCCAAAGAAATAATATTTTTCTAGTGAAGTAAAAAAATCACGTTTTTTATTTTAATGAAATAAATTTATAGAATTCCTAATCCTATGTGTATGTCAATAGTTTGTAGGTTATTAAAATTGTCTTCCAGTTTTAACATTGCAAAATTGAAAAGACCCACCCAACAAAAATACCCACCCTGGCCAAACCCATGCCTATTAAAACAATCTGGTCCGAATAGACCTACACTTCACGCCCAAATCCCTCTTTATAACCAAAAGCTTTGAATCAGTTTTTGTTATTAAAATCCAAAGTCCAAAATGGGTCATTTTACATGGAAATTTAAAGAAAATGGTGTGTTGTTAGATAGATTCGAAACCAATTCTGACGCATCACTATTTTGATGATTATGTCATAGAACAACAAGATGGTGCAGCCGCAGCCGCAGCAGCTTCTACATTTTTCCCATTCAAACCATCCCTTGGTCTTCCGTCAAGAATGGGGATTTATTTGTCATGGGTGCCAAGAATCAGTTTATGGTCCTGCCTACTATTGTCGAGAATGCAGTCCGGAATTGTTTTGGTGGAGGCGGCAATTCGTTCATCATAAATCATGTGCGGAAGTACCACTTGGGTTGCACCATCCCTCGCACCCAATCCATCCTCTCATTCTCTTTGATGAAAAGACACATTATCCTGAAGAACAAGAACAAGAAAAGACCAAATGCCAAGTCTGCAATGAATCTCGCCGACAATACACTTATCGCTGTTACCGCTGCGACTTCAACCTTCACGCCACATGTGCTTCCTTACCGCCCACCATCCAATCTTCTCAAGTCCACCACCACCCATTAACTCCCCTTTGGAAGTGGATGACGTACACTTGCAACCTTTGTGGCAAAAAAGTCGAGGGTATACCTAATCAGTGTGCCCTATGTAGTTATTGCATTCATAATACTTGTGCTTCTTTGCCTTGCAAACTCAAAGTTGAATATCACAGGCACCCCCTCCACCTCACCCATTCTTCTCTTGAAGTTGAACTCCATCAATCCGACTCCCAATTTTGTCAGCGCTGTGCTCAAAAAGTGAACACAAACTTTGGGTTTTACTATTGCTCCAGATGCAATTTCGTTGCCCATCTCGATTGTGCTGCGGACTACAGATATAGAGAGAACATAAATTTGCAGGAACTTAAAGAGTTGGAGAATGAAGATACAGAGCTTGATCAATCTGTTGACTCAACAGCTTACGAAGTCAAAAATATCAAGGTGGGGGAGGACGGAACTAAAATAGCCCCAGAAATCCAACATTTCAGTCATGAGCATGACTTAAAAGCTTTCGGATGAGGAGATTCTAAATAATGAAAAATGCAACGGGTGCGTACAAGCCATTTCCCCTCCCTTTTATAGATGTGTAAATTGTAGCTTCTTTCTACATGAATCTTGTGCTAAATTACCTAGGAAAAAACGACACCTACTTCATCAACACTTACTCACCCTCTTCCCAAAGCCACATCATATTTATTATCCAAATACATTTATGTGTAGTGCCTGTAAGCGTCAAGGCAATGGATTCAACTATAGTTGTGAGAGATGCTGGTTTAGTCTTGATGTTTCATGTAGTTTAATCTCAGACGTCCTTACCCACCATGGTCATGAGCATCGACTTCTTCTCTCTACCATAGAATCTAAACAGAATTGCAGTTGTTGTGATTCTATAATTTCCCCAATATTCCGTTGTACCACCTGTGACTTTGCTTTGGACTTCAAATGTGCTACACTACCGCAAACCACAAGGTACAAACAATATGAGCATCCCTTCACTCTCCGTTATACTGCTGAAGATGACTCCAGTGAATATTATTGCGATATTTGTGAAGAAGAACGCAACCCAAAGCATTGGTTCTACTACTGTGCAGATTCTGATTATCCTGTACATCCCAAATGCATTCTTGGGGATTACCCAAATATCAAGTTTGGAAGTGCATATGAATTTTCCTTTCACCCACACCCCCTTACTTTCATTGAGGAAACTAAAGACCACCTTATTTGTAACCGTTGTGATCGTACTTGCACAGAGTTGTTGTATCAATGTGCCCAGTGTAATTTCAACAGACATCGTCATTGTGCATATTAAGGACAAATGTAGTTTTAAGTTTTATTTATATATTTTCCTATTGGGTTGAGCTTGAGTTCTTTATTATGAAATCAAATGTTTTATTACAACAATCCATTAGTGCAGTTTACAGGCAAACTTTTATTTATTTTGTTTCCTTTTGCTTATAAGCTTATTAGGATTGTTGTTTCATACATCCAAACTGACCAAAACAATTAAGTGTTGTCACATTCATTAAAGTTAGATTTCAATTCTACTAAATTCTTCATTGAACCTACCAATCTTAATGCTGTTAATAAGCCTAAGGTGAGTTTTTTCTCTATTTTATTTATAGTATGTTTGGGTGTCTTGAACAACATTTGAGCTGGTTGTTGGTGTGTGTGAATGTTTAGGTGTTGGGACATTGGTCAATTGCCGATGACATGACCAATTTAGGGCTATGGGTGGTGTTTGGGGTGTATCCTACCTTTTTGGCAAAATGTCTTATAATCCTCAAGTGTTAATTCAATTACATAAAATACAAGCAGCTTAGGCTCATACGTTTAAAAATTGTCTATGAGGGAAACAATGCAGTCTTAGAGAAGTTAAGAATCCACAAAAGCACACTGGCAAATCACTAAGAATAGAAAGGTTGGTTTTCCTTTGAATTTTTAATCAATTAGGTCATTTTCTTTTCGTTTACTTCCTTTATTTGTTAGTAATTTTCTTTTGGCAGTGTACTCACTCTTTTAATGATGGTAGAGGTTGATCCCCTATCACCTTTGGTGCCTCCTTGTTTGGGAAGCCCTTATCTATAAAGGTTTGAATCTCTCTTCCTTGTGTTCTATTCCATCTTTGAAGATATAGCATTGGAGATAAGATGTCAACATCCAGGTAGAAATTGCTCCTCCACCCATCTATTGACCTGAGTAATATTGTTACAAATGTAACTCATCATTTCTTTTAATTGTTGCAAATGATGAATTGCATATATTTGTGTAATATTTTAGTTTTCCACTTTATAGCTTATTAGTTAACTTTGAAGATGCCAAAACATGATTAGAATTGAAATGGTAGGGCAACTCAATGATTCATTGTATAAGCCTGTTTGTGGATAACAGTGATGGGTCATAGACTGTCTATTTCTGGTGAAGATTTCATCACTTACAAGAAGGGTGGGTTTGTCTTTGACGGAAAGAATATAATCAGTATCGCTTGGAGGGGAATGATTTGAAGAAAGAACAGAAAAAGCTTATGCTGGATCTGATTAATGCGTTGATTAACACAAGAATAATGGCAAACAAGATCCATACCTGTCTTAAGTATTTCTACTTGGCAGAGCCCTTGAAGTTTTGATGCTATAATAGCTTGGATAATTTGAGGTCAGCTTATAGTAGTTCTTGTCTTCATTGCTCATCATTTGCCTACACACTTCCAAAGGATGTATTGTTAGTAGGATTTTACAGCTAGCTTGGTCATTTTCTTGTGGTATACCCACAATGTTGAAATCAATTTTAGCAAGGGCAGAACCTTGCAAGAATTCACAATGGCAGGAGAATAAACTGAATGGGATGGTTCTTGAATGCGAATAGAAACCAAGGGCTTTGTAAATAATAATGACAATTCAAACCGGAGACTCAACTTGAGGTTGTAAATAATAGAGAGCTTAAGAATGGAGGTTCAACTCATGTTTGTCAAGAGAAACAAAGAAGGCCTGAAAATGGAGAATTTGAAAATGAAATTGGTGAGCTTGATTAGATTTAGAGGTTTGTTCCCTTTTGGTTTAAACGAATTGTTAAATATGAAAGATGAAGTTCTTGAGCAACAGTATTGCTTGGCTTAGTTTTACTTAAAATTTTCAAATTGAATGAGGTGGGTATATATATTTTCATTATTGTTAAGCACTTCCAAAAGCGACTATAGCTGTTTGACACATAATACTTGAAACTTTAACCTATCAAAAAAATAATAATACTTTATGCTATTGGCTAATGTTAGCACACAAATGCTATTTGCACACTTTGTTGTGCTCCTGTTTTCAAGCCCAGCCTTTAAGCCTTCATTTAAAATTAACACAAAGATCACATTTACATGAAATTCAAATCTGTTCTCATTTTTCCTGTGTAAGCTCATTTTGTAATAACTTGGTATTTAGACCATGTCATAATCAAGTACACATGCTATAAGATGCTACACTTATTTATGTTGGGACCCTTTCTTCCCCCCCATTTTTTTTCGCAATTATTTGTATTTAATTGAACTTCTTCATGTAATTGCATCTTGTGCCATGTGGCCCATGTCATCTTGTAGGTCAGTACTCTATACATTAGTAGACACAAACTTACATTAGCCATGAGAATTCTAATTTTTGGACTGTGTTGGTTTAATCTGAATTGGGGCCTTTATTTTATTTTATTTTTGCACCATTATTTATAGTCTTTGAGAGATGGAGTGAGGTTAAGGAACCAATTGGCATTCATTTGGAGTACAAGCTACAATATATGATTATACTAAAAACTTACATTTGCTTGTACCAAAGTTACCAAGCTTTAGGGTGTCATTTTTGAGTGATGCATTTGTACAATTTTTGAATTTCATTCTACAGCATTATTGTAATTTCCTTTTGGTCATATTTGAATCATTTTCCCCTCTTTTTGGGTTACACTCTCTTCCTTTTTTCTTGAATGTGCAGATGCAGGTAGTCTTTTATTCTCCTGTGGGTTTCAATAATAATATTTTAATGTAAATGGATGGAAATTTAGAGAAGCAATGCTTTCAACATCTTATTCTTAGGTACCTTCATTCTTACACTCTTACATTCTTTAGTAAATCATATTTTCTTTTATTTATTTATTTTTTATGTTTTGGAAGTTTTTCACTTATTGGAGTTATATCTCTACACTATGTTTTTGTTTGTTCATTTTCTTGCTTATACACAATCAATACAAATTTAGCTTTTAACACCATTGTCATAACTTAGGCACAGAGCAGTCGTTACAAAATTTAATCAAAACATATTTTTGTCATAAATATGGAGATTTTTTTCTTAGAAGATCAAAAAACCAATTACTATAAAGGTTTTGTATTGTGGTTTGGGTCAACCACTTATTCCAACATGGTGGGGCAGTGGAGGGAAAGCATCTTGCTCTAATAGTGTTTGATGAAATGGTTGTCTTCTTTCTCACAGCTTTGGTTGCACTTAAGATTGTACTCCATTAAACGTTATTTTTTTAGAATAACAAAAAATGTGACAGGTGCATGCGAGTCTTTCCACCTCCATTTTTTAGTTGTGTGAAGTTTAGCTTCTTTCTTCATAAATCTTGTTTTAAATTACCTTTAATAAAGCAACATCCACTAACTCACCTCCCAAAGACATATAATACAAGACTGATTGTAATAACTTCAATCTGCCTGCAAAGGATTATTATTAAAATGTCCAAGAATTTATTCTTCTCATTTTTTTCTCAATTAGGGGCTTGCATCATGATAGCTTAGCTTACCAGGGACTAGAGGCATACCCAAATATCTAACTGGGAGACTACCTTACTTAAAGTGAAAGTGCATCCAAAATCTAGTTCTTTAGATCCATATACACCTGCACAAAATACTTTACTTTTAGATTATTAATCTACAAGCCAGAAATCACTATAAAGTCTTCCAAACACTTTTCATTAACTGGACTGGGAGTAGATAAGCTCTTGTGAAATCATTCTAGTAGAGTAAATATTAATAAGCTGCATATTCTCATATCTGGGATGGAATTTTTTTTTTTTTTTTTTAAATAATTAACATAACAAATTTTATTAAAACAGCCAACCCAAGTACGCTAGAAAAAATTAAGAGCCTAGATTACAATGATTAATTAAGACAGGAAGGGAAAAACAAAAACAAGATGGTAGAACTAGACTCCATTCAAGAAGAGTAAGAAAAAACAAAGACTTAATCTCAAGAATAGACCGTTCACAGCCCTCAAAGCATCTAGCATTCCATTCCCCCCATATACACCATAGCAAACAGTGCAGCACAAACCTCCAAAGAGCTACATTTCGATGTCTTCATCTGGGATGGAATTTAAAGTCCTTGCAACTAAGAATCCTTTATTTTAGCATCTGAGTTAGGAACTCCATTGCTAGCAAAAACAAATAAGGGGACAATGGATCCCTTTGTCCATCTGAATGGATAACAAGCCAAGCTTTTATGAAAAAACAAGATGTGAACCCATCAGGGCCTGGGGCCTTCTCTCCATCCAAAGAAAGCATAGTCTATTGGATCTCCAAACTTGAAACTGACCTCTGCAAATTTTCTTTGTGATCTGCTGAAATATGGAAGTCTAGAGCCTGTTGAAAGTCTCCTCATGTTTCTTGAGCAAGATGCCACTTAGAGGTGCCTAACAGATTCTGATAATAGTAACCCACAGCTAATTATTTTACCTGTTGGGGATCCATTATCCTATTCCCCTGATCATCCTTCAAACAAAGTAGTGATTTTTCTAGCATTTCTTATTGTAACAGCTCGATGAAAGAATGCAATATTGTTTCCCCCAATTGAGCCAAATTCTAGATGTTTGTTTCATAAGATCCTCTTCTCTTCTGTTGCTATTCTTAGAGAATTTGCCAATCTTGAATTGCAACATCGGTGGGATGGGCTGCAAAATTCACAATATTCTCTATGGGTCGAACCCCTCCAACTCATAACTAATGGTTATTCCCTAACCCACATTCCTTACAACTTTGTCTGCCAACAAGAATGATTGATGTTGCAAAAAAATAAGTTTTGCAAATTGATTGGTCTATCCTACATCCTTGTTAGCTTATTTTCCTCTAAATTCATTGCTATTCAGGGTCCACAATAAAACAAATGTAAGCTAAAAGCCTAAAAGTACACATTTATATATATATATATATATCTCTATCTGTGTGTGTGTATGTATGTATATATTCTAAGTTGCAACTGTGTCATTGAAATTGAATTATTTTACACCTTAGTGTTTTAAAGTTGCATGTGGAGGTATGAAATTCTCACAAGGATGGCAGCCTTATTATGATTGAACATGCAGTTAATAGTTAGAAACTTAGTTGGATTCCTCAATAACCAATACATTAGTGGCCCTTAGAAATACTTTTTGGGGGGGGGGGGGGGGGGGGGGGGTTCATGGTGATTTCTAATTCCCTGATTCAAGGTACCCAGTCACAAGATTATATATGGTTGAGATGGTGTGGTACCATTCACCAGTTTGACACTGAAAAGTAAGCATACCTGCCCAATAAAACCAAAAAAAAGAATCTAAAATTAACAATCCCAAAAATATGATCTGCCAGTCCTGCCCAAATCCCAAAGAAGAAGATGGTGAGAATTAATAATCAACCAATTAGACCTGAAACACAAATGATACAGCAGATCAAAACACACATAGAGATTGTGAACAAATTAAACTATTGGAGGTCCAAATAGGACTCAAATCTTAACATGACATAGAAGCACATAGTAAAATCCAACTTAGACTGGTAAAGGATCCCTCAAATTTAAAGTTTAAACCCTCCAATTTCCTCTGATAATCCACATAGGATGCTTTCACAGGAATCCAGAATAATTTCTCTGGGTAAATTACATGTGATGCTGTGTGTTGCCAGAGTGCTATTGTGATGTCCATGTACTACTACACTGACGTGCAGGTTTGGATGCTTTACAGATGTGCTGTTTACTCTCCTTGTTATCTTTAGCTTTAAAGGTAGGGAGAAGGTTGTGTTGTTAGTGCACTTTTGCTTTGCTAATTTCTTTGGTTTTGTAGTTAGATTTGTAAGTTGGGTCCTGTAGTAGGGAGGCTCCCTATGCTGGTACCTTCCGTTCTTTGGTTTTGGGGTTTTTCCCTATGTACTCTGTTTTGTTTCAATGAATATAAGCTGAATTAACAAATAATTATAATAAATTACAATTTAAAATTGTGGTTTGGCAGTGTCAAAATTTAATCCCCAAAGTTTCATTTGCTACATTTATAGTTCTGTAGTTTGTACGCTTCGGACTAAAAAGAAACTATTAGGGTTCTATTTAAATTAATAGATTTTATATTTTGTGGACAAATGTACCCTAAATTATCCAAGTTTAGCCATGAATGAGCAATAATAGTAATAATTAGTTGCCAGCACTTCCATGCAATTAAAAAATAGCATGTGAAGTAAATATTAGGATATTAGATTTCTATTTGTTGGAGCCATGCAATTGAGAGAAACAGAACCAACATTGAAAACCTCACCTCCAACTAAAAGATTGATTAGAAAGTTGGTCAACAACTTTGATCTCTTTACACACTATATTCTTAATCTGGTCCGGCACACAGGTTTGTTAAAGAGAAACTCCAACTCCAAGAAAACAGCTAATAAGTCATTGTGATGAAATTTCCCACTAGTTTCCTGCTTGGTCATTATCAGTTTACTAGTAAGCCTTTCTTGGACTCTTTTGAAAATACTTTTTGATAGGTTCTATATTATAGAGCTCATGATATAATGATATTGTCAAGAGGATAAGAGTAAGTCTCCAGATCCACAAGCTACCAAATTCTGGAGCTTCTTATGTTATAGCTGCGTCTCTCTTTCTCTGGGTAGAATAAGGTACATTCTCTTTGAAACCCTTACTTAGTTTTCAATTATTATATTTGCCTCCATGCCTATGAAGTGGGATTGAGTTTCAAGATTTGTGTTAATAGATCATGATATTTTGAGATTTATGTTCTTGGATCATGCTAATTTAAATTGTGTTACTAGTCCTACTGATATGCTGCTAAAAAGTATTGTTTGAGGTAGATCTAGGTTCACATTTCAACTTCAAAAGTCAAAACTCACAGATTCATATCTCAAATTATCACTTTTTTTTTAATATTTAAGTAAAATAATTATTATATAAATATTTCAAAAAACCTAATATGACTCTAGGCTGATTTGCTTAACCCCCCACCCCCCCCCCCCCTCTTCTCTCATTTTTCTTTTTTCTTTTTAATTGACTCCAGGCTGATAGGATTTTGAAATAATTCAATAAATGTGGTGTATATGATTATAGCATGAAACCAAGCTCTGACACATATAATGCTTCAAAAGACTTAAGAATTCAATGGACAAGGTGTCCATGGAAAATTTCTTAAGGTACAACACATTTGTTGATCGAAAAAATGAACCATAATGACCTGATTGGTCTAAACTCTAGTACATGTCCAAATTGCTCAAAGATGTAAATCATGAGTTATGAGAATGGTCGTAGAACATGTTTGATTTCTTATAGTGTAATATGTTTCAAATTATAGTGATTCATTTTTTACATAGTGGTAGTGTACAACCAGTTTCTTATTGTGCATAACCCTTGATCTCTAAGCAAAAAGATTGATCAATGGCCTCCAAGCATCTTGGTTTACAGCAATATTATAGCCTCTTCATGTCATAACATATTATGTGTATATTAATATTTCTATCTGTAATCTAAAGGTCGGTGGACAAGATGAATTTGCGTTTGAAAATGAAGAGGAAAGCAAAAGAGGAGACATCTCTTATGAAGAATGGAAGACTATTATTAGAGGAGCTAATTGCCTTTTGCAATGGGAAAAGCAATTCTATCCATGTCTTCTCTACTGAGGAGCTCAAAAGAGCAACAAACAACTATGACCAGCGTCAATGTATTTTGCAAGATAGTGATTTTAAGCTATTCAAGGGTTTTCTAGAAGACCACTTACTTTCAGTTAAAAAGTACAACACAGGAGAAAAAGGATTTTCTGTTATGGAAGAAGTTACACTTGGCATTGTTAAAGACATTGTGGTGGGATCGCAAATGAGTGTCCACCAAAATGTTCTAAAACTCTTAAGACGCTGCTTAGAGACCAAATATCCAACTCCAGTGTATGAATTTTTGAGGGATAAAATTCTCTCCAATTATATCAACCCAACTGGGACAATCCACTTTGAGCCCTTAACATAGAAATGCAGGGCATAGTTAATGCCCTTGCATATCTTCATACTTCTTTTTCCAAGTCTGTTATCCATAGAGATATTAGGTCAACCATCATTATATTAGACGGGAACAATGTTGCCAAACTGATTGATTTCTCACTCTTATCTATTCCTAAAGGTGAACTGCATGTATTCGATGCCGCACGTGAGAGAATGGGGTGTGGTGCACCTGAATATATTGCTACCGGCTATGTAACTGAGAAGGTTGATGTGTATATTTATGGTGTGCTCCTACTTGGGCTTTTGGCTGGATGGATGTTGAATACTCCACAGTACAGGAATAGTCCCTCCTTTCTACCAATGTTGGTGAACCCATATGATGAACAAAATTGGTTGATTGAAATAATAGATCCTATGTCACTAAAAGAAGGAATTGCTCAGGAACATTTTCTTGCTTTTGCACAGATTGCCTTGAGTTGCATCTCTTATACGGCAGAAGATAGGCCGACAATTATTGATGCAGGAAAACAACTTAGTGAATTTTGAGTCTGTCTCAACTCCTTAGTTTATCTTAGCTCTATCCTGGTTGATTAAAATTCAGGATATTCTATGCTCTATATAGCATTTGAATGCACAAACTTGTCACCAAGACTGGAGTCACTGAATAAAATGGCAATCATGTTTATGATAAAACCATGATTTGATTTCCATTGGGCAGCTAGAGTGGACTGTAATAAGACTTCTTATTTTTATTTTTGGGTGGCTTGGGTTGGACAAACTTTCTATCATTGCATGTGGTATTTTTTGGTCAACAGGAAAGTATCTCTTCTTACAAATATATCAAATCAGCCATGTACAGGTAGTCTCCATTGCATTACCAATCTCTCTAATTTTTTTTTCTTTTAATATACTCCACTGCATTACCGGTCATTTTTGCTTATTAATGTCACTAAAATTTCTTCATAATGGTGACCGGTCAATGTTGTAAGGCTTTTAAGCTTAACAACTCAAAAGTAAATTATGAATGTGGGTTTTTGAGATTTAGTGGCCTTGATCATAACTCAGTTGAGGGCAAGTGAAATATTGGGTTATTGTAGTTCAATTTAGGTTAGTGTTAAGGGTTTTCCATTGGTGGTAGTGAAGATGGGGAAGACTGAGCTTGAAGAGGGAGCGGCTTTTTGTTCTTCTTACATAGAATGAAAATAAAAATAAAAATAGAGCTGGAGTGTGAAGTAGTGATTGATGGTTGGGTGGTTTTGAGAATTCTGATGGATCACTAAATGCCACAAGCATTGGAATTTTTATTTCCTTTTATTTGTTTGCTAAGATAACTAAAGAAAATGTTTGGTTTTCATTGTTCATGTACTGGTTTTTCATCATTCAGCAGACTCTTGTCAACAAATTGTTGGGTTGGGAGGATTTTTCTTTCATGGATAATAGATGATTATGAGACTAGGTTAAATCAAGGAATTGCTTCAAGGATTATTATTGTTGATGTGTAGTTTATCAATTGAAAAGATTTGTATGTTTTATTTCTTTCTTTTCTATTTTCCTGCATCTTCTCAGCTAGCAAAAGCATTTAGAAATTATTTGTGTAATAGAATACAACTAACTCATGGGAATATATCGTGTTTTCTATTATTTCTGTTTGTGTCTAGAGACGTTGTTGGTCATGTGGTTTTACAGTTCATACCAATGCTGCTCTTCATTAGATGCCTCAAGTGATTTACAAATTTTTTTGGCTTGATTAATAGTTCAATTGATGTGATTTTTGCTGGACTTTAAGTTAATGTGATACTAACCTCATCCAATCTATATTGGATATTGTTTCTGCTGGGACTTCTTACTTGCTTTAAATTCAAAGGCTGATCATCATCTCAAGCTTGAATGAGGTTGCTTCTGTTAATATCTATCAAAAAGTTAACTAAGACTCTGTCCAAACCGTTTGGATTTATACCTCCAAATATAAAATATCAAAAACTTATCAAAAAAATAAAATAAAATATCAAAAGATATTTTTGCTGTCACAAATTATCATGTTGAGGATGGAATAGCCATAATTGTCACACACTGACTGGATTCCAGAAGAAGGAAAGAGTCATTTACTTTGAACAGTATTTAAATGATAGGGGGTGCCACAAGCCTAGATCCCCAACAGAGATATTTGATATGGGTTTGGTGGTGAGAGCCTAGGTTGCCAAACCTAAAACTTGTGTCAGAGAATATATAGATCATTATTTCTCAAGTTAGGCTGTGGTTGTATTGGCTGCATGAGGAATGTAGGTGCTTTGGATGTGAATTAAATCATACAGAGACACATTGAAAGTAGGAAGAGTTTCCACATGCATTGGGAACATCATTTATTATAGCTGTTTGGCCCTTTGAAAATATTTTTTTGATAGGTACTATATAATAGAGCTCGTGATATTGTCAAGTGGATAAGAGTAAGACTCCAGATACACAAGCTACCAAATTCTTTAGCTTCATATGTTATAGCTGCATCTCTCTTTCTCTGGGTATAACGAGGTACATTCTCTTTGAAACCCTCAGTTTTCAATTATTATATATGCCTCCATGCCTATGAAGTGGGATTGAGTTTCATGATTTGTGTTATTAGATCATGATATTTTGAAATTTATGTTCTTGGATCATGCTATTTTAATATTTTTGGTCTTAGTCCTACTGATTTGCTTCTATTTAATTAAGTATTGTTTGGGGTGGCTCTAGGTTCATATTTCAACTTCAAAACCCATAGATTCATGTCTCAAAAAATTATTATTTTTGTTTAATCTTTAAGGGAAGTAATTATCATAAATTTATTTCATAAAACCTAAAATATGACTCTTGGCTGATGTACTTAACAAACCCCCCCCCCCCCCCCCCCCCCCTTGTTAAAATAGAAGAGTCCATAGTCTGATTGGATCGTGAAATAATTCATCAATTGTAGTTTATATGATTATACAATGAAACCAAGCTCCGATATCTATAATGCTTGGTTTATCAAAAAAAAAAGAAAAAAAAAAATGATTGCTGTCAATCCACCCTTGACAAGCCCTATGTTACATCTCTTCTTTCATCTCCACAAATAAGCATAAGCACTTTAATTTCTCTGGACAAAAAAAACATCACTGTTATTACCAGCCAATCATCCACTATAATTGCAGCATAAATCGTAATCTGAACCTATTGCTCTTGAGTTTGGTGATCTTTCAGAAATCAGCACACAAGAAGTTGTTCATACAGTTTAAATGGGGTTATTTGTGATACTATCCTCTGCGAGGCATTACATTAAATTCAACTACTTAAAAGATTTATTGGTCAATACAATCATGATTAGATTTAATTAGAAAACTTAACATTCAACACTTAAATTACTTCTTCTCAAAAAAGAAAAAAAAAAAAACTTAAATAGTTAAATAACTTTATCTAAATTTTATTGAACTATTATAAAGGTTGAGATGCTCTTGGCGGTGTCAGTGAGATGCAATTCATTATGACTTAACGACTATTTCACTATTAATTTGAGTGCACTATTTTTTCAATAAAACTTCAGGAACTGTCATAATGAAAGGCAGTTATGCAGACAAGAAGCTCCAATCAGATCATAGAAGATGAGAGATAATAAGACTTAACAAATAAAAGGCATGGGAAGAGTAGCAGAAATGAAGCTTCCACTACCACCTACAATACAAGTGGTCAGTCATGCACTCACGCTGGTGGAAGGTATCAGACATGGACTTCAAGTTTATAAAGACACTCATAGTGGGAAAGACACCCGTTGACCTGCATCTAGAAGTTCAAATCCAATAGCAGCAATACTAGCAACCTAAGGGTGCTTTTGACCTGAAAAGTGCCTATCTCCTAGCCATAAAGCCGCTGCCTGATTCTCCTTTTCAGGGCAAATGGATTTGGAAGCTAGACACCTAGCACAGGATCCAAACTTTTTTCTGGAAATGTATGCACCAGATTATAGGAGTTAAAGATTGCCTAGCAGCTAGGGGAATGCTGATTGATACCTCCTGCCCCCTCTGCCAATGCAGGTCTGAATCCATCATGCATGCCCTTCGTGATTGCCGTATTGTTAGAACAACCTGGCACCAACTGGGAATATATCATACAAATACCTCCTTCTTCTCTGCCAACCTTCAAGACTGGCTCACTTCTAACTGCAAAGCTGCTGGTTTCCATGCTCCAGGACAACCTCCTGGGAATCAAATTTTCATGTTCGCTATCTGGCTGATATGGAAAAACAGAAATCAGCTGGTGTTCAAAAGCAAGAGCTTGAATCCAAGCATCGCAGTGGACATTATCTACTCCGCAAGTTTGACCCAATGCACTATTGAATGCTAGAAGGCCTGACTTATAGCTAAAGAGTTCACTCAAAGTATGGTGTACTATGAGGAGCATTTGCTCCAGTAGGCTGCCTTTCCTTTGTTCTCACTCTCATTGAGGTTTTTGCCTCCGCCAATGATCTGTCAGTCTAGCCCAAGCCCTAAAGAAGAAGGTGGTGAGAATTAATAATCAACCAATTAGACCTGAAGCACAATTGATATTGCAGAACAAAGCACACACAGTGATTGTGAACAAATTAACAAATAGGAGGTCCAAATAGGTCATAAATCCTTAAAATGACATAGAGGCACTTACTAATATCCAACTCAGACTCCATGCTTTCCCAAAAATCAAGAATAATTTCTTGGTTTGGTCGTGTCACAATTTGGTCCACAAATTTCATATGTTACATTTATACTACTAAGGTTTGGACTAAAATGAAACTTTTAGGGTTCCATTTAATTCTAAATTAACAGATTTTATATTTTGTGGACAAATTTAAATGATCCAAGTTTAGCTGTCTGATTTGGTCAATGACTCATGCGTGCAATTAAAAAACGCATGTGAAGTCAGTTTTTGCTGATATTTGGTTTCTATTTGTTGGAGCCATGATGCAATCAAAAGAAACAGGACCAACATGCAAGACCTCACCCCTAAGGCCCTAACTAAAAAAAATGATGAGAAACCTGGTCCACAAATTTGATCTCTTTACATCTTTTTTTTTTTTTTTTTTTTTGGTCTGGCTCTCTAACAGGTACAATACACAGGTCTATTAGGTGAAGGAATTGAAGAGAAACTCCAACGAAACTGCCGAGTCATTGGGATGAAATTTCTCAGTTTCCTGATTGGTCTTCATAATTTTGATGACCTTTCTTAAGTGGACTAAGTTTTTTTTCCTTTACTCTTTGAATATAACTTTTTTATAGGTATTTCACAATATGGCTCATTAAATATTGTGTGTAAGACTTCCGCATCCACAAGCTAGCAAAATCTGATATGAGTTTGGCCTGCTTCACATTTTATTGCTAATACTCTCTCTCTCTCTGGGTTCTTCACAGGTACATTCTCTTTGCCACCCTCAATTTTGAGTTACCATATATGTCTCCTAGTACAAACTCTTGGGCAGTCCAAAGTATCCTTAACGATAGGTAGTTAGAGGTTCAATTTCATTTCTGGATGACTTGTAATATAACCATGAATGCGTCTAAAGCAAGATTAAAATCATTCTATTTTAAGATTTCTGTTATTAGATCATATGCTATTTTAAGATTTCTGTTCTTATTGATTTGCTACTGCTTAATTAAACATTGTATTAATTGGATCTATGCTCATATCTACCACCTCTGTTAATCCTGAAGGATTTTTTTTTTTTTTTTTGGGAAAATATTTTCAGTAAAATTGAACTCTAGGCAAAATAACCACTCTAGGATTTTGGCTCTTGATATGGTTCATTTTTTTTAGTTTATCTCATGAAACCAAGCCCTCAGATTTATATGGCTTCAAAAGACTAAGAAAATCAATAGACAAAGTTTCCTCTTTATCCATCCAAAATTTGTTATGGTTTTATAGAATAATTTCTGCCAAAACAATTACCCATAATGAGTTAAATTCATCCAAACTCTTGTATGAGAGTAGTCAGGCTGGACCATCAATAATAACTCTTTTGGCCAAGAGCCTAGTAGCTCAATCAGAGGCGATGCTAGGGGGGCCAGGGGAGCATAGCCCCTTAGCTTTTGAAAATTTTCATTTACAGCAGCTAATTTCCTTAATTTCAATCATAATCTTCTTGCTAGAATTTATACTTAAAACATTTATAATTAGCCCTCAACTTTAGAACTCGTCCTGAAAAGCTCAAAAAGAAAAAAATTGAACTCTTTTGAAAAGAGCCCAAAAAATTTATCGTGGTATAAAAAAATAAAACCAAAAATTAAATTGGCCCAAAAATAAAGATACCCAGCTCATTCTTTGCCCAAAAACACCATCGATCAACAATTGTTCTCCTCCTCACACCGGACTTTCTTGGCATCAAATAGCGACGACAAAGCTAACTGGCTATCTGTTAAATGGGTAGAACCATAGAAGCTTACTTTAAAAGTGAAGTCAGAGAGAGAGAGAAATCTATGGGAAGTGAAATAACGTTTTGCAGAGTAACGAGTTTGAACAAGACGCTTGGGAATACGTGGCAAAAATTGAAACAAACGTTTTTGCTTTTAAAGTTTAAACTCTGGCTCTCTGGTTTATCACGGGATCAACGAGCACCTAATTTACTGTAAAAATATTGTAGACGTAGTATTTCTGTAATGTTTAATTTGTTTTACCAACTGTTTTCCCTGCACTAATGTGTCATTTGCTGTTGTCTGGTTTTGTCAATTGTCATTTTGTTTTTTTGCAGTGAAAATACCATTTTGGAGTTACAGTTAATTTGGTTTCGATTATTTTTAATTTGCAGTCAATTTGGTTTTTACCATTAAGTCATTAAAGGAAAATGTTTATATGACAAAAATATGTACAATTGGCACAATTGATGCTTATGTAGCTATTAAAATAAGATAAGTGTTATGTCCACAATATTTTTACAACAAATTACAGGTAGTTAGTTGTTATTGATTCAAATTTAAACTTACCATCGAGATTACTTTTTTACCTCAACAATAACAATCTGTAACAACTTACTACTTATGATTTGCTGTGAAAATGTTGTGGATATATCATTTCTCTTAAAATAATGATAATTTTTTTATTGAAATTATAAAATGGCACATTAGCATTTTAATATAGAAAAAAAAATCAATTTTAAAGAAATTAATAAATAAAATAAAATAAAAACACTAGCTTTGAATCCCAGATCTGGCAACACGGATCTTGAACCATAACACCTACGATCATGATGTACCATCTTGAGATTCAACATGATGTACCATCTTTGTCTTTGTATTCGGCCCCAAAGAGGTTCTAATAGGCGTGTGGAGAACGAATTTGGGATAAATGAGGCTTCTGAACAAATTTAATTGGCTAAAACTGTCGTTATCTTTCGTAGGGACCAAAATAGTATTTTTGTCTATTGTTATTATCTCTCTCTCTCTCTCATTTGTAGTAATTTATATTTGGTGTAACATTTTGTTATGTAATGAATCTAGCTTTTCATTGGAGTAATATATTCAAAATCACATCGTTATATTACACAATTTAATTATCCTTAACATGCTTTTCAAATCTCATGTTAATCAGATGTTGTTTACTTTTTAATCACTAAATTCACTTTTTTATATATAATTTATATATATATAAAAAAAACTTATCATTTAAATATTTTGCAAAGAAAATAGCTATTAATCTCTTATCATCTAAAATTTTTTGAGCGTAGAGAATTTTTTTAGAGGCAATTTAATATCTAATCAACAACTCACATTCTTTAACCCATTGGCAGTTGTGCCTGCATGATGACACAACTCATAACCTGATCGACAAGGACCAGTTTTGAATCAAGCAACGACCTAAGTCAACTCTCCAATTATATAAAATGACATTCACATCCCCCTACGAACAACAAAATCTATGACCTCGACCCTACAATCTTGGGGATAACTTCGAAACTAAAGGGGACAAATATCACAGGATAAAATTCCAAAATTCTTGGGCTAATGCAATCTCCAGTAGGAGTACAATTGTACAAATTAGAGCACCACCATGAACCTGGAGAGGTATGCAAACACCAGCACCTCTTAACAAGGTTCCATTGTGTTATTGCAAGCAAGGGAGTCAATACCGTACCGGAGGCTGTACCGGTTTAGCCAGCGGTACGATATATTTCGGGTACCGGTCAATACCGGTATACCGTTTCGGGTTTACCGCTATTTTATATCTATTATATATATATATATATATATATAGACACAAACACACACACACACACACAAAATCTCTAAACCATGTTTATAAACATATAATATTTCATTTATTGTTTATCTATAGCTCACGTGCCAGCCTATTAATTATTAAAAATATAAAACTAGTGAGTGGCAATTGGCAATAGTTGAATATTCAGCAAAAAAAAAAAAAAAAGACAATAGTTGAAAATTTGAAATAAATGATGTAATTGAAATTTCAAACTTGTTTCAAATTTCAAAGCCTACACGTGTGGTGTCAGTACACACAAAATAAGACTACAACAACCACACAAAACAAAAGGACCAAGGGATGCAGCTGTTAGTCTAAACAACAGATAAGAAGAAGTGAAAAAAAAAATAAAGAAGGGAAGTGAAAGGAACGAAACTGAAGGAGGAAGAGGAAGGGATAATCAGCTAAATGTTGACAACGACCAACAAAGTGGTGCTGGGCTTGAAGGCGACATGAGCTATTTGGTACTTTTATGTTTTGTTTTGTGTTTTTTTTTTTTTTTTTTTTTTTTTTTTCTAAGAAGCTTTTTGTACCGACCGGTTTTTACTTTCCGTCCGAAATGGCCGATATTCGCCGGTATGCCCGGCATAGTCCGGTATAGACCGGTATTTTGAGCGGTACAATTTAAGGGTGTTTCGGTACCGTTTTATCCACCGGAACGAGAAATACCGGCCGTACCGGCCGGTACGGTACGGTATTAACTTCATTGATTGCAAGTAAACATGGGACAAGTGACCAAATTGCATCATCAAAAGCCAATTTTAAGGGTCTGTTTGGTTGGAGGGGTGGAAAAGTGGGGGGAAAGAAAATATTTTAATTTCTTTCATTTTTATTTGGTTGGGAGTGGAAAAGTGGAGGGATGGAAAAAATGAGTTTGTATAAATTTACTCATATACTATTTTAAAAAATGATGCCCAATTAAAACAAAAAAAAAATGACAAAAAAAAAAAAAAGCAATCATCCAAATTTATAAAAAAATATATATAAAAATCATGTCCAAGAAAAAAAAACCACGTAAAAAAAAAAAACAAACAAACAAAGCACCCACGACCCAAAAAATCAAAAGAAAAGGAAAAAAAAAAAAAAAAAACTGAACAAAGAACCCACGACCCCAAAAAATCAAAATGGCAAAAAAAAAAAAAAAAAAAAAAAAAAGAGGAAGAGGCAAGGTTCAAACTGGAACTAAAAAAAAAAGTACTGAACGAAGCCCATATGCACTTTCACATTAGCATTTTTGTCATTTAATAACCAAACTTCCCTCACCCAGTTTTCTCCCCATCTTGGGGTGAAAACTTTTTTGTAGGCCCGAGGAGAAAACACCAGGACCCCACCATCATTTTCCTCTCTTCCCCTCCCAACCAAACACCCTCTAAAAAGTTTTCCTCTCTCTCTCTCTCTCTCTCTCTCTCTCTCTAAAATCAACTCTACCAAACACATCCTAAGACTGCTTTCTCACGACAAACAGAAGCTCTGTAAAGCAAGGGTGGATAAAGGTGGGTTAACAATAATCTACACTATACATATGTGATTAGAAGTTCTATTTGGAAAAAAATAATAACTTTAAAAAATAATATAACATATTTGGACCTAAACTCATAGACTAAACTTTTTTTTTTTTTTTTTTGAGGAACCATAGACTAAAATTTTAAGTTAAATGTTGTCTCAATATTTATATTAAGGGGCAAAGTTGACGATTGTCCTAAGGACATGTTTAAGAAACAATTTTGGAGGCTTTTTATAAGAAAAGAAAAAAAAAAACAAATGATATTTTGGCAGCTTTTTATGTTTTTCATAAAATTATTATCAAAATTTTCTTATAATAGCCCATTAACAAATGTTTTAATGGCATCCCTCAACAAGACCATATTTTAAGACCCAATAACAAATGAGATACCTTTGCTTACTTTAGCTCATTTAGAGCCATCTTGCTAGCTTTGGTCACGTTCAAGGTTGATGGGTTTGGGAATAAAATATGAATTTTATATGGATACTATAAATTTTATTACATAAATTTTACGTCAAAATACCATTTTAATCCTTATATTTTGGTGGTCACAGTTAATTTAGTACTTACATTTTGGTAATAGTCAATTTGATCCTAGATATTATTAACTTGCACTCAATTTGGTCCATACCATTTACTGACGCGTCTAAATTTAAGTATTCACATCAGTGCTTAGATGACAAAAAAAGCCACATCAGCATTTAAAAAAAATCAAATTAAAAAAAAAAAAAAGGTGAACCACTAGTACCAAAAATTAAAATAATAAATCCATAAAAAAAATACAAAAATCTTGGAATAGAGAAATCTGGGCAAGATAGATTATTTTGAAGAGAAGATAATTAATCTATCTACATGCTATAAATGAATACATAAAAACATACATTCAGCGTACAAAATGAAAATGTGTCTTTTGGATTAGTACAAGTTGAGGCTCGGAATCTTGAAGAACTGCGTGGGTCACTTGGATTGCTAGCAGTGGCTCTCATTCTTGGGCTCACCGCACGAGCCCAAGAATATGTTCTAATGTTTATGTATTAGTCATTTTGATTTTTGTGGCTAGGGAAATTGAAATGCTGGGTTGTAAATGCATTTTGGATCTCTGATTAAAGCTTTTTATGTTTTTTTTTTTTTTTAGTAAATTACAAAATACCCTCTTGAAATTTGGGGTAGTTTAAATTTTACTCCTAGAACTTTGATTTTACACTCTGAAGCTGAGTTCGCTAGCAATTCACACATAAGTGCAAGGCAGTCATGATTTATTTTTGCCAAATCAGCCCCAAACAGATCATTTCAGCAAACACTAAGCGCAGACAACTATCCAAACGGTAACGATTTGCCCAAAGCTAAATCACAAAACTCTAATCATAAACTACACTGTTTGAGCCAAATTCTAAAATCCCAAATCACTTGTATCAGCTTTTGCTCCCAAAAAAAAAGAAAAATCACTTGTATCAGCTACTCCCAAATTGCAGAGCAGGACCTCATCGTGAAGTGTGAACCCATGGTTGATGTTGTTGGGTATACCAATATCAAATGCATATTTGTAAAAGAAAGTCTATTACGTCCTATAAAAGAGTCTAAGCTTATCAAAAAAAAAAAAACCAAAAAAAACAAAAGAGTTTATGCAGAAACCCATGGTTGAAAGCAAAATCCAAAACTCAGAAATCATCTTGGATTTGTTGTCTATCTCTCTCACCTAGACAGAACCTCATGTTTGAAAGCCTCAGAGGCTTTGTGTTCTTCATCTTGTTCCTCAAAATTTCTTCAGCCACAAAAGAGAAAGAGAGCTGGAGATAAAAGAAAGATAAGTCACCGTCGGCGTCGCCTAGTGCCTTTGATGATGGAGCCGCTGGTCTGGGTTCACACTAGCCAAGGAGTTGGGTTAGGGAGGTCTACCGTCTGGGTTCACAAGAGCTAAAGGGCTGGATTCGTGGGTTGTGTCTTTGATTTTTGAGTTTGACCATTTGGGTTCACAGGAGCAAACCTAGGCAATTGTTAGTCAGTTTTAAAAGTGCAACGACTTGGTTTTATTGTGGTGAAATTTTAATTTTGTTGACACGAAAGCAATATGGAATTTGTAGCCAAAGGTTTTGTGTTTTTTTTTTTTTCATTAGTTTCTCAAATTATCTGCTCGATTCCATTTACTCATAAAAGGAGATGAATTATCAAAAATATAAATCATGGAATGAGAGTTATGAAAGGTAATCAGTCATTTAGCACGCCTCTACTGTAACTGGACAAGACCAAAGCATATGAGTCATATTAAAGTCAGAGGGTTTGTGTTTTAACTTTTGGATGAAACAGCAACATGTTAAAATGCAGGTCTGCTCTTGGTTGGGGCTGATTTGGCAAAAATAAATCATGCTAGCATGTATGTGTGTCACTTAACAGCATAAATTAATCATAGGTGAATTGCTAACGGAATTAAATTTTAAGATGTAAAATCAAAGTTCTAAAATTTTGGGGTATAAAATCCAAACAACCTCAAACTTTAGGATTGTAATTTACAATTTATTATTTTTTATTGGTTCTCTTTTTTAACTCATGGAAGAGGTTGGTTCTTTATGACATTCTATTCTCAAAGTTTGTTGATTTTGAATTTAGGAAAACCTTCATTGGATTAGAAAGGAAAATAATGAAGAACGAGAAGATTGTAATAATGTCCAGTGATAATCTAGTTTTGGTAGTGCTGGATCTGCAATTGTTGGTGGTGTCCGATTGTTGTGGGGGATCTGGATTTGGTAATGGTGGTGGTGGTCTGTTTGGGTGAAAATTTGAATGGTTACCAAGAATTGATAAGAAAATTAAAAGAAAAAAAATTAAGAAAAGGATATCATTGGTAAAAAAATAATAATAATAAACTAAAGAAAAATATTTTAAAAGGTTGACGTGGCTTTTTTGCCATCTAAGGGCTGACGTGGATACTTAAATTTAGACACGCCAATAATACACATCGTTAGACATATGGGCGTTTTCTATTAGTGATTTAACAAGAGATATCAAATTGATTGCAAGTTGAAAATAATAAGTACTAAATTGACTGTCACCAAAATATAAGAATCAAATTGGCTATGATCTCAAAATGTAAAGACCAAAATGGTATTTTTGCCTAAATTTTATAAACTGATATTTTATCATTTATCAAAAGGTAACTCACACATTTATTTATTATATTTTTGAAATTCAACAATCATATGTACTTTACTATATTAATTTGTAAAGGTTATACAGTAAAATTATAATAACTTTAGCATTTTCCATTAAATATATATATTACACATTTCACTGAAAGTGAAAATTTATCCATAATTTTTTTTGTAGTTTAATGGGTCTAAGCTCTGATATGAGATTTGGATCTCACATGCTTGACCAATCCAAAAGTTGGCAAAGAGGGCTAGAAGAAAAAAAGAGAACATTTTTTCAGCAAAGCAAAGGCAAATAGATAAGACTATAAGTAGAAGACAAGATTTTTGATGATTATGGGCCATTTCATGTAATATATAAATAGTTATATACTTGGATTGGTTGCATGGCTCTCTCTCTCTCTCTCTCTCTCTCTGAATAGTCAATTAATAAATACAGCTTGTTTCGTTCTTGTTCTCCATCGGCTATTGAAAATGTGATAGCTAGTGCCGTCCATTCATATATTGAACTTTTTTATCTGGATGAGGCACACTTTTTTTTATTATTTTACTTCAAAAAGGAACATTTAGAAGGACCAAGAACAAAACAACAATGAAAACAGACAACAAATAACTGAATAAGATCTAGAAGACCAATATTGCTAATTCCAATAATTAATAATAATAAGTTGATGATGTTCTACGTACTACGTATACAAAAACACTACATGAATCTACACGCACAAAGGCTCTCCAAGGCTATACGTATTCGAAACCCAAATATGACAAGGACTTCCCTAGGTCCAACACTAAGATTGCTACAGATAATATTTAATCTTTTATTTATTTATTTATTTATTTTTTGATAAGAAGCATGAAATATTCATTTAACTTAAAAAAGAGTTACACAGAAATAGCATACAATTACTGGAGAGAAACACAGACAATATCACACCACACTCCTCAAAGAACCCAAGAGCACAGCAAAATTTAAGAGTTTGCTTATTAACCATTTGGGATCTCTTTGCTTTGGCTCAAGTGGTGGGCTCATTAAGAGGAGAGAAATTACTTGTGGTATTCAAACAGGGAAGTCCTTTGGCCGAAGAAGCAAACAATTGAAAGCCCAAAACCGATTTTTGTCCTCAAAGGACCAAAGGGAAACACCTGCGTGCTCAACAGAGGAAGCTGCTGGGCTTAAGGAGCAGACTGCCAGCACAGATGAACTTCTGGCTTTCTCTGTACCCAGGCTCGAACCAACAGCCGCCAAACTTTGACCGGAATCTTCCTCTCTTCGTTCTTCCTCCAACCCGCCTCGGCAAGCAGCACAATGTTTCACAATAACCCCCATCCTCCAATTGGCTACATCTTGAAATTCAGACCCGAGAAACCCACCAAAACCCAAAACACCACAAATAGAGCAAAAGGAAGGAAGCCACTCCAATTGAAGACTCGATCTGATGAACTGGAAGATCATTATTCCTCTATCTACATACCTTAGATCCAAACCCATCTTCCAGGCAGATCTTGGAGTGGACTTGGAAGCTCGCACGCGCACATCAAGGCTGTCCGATCTCCTGGCTGCAGTGGCGCAAACAACTTCCTTAACCATGGTGAGAAGAAAAATTAGAAGTCCCCCAGTGGTAGCTAGATCCATGTTGTTGAGGGGACCTTGAAGGCTTCAAAGATTTAGACAAACTACCCGAATTGGGAGAGAGAGCTTGTACCAGGCAAGAGAAATCAAAAACTCCTACTGAGGGAGCGAGAAAAAACTTTCTCTCTCCCCCAGCGGGAGAGAGAAAAAGATGGGTTTTTATTTTTTTGGAAGATCATAAATACAAGAAGATCATATATAGTAGGTTTAAATGCTGGCTGAACCCTGTCACATTGACTCAGTTCATCCCTTTATTCAAATTCTAACAAATATTTATAACAACGTGTTAGTTGAAAAAGGCAATAGCCAATCTATGTTTTTTCAATTCTTTTTAGCAGCCTTAATTAATATGACAGAAGCAGAAAACTGAAGCTACAAGAAGAAAGACCGACGTTGTAGTTTTCATCTTAGTTGTCATCCAAAAGGCCTGTACAAAGAGTGCAAAACGCAATCATCTTTCCTTCTGTTTCTACACTGACAACACTATAAATATTGGTCCTTATAAGGCAAAGTATCTCATTCCAACACTTTAATCATCATTACCATAATAGCTTTTCCTTTCTCTCCTTTCTCTGTACCTAGAGTTCCATGGCCTCTAAAAGTTTCACCAAGACATTCTTCTCACTACTACTAGTTTCTTCATTTGCCATCATACAAATGGCAATAGCCGGAGATCCAGACATTATCTCAGACTTCATAGTCCCAGCAAATGTCACTGCAATTGATGCAAATTTCTTCACGTTTACTGGCACGCATGCGCACGCTTGTAAGGTCAGGCCCTCCCACAAACACTACTACCTTTACGGCTTGGAAAGCAAGCATGGCTGAATTCCCAGCTCTCAATGGACAAAGTGTTTCCTATGATGTCCTTTAGTTCCCGGCTGGTTCCATCAACCCACCTCACACCCGTGCTACTGGGCTCCTTTTCTTGCTTCAAGGTACTCTTCAAGTGGGTCTTATTGATACAACCAACAAGCTCTATACTCAAACACTGCAAGCGGGTGACATGTTTGTGTTTCCAAAGGGACTTGTGCACTACCAGTACAACCCTGATGCGCAAACACCTGCTATAGCGGTTGCAGCTTTTGGGAGTTCAAATCCTGGAAGTGTTTCAGTTCCTAAAGCTTTGTTCAACACTATTATATTGATGACATTGTCTTGGCTAAATCCTTCAAGACAAATGTTGCCACCATTCAGGCTCTAAAGGCCGGTCTTACTTCCAAGCAATGAAGATTGCATTCATTTCTAGTTCTAACTGATTTGTGGTTATTTTGTTATTCTTTGGTTTTTTTTTAATGCGTGTTTATTTTCACTTGTTAACGAGTGAAAGAATCAATCATAAGCTGCAATATTATGAAGGAAAAAACAAATTTGTGTAGATAATTTCTTCATTTGTACCCACAAATTCAAGACATATGTTATTTTCTTGAAATTTATGCGTTGTTTTAATTTTTTTAAATAAATATATTAATTAATAGAGTCTTAATGCATATCAATTTATATCTTTGGAACACTCGTTAATGATCAAAACCTATTTTTTTACTCTACTCCTCTTGTCTATGAGGTACTTATCATGAATTATGTCATCATTTACCTATTTCTTTGTCTTAGACTGTTAATTTGTATGGTATCACATGGCATGTCTAAGTAGCAAGTTTAATCAATGAGTCCGTGCCACATATTATGATCAATCCATCTAAGATCAATTACCTAACTATTATAAGCTACTAATGGTACGAAACTAATGGTAATTTCGTATGAGGCTTAATGATTATCTTTTGAATTCTACTTGAATTCATCAGTAATTAATGCTTATATCTGCTTTACCCATTTTATACAATATGGGTAACAAGGAATGGACTATGTTCTAAAGTTGGTACTCTTTTAATCACTACAAAAAAGTTACGTAGTGCCGACCATTTGATATACGATTAGATTATCACAAATGAAATCCATGTATAGATTATAATTGGCAGAAATTTGTTGTCCTGTTATATGTTACATGCTTTGTCTATGCTATCACCAAAGGCACTTGAGTATGCATTTTCTAAATGTCGAGAATAAAAGTATGCTAGGATGTTAGTTGTGCTAAAAAATTCAAGGGAGTCAATACCGTACCGGAGGCTGTACCGGTTTGCTCAGCGATACGATATATTTCGGATACCGGTCAATACCGGTGTACCGTTTCGGGTTTACCGCTATTTTTTATATTTATAAATAAATAAATAAAAATATATATATATATATATATGTATGTATGTGAGTGTGTATATATATTATAACAAATATAAAAGTTTATCATAAAACATTTTTTCAATTCAGAAGTAATTACTCATGGTTTTAGACTTTAGTATCAATTAAAAGAAAAAAAAAAAACACAATATAAAAAATAAAAAGCTTAAAAGTTACCATTACATACGAAGAAAATAAATAATACTAATAAGTTAATGCAAATAAGTTACCATTCTACTTTAACAAAAATTCAAAAATTACAAAACTAAAAAAAAAAAACAAAACAAAAAAAAAAAAACTTTTTTCTGTACCGGCCGGTACGCCCGGTACCGGCCGGTATTACCCGAAATTGGCCGGTACAGCCGGTACATGGCCGGTACGGCCAGTATTTAAACCGGTACGAAACATTGATGTTTCGATACCGGTATGGAGCCGGTACGGTACGTACCGGCCGGTACGGCCGGTACCGGTACGGTATCGACCACCTTGGCTAAAATGTGTAATAATCCTTCTTCTAGATCATGATTTATAGGTGCCACTTTGTAGGACAACTAGTTGGAGAGGCACGTGCAAGGCACGCGCTGCCCTCATATTTAGGGGTTTATTTTTTTAATAAAATATATTTTAAACATAATGCAAATGGTTATTTTATCTTTATGCATATTCAAAGACTTTTCTTATATTAATTTAAAAATATAAAAATATTAAAAGATGTTCCTGAAGTGCAACTTAAAAGATTTGCTCTTTGCTCTTGATCCTAGTTATCTACTCACTCTCAAGAATATTTTCACCCTCTAAATATGCAACAACTATAAAGCTTTAGTCTCAAAATTTGGGGTCAGCTATGAATTATCAATATATTATATTGTTAATTGTTCAGCCACATGATGTAAATTGGAAGATGTAGATCCCTAAAACCTTTTAAAGAAATTGAGAGATACCTTGATGTCCCTTTACATAATTCTATTTTGTTTCTATTATTATTATTATGGATAACTACTATAACTCAAATTCTTAATAAACTTTACTGGAATCTACTTTATTGCTGATATTTTCATTTTATTCATTTGAAAACCTTATACATGCAATTGAGATGTGATTACAACAGTAATTCTCACTTGGACCACCATCTTTTCATAGATATACACAAACTCGCTCTCATACCAGCAAGAACATTGACAATTCTAGTATCTATGTTAGCTAGATATTTTGGTACTAGTCAACTCAAACAGCTTTGAATAGAACCAAATATTAATTTTCATTTGATAAATTGTGTAGACATATCTGGTCATGTTAACAAAGAGAATTGAACATAGAATTATATATCAGTCATAAGATAAGAGAATCTTTGATTGTCTGGCTGAATATTATTTATGAATGGAGTAATTAAGGAGAATATATTTTACAAATGGGGAAAAAATTTACTTTGGTCCTCAAGAAAGAGCACTTGAAATTTTTAAGCCAAATGCCATACAAAAGGCCTTAAAAATTTATGGTTTGTGGCTCAAACAAAACTTATCCAAAAAGCTGAACAAGACTTAGAAATCCTATTTAACTTACAACAGATTCTTCCACTATTAGTGATGAGTTTAGTCACATTATATACAGGAAAAATTTATAACAAAACATAATTCAAATTTAGTTGTATTTGGAAAGTTGGCGGTAGAATTTTTGGAGTCTTTTTCCCCCTTTAAAGGATATCCATGAAGTTCTCATGTGTGGGTAGATTGAGATTATAGTAATCTTGATTATTTTATTTTTGGGAAAATTTATACTACATGGGAAAGGGGGAAATTACTTACTGGTTCAATGCTATTAATTAACCCACAATACACACACAAAAGGCCTAACTCTTGTGTGTGAATGGTTATGCTCATACACATAAGTGACAATAAGCATTGAAGGATCTTCCTAGCATCTCTCAACTAGGGATGGCAATTTTTGCGCGACCCGCGGGTACCCGGCCCGGCCCGGCCCGACCCGACCCTAATGGGCCGGGTTTTACCCGATTCGATTAGAATTAGGGTCGGGTATGGGTTTTTTAAAAAAAAAACCCAAAGCGGGTCCGGGTCGGGTCCGGGTTTTATAAAAAAAAACCTAGACCCAACCCGAAACCCGCCCCGTTTAAAAACCTGGCATCTAAATTACAAAAATACCCTCAGTATATATATAAACCTAAATCTAACCCAAACCCAGTAATCCCTCATTTCCATTTTCTTTAGCCTCCCTCACCTCACTGCTCCCTCCCTCACCCTCAGTCCGATCCTCCTCATTCGCCTCAGTCCGATCCTCCTTATTCGCCTCCCTCGCCTCAGTCAGATCCTCCGTCGCCTCCCTCGCCTCAGTCCGATCCTCCCTCGCCTCAGTCCGACCCTCACTCATTTCGGCCTCCCTCGCCTCCTTCCCTCAGTCCGACCCTCACTAATTTCAGCCTCAGTCCGACCCTCACTCCGCCGTCGCCGTAACCACTCTGTCTCAGTACCACCCTTGATGTTTTAGGGTTTATCGGCAGATGGAGGAGGAGATAATGGCCGATTTGGGTTGGGATTCCTGCTTACGATAGCGCTATGGAGAACATTGCCAATGGTGGGTTGTTGGAGTGGGTAGTAAAGTTCCGATCTGCAATATTTCCTTTTGTTTTCTGTTTGGTTCTCAAGAAAAACAAAGAGGAAAGTATAGTGGGAAAAACAAAAATCCATCTGCTACTTCTTACTGGCCTTGTATTATAGTTTCATTTCATTTTGTACTTATTTTTGTTTTGCCTGAGTTTTACTGCACTAAAGCTCTTGTGTTTGTTGAAATGTCTATGATATTTATTATATATTCTTTTTCAGTTTGGTTGCTATGAAAATGAGAGTGTATTAAGAAAATAATTGAGACTTCTCTGTGATGGTTTTAGTTTGTTGATCTTACTTTTGGTTGCTGGTAAAGCAAAGGAACCGAAAAGGATATGTGTTGCTGGTAAAGCAAATAAAATTTGGGCTTCAAATTTTTTTTTTTTTTGTTGGGCCACGAATTGGGCCCAATCCCTTAACGGGGCCTGCGGGGCCCGGCTGGGCCGGGTCTGGGCCCCGGAAAAAAACCTGGTACCCTAAACGGGCCGGGTCCGGGCCACAGGTCTTGCCCCGCGGGTCGGGTCCGGGTATGAAAAAACCCGGCCCGAACCCGACCCGTTGCCATTCCTACTCTCAACATACTTTCTTGTTGAGCAACTCTTCATGCTGCTGCATTATAATACCCCTTGCAAACCAAAGCATTCTTGGTCAGATTATATATATTTTAAAAGAAAATCTATAGGTAAACATTCTTCGTAAGTCTAATAGCAGGATTAATAATTTAATAGAGTGAATTAATACAAATCTTGGCTTAATGACTGAGTGGAGGGTGGCAATTTTCCAATTATCAAACCATATTTTGACTAAATTGTTAATACACCTAGTGTAAACTGGCTAAATATATATTTGCTCTATTTATGGAATATGTTGCTTCTTACTTGGGAGTTAGGGCACATGACAAATATTGTTCAATTTATATAAATTTTAGTCACGAGTAGTAATTAATAAAAATAAACATGGACACCCACACACGCGCACATGTGAGCCAAAGTTCTTGTAGTAGAATGGTGTAGTTACAGTGTTTGTGGGGTGAATACCCAAACAATATTTAAACTTTTTTCATAACAACTATTTGCAAACTGATCACAATCATCACACACACAAAAAAAAAAAAAAAAAAAAAAAAAAAAAAAAAAAAAAAATCAAAACTCTTCTACTATGCATAATCATACAATACTTCACTATCTACAATACATCCTGGTACATTTAAATAAATTTAATTTAATTATCATCAAATAAATACTTAAAAGCAAGAAAGAAGGAATGCATTTAGAGTAGCAAACCATGACCATTGAATTCTCATCGTTTAGTTTGAAATTTGAAACCAATAGTCACACTTGATTTTCACAAAGCTAGATAGATCACTCCATTTGACAACTACTTTAATGTTATAGATTTGAGGTTAATACATACAGTTGTCACGAATAATTTCCATCGAAACACTTTCACAAAGATTAGCTTCTTCTGTAATGGAACTACAACAAAGCTGTAAGGAATTGAAAATGAAGATGAAACTTCAAGCAAAATTCAATACCATCGAGTCATCAATTCGCAGAAACACACTAATAAATTCAAACATAGGTGGTTGAAAGAAGGATAAAAAAAACAAGAATGAAAAATGCACTTGAAATTTCGGAAAATTGGGTTTTGGTGAAATTCCCAAGCATGAAACAAAACATTTCATCAAACATGTAAAAAACTCATCACTGGACTTGAGAGAAAACACGAAAGCCCCTTATTATCTAAAATCTCAATCATCCATTTCCCTTACAAATCCCTAGTCCTCTTTCCCTTTGTCTCAATGTAAATTTAAACATATCAAGAAAATCTTTTTTGCCATTAATTAATAATTAATATATGAATGAATTTCATACACTAAATAGAATACAAAATTTTTCTTAAAACATACAAAATAATTGGATTTAAATATTAATTCTAAACAATAAACACCACATTACATCACAAAAAGAAACCGTTTATGAAATAAACTAAAATAAAAATAATTAAAAATTAAAAAAATACTTTAATAAGTAACAATAAAAAAATTCCACATTATAAAAAAATAGTGGCTTCTCCTTTTGAGAGTGATTTATCAACTAAATCAACAAATCTTGTGCACTTGCAAATTATCTTTAAAGTTTAGGGGTTGCAGATTCCTTTGAGATTGTCTTTGTTTAACTTCAATTATCTTGTGCATTTGCAAATTATCTTCCATTAGCTTGTGATGAAAATTCCATTTGTTTCTTATTTTAACTTCAAAACTATTTCATCAAATTATCATATCTTTGTTTAATCTTTAAGAGAAATAATCATTGTGAAAGTATTTCAGAAAAACTAAAATATAACTCTAGGCTGATTCAGTAAACACCTTACGCGTGTATTTATTGGATCTTGAAATATTCAACTTTTTATTTTTTTTGGTAGAAAAAAATAAATATTCAACTTTAGTAGTTTATATCATGAAACCAACTCTCAAATTTAATGCATTGGTATAAAACTAGGTTTGATTTTCATTGACAACTAATACAAAACTGTTATAAGACCTATTATTTTTATTTTCTTATAGTTTCAGTTGAACTTTCTATCATTGCATGTAATATTTTATGGTTAAGGAGAAGATATCTCTTATTACAAATATACAAAATTAGCCATATGCTTTATCCAATTCTGGTAGTCTAATTTCTTACCCATTCAAGTCACTTTTTATTATTATTATTATTATTATTATTATTATTATTATTATTATTATTATTTTGTGTGAGGAACATGTAACTAAAATTTAGTTGTTGAGAATTGAGATGATTCAAATTTTATAAGGCAAGAAAAATAACCATGGTAATTAGAGTATTTAAGTAATGCTAAGGTTACTATAAATTTTTTTACATAACCTTTACTGTGTCCACGTTTCTTAAATAAAATAATAATGAAAAAGTAATTATAAAATTGTAAACATTCATTTATTATATTGTTCAAATCCACCAATAAATTCATTATCATAATAGTTTTTAAAGTTTACATAACAATATTTGTAATATTTCTTAATATTTTCTTTTTGTCTTTTGTGAGTTTTTTTTTTTAGAATCATTTTTTGTGAAATAAATTTACTTAAAATTAAAAAAATAATAATAATAATAGAGCACCCACAGTAGATGTGGGATATGTGCCAAATGCTAAATATTTGGCACATATCCCACACTAAACACAAAAAACAGCTCCCATCAGCTGTGGCATAAGTGCCAAAATTATACCAAATCTGTCCGTACCGTTGCAAAATTTGCAACGGTACGGACAGATGTGGTAAACCAAAATTTTATTTTTTTATTTGGCTTTCTCTCTCCTCTCTCTTTTGGTCTTCATTTTTTCTCTCTTCTAACATCCGACCTAGCTCTTCCCTCTCTCTTCAGTTTATTCTTTTCTCCTCTCTCACCGGTTCCCTTCACCGATTCCCTCCATCTCCCATCATCGATTCCCTCCACTCTCCCATCACCGATCAAGCCGCCGACCTTACTAATCAAGCAGCCACCATCGCTTCTCGTTTGAAGACTCCATCGCCGCCGATCTGAAGACGCCATCGTTCTATGTCTTTGTTTGGCACTCTTATCGCCCTCTGGCCACGTCGATCTCGCTATCGTCGATCTTGGGTTTATGGGTTTGTGTCAGTGG